>CM057003.1:17143927-19625750 GCA_029891345.1 Dryococelus australis | reverse complement strand
ACTAGATGGTTTTGGTATTGCCATCTACGTAATGTTAGCGGACTAGGTTTTGGTATTGCCCATCATAATGTTAGAGCATAGATGGTTTTGGTACTTCCCATCTATTTGGCACAGATGGTTTTGGTACTTGCCCACTACGTATATGTTGGAGCACTATGTTTTGTACTTGCCCATCTATTATGTTAGCGAGCACTAGATGGTTTTGGTACTTGCCCATCTATATTTTAGCGAGCACTAGTGGTTTTTATTGCCCATCTACATGTTAGGAGTAGATGGTTTTGGACTTGCCATTACGTATATGTTAGCGAGCACTAATGGTTTTGTATTGCCCATTACATAATGTTTGCGCATAGATGGTTTTGGTACTTGCCTCTGTCTATGTTAGCGAGCACTAGATGGTTTTGGTACTTGCCCATCTACGTATGTTAGCGAGCACTAGATGGTTTTGGTACTTGCCATTCTACTATGTTAGCGAGCACTAGATGGTTTTGGTACTTGCCATCTAGTATATTTAGCGAGCACTAGATGGTTTTGGTACTTGCCCATCTTTAATGTTAGCGAGCACTAGATGGTTTTGGTACTTGCCCATCTACGATAATGTTAGCGAGCACTAGTATTGGTTTTGGTATTGCCCATCTACGTATATGTTAGCGAGCACTAGATGGTTTTGGTACTTGCCATTACGACATGTTAGCGAGCACTAGATGGTTTTTGTTGCCATCTACTATATGTTAGCGAGCACTAGTGGTTTTGGTACTGCCCATTCACTATATGTTAGCGAGCACTAGATGGTTTTGGTACTTGCCCATCTACATATGTTAGCGAGCACTAGATGGTTTTGGTACTTGCCCATCTACGTACATGTTAGCGAGCACTAGATGGTTTTCTTACTTCCATCGTAGCATAGATGTTGGATTGCCCTAATGTTTTGGTACTGCCATCTAGGTTTATGACTTGCCCACTAGATGGTTTAGGGTACTTGCATCTTGGTACATGTTATCGAGCATAGATGGTTTTGGTACTTGCATCTACTATATGTTAGCGAGCACTGATGGTTTTGGTACTTGCCCATCTACGTAATGTTAGCGAGCACTAGATGGTTTTGGTACTTGCCCATCTACATATATGTTGCGAGCACTAGATGGTTTTGGTACTTGCCCATCACGTATATGTTAGCGAGCACTAGATGGTTTTGGTACTTGCCCATCTACATATATGTTAGCGAGCACTAGATGGTTTTGGTACTTGCCCATCTACAAATGTAGCGAGCACTAGATGGTTTTGGTACTTCCATTACATATGTTGGAGCACTAGATGTTGGACTGCATTTCATTAGTTAGCGAGCATAGATGGTTTTGGTATTGCCCATCTACGTACATGTTGCGAGCACTAGATGGTTTGGTACTTGCCATCTACATATATGTTAGCGACATAGATGGTTTTGTACTTGCAACTAATGTAGAGCACTAATGTTTTGGTACTTGCATCTACTATATGTTAGCGAGCTAGATGGTTTGGTACTTGCCATCTACTAATGTTAGCGAGCACTAGTGGTTTTGGTACTTGCCCATTACGATATGTTAGGAGCATAGTGTTTTGGTACTTGCCATCACTTATTTAGCGAGCACTAGATGGTTTTGGTATTGCCCATCTACGTAATGTAGCGAGCACTAGATGGTTTGGTACTTGCCCATCTACTATATGTTAGCGAGCACTAGATGGTTTTGGTACTTGCCCATCTACGTAATGTTAGCGAGCACTAATGGTTTGGTACTTGCCATCTACTATATGTTAGCGAGCACAGATGGTTTTGGTATTGCCATCTACGTAAGTAGGGTAATGGTTTGGTACTTGCATCACTATATGTTGGACTTGATTTATTGCCACTAATTTGTAGCGACACTAGATGTTTGGTATTGCCCATCTACTATATGTTAGCGAGCACTAGATGTTTTGGTATTGCCCATCTACGTATATGTTAGCGAGCACTAGATGGTTTTGGTAGCCATCTACTATAGTTAGCGAGCATAGATGTTTTGTACTTGCATCTAAATTTGGAACTGAGTTTGGTATTGCCACACGTTATGTTAGCGGCTAGATGTTGGTATTGCACATATATGTTAGCGACACTAGTGGTTTTGGTACTTGCCCATCTACATATGTTAGCGAGCACTAGATGGTTTTGGTACTTGCCCATCTACGTGATGTTAGCGAGCACTAGATTTTTTTTGGTATTGCCACACTATATGTTAGGGCTATGTTTGTATTGCACACTAATGTTGCGAGCACTAATGTTTGTTTGCACTAGTTTTTGGAGCACTAGATGTTGTATGCCTAATTTGTTGCACACTAGATGTTTTGGACTTGATTACATATATGTTAGCGAGCACTAGATGGTTTTGGTACTTGCCATCTACTTATGTTAGCGAGCACTAGATGGTTTGTACTTGCCCATCTACTATATGTTAGCGAGCACTAGATGGTTTGGTACTTGCCATCTACTTATGTTAGCGAGCTGATGGTTTTGGTATGCCACTAGTATGTTGCACACTAGATGGTTTGGTACTTGCCATCTACGTAATGTTAGCGAGCACTAGATGTTTGGTACTTGCCCATCTACGTAATGTTAGCGAGCACTAGATGGTTTGGTACTTGCCCATCTACGTAATGTTAGCGAGCACTAGATGGTTTTGGTACTGCCATCTACTAATGTTAGCGAGCACTAGATGGTTTTGGTACTTGCCCATCTACTATTGTTAGCGAGCACTAGATGTTTGGTACTTGCCCATCTACTAATGTTAGCGAATGATGGTTTGTACTTGCCAACTAATGTTGGGACTGATTTTTGGTTGCCATAGTTTGTTACAGCCTATGTTGGTACTGCCCATTGTATTGCACACTAATGTTTTGGTAGCACTAGTTTGTTACGGCACTAATTTGTTGCCACACTAGATGGTTTTGGTACTTGCCCATCTACATATATGTTAGCGAGCACTAGATGGTTTTGTACTTGCCCATCTACATATATGTTAGCGAGCACTAGATGGTTTTGTATTGCCCATTCTTAGTTAGCGAGCACTAGATGTTTTGGTACTTGCCATCTACTAATGTTAGCGAGCACTAGATGGTTTGGTACTTGCCATTACTATATGTTAGCGAGCACTAGATGGTTTTGGTACTTGCCCATCTACGTTATGTTAGCGGCACTAGATGGTTTTGGTACTTGCCATCTACTATATGTTAGCGAGCACTAGATGGTTTTGGTACTTGCCATCTACTATTGTTAGCGAGCACTAGATGGTTTTGGTACTTGCCCATCTACTAATGTTAGCGAGCACTAGATGGTTTTGGTACTTGCCCATCTACATATATGTTAGCGAGCACTAGATGGTTTTGGTACTTGCCATCTACGTAATGTTAGCGAGCACTAGATGGTTTTGGTACTTGCCATCTACTATATGTTAGCGAGCACTAGATGGTTTTGGTACTTGCCATCTACATAATGTTAGCGAGCACTAGATGGTTTTGGTACTTGCCCATCTATATGTTAGCGAGCACTAGATGGTTTTGGTACTTGCCAATCTACTTATGTTAGCGAGCACTAGATGGTTTTGGTACTTGCCCATCTACTAATGTTAGCGAGCACTAGATGGTTTTGGTACTTGCCATCTACTAATGTTAGCGAGCACTAGATGGTTTTGGTACTTGCCCATCTACGTACATGTTAGCGAGCACTAGATGGTTTTGGTACTTGCCCATCTACTATATTAGCGAGCACTAGATGGTTTTGGTACTTGCCCATCTACGTATATGTTAGCGAGCACTAGATGGTTTTGGTACTTGCCCATCTAATATATGTTAGCGAGCACTAGATGGTTTTGGTACTTGCCCATCTACGTATATGTTAGCGAGCACTAGATGGTTTTGGTACTTGCCCATCTACATATATGTTAGCGAGCACTAGATGGTTTTGGTACTTGCCCATCTACATAATGTTAGCGAGCACTAGATGGTTTTGGTACTTGCCCATCTACGTATGTTAGCGAGCACTAGATGGTTTTGGTACTTGCCCATCTACGTACATGTTAGCGAGCACTAGATGGTTTTGGTACTTGCCCATCTACGTATATGTTAGCGAGCACTAGATGGTTTTGGTACTTGCCCATCTACGTAATGTTAGCGAGCACTAGATGGTTTTGGTACTTGCCCATCTACTATATGTTAGCGAGCACTAGATGGTTTTGGTACTTGCCCATCTACGTATATGTTAGCGAGCACTAGATGGTTTTGGTACTTGCCCATCTACGTAATGTTAGCGAGCACTAGATGGTTTTGGTACTTGCCCATCTACGTACATATAGCGAGCACTAGTGGTTTTGGTACTTGATTAGTACTGACGCACTAATGTTTTGTACTTGCCACTACGTTTTGTTGCGATCATAGTGGTTTTTGGTTTGCTTCCCTACATGATACGAGCACTAGATGGTTTTGGTTTGCCCTTACTAATGTAGCGAGCAATGGTTTTGGTTTCCCCATCTACGAATGTTAGCGAGCACTAGATTTTTGGTACTTGCCCATCTACGTTATTATAGCGAGCACTAGAGGTTTTGGTACTTGCCCATCTACATATTTAGCGAATAGATGGTTTTGGTACTTGCCCATTATACATGATAGAGCACTAGATGGTTTTGGTACTTGCCCATCTACGTATATGTAGCGAGCACTAGATGGTTTTGTACTTGCCATCTACTATATAGCGAGCACTAGATGGTTTTGGTACTTGCCCATCTACTATATTTAGCGAGCATAGATGGTTTTTGGTACTTGCCATCTACTATATGTTACGAATAGATGGTTTTGTTTCCATTAGTATGACAGCACTAGGTTTTTTCATAATTACGGACTGATGTTGTATTGCCTTATTTGCGCCAGTTTTGATTGCTACTTATTTAGCGAGCAAAGTTGGTACTGCCCTAGTTGCGAGCATAATGTTTTTACTTGCCATTACTGTTGGAGATAAGGTTTTCTTGCCCTCTATTAGCGAAAGGTTGGTACCCATTTATGCGAGCACTGTGGTTGTATTGCTCTCATATGTTAGCGACATAGTGGTTGTACTGCCTCTTAAGTAGCGGCATGATGGTTGGTATCCATCTTAATGTTGGGATGTGGTTGTCTTCCATCTACGTAATTGCGAGTGAGTTTTGTATTGCCTACTTTAGCAGTAGTGGTTTGTCTGCCCATCTATATTTAGCGGCCTATGTTGTACTTGCCATCTACTAATGTAGCAGCACTATGTTGGTACTCCCATTATTGTTACCAATTTACTGCATAATTGTACACAATTTGATTTCCATCTATTTATCGACTAGTGTTTATTCCATCTCGAATAGAACTTGGTTGGTATCTTAATGTTGCGGCACTGTGTTTTTGCATAGTAATGTACGAGACTAATGTTGTACTGCCTCTATATGATCGAGCCTATTTTTGATACTTTTAGCGGCAAATGGTTGGATGCACGTATGGAGCACTAGTGTTGTATGCATACATTGTTGCGCAAGTGTTTTATTGCCTCTCACGAACTAGTTGTTTTATTTGCGACAATGTTTACTCTCTAAATTACAATTTTATTGCCCAGATTAGAGCCTGAGTTGGATTGCATCATGTCGATAGGTTTTCTATAGATGGACATGATTTTTTACATATTTAAAATGGTTTTATTGCCATTATAATTTCGCTTGTTTACATTTTTAGCAGCACAGTTGGAATACAATTACCAAATTTTTGTCTCCATAGCAATATTTCTTATTTAGGACACAGGTTATTGCGCGAACTTCAATATTTTCTCAAATTCCGACCTGAGTCGTGGGTAGGTTTTCATATATCACCGCCATGGCCTTTCGATATATATATATCTTCGGTGTCGGGCACAATCCTTATTATGTTGCGACTCACATGATTCCCGATTTTTTTTTGTTCATGATGTTGTAATGCCATAACCGGAGTGAGATGTTACAATAGCAGTGTTCATACCCGAGGGAGAAATATCTGACGTCTTCGCAGAAATACCATGAAACACAACGATAAAGGCAACAGCTAATTCTTTTCTTAGAATAGCACCGTCTATATATATGACAGTGCGGCGGAAATGTGGGTAGGAGGCCTGAGTTGAAGCAAGCGCCACAATGAGAAGCAACATCGATGCGCGGTAGGTAGCTAAGTATTCGCAATACACTCCTTGGTTGCCTGGCGACGAGTACGCATCGTCTCCCGAAATTTGCGCAACTCTTCAGCACAAACTGAAATAATTTTTTTTTTTTTTTTAATCTCTGTTCGCGATGTCGTTTCTCGTGAAATGTCCAATAAGATGTTACTTTTATTTCTTTATTAAAGTTTACCGAAACTTTATTAAACTTGACTTTCGCAAAGAGGCTTCGATAGGTATTAAGTAGCTTCTAGTTAAAGCCGTTGTGGCTATTGCAATTTCTCGTAACCATTTCGCTACCGGAATTTAGAGTTTTAAGTGCTAAAGTAAGATTTTGATTTCATAGTTATTTAATTGTTCGTTGTGAACAGAAATTATTCATATAAAGTATTGCTTTCAATAGCAAAGAATACATATTATCAGCGATAATTGCAGAATATCTGTTTTGTTGAGAAATCAAAGAACTCTGGAATATCAGAATGATTACCAAATATTTGTCTAATTGAATAACAATGAAGAATGTTTTGTCTGTGTATCCATTTGTTTGTGTTCATTATAATACTGCCGAAATGGCAACATAAAACGAAACTTGAAATGTTGGTAGATTCTATTAAGTTCTTTAAGGAGTTCACCGCAGCATTTATTTATTAATCGTCCAGTACACTCACGCCTCTTATTTTCATGTGTACGTAAAGGAAATATACAAGTTTTGTTATACTGAACGACGTTTGATAATATTTTATGTTTGGTTTAGTTTCATATTTTAAATGGAACTAGGGTGATAAGTGCCAATATGTGTTCGACAGTACATAATGAGAAAGTTTGTAAAGTGTCAACTTATTAATAAAACACTTGTTGAGGCTAAGCTATAATGAAGTAGTTTTTAATTTTTCCGTAAGTTTCACGAAATTCAACAACACATTTTCAAATTCCATTTTGTGGAAGAATAAAGCTGCATCAACACAATTCTAATTTTTACTCGCGGCTTAAGAATACACCATAAAGAGAAACAGGGACCTTAGCAGGAGTTTTGAAACGAATATAATTAAAGGAATCAAAATCTATAGTCCATTCAAGGTGACTTCACACTTTTCTGAAGCCCTTCTAAAGTTCTACTTACAGGGTATCCCTCCGCCTCGTGCAAACTAAGTTTAACTATGCCTATAAAATAACACCAAAGGACAGCGCACCTAATTCGTGCGCACTCAGTTGTAATAATATTTTGCATGAGAACCATTCCTTACTAGAAGCTACCAACACACGTGTTTTCTCGCTGTTTTTTTTTTCATATTCATTATAAATATAATTTTGTAAATTATAAAGAGCATATAGCCAAACTACAATTTTAATGGGAAATTAGATACTTTTATGTTAACAGAGGTATAAAACGATTGTGATAAGTGACATGTTTAGGAAATAACTAAACACGTCAGACATGGGGTAGTTTTTCAAAGGTTTGATTCAAAAAGTGTGAAGAAACTGCGAACAGACTGTAGTAAAATATTGCCCCCGTGGAATAAGTTTTGCACTATACGCGTATCTCAGTAAGATAGCATCCCGGGTATACTATTACATATAGGCATACAGACACTGCATTTTACGTTTAACCTATTAATATATTCAAAGAGAAAAATGATTGCGAATGCTTCAAAAAAAGCATTTTTATGGTTTTCCTGCGCAGTTTTCGGAAACATACAACGTGGCATCTATGTAGTTTAACACATTGGCTTACATCGCGTGTAATGGTAGCCTACTCTTACGTACATATATAATTTGCGAGGAATTAAACTTCCTGAGGGATGTATATCGGAGTCTTGGGACGGTCCGTAACAGTGCTACCTTAAGGCGTTAAAAATGTTGTAATAGGTTTTCCCCTTAAGGTAGCCGCCTGGTTGGAGGAATCTGGCACGTCTGAGGGGTAAAAGCTTGGGGGCGCTAGGGGCGACCGAGACATGCGCATCAACTCTCTCATCGCCTCTACGGGCGAAGCACTGAACTGGCGTGAAGCCTTGCCGTCGATAACGCGCCTCTGTGGGACTTTCAGCGGAACCCTACCATTTCATGTCGTAGTAATAAAAATAAATGTTCGATCCACGTCCCTATTCCTTTTTTAAATGTTTTGTACCGGAATATTCACACCTAAAAATAACTGTGAAAACATACGTATGAGCCTTTTTCACTATCACAAATACATGCTTTATAGAGAGAAATGGGGGAACTGAAAAAATTATACATTCTCGTATCGTTTCTTAAATGCTGTTCGTAAGCAGACCTCGCTCAGACACGTTGGACGGTTTTTTTTATTTAATAAAGCGTGTCCTGCTAGAGCTGTGCACACCGTTCGGTGGCCTCCACAAGCGACCTGCCACCTTAATGACGTTTAGGCACTGAGCAAAGTAGTATGTGCAGAAACAAACCGACGAATCCGTGTTACTAACAGCTTTCGCTGTAAAGTGAAGGAGGAAGCCGTAATAAATGCCAAGATAAAATTGCAGCTGTGAAATGTTGTCGCATGATGTCAGAATCGATGCAGTCCGCTGCTATGAGGACCCTCGCAAGTTCCTTGATGGAAGGGCGAGGCGGGTAAGGGAAATGGCACAATGTTATGCGTGAAGGGTGCGTCTTACAGATGAGCCGTCGTCCCCCTTTCCTTCTCGGCCCCATTAACATTTACTGTCGGGGGTGGTGGCCTAACAGCAGGGGTGAATATGCTCTCAGCCAGACCCGGGGAGCAACATAACAGTTTACTGGCGAAATAGAGGGTGGTTCGCTGTAACCCCTCGCAAACTCTTCCGCCCCCCCCCCCCTTTCCAGAGCTGAGCCCTGCTGCTGACGGCACTAACACTCACTCATGTTTTACTGCATCCCCTTCTTTAGCCGGAGTCCGACCCAACTCCACTACCCTCTAGTAACCAACCCCCAAAACATACACAAGCCTGAGTGAGGTTCCAATGTTTCCCCCAGATCTCGACTACGATATGGTAGAGAGTGGAGAGATTTGGGCGGCTCTTAACATCGGGATCTTGAGAGCTGATAAGGGTGAATTGAGGTGGGTATGGAGCAGCGTCGGAATGCGCGGGTGGGTCAAACGGGAGATCCCCGAGAAACCCGCCAACCAGTGGCATCGTACGGCACGATTTCCATATGCGAAAGTCCGGGAGCTAACAATCCGGGAATCGAACCCAGTTCGCCTTGGTGGGAGGCGAATACTTTTTCCACTACACCACCGAGGCCCCTCTGCGATATGGTAAAGACAATTATCGCACACGGTAACATTCCGATATTATCGATGTCGTTAGTGAAATGGTACTTCAAACTTTATCCCGAAATTTTCTGATAAAAGCACCTGAATTGGTGGATGTCAGCTGAAGCAGTAACTGTGATTCAGCACTCGTTGGGGGTTTTCAACTATCGTGGTATTACATGTGGCGAAGGGACAGAACAATATAAAAAGGGAGTCTTCCTTTATCCACTTTACGTCATTGCAAGTAGAAAATTTGGGTAAAGGCTGTTCACGACAAAGTGAGCACTTAGACATGAATCTTGGGAAAAAAATTCTGCCCCTGCATGCATATTTTAATGGGCACGCTGAGTGACATTAGCCCAATAAATCTGGTAACGATGGATGGAAAGTAGTTCCATATCTTAACGTAGAATGAAAAGTGTTGGTAACTATGTGTGATAACTTCAAATTATTTCTTCAAATTATTTCTTTTAATGCTTTTTTAATGCATTGAAATGTAAAAACGAACAGATTAGTAAAGTATTTACTTTCTTAACAATTTCACAGTTTCATTTGACCGACGCATGGATAAAGTGATGAAGCCCATGCCAATGTTAGTAGTACATGAGGCGAGGAATACACAACTTGCATACACGTAAATCTTAAGCAGGATTTCAAAGTGCTCATTATACCGTGAACAGCCTATACCCATAATTCAGCTCGCCTCTTTAAACACGAATAGCAATACGAAGAGTTGTTAGTTTGGACAGAGATATAAACAGTAGTGTATGTTGCATAGACTAAAGATGAGGTAGAGCGATCATGCTGGCTGCGCACAACCAAACTCCATGTCCAACATTGTTGGTTTTCTCACATCGAGACTGGCTAGAACAGCGTTGATTAGATTCGAAGTTAGAACACTTAGAACACTAGTAAACAAATGCTTTGAGATCTTTGTATACTTCCTCTAACCAATTTGTAATGCCGGTTGATTAAATCAAAATAGATGAAAGTATTTGATTCATTTAAAAGTGCTTCTTGCCTTTTGAAAATTGAGATATAAACAAACACATTAGTCATTGTTGACCATGTGACTTTGACAGTTTTGTTCCTTTGTGGTACGTCAATGCTGGGTACATGCGCAGAAGACGAACAAGCGGTTCACCTCATATTTAGTCTATGTTTTCAATAGCCACGATCATGCGTATGGGGAAGAGAGAGAGAGAGAGAGAGAGAGAGAGAGAACAATATCAACGGACTGGGTCACTTCTTACTCACTTTATGTAGTTGCGAGTAGTACATTTGGGTACCCATAATTCAACTCGTCTGTTAACACACGAATAGCGATAAGATGGACTGCTAACCTTTTTATAAATGCCAACAAAAGCACTTGTGTGGTTATGTATGTAATTTATTTTGAACTGTAAGCCTACCTACTGTTCCTACAGCTGAACAACTCAGCTATATTTAGATTGTCCCTGTAACTGTCGTAAACGTAATCAATTGACGCCAGAACAGACGTTCGTTTGCAGCTAACCTGAAATCTGATTGGGCTATACGGTGTTATCCTGACCACAAGGTACAAACTATGTGTGATTTTTGGTAATTGAAAATGAAGTAGAAAGCATAATAAAACCTATGGCGTAACGTGAATACTAAGAGAGACATGCTATTAAACACAGGGATTAAAATTATTATTTTTTATATATTATAAACTTCGTTAGATAAAGAAACAAATCCGTGAATAGTGCTAGCCTGATTTGATATCTGTAGGGACTGGAAGATTTCGCGAATTCATTTCAGGACAAGCTAGACTTTAAACACGTGTGTATTTATGTTACGTTTGCAACCGGATCACGTTTCATCAGACACGCCCAGGTGAACCCTGAGCTGATAACAGACATGTAAGGAAACAAGTGCCGATCCACTGCGCTACCTGGCGCGAGGTAAACTGGGTACGCAGTGTGGCAGTAGCGAGGGAACGGAAAGCTCGAGTTGGAAAATACAGAGGACTGCGGAGTTTAGTCCACGGGCAGTTCAATACGCGAAATATTTCCTGTCCCTGCCGTCCGTAAACATTTGGTGGGTAATAACATCGCGCATCATTAGAAAGTTAAGAGTTGTAGCTACCGGGCCCGCATGGAGAAGTTGTATACCTCGCGAGCAACTTACGACGCCCGCCCGACCTTTCAAACGGAGGCCTGACCCCACAGAACGCGGGCCGCCGCAGTCGCCTCCTTTGTGTTGCACAATATTGCATCCTCCTCGTCACACAGAGGGCGGACTGCCTCAGCGGGCCAGTTTGGACCGCGGCGACGAGCGGGCAGCTTGTGATAAAATACAGATTTGCCGCGGCGGGCACTTCGTAATGCCGGGAACTGAAAAGTTGACTGGAGTACACGTTCTTGTACGACACGTTTTACCCGGATTATAATAACCTTATTTAAAAAAAGCTGGACACGTGGAAAGAGATATCAGAGGAACTTGGCGAATAATGCAAGTCAAAATTATTTGCAATAAAGTTTAATGTCTGTATTACTTTTTATCGTATAGAAAACTTGAACAACTGTTTTGACATCAAAGCTACATAGCCTACAGGCATTTGAGCTGGAAACTTGTTTCCGAGTTCCAAACATAATGTTCAATTGTTGAAGTAAGCCACAGAATGTTGACGTACGTCGAAGGCAGCGATGCTTGATCGTCGATTCGTGGCACGTGTGTGCGAGAACGCACGGTAAGTTTGAACGGTGTTCTCGATGTATTCCATCTCAGCGCCAGTGAATCCTGTATCTCTTCGGATGTAGTTGTGTAAACAGCATGATGCTTTGACGATACTTTCAGCTGTTTTCACAACTATTTCTATGGGCCTGTAAAACACAACTTTTTAACTAATATGCCGAAAGCATTTTCTACGAGACGACGCGCTCTACTAAATTGTGAATTAAATTTTCTCTTTCTTGTAACATTAGTGAGTACAGCCTTTGGAAAAGGGCACATCAAATACGTCTTTAAGACAAATCCTTCGTCACCTATTAGCACATGAGGAACGGGGATGTTTGAGCTCAGTAATAGTTTTTGTGGAAGAATAGTTGTTCCAAAAATGATGTACTTTCGAATGAATACTGAATTCTCAAAATACCACTATCGCGGTGGTGTCTGCAACTCCCAATATCAACTACTATAAATTTATGGTATGAGTCAACTACAGAAAGGTGAACTATAGAAAAAAAAAACGTCGTAGCCTAACAGAAATAATTTGAGACACTACCAGCAGGGAATTAAAGTTTCACATGTTTCCTATCGATGCTGCCAATGCAGTTCGGAAACCCCCAAAGTTCTCTGTATTCTGCCACATCTTACTGCCATGTCTCTTCTAAGGGTGCCGGCAAATAGAGCAGCTGTAAGAATTTCCAAATTCCTTCACAAACTTCTCCCACAATCTTCGAAACAGTTGATCGCCCAACACGAAAAGAATAGGCAATGGTCTGTTGGCTGTCGCATGTTGCCAAATATCTGAAACGAACATTGTTTGTTGCTAGCGAAAACTTAATTTGATTGCGAAACTATACACTAGACCTGTTGTAACAATGTCACTGCAGTACCCCCCTGTTATGAATATCACTCTTCCGAACAGCAAAATGCTATAGTAAATTAATTACAAAACACTGATTTAATGGAATGTAGTAGGTCATAGGCCACTTCCATGTATAATTTGACGTTTTTGGACTCTATGCTTCAAAATCGCCCAACGACATCCAATGCTGAGGATTCCAATGTCTCAGACTCTATGTCACAGCATACGGAAATCTCAACCGAACCCTCAATACATTTCGAACCTTCAACACATAATCAAGTTGAGTGCAATAATTCATCAACCGAAATTCCACCGCCCTCAAAATCAGCAAAACTTTAGAATATGAAGGAAGAAACGGACAACCGAGACAGAGCTATAAATTACTTTCAGGGAAAAACACAGAAACAAACGTGTTATTGACGGCATAGATCACTTGGTTTTGAGCTACGCCGCAGCATTTAAAATTGTCTCACCAAGAAGGCAAGCAGTGCTCGAAATGGAGCTCACACAGTTACTTGGGCAGGTAGAAACTAGTGAGCTGGTTGGTTACACAGCAGACTGTACCTGCTACATCACGGTGTTCTAGCACAGCTTCCGAGGAGTGTGCGGAACGGAACACAGTGGAGCCAACAGTAAGCACCTCTTTTGAGTTATTATATGAACCCACCACTGAGCCTCTTTCTCTTCTGACACACACATAGAAACAAAAGTATTTCTTCCTCATCGCTACTAGACATGGTGAACAGTCGAACACTTCGCAAACTATGCGGCCTAGGTTTCTTTTCACACTGACCCTCGTAGATCTGCCGCACTCTGTGCAGCGTCATCAGACGACAGCCCACCACGGCCGCGTTAGCCCGCGGTTTATGTCGCCTGGCAATGTCTAATCGAGAGCCATTCACCTGAGAGCGTTATGCCAAGGCAATATTTTACGTTACTTTAATGTACACGTTATTATAGGCCGCTCACGGGTATTTCAGCACTTTTGAAATCATTTGATAGGCTGTTCTCGGTAAAGTGAGCACTTTTTTCTTTCAGCCATTTTTTATAACTTAATCACATTTATAAATAAATATTGCTTTATCAGTTATAAACCGTATGTTTATATTCCTCTGCACTCGGAATTTTACGTCTAAGGCTAAAATAAAACACATTTTTAGACCATTATTCCAAATGAGAGGGCTTTCAAAAGTGCTAACTTTAGCGCGAACATCCTAAAAAAAATGTCACTGCTCCTACCTGCATAATGTATAATTTAATTGTAAAGTTGGTAACAACAGAGAGAAAGTAGTTCTATTTATTAACTTTGAATTAAATGCGTTATGTGTGTGTATGTGTGTGTATATATATATATATATATATATACACACACACATACACATACATACACACACTGAATACAAAAAATATGTATATGTTTTTTTCTATTTTTTAAATGCGTGTATTTGTATGAATTCGTAAATCTGTATAATACTTACTGTTATAATAATCTCACAACTTCACCAGACCGATGCATGAATAAAGTGATTAGTCCAATGGCAACGTTATATTTACATATGGAGGAAGAATACACAATATGCATATGTGCAAGAAGGCCTTAAGCAGGGCTTTCAAAAAGTGCTCAGTTTATCGTGAACAGCCTTTACATCACAGGAATGCATAAACTCCCGTGATTAATGCATGTATCTTGGTTAATAACGTGGCGCCCTCCAATCAGAGTCTAGAGGCAAACCTGCTGGATGCGGTGCCCGAACAGGATGGGGAGCCACGTGCGACACGATGGAGCCAATCAGGACACACGGCCCGATACAGGCAGCAGCTAAGTGCGTTTACGCCAAAGGCTTGTCATAACGCAACGTCCTTTTACATTTCGTAGCTTGCCTCCAAGCGAATTTGTTTTGCCATCTTTGTTGTTTTAAATAATATTTCTGTGGTTCGACGTAACCGTATTCGGAACGGTAAATTATCTGAAACATATACGATCATTAAGGCGTGCTTCATAAATAGTCAGTGCTGGACGCTGTCAGACATCAGCGCTTTAACAGATGTAGCAATTTTGTGAGAATTTCTACGGGCATCTTATGACTCGCCGACATTTTATATCTGAGTGTTGTTTACGCAGTGAGTCGACATTGAGTATACACTCTCTCTCAGGCGGCCTTCACTCCCAAGTTTGTACGTTTCGATATGGTATTTGTGTAAACATGCCAGACAATTAATTTCTTCGACTTGACATGAAAAACTGGCGTGGCCTTACGCCCCACGGGCTCTCGTTTATTTATATTCCCGGCTTTATAAAAATCTTATACAAGATGTTTTAAAAAAAAAAAAACATGTCGAAATTCAAAACCACACAGTGGACTGATATAAAAAGATCCTTGTAACATCAGTAAGAAGTCGCGCGAGTGTACTATCGCAAGCGCAAGGTACTACACGGCATCGTAGTCTAGTACCCGGGGGGGGGGTGCGCACCCCTACAAGGCCACGTCAACCCTCTGTGAGTCCACCCACCCTCCCCCCCAGGACGGTATCGCCTTCTCTTGCCCCCTCCAACCCTCTGACACCCGACGACTTGACATCACGATATAACAACAAACGACTTCGCCCCCCCGACGTCTTCCACCCCTTACTTCTTTTCGCCCTTGACAAACAGCCCCCAACTCTTTTTTTTTATACTGGCGCATCAGTTTGGAAGAGTTCGATAACTGATTCGCATTGAGCCGTGGGGCGCCATTAGCGTTTCTTTTCCACCCCTTCGCAACCCTCCTTGAAGGATACGCGTCTCTATTGCCCCGACCGTGGGCCGGAACAATTTTTTTCACCCCCCCCGCCAACCGCCGTCAATCCTGCAGAACATCCCTCTGGCCCAAGCCTCTCGGATAATTTCCGTGTTTGTGCTGGGACGTCGTGACAGTGCCAATATCGCAGAGTCGCAGTCCATGCCGTTATTTGCAGCGGCAGTAAATTTCATCCCCCGGCAGCGCAGATAAGGTCGACGCACGAACAGGGGAAAAAATACCAACGTTGGCGAAACTGAACAGCCGCACAATTTAGGATTACCCCTACGCGCGGCCATATCGCAGTATAAACACAAGGGTCGGGAGTTGCCACATTCTATTTTTTTTTTTTTTTTTTTTTTTTAACTTTTTTTAATTCGTGTATTTTTTGGGGGTGTGGGGGAAAACAGAGTGGCGGTCTTGATAAAAGTGATGACAAATGACGCTCGAGATACTGCCGATTTCTTGTCTAGTCGTCGACTGCGATAAGGAATCTCAGTGATTCCGGAAATATAGTATTTTTTATGAAACCAGTTCTGACTTTCTGTCCCACTCACTATAAAAATAATAATTCCATTTATTTTACAAAATTTCGAAAAAAAAAAAAATCGCCTTAAATCAATATTTAATCCGTAGTCTTCATAAATTATTTCTATAAACCATCTGATACCCTCTGGTGTGAACTTTAAGCTTATTTGTATTATATTTTAAAATTATAATTTAAACTTTGCAATAGTTACAGGGCTGTACAGAAGTCCATCTTAAAACACATAGTTATTTTTCGAACTTGGGTAATGTGAATTATGTTGTCATGTGAACAGTCAGTTTTCTGTTAAAAAAAACACATTTGTATTTGTAAAATAAAATAAAAAAAACAGCAAAAGGTGATCTTGTGGGCAGCGGTTCGCTGTTTAACTGGCCGCGAACGAAAGAGGTAAGTTTTCCACGTAGTTAGTGTGCTGGGTTGTCTGCAGCTCGACTGTGTTTCTCAGGTTGTAATACTCGCGTCATCTTTACTATAGCCCCATAAAACAATGACTTGTAGCTGTCGGAACTACACAGATATGTTGCTATGAAATACAGACTTCACACAAATTATCAGTGTTGCTTTCTTACAATCATGTATTCGCGCACCACAATGAACTCGGTGCCCGGGCTGGAATAACTTCTTTATATTTTTATCTGTCGGTATTTCTGCTGTATTTATGATATTTATATCCATCAATATGTCTAGCGTCAGCCAGTACCGAAACCTCGTATCCTGACACCACGCGCTTCATGGAGTCGCTGAGAAAAAAGTCTTGCGTTCTGGTAACAGTAATAATGTTACGATAACAGTAATTTTGGTTACATATCAACCGTCAGTAACTAATGATGCTTTAAATGCAAGTTACTGTCGCAGTGTTAATGTATCTGCAACTGAAGTAAACTTGTAGCGATGTAAAGTCAAATCTACACAATATTAGTATTTTTACTGTACTGTGAACATTAAGGTGGCGTTTGTGTTGAGGCAAGCGAAAATCGTGTCAAATTAACGTTAACATTAGTGTTGCAATTTTCTTATCCCACCTCTGCTTGAAAACAACATTTAGTAATGTTTCATTAACAGTGGAAATTAATGATTGTTGCCGCTACATTATCTTGCATTGCGACATATGTACTGCATGTTAGGTTATGTTTACTACGTAAACGACTTCCAAAAACTAGAGTATCATAATTCACAGCCTAACAGCGTTACCGTGCTTTAGTGGCTCCACGAAACGTATTTCAAAATCTCAAATAAATGACAGTATTAGCCCGTTGTATTAGTGAGACGAATATTAACATCTGACATTAATTGGTGTACGTCGTATTTACAGTAACATGTTGTTACTCTTGTTCAGCGTGATGCTACATTTGGTTGTGGGGACATTGCATAGTTGTCTTTTAAATATCAGCACGTCACAGGTATGTTAGCATTACAAAATTGCCAGTCGTTACAAACACGTAACCAAATCAACATTGTCACTGCATTATAAATGCTACGACAACATGAGCATTCAAAGAATTATAATTTTTTTGGTTCCAACAACATTAGACTTTTTCCTGTGTGGTGTTTCCTAGCAACTGCCCCGCAGCCTGCTGACTGTAAAATGCACGAACACTGTACAGCACAATACATGAACACTGTACAGTACACACGAGATAACACGTCATTGAACGGCAGCGTCCGCAACGATCCCCACACATTCTAAAACCCGGGTGATACGGCGGGGAATCGAACTCGGGTCAACTTCGTAGGAATCGATTATCTCGCCACCATCTCTATACAAACGCGGCCACACACACACTGTACTACTCTACACTTAATACACTTAATTAAACATTATAAATCACAGAAATCGTCGATATATTTGTTCAAATACTAATAAAAACATTGGAGCAATAATTATTTTTTTAAATTATTAAATTGTAAATCTTAATTTCGTGTCTTTTATCGCCGGGCTAACAACATTACATACATGAACAACTCATCAACTGTTTTCACATGGGAGTTTTCATTGTTTATAATGTTGTTTACTTTGGTTACCATGCCTTCTGTCGTGTAGCGTGTAGCCAAAAAAAATTACAGGATTCTTGCAGATCCTCACTCGTGAAACAAATCTTCGTAATTAAAAATTATGACCGGATATAGGAAATCAAAGCTAGACATGACATTGAGGACTACTTAACGAATTATTTTAAAATTCGTATTGTATTAATTATACCTGCAGTTTCCCATGTGGGATTGACATTATTAAATAATTGGGCAATGTTTGATTACGATTACAGATGTGAAACTAATCATGTAATAAAACTAAAAGTTGGATCTCGAAATAACTGCGAAGATGTTCCCTATGCCTTGACTAGCTTGGTTTTTAAATATTGACTCCGAAAATTAAGTTGGTAATTATACTTCACCCTTAAAGTAAAATTTGCGCATGGCGAGAAGAAGGAAAATAATGAAAGGCAGTGTTTGAGTGCTGGCAGCAGGATCGTCATATGAGACGTCAGCAAGGCTCCGTCCGTCGTGGGAGTATTCATGACCCTCTTTCACAGTTAATGCTTCCTTCCCTGTATCGTCGGTCCGGTTAAGACAGCCCTCCTCCTCCTCCTCCCTTCTCTCCTGCTCTGGACCCTTAGGGAGCGACTGCGAGCGCAGAACGCCCCCGCCTTGCCGCGTTAACGAGAACATATCGCCTGCTCAGTCTTCGAGGCGCATATCATCCCCCCCTTCCCCATCAACCTCTCCCCGGTCCGCATACTTGCAGCAGGGCAAGTGTGATTTATATGCGATACGTGGACCTAGCCTCTCTCCTCTCTCTCTCTCTCTCTCTCTCTCTCTCTCTCTCTCTCTCTCTCTCTCTCTCCCGCCTGACTCACGATCAATTGCCCTGATTCATGTATGCCGAGAGACTCTCTCGCTGGTCGGGTGTCTGGGAAATGCCGTGGCTATCCTGCTCTCCAGCGCTGCGTAGAACAGGTGCCTGGCTAGAAGTGCAACCTGCTGGCCTCTTTTTCGCCTACGCCCCGGCGCACAGCGTTCATGATTCTCTTGAACACAACTCCGTAACTAACCCTTGTGTATACTATCCTGAGTGTACTCCTTAACGGGCCTGCCCTACCAAGCCGGCAGTCGCGAACTTCAAATGGGGAATCAATGCTAAACGAAATTACTTCTCATTGCGTCAATTTTAAACATAACTATTTCGAACACAAAACATTTTGACGCGGCTTTCTTAGAGAATATTGCTATATAAAATCATTTTTGTAAAATATTATTTATTCATCTCTTTTTCTGTTATATGCAAATTTAAATATTGCCTTTTAGACAAAAAATGTTAAACAAAACAATAGGTAACCTTCCTTAAGAAATTTCACGTAGAATATTAATTGTTTGAAAAAGTTATCTTTGAAATTGACGCAGTGAAAAGGAACTGCGTTTAACATTGATTCCCCATTTAAAGTTCGCGGCTGCCGGGTTGGTGGGCAGCGTGGTTTACGTATGGAGTGTTGAAAAACACACATATGTATAGGCTGTTCACGGTAAAGTGAGCTCTTTTTAAGGCCCTTCCAACATACATTAACCACTAAATATATCTTATTACAGCCTCAGACTATAAATTTCGAGGGTGGTGGAATGTACTCACTGTATTTATTGGCCACATTGCAATGTTTATAATAAAAAGCAGCAGGAAGATGGAAATGGGATGAAAGTAAAAATTTATACGGGCCTTATAAAGTGCTCACTTTACCGCGAACAGCCTATAGTCATGGTCAGTTGCTAGTACCAATACAGATTCGCTTCTCAAGGCCTCGTTGTTAAGAGAAGATCTCTGCCCAACTCAACCAGTACAGACAGCATCTTTTCATGTGCAATGCTGTTGGCTTATGCTGGAACGACAAAATTTTATTATTCGCTGTTGCCAACACCATAGAAAAATATAAATTATTTCAATAGGTTCCGTCGTTTATGTTATTGCAAGGAATTTATAGGAACCTACCGGTCACGCCAAAAATTTCCTCTGTTGCAGCACTTACAGGAAAAATGTATGTCTAAGTTAAGGAGTTAAATCTCGGTATCGCTCTCTCTCCCCCCCCCCCCCCCCAAGTTATGTGCCGTAACTTTATTTTCATTTATATAACTGAATATTTGTAATTATAACACATTTAGGTACATTCCACAAGTGCTCAACAATATTATCGCCAAATTTTATCTGTGCGATATCTGATAACTGTAAGAAACGTAAACATTACACAGATAATTAAAAAAAATATGCTGCTATAATTACGTTATAATTACTTGATAAAAGTTCAGAATTTGTTTGTTCTACAGAGTAATGTACACTTAAAATTTTTTTTTGGTGAACTTCCTTAACTTTAATGGAGATTTTTAACCTATACACTGTCTGGAAATAATAGAACACATCAAGCTGCATATATAGCAATACTTACCGTCTCTGCTTTCGAAGTTGGGAATTTGCCTACGCATTTGACAGATTCCTGATCAAATTTTGGAACGCCATAATGAATGTATAGGAGAAAAATAACCATTCCTGCTTTCTCACTAAGCGTGTACACTGGCATGGCAAATTTCGAAATAATTCCTTAGAGTGTGTATCACAAGAGCGCAATAGTTGTATGTAGTTTCAGAATGTGTCCCTAAACTACTTACTTAAGCTATAAGCCAGTAATTCATCATTCTGTGTTAGGCTCAGCCTAAAGAGTAAACCCTAGAAAAAATTCTTGACTTCTCCAGATAACGTCTGCGTTCGCCTTCCACCAAGGCGAACCGGGTTCAATTCCCGGCAGGCTCACTCCAGATTTCGCGAGTGGGAATCGGCGGGCGTTTCTCGGGGATCTCCCGTTTTCCCCCGGCCATTCATTCCTGCGCTGCTCCATACAACTCACTTCACCCTCATCGGCTCTCGAGACCCCGATGTCAATAGCCGTCCAGATCTCTTCACTCACTCGAGGTCCCGTCTGACCGGAAGGGACCATCGCGTCGGAGAAGACTGCAATCTGCAGTTCGCGGAAAGCTGAATTTGTCGCAAAATTGATCTGTAAAGCTGGTCTCACAACCAATCCGGCGCATCCCTCAGTCACCCGTCCGTCAGGCGGTCACGTGATCTTCGACCAATCGCAGGGCACCTTTTTTTTCTATCCGTCAATCCGTCAAATATTTCACAAACATTAACTTTCGACTAACCGACGTATGAGCCACCGATAAAATGCAAGGTGGTTGATATGTGGTTATTTGCTTGCTGGTAAATTCAGGAATTAAAAATGTAAACAATTCAGTATATACTCTTACCACGTAAAAAAAAATATTTCCGTAAAATGTTTCTCTTTTGAAAATGTATTTCCGACCAATCTATACCTTCTACAAAAAAAATCGCCATGTTAAGTTGTGACGCTGAAATTTTGCCGGACAGAAGGATCGATGGCGGACGGGAGTCCCTTTCAACTCACGGACGAGAAAAAAAAAAAACAGACGGATGACTGACTGATGGACGGGCGGCTAATGGGTGCGACGGATGGCTGTGAGCCCAGCTTAACAGTAGGATTTTATTGCACGCGATGTAATTCAATGGATCAATCTACAGACACTACTTTGTATACTTTTCTCCTCCCCCTTGGAGAAACAGCACGGGAAAGCCGTAAACGCGTAATTCCAAACCATTTTCATTATTTTTTTTTGATTATGTGTTATAGGATAAAAGTAAAAGAGTGGCGGTTATATATATATATATATATATATATATATATATATATATATATATATATATATATATATATATATATATTCCCCTGGTATAACGTTGTATTCCCAGAACAAGCATTTACTGAGATACGCCTATACGCTCAAACACAGATTTTACAGGCAACATTTTACCAAAAGATAATTGAAACCATAAATATAATATATATATTTAAATAGTCCTCTGTGATATGAATAGCTTTGATTTTTATGTATGGTCATAAATTTTATAAACAAAGATTTGTAACAAAAATCGAAGATGGGATGGAATTAAAACGAAGTTATAAAAATTAAGAAGTGTATAAAGCAGTTGTATCTCACCGCGAAAAGTAATTTTCACTTCATACGATCCAGTTGCTAAAGAAACGTAGTCTATTTGGCAGTTTAATTTGTCGTTTAAATAACTATTCTAATTTATCAAGTCCATGCCAGAGTTATTTTCAGCATTTTGACGTTGCAAAAACCACTTGCTTAGTAATACTTAGTAACAGGCCGTACACTGAATAAACAGTGTTAATTTTTAAGAAAGGTTTTGCTGTTTCACGTAAGTTAAAATAAAGGGCACTTTATTATGGTCGCTTAATTTCTGGAAGTATGTGGGTTTTCGTTATTCAGAATGATATTCGATCCTAGTTAATCCTGATAAATTAGATTACGCTGTGTTTGTAATCATTTCGAAGCTTTAGCTAATGAGAGCATGGGTTCCATAGCAGTGTTAAGTCTTACAAATGGCAACAAGACACACACAAGTTCTGAAATAAGAATCTAAGCAGGGTTTTCGAAAGCACTAACGTAGATGAGCAGCAGCCTCAGCTGTGCTGTGGCTACGGCGAGTCATGTAGTAAAGAGTATAGCGGGGTGACTCCCCCGCCGACATATTGATAATGTATCGTCCTTGCGAGGGTGGAGGGGAGGGGATACCGGTGACGGAGGGTATGGGGTAGGGGTAGTCGAGTTTCTATATCACTACTCATAGAACACAGGCGGTATATAAGATCTCCAGCCGTGCATTGGGGTGGCCGAGCTCTCTTGTAGGGGTGCGCAGCCGAGTTGGTAGAGTGGAAGGGGGCGGGGGTGGGGGGATTGTTCCTTAAAGGCGAGGGTTCACCCCTTGAATGGTTGGTTTAGTCCTCTTCTCCTCGTGCCCTTTGTTACGGATCAGTTCCTTCTAGAGTTCCTCCTTCAGCAATGAGTTACTTTATCAAGGAATGTACAAACGTAAGACTGGGTCATCCTAAAACACACTTGTTCACGCACGTTTAGAAGGATTGTTCGTTATACTGTATTATGCATGAAAAACTTAAATTCGATAACATATCTTTAATTTTTTTTAAAAGTAATACTTTTAAAATTTCACTTTCGAGTACCTACAAAATTAAGTGAAATTAGCTCTTGGAAGTTTGGGTCGTGTACCTCTTATTCGCTGGCACTCGTCATAATTGCACCATAGAATATGTACTGTAAGTGTACACTAGTGAGATGAAGTAGCAGTTCCTCTAATGCGGACGTATCTATTCCAGGGTGTCCACCCACAAGGGAAACAGGTACGAGACATAAGGAAACTTCACGTAACAGGGAGAAGTTAGGGTATTTAAACCTAG
The DNA here is from genome assembly GCA_029891345.1 of Dryococelus australis. NCBI lineage: Eukaryota > Metazoa > Arthropoda > Insecta > Phasmatodea > Phasmatidae > Dryococelus > Dryococelus australis. The sequence goes on along the minus strand of CM057003.1, from coordinate 19,602,093 downwards.
GTCAGGGGAAATGTAAATAATTGCTAACTTGCAAAAACTGTTAGTTGTGTGAACACAGAATAATCACATTATGGACATATGCGTTTTAATATGTCAATTTTCAAGTTCATGAACTAGCAATAGTTCATGTTTGCCAAAGTGACATAGAGCCTATACATACAAAATAGAGCATTTGTTTGTTTTTATTGGGCTCTCATGTTAGGGATTTTGATATCGGAAAAAATTCGGTAGTATTTATATTGGTTATTTATAAAGTATTATTTTACGAAACGATATATCGAAAGAAAAATACCGATTTTCGGCACATCAGAATCCGATATTTTATTTGTTAATGGACTCGACAAATGGAAAATTGTTTGCAATATTATAATTTGAAGGCAAGAGGCATTGCATTCGCTTTATAAGCCTACATTGGTGATTCAATTAGAGAGCTACTTATCTCATGGTAGAAGCTTGCCCCCTCGAGGTCGCTGAACTGACCCTGAGAGCAGCGTGTACCGGCGCTACCAATCAAATTAATTTTTCCCTCAAAAGGCCGTTTTTCCCAGAAATCGTGAGGCTTTCAATAACTCCTGGCAGGATTCAGGCAATTCACAGCCAATGGTAGGAAACATTACCATTTATGGTGATCGACGCAGCGGACACCAATTTCCCTTATGGGGTATAACACAGTGAAATTTAAAACACCCCGATCAGATTACAATATGCCCTCAACTTCCGTCCTCTTGACCAAGATGCCGGAAATAACGTAAAGAAATGTCACTTTTTTCGGCGTCCCACGAATCATCCTAAGCTGGTAACCAAGCTGGTCGTCGACTGTGCTGCGCTCCCACGACGAATCACTGAAACATCAGTCTGCTGCACACTTATTTGCCAGGCCTTGTTGTTGCTGCACGTGGAAAATAGGCACGGGCATTAACAGTTATTTCTCTGGTACCTCAGATATTTTGGAGTATTTTGCATTGACGTGAAGCTGGCAAGAACATCACAGTTTTATTTTATAAGGGTTTCAAGCCACATCAGAGAGTTTTAAACCTCGAAACAACGTGTGAGAAAAGTTCGTGCGTAACGGGCCGTACGTCGCACAATTCAGCAGGTCACCAGGCAGACACAGGAAGTACTTTTCGAGGTCATGTGCTAAGTAGTCACAACCCACTAGTTTTTAAGAGTGTTTTACTTTGTTTTGCAAGTTGAAAATTATTCACAAACGTGCGATGACGGGTCACCCATCACAGCAGACGCAAATGTAGTGCCTTTTTTTTTTTTTTTTTGAGCAAGTTACCAAAGTAAAAGTAGTAATTTTTATTCAATTTTGGTATTCAGAACATGGATTATTAAAAGAGCATTAAAAATGTTTCCGATACCTGGAAAAATGTATTGATTTCTTTAAAATATCGTTAAAATATATCGACGATTTATATCGATACATCGTTGATATAATATTGTAATTTCGATATATCAATGATTTTTAACATCCTTAACCGAATGAAATGTTGACCCTGCTTGCTTGGTATGATGCTGTGTAATTTAATACAACTTCATCGATGGGATATTTCTTCCGTCAACGAAAATTCCACATTTTGACAACCTAATTCAGATAAGACATTTTCTAACTAAATTATTACCTAGAATGTTATTACAAATTCTAGAACGTTTCTCACTTCGCTATATCGTTTTTTCACGCAGTTAACTTTTACAGACATTTATAGCGGGACATTCTGGACTGAATTTCACGCCTATCGCTGGCTATTCAGAGTAGGCCTACTCCAAACCGGGGGGGGGGGGGGTGGGGGCGGATTTATTAAGCACTGTATCTCAAAATGATACTCGTAAGATCCATACAGAACTAGTCAAGGGCCCTGCATTGTACCTTCCCACATACTTTACTCCAATAAAATACTAGTATCACCGCTGAAAGTCCCACAGGAACACGCAGTGCGACGAGAACTCTACACGCCAGTTCAGAACCTTGCCCTTAACGATGATGGCGCACTTGATTCGCGTGGCAGTTTCGCCCTTATCGCTTCCGCTCTTCTCGGTCCCAAAAGCGGAAAATAACTCCAGGTAAGTGGGGGCCTTAAGGTGGATATGTACTGAAACGTTTCCTGTGAAATCTTCGTTTGTGCGTAAACGCGTATCTCGGCAAATAAAAGTTGTGGAGATGCGAATTTTTTACCAGAAAGGATTTAAAAAAAACTATTGTGCATATCCCTATCTTTGACTTTTATCATATTAAGTGTATTAATGTAGAAAAAACTGTTAGAAATAAGAAAACATCGCATTTTTAAAGCTTGCCTATGCAGTTTCCGTAAGCGGCAAGAGAAAAGTAATATTATACGTATACAGTTTGATCTGCATTCTTTCATCGCGTGTAATAAAGTTCCACTGTTACATATCTAATTTGCACGGTACGGCGTCACGACGTAAACACTGCACGCCTTGCGCGTAAGAGCGATGAGGTGCTAGGAGTGCGTGTTAGTGTCGCCCGTATCGCTCCCTCGCTTCTAACGCGCAGCTACGTAGTCCTCTGAAGTACTACTCATATCACAAAGTTAAAAATTTTATCTACGAAAAATTTATTTTTAGTTTTTTGTAGAGAGAAAAAAAAAAAACATTTTTTTCCTTTCCTTGTAAACTAACATGAAGCCTGCCTCGGATAAAGCAGATCATTTTGAGTAGAGGAGACACATCCCCGGTTCTCCACATCCCTTGAGCGCAGCGAACGTAGTTTGCAATAAATTCGCGTTATGCCACGGCCCGATCTCGCGGACCCGGCGCCGATACATTTTATTTATTTTGCAGGACGCGGCCGGCGACGCGGAGCGCATGCAATATGCACGGCAAAGTATATCCTCCCACTCCCCTCCCCACACTCGACCACCGTTGCCAACCTGATGTCGTGCACACGGTGCGATAAATACTGCTATTCGGACCCCGCCGCACGTTTCATTTGGCCCGGCAATGTGTGGCCGGCCTGTAACGGCTTCCATGTCGCTCCCCTTTCCGACTCGCCGCTCCATTATGTGCCGCAATTAAACATGTTCATTAGTCCATTATCGGCGCCGAGGGGGGGGGGGGGTCGATGTGAAGTGAGGGGACCCGCCCAGACGTCTCGACTCGTGCAGGATACGAGGCCTCGTGATTGGTCGCCAGGCGGAGAACCCACGGGGAGAGACCACAAACATTTCGCGGATTCATTCGGCAGCAAGCAAGACTCCGCAACTCCTTTGTGTTACTCCAGACTAAGTATTTGCTAATATTACAACTTTACTACAGACCAGGTAGCTCGGGATTCGGTCCTCGTTTACTAGCAGGTAAGCTATTGGCTCAAATTCGTCCAGGACGTGTATTACAAACTGCGTTCCAATTAGGTAAAAATGAAATGCAAATGTACCTCGTGCTTGGAGTATAGCTTGTCCCTTAAATAAATCAATTAGCGAGATTTCTAGATTCCGCCTTACACAACTCGCAGACCAGCTTAGAATACAGAAACAAAATCACTGTCTCGTGCCACCAGCGTCGCATAAATGTCCCTACCTGCAAGGCTGGACAGGATCTTGCCCTGCAGGAAATCTTCTCCGTATCGTAACGGAGCCAGATGCGGCGTGGCGGCTGCTCTGATGTGGGCGGGGCCGCGGTGGCGCAGTGGCTCCGTTTCCCCCTCCCTTGCATTCCGGTGCTGCTCCGTACTCACCTCGCTTCACCCTCGTCGGCTCTCAAAAACTCGCCATTAAGGTCGCCGAATACTTGGAGCTTTCTAGTGCGTCTGAGAATCGGAAGAAAGCGAACCATAAGTACGGACAGTTGTTTTTTCGCGAAAGTATTTCAATGCCAGTTGTACCACAAGACACTTTCGTTTATACTCACGTTCGTGGTTGGATGATTTTAAATGTCACGTGTCGCAAGTGTCCGCCCGAGAATCGTGGACGTTCAGTATCGGAGTACTTTATTACGATTGGCCCAGTCAAATAGGAACACGTGTTATCTCGTAGACACGCGGCCAATAAGCAAAGGAAGTCGTGCTTGTGGAGGTAGGATATTGAAGTATAGCGTGGCCATAAATATTTTCGCGAAATACACTCATCCCTAGCAATAAGGTCGACACTGACATGCGCACCTAGTGGTCCATCACTCCTACGCGCAAGGCGCTGAACTGGCGTGCAGTATTTACGTCGTGCTGCCTGTACTTAAAGGATTTCGAAAGATGATCCACAATTTTATTGCTAGAAAACCTGATGGAAAGTTCATTGCAACTCCCTATAATAGTTTCGTATACTAAGAAATTATTTGTAAATTTACCATATTTGTGTATACGATTATAATCAGTATCTTTACACAATCTAGTCATTTCACATTAGGTTCCAATACACCGCGGCAATAACCACATTATTAAAAATATAGCTGCTTAAAAAATAGGACACAAATTATATAATTTTGATGTGATAGGAGTATATTAAATTGTCGAAGTAAAATTTACAATATTAACAAGAAATGCACAGGACAACGCGAAATTCTAGGAACCATTTCGCTGAAAACGCTATCCTCTTTAACTTTTGCGTATTTATGAGCGAGTGTGTGGGCCTGGTACTACTCCAACGCGGCGGGCGATGTAGAGAGGCGATTGGACAGGTAAATCAGTCTGCAGCGAAATTGGGAACGTGCACAGCCTAGGGGCGGTATTTTAACGACGTCATTGTTGCAGAGCCATTGAATGTTTGAGAACGGCGATATGTTTTCACGCAGTCGTGCTATATAACACATGGAGATATAGGAGACTTGTGATTGATATGCGCCTGTTCTGCGCAACACGCACAACACGGGTGTTACCCTGTTTGCATACATACAAAAAATACATACACACACACACAAAAATACATATTAATAGGCCGTGTCTCAACTCCAAAGTGTGCTCTCACTCACCACTCTCACTGTGGCACACTCGCTCGCACTAGCGAATTGAGACTTGTGCCCTCTGTTAGCCTTCGGAATTATTTCTCTGACTGAAACGGCAATAAATAGTGAAAAATAAAATATCGATGGCCTTTCACTTTCCTCGAAAAAATTACAGTATTTAATGAAATAGTACCTTATTTTAATTTGTTATATTTTTGTATGATTAAAAACATAATTATCATGTGTGAACCACAGTATTTAATAATATACACAGAATTAACCTAAATGAAACGTGAACATAATAACATCATAATTTATGCTCCATATCAAACGGATTATAGTTGTTATTGCACATTTCACAATCGCAATTATTAAGTTCAGTGGATAAAATATGTATAACACTGCTTTAGAAACAACAACGTATGTATGGATATTTGAGGTTAGACTTGAAAACAACATGGCTGCCAGAGAGGGTGCGAGAGTGAGCACCGAGTGTACATCGTCGTTCACTCTCCGTCTCGCTCTCTCTCCTCGGAGTTGGGTTAGCAGAGAGGACTCTCTGTGACGTCGAGAGTGAGCGAGAGTGTACTCTCTCGTCGAATCGGGATACGGTCATAATATCTCCCCTCTCTCCCTCTCTCTCTCTCTCTCTCTCTCTCTCTCTCTCTCTCTCCCTCCCACACCTTTTGTCACTTGTTTCACACACGCACACATACTCACATACGCGCGTGCACTTGCACACACACACACCTACACACACCCAATAATGTTTATTTCCCTCAGATGTGGCAACGGCAGTGGCTAATAAAATGTGAATGCAGCTGAACCATAGAGAACTGTCCGACATGGCTTCTGTAACATCATTATATTTCCTGCCTGCCCTATACTCTTCTTCAAAATGTCCAATCAATCCTTGTTTCACACACGCACACATACATACGCGCGTGCACTTGTACACACACACACACCCCTACACACACGCAATAATGTTTATTTCCCTCAGATGTGGCAACGGCAGTGGTTAATAAAATGTGAATGCAGCTGAACCATAGAGAACTGTCCGACATGGCTTCTGTAACATCATTATATTTTCTGCCTGCCCTATACTCTTCTTCAAAATGTCCAATCAATCCTTTTTTTTTCCACCAATGGGAGTTCACGTTAAACTGAGTACTTTTGAGAGGCCTGCTAAGGATCTTTTTCTCTTTCCATTTCGTATTTTTCCATCGTATGTAAATTTTAAAATTGCCATGGGCTTGATCGCTTTATTCACGTCCACTCATGTTAAACCGTGGAATCGTCAGGAACGTGAATGTTTACTGATATGCAAATACTTAATATAATGTGTGTAGAACAGGGAACCATAACTAAAGTGGCTACATATATTCTATTCGCGGTTTCTTCACACTTTTTCAATCAAACCTTTGAAAAATAACCCTTTTTTTGACATGTTAGGCTGTTTCGTAAATATGTAATGTGTTACAATAGTTTTGTACTCGTGTTTACATAAAACTACAGCATTTTTTTGTTAGATTAAAATTTTATTTATATTTCGCCTATAAATTAAATTATTTCATTTATTATTAAAATAAAAAACGGCGAGAAAATAGATGTGTTGGCATTGCCTAATAAGAAATAGTTCTTATGCAAAATATTATTACACTGAGTGCGCACGAATGCGGTGCGTTGTCCATTCGGTGCAGTTAACACGAGGCGGAGGAATGGTCTGAAAGTAGAACTTTAGCATGGCTTCAGAAAAGATGGAAGTTTGATGAAAGTAGAAGTTACAAGATATATATCACAGCAGATTAATAGTAAATAGGGGAATGACTTCACTCGAAACCTAAAAAATTGGTTTATTTTTCTTTTCACTGCAGTACGCGAGCTCTTAAAATTTTTTTTTCTTAGTAACACAACCCATTTAAAACTTTACAAAATGAGAAAAAGTACCGAATAGTTTACATTCATCACTACTCTGACAATTACATAATATTAATTATAAAATTATTTTTCTCTCTAAAAATTGCAATTTAACCCTTTTGATTAAAGTGTGCATACAATTACAACTCTGCAAGAAAATGCCTTGACTAAAAATACAAAATTTATACCGAGACGTTTACAGCTAAAATATACTCCTGAGTTCCCATTTTACAGTTTGCAAAACAAAGTTTAATTACAATTTGAAGCTTAACTTTGAACAGAATATGGCGCACAAAACATTACTTTAAAATTCTCTCTTTGCTACAGTGGGTTTGCATAGAGTTGATCTCGAGTGAGAGAAGTGAGTGAGTGAACAAATTTAGGTGGCTCTTAACATCGAGGTCTTAAGAGCCGATGAGGGTGGTCTCAGGTGAGTAGGGAGCAGTTTCGGAATGAAAGGATAGGGGAAACGGGAGATTCCCGAGTAAACCCGTCGATCAGCGGCATCGTCCGGCACAATTCCCACATGCGAAATTCCGGGTGCGACCCCGCCGGAAATCGAACCCGGTTCGTTTAGGTGGAAGGCGAGTAGTCTAACCTCTACACCACCGCTGCCCCAAATGACAGAAAAGTGTCGTACGTTGAGAATTATGGAGCTTAGCGTAACCAACTAAACCAGATAGCATAAGGTTGCGACAAGGTTGTCAATTGTCTTGAATTTGCGTTTACCGAGCACTCTTGTATCATGAGTGATTCAAGTTTGATTCAAACCTAATTTGTCACGTCTGGAACATACTTGTAAATGACAAGATTGCGGATGGCTTGAATTATATTTGCAGCTTGCTAACGCTAGCTTGCAGCAAGTGTAACTAATCAAACTTTCTACAAGCTTGACATGTGGAGGGAGACTAGTTAGCTTTATTCGAGCTTGATCAAATCTTGCGGGCTTGCCCGACAAACTGGCTTCGAGTTTACAGGCTTGTCAAGAGAGTCTTAATTTAAGCTATAATCAAGCTGAATATGCTACAGGGAAATTATTTGGCAAAATTTTCGGATACGTCTGAATCACTGCCGCCAACTTTCACTCGATTGCCACAATTTCGAGTTCGTTTCGCCGCTTCTCATAACTTCCGCGTAGTATAACTTTTGACTAGGATAAGCTACGACACACGTTTAAGTTTCAATCGACAGCTCTCGTCAAGATCAATCGATTCAGCGTGTAAAAAACATTTGTGTGGCGAGGTTATGGTGAAATTGTATGAGTTCAATGTAAAACACTAAGAAAACTTAACACAATGTCGGCCTATACTCGTCAAATAGCCAAGTCGAAATACAGAAATCGTATGCGGTTGGAAAGAGAATCTCAAAAGCAATCCAGTGATACCCATAAAACCCCATATGATCGAGCGAAGCGGTGCCGGGAACGTAAAATAAACATCAAGGTGTCCGAAGCGCGTCAACGTAGACGTATTCACGCAAAACAAACGGCAGTGTCCCCAACACAGTTACACCCCATTTCTTACTTTTAATTTTTAAATCTCCGTTATGGGATCAGGCTGCAGGTTTTCATTTCAAACCAATCATCCAGTTAGGTCCCGCACCTCCTTCTGTGGGCGCCAGCTAGCGAGGAAGTTAATGGATTGAAATTGATGAGCGTTGAATCTTCAGTGAGGTCACGCGCAGGTTTACCCGGGCGGTGACCCCTCCATCAGACAGGACTGTGTGCATATCAGCTCTAATTTTTTTTTTCCCCTCACACAAGCCGTCGCTGCGGTGTAAATATAACAGGGGACTCGCGTGACAGCTAGTGAAAACGCTGGTCTGAATCACCGGCAACGATGAAAGAGCTGTGACGTTGATGCATGATGCGCGCCCTGGCGATGCGGGGATCAACTAGCCGCATCGCTCAATTCCCATTGGTTGACCGGAACGAGGGGGGGGGGGGGTACGCACATCACTATATGAAAAAAAGAAAGATATAAATTTACGTCGCGCGGATGCAGCTTGGCCAGTGTATTACTGGGGACCGGAAATGATCTCGTACTCATTCAAGCACATGGTAGTTTTCAAACACACACGCATATAATTGGTTTTCGTAATTGGATCATAATTCCTCTCACACTGTCAAATTTTTCTGTAGAACTGTTTCTTGTAAGCTTGGTCAAATTATAGTTGTACAGTTATGACATCATTTAAACGTCATAAACGCCGCCATATTTGCCCGAGAAAGTTGGATGGCTAGAGTTCCCATCAAACATTTGAAGACTGGACCGGTTCTAAAATTTCTGTGATGTTTGACGGTTTCAGCCAATCAGAATCGTGCACGACAAAAATAGACGCCAAGAAACTTAAAAATAACGAACTATTGCTGGAAACGAAGTAGGTTATGAAGACAACTAATATATGTAGAAGCTGTCTGGGCGTGAATGCTATTTTAAGTGAATATTGCACATAATATTACGAACTCAGAGAGAGAGAGAGAGAGAGAAAGAAAGAAGAAGAAGAATATGACAAAAGTTAGTGGCTTCAAAAACTGTTTGGTTGAAGCTTTCCAAGGCGAAATTTTGTTGTTGGTATAAAACAAAATGTGGCCCCAACTAACACGTAGATAGGCTAGTACTAAATCTATTTAGCGCTCAATAACATATTTGTTTATTAAAAAAACTTTTACTGGCTGTCACAAAATATTTAGTTGGCAGCAACAGTATTCGTGCTATCCACAGTAAAACATTTTGCTGCGACTGCAAAACTACATCCGTTGTCTTCTGCGCATGCGCTCTGGCTGATATATTCGTAGTGGCCACCTTCTGTCTGGCCACGACGCCATATTTGTTTGAGATATATTTTTTAATACTTATGAAAAAAATGTATCATTCCTTTATTCCAAGTAAGTAAATGGCATACGTAAATTATTCCAGAAAATGAACTTAACCTTGGGGTGAAGTGTGCGAGCCGTGTCGTGTGTGCTACTTATAAGTGTTCTGAAGTACACACGCTGAAGACAACGCTTTAGCTTCGAGCAGGGTGGTGTAATGGCAATACGCTGAGCTTTCAGTTGGGAGGTCCGAGGTTCGAACCCCACTCATTACGACTTTGAATTGAGTGTTTAATTGTTGTAAGTCCATACCTACCTACACAAGCCCACAAACCGCGAGGATACCACGAACCAGTATTGCTGCTATATCATAACATCTTATCTGCGACTAACGAACACGTTATTGGCTACAAACACACTGAATGCATTTCCAATACATTCAGTGCTGGCAGTTTAGTATTAGTGATCGAAAACGTCATTTTGTAGTTTCCACTAAATTCTGGAACTACAAAAAAAAAAAAAAATTGTCTGACACCACAAAATCCTCTGTCATGTCTACACTGACAAAACAAGTTTGTTTTCGCCAGTAAATTTATTTTTGGTCTCCACAAAACTGTTTTTTTTCTTCTAGTGTAGTTTGTTATTTACGTGTTCCTCCCCTCTGTGAGAAGATTTTCGCCCATTTTGTTGGGAGAATTTCAGTACTCCAAGTAAAACTTGACATTTATGATTCGTTTGAAAAAAAATTTTAAGTGGCGCTGCCCGTTCCATTATGGGAGCAGAATGACCCAGTGTTTTAGAAAAAACGACGGAACATAGGCGCCGAGTGCAGAGGGTGAAAGCCAGCCAGGGCGTTGATACCTGATACCACTACTTCTATTCGTTCCCAACCAGGGGTGGTTTCCCACTAGTTTAGTTTTTAATAATTGCAACTTATGGTACACTTCTCACCTCGTTGTTTTACAAATGTAATATTTTAACGTGTTGTGTTATACGTTTTATTTGTAAAAAAAAATTAATAATTGATTTAGAATGCTGAGTCTTTGAATTGCTTTTATAATTTTCGTTTTCTTTTCAAGTGAAATTTCAGTACCGCGTATTTCCAAATGTATGTAAAGGCCCATTTCCACATACTCGCGCGGCCATGTCGTTGCGCTTCTGTATGTTGACCTCTTCTATGTCCGGCGACGCGGCGTGTCCCGATGTTTTTGCGCTGGGCAGTAGTACAGCTTGGTTCGCAACTAACAGCGTAACAGAAACCACAGAACGCGGGCCATGTGCTCTAGAACTGACCGCCATTTTTTCGAACTAACTGAGCCACATTCGCGCATGGCACGTCGTGTGAAAGAGAGCTCCTCACATTGTACACAAAGGAAGTGGTAAGAAAATTTCGCGAATTTATTTCAATACAAGTTGAACCTCAACAACATGTACATACATTTGAGTTCCTGTCTCTATTTGACCGCGGCCGCTTTCTACCAATAACGAACTTGCAAGGTAAACAAGAACTGAATACCGTGGCACCTGCTCTTGAGTTAAATTGGACGAACAACCAATGAACAGCTGACTTAGGCTCGGGTATACAAACTATTGTGGAGTCTAACATGTTGCCGATTGGATCCGCGATATGTTTGCGTGTTTCTAAAATGGTTGTATTTCATTTCTTGTGCAGACGCGTAGAACAACAGCCGGTCAGAGAAGAGTATAAAATTATCAAACAAGTTGTTTATTTAAAATGGAAGAACAGTTATGCTGTAGAAACGAGGAAATGTTGCAAGATATATATTGAGAGGAAAGAACAGGTGACAGTTAACTAGCAGAAATATTTAAAGGTTATCGGCAAATGTATTATCGCAAAAGAAAATATTTTAAAGAAAAGCAAAAATCCCAAATATTTTTAATTGATTTCTATTTTCAACACAATGTCACAATCTGCTATCAAAATCTATTCTTTACCAACACTGTCAACTAACGCTAGGCTAATTGCAAAATATAATTCACAAGTAATCGATTGTGAGTCAATTTCGCACAAGAATCCTGGTCGTGCGAATGTTCTATTGTTATGTCGGGATCGCGGTGGTGTAGTGGTTAGACTACTCGCTTCCCACCGTGTTTGATTCCCGGCGGGGTCGGTCCCGGATTTTCACAAGTGGGAATTGCGGGTTTTCTCGGGGTTCTCCCGTTTCCCCCGCCCTTGCGTTCCCGCCAAAATCTCTTCGCTCTCACACACAATTATGCACTATGCTCGTGTGTTTTGATCGTGAACGCAACACTGGTCGCGCTGGCCTCGCGCAGTGCTGCCAACGGAACAGCGCGCTGATGAAGAAGAGATTACCAAACCCCGCGGCTTGCGTATTGTCCACCCCGTAATGCCATTCCATTATATTTTTTTACCACCAACCCCTCCGTACTCTCCCCTACTACACCGGACCGGAGGCGCCGCTGGTATTAATGGGCATTACCGACCACGGCCGCTGTGTCCCGCCCTGCGGATGACATGCCCGGGTAGGCGAAGAGCGCGGGGGGGGGGGGGAAGTGGAGAGAGAATAGGAAGCCGGAAGAATATTTGGGCGGGGGGAGAGAGGAGGGGGGGGGGAGAGAGGGAGAGGAGAGAGAGAGAGGATTTAAAGTGAGCCACACGGGTGGAATTAATGGGAAATGGCGGGAAGGTGGTCTGAATGAGAAGGTGCTTCCAGTCGCTGCAAGGCACCTGCTGCTGCTGCTTGGTTGGCGGGTTCGCACCAAGCTCTCACCCCTAGACAACTCCCCCCCCCCCTCCACAACCACCAATCCCTCTTTACCCCTTCGCCAGCTCACACCACTCACGTCCCATCCAGCGAGGAGGCGTCATTGGCGCCAGGTGCTGCCAAGTCGGTTTCGTTCTATCGCGATCGTCCGTGCACATGTGAGAATATTTTCTTTCACTATTGTTTATCGTGTGTGTACGAAGCGATGTCTCTTCGTGGTTTATTGACACTTTTCGAGTCAAACCTTTGAAAATATCACCTCATGTATAACGTGTTCTGTTGTTTCCTAAAACTCTCACCTATTAACACGTTTTGTAATTGTGTTAATACAAAAGTACCTTATACAAACTGAAATGTTACATATATTCTGTGTATAAAATATATTTCATTTGTAATTAATATGAATGTATACAAAAAGGAAAAAGGTGCGTTGGAAATGCTTCGTTAGAAATAGTTCTTATGGAAAATGATATTACACTGAGTGCGCACGAATCCAGTGCGATGTACCTTTGGGGTGTAATTTTCTATACTTAGTTCAACTTTGTTTGCATGATGCGGAGGAATATCCCGGAAGTATAACCTTGAGCAGGGCTTCAGTAAAGTTGGGAGTAAACATGAATTGACCACAGTCTCTACCAATCACGCGTTCGGCCCTGTTATTCGTTGCTCCAGGGAGCGAATCGGAGATATAAGTACGTCTACGTAAAAAAAAAGAAGGTCGCCAAGCCATTTCGCTTTCGTTGTAGGTACTCACTGTGCGCTGCTGAGTTCGTTTCTCGTCGCAAGTTGGACGTATCTGGGAAACCCAACCGGCAATCTAATCCTTCTCGTCTGCACGGGTATTGACGTCGTCTGGGGGAATCCTGTTTTCTGGTTTGCGGAGGAGACTTTACACCGCAGAGGATGCCGTGGTGGAAGGAGGGGAGTGGTGGGGTGAGAGAGGAGGGGGAGGAGAGAAGGCGAACCTCGATAATGCCGCAAGTTGACGGCAAGTCACGTGGTCGGTCTATCTCCCCTAACACCACGACACACGCAGCCACGCCCACAATACACAAACGCCTTTGGGCCGTTGTCTGGGGAACATACCAACTAGCTCTCCGGGGAGAAAAAGAAGTTTGTATCGCCGAGGGTAGACAGCAAAATATTTCTCTGCATGTTACGAACAATTATTTGCAAACTACTTAAAGGCTGTTCACGATAAAGTGAGCACTTCTGAATGAAATCAACCTGCTCCTGTCTACATATATTTTAACGGGTACACTGCGTGGAATGCGCCTAGTAAAGTTGGTAACGTTGGAGGGAAAGTAGTTACATATCTTAAAGTCGAATAAAAAGTGTTAGGCAACCATTTCTAATAACTTAAATGATTTCTTTCGCTTTCTATTTTTTAATGCAGCGAAGTTTAAAAATGAGCAGATTTGTAAAATATTTACATTTCTAATAATTTCACAGTTTCATTCGACCGACGCATGAATAAGGTGATAAGGCCCATGGCAGTGTTAATTTTCCATACGGCGGAAGAATACACAACGGGCATACAAGTAGATATTAAGCAGGGATATCAAAAGTGCTAATTTTACCGCGAACATCCTATACCAACGATTTTCTTGTAACTCTGCAAATATAATATTGTATTTTGCTTCACATTATTTTAGATAACATACTATTACATGGACGCCTGTGGGGCGTATCTGAGTTCGTGAGGGATGGAAGTCTTAATAAAAAATAATAAAAGAAATAAACTTGCTTTTAATTTATTGACACAGCCAATATTTACAGCATTATACCATGTGCCTCCACTAGTACTCTTTTTATTTAACAGTGAGCGCAATATTTAATGTCTATTTGAATTCTAATTAGTGCCCTTCTTAATGTGTCTGTTTGGTTACAGTCAGTTAACTCATACTCTTCATTAACACGCGTTCAGTCTGTTTGTTGCCTTAATTTATAATGTCGTTCACTCACGCGTTTAGTCCAGTAGTCCAGCCTGCCAGCCGCACTCTTCACTGCTTGATACTCGCAGTCGCAGACTTCCCTTCCGCTGGCCACTTCTCTCGCTGCTACGTATTCTATCGCTCGGAACTCAACCACTCATCCATTCAACAACTCCACTCAGCTCTCGGCTCGGACGCTTGTCACACTTTTATATCGTTTGCCTAGACCATCTGGAAGGTTTAACGCACCCTGAGTAACGCTGAGAGAATGAGCATTCTTCATAGCAATGCAGAAATCATATCCGCCTTAGGTCCAGGAGCGGTGAGCCGCCAAAGGGTTATCGCGGCAAAATGCCTCCATAACACAAAACGCTGGTAGGATTATCGTTCGTTTGTTATTCAAAACGTTGCTTTGGCTTTCCGCCCCGTTATGATCACTACTCTGTCCTCTTTCGCCAGCTCGCGCAGGACGATCCAAAGTCAGCAGCGCAGACCAGCGACACGTAACAATACAAAACTCTTTGTGTAGCTCAATATTTATAATAAACTCGAAGTCTACATCACTTGCTCGTTAGAACTCAATATTAGTTCCTCACATTGCCCGCTAATATTGTGAGAAATTTAGTCTACGCTATATGCAGTGTTACAAAAATGTATTTGGCAACCAGTTGCCAAAGAATTCCTCTTGCAAATACACGGTTTTTTTTACAGTGTACTCAGTGGAGTTCGGTGGATTTTTCGCAGTCGGGGCAAATATTCCTCTGATCTTGTGCCCTCCCAAGATGTATTTGCGTCAGGTGAAGCGGCGAGTTGTGGGT
The DNA here is from genome assembly GCA_029891345.1 of Dryococelus australis. Classification (NCBI taxonomy): domain Eukaryota; kingdom Metazoa; phylum Arthropoda; class Insecta; order Phasmatodea; family Phasmatidae; genus Dryococelus; species Dryococelus australis. The sequence continues at coordinate 19,586,966 of CM057003.1, read as the reverse complement.
GTGTTGCGAGGGAAGTAGTAATGCTCGACAAAGACTGTACCAGTCTGTCGACCAACACATTTATAATGGTTGTGCGTTCAATACATCAAAAACATCGTAATTAGTTTTTAACTGATGTACACATGTACGAAAATACGATGGAACATTTAAAGTACTATTCGTGAACTGATGTCCTCACTTTTGCCTTTATTGAAGCCCCGTAAAATTCGGGGCGACCGCATTAATCTCTACAGCACGTGCTGTTAAATTCGCTGCTGTTTGAATGTAATTTGTGATCATGATAAAGGCGAAAGTGTAGTTTATACAAGTACGAATATCAGACCTATCGCCCTTTTTAATCACACAGATATCCCTAAAGGAAACGGGTATACATTAAAATAACAATTTTACTGACAAAATAGTTAACTCTTCTGACAGCATTCGTGGAATTAAAAAGAATTTCGTGTTACAGTCTATGTGTTATACGTGAACGTATATTTATTTCCTATACGCAGTTATTTGATGTTTGTATCATTTGCTATACGAAAAGAAAAAATTCCCTCTTCTAATTTTATTCCTTTGCTATTTCTGTAATAGCCTATAGGTTTTATTTGATTTATCCTGCATTTACTTTCACCACGTGAAAATCCTCGTAATCCTCTCATACGCACCAGAGAAAGGTTTTTCTGGCTGTGACTTGTGTACACACACACACACACACACACAAAAAAAAAAAACAGAATCAGTATTGGCTTAGAAGCTATGTACATTTTCGCCTCTCGCTTCGAGCGGGTGTGTTGTTATGAGTCCGGGGTAAGGGAGGTGTAGTTTTAAGCTCGTTTTTAGAGGGGAGGGGGTAGCTAACGAAGCAAGCCAAAGGGGATACTCACCTGCACCTGGTAAAGACCACGTCAATAACACTCGCTGTTGGTTTGGCTTCCTGCCGCCCAGATATCCTAGAAGCACCCCCCTGTCAGCAATGAGGATTATTACCTTAACCCCTTTTAACCTTCCCAACCCGCTGCGTGTCTTGAACTCCCTTGCGCCTGGCGGGCCTATAGCAACGCGCGCGAGCGACACTGGCGGCCTAACGTGCAGGCGTATCGTGCCGCGCAGAGGCCTACTTCAATCGCTCCTACGTGCAAGGTGCTGAACTGGCGTGCAGTGTGTGTGTGTGTGCGTGCGCGTGTGTGGTGCAGGTCCTTAAATTAAGTTCGAATATTTCCGACCAGTGTATTATTGTTACGGTGTGGGCAAGCCCTTACTGTGGCGCTTGTCTGAACACACCAGCACACATCTAAAGAGAACGAGGCCACGGAGGCGAGGTGCCGCCGCGACGAGCAGTTTGCAAACTAACGGAATAATTTATAAACGGGCTGTATATTTAAGGCAGAGGAAAAGTTAGAGTCGAGTTTTATCATTTAAAGCAGGCGATGGGACAAAATGGACCAGCAGATGGGGTTTCGGCCGCCGTAGTCGAGATGACACGCTAAGGCAATGCCGTTCCAGCAGACGACAGATGAACTCTCAGATAGATGCGTGGTAATAGTTTAATTAGATAAATATACAATTAAATGCAGGATTAGAGTAACATAACGTAACACACTTGCCCGGCGCAATTTAAGATATTCAGGTATACATGTAACGGGATAATCTTAAATGTTTTAAATAAATTGACGGAGTGAATTAATATTGTGTTCTACCTCAGAGTTACGCAGCCTTCACATACATTGGACGGCCCAATAGGCCTATGGGTGCGTTACATTATGCGATTGGCTCTATAGCAGTGTGAAAATGTCATTTTTACCTATGTTGAAGCGCTAAGAAATGGCATTTAAAATGTACGTGATGTATTGAAAGTATTATTCATACCTCGTCTGACAAGTGTTTTATTTTCGTACGTTGGTACGTTGAGGACACATTTAGTGGTTTCCTGTAATAAAAAAACGTGGATTTTAAACACTGCAATGTAGTTCAACCTCCAGGAAGGGCAAATATCCGCAATTACTTATTTTCCGTTCTTGTATTTCTGTTATTATTTTATTTCTCTATTATTTCCATTGAGATTCTATTCCCCTTCTCCTGGTTCTTTAAACAAGCACTGTTTTCCACTTTATATTCTCCTTTTCATATCCCCATGCCTTCCCTTACTCCGTTGTTGTGTTCCCTCTTTGCCGTAGTATTTTATAATTAGTTTTGTTTTCACTTTTGGGGTTTTCGTTATTAGTTTCCCCATCTGTACTTACCTGTCATTTTTTGCATTTGATTTCGTTCCGATTAATGTTCTTATCTTCCGTTCCGTGCAAAAGGGCGTATTCGCACTGGAATGCTGGCTTTGTTTATTGCACTCCTTATTCGTAATCCTTATTCCTTATGTAATGTATAAACTTTGTCAATCACTCGAAAAAGGCGACGGCCTTAAGGGGACTGTCTAGTGGAAAATTGTAAACGACGTAATGTCAGGTCCGACCGTCGGGAAAGATTGCGACGGCGATGTGAAACAGCACGCGCATGCTTCACGTGTGTTCTGTTTCCTCAGAATTTCAAGCGGCGACTATATGATTTCAATACAGCAATCTGTTCAGTAAAGATACATCATTGTCGCTATAGCTTAAAACACTCTGTCCCAAAATACTAAACATCGTAAACAGATTTTTTTCTGGCTTTGACATTTTTCAGCGGCCACGTTTATGTTTCAATAACTAACTTGGCAAGAAAAGTGATAACTTTCATTTCTGTCCTGCAAAAAAAAATACATTGAAATATGCCATAGTTTTTAACACAACATAATATGCTTAACTGCGTGTAATCAGACCCACGTGACAACTAGACAGGCCCCTTAAGGCGGTCGCCTAGTGAGACATCTGCTTGTGTGTAGCGCTACGGACGACGCTGACCGGCGCATGTAAAGCAGTGTCGCCTCTACGCGCAGGCCACTCTACTAGTGTACAGTAGTTTCATCGTGATCGCACAACTTCGGCAATGGAAGCTGTGAACCTGACTTTTAGTGGAAGTGACCCTTTCGCAAAATCCGACGTATGCGTATATCGTAGTTTCGCATGTATCCAAATAGTATATTTTAAAATACAGAAGCCTGGGAAAGTCATTTCCTGCAGTGTCGGAGGGCATGAAAATATTGTTTCCAAAGTGCTTGACGCCTTAAAAGTATAGGCTGTTCACGGTAAAGTGAGTACTTTTGAGGCCCTGGTGACTTTTTCCTTTCGCTCATTTTTTATTCTTTAACCACATTTTAAAATAAATATTTCCATTTAAATAATTAATACAGCGTGAATGTTCCACCGCATTCGAAAGTTAACGTCATAGGTTAAGATAAAATACATTTATAGACTATTATTCCAAATGAGATTGTTTTCAAAAGTGCTCACTTTACCGTGAACAGCCTATTACACCTCCGTAAAAAAAACACACATATTTCAAACACATTCCAGGTAGACGATCACCTTAACATGTTTCAGTCGACGTGTCCACGATTGTATAGGCGGTTCACAGTAAAATGAGCACTTTTGAAAGCCCTACTTAAGATATACTTGTATGCAGGTCGTGTATTATTCCACCTTGTGTAAAATTAACATTGCCATGTACCTCATCACCTTATTCACGCGCCAGACAAGTGAAACTGTGGAATCATCAGAAAAGTACACATTTTATAAATCTGCTAAATTTTTACGCACTGAGGCGCAAAAAAAAAAAAAAAAAAACAGAAAGCCTAAGAAATAATTTAAATGATCACAAATGGTTACGTAACTCCTCTTATTCGACGTTAACATATGAAAATACTTTCCATCCATCGTTATGAACTTTACCAGACACATGTCACTCAGAGCGCCCGTTAAAATATATGCAGGCAGGGACAGTAAAATTTTTCTAAGGTTGATTTTAAAAGTGCTCACTTTATCGTGAACAGCCTTTAGAAACGCTGCGAAGAATGAAACTTACGACTGTTACTGTACGCAACGAGATGGCGCCAGTGCTCAATTATGTGGTCTTCCTCCTGGCTAATCTGATTTGTGGGATTTTCTACACTATTTATCATCGAGCAAGCACCTGTTGTAAACAACTGTTCAACTCAGAAATTATGTGGTCGACTAGTTGATAAAGGTAAAATTACTGACACTAAAATAGTATATAATCAGCAACAAATAAATAAATAAAATAGATACGTTATCTATAGAGATGTTGGTTAATCGCGGGAAAAGTTGACTGTTTGCTATGGGATTCAACGTACTGTACACATTTATGTTAGTTTTCTTTTCTTATTGGTTGCCATGCATGGGTGAAGCCACTACCCCATTTCACTGGGCCAATGAGGATTCTGACACTATAAAGCAGAACGTTCGTGATTGGTCTGTAAACAACTTATTCGAGTCAATACCTTGTTCATTCAATAATGAAAGAATAAACTAGTTAGTGTGTTATACAATATATGTTGACTCAATTTTTTTTTGCGATTTTCTGTCATCTCTAGTTATCTAATAAACAATAAAAAATTACCTCCGATTTAGATTTTCGAATTAAATCTAGAAGAAAAAAAAGAATTTTATTTTATTATACAATTAATTTTATACGTGCACTATTTTACAATCATCCCTTTTAAAGGTGCTATAGTAAAGCAGCTCCTTATTTAAAACTAATGGCGGGGTGATTGAATGTAATAAATAGGGATAGGAAAATTTCGCGAGTTCAATGACCTGTATGCTAGACTCTCCACAATCCTTTGTATAGTCGAACCTCAGATGTTTGTTTATTGGTTGTTGCCCCAGTCCCCACATTTGACAGTCCGGGATTTGCTTCTTGTTCCCTTGCAAGTCGACTATTGGCGCGGAGTCGTCCAGGGAGTGTCTAATAAACTCTGAAGTCGCCTTTGCAATTGGAACAGTGTACACTCGTTTGAAATCTATCTTGCCCTGAAATGAAGTAGCGAATTTTTTCCTATCCCTAGTAATAAACAGTCATTAAATATTTTCAAGTTCTTCTACCTTTATAATATTTTATCGGGGTGGTATTTAACATAACTCATTTCTAAGTGTCAAAAAATTCCTCCAGAGGAATGCTCATCTTTCTGCCTGGCTGGCACGTTCCAGCCGTCGAGCTTGTCACGTTGGAATGTTGGTACGTTTAGTGTCTGCGTTCTTTGTGTGACGCTATCGTATTGGCTGTCCGTCTGGAATGATCCAGCACCCAGCCTCCCTCCTGCCCCCTCCCCTCCCACCCCGTACCAATCTGTCGTCTTACCCACCCCACTGACACCACACGTGCTCTTGTTTCCATCTCAGGGGGAATGTCTGTTTCTCTGGTCGAGAAGATTTCTTCTCTCACATTATATATCACAGCCGTGGTACACAAGCGAGCAGCCAGATACTCCCGGCTTTCACGACTCCAGTGCTCACAACTTTGAATGTGAAATATCCCCGGGAACTCGCAGATGCTTTGTAAACACACAGTAGATTTCAACACCCTACGGGCACACGAGCAGTTCTCTTTGATCTTTGGTTCTCAGTGCCTGTGTGAAAAGACACTTTATTACTTGTCTGGCCAATCAAACTTATTTTATTACGATATTGTACTTCTTGGATGCGTAGGCACACAACCTAAACGTGCATCAAGTGATTAATCCAGTCACAAATGTGGATATGAGCTGAAGTGTTTTAAATACAACTATTAATGAAATATTTTCGTGGAAATCGGGGGACCCTATCAATAAGCAAGGAGACAATCATTTCGCACGTTCATTGACCTGCATGCTAGACTCCACAGTGCTGTGCTTACTCAAGCACCAACTCTTTGTTCATTAGCTGTTGCCCCAGTGAGGGCCAATTATACCCCAGAGCAGGTAGCGCGGAATTAGTTTATATTTTCCATGGGAATTTTTTGTTACTCGAGAGTCGCCGAGGGTGTGTCATATCAACTGTGATCCGATAGCGATCGTTAAATTTATGTCCACCTGTGTGGAGTCCTGAAATTTACTCACGAAATTTTCCGGTCCCTATCTATAAGTAGTATCTGCTAAATAAGTCTTATCTTTTGGTGACAGGATAGACTTCACTAACTTATACGTAAGTAAGCATAGTCCATAATTTTAATAGCAGCTGCCCTTTAATACGAGTCATTTACCTGTTAGACCGCAATAAATGCGACTAGCCACTACCGCTGAATCTTTATTATTGGCTCTTAATTCCGCCTAGGCATGCCGAACTTACTTCAGGCCAATGATACTAGTAGAACAAAAGTGCGGGAACTCGCTAAGAAAGGAATATCGCGAATTTTGCAGCTCTATATCTGCAAGTAGACCCCTGGAAATTTCGCTGATTCATTCGGCAGCAAACTAGACTCCACTAACCTTTATGTATGTTCTGGGCTCAGTTACTTGTTTATTGGCTGTAGCTCCAGTTTAACACCAGACCAGGTAGCACGGGATTCGGTTCTTATTGTTTGAAAGTCGTTTGGGGTGGGTCTAACAAACTATGGTCTAATGAAAGTACAAGCACATATTTACACACGTGAATGCAGTTTAAATTGCCCTCGGATAAATCCGCGAAATTTTCGTGTGTCTACTTATACCCCTCACACTGAGAAAAAAAAATGGTTGTATGAACCCTCTAGATTGTTAAAATATGGACAACCGTCTAATGTGTTCTAGGTGACATCTAAATATTGTTGGCATAGGAAGTAGTACAAACAGTACTGCATGTTCTATTCCTGTCTTCGATTGTATTTGCTACTGTGCATGTAGTTGCTACAGCCGTGTGCTATGTCCCTGCTAAATATTGTTGGCATAGGAAGTAGTACAAACAGTACTGCATGTTCTATTCTTGTCTTCGATTGTATTTGCTACTGTGCATGTAGTTGCTACAGTTGTGTGCTATGTCCCTGCTAAATATTGTTGGCATAGGAAGTAGTACAAACAGTACTGCATGTTCTATTCCTGTCTTCGATTGTATTTGCTACTGTGCATGTAGTTGCTACAGCTGTGCGCTATGTCCCTGCTAAATTTTGTTGGCATAGGAAGTAGTACAAACAGTACTGCCTGTTCTATTCCTGTCTTCGATTGTATTTGCTACTGTGCATGTAGTTGCTAAAGCCGTGTGCTATGTCCCTGCTAAATATTGTTGGCATAGGAAGTAGTACAAACAGTACTGCATGTTCTATTCCTGTCTTCGATTGTATTTGCTACTGTGCATGTAGTTGCTACAGCTGTGTGCTATGTCCCTGCTAAATTTTGTTGGCATAGGAAGTAGTACAAACAGTACTGCATGTTCTATTCCTGTCTTCGATTGTATTTGCTACTGTGCATGTAGTTGCTACAGCTGTGTGCTATGTCCCTGCTAAATATTGTTGGCATAGGAAGTAGTACAAACAGTACTGCATGTTCTATTCCTGTCTTCGATTGTATTTGCTACTGTGCATGTAGTTGCTACAGCTGTGTGATATGTCCCTGCTAAATATTGTTGGCATAGGAAGTAGTACAAACAGTACTGCATGTTCTATTCCTGTCTTCGATTGTATTTGCTACTGTGCATGTAGTTTCTACAGCTGTGTGCTATGTCCCTGCTAAATATTGTTGGTATAGGAAGTAGTACAAACAGTACTGCATGTTCTATTCCTGTCTTCGATTGTATTTGCTACTGTGCATGTAGTTGCTACAGCTGTGTGCTATGTCCCTGCTAAAAATCAGTGAGTACACCCAATAGAACAACTTCCTTCATCAGATATTTGGATTGTTACCACAACATCTACGATTATAATCGCCTTACGGGATATTCTATTGCTGCCGATTGCATGACTGTTCCGTGTAATGTTCTGTGAACATCTGACATGTGGTAACATCGCCCGTCATTGGGAAGTTAGGTATGTAAGGACTGGCCTGGTAGGGCAGGTTACGTATAGGCTGTTCAAGGTAAACTGAGCACGTTTGAAAGCCCTGCTTAAGATCTACATGTATGCACGCTGTGTATTCCTCCGCCATGTGTAAAATTTACATTGCCATAGGCATCATCACTTTATTCATTCGTCGCTCAGAAGAGACTGCGAAATTATTAGAAAAGTAAATACGTTACAAATCTGGCCATTTTTAGACTTGATGGATTAAAAGAAAACAGTAAACGAAAAATATAATTGAAGTATTCACAAATTATTATCCATCTATTTTTATTCAATGTTTGGACATGGTACTACTTTCCATCCATAATTACCAATTTTACTGACCTGCACTAGAACTGTAGTGAGTGGGAACACAGAGACCAATAGAACCTGTGTTCCTGTAGTAGTGGATATAAGTAACTCACTTCTAACTTGTCTTGGTTGTCTTGTAAATGTCTGCTCACCTCCAAGTGTTCATATCGTGCCACCCCCTAATTAATAACGGGCGATGTTTACACCAGCCAAATGTTCGTAGTTGACAGATATCAAATCAGGTTAACACTATTCTCGAATTTGTTCATTTATCACGTGTAGTTTGTAACATTTTGTAACTAGTTTTAGCTGCCTATTTTCAAGGATGTTTCGCCCTTATAATCACGTTGGGTGACAGGTCATATAGTGTTTTCTACTCCATCTTTCACGAATAATCATCTAGAAGGTTCAGCATAACCCTGCATATACGTGCCGTCAGCAGTAGCGGAAAGCTATTCCTGTTAAAGCATGTTCACGATAAAATGAGCACTTTTGCAATCAACCTTAGAAAATAATCACTTTCCCTACCTGCATATTTTGTAACAGGCCCACTGAGTGACAAGCACCCAGTAAAGGAGGTAAAGATGGATGGGAAATAGTTCCATATCTTAACGTCAAATAAACTTGTGAAAACTGAATTTCTTTATTTTCCTCTCTGTTTTTTTAATGCTTTTAAGTATAAGAATGGACAGATTTGTAACATAGTTGTTTTTATAATAGTTCCACAGTTTCACTTGACCGACGCATGAATAAAAGTGATGAGGCCCATGGCAATGTAAATTTTACATAAGGCAGAGGAACACATAGCGTTCGTACAAGTAGAGTTTAAGCATGACTTTCAAAAGTACTCATTTTACCATGAACAGCCTATACTACAGTTGTTTCGAATATTTATGCTTGTGAACAAACATATCAGGAGGGTTTATTCACAACTACCTACATGCAATTCACAGAACGACGAAGATTGCCATGTTTGTTCACGAAACTCAGGTTTGTCACTCGTTATCGTCCTTCGCACGGAATTTTTTTGCCTGACATGAAGTTCACGAATTCAAGTATTTGGAAATCATGCGAAATATCTCGCTCTTTCCGGTTGCACAGGCAATACTGCCCATTGTTATTTCGTTCCTCTCTCTTCTGTTTATCTTCCGCGTTTCATCCGGCCATCAGGTTTTCCCCATTTCTTTCGGCGACAAACGCTCGGATGTGTTATTCCTGCTTCCCATCTCTCGAGGCAGAATAATTACCCCTTCATGACGACGTACTGCTTTGTCTGGTATTTTGGCTGGCACCGATCGTATTCGCTCTAGCGGTTGAATGCCTGGCTCACATCCTGGAGGTCATAAACTTGTTCATTTCCTCACACGTTTTGTTCGAATCCTGGTTTCTCGTTGTGCAGTAATAGAATTTATACTTTGAGTGCTGTCAACGTAATATCACATCACCTGAATTCCAGAGTTTACATATTGTAATTTGTTCCCTGTTGATTAAGCGGTTTCGAAATAACCATTTGATAAAATTCACTGCCACGCAACTACGTATATTTTAACGCAAAAACTCTCCGAAATACTCATGCTAAAGTTGGCAGCGACTTCTTCAAAGGAGTTCCACTTGTCAACGTCATATCAACAGCGCGGTGCTGTAAGTCAGTCTGATGCTGTATAGAGACCTGAAAAATTCGCGAGTTCAATGATCTGCATGCTAGACTCTACAGTCATATGTACAAATATACCTATGCCGATGTCAACTGCACATTGATTGTCTGCTGTCACAGTGGAAGGCGACGATTTGGCCAGTGTTCTCCAGGAGGTGTCAAATACCGCGTGGACCAATGGTTAAAGTTATATACACGTGTCTTGAATTATAGCTTATCTCAAAATGAATCCGCGAATTATTCAGATCTCTATAGTTTTACACTCATAAGTGAGCGTATTGAAGAGATTTGGGCGGCTTTCAACATCGATGTCTTCATAGCCGATGAGGGTGAAGTGAGGTGGATATTGTGCAAGGCCGGAATGAAGGGGCGGGGGAAACAGGAGATCCCCGAATAAAACCTTTAACCAGCGGCATCGTCCGGCACGATTCCCACTTGCGAAAATCCGGAGCTGAACCGGCCGGGGATTGAACCCGGTTCGCCTTGGTGGGAGGTGAGCGTGCTAATCGCTCAGCCCAGTCAAATGAGTGGCCAAACAGATATATACAGTTAATTCAACAAAATATTTAGTGGACAGTCTATATTTTTTGGCCCAACATAGAGATTTTGTTTATTCAAACACATATTTGTTTAGACGAACAAAAGTAATAATGTAGCTTTTCAAATTTTGCTTGCTAAACAATATATTTTGTCAGGGCAACAAAATATGTATTTGGTCCTATACAAACAAATTTTTTTTTTTTTCGATTTTCTCTCAGTGTACGCGACTGGCCAATCAGAATGAGGTTACTCCTGTAGTGATTGGTGAGCAGATCCCTTGTAATCCATCAAATCAAGAAAGTGGATATGAAGTAAATTTCAATGAACTGCAACTTCTTTTCGTGAAAATCGGGTGTCCCCTTATATAGCGGCACTATTCTGGTCTACTTATCTTTCACTTCATCTTGCTGTGACCCTTCGAAGCGAAGAGGCCACGCATTCATGAGGGGTAAATGCGTAGCTCGATGATGGTAAGGCACTTCATAAGAAATACTACATTTATTGACAGCAATCCAAATACAACTCAAGATATGCCAAAGGCGTTACGTTACAGTATGTCTTCAACCAATGAATGTCGTTAACTTAATGTTGGGAGCAATGCTCAATTCAATTAAAGATAATAGAGGTCTTAAGGAGCACTCTGAGCCAGCCTTCGCTATCCTGTCGCCTCACGCAACCTATCACGCCCAAACGGGAGTTATATTTACCCTGAGAAATGTCGACGGCGGCGTCGACCCAGGACTGCAAGGATGGCGGTCCTCTGTGCAGCAGCGTCTCGGGCAGGGCCTCCCAGGGCGTAGTTGGGAACAAAGATGGCCGTGAGCTACCACCGCTCGGCCAATATACACGCTGGTGCCCGGCCTTTTTTTTAGGGTAAGCATTCTCCCGGCTGTTTTCAAAACTCAGGACTCTGATTGCCGCGGCCGCCTTCCACCCAGCGTTAGCGGTCGGCCTGGCAACCATTGCCTGTAAATCCTTTCTTCCGAGTTGGAACTGCGGCAAGGACAGGGACTACTCTTTCACGGCCCCCTCCGCCATCGCTAACCAGTCCATCAGTCAGTATTATTGTCTTGCCACCGCGTTTCCCATTTCCGTTGCTCGAGTCTGTATGTACCGGGTTCCGGTTCCTTGTTTCTTGCCTTAGTCCTCGCCCATCCAGTACCACTGTCGTCGCTTGGTTCTGCATAATAATTTACTAGTTTCTTTTAATTGGAGGACAATGCCTCCTCAGCTCACTAGTGGCCTTCTGATCTTACCTTATCCGTGATATACCCCTTTTGCATTGGGGTTATCCCAAGCTGTGTAGTGGGTTCGCTCCAGCTACAAAGTTCCCATCCATCATGTAACAGAGGATACTTTTTTTGTCTACTTAAAGGGTGTTTAACCAAGCTTGACGCATGCCCGCCGAGGTTGAGCGAGGTTTGTCGGCAGCCAAGAGGGAACTGTGATTTACGTTCGAGGCAACAAACAGGGGGAGAGCGTACTTTTTGCCTGCCCCGGGTAGAGAGTTTAGTTTCGCCCTAGCAAGCGTCCGTCAGTTGTTTTTACCCTCTAATTACCTCTGGCGGCGGTAGGGCGAGCCCGCCACAAGAAGTGCTGGTCGCTCGAGGAAGGGACAGTGATTCTCGGGTTTCCAGCGGAGACTGGCTGGAGGGTACGGATGCCGACAAAAAATCGATTAAATCGGTTTCAAGAAATCGATTTTTAAATCGATATTAAATCTCCCTTTTTTTTTTCCTTTCGGAATCGATATACATCGTGTAGAATTAGATTTAATTTCAACGGCACCTTTATGTGTCATTTAACCTTACGAATTTTCTTGAGTTTTGGGCTGTTGGGCGTCGGGGGTTCGACTTCATTTTGTGTGTGTGCCGTCTGAACGTTTGGTGAGTTCATTGCACTTTCGATTTATGCCTGTTTCGTTCTCTTGGCGTTTTCGTAATCGTGTTCACGCATGACGTAATAGTTATTTCTCGAGATTACTCAGAATTCTGTACATATTACAAAATGTTACTTGTCGTAAACATGCAAGATTGTTTTTGGAGTCTGCAATAAACTTTGCTGCAGACTCCCTCGCGAATAATAATATAGAGTCACCCCGCAACATCCCATATGTACAAGGAGCACGACGAGAACACAGCACGTCAGTTCAGAGACTTGCGGATAGAGGCGACGGGGCCTATACGCTCGTGCCATTGTCACCCTTATCGCTAGAGATAGTGATTTGTCGAAGGAAAATATGAGTACAGGGTATACTTCAATACTACAAGCACCCAACAGCAATTTCTCCGTTGTCATTGTTTGCTGTCTGTTTCAGAAGTGTTTTGATATTTGACCGACCACTCAGAATTCTGCAACATTGGTACGACTCCTACATGAGTCATGTGCAGACAGTTTACACGTGCCAAAAATAATTTAGCCAGTCAAGTGAAGCGAAGAGATTTGGACAACTCTTAACATCGAGGTCTTGAGAGCCGATGAGGGTGATTGAGGTATGGAGTAGCGCCGGGGAAAACAGGAGATCCCCGAGAAAACCCACCGACCAACGGCATCGTCCGGCACGATTCCCACATGCGAAAATCCAAAGTGACCCGGCCGGGGATTGAGCCCGGACCTCATTGTTGGGAGGCGAGCAGGTTAACCGCTCGGCCAATCAGCCAGTCAAGATAGGTAAACGATCCTACAGTGTTTTGAAAAATAACTTGTCTTAAAATCTTTTTGCGAATTTTCGCTACCCCTGCTTATCGCTTCCGCGCTTTCCTTTGTCTCAAACGTGCAAAAAGGCCCCAGGTAGGCGGTGACTCTTAGGGCCGCGTGCACCATCGTGGTTCGAAACTCGATCCGAGACCGTATCTAAGATCGACACTGAAAACTGTTGCACCATTCGAGTTCAGAGCTGGACTGGAGATCGAGATTTCGAACCGCCGAAACTGGCGGTTCGAATCTCGATCTAAGATCAGCAGCCATCGTCGACAAATGTAGTTTGAAAATACGCCAACAGATAGAACTACGTTCGGTTGTTTTCTTGGGAAATTAAAACAACATTATACGTACTTGAATATTATTCAGTAAAATTCGTACAACAATAATTCACTTAAAACGGATAAAAGATCGCACATCTAGTTCTATCTATTATGAAAAATACGTCTGGTTCCATGACGTCATATGTTACGAACAAATAGCAAAATTTGTCTCATACTTAATATCGATCTCTCCAAGATCGACGAATCGGAGATCCAGAATCCATGAAATCTCGTCGGTGCAACACTTTTACATTGGAACAAAGATCAAACTGGATTCTGGTTCGGAACTAGGATCATTCGATCTCGGACCGGGAGCGATGTTGTTGCAACCGACCCTTGGGGTTTCTATCGATTGATAATGTCTTCCGTTTTAAATTGCCTGGATAGACGGAGGGCGTTCTGGCGGGATAGTTTGGCAGAGGTTTCTCCTGTTGTCTTGTCTGCTTCGGCAAGCAGTTTTCCCCCCCGGCAGTTGGAAGAGTATTTTTAACCCCCATCCCCCCCCCCACCCACGATACCTTCCCCTCCTCCACAGCGACTCCCTCCTCCAACCACGGGACCCCGTTGTAGAAAGTTGTAATTGGACAGTGGGATTGGGGGTGAGATCACGGCCAATAAAAAGTTGCGATAAGTTTGCAAACGGCTTTTTAAAAGTTACTGCCGTGCGCCGTCCCTACATCCCCTCCGCCCTCGTCCACAACGTGACAACCGTGGGACGGAGCCTGCATACAGATGCCTACGACAGCCACGTGGAGGGGGATTAAGTCGCCGCTTCCACATCCGGTTTTAACGAGCCGCGCGCAAGGGGATTACATGCCGGATCGTCGTCTTCTCAAGGCCAGGCTTCGCCTTGCACGCTTGTATAGGGAGTTAAATGCTAAATTCGGACAAAGATCTCTCAGTCCTTTTATGTGTGATAGTGTTTTCAACTAAAAATTGTTCTGTTGTAGGTTGAAAGCATCTAGATTTGTGAACCTTCCAAATTTATTTATTTATATTTTAAATTCACTTTTTATTATTTATAACCAATCTATAAATAATGAATAAGTGCATTTATAATAAAATTACAAATTAAATGTACAAATCTAGAATGTAACAATTTTCTAAATAACGAAAAAGTGCATTAAAGATACAAAAAAAAAAAATTAAAATTTGGAAGTTTTACAAATCTAGATGTGATCAATCTCTAACAAAAAATCTTTAGTGGAAAATGCTACCACAAAAACCGAATGAGAGACCTATGTCCGAATGTTGCATTTAATTCCCTGTACAGCCATGTACGGTGAAGCCTGGCCTCTTCGCTCTCCCCGCAATGCGGTTTTGCTCCTTATACACCGCGCAGTTGAGTGAGCGCGGAGAGATCCGCAGGACACATAAAGTTGCTCGTCACGAAGAAATTCATAATTTAATATTCGCGTGATAATTCTGTCCAACCTGTAAACTGCACTCGAGAGTGCTATTTACTTGCGCTAAAATTACGCATGTGGGAATCGTGCCGGACGATGCAGCTGGCCGGCGTGTTTTCTCGGGGATCTCCCTTTCCCACCCGCCCTTTCACTCACTCCGGCGCTGCTCCATACTCACCTCGCTTCACCCCCATCGGCTCTCAAGAACTCGATGTTAAGAGCCGCCCAATTATCTTCACTCTCTCGCGTAAAATAATGTTAGACCGCATATATTTTGCGTAATGGCAAGTCAAGATCACAAAACTACCTCTCTGAAATGAGATAATCACGTTAAATTAAGAAACCATGATTTTCTTCAAGCGTTCTTCAAAATTTCCCTATGTAAATGTTCCAGCAATTTTCATAAAATTGTTTCAAGTAAGATTAATTTTTGTATATGTTAATTTTGTAGCAGCTCTAGCGTTGCGCGGTTTTGGGACGAAAAGAACAAAAGGAGTTGAGACTCTCTGATACACGCAGAGACTGCGTGCAACCTTAGCACGTTAAAAATGTCAGCTTCCTCTATACGTGGGCGACGTTTCTGTCAATGCAGGCGAGGCTTGCAGTTGGTATTAAGCACCAGTGTCTGCGATTGGGCGCCTTCTTTCATTGTCCTCACTCGCGGTGTTGATAATTGAACGAGCACTAGAAAACATTGTAACGTTTACAACTGCACAAGCACTTAACAATAGCTAGGAATGCGAAAATTCTCGCGACTTTATTAGAAAAAATACGAGAATTATGCCTCCGCGAAAAAAAAAAAAAATCGCGAAAATACTGGAAACGCTACATTAAAATGAAATAACCCCACATATATGTTTGTAGCGGTAATAAAATATAACGTGTCCTATGCAAGTTCAAATTGCAGCCTGCAAAATTTCTAGCCTCTGCTTTGCGACGTATTTGCATTTTACGGCTTGAACTAACACCTCGGCCCAATGCATGGGATTATAATAGGCTGTTCAGGGTGAAATGAGCACTTTTGAAAGCACTGCTTAAGATCTACTTGTATGCACGTTGTGTATTCTTCCTCCTTATGTGAAATTTATATTGCCATGGGCCCCATCACTTTAATCATTTGTCGGTCTAGTGAAACTGTAAAATGATTACGATGGTAAATATTTTACAAATCTGCTCATTTTTACTATTCGATGCGTTTAGAAAAAACAGAAAGTGAAATAAATATTTTAAGTTATCACAAGCGGTTACCAAAATCATTTTTTATTTGACGTTAACACATGGAACTACTTTCCCTCCATCGTTACCAACTTTACTGGAAGCATGTCACTCTTTGCGCCCAAAAAAAAAAAATGCAAACAGGAGCAGTGGCTTTTTTCTAAGGTTGATTTCAAAAGTGCTCACTTTATCGTGAACAGCCTTTATCTCGCTAGTGAGTGCTTCACTGGAGATTGGTTGCTTCACCGTTGGCAGAAAGCGAACTTCGGACTGAAATCTGCAAGCCACATAAACAAAGCGAATTTCTCCGGCAATAACACATTACTTAGCGCGACGGTTCAGCTGATGCGACCGAAACCATCACGTAATCGGCTGTGCGAGTATTCTTGGAACGTACAGTGCATTCTTCAGTGGCTACTCCGTTCTGCGAAAGGTTCTTGGACTGCTGGCTGATGACAAGAAGGTTATGAAGCACTGAGTAGGCGAAAGGTGTTTATACGCGTAGCTCGGTGAACAAATGCTCTGGGAATTAAACAGTCTTCCAGTGGCGTGTGGTGAAGTGTTGCAAGGTAAGCTGGGGCTTGCTCAGTGCTGTACACACTTCGGTGCGCGGGTAGCAGGAACCTCTTACTAGAGTGGATGTACTGCGGCCACTCACGAGAGAGCGGCGAGGCACCCACTACACACGTGCTGCGACGTCAAATGCACTTCTTCGTTTGAGTGGCCGATGTGTAAACTAGCAAATGGTTAGGTACAGCACAGAGCAAAACACACCTTACCTTGCAACAGTTCACCACACGCCGCTGGTTTCTTCCCAGAGAAGGTAAAAACCAATCATCTAAGGCCGCGTAAGTTTCGCTTTTAACATATCAAGTGTAGTCAGAGAGAAAAAAAAAAATCGCAGAGAGGTTAAAGGAAAAAGTATATTTTTTACATCTTGCCGGCACAGTTTCCATCAGAGTACAACTATATACGCCTGTAGGTGAATATGTGGGTTATTATCGGGTGCGATGAAGTCCCTCTGTTACAAATATAATTTGCACAGTGCAGCGCAAGCGATTTCAGCGTCTTTCCGCAGGCGTTACGAGGTGCTAGGTGCAGGGTTATTGTCGTTATCGCTTGAACGCCCAAAACCCGCCTCATGTATATGGGAGCCTTAATAGGTATTCTGTGACCCGCGCCATGTCGTTGGAGTGTGCCACTGGAGTTCTGGCCGCACGTACCATTGAGTTGGGCTTCTGTGCGATGCGGTGTTCTGCGGCCGCACTTGACAGAGTGCAGAGGCCATCGACTGTCGACCAGCGGAACACGAGCTGTTGTTACCGCCGCCCCCTACCCTTACCCCGGGCTCGCAAACGGCGCCATTACCGCTGGGCGCGAGGGCGTCCGGGTGAGAGAAAGCGATGGGCGCTGTCCCCCTAAAGCCTCTTTAATTAAAACTAACACGTGTTTACATCCGACATTAAGCGCGGATCGACTACCCCTCCGTGCGTGTCAGGGGCCTAATCCTCCCCCTGCCCCCTCTGACAACCCCCTTGGTTACACCGCAGGCGTAACTCACGACAGGGGAGGTTCTGTACACACACCCCTCCCGGCCAATCTCTCCTACGCCTCTCCTGTCTCGAACTCCTCGACAACTCGCCAGGATACACTAGCTCAAGAATAGTCGGCTATACAGAGGCAAAGTGCCGTGCTTGCAAGTTCAGTCGCACATTGGCCGGCGATTATCTGTATACGCTAAACGTGAAACAGTGAGAATTGAGCCAAATCAGTGGAAATAGTGAAAATTGAGTAACTGATAATCAGCGCCAGTTAACTAATTAATATAGTGGCTGAATTTCACTGACTTATTTGTGATTTCCTACTGAACGTCAAGAATTACACTGCTACGGGTATAGACCTGAAGAATTAACTGATTCATTTGAGGACAAGGTAGAATTCAAATAATTGTACGTTTGTTTTACATATGCAGTTGGTCTGTGGCACACAAGACACTTCGTAGAGGACTCTGAGTCAATAGCAAGAAGACAACAAAATGCAGGCCCAATTAGAGCGTGTCCCTGTGGAAGCAAGGAACCAATGGGCAGTTGATGTCCGCTTGAGTGTACAAACTGATGTGGAGTCTATCATACAAGCCACTGAATCCGCGAATTTTTCCGGTCTCTAGCTATGGGTCACTTATTACAGTTAATTTGCTTGATTCGCCAGTCGGCAGAGAGTGCGGGAGCTAGTCGCGGAGGGGATACTGCAAGCAAAGTGTAATTAGGTATACAGAGGTGAAATAGCCTTTTATTCCACGAATTACAGTGGCGCACTCCAGGAAAATGGCTTCACTGGCCAGCAGTATGTCGCAACGACATGTAGTAGTAGGTTAATGGGAAGTCTGGAGCAAGGGCACGTGGCACAGGAGTGCAGGCCGCCATGTTGTTACGTCACCGTTCACCCTCTTGGAAGCCAGTGCTCCGTGACCGTTCACCCATGCCCTATGACCCTTAACCCCAAAAACGCAAAAAAAAAATTTTTAAAAAATCCGAAAAAATTATCAAGAAATTATTATTTAATTTTTTTATTAATACTTAATTAAAAATTGCTTAAAAATTATTTAAAAATTTATTACTAAAACTTTTGATTAAAAACGTTTAAAAATTTATAAAAAACAATTATTGTTAGGGCTATTTAAAATTGTTAAAAAAATTATTTATAAAACTTACATTTCCGGGGTCCTCCTGAGCACCAAGCCCAGAAGACGACTGACTCCCTCACCCCACTACCCTCATCCGTACTCATTCCGCCATCTCGATTTTTTTTTCGTTCATTTGTTTCGAAGGTCGCCATTTGGTATGCATTTCTTCCTTTCGTTATTTGATTATACGTTCGCCGAGTCATCCAATCACGGAAGTGGATATGATCGGAAGTGTTTTGAAATAAAACTAGTAATGGAATAATTTAGCGGAAATAGGGGGTGCCTAGCTAGAGTGTCAGTTCTCTCTCTCTCTCTCTCTCTCTCTCTCTCTCTCTCTCTCTCTCTCTCTCTCTCTCTCTCTCTCTCTCTCTCTCTCTCTCTCATCCAAACTGACGAAAATATTTGTCTTGTTTAACAATGAGTTTGAATGATGTCAAGGAAATACAAACAGTTATTTGAACAAACTAAACTGTGGCTTTGTTTCAGACAGCACTCCATTTCAACAACCATCTTTATCAGTTTAGTACTGCCGACGTAGCAAGTTTTTTTTTTTTTTTTTTTTTCCCAATAGATGTTGAGAATTCCCGGGGGAAAAAATACATACAAAAGCAGAAAGTCATTTCGGGTAACGAGAAAACTGCGGAATGTTTATACCGGCTGTAAAGTCCGGGACTATCTTCGGAAATCTCGACGCAGCTCGTCCAGACGTTTTTATTGTCTTGAATTTCCAGCTTGGTAGTATACTCGTTCTTGATAGAGAGCAACGCCAAACATTTATTTGAGAGATATTTTGGTGTTAACGCTCCTCGTGTTGGATTTGCCATCACCATGTGAGTAGTTCAATAAAATACTAGCCACGAAGGACAAAAATTCTTATAATACCGGAGGATGATGTTGCGGGCTCAATGGTTTCCAAGCCCTCCGTGTATTATTCCTTACAAACTATGCCGGAAACACAGATTTCCATTTGCTTTGCGGTTATACAATTATATATTATAATGCACATCGAAAATCGGATCTTTCAAGTCCTTTGTGCATGCATTTTATAAAGGACATGTTTTTATCACGTAGGTGTGTGTGTGTGTTTATGTGTGTATTGAAAGTTGAAGATCACGTTGTCAATTATCTTACAGACGCGTGGATGTTGCGAAGGGGTTTCTCAAATATATACGTATTTAATATAATTTATACACGTACGTTCTAAAAATTAACAATGATAAATGTAGTGACATTATTATTTTACATGTCTTTTACATTAGATAACACAATGGTATTATTTTGTCACTAAAATCGAATAAACATTTGATGAGTTTGAAATAACGTACACAAAGAGAACATTTCTGACCTTGGTACTTACGAGTAGCTAGCTGACATGGACCCTAAACCCTCAACAAACATTTCACTTATGCGTGCCATCTTTTTCCTTTCCTTGTAGAAATTTTCAGAAAACAAGGATACGAATTTAGACTCACATTAGAATATTCAGAAAATCAGTTTTGAAATATTACTGTGTGAGGGTTTTTTTTTGTAGTAAATCCACACATCGCATTTCAATCCATTATATGAAAGGCTATGTTGAATGTCGAATTCTCGAACATTCTTCATCGCTAATATTTTTCAAGTAATTTATTGCATTGCTTGGTGCCTCGAAAACAAAGCGAGGTAGATGTGTAGTATTTTTATATGAAGGGCGCTTTCCAAGCTGTGGCGCGTTGTGTGCGTGAGAGCTGAAGAAAATTGTATTCATTTGTCAAAAACCTAACAGGATTTTTTATAAGTATAGGAAAACTTATAAATACTATATGGCCCCGTTGTGCACATCCTTTCACAAAAATACCCATGCGAAGGATGCCACAGCCAAGTTGACAAAAACTTATGAACAGAGACGTGTAAAATTCGCGTTATTATTTGGTAACCTGATAGAATTCACTGCTGTATGTCTACTTGAGCACAATTTGTGGTTTCATTGGCTACTGACATAATTTACCTGCGTTACTGATACACTGCAGATTGGTTATTCAAATGCTGTGCCTCTACTATTGACTAAAAGAGTCCTTGGAAACGTGTCATAATAAGTGTCGGCCAATGCAGAAGTCAAATAAGCATAAAAAATCCCGGAGTCTAACCTGCAGGCACAAAATAACGTGAATTTTGTAGGTCCCTACTTATGAACTACAACATCAAGAGAGGATGGAATGCATAAATATCAACAGAAAATCGTATAGAACACTAGAAAATGTGGATGCAGTAGATACCAGGACATTTATTTTGAAGCTAGAACATTCTAGAAGCAGACTCCGCCTCCAATGCACAACGGGAGCCAATCATAAATATTGACGACGGCACACACGTGGAGAGGCTCGAAGAGTGGACAGGACTGCGGGGCAGAAGGTCAGGGCAGTCGGCAAGTGTCAAAGGTCGTGCTTGGTGACCAGACCATGAGCCGATGGTGATTCTCCTTCTCGGCTGCGAGTTCAAAGCGCGAGACTGGGTGAGTTCCTTTCTTTGATTCGCTCTCTGTAACTAAGGATAAGAAAATATCGCTAATTCATTTCAGGACAAGTTAGAAATCATAAACGTGTACGCATATGTCACTTTTGCAATTGGTCCAAGCTTTATTTGACACCTCCTTGAGATCTCTGAGCGAGTAACAAACTTATAACAAAATGTATGCCCAATCAACGCCATGCACTATGACAGTAAGCAACCATTGAGACATTGATGTCTGATTGTTTGAACATAAGACTTTGAATTGTAACCTATATGTCACTGAACACGCGAAATTTTCAGGTCTCTTATTTATTAGATACGCCCCTGACGACTCTGAGCCAATAGCAGAATGGCAAGTAAACAAGTGGCGAATCCCATACTTCTAGGTGTGAGGTAACACTGGCTACACTCTGGGACAGCAGCCAATGAACAAACATCTGAGACTCAAGTGTACACGGGACAGTGAATTCACGAAATTTTTCTTTCCTTACTTATATATAACACCCCTTCTTAGCATTTTATACAGTTGATTCGCTGAACATAGTGTAACAATGCGTATACAGTTTAAAGTTAATTAATAAGTACATTAATCACGCTTTCATATGAAATCATTCTCGAGGTATATATATCCACTAC
This sequence comes from Dryococelus australis, assembly GCA_029891345.1. Taxonomy (NCBI): domain Eukaryota; kingdom Metazoa; phylum Arthropoda; class Insecta; order Phasmatodea; family Phasmatidae; genus Dryococelus; species Dryococelus australis. The sequence goes on along the minus strand of CM057003.1, from coordinate 19,565,150 downwards.
CAAAACTACCGGAAGTTGCGATGGTATAATAGGGCAATAAGTGACGAAGGACTCAGTCGTAGCGGCTTCGGTTCTAATAGGTGTCCGGAGATTCACGGACTGGTTCTAGATGTTTCCGGCCCAAATATGGGCCGGAGACAATTTTGATATACGCAGTATTTTAAAATGGGCAATAAAGGCTAAAATTACTAAATTTGGTTAAGATTCGTCGAACGGTATAGAATTCTATGAGGGTCTCATCATTACTATAGTCGCGCCGGCCTAAGAACATAGACTAAAGATGAGGTAGACCGATCTCGCTGGCTGCTCACAACCAATCTCCGTGTCCCAACATTGAACTGCTTTTCTGCCAACACGTCTAGCCAAAACGGCATGGTTTGCATTGTAGGTTAGGAAACTGATTTTTAAACAAGTGCTTAGCGATACTGTCATACTTCCTGTAACCAATTTGAATTGCAGTTTGACTAAATTCAAATTGGCAATACAAGTATTTTAATTATATAATAGTGCTAATAATTAAAAAATTAAGAATATAAACGAACACGTTCATCTCTGTTGACCATGTGATTTTGACAGTTGTGTAGGATTGGGGTAGGTCAATGTTGGGTACATGCGCAGAAGACGAATAGGCAGTCTACTTGATCTCTAGCCTATGCCCAAGAACGGGCTTGGCCCCGCGTAGCCAAGTGAAAGAGAGAGTCAGGACGGCTTGTAAAGCACCAAGCACAGGAAGTTGGCAGGCGGGCAGACGAACCTGCAGGCGCTCCATCCCACCTGCCGTACCATCGTCGTTCAATTGTTTTCTTCCCCGGGGAGAAGTGTCCCGACGTTGGCAGAACTGCCGAGTCCCAAGTTACACCGGTACTACTATAGTCCTGCAGGAGTTCAAGTATAACATATTGTTTCTCGCTCTTGAGTGTAAAGTGTCCTCCGGGACGGATATCCTTTCTGCGACGAGGACCCTCTGGGTCGGTGCGACGCCTCGTGTAACAGGCAATATAGAGGAGCGTGACTGCGAGGTAGGCGATGGGGCGAGGGACATCCGAGATCTCTTTGTCGCGATCGGAGGGGACAACAGACGATCTATCTACCCTCCCCCCCCTTCCTTCCCCTGCCCAGACGTCAACCACGATACGGCTGCTCGTCGCCAGCTGCTATATTGGCTCATTCCTGTCTCACCTCCCCCCCCCTCCCCCACGTAGTGTCGGATTACTGCCTCTCGGACGAAGCCGGCTCCAGTCTCTTTCAGTTTTAATTTCACGCGCGAGCGGTGAAGTGGGTCCAGTGATGACGTCGTCAGACCCCGCATCTCTTCGTAATCCCCCCTTCCCCTTCCTCTCCATCACGAGGTTGGACGTGAGTAAACTCCACGTCCACAAGCCCTGACCTGGAGGACGTATACTTATGACCAGTTGCAACAATAACTGCCCTAAACCGAGATCTTAGGATCTCGGTTCAAACAAGATTGTACATCGAGATAGATCTTCATTTCGAACCGTGGCCACGGTGGCTGAGCGGTTAAACTTTTTTTTTTTTTAATTTATTTCATTAACCCTACTTAGCAGTACAGCCATCCAGGATGTTCAATTCTATCATTTACTATTACAATTTAATAAACAGTATATTAGTTATATAGATTCACAATTTTTTTTTGTGGGAGGGCGGTTCTTCGTCTGGGCGCCCGTAATTTAAGGTACAAATTCTATTTATATTCAAGAGCATCATTCATACTTCCTAGGAAGGTGGTGAGTTATTCTGCCCTGACCGAGACAGCTCCCCGACGGGTATCCTTTCGGCCGCCCTCTGTTCCGCCTCCACCGCCGGAACAGGGATTCCCATGAATCCGCCCGCGCGACCAGACGCCGTCGAGCCCGCACACAGCTAACTAGCCTTTCGGCCGGTCCGCCATGGCACCCAAATAGTCTAATGGCCCTACCCACGAACCCGAAGGTCCCCAGCCCCCTCTCTATCTGTACTATTCTATTTTGTTAATTTTATTTTTTCCCCTCGCCCACCGTTATGCTCCAACCTAAGCATCGTACAGGGACATCGAAGTACCCCTTCTGGACACCAGGCCTTCTTTTCCCGGCATACGAGGGAATGGAACTCCGCTCCTACGGGCGCCCCCCCTTTTTTTTACACAGACGGTTAAACTAATCGCCTCCCACCAAGGTGAACCGGGTTCAATTCCCCGCCCGGGCAACTCCCGGATTTTCGCAAGTGGGAATCTCGCCGGACGATGCCGCTGGTCAGCGGGTTTTCTTGGGGATCTCCCGTTTCCCCCGTCCTTGCATTCCGGTGCTGCTCCATTATCACCTCATTTCACCCTCATCGACTCTCAAGACCTCGCGGTTAAGAGCCGCCCAAATATCTTCACTTATTGCAAATCTGTTCTCCGTGCTTGAGGTTGCCTGCTAGGAACATCATTTAATAAATGGCGCTCGTGTGTACACCAGTTTGAGGTTTCCAATTTATCTCCAAGGCAAATTTTTCCGTAAGTGAGAATGGTTGAACGCGGTATATCCGCGGTTATTCTTAAATATGACCACCGCGGTGCAGACTCTTAGAAGAGATATAGACAAGCGCAGCACAATTTTATCTTTAGTAATATCGCATAAAATTAAATGGCCATCGCTTAAAGTCTCATGATTCATGAATTATTCTTATTCTTCATAAAGTAACAAAACAATTTAATTCGTTTGACGAGATACTAAAATATTTTTCTTTTGTGTTAATTTAACAATTGGACCACAGCTTACTTGTCCTGCCCAGAAATGTTTTCAACTATTAATACAAGAACACAACAAAAATATGCCTTAATCGTATGAAAATGTATCAAAATTGAAACTAGCTTCTGGATGTTATAATATCCTATTAACAACTGAAATCGACTTGATTATGTAAATAAATCGATAATCTGGATGACAGGTCTTCGACGCCTCAAATTCTGTCAATTTCTATTATTCAAATTACTTTGTAATGCTTTTTTTTCAGTCCATTTAATGTTACAATTTTTATTCTAGTTGATTTTTCATTCATAACAATTAAGTATCATTTTGAGTAGCCGCAAAGTAAATTTATTTAGGAATATGAATTGTTTTACGAAACAGTTCTTACTCTTCAGCTTAATAGCTGCTCGCTGAAGATGTTGCCTAAAACCATGAAAGTTTGCCACTGGCTCTTACTAGAACGAAAAAATGAGACATTTTACAAGAACAAATCGAAGATACGTTCAGTAACATGAATCACATCCACCAAATTTTTTTTACGACCACAGAGAATAAATTGCAATATTAGCCATGCATCGCATTCATTTTAATTGCATATGCTGTTCACGGGAAACTGAGCACTTTTGAAAGTTCTGCTTAAGATCAAGTTGTATGCACATTGTGTATTCTCCCATCATTTGTAGGATTAACTTTGACATAGGCCCGATCTGTTTATTCATGCGTCGGTTCAGTGAAACTGTGAAATCATTAAAATAGTAATATTCCACAAAGTTGTTATTTATTACACTTACATGCATAGCAAAAAAAAGAACAATAATAATTCTAATATTCAGAAATGTTTATCTAACACTTATAATTAAGTAGTAAGACATGGAACTACTTTCCTTCCGTCTTTTCCATTACTACAAGGTGCATGCTGAAGAGTTTGCGGGTTTATTTATAAGCAAGTATTGTCAGTGGCAATTTCCGAAAGTCTATTCCAGAACTCTTCAATTAACAAACGTTTATACGAAATGTTATTGAGTAAAGTGTTACATTTTACGCATAGCATACAGATTACAAAAGGTAGAGAAATGAGGTAATACAGACAAAAATGGTAACATCATTAGGAAAATACAAATATACGCGACGCTTATTTATTTTCCGAATAAAGGAATGTGTTTACTTGAGTAAAGAGGTTTTTTTATTAAATGCAAATAATGTTTTAAGGATGTTCAAGTTCGTTGTGTAAGTTACATGCCCTAACGGAAATTCCTTTGACTAAGTTTTCTCTTCGTACACGGCGGACGAAGCAAATTAACCTAATTACGCCCAGGAGCTTGATATTCTATGATATGATCAATCCCATATAATAGTTAAGTATATACGAAGAAAAATCCAGTGTCGATTTCTCCCGCACTGGTTTGCCCATATGGTCCTCCTCGCAAGAGATTCATCCCCTAGGGACTGGAGGAACCAATAGCAAATCGCCTCCAGTCAGACACATAGAGAATCACGCAATCAACGCTTGGAAAGCCTTAGATCAAATGGTGACCGCTATAGCATCTCATCCACGGGTAATTTTTTTGTTTGTGTTCGTGTGTGATCACGTGACGTATGTCGCTTCTAATGTCCATTGTAACGCAGACTCCGAGGTTTCGCCGTATTTGTCGTCCTGTGTGGGTCCTCGACCCTCCTAGCAGGAGAGTCGTGGCGGTTGCCTACACAAGGAGAAACAGGCGCCCGCCCTACAAAGCCACGCCGCAAGAAGTGTACGGTCGAGAGTGCTGATTGCTGCTGATCGCGAATTCACCCTGGGGTGAAAGGGGGTGCAGTAAGGAGGGGTTGTGACTGAACTTCAACCCCCCCTCTCTTCCGCACCTCGTTTCATTATCAAAGTGTGCGCGTGTGTGTGTGTGTGTGTTTCGGGGTGGATGTGGTGCCCGTGAGGAGGGGGATGGGGAGGCGAGTACAATAACTCCCGTCACCTCCCTTCACACACGCTGTGGTTGGGAACTGTTGCCGGGAGACCTTCATCAGCTTTGTGGCACCGTCCCACCCTCCACGTGTCCTCACCACCCCGAGGGCGCCATACGAATGTCACCCCCTCTCCTACCTGCCGTGACACGTAGCACGCGCCACTGCTGGCTGTAGTCTCCTACCCTACCTGCTACACGTCAAATTTGCTGCAAGGGAAATGAACGTGGATATTTGTTACAACACTCGGCTGAACAAGTTGCTATATGTAGAGACCTGCAAAATTCGCGGGTTCAACGACCTGCAGGTTAGACACTACAGTTGCATGTACAAATATAGATATATCAACTGCGAATTGCTTGTCTGGTGTCACAGTGGAAGGCAACGGTTGGGCCAGTGTTTTCCAGGAGGTGTCAAACACCGTGTTGACCAATTGCTAAAGTTATACAAACACACGTGTTTTGCATTCTAGTTTGTCCCAAAATGAATCCGCGATTTCTTCAGGTCTGTAACTAAATGTAAACAGAGTAACTAGTTAAAACTACAAAATTCGCTTTCCTAACATGTTGGCACTGAAAAATTCATCACTATACACATACTCAAGTTGTGGTCATTAACTTACTGGAAGGTCTGGAAAATTTCATGGATTCATTTTAGGCCAAGCTAGACTCTGAACACATGCACAGTTCTGTTACGTTCGCAATTGGATCACAGTTTATTAGACACGCCCAGTTTAACAGTGATCAAACAACAGACCTACAAGAAACAAGCAGCGAATTCCGTGTCACCTCCGAAGTAAAACTGGCTACACACTGGGGCAGCATATTGAACTTTTTTATTTTATTTCTTCGTAAGTAAAATTTAGGAGGGTTTATTGAAAAATGTGACAATAGGAGCTTAGCTAATTGCCTTGCCCATCGTTACGGACGCAGTATATGAACCACTAATGAAAATTTTTGCACCAATTAAGTTAATACAAAACTCACATTTTAATGACAATAAGAGAACACCGATCAACAATCAGGTACAAAAACTGGCACAGAGCCATATAATGTAATGATTATATGATGAAATATTTTCAGTAATGACTGGAGATGGTGGTTTATCGCGGAAAAAGTTGACTGTTTGCTAGGATTCAACTTTCTGTACACATGCCCGACAGTTTTATTTATTTATTGGCTGCCATGAATGTATGTAAATGCTACCCGTTTTTACTAGACCAATGAGGATTCTGATACTATAAGATGGAACTTTCGTGATTACTCTGCAAACAAGTTAACCGTGTCCAAACATTGTCCATACAATAATAAAATAATAAACTAGTTACAGCGTTATAAAAAATATGTTGGCTCAAAATTTTTTCGCGATTTTCCACTATCTCTAGTATTGACCCTGACTCTTCTGTTATGACACTAAAACGAATAATTTCTGCATAAGGTGTGACAGCCTCTTAAGGTACACACGGCAGTTATATTTCTGTCAAGTTGACTGCCGTGTCTTAAAATGGTGCACAGCACTAATTAACTTCTGATTCGCCCGTTTATTTACTAAAACGAGGTTGTAGAACATTTAACGTGTCGACGCCCTTTTCATATATTCCAATTGTTTTTTTAGTATTGTTCTCGACAGGTATGGAGACGTATTACCAGTCGACAAACGAAACGCTTTTTTTTTTTTACCTACCTAAAGGACGCGAACTAGTGGGCGAGGCGGGGGGGGGGGGGGGAATTGTTTGCCAGAGAGAGTGTTTACGGTTGGCGAGTGTTTCCTGTTTGTGTTCGGCCATAAATGGCGACGCTATTTCCGGCCTGCCTCCTTTCTGCCGAACAGCCCACGAATCGCGGGGCGGGGATGTTTCGTGCAAGCGCCGGCTACGCGCCAACAGCCACTGTTTGCTGTATCGCGACTCTGTTAGTTCATAGGCAGACACATTGGCGAATCGCCAAAAATAAATCTTGAGCCAACATAGTTTCGATGACACCACGGAGTAAATAAGTACACACATACGGCATGTCCCCGTCCGATTCACTCCGGATTTTTGACGTGAATGCGTCATTAAACTTGGAACCATAGTGGGAGGCAGTCCAGAAAATCCGATGATAATAAAATCGGAGGATACAGTTTAGCATTGCAGCTCAGAATCTATCGCCTACATTCAAAATTCAATTACACCACTCGATTGCCAAAGAATCAAAGAATATGTTACGTCGAGCGAGGACTGCGAAACATCGCGCGAGACGAGAGTGGGGGGGGGGGGAGGAGGAGGTATTTTGAGTTCCTTTCGCCTCGTCTCATAACTTACGCGTAGTATAATTTTTGACTAGGAGAAGCTACGACTCTCGTTTAACTTTCAATCGACATATCTCGTCAAGATAAGATCAATCTATTGCGTGTATAAAAACATTTGTGTGGCGCGGTTATGTGAGTTTAATGTAGAAAATAAAGAAAACTTAACACAATATCGGCGTATACTCGTCAAAAAGCCAAGTCGAAGTACAGAAATTGTATACGGTTGGAAAGAGCATCTCAAAATATCATTTTTCAGTACACCATTGTTCGATATTATTCAAGTCTACTATGTGCTCCAATATTTTCGCGAAAAATCACGGGCCATACCAATAACTAACCTCCAAGGAAACAAGGACTGAATACCGTGCTACCTAGTCTGGGGTAAAACTGGAGCATCAGCCATTGAACAACTAACCGAGGCTCGAGTACACAAAGGGTAGTGCAGTCTAGCTTGTTGCCGAATGAACCCGTGACATTTCCGACTCTCTACCTATCATTAGAGACCTGAAAAATTCGCGAGTTCAATGACCTGCAGGCTAGACTCTACAATCATATGTACATATATGCCGATATTAACTGCACGTTGGTTGTCTGCTGTCACAGTGGAAGGCGACGATTGGGACAGGGTTCTCTAGGAGGTGCCATACACCGCGTGGACCAATGGCTAAAGTCATATATACACAACGTGTTTTAAATTCTATCTTGTCCCAAAATGAATCCACGAATTCTTCAGTTCTCTACCTATCATATTTATGTGTCGGCCACTCTTATACGGTCCATTCACGATTGTTTTCAACTTAAGTTCTACATCCAGGAAATTTCTCCGCCTTATACAAACAAAGCCTAACCAAGTCCGGAAAATTACACCAAAGGGACCACGCACTGCATTTTTTGCGCACTTCGTGTGATAATATTTTGCATAAGAACTATCTATTACTAGGCGTTACCAACACACGTATTTCCTCGCTGTTTTATTCATATTAATTATATTTGATTGTTTGAAACGCCTATCTTTAAAATTAGCGCACTGAGCAGAAATTTCCTTAACATGGGATTTCCTATTAAAATCTCGCATCTGCCAGCCGCTAGGCAGTGCCCTTGACAAAGTAACACGTCGTAAAGGAGGTGATTTTTCAAATGTTTGTTTCAAAAAGTGCGAAGAAACCGACTGAGTGACTGACGGCAAAAACACTCTGTTAGAGGATATTGTTTTCATTAATTAAGAAACTCGTACAAAATAAATTTTGGTAGATTATTGATTTTCACTACATATTTTCCGGTTGGGGAACCTCGCAGTGCTCGCGGTATAAAAAGCCACTTCAAAATTTTTTTTATTGAAATTGGAGGTACATAAACAATTTTTGTAGTTGAAACAAAACGTGAAATATAGTAATTTTACAGGATAATTATTCCCATTTGGTTTCCAAAAAATTTTGTATGTAAATCTTGCGAAACGGTAATTTTAGAGGGTATTTTGATTTGAAAAGTACACAGTGAAATGCAAACGAGCGCGATACAATTATTATTCGTAAAACAAAACAGGTGGAGTAGGGAAAGTTGTTCCGCGTCAGCGGCAGGGTGATGACCTGCCTGGTTCATTATCACTGGCATGGAGCCACGTAGCGACCCTCCCCGCTCAAACACCGCGCAGCTTTTGTGCTCGCTCACCCCTTTGTAGGGGTTTCGGGAGGGGGAGGGGGAGGGGGCTACTGACGTGTCGCGTTCCACACCCTGCACCGCCTCTCACTGCCACCCATCCCCCCCCCCCCCCGGGGCGACACGCACTTTGCGATCGTGCGGCGTCTATCTAAACTCCAACCCTCGTAGTGCCAATTTCCCTCTTAACAAGGGAAACTATTCTACGTGTTCTCGTGTGTTTACACTGCTAAAAATTGTCCGTATATTTACGGAAATGTGCGTACAACCAAACAAATATTTAATTAAATCAACCAAAGGAATTTTTGGGCCAACCAAATAATAATAATAAAATAACTTGGTTTCAACCAATAAATATTCTATTGCCCCCACAAAAACAATTAATTTGGTTGCGCGCCCGACAAACTTTGATTTAACAAAACATTTTTTCCCAGTGCAGGAGACGTAAATATTTCTACTTAGTATTTAGTGTGCAAGTGAATCGCGCTCATTCAGTAGTCGGTCGAAGCTTAATTAAAGATGGTTTGCTGTTAGTGGAGCATATTGTAAAGCAACCTTAGAAAAGAAAATTCCCTACAGGCGTGTCCGTAGCAGTCCACGTTACTCTGCGAGGTCACATATGCAAATGTTGGGAACTGCATTGAGGTATTGTAGACTATGCTCGAGTGTAGCTCGAGCAAAGCTATTTTGAAAATTTCTTTGTTGTTCAGAACAAAACTCGCATGGATGTTGTTCGTCTAGTGTTTAACACGACCTCACAAGAACGTCACAACGCAGTAACAATGCTATTGCTAACGATATAATTTTTTATAGCCACTCAAGGGGACATGATCGAGTGTAAGTCTTTTTATACGACAAAGGACACTCGATTGGGTCAATATCAGCTCGGCTCTCCTTTGGTTGACGACCGGCCAATAATGAACGCTGTCATGTGTTGTATGGACCAATAGGACGATGGTGAGTTCTAACACATATGCCAACAGAACCGGTGTTCTTTGCAGTAGTAGATATAGGCGACTCACTTCTAATTTGTCTTAAGTGCCAGTAAGTGTGTGCAGACCTCAATGTGTTAAGGCTGTTGTCTAACTTGAGCTATTTTGGTGTCTGAGGCTGAGAAGTACTGGGGCGGTAAGGCCCATACTGGCACGCCCATCAAGTGTACCATCGCCGCTACGCGCAAGGCTGTGGCTAGCGTGCAGTGTTCTCGTCGCGCTGCGTGAACCCGTGGGACTTTCAGCTGTGTCCCCATTGTTTGAATGGTGGCAAGTGTGTATTATAGATTCTATCGCAACTTTGTTCGTGGCCGGATAGTATACTTTAAGATACAGTAGGCTTTAAAATGCAGTTTTTAGCGATGCTACGTTCTAAAAAAATGTTTGTACTTTTACCAGGAAAATCCTTGGAAACGCAGTTACCAAGGAAATCCTTTGTAAAACTACAATGAGTTTTCTTGTAAAGTCTGCAAAAAATTTATTTGTAGTATTACAAATGATAGCCTTGTATTACAACTAACATTATTGAGAAGTGTTCATAAAATTACTTTATTTTTCTTCTAAATAACATATGTGATGAGTTAGTAACATATATATATATATATAATTTACAAAAAAAATTACACCCCACCAGTACGGGGATCAGAATTCGCATCCTTTGCATACTAGCCCGCACCTTTAACCACAAGACTAACTTTACTATCGACGTTATCGCTTATTTTGTCTAGTGATATAGGTGCAAGTACAAACACAATAATATTGTAGTTATATGGCTAAGAAGAATGGGAACATTCATGTCTTTTTAAGAGTTCGTTGTTCAGTTAAGAGATTTGGACCGCTCTTTACAACGAGGTGTTGAGAGCCAATTCAAGAGTTCTGAGTAGCTAGGAAACATTACCAGTTTATGAATAATACGGTCAGGTTTCATTATGATTATTTGAGTTGTTTTAAGTGTTTTAAGTTATTCATACTTGAAATACATTTCTTTTTGCACGCAGCTACACTTTACACCACCTATAGTTTTTGCACAAACAGCTCAACACGGTTTCACGTTGTTGAGAGTCCGCCATTTTGCTGAAGCTCGTGGATACGGCTCAGTATAGTGCAAACATTTTCTAAGGTCTATTACTAACACGGAACTTGTAGTTTTACAAACGAGTAGTTTTACAAGAAAAATCTTTGTACTGTTACAAGCATTTGGAAAATTACAAAGAACTTCTCAGTAAAATGCACAAATTTTTTTTTAGAGTGTAGAGGACTCCAAAATAATATTTATAATATGCATGTTACCTTTAAAATACAATTCACTAGTCTTCTGTTATGTTTTATTTTTGCAGGTAAACATTTTCGAGACATTTTTAATAGTCTCGTCAATAAAACTGTTTTATAAATAAAATCTGTATGGTGGTTGAAGCGTCCGGTTTGTGACCACCTTAATGATAGAACACGCAGATTTACCTGTGCTAGACGTCTGGAAATGTTTCTGATAGAGGCGCTGTGCTCTGGTGAAGTAGACACATGTCGCTAGATGCCTTTTGGAATACCAAGCGGTTCTTCTCAATGAAGTTCTGTCGGGGTCGTCCAGAACCGTCCGCCGTGCTTGGGCACACCTTAACGTGCCCGTCGCTCATCACGATACAACCTGGCTGCGCAAGTCAGAACGGTATGAACGATTGGCAACATAGCTTGCCGCCCACTCCGTCTCCCGTATCCCTACTGTGCTACCTTCCTCAGACTCTGGCTGCGTTCTACTTTCGGCAGCCTGTTGCTCAAACAGCGCGCTTTTTAGAGGTGTGCATCGCTCTAGTATTACTTGTGTAGGCCTATATACACCACAGACACGACATTTTAATACATAGTTTAGTCATTGTGCCTATTTACCAATTTTAGTAGCTGGCCGGGTGCGAAATTTTGATGACAATGAGTGTACTTTTTGTCAGATATGTGGAAAAGCCTTTTCTGTAGACGTTTTCACTTTAAGAATGGGATATTTATGGTTGAAATAAAAAAGGAAACTATTATCCGGAATGTAAAGGTCCCTACTAATTAAAACTATTGAGCTGTCTTTTTATTGAACGTTTATTGAGACAGGTAGACGAGAGATTTGATGACAGACAGACAGCCTGTGTGTGGACATCGTCAGCGGGTTCATGTACCACAGCGCGTGGCTCCATTGAGGAGCGCATGGCCCGAATAGCCCGTGGTGTGCCTGTGGCGATGGTAGTGACCACACACTCCTGAAGGGAGGGGGTGGCGAGGGGTGGCTTGTAAATCAGGGGCCGCGCGCCGCACTGACCTCGCCGGCTTCATTGGCACTTCAATCAATTAAGATGACTGATGGCGGGAGGTCGCCGTCAGGAGAGACAGTCCGCTCCCACTCGCAACAGACCTCATCGTTCACCCTCTGCAACCCTGGAGATAGCGAAAGTCGGATAGTGGAAGTTAAGAAGTACACAGAGAGGAAATGGCGTGGCGGTTACTTTGGTGTAAGCGTATCCGTTCTCTGATTGGCTGCGTGAGGATCTGTGCCTAAATGGCTTTTTATAAATTCGTATTCTGGTTAGTTCCTACTTAAAGGGGGCTATAGGGGCGAAGCCAGTTATAACGAAGTGTTAGGTAGAGTGCGAAGGTAAAATATGGAGGTTTATTGAACATTTTCGATTATATTATAACTATTTAACTGCAAAAAATACTTCGGGGAGCTTCGAAAGAAATAATAGGATGTTGGCTAATTATAATAAGGGATTTTTCATGCCAGTTCCTGCTGAAACGTAATTGGACAGTCCCCACCTTGTCACCTGATTCAGGCGGGGGCTAGCGACGGCCGGACGTACCCATCTCCAGCCGTCCTCTTGGTCCGATGCTCCGATGACGAAAGACTCCGTTCTTAGGTTACGCTGTCCTATATCGGGCGCGTTGTGTAGGTTCTCGGCCCCGTTTACTGGTCGGTGGGTGGGGTCTCTCCTTTTGTATTTCTCACACTCAAAATTCGAACTCAAAATGAACTCAAAATGCAACTGCTCGAATCAGTGAAATCAGTCACTGATTCAGATTTAGAGTGCAAGGTATGTGGGCAACCACGGATCGTGTCCTGGATTGATGTTTGGAAGTGTGGCAGGCCGTCTAATTAAGGCCTGACCACAGTTCATAACAGGCTGCGGCAGGCTGCGGAAGGTTTCCCATTGGTCGTGATGTCGGTTGACGAATAGGTTACACTCTAAATCTGAATCAGTGATAATTTCACTGTTTCAATCAGCCAAACGTATCTGACTGATACAACAGTCACTTCAGTGAATTTAACCGATGAACCATTAAAAAAAAATACCATATTTCCTTCACTGACTGATTCAGTGAAATTTCCCACTGATTCATGTCATTTTTTTTTCACTTCTTACTCAGTGGTTTATTTTTGACTGATGGATCAGTTAAACAGCGTGTAAAAATGTCCGTTAAATAATGCGTATCAAGTGAAATAAAAAAATAATCATCTAATAAAACCAATAAAAAATACCTTCTAAAATGTGTTTCGTCTTTCAAAACGTCATTTTATGAGGCATAGGAACACACAGCCTTTCATTGCGTTTTTACGTCTTTCATTTCGATTCCATGTAATCGTCACAGCTCTCTGTTTGAAGGTTTAAACTGCATTTAATATGGCGAAGAGAGTGCACTCATATGTACTAATCAAACCAAACATGAGAAGCCTCCAAGCTACACGACTTCGCTACGATACTACAATAGATACCTATATTTTACTCGCGTAAATTTGACATTGCGTAGTAGCTCAGATGGCGAGGTAACGGCGTAGAGTTGGAGGGTGCGCGAGTTCAATACCTGCCATCTGCGAAACTCTTTCTACTTTTTTAAGCTATGGTAAATTACACAATATAATTATTAAACTATCGTAAATTTGTTTATTTCACGTTATTATTTGCCTACATTCAATAAAAGCAATATTTAATTCGCCACCCACAGCTGTCGGCCGTCACTTATTCAATCAGTGAAATTTTTTCACTGAAACAATCAGCGGTTTTCCACTAATTCTTAGTGGAGACATTTTCACTGATTCGAGTAGTTGAATTTCACTGCGAATCAGTGGCTTCCCACTGACTCGAATTTAGAGTGACCAGGTGCTGATTGACGAATGGCGTCGCAGCATTTTACTGGCCAGTAACACCATTTTTCTGCCATGTTTCGTTAGTGCTCTGTCTTCGGGCGACTGACCTGCTGTAACTTTTTTTTTAACTCCGACTTCAGTACTGAGGACCTTTGAAAAACAGGCTTCATTATTCTCTTGTGCTCATCTTTAGGGAAGATCGCCTTTCGTCTGTGCCCTACTCGAAGAAATATCAGTTACTGATGCAATATCAGTTATTCATGCACAGTTTACAAGAATTTTTTTGTTCATCCTAGTCTTTGAAGCAAATAAAAATGCTGAATAATATTTTTTTAACTAAAAACGGAGCAAATAATATTATAGCTATTAGGCTGTATCTATTTTTGGCCGGCTTCTTCCAGTTAGTGATGCTAGAGATAAAGTTTACGTACTCTGGAAGACACGTGACAGACAGCTTATACAGTATTTCATTGGTAGATTAGTTCCTGTTTTGTAAGTGAAGTGTTGCTGGTATTATTTTCTTCCTTTTCCAAATAAAACAAATATAAAAGGTAGACTATGAACAAGGGGATAAATATTTGGCTGCTTTATAAGTGTGTGAAAGCCACGGGCCTTCCTTGAAAATATTTCAAGTATGTATAATATTCTGTCCCCGTTGCTATCCGGGCTTTAAGCAAAATTTATAAACCTCAGGATTATTTTTTAATTTTAGAAAGTGATGGAAAAGGTTTTTTTTTTTTTTTTTTTTAGAAGGGGCGTTGCCAATATTCCATATTCTACAGTCGGCATACTCATTACACTTGAATGAAAAATACCTTAAAATTTTCCCTACAGGGGGAGGGTTTCCAGTGGCCACGGTTTGTTCCAGTTAGGTTCCAGTCCTCGACATGACACGGGCTTCTTCGTGAACAGAGTTGGTTTCTAAATGGTTCGATGCCCAGTATAACCAGGGGGTGCCGTCATATTCAGCTTCTGCGTGTAACCTCGCGACGTAATACGTACAAATTTACGTAACTTTAATTTTCCTGCCGGGAAGTCGGTAACGCCACCGTACCGTTACGACTTGGAAAAGCTCGGACTTGTATCATTTGTGGTCCGACATCGCGTGAGTGAGAGTGTGCTGCTCAACACATGCCATAGACTAATTTAAGAGAAAGACTGGAAGGGAATAAGACGTAGCAGAATTAAGAAAGAAGACTAATTAAATTAAGATTCGGCCAGGGCCATTTACTTCAACTCTAATTGACCACCACAAAAATAATATGTGATCTGGCCAAGCGGAGAGAAGGGATAACGTGGCAAGGCTATGTTAAAGAGATAGGAGTAGAAGCATGGATAACGTGACAAGGCTATGTTAAAGAGATAGGAGTAGAAGCATGGATAACGTGACAAGGCTATGTTAAAGAGATAGGAGTAGAAGCATGGATAACGTGACAAGGCTATGTTAAAGAGATAGGAGTAGAAGCATGGATAACGTGACAAGGCTATGTTAAAGAGATAGGAGTAGAAGCATGGATAACGTGACAAGGCTATGTTAAAGAGATAGGAGTAGAAGCATGGTTAACGGACTCACCAGGTCTCGCATCCGGACAAGCTGCTGCCGCGCCATCTGCCTTCGAGTCGCCGACTGCTTTGACGCAATCCCTGCCGTCCTGGATTTACTTTGAAGGAGTGAGGCCTGTTTCAGAGTTGTATGTACTGTTAAGGTACATTCATAACACATTGCCGCCCTTCATGGACGCAACATGCCGCCACAGCTATGGGATACTCCAGCAGAATACTGCACCATGTTATCGTCCCAGTTTGTCCAGAATCGGTCCGAGGAGCATCCTGGAGAGCTTCAACGAATGCCGTGGCCACCTCGTTCGTCCGATAACGAACCACATCGAGCATTTACGTGGACGTGGTGTGGAGATCCATTCGGACCCAAGATCCCACACCTACAGATAGCAGGAAGCTGTGGGTATCTATCCAGAGGGCATGGTTCGACATCTTTCCTCAGGTGTTCGTCCATTTATAGAATCGATGCCACGACGAGTTGTTGCACATGGCCTACACTATACTATAGACAATACACGGTCAAGTGAGCAATTTTAAAAGCCTTCTCATTTGGAATAATACTCAATAAATTCATTTTATTTTAGCCTTAGGCGTTAACTTCCAAGTGCGGTGGAATAAGTTCATTTCTTACATAGGAATATTCATTTAAAAAAGGTGGTTAAAGGATAAAAAATAGCTGAGAAAAGAAAAGTAGCTAGGGCTTCAAAAGTGCCCACTTTATCGTAAACAGCCTATAGACTCGTATCTCACGTTTTTTGGCATGCCACTGAAGATGTAGTTGAAGTAACCATGGGTGTACGGCACCTGTTTACCGCGACACACGCCACATTACATGCATTCTCTGGCCCTTGTAGGTTAATGGGGCTGAGTCCTTTGACGCAGTTAGCACCTGTCCTAGCCTGGAACCTCCATTACAACACATTTTATTTGCATAGTAAGTTAGGGAAAAGTCGTTTTGGTTTGATGAAAATCTTTCTTACTCACGCCCAGCCGTCGTTCGCGCTGACTCAGTCAGTGCAGGAGCGATCAGATTCGCAGGCACCCTAAATTTCCCCCCAATCGTATTCACGGGGTACATCATTTTCCCCTCTGAGGGTTTTCTGGCGAACCCTAAGTACACCTGGCAAGCCCCCGACGGAACTGAAATGCTTCCGGGGACTCCCGCTCGGGAGGCTGCGTAGGTAAATGACGCGAGGGGGGGGGGGGACGAGAGCGGTGTTATTGCCGTGAGTGCTACACTCTCTGGGGAGGTCAGGGCGAGGGACAGAGAGGGTGGATTGCACAAGGGCGGAAGAGTGTGTGTCGCCGTCTGATCACCACTGACAGCCCTGACAACCCCTCGCTTCATCCCCACTTCACCTGACATCGCAGACAGTTGCGCGTGGATGGTGGGGGGGGGGGGGGTGTCGGGAGGGGTGCTATTAATGTCGCTACCGGCGTGGGATAGGGGAGATGCGCCACGTAATAAAAAGCCGAGGGGGATGATGTGGCTGCCGGAGGGTTGAGGGAGGGGGTTCGGAAGCCCGTCGGGCCTGAATTGATTGCAAGATTTGTACCGTTGACACGAGTACCCGTCTAAATGAATTAGGCTGGACGCGACCGTGTCGCTCCGATTAACAAACACACCTCCTTTCCCCTTCCGCCAACCCTGCGCATGATTGCCTTCCGGGTAAAAGTGTCTCACGTGGCTGATTAAACACCTCTCCTAGACACTGATGTATTTGCGCTCTTTTAAACGGTAACTTCGAGATTAGAACAAGAAATTTTATTACTCACAGACTGCGTTTGACGAGCAACATTCTCCTAAGGAAACCCGACAGGTTTTTTTTTTTTTTTTTTAAATTATGTTTAACAATTTATTGTGAGTGAAGAGATTTGGGCGGCTCTTAACAGCGAGGTCTTGAGAGCCGATGAGGGTATCGTACGGCACGATTCCCACTTGCGGAAATCCGGTAACGCGGTCGGGGATTGAACCCGGTTTGCCTTGGTGGGAGGTGAGCGAGCTAATCGCTCAGCCACCGTGGCTCCTAACAATTTGTAGTTCTTGCATTCGTTTATAATGCCAACCATAGACGAATAATTTTCGAATTTCCAAAGGGGAAAAAAATTTCTTTCTAGAGTATTTCATTACTGGGACACGCTTATGTGCGCGAGCAGTGATTTTGAAGGATCCAGTTAACTAGGAAGTAAATGTAATGCGTTTGCTGTTTTGGAACATAAGCTCAAGCAGAGTTAGTTCATAAGCGGTTTGGGGGTTAGCTTATCGGCACATAATATAAGATATTGCGTTTTAAAAGAAATAAACAATTCGCTGGTCAGACTCGTGGCCGAGGTCATGACGGCGTCCATTTCCAACACAGAGTTTCCAAACTCGGATCCCGGATAAGCCGTTCGTTTATCTAGTAAATAAGCAATGTCTTCGCACTTTGTGAATCGAACCATTGAAAAACCTTCCCCGTGTCTGACGTGTTTAGTTGTTACCTAAAAACGTCATGTATCATATGGGTTTTTATACGTCTGATAACAGAAAAGTATGTTATTTTCGGTTACGTGCAATACCCATGCAAATAGGGTTTTTATGCATACAATTAACTTAAATTATTTTTCTTGTTCTTATTGCTCATATTGTCATGCAAGAGTTAAAGTAATATTTTTACACACATGTCACTTATATGATTTCAACTGCCTATTAAATTTTATTTAGTTTTATTAATTTTATTTTTCTTTTACACGTAAGATTTTTAAAACGTAGATGTATGGTGGCAATAATAATTATGTGTAATTCTGATAGAGTAAATCGTTTTTCATTGTGTGTTTTCTATAAAATTAATATTTATTTTTGGTGTGATCTCAATTTTGTAAGTCTTTCTACTTTTTATTGCATTATATCTCAGTTCCGAGATCACGTATTTTTTGGTTTTCCTTCATTTAGGTCGTTAGAAGTGAATCATGTGGGTGGTTTGAATAGTTTGGATCCCCATTGGCCCTCAGGTTTAAATACTGATTGTTGATTGGGTGGCGCTATAGGCCCCCTTAAGCTAGCGTCAGCCTGCAGAGACTAACGCTCTCTTCGCTAGTAGTCTCCAACGACGACAGACGTAGGGCAGGACCTCCCGTCTGAAGTGGACGGAGAGGTAGGACTTTAGATTAGTTTTAGGGTGTGTAGACGTGTCCCTGAACCAACTTTTAAGTAAATTTTTAACCAGCAATGGAGCGTGTGTTATTGGTCACCAATTCGTGAGGTTAAGTGGTCAGGAGTTAGATAGTTTTAACACGTCGTCTACGTACGTGTAGAGCGAAACTCCACGTATCTCCGCCTTAATTCTGCTACGCCAAATCCTACAAGAGCATCCTACTTTCAATCCGCTTGGTGATTGAAAGATAAGTCCTACAAAAAGATCTGACATTTTCATCTGGACCTAATTTTATTTACAGTCTGATTCAGCTCGATGTCCGTTAGCGTCAGTACACAAGCGACGCCATCTTGACTTTTATAAGTACGTACATTTCCAGCACACATACGCCCACTGAAAAACCTGTGATAAGAGTAGTTTCTACCAGAGCTAGACTGTTTTGTTTTAACGTGATATTTACTACAGAAAACAGTTTAATTAATTTGATTTTGAAACCAGTATATTTATACTCTGGCAAGCTATGTCACGTAACCGTACAAGGGTTCAGGTAGGCTAGGCGTCATGCCTAAACTTTTAGCGTTGTTAGGATAATGTGTTGTAGCTTTTCTCATATTGCCATCAGGGTTTTAATTATTTCTATTTAAACAAATACAATACAGAAGGAAATGAAAAGTAAAATAAATGAAATTTATTCAAAGGGCGTATCTGTTTTGTCGTTTTCTTTACCGTAGTGTCAATTTAACCAAATTCCTACCCAGGGTCTTGCATATGTGTTTACTAGAGTTTTCAATTGTCTGCCTTATTTTGACGTACGTTCATAAATGGTGTACGTGCCAAATGCTAGTTCCTAGAGAATGCTAATGGTAATAAAATTTGTTCCCCTACCGGCCCAGGACTGCACCGGGCAATTATATAGAGGCAGCCTAGGTAATATCACATCCTTTCCCACTGATTTATTGCAAGTCAGCTGTGCAGCCTGGTCACTCGAGTGTTATATCTCATATTGGCTATCGCAACGAGGAGGCCTTGTATGTGTTCTTCGCAGCTCCCTACACACTATATTACATATTTATATGAAATATAGGCTATACTTCATATTGCTGCCCTTACGCATGGCTTTGAGGCAGTCGTAACATAACACGTCCGTTAACCCGCCATTACAGTATATTTCATACGTTGTGACGGTTTCTGCCAACACATACAGGATGAGGTCTTTGTCTCAGTGTCTCGTCAATGAAGATGGAAATAATGAAAAGAGCCGAGAGCCCCCCCCCCCCCCCCCAATTATATCAAAAAAGAGTTTGGGTTGGTTCCAGTGAAAGGTTGAATATATATTTATTTTCTTTATATATACTGAATAAATTTTACAAAATGCTTTTCTCCCAAGCTCACAATAAAAGATGATATATTAAAAATATTTTTTCGTTGAAATAATATATATATTCCGTTTCCCACAATTTACATTTCCATTATTAAATCTGATTAAATGATAATTAACTTAAGAAGGCAGCAAGCCTCCCTCCCCCCTCCCCCATTAAAATATTATAGCAACATCAGTTCCTCTTTACATGAAAACCCAGCCCTGTCTCCCCGATCCAGGGTGAGACCAAGCATATATATATTATTTGGAAAACATCTAGAAGGTTACAAAATGTTATTCGTTCGTGTTCGTCCGGAAGGGCGCTCTGGTGGTACGTGGCTGACGTCACGTGGTCAAGGAAACTATAAGCTATTCACGGTAAAATGAGCACTTTTTAAAGCCCTGCTTAAGATCTATTTGTATACACCCGTGTGTTCTTCCGCGTTACGTAAAATTGTCATTGCCATGGGCGTCATCACTTTCTTCATGCGCCGGTCAAGTGAAACTGTAAAATTATTTAAAAAGTAGGCATTTTAAAATCATGCAAATGTTTACACTACGGCGCATTAAAAAAACAAAAAAGATTGGAATAATTTAAGTTATCAGAAATGGTTACCTAACACTTTTTATTTGACGCTAAGATATGGAACTACTTTCCCCTCCATCGTTACCAACTTTGCTGGGCGCATGTCATTCAGTGCGGCCGTTAAAATATATGCAGGAAGCAGCAGTGACTTTTTTCTAGGGTTGATTTCAGAAGTGCTCACTTTATCGTGAACAGCCTTTAGGAGGGGGTAGTTTAGTACGAGGCTTCGCCGGGGCGGCTGCGCGCGCAGCCCGCAGCAAGCATTTGCCGAGCAGAAGTCAAGCCATGAGGACGTGACGCGAGGTGGTCCGTCAAACTTGCCATGTCGCACCAAAGGTAAGCCGTATCAATCAGCCAACACTTGTGTAGGCTGTTCACGATAAAGTGAGCACTTTTTAAGACCCTCCCAACTGTCACTAACCACTAACAAATATGTTTTATTGCAGCCTCGGACATTAACTTCTGAGAGTGGTGAAAGTACACATCGTGGTTATTAGTCACGTGATAATTCCGATATTAAAATATGGCTTAAAATTTTAAAACTGGCTTAAAAGAAAAATTGGGAAGGGTCTTAAAAAAGTGCTCACTTTACCGTGAACGGCCTATAGCAAACTTCATGTTAGGATTCCACAAATGTTAACTTTCATCGTTGTGCAGGGATAGCCGTCACAAAGGTGAAGTTTTACTTTTGTTTGTTTGTTTTATTGCGCCAGTGAGATCTTTTTTCAATACATAGCTGTACAAAGATATCGGACAAGTCAGATTACAAAGTTTATACACTGGACATAGTAAACACGCACGTATATAGAGTCAGATTCCACTTACATACATCATATACGTTCTTCAATAGTTGACTAATCTTCTTCCAACATGCTGTGGGGCGTCGCCATTTTACTGTAACAGAAGAAAAAGGGAAAGAGAAAAACCGGAACAAGAAATTCGTACAGTGATATGTTATACAGTAATTTCTTAATTTTTGTAGTTTAGATATTTATCTACACTATCAAATGCACATTCAATAAAAAAAATTATTTGAGCTGTTTTTTTAAAGAGTTTTTGGTTAGAGAAGAAAATTTCTTGAAGGTGTTGTGATAACTTATTGAAAAGTTGGCTACCAAGGTAGGATGGCCCTTTCTGGACAAGTTTTACGTTAACTGAAGCCGCCTGTAAGTTTTTTTTATTCTAGTGTCATGTTTACGAAAGGACAAATTTTTCTGAAATAAAATGGCTGTTTTCAGACACGAATATAAGTACTGAAAACATGTACTCGCATGCAAATGTTAAAATATCTGAGCTATTGAATATATGTATTTTTACTATAAATTATTATAATATTTCATTTCTAATAAATATTATTATTTGAAACAGGAAGAACATATGTGTTTTGGTGTTTCCGTGTAAGAAACATCTTCTCGTGTAAAACTGTAGTACTAAGAAAGTGAGTACAGATGGGGCGGGTTGTTCCTTTGGTGTAGTTTCCTAGACTTAGTTCAGTTTTGTTTGCACGAGGCAGAGGAGAAGTCTGGAAGTACGACTTCAGCACGGTTCCAGACACGTCAGAACTAACCATGAATGTACTATACAACATTTTTTTTTTTTTTTACTTGAGTTTAAGTGCAGATGAACCCTGGCCCCTTTGCCGGCCGGGAATAGAAACTGCCGTATAAATCAGCTCGGTAAAAGAGGAAGTCAACTCGAACTCACCCATGGCACTGTCGGACTCAACCCGACACAAACTGTTCTCATATGTTCACAGTAGGTACCTGGTATAAATGGGTATCAACTACAAAGTAACAGGCTGATGCTGTCAACTTAAAAAAAAAAAAAGTAATTTTACTGAAAAATTCTTTGCAATTTTACAAATGCTTGTAACAGTACAAAGATTTTTCTTGTAAAACTACTCGTTTGTGAAACTACAAGGTCCGTGTTTGTAATAGACCTTAGGAAATGTTTGTACTATACTGACCCGTTTCAACGAGCTTCGGCAATATGGCGGACACTCAACAACGTAAAAACGTACATAGCTGTTTGTTTGTGCAAAAACTATTGGTGATGTAAATTGTAGCTGCGTGCAAAAATTAATGTATTGCAAGTCTAAATTGCGTAAAACACTTAAGACAGTCGCATTATTCATTATTTGTTAGTGTTTCCTAGCTACACAGAACTATTAAATCGGCTCTTCATACCCCGTTGTTAAGAGTCGTCCGAATCTATTAACTCAACAACCGAACTCTTAAGAAGAAATACATGGAAGTACGTGGTCTTCTTAACCGTATAAGTTCAATATAATTTTGTATACTCTTACACGTAAAAATTGCAGTAAAAATAAATATTAAGGTCGTAAGTCAAGTTGGTCCTGTGGTTAAGGGTCCGGGATAATAACGCGAGGGGTGTGGGTTCTTATCCCCTGTTGGTAGGGTGTAATTATTTCTTTCGTGAAATATATTTTAATTATTTTTTAATTGTTTTCTGTTATTAATTCGTAACATTTGTTTTCTAGAAGAAAAAATGCATTTTTATGTACATTTCTGAATAATGTCAGTTGTAATACAACGTTATAATTTGTAATATTACAAATAAATGCTTTGAAGATTTTACAAGAAAACTCTTTGTAGTACAAATTATTTCCTTGGCAACTGGGTTTCCAAGGATTTTCTTGGTTAAAGTACAAATAATTTTGTTAGAATGTGTAACCCGCCTGCTTTGCGGCATTGTTAGTGTTAATTCTACTCAGGTTCGGAACAAAAAGGTATTTTTTATGTGAGAGATTGTCATGGAGGTAAATGGTGAGATTCTATACATTTTTATATAAAAGTTAAGTGTTTGGCTCGAATTGTGATATATATATATATATTCGTATCTGTTATTGACGCCCTCCAATGGCGTTTACAAGAGCGAACAGTAAAAATGAAACTCTGTTTGGCGTAAGGCGTTCGTAAGTAAGCTTAATTCAATGGGAAAATGTCACGAATTTTAAGTGCGAAAAAAATGTAGCTGTTGTCATGATGCAATATATAATAGAGCGAGTACACCCGTTCACGTAAGACGTGTTGCAAAATAGGTAAAATCATTGTCAGTGCTGTACGCAGTGAGAAGCCATCACCAGTGTGGACAGCGTTTTTGCTCTGATTAGTAATATTGTCTGCGGTTAGCAAACCGATACTTTATAATTGGTTGTTGGCGGGGCCATCGACCAACATAAATATTTTCATACGTTTCATTGTGTCAAGCTGTTACAAACAAGGAATCCTTAAGTACTCGCCACATCAAAAATCTCCTCCTTTGCAACACCTGGAATGAAAAATTAATATGGAAGTTAAGGGGTTAATCGGGACAGTTGGTTAATTTCCCATTATTGTTACGAGGAATTATAATTGCTTACCAGTATTTGAAGTTTTGGCCGTGTTAGAATGTTTATCTGTCATGCGTTTGCTTTTTCTGAAATCGCAGTTGAGGTTGCTTCAGCATTCGGAAGTAAAAGCTTTTTCCACTTTCGTAGATTTTTCCCTTCAAGAATATTCTAGAGTTTCGATAATTTTTACTACGACGCAGTTCGGCTCGGTGAGGGCAAGTGGATGCTACGGGGATCGCGCATCTCTCCGAAGGGATTTCGTGCCACGCCATGACCTTATTTGGTCAGGTTTTTGGCACACTTGCGAAGAGTGGGGATACAGCGCATTAGGGATGTTCATCTTTACCAAAATAATCGATTTCGTAAATCGATTAGGAACGAAGTAGAGAATATCAATGCGCATAGAAAATCGGTAGAAAAAATTGATTTACAGCAAATCGATATTTGATTTCTTTATCCAGTTGTACGAACATACATTAATTCTATGCGCTAGGATGTTTTAAGACCATTTTCGTATTAATACTAAACTACCATATAACATAATAACCAAATATCCTACATTTTGACCACTAATATTCCATGTATTGGGCTTCACTAGTTTTCACAAATTTGTTGCACAATTTACATGTTGCACCATAAGATGCCTTAATAAAGAAAAACGCCAAACGAAGCTTTTCCCAGTTCCTCATTATTGCTATAACCTGCTATAATAGATTTAACAAATAATAGCAGCTCTAAAATGTAAAAAAATGACACTTTACATGACCACATAAGAAGTTTATTTCTTGAACCTTAATAACAATAACATTCAGAATTAACGCAACAAGAAGTGCACCATGCTCTTGTGAACCAACTCATACAATCAGAAAAACTATTAACCAAAAACTCGTAAAAATATGGCCAATAAATTAAATTCCATAAATATCGTATGAGCCATAAATAGTACAATTAAAGGTTCAAGAAAATTTGTAATGTAAAATGAGACACAAAGCTATTTCTGAATCGAAAAACGATTCTATAAAAAATGTATCGATTCCGTATAAAATCGGCAGCATTAAAATCGACCCAGAAATCGATATTTTTGAACCGATTTAATCGATTTTCAAAAATCGATTTATAATTGGCATCCCTAGAGCGCATGGCGACTTGAATCCCGAGCGCCTGCCGCCCGCTAACAGTCGACAACCAGCCCTCGGAGAAGATATCGAGCGTGGCACATTTCGTCCACACAGGCAAGCACCCGCGACCTCTACTTCTGCATTTTTTTAAATTTAAAGTATTTTCGGTTAAAAAAATTTTCCTACCAAATAATTTCCGCCGGCGTTGGAGTTCGCTACGGTGCCAGTAGGGAACTAACATCTCTCCTGCCTTCGTAATTTTCTCTCGCGATGCGAGTTTTGAGTGACGTGTAATACAACTGAACTACTGCGGCGACTGTTCTGTGCTCGTCTGTCTCGTTAAGCTGACTGTTCGTGACTCTGCATTAACGGGAGATTGTCAACTGTTTATTTTCAATTTGAAATAAAAAATACGGGAGAAATAATTAGAGACTCGAGGTCTTTAATTTATTTTTAATACGGTGCTTTTATTTTATTTTCGTGTCTCTACCGAGCGAGTAAAACCTGTGATTTCCAGTCGCCAATTCTGACATCTGCGACATTAGACTGTCATAAAAAAGAGCTTTGTACTTTTCACCTCTCGCTTAAACAAACTGCGCAGGAAAGACCTAGAAGTAATATTCTCAGTTATTTCACTATTATATTTTTCGATTCAGTTGTGATATTTGAATAACGTAATTTTGTAATCCTTAGTTTTGCTAAATCCAATTTACGACAGAATATTTTTAAAAACTGTGTGAAAATATTTCGTTATACTTTCACTGTATTGCGAAGAACGAAGTTAATTTTTTACGTAGACTGTAACACAACGCAGATCGGAAAAATTTACATTATTACATTTTTTTCTTGTGAAAATTGCAATTCTCCTGTTTTACAAAATGATATGCGACACCAGTGATTCCTGGTGGCGAATAGTTGTATTTGCCTAACTAAATTTACTGAGCTTCTCGACTTGAGTAGAACAAGCGTCAGTGAAATAAACCTCAAAGCCTGTATGTATGCCACGATAGAGTATTTCTTGGACGATTCTGTGCAAGCCTGCATGGTCGCTTGTATGGATGGTTCCAAAGAAGATTTGGCCGACTTCTGTTCGTTCTCGTAAGTGGCCATCAGAGAAAGTGTGGTTGAGTTATTTTGTTTATTTTATTTTGAGAAAGATCATAAGAATATTAAAACACGAATAAGTAGTAAATAAACAAAAAACCACGACATTTTATACAGATTCTATTGTGTGAAAATTGAGATAAAAATGTGTGATTATTTAATATAAAAGTAGCTGTTATAAGAACAAAACTCCGTGCATATAATGTACACATAATACTGAAGTCGTGAGCGAAGATTGTTTCTGAACCAAAGTTGCAGAAGTAAGTCGTAAAAATTGGGTTTGACTGTGTTGGGGACACGGCCGTTTGTTTTGCGTGAATACGTCTACGTTGACGCTCTCGGACGCCTTGAAGTTTATTTTACGTTCCCGACACCGCTTCACTCGATCATGTGGTGATTTATGAGTATCACTGGATTAATTTTGAGATGCTCTTTTCAACCGTATACGATTTTCTGTGTTTGGACTGTGCTTTTTGACGAGTATAGACCGAAATTGTGTTAAGTTTTCTTAATTTTACGTATACGCAATCGATTAATCTTGACGAGAACTGCCGATTGAAACTCAAACGAGCGTCGTAGCTTCTCCTAGTCAAAAGTTATACTACGCGGAAGTTATGAGAGGCGGCGAAACGAACTCAAAATGGCGCCCCAACCCCCGCGTCGCGCGCGATGCTTCGCAGTCATCACTCAACGTAACATTTTCTTTGATTCTGTGGCACTCGAGTGGTGCAATTTTAATTTTGAATGTAGACTATTGATTCGGAGCTGCAATGCCAAACTATATCCCCCGATTTTATTATCATCGGATTTTCTGGATTGCCTCCCGTTATGGTTGCAAATTTAAAGACATGCTCACGGCGAAAACCCACTATAACTGCTTGCACGAAGGATCGGGTAGCAGGTCTCGCGGAAGCTTCTGCCCGCTCCTGTACGAGAAATTTTGTCGTGGTATACGGCCTTTATAGGCTGTTCACGGTAAAGTGGGCACTTTTTAAGGCCCTCCCAACATGCATCAACCAATAATAAATATATCTTATTGCAGCCTCATGCATTACATTTTGAGGGTGGGGAAATATATACACCGTGTTTATTGGCCACATTGTAATGCTTATATTAGAAAGCAGCAGTAAGATGGAAATTGGATGAAAGGAAATATTTAGAAAGGCCTTAAAAAGTGCTCACTTTACCGCGAACAGCCTATAGTATTGTTGACAGAGAGCGCTTGGCACACATCCGCGGCACGAGTCTCACAAACGGACGGCGAGCGATCAACTGATTGTACATACTTTCCTCAGGGGCACGACTATCGCGACTCGCACATTTGTCTATGTAGCTTGGCCTCTGCACGCCGACTGTCTACGTAGCTTGGCCTCTGCACGCCGACTGTCTACGTAGCTTGGCCTCTGCACGCCGGTTGTCTACGTAGCTTGGCCTCTGCACGCCGACTGTCTACGTAGCTTGGCCTCTGCACGCCGGCTGTCTACGTAGCTTGGCCTCTGCACGCCGACTCCCGATAGCAGTGGAGGCTGGCAGTTGAAACAAGCCCCGTGTTATTGATGAAGTCAGCTTCAACTCTCCCCCCCCCCTACTTTTTTCCCAAACAATAATTTTTCCAGCGTTTGTGTAAGTAGGAATCACCCCCCCCCCCCTTCCCTTCGCCTAGAAAACATGAGATTAAGTGAGTTACAGTATGACCATCGACGTATATTTTGTGAAATGTTGTTGCACAGCCAGCTGGCTTATTAGTAACTCTACACTTATCAACCTCAAATTAACCCGGTAGGTTTACATTTACAAAACAATACTTTACCATTGGATGTCTGATCTTATAACTTGTTTCATTTTACAAAAACAATACTTTACCATTGAATGTCTGATCTTATAACTTGTTTCATTTTGCAAATTTACGACTGTTCAAAGTTAGAAATAAAAAAAACAATAACACAATATCATAACATGTTACAATATTCATCCTTTATTTCGTTGGAATAAGACAAAAAATAACACACTATCATAACATGTTACAATATTCATCCTTTATTTCGTTGGAATAAGACAAAAACTGGCAGTGTAGTCATAGTGATAAAGCGCGGTGTCATTTATAAAAACTGGCTGGTATATGAGAAGCTGGAAAACGTGTTTTGGAACAGTATGCATACGTCAGATGTCATCACTTGTAAGAGCAATTTTCATACTCTGCCACCAAATTCAAAACTCGTTTACACATCGAAGATGTAGTAGAACTGAAAATTATCAGAAATCACGACGTATAGTTTTTCTTCCAAAGATGTAAGAGTATGAAGGATAATATAAGTTTATTCATTTGTTTGCAATGGAAATAAGTGAATTTTAAATGCAAACCAGAATTCGATAATTATTTCAAATAACATCACTAAGAGCTACAGAAAAATGTTATTTTTTAATTACAAAATCAGCCTTTTCTCGAGACACTTAGCAGCAGTAATCAATGAATAATTAATTTACTGGTAGTTATAAAAATCCTGTGTAGATTTGTTAACAATAATCTATATGTTTTAGGTTTGTTAAGAAGTAACAACGAATAAACGAATAAAAGTAGTATAAAATACTACCTACAATGTGTTTCGTCTTTCAA
Source organism: Dryococelus australis (assembly GCA_029891345.1). Lineage (NCBI taxonomy): Eukaryota > Metazoa > Arthropoda > Insecta > Phasmatodea > Phasmatidae > Dryococelus > Dryococelus australis. The sequence goes on along the minus strand of CM057003.1, from coordinate 19,536,583 downwards.
AACGCCATTTTAGGAGGTAATATGAACACACAGCTTTTTATCCCGTTTTTAAGTCTTTCATTTCGATTCCATGAAATCGTCACAGGGCTCTGTTTGAAGGTTTAAACTGCATTGAATGAAGTGAAGAGAATGCACTCGTATGTACTATCTGTTGTAACAATCGTAACGGTACCAACCAAACCAAACACGAAGAAGTATTCGCATACAACTTTCAACTACACAATTTCGCAGTGGAATATTTGCCTCCAACAATCTCGAATGCATAGTGTACGTTTTCTGTTCGTGCGCAGATAATGCCAGGAAGCCAGACGTCAAGAATACCTCAGTCAACTTCCTCTGCAGAGGAAGCCAGACGTCAAGAATACCTCAGTCAAATTCCTCTGCAGAGGAAGCCAGACGTCAAGAATACCTCAGTCTAATTCCTCTGCAGAGGAAGCCAGACGTCAAGAATACCTCAGTCAAATTCCTCTGCAGAGGAAGCCAGACGTCAAGAATACCTCAGTCTAATTCCTCTGCAGAGGAAGCCAGACGTCAAGAATACCTCAGTCTAATTCCTCTGCAGGGGAAGCCAGACGTCAAGAATACCTCAGTCTAATTCCTCTGCAGGGGAAGCCAGACGTCAAGAATACCTCAGTCTAATTCCTCTGCAGGGGAAGCCAGACGTCAAGAATACCTCAGTCTAATTCCTCTGCAGAGGAAGCCAGACGTCAAGAATACCTCAGTCTAATTCCTCTGCAGAGGAAGCCAGACGTCAAGAATACCTCAGTCTAATTCCTCTGCAGGGGAAGCCAGACATCAAGAATACCTCAGTCTAATTCCTCTGCAGGGGAAGCCAGACGTCAAGAATACCTCAGTCTAATTCCTCTGCAGGGGAAGCCAGACGTCAAGAATACCTCAGTCTAATTCCTCTGCAGAGGAAGCCAGACGTCAAGAATACCTTAGTCTAATTCCTCTGCAGAGGAGGCCAGACGTCAAGAATACCTCAGTCAAATTCCTCTGCAGAGGAAGCCAGACATCAAGAATACCTCAGTCTAATTCCTCTGCAGGGGAAGCCAGACGTCAAGAATACCTCAGTCTAATTCCTCTGCAGAGGAAGCCAGACGTCAAGAATACCTCAGTCTAATTCCTCTGCAGAGGAGGCCAGACGTCAAGAATACCTCAGTCAACTTCCTCTGCAGAGGAAGCCAGACGTCAAGAATACCTCAGTCAAATTCCTCTGCAGAGGAAGCCAGACGTCAAGAATACCTCAGTCTAATTCCTCTGCAGAGGAAGCCAGACGTCAAGAATACCTCAGTCTAATTCCTCTGCAGGGGAAGCCAGACGTCAAGAATACCTCAGTCTAATTCCTCTGCAGGGGAAGCCAGACGTCAAGAATACCTCAGTCTAATTCCTCTGCAGAGGAAGCCAGACGTCAAGAATACCTCAGTCTAATTCCTCTGCAGAGGAGGCCAGACGTCAAGAATACCTCAGTAAAATTCCTCTGCAGGCCAAGTCCGTCCACGTGCTCGTTGTTACGAATATCATAACAGTTCGCCAACAATGTGCTGCTTATGTAGGGCAATTCCAGCTAGAGTGGGTTAAAAATACCCGTCTACCTGGTGGTGATATTTTCCTCTTTCGAGGAACCAAAGCAAGGGAGCGATAAGGGGGACACTGGCGCGCGAATAGTCTGCTTCGTAGCCTCTAAACGCAGTCCACTCAACTGGCATGTTGGCTTCCAGTCCTACAAAATTTGCTATTGAACTTACAGCGTAGACCCTGTAATTCTACTGTAGAAAAGTTTTAAGTGACGCGTTCAGTGCAGTGCCTAATACTTGTTTCGCCGGTATTCACCCAGAATATTGTTATGTGTTACAGTCTAAAATGTAATATTTTGGCCGTGCTTCAGTACAATGTTTGCAAAAAGCGCGATATGTCGGAAAGCAGGTTGGTCTCTAGCTTGAAGTATTCATTAACGTGTGGAAAAAGACTGCCGACAGCTAAAGTAGTTTGTTTTAAAAACGTGCGTTACAAACACACAGCAGCCCAATTTTTGTACCGGATAGACGGACGCCTTATTGGTTAAATGCTGTTCACGATAAAGTGAGCATTAGAAAAAAGTTACTTCCGCTAACTGCACATATTTTAACAGGTGCATTGAGTGACATTCGTCCAGTGAAGATGGTAGCGATGAATGGAAAGTAGTTCTATAGCTTAACGTCGAATAAAAAGTGTTACGTATCAACTTGTGATGACTTAAATTATTTCTTTCGTTTTCTTCTGACTTTTTTTTTGTACCGAAGTGTAAAAATGAGGAGATTTGTAAAATATTTACCTTCGTAGTAATTTCACAGTTTACCTTGACCGACGCATGAATAAAACTATTTGAGGCCCGTGGCAATGTTAATTTTACATAAGGCGGAATAATACACAATGTGCATACAAGTAGATCTTATGCAGGGCTTTGAAAAGTGCTCATTGTACCAAAAGTGAAGCTCTGCTAGCTTTATACGATTTACCCACTGTATATTATGTAGTCTTCCGTAACATTTAAATATTACAGTGGTTATATCTGCGAGTCGGTCAAGTAATTTTCTGAGTATGTTAGAGGTATAATAAGTTAGCTCATTATTACTCTAGTGTAAATAAAAAAAAAACAGTTCCCTCTAGTATAAACATTTCAATTATAGTTCATCGCAACTTCTTCACCCTTCTTGAATAAAAATTTTGAAAAATGCCCCGATGTATGACGTGTTTAGTTGTTCCCTAAATATACGTCGCATTACAATCGTTTTACACATGTGTTAACATAAAACTATCTTATTTTTAGTAATGTAAAGAATGTAAACTGAGGTGAAATAGGTGTGTAGGTAACATCTAATAAGAAATAGTTCTTATGCAAAGTAATATATTATTGATTGCGCATGTATCAGGTGCGTTGTCTCTTCAGTATAGTTTTCTAGACTTGGTTAAGCTTTGTTTGCTTGAGACGCACGGATATCCTGGGAATAGATCTTTATCAGGAATTGAGAAAAGTTGGAGGTCACCGTAGAGTTTTTTTTTTTCAAAAGTTGCTTTAAAAAATGTAATGTTTATAGGCGAAACAATTACAGCATATATTATTCATTTCCAGAGACGTGAGATGGGCTTGGTGGAAGGCTTGTGAGAGAGGTTCATCTGGCGCGGCTTTTGTTGTTTTAATCTTGGCGTGGTTGGTAGGCCTGGCGGCTGCGAGAGATCGCGGCTGAGATGCTGGGGAAGTTGGCGGAATAGCAAAGAGCTAGGAGATACTCCCCTCCCCCCAACTCGTCACTCCCACCCTGGGAACAGCCGGCAGGGTCGTCAAGCATACCGCGCCGTCTTCCCGCCTAATGAGATTCCCCAGCCATCAAGGAGCTCGATAAATATTTAACCGCGCTGATTCGTCTTGTGGCGAACCGGCCGTGAGAGAGCTGAGACTCACGTCACACGCAAGAATGGACCAAGTGACGAGGCGAGCGGCCCACTTTGCAGCAGTTACTGAGGGTGGACTCACAACTATCTGTTATAGGTAGACACCTGAACAATCCGCGACTTCGGTGACCTACAGGATAGACTCTACAGCCTTATGAACAAATATGCCGATATCAACTGCACATTGGTTGTCTGCTGTCAAGAGTGGAAGGCGATGATTGGGCCACCGTTATCCGGGATGTGTCAGACACCGTGTGGACCAATGGCTGAAGTTATGTAAACACACGCGTTTAGAATTCTAGCTTGTCCCAAAATAAATACGCGAATTCTTCAGGTTTTTAATTATAGATTGTTCGCGGTAAACTGAGCACTGAGCACTTTTGAAAGCCCTGTTTAAGATCTACTTGTATGCACGTTGTGTATTCTTTCGCGTTATGTTAAATTAGCCCTGCCATAGGCCTTACCACTTTATTCTTGCTCGTTCAAGTGAAAATGTGAAATTATTAGAAAAGTAAATAGTTTACAAGTCTGCTAATTTTCACACATAGACGTATTAAAGAAACATAAAACGAAATAAATAATTTAAGTTGACGCGAATGTTAACCTAACACCTGTAATTCGACGATAAGACATGGGACTACTTTATCTCCATCGTTACCAACTTTACTGACCGCATGTCACCCATTGAGCCCGTTAAAATACATGCAGGTATGAGCAGTGACATTTCTATACGGTTGATTTCAAAAGTGCTCATTTTATCGTTAACAATCTTTAATCTCCCGTCCGTCCGGCGGTCACGTGGTCTCCAACCAATCGCAGGGCAACATTTTTTTTCTTTCCCTCAAATATTTCTCAAACTTTAACTTCCGGTGGACCGACGGCTGGACGGTCGATCTGTGTGTACGTTATCTTTGGTGGCAAATCCCGGAATTTAAAATGTAAGCAATAATTCAGTAAACATTCTTATCACGTAAACGTATTATCTCTCGTATATGTATTTCCAACCAAAGTATACACCCAACTAAAGAAAGATCACGGTGTTAAGTATTTCATACAGAAGAATTGACGGACGACGGATTGTTGAGAGTAGCTTTCATCTGACGGACGAAAAAACAGACGGATGACTGACTAACGGACGGGCTAGTTACGGATGCAAAGGGTGGTTGTGAGTCCACCTTAAAGGCTCCACTTCACCCGTTTTGCCAAATTATTCGTTTTCGTGAAATAATTTCGGGTATAGGCTGTTCACGGTAAAGTGAGCACTTTTTAATGCCCTTATTAATTTTTCCTTTCATCCTATTTTCATCTTCCTGCTGCTTTTTAATATAAACATTGCAAATGTGATGAATAAACACAGTGTATACATTTCACCGCCCTCAAAATTTAATGCCTGAGGCTGAAATAAGATATATTTATCAGTGATTAATTAATGCCTGTTGCGAGGGCCTTAAAAAGTGCTCACTTTACCGTGAACAGCCTGTACACAATAACAACTGACAACGTACGATTTTAATGAATTTACATTTTACCAGTTTTTTTTTGTAGTTCTCTGTAATTTTAACTGTGTGTTATTGGCTCGTCGTAAAATATCAGGAACATATTTATATTTGATTAGCGAGTTCCTGCCTTTTTGCAAGCAGGTAATCACAAATAGTGAACTCTAGATACGAAAGTATAAAACAACTATTGAAATGTAAATTTTCTATAATCAAACATTTCCATCAATACCTCTTAAACTGAAATTATGACATGACATGAAAACGATGAATTTCTGTATAGTTGTTGAAACCGAGCTGACGAGCTGTTACTTCACACATTGCCATAGGTCCCCTTTCCCCTCTTCATCCCCGATCCATATACATTGGGGGAAAATTATTCTTTGAAAATTTCACTTTGTAGTGCTCTGAACATCTGGCACATTTTGACCAACCAGTATTTAGTTATTGAACTGTCTCTAAAATTTTATTCAGTGAGTGATGTTTCTTAACTATTCCCGAAATTATCTGTGGACAGTTGTGGTTTAATTAAATGTAGTAATAAAAGTGGTCTTCTTGCAAATCACACACACACACACACACACATCTGTTGAAACAGTTGATATAAACCCCTACGTTATAGGCAATGAACTAATCACTCTTCCCTTGCTGGTTTCATACCTCTCAAATCCTGCAGGCACTGTTTCTGTTCTCCACGCTTCTGTAGTCTTGCCAGCAGTGTTATGTAAATCTCCGCGTTAATAATGTAGCTTTTAATAAATGGGCACTCATTTAGATTTTATCCAATGTCCATAATGCCATATTATTTAACAAGCTGTATTTTGAACACTTTACAACAAACGCGTTAAAATTTTTTTAATCTTTACATTAACAGAAAACATAAAGTACCAACGATTTTGCAGCCAAAAATAAAACATCTACAATTTTTAAGCAAATGCTACGTAAAAAAAAAACTACTTAATTTATGATTATGGCTACTAGGCAGAAAGAAAATTAAACAAAATATCATCTCTGTAAGTTTTAAAGGTAAAATATTTACTCTTTGAAAAGTATATCGCTGTTCCGGAAATCCTTAAAAATTACGGCGTTAGAGATAACAAGAGCAAAGAACATTTCTGCCTACAAAAGAGTTTTAATGAAAGTCTTTCTCTTTCAAAACTTTTCTTCTCGTGATTCCTTTTTATGGGATGCCTTTTGTTCTAAGCCTCTGAAATGCGAGAAACGTGTTTCTCATCTTCACAGGTGCCGTGCGTCTTCCGTGCAAGAAGGTACTTTTTTCAATCAGTTTTGTCCACGCAACTCGTAATGAAGAAAAGGACCGACCAAGCAAAATTGATATTCAATGTTTCGTTGCGGCGTCCCTCGCTGATATTGCAAATGATTGCACAATGAAAATACACATTGTTCACGGGTAAAGTAATGACTTTCAAAAGGTCTTCGCTGTAAACAAAACACTTTTAAAGGATCCGCTTGGTATTTGTTTGCTTGCACACTGAGTGTTCCTCCACAAGACAGGAAGATTTAAAGGTCCGTATCCATTTGTGGGAAATCGGTAATATATCATGCTTTCGTTTTAGGTAATGGAAATGTTCGCCATCGAACACTAACACTAACGTACGATGCAGTGAGAGCTGATTCCCCCCACAATGTGACAATTCGCCATCTTGTCGACAAATTTAATCGCACAAGGAGCGCAGAGGACTAAGAGAATCCAGACAGGCCATCGGTGCCTGAAGACACCGTGCAGCGGATTCAGGAAACCATTGAACGAGGCCCCCGTTCAAAGAACTCGACATCTCAGTCGTAAGCTTGATGTTTTACAACCCACTGCGTGGAAGATTTTACACTCCCTGTGCGATTGATTATGTTGATAACATGGCGGACTGTCACATTTGCACGGCCAGGTTTCCTAAACCTCTGTGTGAAATCAGCTCTCGCCGCATCGCACGTGGTCATCTCAGGCTAGCGCGGACCTCGGCTGCAACACAAACAGAACAAATTTGTATTGAACATAAAATTGTTCAACAAATATAAAATGTAAAATTTATTTAATTCGAGGAAAACGTCATCACGTAAAATGCGCATGAGTTGAACGATGTTTGGTACAGATATAAAATAATAAATTTTTTTCGTCCCGACATCCAAAACAAAATTTGCGAGCTTTATTACCGCGCCAGTATTCCTTGAGAAAAGTCACGTGGGATGATTTTTGTTTGAAACGTTTATCTTTAAAATAATTGCACTGGGAAGGAATTTATTTGTACAATGATTCCCCATTTATACTCCATGATTGCAGGCTTGTTAGTCAGAGACGTTGATAAAAAAGATACGAGCCATTTGTTCGAGTCGTGGCCGTTTTCAAGAAAAGAGCGCACACCACGCTGGAACAGTTTTCCGTATTTTCACAAGGAATTCTATAAAAACTGTCTACCGAAATATTTTTTGTAACACTATGTGTATATGTGTGTGTTGCGTGTATATATATATATATGTGTGTGTGTGTGTGTGTGTGCGTGCGTATGTTTATATGTGTGTGTGCGCGTGTGTGTGTATATAGAATAAACTTCTCAAAATCTTAGCGAGAAACGTGTGAAACTTAATATTGATTTTAACTAGCAAGTCAGGTAATCTTCAAGTTTAAGTTTATTGTAAATATTGAGCTACATAAAGAGTTTTGTATGTTTTCTAAAATAATGTGTTTAAGAATATGCACTATTACTTCTGCAAGAATTGCCAGAAAATCTTTGACAGCTGGTTTCCAAAGAATTGTTCGTGATACGTACGCAGAAATTTCTTTACAGTGCACGTAAAATGGGGCGACATTCTCTACACATAAGACGCTCTATCCCGCGGTCCCCCACATCCTACCCATCCTCAACTCCATTTTCACTTTGCCGCCTGCAAACAGAAATGTTCGTGACTCACAGGCACCCCTCTAGGTCCCAGGAATGCAGAAAGGAACGAGAGAAAGCGGGGTCGGTCGACTTCCTTGTTCCTCCCTGTAAAATATTCAAATTAAAATGGTAATGCGGCGAAGCCTGTGTTCTGTCGAAACATTAATATTTATGACTAATTATTCGCCCACTTTTCCAACTTAAGATCCTCTCATAAACACGTTGAGCCAGACGTCTTGTAGGAGTCACCCACTCCCCCCCCCCCCCCCTGCGTTTGTGAAATTTTCGGTTAAGGGCTTCGCACCCTTTCCCTTACTCTGCCTTGTCCGACCTCCTTGGGGCTAATTTAGTTTTTAATCTGTTCTGCGGGACGTTGTGAGGCCCCCATCTTTCTCTCTCCATCCCCCCTCGTGCTTTAGCAACCTCTTGTAAAGGCTGTTCCCGATAATGTGGGCACTTTTCAAACGAACCGTCGAAAAAAAGTCACTGCTCCTACCTGCATGTTGTTTAACGGGCGCACTTGACGTCATGCGGTTAGTAAAGTTGGTGATGATTGAGGGAAAGTAGTTCCATGTCTTACAGTCGAGTTAAAAGTGTTCGGTAAACATTTGTGATAACTTAACCCGTTCGGTAACACATTAATTTCCGCGTTAAACTATTCCAACCACGTATTTTTTTTTGGCATGCCCTGTAATTTGTATTGAGTTCAGCATTTCCCCGCAGCCGACGAACAGCGCGCTGCGACTCAATGATATAGGCTGTTCGCGGTAAAATGAGCACTTTTCAAAGCCCTGCTTGTGTGCACGTTGTGTATTCTTCCGCAGTATGTAAAATTGATATTGCCGTGGTACTCATCATTCTATTCATGCTTCGGCCAAGGGAAACTGTAATTATAATAAAGAAAAAGTGAATATTTTATGAATATGCTTATTTTTACACTTCGTTGCATTAAAGAAAAACGGAAAGCAAAATAAATAATTAAAGTTGTCACAAATAGTTACCTGACACAGTCAATTCGACGTTAAGGAGTTAACTTCTTTCCCTCCATCGTTACCAAATTTTCTGGGTGCATGTCACTGAGTGTGCAAGTGAAAATATATGCAGGTAGGAGCAGTGACTTTTTTTAAGATTGTTTACGAAAGTGCTCACTTAATCGTGAACAGCCTTTGTACCTCACAGAGGTACAGAAAATCCAACAAATCAGATAAATCACAAAGAAGACTGGGCAGTAGCGGCCTTGAGTGTATCATTAATTTGCAACGTGTCCATAATTGTGGATTCGGTGACTCAACGGGCGGGTTAAATTACTTCTTTCGCTCTGTTTTTTTTTTAATGCGCCTAAGTGTAAAAATTAGTAGATTTTGTGAAATATTTCAATTTCCAATGTCACAGTTTCACTCGACCGACGCATGAATAAAGTGACGTAACCCATGGCAGTGTTAAACGCGGAAGTATACACAACGTTAATTGTCGAGCTTAAGCGGGACTTACTTTGAAAAGTGCGCTGTGCCATCGTGGCCGGGAGATTTCTCGCTCGCCGCTAGGAGCGCTGTGCGGCCTCGCCGGCAGGTATAATACTTCGTCAGGCGGAGAGCTTTGCCCTCGACCGTATCTCAAGCCACTTTGCCCTCGACCGTATCTCAAGCCGGCAGGCATTCAAGCCACTTGGTCGTCACCTACGCCGAACGGCCTCGACACGACTCCAGCTCTCTACGAGGGCGAGAAATTCTAAAAAGTACGCCTGCGTCCACATGCAGGGTGTTCGCTGGCGCGCCTGGAGAAATACGGATGTGGATCCAGGACGTCAGAACAACGGCGAAGTTTATGTGATGTCGCGTCTTTTCTCCCCTTACAGCGGCTAGAAAGTCCCCGCATCCCCGTTAAAGGCTGTTCACGATAAAGTGAGCATTTTTTAAATCAACCTTAGAAAAAGTTCACTGCCCATGGCGGCATATACTTCTACGGGTGCACTGAAGGACAAGCGCCTGGTAAAGTTGGTAACGATATGTGGAAAGTAGTTCCATATCTTAACGTCGAATAAAAGGTGCTAGGTTGCCATTAGTGGTAATTCAAATTATTTATTTCGCTTTCTGTTTCTTTTTAATTGCACCAGTGTGTAAAAATTAGCATACTTATAAAATGTTTACTTTTCTAATAGTTTGACAGTTTCACTTGTCTGACGAATGAATAAAGTGTTGAGGTCCATGGGAATGTTAATTTTACATAAGGGGAAATAATACACAAAGTGCATACAAGTAGATCTTAGGGCTTTCAAAAGTGCTCATTTTACCGTGAACAGCTTTTAGAAGCTTGGCTTTTTAGTGCCGGGAGGCGGGGGTAAACAAATATAATCGCAAACGTACTTTAGGAACCCGTGGTTGGCTGAAGGGTGACCTTTCTGCTATATAGAAAACGCTGTCGTTGTGAGCGGGTTTTCTCAGGATGCTTTTTAATCCCTTTCCCAGCTTCATGTTGGCCAAGCACTAGAGACGTGTCTGCATGTCAAGGTAGCCGATTCCTTTTGGCGTTGAGGTGATCGCCTGGTTAGGCCACCGAACGGTGTCCATACCGAGGTCTGTTTACTAATAGCATTTAAGAAACGTTACGCGTCTGTACACGTTTTCCAGTTTCTCCATTTCTCTCTATAGCATGTTTTTTGTTGTACAGAAAATGGCTCAAATGGTGGTTTTCACGGTCATTTTTAGGTGTGAACATTACGGTACAGAATATTAAAAAAGAAATATGGGCGTGCATCAAACCTTTATTATTATTATTATTACGTCATAAAATGGTAGGATCTCCACTGAAAGCCCCATAGAGGCGCGTTATCGACGGCAAGACTGCACGCCAGTTCAGTTCTGTGCGCGTAGAGGCGATGAGAGAGCTGATGCGCATGTCTCGGTCGCCCCTAGCGCTCCCACGCTTTCAGGCCTCAGACGTACAGAACTCCAGGCGGCCACCTTAACCTTTTCTGTCCTTTCGCGTCGCTGACCTTGAAAGGACTAATACATTGCGTAGGTATTTACGTGACGAAAAATCATAAATGTTTACAAGAAATGAAGTACATACAGGCATTAAAATGTTTTATCACAACTTATACTACAGTTTGTTGCCGATATCCGTGGCTTAGGTTATTGGAAGACCAAATAAAGAGACAAGGAGTTATTTATAGCATTAACTAAGGGTTTGAGGGCCTCGGTCAACAAAGAATTATTTATTTTATATTTGCATGAAATGTTGTTCAACTTACAGAGATGACTTACAAGTACTGTCTCCTCGAGTGAAGAAAATTGTAGATCTCGTATTTGTTTGTGTATAACGGCATGTCAAAATCACAATTTTTGTGTTTTATGGACGTACAAACAATAAAATCTAAGTTGCCGAAACGAGATGGTTCATAGTGGAATGAGATGCTACATCAAGAAATCTTTAAAATCACGCGACGATATGTTTCCACAATTTGTAAAAATTGCTTAAAATAAGGACTTTTTAGCAATTTTTTGGTTGCAAACTACGATTTCTAGTAAAATAAAAGACATATAATTTCAGACACCGTCGCTAAATTTTCTGAAAATGATTTCGCTATTTTTTGTCCCAAATAAAAAATTTAGTTTTGGTATTCCATAATGCAAAAAACCACGCGATCAAGTTGTTTTATTGTTTTATGTGACAAAAGAGTACTTACGATTAATATCTTCGAGCTGAACGGTATTTTTTTTTAAACAAAATAATAAGAAATGTTTGGCGACGAGCACAATTATATCAGGGCCTAATCCTCTTGGTAATGTATTAGTAGAAATGTTGCTTTAAAAATGATAAATTAAGGGAAATACTTCTCTTGATCTTACCCTTTAGAAAGCTATATATATATATATATATATATATATATATATATATATATATATATATATATATATATATATGTATATATATCATACATACATACATACATATATATATATATATATATATATATATATATATATATATATATATTATATATATACATACATACATACATACATACACACATACTAACATACACACACACACGTGCGCGCACCTTTTTGGACAGACTTGCGAACGTCTTAAAGCATTTGATGTAATTCGCGAAGTGTGGTTACCGTAATTTCCAGTCTGTAGCAACGTCATTATCTTACCTTGCTGTAACCTTTGCAACCTTCGAAAACTCGCAAATTTCACTATTCAGAAATTCCATTACTGCCACGTATGGTTCCGACACTGATGGCCACTGGCAGTCGTGGTCACTCACTGTTGGGTAACACTTTTTACGAATTACGAACATCGTGTAGCGTCATCAAAAAAAAAAAAAAAATACTGGCGTGTGGTTCAAGACACGTGTTATCTGAGGATATATGTGGAAATTTATAAACCACCTGAAAATTTCAATATGAAAAAGTCTCGTGAAAGCTCAGCGAAAATAATGAATGAATAACTTCACAACTGAATTTGTGCTGAAATAAAAATACATAGCTTTGACCTAGTAGCACGTGCAATGGTTTTTTTTTTCAATTACATTGTTCTATCATTAATTAAAGTCAGATATTGTCAACTCTCCGGCAAGTACGATTATCTGCGTTGTATTTATAAAGTTTTCCTGCTGCCGACTTACAGTGCTAGCTACAACGCTGAACGTAAAGACGCGGTCGAGTGGTTGCGGGTAGCAGGGAAATTTCTGTACAAAACACGACTGCACTGTTAGGTGCCTCGGCGAACGAACGGGAATTAGGCTATAATGTACGGAAATCCGGCCCCGTGTTTCAGACACACGGGAATGTGTTCCGTAATTACAGGGTGCAGTGTGCTTCCAGTTTATTTGGTACGTAATTAACTGAGCACATTTAAGCAACTTAGTTTCTTGTTTCTACTACATCTTGCGCCCTTTCCCCACACGTACAAATCATCTAAAGTCTAGTATCTCCGCGGCAATTAGCGAAACTCTGGAATTATTAGAAATATAAATATTTTAACTGTGAGACGAATTTCAACACTAACTCATATTACATAAAATGAAGTCAGTCCTAGGATACTAAACAAAACACTAAATTTTATAATTGTTTAATTTTTTTTTCGTTTTAGCGCATTTATTTTTGTAATTCAAAATAGACCCTAGATACAAACACAACTACAAAATTAATTTCACAACAAAATCAAAATTATGACCAGCTTTCTGTCTACATGAGACTGTAGCTTGCCGACACATGGGACAGATAACATCATCTCTACTTCCTCTAGTGGAAAAGTTATTCCTAAAACATGTAGTATCGATGCAACCCCCTCCACCCCCCCCCCCTCCTCCTTCACCCGCACCACATCATCGGTCAGGAGGTAGGAATGCAATTATAGGCTGTTCACTGTAAAATGAGCAATTCTGAGACCCTAGTTACCTTTTATTTTCAGCCATATTTTTATCCATCAGCCACCTTTTTAAATAAATATTTCCGCGTAAGTAACAAACACAGCGTGTATATTCCACCGCATTCGGAAGTTAACATCTAAGGCTAAAATAAAATAGTTTTATAGATTATTATTCCAAATGAGAGTGTTTTAAAAAGTGCTCACTTTACAGCGAATAGCCTATAACTTTGATTGCAAAAGCAGCTGGTAACAGTTTTAGTTTTCCGTATATATTTTGGGTCCAGGATAGGTCGATTATTATTTAAAAAGAAAATTGTCCAATTAATATCAAAACACGTAGTAATAGACCAAATATGGTCACCAAAAATACAAAATTGTAAATTAAAAATCCTGTATAAATCTAATTTCGCTTTCACCTTTTGTAGCATGTAATACATTAAAGTGATTTGCATTAATTCTCTCTGGTAATTGCCGTCTAGGATTCTGTGTAAATTTTAACAGTTGAGCCTTAGAAACTGCTATATGACGAAGTCAGAGAAGGGAAATGTTTTTAACAGAAGGGACAGCCGGTTAACAAAGCAGAAGTTGCCGAGTATATTCCTGTAGTTGCCGAGTATATTCCAGTATTTCCCGAGCATATTCCTGTAGTTGCCGAGTATATTCCAGTAGTTGCCAAGTATATTCCTGTAGTTGCCGAGTATATTCCTGTAGTTGCCGAGTATATTCCAGTAGTTGCCTAGTATATTCCAGTAGTTGCCGAGTATATTCCAGTAGTTGTCAAGTATATTCCTGTAGTTGCCGAGTATATTCCTGTAGTTGCCGAGTATATTCCAGTATTTGCCGAGTATATTCCAGTAGTTGCCGAGTATATTCCAGTAGTTGCCGAGTATATTCCTGTAGTTGCCGAGTATATTCCAGTAGTTGCCGAGTATATTCCAGTAGTTGCCGAGTATATTCCAGTAGTTGCCGAGTATATTCCAGTAGTTGCCATGTATATTCCTGTAGTTGCCGAGTATATTCCAGTAGTTGCCGAGTATATTCCAGTAGTTGCCAAGTATATTCCTGTAGTTGCCGAGTATATTCCAGTAGTTGCCAAGTATATTCCAGTAGTTGCCGAGTATATTCCAGTAGTTGCCGAGTATATTCCAGTAGTTGCCGAGTATATTCCAGTAGTTGCCATGTATATTCCTGTAGTTGCCGAGTATATTCCAGTAGTTGCCGAGTATATTCCAGTAGTTGCCGAGTATATTCCAGTAGTTGCCGAGTATATTCCAGTAGTTGCCAAGTATATTCCAGTAGTTGCCGAGTATATTCCAGTAGTTGCCATGTATATTCCAGTAGTTGCCGAGTATATTTGCTGATTCGCAGTCTAACCTGCTGAAAAATTAAAATTCGGAATCTCAGGCTATTCCAGACCGCAGTTGGCTAATGCCAACCCAGTCCATTCAAAGAAGGAATTCTCAGTGGTTGATTTGTGATAACTGTGATGTTGGTTGTTTACGTAAAGTAAGCATGAGATGTATGTGTATGCACATTTTGTATTATTCCACCGTATATAAAATGAACAGTGCGATGGGTGTGGTCACTTTATTGATGCCTCGGTCAGGTGAAATTGTGAAATTATTGAAAACAATAATGTGTTACAATTCTGCTAATTCTTACACTAACACGCATAAAACTAACAGAAAGCAAACGAAGAAATTCGGTGTTCACAAATGTTAGCCTAATAGTGAGTGAGTGAAGGGATTTGGGTGGCTCTTTAACAACGAGGTCTTGAGAGCCGATGGGGGTGATCGAAGTAGAGTGTGGAGCTGCGCCGGAATGAAAGGGTGGGGAAACGGCAGATCCCCGAGAAAACCCGCCGATCAGTGGCATCGTCGGGCGCGATTCCCTCATGCGAAAACCCGGGAATGACTCGGCCTGGGATTCAACCAGGTACGCCGTGGTGGGAGGCGAGCAGGCCAATCGCTCAGTCACCGTGGCCCCTGTTTACCTAATATGTACTTTTAATTCAACTTTAAGACATGGAACTACTTTCTCTCCGTCGTTGCCAACTTTATTGGACGCACGCCAAACAATTGTGGCCGTCGTTTAAAATATACGGAGGTAGGGGAATTTGATTTTCCAAAGGTTTATTTCAAAAGTGTGCTTAGTAAAGTGTTAACTGTCTATACGTGTAGGTATAGGCTATTCACGGTAAAGTGAGCACTTTTGCAAGCCATTTCATGTGGAATAATAGTGAAGAATTATATTTTCTTTTATATTTATACTTTAACTTCTGATTGCTGAGGCATATAAACACTGTGTTCATTATTTACATGGAAATACATATATTTACAAAGATGGGTAAAATATTAAGTATTGCTGAAAGAAAAAAGTAACTAGGGCCTCAAAAGTGCTCACTTTACTGTGAGTGGCTTATAATTCTCTTTTAGAAGGGGAAAAAATTCCACTTATCGAAAAACAAATGATAAGTTATCGCTACGGTTGTGGGGTTTGTATACCAGATAAGCATCTACCTTGTTTTGGGATTCTGACAGTGTTGTCTTTAATTTGTAGCCGTGCGCATTGCGAGAAATCAGTCAAGAGGAAGGGAAAATACCCGTAAGTTCTCCGCAGGTTGCGGTGACTCCAACTTGGCCCCCTAAAGCCCGCCGGGGGGTGGGGGGAGGGGGAGGACCTGTGACGTAGCCGCTTCTCGTCCCAAGACGCGCAATTAAAACACATTTCGCATTCAAATTTATGTAGGCGGGAGTTTAGGGAAGTTGCTCTCTCGTTAAGACCCCGGGAGAAACCTTCTACTGCGACCCGCGAGCTTTTCTGTCTCCCTTTTGTTCCCCACGACGCGCGCGCGCAGATGTTACAAGCGAAGATAGAGATCGTAGCGCCTGCAGCCAGCGTCTTCGTTAATGCCACGGGTCTCCGATTGTCGGCGGAGAGGTAAAGTAGACACTGAGCAGAAGACGAGTTCGAAGTGGGTCCTGCAACTTCCATCAGATTTTATTGGCATTATTACTCGGCTAACATTTCTTGGTGGGGTGGAGTGGATTTATCTGGACGGGTCTTAACTAGGGCTGTTCGAACTAGCGATATATAGATAACTATCGATATGAAAAATAACTTACCGAACGATATGTAACTTTGAAAAATATCGGTATATCGATGTTTTAATATTATAGAAGTTTTCGGTTTTATCGAAATGTTCGGTATTATAGAAATTTTCAGTATAATTGAAATTCTCGGTATTATCAATTATTTTGTATTATCGATTATCTCGGTATTATCGATTATTTCGGAATTATAAATAATTTCGGCATCATCGATTATTTCGGCACTATCGATAATTTCGGTGTACCGAAAATACCGAGTAAATGTTAGGAAAAATATCGATATTAAATTTTTATGAAATCGAACAGCCCTAGACTTAACATCGGGTGAAGCGAGGTGAGTATGGAAGAGCGCCGGAATGCAAGGGCAAGGGGAACGGGAGATCCCCGAGAAAAACCGCATACCAGCGCCATCGTCAGGCACAATTCCCACCTGTGAAAATCCGGGGAATCCAACCCGTTTTGCCTGGGTGGGAGGCGAGTAGCTTGATCACTAGACCACCGCGGCCTCGATAAATTGTTCGGTCACAAACTGCTAGCGGCTAGAAACTTTCGGTAGCTCGAGAGCTGTAACCAAGGCTACGAGTATTTAACGACTATGTTTCGTGGCTAGATATACGTGCTGCAAGCACTTGTTCCTTTTTCTCTTCTATAATGATTTGACGGCAGTTGTTCAGACACGCCGTGTGTACCTACCTGTGAAGCAGCTGTGTGACTGATTCTTTAACAATCCTGTACAAAGGCCTCGGACGATACTGGGTGTAACGATAAGGGTTTTAGTGTACAGAGACTGTGCGTCGAATCAAACGGCGAAATATTCGGGTCTCTAGTTATCCCTGAGTTCAATAATTGCTGCCACGGTGAGATACCGATTTTACTTTTAACCTGCCCATAACTTAGTCCTACATCTTTCGCGAGTTTTTGATAGCATGTAAGTTCTTCATTGCACTCCAATTCACCTGTAGCTCTGCTGTCAAATTATTGCAGGCATACAAGTGTATGAAGCGGGGACCTGTCGCTAAAAGAACACGCGAATTTCGCTGTATCTGACCTTACCTTGTCATCTGGGTTCTTGCAGCAGATGGAAATGTTTGACTTCTTGTTATGTACATACATTGCTAATGTGTCTCTTGACATGGACACAGAGCCTGGCAAAATGGGCTCACGCCTTCCTACAGGCTATTCACGGTAAAGTGAACACTTTTTTAAACCCTCTCATTTGGAATAATAAACAATGAATTTTTTTTTTTTTTTTCAGCCTTAGACGTTAACTTTCGAGTCCGGTGGAATATATAAACTGTGTTTATTTCTTACATGGCAATATTTATTGTAATAAGTTTTGGAAGGATAAAAAAGGCTGATAGGACAAAATAACGAGGGCATCGAAAGTGCTCACTTTGCCATGAACAGTCTATAGAAACATGGCACGAGGTTTTCATCCAATTAGCGCCCACAAGTGAACTGCTCAGAAATTATCACTCGTGCTAAGTTTATCAGGAATGGCACCTTTTTTTTTTCGCGGAAATATTTCAGGTCGAGTTGTGTTTCAAAAACTTCAGTTCAGAACTTCTTTTGTAATTGGATCAATTGAAATGTTACGTTACGCATCTTATCTTTCTTCCCCTTCATTCACGTCGGTGAGTATCGAAAAAACCTTGATAGGCTCATTCATGTAACATACTGCCTTCACACAAAGACAGGCGGCCAACAGCCAAAGGAGAGATGCAAGTCTGTACGCAGGGTATTGAGGTGTAGCCAGAGCGTAAATATTTTCACCAAAACACAGGTGGCCTTACGTATCACCTATTGGCTACGGTTGCCCCGAAGGCACTCCCGCTGCGATGAGTCACTGCCTTATACTTACATATTCTGAACTTTTGCTATAAGAAGTGTATTGATTATATATGTATACATTAGCTTGATAGTCATTCATTTGTTTTACATTATAATGTAAAACATGTACCGTAATTTTATGTACCTAACTTAATCCTACCATTAAAGACCTGCAAAATCCGCGTTATTTTCTAGCACCATACTAGAATTCACCGTCATATACATATTCGAGTCGGTGCCATTTGTTCATTGGCTTCTGTAGCAGTCGAGGACACCTACTCCCTTTTGACTGGGTTGGGCCATCCTTTTGTTGGATGCTTCCTATTGGTCCAGAGCCACCCAACGTGTTTCCCGACAAACTGTAGTCCAATGACGAATACAATACAAAAGCACAGGTGTTTGAAGTATGGTCTGTCTTGAAATAATAACTTGAATTTCGCACGTCTGTACCTATCGTTAAATGAACTTAGTTAATAATTTCTCGGCCTACTTAATATAGCCATTCAGAGTCAAGATGCTCCGTTAATAATCGTCCATGATTAAAATGCAGGCAGCTGAGAGGAGTACTGAAAAACTGACATCCACTCGCAAACGCATAAAACGAAATTACAATTTTTTTCCCCCCCTTCTTGATGGTCTTCGAGTCTGGAGAAGTCATGAAGACTGGAGTCTCGACCTGGGGTGGGTTATTCGGCTCCCAATGTGGCGAGGAATTCGTGGGTGAGGGGAGTTTGATTTACAGCAGGCGCTTTCGCGATGCGCGGAGTGGATTTAAGCCGTCCTGTACCAGTCGGGAGATGGCGAGGAAGAAAGAAGGTGCCGGGGGAGCGAGTAAAAACCTTTTACCGGCCTCTCAAACGCACGTACGCCCCACCCCTCGTCTTCCTTCAAGACACGCACAAATCGGCGACCTAATCTGCAGCTAAAGCGCCGCGGCATTCATCATCGAGGGTAGTTACTGTGGGTCGGGGTGGGGCTAATTTATCAGAAAGCGTTGTCGTGGCGAAGGATGGGGCAAACCAGCTGCTGGCGCGGTGGGTAAGGGATGACTAACCCTCCCCCTGCCTCTGCACACTCCCCCGCTAGATATCAACAACGTATTTCTTCCTCCCTCGCGTTGTGGGGAAGATGTCCCTCGATGAAACCAGCGAGGCCTTTCACTAGAGACTTGCGAAATCCTCGTTATTATTAGGGACGGGAAAATTCGCGAGTTCAGTGACCTGTAGGCTAGACTGTACAGTCATGTGCACACTAGAGCCTCAGATGTTTGTTCATTGGCTGCTGCCCCCAAAGAGTAGCAAGTGTTACTTCACACCTAGCAGTATGGCAATCACTACTTGTTCCCTTGCAAGTCTGCCATTGGCTCCGAATCGTCCAGGGCGTGTCTAATAAACTGCGATGTAATTGCAAAGTCAGCTCCAGTGTACACGTGTTTGACGTCTATCTTGTCCTGAAATGAACTCGCGAAATGATCCTATCCTTAGTTATTATTTAGCGCGCAGACTGAACTCCAAATTACTGCGCATTTGGCCGACTTCTGCTATAGGCCCGCAGTATACCTGACACGCCTGCGGGGATCGTGATTCAGTAATATATCTTCATCGGTGGAACGGTCAGTGGCTACTTAGAGTTTGGTGACCGACAAAACCACTGTCCGTGCCTATGCATGTGTGATATATCGCGAAAATATTTCGAGACAATATACAGTTCAAAGCACAGTGGAGGCGTCCACCTTGTCTGATTGGCTGAAACATTTTCTGGCCCACCAATAACGAAGGTACAGTGTCGGAGTGATAGAATTCTGAGTGGCTCGTTCAAATGTGGAAACGATACCAGCAGCCAATGGAGTTATGACAACAACGGAGGTGTATATATACTATTGAAGTCTACTGTGTGCGCCAATTTTTTTTCGCGAAAAATCACAGGTGTTACTTATGTATAAAGCAGTGGAACGTCCACAGAAATATAAAGCGAATTCTACACGTCTCTACCTTTCACTGTTGTCCCATTTTCATGTTGAACCGAGAGATTTGAAGTTGATTAGACAAGCAGGAACTGGCTGTAGGAAGAAACCATCCTTAGCTTTCGCTTGAAATGATTTAGAGGAAATTCGGTAAACAGAAGTTAGGATGGTCGTGTAGGGAATCTAACTTGTGTCCTCCGGAATGCGAGTCCATTGGCTTAGCACTGCACCAGCTCGCTCAAAAAATAAAGCTCATAATAAAGTCAGCAGGCAATGAGCAAACACAACATCAGCTAGAGCATATTATTACCCTTTCTTAGTTACCTAACCAAAGGGGGTACAAAATGTACTCTCCAAAGGTTTTACTTTAATGACTGGGAAACGTAACTGAATGATTTACTAGCCGTTAAA
Source organism: Dryococelus australis (assembly GCA_029891345.1). Taxonomy (NCBI): domain Eukaryota; kingdom Metazoa; phylum Arthropoda; class Insecta; order Phasmatodea; family Phasmatidae; genus Dryococelus; species Dryococelus australis. The sequence goes on along the minus strand of CM057003.1, from coordinate 19,516,068 downwards.
TATCAAAGGCACTTTACTTCACGTCACATTATGAGTAGAGCCACGAATATTTCGCGAATTCATTCGGAGGCGAGGTGGACTCGAAACACTTGTTCTTTTCTCCTCCTGTTGTGATTGGACGACAGTTGTTTAAACACGCCCCGTTTAACTGTGGGCCAGTAATTAGCAGGAAACAGTAGTGTGAGTGAGTGTTTAACAGTCCTATACAGAGACCTCACTTGATCACAGAAACCAATAAGCAATCGGTAATGTCACGAGTGTATATAGAGGATTGTCCATCCTAGCCTGCTGCCAACTCAATCCGCGAAATACCCGGGGCTCTAATCACGAGAGATACAATTTACGTTAAATTTACATTCAATCCAATACTTATTGCAAGTTATTTGATTACACTGCAATAAGCAATATAAGTTAATCACAAATTATTTAGATAGCAGCGTTAATCAGTGGACTACTGATTTAAATGCAGGCGTTATACTGACAGCTATTGTCACTGTATAAATTACCGCGTCCTATATGTCTCTCCTAACATTATTGGGGGCGCGACCTTGTGATTACTTCACTTATATACGCTTCTGCTGGTCTAGATTACCTCATGGCGGCATCTGTTTGTTTTGTGCCTCCCAAACACTGCAGCCCGGCTGCTTACCTGTGCTTTCTTACTAGGCATTACTAAGGCCACCTGATTTTCTGGAAAACATTTACGCCAATGCTAGACTCCAATGTTCTGTGGCCTACGTGCAGTTTTCCTTTGGTTATTGGCCACGTGTCTTTGTCGGGAGACAGTTGCTTACTTGACTGGGCCAATCACAATGAGGTAACTTCGACACTGAATGTCCGTGATTCGCGGGCAGACACCTGCAGTGCGTGACAGTTAAAATCATCCAATCACGGAAGTGGATACGAGTTCTAGTGTTTTGAAGTACAAGTAGGTCTGAAATCTTTTCGCGAAAAACATATGACCCTAGGCATTACCAACACACCTATATTTTATTGATGGGAAAATATGTAGATATGCACTTATTAACCCCACCAAGATTAGAGCCCTGGTGGCTTTCGCTGCAAGACAGTTGCTTCTTTAGCAATAATATAGCAGTCAATAACGACATTGTGGGCCTATATCTAAATCTATCTGACAGCAAAGATGCAATCAGGAAACGCATTGCTTTGCAGGAGTGTTGCACTGCGAATTTATTATTGCTATACATGATTCGCAATGTTGACAAACTCCATAGTTTGCGTATTTCGAAATTTTACTGAACAACATGTATTCATATAGGCTGTTCACTGTAAAAAGAGCACTATTAAAAGCCCCGCTTGAGATCTGCTTGTATACACGTTGTGTATTCTTCCGCTTATGTAAAATTAACATAGCCATGGGCCTCATCACTCTATTCATGCGTCGGTCAAATAAAACTGTGAAATTATTAAGTAGGTAAGTACTTTACAGATATGCTCATTTTTACACTTGGATGCATTAAAACAACAGAAAACGAAAGTAATAATTTTAAGTCATCACAAGTTGTTACCTAACACTTATTATTTGACGTTAAGCTATAGAACTGCTTTCCATCCATCGTTACCAACTTTACGGGGCTAATGTCACTCAGTGCGCACATTAAAATATATGCATTCATTTTTTTCTAAGGTTCATTTCTAAAGTGCTCACTTTATCGTGAACAGCATTTGCCATATCATACTCATGGAGCGCGTATTTCATTGCAACTCGAGTAATAGCGGCTGTCTAATTTTTGCGCTGTTTTGCTACAATGCGCGTTATTGTCAGTCAGAAATGGGTCGCCGTGCGTGCAGTCAAACGATCTGCATCGTTGCCATGTCGCACCGGAAAGCTACAAAGTTTCGGTCCGTTGCACACCATTTCCGTCATGAGCTGTTGTTTTTTGGAAAATACGCACGATATTGTTCTGGCGCTATTTATCGGCGTGTTAATCCACAGCTGTTTTTATTTTACAAAATTAGGGATACATGGCTTTAAACACAGTTTTTTCCACTCCGCAGCATATATTTAATTTTACTCTATCATTGCGTCTTATTATTTCTGTGAATATCGATAGATAAAGTTTCCCTTTACACTCGAGGTACTGCCGGGAACGATAATACAGTTTGAAAACACCTAATTAGGACGGTTAGCCTACTCGCCTCCCACCAAGGACGAACCTGGTTCAATCCCCGACTGGGGAATCGTGCCGGACGATGCCGCTAGTCGGCGGGTTTTCTCGGGGACATCCTGTTTCTCCCCCTTTCATTCTGGCGCTGCTCCATTCTCACCTCAGTCACTCTCATCGTCTCACAAAACCTCGCCGCTAAGAGCCGCCCAAATCTTTTCACTTATTCATTTGTCGGGGAACAAATTCACTCACTCATCTCCCTGCAAAGCTTTCAGTTGTTGGAATCTATCGTCTTGCTACAATTTTTAACTTGCATATTTTGACTAATCGACTCCGACGTAAGTTAATGATAAAATAATTTTCAACGCGGCTGCAGATGACGAACAAACGCAGGGTGGGCCTTTGTAGAGTACTGAAGTCCAGCTTTCTGTCGGCTGAATTCACAACATTTCCATGTTTCTAATCCTCATTGCAGCCCCATTCAAAAGTACACTGCAGTTTGAAATTTTGCTCTGGCTCAGAATGATTTTATTGCTTTCCGTATATTTAGGTACAATTCGTAATAATAACCTCTATACGAATTTATAGTAATATTTCTGATTTCAAACACTAATAATTTTGCGATAATTTTTTTCTATGTTCCTAGGTGGCTCATTTAATCTTCATCTTGGTTTCATCTAAGAATGATAAACTATAACAAACCGTAGAAATGTAGGCCTCTTCTATTCGTCCTGGGGTCGCGGTGGTGTACTGGTTAGACCACTCGCTTTCCACCATCGCGAACCGGGTTCGATTCCCGGCGGGGTCACTCCCGTATTTTCGTGCCGGACGATGTCGCCGATGGGCGGGTTTTCTCGGGTATCTCCAGTTTCCCCCGTATTTGCATTCCGGCGCTGCTCTATACTCGTCCCACTTCACCCACATCGGCTCTCAAGACCTCGATGTTAAGTGCTGCCCAGATCTCTCCACTCTATTATATTCATTCCAGGATTCTTGCCTTCTTTTCTGTATGATTTCCTACCGCTCACGCGAACACCTTAACACTTAGTGTAAGTGGCTGCCGCACTGCATTGCAGGCTGCGGGGTGGACACGAGATGAAAGTTTATCCCGGGGGTGCAGTCATCCCCCTGTACCCGGTTTGCAGAATCCCCTGGCAGGAGCGCCTCGCGAATTATTTCGACTTATTCCGCACTGTGAACTTTAGTAACTCCCCGGAATAAGTCGAAATTGCCCGCCCAACTAGGCCGTAGATCTCAGCGCAAGAGAAGTAGCGAGGCACACGTCTTTTAGCAGCTCCGAGTGGAGAACTGCTTACGAAGAGAGTTCGAGCGACTTCTAACGTCCGTTCGAAAGTTTACATTTCTCTTGCGACATTTATTTTCAAGACGCGGAAACGCACGAAGCGGTAATACGTACGTAATCTTCGAATAAGAAACTTCAATGCTTTACAGTACTTAGCGCACATTTAACCATTTAATGCTGGGTCATAAATTGTCGAGAGGGTTACACTCTGCATTGTAAATACGTTTTATCTTCTCAAGTAGTTGCCAATATATATTTTATAACACTACAAGTAAATGAGAGCAAATTTCACTACACATAACTGTGGAATGTGTAAAACTAAAGTTGAAATTTAATAAGCAAAATATTTCGGCTTCAAATTTATTTTTGACATAGCTATACATAAACGATATTGAATGTTTTATAAATCAGTGTTTTGTAAGGACGCAACACTTTACGTGTAATTAAATACAAGAAAAATTTTGGCATCTTATTTTGAATGAATTCTCCTAAAAATCTACAAAATTTTACCGTGTAGATAAACAAGGGTGCTCCTGACACTTTATGTGCCACGAGATGTCACCCTTGAATGCAGGAGTGACGGAAAGTATTAGTTGGAGAAATGGGAGCACTTGAAGAAAATACTTGGCAATAGGAAACGCCCACCATGTTTATCGCTTTCAAAAGACAGGTAGAGATCAAATCCGAACCATCGTTGCGAATGCGAAGAATGGAGGCGCACTGTTTGAACGACCACCGAAAGTAATTATTAGGGACACCCGAATTTCGCAAAACGTTGTCCGCGCAATTTAGATTTCAATACCGCACGGGTAAATCCACAGTTTTCTTTTACTGATTGATCGCGTCTTACATGACTGAACCAATCAGAATTAGGTTACTCTTGTCGTGCGCGTCTGTGATTCGCGAGCAGACACCTAAGACGCGTAATACGTAAATCATCCGATCAAAAAAAATGAATTTGATCTAACGTGTTACGAAATACACCTGGTGGCGAATTTTTTTCTTGAAGATCGACTGTCCATAGTAATTAGCAGCAAATGAAAGCACATTGTACGACTGTAGGATGACAGGTCATCAGAGTGCTTTGTGCATAAAAGGTGTGGGGTATTAGAAGGGCCACCTGTTTTTCGCGAAAAGATTTACGCGGAGGCTAACTTTCAATATCCTATGTGCACATTTGCAGTCTTTATTGTACTATTGGCCGCTTGTCTTTGTTTGAAGATCCAATGACAAACGCCAATGAGTGAGCTAATCAGAACTAAGCCTCTTTGATAATGGCCGTCCGTGATTCGCGGCCAGACAGATAAGACGTGTAGCATTTCAAATGATCCAATCACGAAAGTGATTCTGATCTTAAGTGCTTCGGAACACAGCTTGTCCTGAAATCTTTTCAGGAGAAAAACAGGTGCCCCCTGGGTATTAGCTACTCACTCCGTTATGCAGGGTTACTTTGTTTCTGTGTAGGCCTATAACTTAAGCGGTAGTTTGCGCTCGCGGTGTTTTGCCGCAAACCCGAGTTTGCTCTTGATTAGGACTGTACTTCTCTCTTATTGCATTTTACTGGCGTTTCTGTCACACCGTCTCGTGATTGTAACGAGCCTGCACCACTTCGGTAATATCTAGGTAGTCGTGGCGTGGTTGTGACCATTGTGACATCCTCGGCATATTAGCGTGACCCAGTAGCTCTCGTGTCTACCAACCGCATGTAGTTACTCACAGATCTCCTCGCTTGCTCCAGTACCGCCACGTAATGTCTGCCCGTATTTGCATGCCGTAATTCGTGACCTGCATATTCTAGTTGTTTTGTGGACCCATGACCGCCTGGGCGATTAATTAGCTGACATTTGTTCAGTTGCTGACGCCACCGTGATGCGCTATTCCACCTTGTGACCAGGACGCTATATTCATATTAATTTGCCTATTTGTTATTTGTTTGTCAATGGTTTCCAATCCTGTACCACGTATGAAATAAATGTAATCCAATCCAAAGATTAACACATTGAAGTCTGCACACATTTACTGGCACTTAACACAAATTAGAAGTGAGTCACCCATATACACTACTGCAAGAACACCGGTTCTGTTGTTATGCGTGTTAGAACTCACCATCTTCCTATTGATCCATACCGCACCGGACACTATCCTGTACTTTACAGCGCTCATTATTGGCCCGTCATCAACCAACGGACAGCCGACCTGATATTGACTCAATAGAATGTCCTTTATTGTATAGAAGGATTTACAATCAATCATGTCCCTTTGAGTGGCTATAAAAAGAAAAGAAATTCTGTCGTTAACAATATCATATTTACTGCGATGTGGTATTCTTTTGAGGTCATGTTAAACACTAACTGAACAAAGACTTTACATCCATGCGAGTTTGGTTCTGAGCAATAAAGGCATTTTCAAAGCAGCTTTTCTCGAAGTACCCTCGAGCATAGTCTACAAAGTGTTTAAAAAAAAATTGTAAATTCTCAATGTTCTGTAACCTGTAGCCAAATAAATCACGAATTTTGCCTGTCCATAACTAACACACTTTACAGTCACCGCATTTGAACCTGTCTTTCCCGATTTTTTTTTGTTTAACTGTACAAGCAATTGCGTGTACACCTTTCAAACAAACCGCTTAACAAATTGAACAAATTGGTAGGGCATGCCTCTGACATATTTTGAGTTTCCCCATACACCACGCGTTCCTTTTTCGTGTCTTGGTCTCTTGGTAGTCCTTTGTATTAATTTCCTTCCACTACACTCTCGATCATTCTACGTAATGGACCTTGGAGCCTCATTGCTTTGCAAGTCGAGTTTATCTTCTCTTAGAAATGTGCTTCAGTTTCGCCTCAGTTTCTCCGATTGTACACAGAAGCTGTACGTCTGTCGCTCGTCCGGTTCACCATACCCTCGGCTTTCGTGGCCAGCCCTGGTCCGTGCTATCGACAGTGTTTAGTCGCCCGACAGCTCATCAAACATTCTGAAACATCGACATAATACAAACTCGTATTACTACTGAAAGTGCGAGGAGGTAGATCCTCGAGTTTGTTGTTTGAGAAAACAACTGTTCTCGGCGTTTTCATGTCTGAGGGAGAAAACTACTCGAAATGGTTTCAATGTCATTATAAGAGAAATTTAAATATTGGATATTGGGATACCGGCTGCAACGCTGAGATTTGTTGTGTTCTGGAAGTGGGAATGTTTCGGCAAGGACGCAATCGTCTGTTAACCTCTTGAGATAATCGAAGCTGAATCCCAAAGCAGTGATGCTGAATCCCAAAGCAGTGATGCTTCTGGGCAGGTTTGGTGGTATTTCGAGAAGACCCTGATTATCGCACGCCGCGAGCAGATAACCAAGCTGTCTCGTTACAAAGCAGTAAGTCCGCAAGACATCATGAACTTCAGGCTGCAGCAACGCTGCAGCGAATGTGATAAGCAGCGTGTCCAAGTATGAAACATTTCATGACCGATCTTGCGCCGGAGAATTTCCACTTAAAATGAAAATAGTTGTATCAACATGGACAACATGTTATCGTTAATTAAGCACATGTTAAAAATTGAGTAGTACATTAACCTCTAAACCTGGATCAGTGAATTCAATCAGAAAATTATATTATCGAATCTTCAGTAAATGAAATATGCTGAAGAATCAGTGGAATGCACTTAGGGGTAATTACGAGGCCGGTCTAATTAGCAAGGAATGAGTGTAAACTACTGTTTGAACAGTTCTACTCTATCAAGTGCAGCATTTTCACTGGTCTGCAGTCCAAGTCGCTGATTTCGATCAGTTTCAACTGTTTCCATTGTGAGGTGACGATATGACATAGGTCGACCTAGATTAAGCATCGGTTCCGGAAATCAGGGAGCGGCCATCAACGACTGTAATTCTAAACTACACCTATTATTGTACAATAAAACTGTGACTATACCTTTATTTCGAATAGCGTTTTTGTGGAGTAATTTTTTTCCCGCGTATTTTCCAACCGATTCCTGGTGAATGCCAGTCGGTGCGTGTGCTTAAAATAAAACCTCCCCAACACTTTAATCATTATCTTGGAAGTATCTTTTGTAAGCTTTGGTGCAGAAAAGGCAATAAATAGTACGTGACCACCTTCTTAGTGCAGCGGGTAGCGGTTTTTCCCCTCCTTCCCCCCACCTCAACAATTTGTTACGAATTAATCCTGGTTTGATCACTAGTATGACACCCGGAACCTGATTTTGCTCCATAGTCGCCCTGGCGCAACACGGATTCCACCAACACGCCGTCGGAATGTATAAAGGCTGTTCACAATAAAGCGAGCACTTTGAAAATTAAGCTTATGAAAAAGTCACTGCTGCTATCTGCGTATGTTTCAACGGGCGCACAGCTTGACATGCACGCAGTAAGGCTGGTAGTTCAATGTCTTGTCATAGAATTAAAAGTGTTAGGTAAAAATCTGTAAAAAAAACTTAAATTATTTAATTTATTTTGTTTTTTTTAATGCATCTGAGTGTAATAATTAGCAGACATGAAAAATATTTACTTTTCTAATAATTAGACAATTTCACTTGACTGGCGCATAAATAAAGCGACGAGACCCATTGCAATGTTAATTCTACAATAAGGAGGAAGAATACACACCTTGCATGCAAGTAAATCTTAAGCAGGACTTTAAAAAAAGTGCTCAGAGTTTACCTTGAACAGCCTATACTCATAATCATTGTCCTATGCCACGCTCCGATATTTACTGCTCACTGAAGATGTGAAAATAAATATCACGCCTCACATTTGTCCTCAAAACATTTTGTGGTGGATTACTAATAATTGTTGTTAAAAAAAAAATTGGGTTTGTCTGTGTTTGGGACACGGCCGTTTGTTTTGCGTGAATATGTCTACGTTGACGCACTCGGACGCCTTGACGTTTATTTTACGTTCCCGGCACCGCTTCACTCGATCATATGGGGTTTTATATGGGTATCACTGGATTGCTTTTGAGATGCTCTTTCCAACCGTATACGTTTTCTGTATTTCTACTTGTTTTTTTTTTGACGATTATAGGCCAAAATTGTGTTAAGTTTGCTTCATTTTTTACATTAAACGCATACCATTTCACCATATCTACGCCAGATGATGATTTTATACACGCAATCGATTGATCTTGACGAGAGCTGTCGATTGAAACATGAACGAGCGTCGTAGTTTCTTCTAGTCAAAAGTTATAGTACGCGTAAATTATGAGACGCAGCGAAACGAACTCGAAATTGCGCCCCCCCCCCCCCCCCCCACTCCCGATGCTTCGCAGTCCTCGCTCAACGTAACATATTCCTTGATCCTTTGGCAGTCGAGTGGTGTAATTGAATTTTGAATGGAGACGACAGATTCGGAGCTGCAATGCCAAGCTGTATCCCCCGACTTAATTATCGGATTGTCTGGATTGCCTCCCACTATGGTTGCAAATTTAAAGAAGTATTCACTTCAAAAGTATTGTGGATTTTTTTTTGTGTTCAGGCAGGTAGACGTGAGTATGAATATTATCACCGTTAGGACGAATCGGTCTCCTAGTGACACCGGTGAGCAGGACGACAGGTAACACGCCCAAGCACGGAGTATGTGAGAATACAGAAGTGCAGCAGCCGCTCTTTTTGCCAACTGCAGGAGCACACGCCAGCAACATGGTGTCACCAGTCAGGAACATGTCGGGACGCCGCCGTTCACCAGTCAGCGCCTGTTAGTTTGCTCGCCAGCTGGCAGCGTGGCCAATAGGGATCATAATGGTTATTTATTCATAGTATTGTTTTACGAAAGGAATATCGGAAGAGAAATATTGATTTTTTTGGTACTTAGGAATTCGATATTTTATGCATAAAATGACAAATGTTCAAATTGTTGCCTGTTTTTGGTGTATGTCTCCGAAGTAAGCATAGTAATTTTTCAAATTCAATTTATGTATGCAAAACTTAGTTTATTATAAGAGCATTGATTTCGATGTAATATAGTTGGAATACATTCATGTTTTATATCGATATATCGTCATTTCGGTGTATTGATACTTTCTCTACATCTCCAGGCAGGACAGGGAAATCCTTGACACATGCCGGGGTTGTGGTGGCTGAGCGGTTAGCGTGCTCGCCTCCCATCATGGCGAACCGGGTTCAATCCCCGGCTGGTTCACTTTCGGATTTTCGCAATTGGGGATCGTGCCGGACGATGCCGCTGGTCGGCGGGTTTTCTCGGGGTATATCCCGTTTCTCCCTCCCTTGCGTTCCGACGCAGCTTCATGCGTCGCTTCACCCTCATCGGCTCTATGTTGAGAGCGGCCCAAATCTCTCCACTCGCACTCCAGCACTTGTTTTATTCGCCTCTGGCATTATATGTCTACGGATAGGAAAATTTCGCGAGTTCAACGACCTGTAGCCTTGACTCCACAATCCTGTGTACACTCGAGCCTCAGTTGTTTGTTCATTGGCTGCTGCTCCAGAGAGTAGCCAGTGTTACTCCGCATCCAGTAGTATGGGATTCGCTACTTGCTTCCTTACAAGTCTGCTATTGGCTCAGAGTCGTCCAAGGCGTGTCGAACAAACTGCAAACTCAACTTCAGTGTACACGTGTTGTACGTCTATCTTGTCTTGAAATGAACTCGCGAACTTCTCCTATCCCTATCTATGTCATTGTCTGTCTCGTCGCTGGTGCGTCGCACGGGTCCTCCCTCTCCTCTCTGGCCTGCAGTGCCACGTCAATGTCGGCGACACCCGGTGCCACTAACGCGCGAATGCGCACTGACTCTCCGCCTGCTGCACTCGTCCACCCGGTTATTACTGCCGCTCGGATCTTCGGCAGCCACCGGGGCAGCTTAGCGGGACGTCGTCGTGCCGTCAACCAGGAATTACTAGACCTAGTGATATCTCGCGAAAAAAAATCAGGGTAGACCTCGATACTACAAGCACCCAACACCAGTATGCGTATTGCCATTGGTCGCTCTCTGCTTGGGAAGGTGTTTTCATATCTGATCGGGCCACTCAGAATTCGGCAACATCGGCAAGGCTCGTACGTGATTCGTTTGCAGACAGTTAGCACGTGTCAAAAAATAATTCGGCCAATCAAGATAGGTAAACGTCCCTACAGAGTTTTTGAAAAATAACTCTTGTCTTGAAATCTATTCGCGAAATTTCACTACCCCTAGTTATTACTGTACATCGTGCCGACCTCTCTGCAACCTGGGGATGCATAAAGCTTAAAGAGCTTCCCTAGTATTATAACATTTTAAAGGCGTCAAGGTCATGTACAGACGTAAGGAAGCAATGCGACAGCGCTGCGGTGGGAAACAGCACAAACCAGACCCGCCTGTCTTTTGTTTCCTCAGTATTTCAAGTTGTGACTCTAGTTAGGGACACCAGAATTTCTCGAAAAGATTTCCGCACATGCTAGATTTCAATACCCTACGAGCGTACCAGCAGTTTACTTTTGCTTATTGGCGGCATGTGTCTGTTGGGAACACATTTTCTTTTTTTGACTGGCCAATCATAATTAAGTTACTCCGATACTGTACGTCTCTGATTCGTGGGCAGACATCTTAAGACACTTAACATCTTGAGCGCCCAATCACAAAAGTGGAGTTAGAGTGTTATGAAATGCAACTGGTCTTGAAATCTGTTCGCTAAATTCGGGTGTCCCTAACTATAGTCTATTCGCTTTAACGTCCCACGTTTTGATTGGAACAATTGAAAAGTCACCCCATGTATTACATATTTAGCCATTTCCTAAATATTACGTCTGTCAAGCGTTTTATACATCTGTAACACAGACGTATCTTTTTTTTTTTTTTTTTTTTTTGATGAATTGAAGTTTTTACCTATATTTTATTTATACATTATAATTTATCTTTTATAGTAAACACGAATAAAAACGAAAAAAATCTGTTGGTAGCGCCTAGTAAACAATAGTTCTCATGCAAAATAATATTACAGCTGAGTGCGCAGGAAAGCGGCACGTTATCTCCTCCGGTGTAATTTTCCAGACTTAGTTCTTGCACGAGGCGGAGGAATATCCTGGAAGTAGAACTTCAGCAGGGCTTCAGAAAAGCAAACACAAAACCGGACAAAAAATAGTAAGCAACGGGGATCCTCATTCGCCTATCTTCGCGTTGATAATAAACAATGAACAGTCTAAAAAATAAAATAAAGTTATGATAATAACTGAACAAAAAACTTCTAGAACAAAAAACTGCCACAACTAAAACTAACCAGAAAAATGAAGTTTACTATCCTAATAAATTGAAGAAAAATTTAAATATAAAAAATTATTTAAAAAAAAGAAGAAAAATTGTGGCCATGGTTAGAGAATTGTATCATAAAGGACAACAATATATAGGACATGGACAACAATAGATAGGACATGGACAACAATAGATAGGACATGGATAATAACATTAGATATATTAACATAACAACGAACAACAGAAAAACGGAACCATTTAAAGCATATACTAAAAAAAAACCTAGAAGGCACATTAACAAAAGTAGCAGACACTGCAACACACGACTTCATGAAGATGTGGGGCTTACAATCTGTCCCGTCCTCAGTCGAGATACTCGGTACAAAACACAATCTCGCCTGACGAAGGAAGAAGACAGATTTCAGTCCCAGAAACTTCTCCAATTCTCGTGTGGTTGTCTGTGTTGCGTTTTTTTGTCTTGCCCTCTAAGTTTTTCATTTCATATCCGACTTCGATTCTTGCGTTTTTCTCGTGTTCTTTTCTGAATTAATATTTCTTATATCGTTGTTAAAGGCCTGTCTATTTATCGTTGTCCTTTGTCTGCTAATTGTTTTACAACGATCGCCGTTGTTTGGTTTGCTATGTTAATATTTTTTTAAAACTGGAACATCTTTAATATTTACTGCAGGCGTATTATGTTTTCCCAGCAGTTGACATGGGTTGGCCAGTCACGTTGTCTATCTTCATAGACGTCAGACTGAGAATCACGATTACATGAGCTATTCACAGTTCTACGTAAAAGGATATTTGGCCGTTCTCTGGCCAATTAAGGTTTCCGGAAAATATTCACGTTCTTTGGAAACTACGTAGAAAACTCCATCTTATTATGGCTTTGGAAGAGTTTGCCAGCAAGATTTTTAGACGTTTCGAATTACCAGTCCTTAAAATTTATAAAAGTTGCCTGGTTCTAATTATTTTATTATAGATTTAACGTATGTTTGTACCAACTTTTTAGAGGTTTATTAAGTTATCAAAAGTTAGTGTTTTGTAATTCTAAAGCTTGATACTTGACAAATTAAGAAAATACTTTTTACATATACATTGTTTAAAATGGAAGAAGTTGCTTACTCCATTGGATTCACAGACCGGTTGTTGGACATTTTATTTAATTCTTGACCAGAGCTTCTTCTCGATGGATTATAGTAATTTTTTTACAGGTTCATAATCTAAAATTGTATAGGCGAAATCAGGCGAGACACATGTGAAACTCTGATTTGATGATCAGGATACGAACTCTTAATCATCGCATCGCATTCCGCCTTGAACGATAACTATAAAGAAACACATCACCTTGATAATAGAATATCGTCCCTCAGATAAATATTAACAAAATCTGGCAACACTGTGGCGTAGTTTATCCTATTACTTCACGTCTTGTAATCAGCGTGGAACGTGTTAGCATATCACGTGGCGGGATGAATGAAAGGAACAAACATAGCGCTTTACAAATATTTTGAGAATTTATAATGAAATAAAACCAAAAAAATTTCTTGACATATGAACACTAACCCTTTACTACATAATGAATTAAAGTCTGATATACAACGGGACAGTAGATAAAGGCCCATAAGAGTAGCATCTGTCTAACAAATGTTGACTGGATAGTGTCGTCAGACTTCAGCTTTAGCCGGTAGTAATAGAATGTCAAACGCCAGTGCCTGTGAAGGGTTTTTAATATTTCCCTCTGGTTTCTGTTTTTTTTTTCTCCAGTTCGTTTGGTAAGATTTAAAACGCGAGCAACTTCCATTTGCTTAAATCTTGTCATATCTTTATCGGCTTCGTGCTCTGTAAAACTTTCTCCTCATTCTTAAGCATCTCCTCTCGGTTCGTCGTTTCAAGCTTTTCTTTCTGTATCTCACAATCAGCTTCTTGTTGTTTGCTTTAGTTCGCTCTTCTAAGAAATGTTCACCCTGACATTCTTTCGACGCGTCCTGAATATTTAAAAAAAAAGTGCTTTTTTTTTTTTTTTTTTTTTTTTCCCTACCTTTATTCAATTCGCATTTTAAACGTAATACTCAACATATTCAATTTTCAGGCTGTTTCATTTTTGAAGTGCTGTCAGCATCTCGATTCCCTTCGTTATTTCTTTACAAAACTTTGTTTGTTTTTGGTTGGTAGCACGCTGTTACGAGTTGACTCCACTCACAGTAAGAATATGAAAGGAATGTTAGTATTTTGTAGAAGGGTAAGATAAGAAGAAAATGGATTATAGAAAGGGTAAGATAAGAGGAAAATGGATTATAGAAAGGGTAAGATAAGAAGAAAATGGATTATAGAAAGGGTAAATGAAGTATTTAATTTCCATCTCCAGCAGTTATAAAATTGTTACGTATAAATTACGACACGAGGCCAGCGGAAGAAAGGATGGTAAAGAAGGTTAGAGAGAGAGAGAGAGAGAGCATGATAAAGAAGGAACTCCCCTGTTCTCACACTCTGGCCTCGCCGCCCCGAGGTAGGGCGTCGCCGCACCAGGTCTAGCAGCTGACCTCGCCCCTTGACAATCGCCGACTGTCCCCGATGCCCTTCCAGTCCACCCTTCACGCCCCTCCACGTGTGTGGATTGCCGTAGTGCATTGTGATTGGCTCTCGTCCATTAGAGGCGGAGTCTGCTTGTAGTTTGTTATAATTATCCATGAATGTTCTGATGTTTGCTGGACCCACTTATTACGGGTCAGAAAGATAATAGATGTGTTGGTAATGTTTAATTAATAAACTCAATACCCACAAATGCCCTGCATTGCCCTCACGGTGTGTTTGTGCGAGGCGAAGGGATACGACGAAAGTGAAACTTTAGTAGGGCTTTAGAAAAGTTCGAAGTAACCATACATCGACGATTCTGCCAGAGTGGAATGAGATGATTTTGGCCTGAATTTTGCTGTATTTAAAACACGCATTTGCTGAAAAGTCTTTAATTCTGTTCTCCTCTGAATAATATAAATTTTATTTTAAGATTTGAGCCGGATATTTTACTTTGAAAAATATCTGACGTTATGTACCGATGGATTAAAACAAGGCAGTAGCCCGACGCCCGAGAGTTATCGTGAATTGTGCACCATACCGAGGTCCATTTTCCTAGGACGTCTACTTCCGATGGCTAATGCGAACAGTGAAGTGAGTCACCAAGTTAGATTTTGACGTCAACGCCCTGCCAACTTTGAGATCAATATTAATTATCTATAGTTAGAACTGCGAGTGGAATTTAAAAGATCTAATTCAAGAATTTTAATCACAAAACACAGAAAACAGTAAAATAATTGTAGTCATATAACATATTTGTATTAATGGTTTGGAATGGCGGGTTTGATAACCACACCTTAAAAGTTAAATCCCTTTTGAATAAAATGTTAGTATTACGTTCAACACATTTTATTATATTATCCTAAACCAGTATCCCATTTAAATGTTGGTTCTTTTAATTATAGGCTATGCGTAAACAAACTCGCGAATTTTTCAAGTCTCTACCCATAAGAAATTGCATATACTTTACTTCTGATCGGCGGTTACGAGGTTAAAATTAATGGCAGAGATGTGTCATTTCGTGCGATAATTCTCACGCAGTGGGACACGTGACAAATGCGAGAAGACGTTTGTAAACGTTCTCCTTGATCGTTAACCATTTTTAGTGGGAAACTGTGAGACAGAAACAACGTAAGGATTGAGACGCCATGCAGGTTTTCCTTCAATCTAAGAGCAAACGAAGGTTCTTAGTCTGTGCATGTTATCTGCGCACTACCCAGCCTCCGTGTCCCAATATATAACTGCTTTTTCTGCCTAGAGAAGAGTTAAAACCTCGTGTCTATCACTAAGACACGTTACTTTGGACATTGTTGTAAGGAGGATATCATGTCTTCATGTTACTTTAATTGTTTTTTTTTCTTCTAGCAAAAGCGCGGGTTCATTGTGAAAAGAGATGTCAGTAAACGGATAATCGTTGTTTGAAAATGCGAATTTGACAACCATTTGCGCAATTAATACGCAAACTTTGGGGACATGCACTCGAGACCTGAAAGTATGAGAATTGAACCAAATCGCTGAAAATCGGAATCCTTCCACTGCTAGTCAGTGCCAGATATAACTGATTAATATGATAGCTGGAGTTCCACTGTTTGTGATTTGTTATTCCCGTTAAATATCGAGAATTCCAATACTATAAGTACATAAGTCACTTGTTACCAGTCTATTTTACATTAGTCGCCAAGCGGTATATCACGTACCGATCATTGATTAGGGTTTGAAGCGTGGGTGGTAGAGACTTGAAATGCTCTATCTCATCTTTAGTTTGTGACCACATTAATATGCCAATGCAAGCGTACTGCCGTGGCGGTTACTTTGATGTAAGCGAACTCGATCTCTGATTGGTCGGAATATTCCTCATTGGTGGGGTTGGCGGTTGTTGGTTTGGCGTGCGACGAGTTCTATGACACAATAGTCAGTGTTGGCGTCGGTGTTTCGGGGCACTGTTAACAGGTAGCAGTAAAGTATTAAGAGAGGCGTATCATTTGTTCTCACTGGCTACTGCTGAAATTTAAATTTTTAAAACTAAGCTAAAAACAGTTTTATTTTATTTATTTTTAAATTGAAGTGCACGGAAGTAATCCATATTAAAAATATTGTAAGTTATTTTCTTATGCTAAAATACAAATATTCTGCATTTTATAAAAATTATATTTATACATCTAACTGAAATAAGTCTGCAGTCATGCAATTGCTTCATTAAAGCGTGCAAATGCAACAGATTCAAAATATTTCTTTATAGTCGTTAGGTTATTACACATCAGAATTTTAATATTGAATATTGCTGACTGCTGCGTAACGGTATTTATCTGCCTGATATCAATGTTTTTATCTTCACGATTATTTTACATTGTTTCTAAGATTTCACACTGTCACCCGTTCAGAAACTAGAGAACGCTCGCTGATTGGTCGGTTGGTAGTTAAAAGTTCGATGTATTCAAATTCTCAACGGTGTATTCCAACCACCGACAACAATGTTACCAACCGCCAGTACCAATCGCCTCTTGCGCCAGGGGCTTTAGTATTCACGAGCTGATTGGTGAACTATGGTCCGCCATTTTGCTGGCGTGTGCAGCTGGAGTTGGCAGTTCGCGTCACTGTATAGGCTGTTCACAATAAAATGAGACTTTTGAAAGCCCTGCGTAGAATTTACTTGTGTGCGCGTTGTGTGTCCCTCCGCATCATGTAAAATTAACATTGCCATGGGCCTCGTCACTTAATTCATACGCCGGTCAAATAAATTTGCGAAATTACTAGGAAAGAAAATATTTTGCAAATACGTTCATTTTTACACTTTGCCGAATATAAAAAAAAACAGAAAGAGAAATAAATAATTTAAGTCATCACAAATTGTTATTTAACACTTTTTATCCGACGTTGAGATATAGAACTACTTTTCCCTTCCTAGTTACCAACTTTACTGGGCGCATGCCACTCAGTGAACCCGTTAAACTATATGCCAGGCAATATCAGTGACATTGTTCTAAGGTTCATTTCAAAAGTGCTCACTTTATGATGAGCAGCCTTTATTGTCGAGTGCTCTCTGTGCTGTGACTTCAGGAATCGTCAAGGGTCACGGGGTGCCGTACCTCGGGGTGGGGGATTGCGGGGGTCGTCTCTTCACATGCGTGCACTACGGCATAACATTTCGTGACGGTTTTAGCAGGAGGGGGGGGGGCGGGGTTGCAGAGGGGAAAGTGTTTGTGGCGAAGGGGGTAGAGAAGTGCCGTGCGTGTTGTAACGGTAATGGCGCGAGAGAGGAGAGGCGCGAAGCACCACGCCGAACATCTCCAACTCGCACATATTTCCATTACCTCTTCAAATGGCTGCGTGTTCGCCGGAAAGCCGAGCGAGCAACAAGGGACTATCGCCCCCCCCCTCCTCACTATTTCCACGACACCCATATTCGCACATTTTTTTTTCCGGCGAATCCCTCTACACCACCGTGAGCACTTCCACAGTTCTATATACCCTCCGGCATGCTTGTTAGCAGCTAAGACGGTTGGAGAACGGGATGCGTCTCAGGGCAAGCCCTACACGCCTTAGGTCGGGTTGAGTTAATAAAATGGGCGCATGCATCGCGGCTGTAGCAGGGTTGTCTGGTGCCATGGCCGCAATTGTAGCCACGGACACACCCCGAAAGAAGAAGGGTATAGTAAGGGGCATAGAAAACCAGGCAAAGTGGCGAGGGCCTGGGAAAATCCATGCTACAACCGCGGAAGATGAATGTAGTTTCCTTTATTGGATTAGGGCTGGAGAAAGTAGGGTATTTGTTATTTCGCGAAGATAGAGACTTTGTGAGGTTGATGAGTGATGATATGAAATGTGTCAAACCGCTGAACCCGTGTCTTACGATCCAGAGTATAGTCGCTCACGTAAAACGTGTTACAAATTAGGTGAAATCATTGTCAGTGCTGTACACAGTCGGGAGCCAGCACCAATACGGACAGCGTTTTTGATCTGCTTAGTACTATTGTCTGCGGTTAGCAAACCAACATTTTAAAATTGTTCGTTGGCGGTGCCATCGACCAACAGAAATCTTTTCATACCTTCCATCGTGTTCAGTTGTTACAAAGAATCCGTAAGTACTTGTCGGACCAAAATCCCCTCTTTTGCAACACCCGATACTAAAATATAATATGTAATTTTGGTGGATTAAGATGAAAATTGAGATATTATGAATATTTTTTTTTGGCACTGGCATAATACGTATGCCCCAACATCTTTGGCTGACATGGCTCAGAATGTGTTATTTTGAATTCTTGGTGCACTAAAAAGATGCAAGGAAGAGTCATGAGGTCGGCAGATGAACGGTCATACATCGGAACATAACACCAGCTCTGGCCATATAACGACGAGAAATTCTCGGTACACTTACTACGTCTTAGCCGTCTGGTTACCGCCATAACAATAAATCAGCGATGTGCATTGCCCTCCTTCAACAATTCTACGCTTGCAACTGTGCAATGCAGTTACACGTTTTCATAATGCGATAAACGTCCCAAAATGAGGTCTTCTGAACAGCGCAATAAAAATTTATATTAACTTCAATTCTCAAGCAATATTTCTCACGAACGGGTTCGTTCTTCTATTATACTACTTGTGAATGTCACGCGTTGCCATTTAGTGTTTGCTTATGCGATTCGCCCTTTTTCTCTTCGGCACTGTGAGTTTTTTTTTCCCCCCCGAAGTAATCAGTGGCGGCACCTGCTTTCCACGATGAGAAATCGTATTAACTGAACAGCAGAAATCTTTATCTCATTTTGACATTCTTTCTTTGGCTAAATTTAACTGTACGCGTGGGTACCTGTAGACTATTCGTGGTATTTTTTCACTCTTTCTGATGAAAACCTTTGAAAAGTCACCGTATGTGTGTCATGTCCGAATGTTTACCAAATAAATTATATTCCGGAATATTTTTATACACTCTCTAACATTGTCCTTTTTTTTTAAATGAAAGTTTCACGCATTATCTATGCTAATATTATAAAGAGTTAATGTGAGTTTGTTTATTTGTTTAATTGTCTCGGGTAATCTCGGAAACTACACGGCCGATTCTTAGAATTCTTTGACCATTAGAAAATTCTTCCAGATGGACAAACATCGCCATGGGCCTCGTCACTTGGTCAAGTGGAAACTGTTAAATTATCACAAAAGTAAATATTAAAAAAATGTGCATATTCTTGCACTAATATGTAGGTAGGTAGGTAATTGGTCTTAGCGTCTCGTGGACAGCGAGGTCATTGCAGGCGGCACAAGTTACGCAGGGGGGAAGGATTGGGAAGGAAGCGTCCATCGCCTTCGTTAGGGACCCACCCCAGCATCCGCCTGGAGTGATTTCGGAAAACCATGGAAGGCCGATATCAGGATGGCCGGACCGGGAATCGAATTCGGGTCCTCGCGAATGCGAGTCCGGTGAGTTACCTCTGCGCCACCTCGCGCGTAGTTTAAATGAACATTAAGATATGGAACTACTTTGTCTCCGTCATTACCAGCATAACTGGGCCCATGCCTGTCTGGGTGGGTGCCCGTTGAAATACATACGTAGGTAGATACAATTACATCTTTTCAAACGTTGGTTTTCAAAAGTGCTCACTTTACCGAGAACAGCCTATAAGGTTTAGAATAGGAAGCAATCACATGTGCAATATACCTGCGAGTCCTACACTTTCAACATCGAAGTAAGGTAGTGCTGACTGGTCCGGTGAAGCGAGAAAATGGGAGAAGACGGGAACGAGTGACCAAGGACAATCTTGCAGGTCGGAAAGCCAGGGTGAGGGGTTATTCCACTCAAGTTGAGAAGCTCAGTGCCTTTAGTTCGGCGACTAAACATTTTCGCCACCAAGGCGCACTTTTATCGCACGTGTACCGGATTTTTCCCTTTTGTATGCAATAGTATCGGGACAGTTGCAATGTTTACAAAATAAATATAATTGTATAAAATACTTCGATTTGTATTGTCGTAGCATATACTTAAATAATAATTTTTGTTCTTAGTACTAGAGTGAAAATATAACGAAATATGTCCACTTTTTGTTTAACATTCTGTCGTAAACTGGATTTAACAGAACGTTAGCTTACACAATTAACTTTATTTAAATATAATAATTGGATCGATAATATTAGAAAAATTTTTAAAGTATCATTCGTAGGATTTCCCTATGCAGTTTCCTTAAGGGAAAATAGAAAATTACGAAAATCCTTTTGATAATAGGTGTATTTATTTCGCACTTAAATTCGTAATGACTTCCCGGTGAAATAACTTTGCTTATGAATGCTGAAAGCCAAACACAGTTGCATTGTTACTGTTCATTCTTGTAAACACTATCCGAGGAAATAAACAATAGTTACGATATAAAGTTTATAAGGGCTGTTCATGATAAAGTGAGCACTTTTGAAACCAACCTCAGAAAAAAATCACTGCCCGGAATGCATATATTATGATGGGCGCATTGAGTGACATTTGCTGTAACGATTAATGGAAAATAGTTCAATATCTTAACGTCGAATAAAAAGTGTTAGGTAACCATTTGTGATAACGCTTTCTGTTTTTTTTTTTTGTAATGCATCAAAGTGTAAAAATGAGCAGATTCGTGTAATATTTACATTCCTAATAATTACACATTTTTACTTGACCGACACATGAATAAAATAATGAGGACCATATCAATGTTAGTCCTACATAAGGCGGAATAAAACACAACGAGCATACAAGTAGATCTTAAGCAGGGATTTCAAAAGTGATCACTTAACCGTGAACAGCCTATACCTAAAAAATACTGTGGGGCGTAGCGCGGAAACTAACATCTGCGGGCCACGAAGTAGAACTTTATTGCTACGCCACCCACGAGCGAGTACAATATTGCCCTCAACTTCGTTTCATTGCTCAGTAAATGGCCAGCTGAACGTTGACGCTATGATACATTACAGCGTAGCTCCGGCGAGTGCAACAGTGAACATAGACTCTCCTGTTCGGCACTTGAACAAGGCTAGTCCAGCCGCAGTTACTTCCGTATTTTCTGACAGCCATGCTAAAGTTATACTTCCCGGATATCCGTCCGCCTCGTGCAAACAAAGCATGACCGAGTCTTGAAAAATATACAAAAATGACAACGTACCGCGTTCGTGCACACTCAGTGTAATATTTATTTGCATGATAACTATATATTTCCAGGCCTTACCAACATATTATTTCTAAATATTATAATAGTTTATATATAAATTATAAGAAGAAATTTTACTGAACCAAAAATTACGTATTTTTATGTTAACTTTTCTGATACATGGCATATTTATGAAAGACCCAGTCACGTCATACATGGGGTGATTTTTAAAATGTTTGATTCAAAAAGTCTGAAGAAGCCGCGAATAGAATATAGCTAGGGCCACGTGTTTTTCTGCGAAAAAAAAAAAAAAAAAAAAAAAATTACGCTCATGCTATACTTCAATATTTTACGTCCGCAACCACAAGTTCATTCGGTTATTGACTGTGCGGTATTTGACTGGGCCAATCAGAATAGCTTACTCCGATACTGAACCTTCGCGATTCGCGGACACAGACACTTGAGGCACGTGACATTTAAAATCGTCCAACCACGAAAGTGCGCGTGTTTTGGAGTAGAACTGGTCTTGAAATATTCGCGCCGAAGACCACGTGGCCCTAGCTATAGCAACATTGCGTCACTGACCGTCAATATTTCGGGACGGGCGTTCGCCTATCAGCGCCTGGCGTCGTGCACGCCGGCCGGCAACCCGGCCCATGGGGGAAAACTTTCCGCGGCGTGCAGTAGCCAATGAGACAAGCCCCGTTCCCTGCGCCTCGCGCCGGGATTGGGCGCGTGCTCGTCATAAACGTCTCTGTGTGTAGTCTGTTCTTGGTTTCTTCGCACTTTCTGTATCAAACCTTTAGAAAAGCACCCCATCTATGACATGTTTGTTTGTTTCCTGAACATCCTACGTATGAAAGGCTGTTCACGATAAAGTGAGCACTTTTGAAATCAACCTTAGGAAAAAAGTCACTGCTCCTACCTACATATACTTTAACGGGCGCACTGAGTGACATGCGCCCAGCAAAGTTGGCAATGACGGATGGAAAATAGTTCCATATTTTAAAGTCAAATAAACAGTGTTAGGTAACCATTGTGATAACTTAAATAAATTATTTCGCTTTCTGTTTTATTTTTATCGAAGTGTATAAAATGACCAGATTTGTAACGTATTGACTTTTCTGATGATTCCACAGTTTCACCTGACCGACGCATAAATATACTGAAGAGGTCAACGTCAATGTTGATTTTACATAAGGCGGAGTGATACACGATGTGTATACTAGTAGATCTTAAGCATGGCTTTCAGAAGTGCTCATTTTACCGAGAACAGCCTATACAAGCCTTTTATACATATTGTTTCAACTTAAAGGTACATAATCTAAGATAAAATTGAATTTTTACTTATATATATTTAGGGGCAGTGATTTTTCGCGAGAAATTTCTAGGGAAGTTACATCTCAGAGCGGTGTAGTGTCGTCCAGCTGTTTTGATTGGCTATTACGAAGGCTTAGTGCCGGAGTTACAGCGGGTCAAATGTGGGAACGACATCGGCAACCAATGGATGTGTGGCTGAGGTGTATATATAGTGTTGAAGCCCACTACGTGCTCCGATTTTGTTGTGAAAAATCTCTGGCCCTACTCGTAGTTTACCTTTGAATTATAATATTTAATTGATGGTTAATACAAATAAAGACAGAGAGAAAATACGCGTGTTGGTATTGCCTAGTAAGAAATAGTTCTTATGGGATATATTATTTCGCGGAGTGCGCACGAATCCGGTGAGTTGTCCCATCTGTGTGATTTTCTAAGCTTTGTTTGCACGAGGCGCAGGAATATCCTAGAAGTATAACTTTAGCAGGGCTTCGGAAATGTTGCACATAACCATACTTAGAGCCGCCTGTTTTTTTTTTTTGCGAAAAGATTTATGCCCAGGCTATACTTCAACCTGAACGCCCACCCTTGCACATTTCCTTCTGCTATTGGCTGCAAGTCTGCGTGGAAAGACATTTTCTACTCGACTGGGCCAATCGGAATAAAGCCAACCCGACACTGAACGTACGATATTTGAGACGCGTGCTAATTAAAATCACCCGACCAGTATTTAGGTTCTAAACTAACGTGTTTTGGAGTACAGCTCGCCGTGGTATCTTTTCGCGAAAAACATGTAGCCCTTGCTATATAGGCTGTTCACGGTAAAATAAGCACTTTTAAAAGCCCTTCTTAAGATCTACTTGTATGCTCATTTTGTATACTTCCGCCTTATGTAAAATTAACACTGCAATGCCACAGGCCTCATCACGCGTCAGTCAAGTGAAACTGTGAAATTATTAGAAAAGTGTACAAATTTGCTAATTTAAACACTTTGATGCAATAAAGAAAAAAGAAAACGAACTAAATAATTTAAATTATCACAAATTGTTACCTAACACTTTATGCTCGACGTCAAGATTTGGAACTACTTTCCTTCCATCGTTACCAAATTCACTGGACGCATGTCGCTCAGCGCGGCCGTTAAAATATATGCTGGCAGGGCCAGTGACTTTTTTCCTGAGGTTGATTTCAAAAGTGCTTACTTTATCGTGAACAGCCTTTACTTGTATAGTTTGTAGCCTTAATATGGGCTCACAAACATCCGTCAGTCAGTCATCCGTCAGTTGAAGGCGGTTCACAACAATCCGTCGTCCTTCAATCCTTCTGTACGGCAAAATTTCAGCGTGACAATTTAACATCGTGTCTGTCCTTTAGTTGGAGGTATATTTTGGTTGGAAATACATTTTCAAGAGAGGAAAATTTTGGGCAAAACATTTATTTTACGGGTTAAGAATTTATACTGAATTATGTTTTCGTTTTAAATTCCTTATTTTCTAAAGATAATATACACAAATCCACCGCCTTGCATTTTATTTCGAAGTGCGTATTCGCATCTACGAAATGTCGTCAGAAGGCTGTGGTCCATCCGTCGGTCCATCGAAAGTTAAAATTTGAGATATATTTGACGGATTGGCCTATTGGAAGGAAAAAAAAAACACAGTTTCTCTGTGATTTCTCGAAGATGACGTGATCGCCTGACGGACGGGCGACTGACGGATGCGACGGATGGTTGTGAGTCCGCCTTAATACCGAGGACAACCCTGCAACGAACCTACCGTGTGCTCAGATCAGGTCCACCTGGTCCATACGACAGATGTCGTAGGCGAATGCTGCGTGTCTCCTAGGGGTTCGTTCGCACTGCGCGCAGTTCGGGACCCTCGCGACTCGCAGTCCGCAGAGTTGCAAGCGAATCCTGCACCGTCCTCGCGAACGAGGAAAGTGATTAGCGTAATTAAATTACCGGGGCTGTGTGTTTTCGGCAATCTCCGCGTGTGGCGCGCTGGGAACATTGAATTAGCGGGCGATCGTACGGCAACACCAGCCCTCTCCAGCCGCGCATGATGGCGTGCAGTTATTACTTTTTTATTGGTGGTCTCGTCTGCACCTAGCTGGTTTGATTGGTCGCACGCTCGGAAGCGGGGATGCGCTAACATTTTTAGCTCCGTGACTGACACATGCGTATTGCATTAACGGTATCCTCATACTTTCTGCGTCAAACATTTGAAAAAATCACCCCATGTTTGATATTTTAGTTTGCAAATAAAACATATGTACCAAGGGTTGTATATTTCTATTAGCATTAAAGTACCTTAAGTTTGGATTAACACTTTGTAGACCATGCTCGAGTGTAGCTCGGGCAGAGCTAATTTGAAATTTTCTTTATTGATCAGAACAAAACTCGCATGGATGTGCAGTCTTTGTTCGGCTAGTGTTTAACATGACCTCACAAAAACACGACAGCGCAGTAACAATGATATTGCTAACGATAAAAAAATTTTTATAGCCACTCAAAGGGATATGATTGATTGTGAATCCCTTTATACACAAAAGAACATTTGATTGGGTCAATATCAGCTTGATTCTCCAATGGTTTATGACTGGCCAATAACGAACGCTGTAAAGTACAGGGTAGTGTCCGGTGCGGTATGGACCAATAAGACGATGGTGAGTTCTAACACAGACGCTAACAGAACCGATGTTCTTGCAGTAGTGGATATAGGTGAATAATTTCTAATTGGTCTTAAGTGTCACTAAATATGTGCATACCTCAATGTGTTAAATAAAACTTCAGCATATGTTTTTCTATTATGTACCGTAAACCGGGGTTATTTTGCACCACTCAAAATGTTTCTTTTGGTGGCTTTTGGTGAAGGGGCAGCAGACATTACCTGGACAGATAACAGAAGAAATTTTAATTCCCTAGATACAGTTCTTTCTCTTTGCTAAATGATTCTAAATAAAAAATCTCGTGCGGTAAAAAGTTACCCCAGCAGCTGGTTTACGGTATATTAAAGTTTGTATGTATGTATTTACGTAAGTATGTTTCTTTACTATACAATTCTACTGTGCACAATAGCCCTGTGCCGAATTTGGTAGGGATGCAGTGATAACTATGTACTCCGAAACGGGTTCCTGCCTTCCATTGAGCCTAAAATCCTTAAAACGTGAACGTGGTCGTGTATCTCTACTTCATCACGGACATTTTGAAGTTTACAGGCAGCACTGTTGGGATCATATTTCATTGTTTTTTTTATAAAAATAATTAATTTTAATTTACAGTCCAGTATACATACCTGTATACATACCAGGCCTGTTTTCATGTTATAAGGATGATACTGAGCTAATAACTTTTGCAGGGATTCAGGAAAGTGGGAAGTAATGATGCATTTTCTGCATGTGCCAATGCTAATAAAATATTTGTTTATGAAAGCGTAACACATGTTAACATATTTTTATTTAATTTTGATTAATTTGGTGCCTGTAAAATTAGTATAACAATACAATTTTCCCCATGCTGATAAACAGTACAATACTTATAGATATAGACTCATCATAAGTTAGAAGCGTCACTTTTACTGGATGTTCGGAAACTCACTGCACAAACTCCAGGCATAGTTTCTTTGGACTAATAGTAAAACAAAAGCCCTACACATTTATATCCAGAAACGTATATTTTTTTTAAATCAAATAATTGCGCTCAAAGTTGCGGCGTACAACTCCTGGAGAACAACGCCGTATTATCAAGAGTGCAGGGAAAGTAGCGCATGTCGCAGACGCACTACGCCAAATTATTGCACACGCAGCGACGTGCCCCTACTTCCTATGCAACTTGTCCTACACGCATGATCGCACCACCTTGTTCCCCAGACGTTGTGCGCCGCAACTTTGCGCACAAGTACGTTTCCGGATACCAGTTGTGACGGTGGCTCCGTCACGGATTTGTATTACGAGCGATCAGTTGTGAAAACCCCATATATTTGTTACAGCAGGACCGCATGAGCCCTGGTGGTGGTCAGTCTTTGTGGGCGCCGGCCTGCTATCATTGGGCAAGGCTTTCGCGCGCTCGCTGAAAAATATCTTAATTGTAGATGGAGTGCCTATCGCCTCTATAGGCTGCGCTGAGGTCCGGTCTCTGGGAAGGGGTAGGTTCGAGGGGGGGGGATGCGGAACAGTATAAATACGGGTGCACTGGCTAGGATCGAGGTCTTCGTCGACCCGCCGAGTGCGGGGGATCTAGCTGGCGTGTGGAATCCGCCGTAGAGAAGAAGAGAAGCTGACTGCAGAGTTGAAGTTAAGTATTGGTTTCTTCGGAGATGGTAGTTTTGGGACTTGGAAAAATTTTTCTTTTCAAGTAATATTCGTGTGTTGAGAGTTTGACAGTTGCGTGTCTGTTGCAGTAGAGAACTTAGTTTCGGGGTCAAGTGTGTTTGGACATGGGAAATTTCGCTTCAAGTAGTGCTCGTGTGTCGAGACTTTGAAATTTTCGTGTTAGCGGCAGTAGAGGACTTAGAAATATTCGGAGACATGTGTGAGTGAACTTATAACATTTATTGTACTTATCTAATTCTGTCCAGAAATGATTTGCGGACTTATAAAAGTTACACTTGGTAGTGCGATGACGCTAAGTAATCCCGCTTAATTGCAGAAAAGAACTTAGGGATGGTGAGTCGGTGGGACTGTATAGACTGTAGCGCGCCGCATGGACTTGAAATTAATTTGCTTGGGCAGCGACTATTAAGAATTTTTGTGGAAGGAACCTTACTTAGAAGTTTTGCGCTCTTAAAGGGTCGTATGGACGAAGCAAATTCAAGGGAGGATTGGAAGCAGGGCGTGGCCTGGTAAAGGATCGTATGGACGAAGCAAATTCAAGGGAGGATTGGAAGCAGGGCATGGCCTGGGAAAGGGTCGTATGGACGAAGCAAATTCAAGGGAGGATTGGAAGCAGGGCGTGGCCTGGTAAAGGATCGTATGGACGAAGCAAATTCAAGGGAGGATTGGAAGCAGGGCATGGCCTGGGAAAGGGTCGTATGGGCGAAGCAAATTCAAGGGAGGATTGGAAGCAGGGCGTGGCCTGGAAAAGAGACGTTTTGTTTAAGCATAAATCCAGTGACCGTGTGAGCGGACATTGAACGTGAGCGAATGCGTTTATAGGGGTAAATGCAGAACTTGGTCTGATTGTGGAACACAGCTGAAAATTGGTCGTTCTATCCCTAGTGAACTTAAATGTTTGCCAGGAATGATGCGACCCGAGGGCGAAACTTAGGCAGTAGTGTTTTCTGCTATCCTGTACGGCGGCTTCGTGAAAGTAAGATTTGAGTTCGTGTCCAGCGATTCCGTGCAAGTGATTGAAGGTCGTCTGCTTACTTCGCGAGGGGAACTTAGGAAGAGGAGCCAGTGCCCCAAGCTCGACAGTTCGTTCGAAGTGGAGCGTTTTAGATTTTCATTAAAATCTTTTTTTTGGAAGTAGTGTGCAGGATCTGGCTGGAGTTAAAAGGGATGGGTTTTGGATATACCCGTTCTGTGCTGGTTTGGGTGAAGGAGGAGCACTACCGCTGGTCGGCGAGATTAACAAGGGAGAATATCCCTGGCTTTCTCCTTCACCAGTTGTGAGTGAGAGTGAGTGGCGTCGGCGGAGGGTAAAAGTCGGAATCCAGGGGAGCAGACGTGGTGAATATCCACACCCTCCATCGATTGTGCGGAGTTGAGAGACTCGACGTCTCCCAAACACCCACCATTTCGGTGGGTGTTTGGGAGAGTATCCCTGGGTCCTGGGCTAGAGTGGTCGTGTCTGAAGGATTGTTGTTGGTGTGAGTGTTGGGGTGGGATGATGGGGTATGGCCAAGGTTCAAATATGGCGGCCAGTTTATTCTCGTTTTGGGAAAAATAAAAGTTTATGGCAAGACTTCCCCAGACCAGAGACTATCACCTCGGTGCTTTGTGGTGTTTTCGAGAGTTGTAATAAATACGATAACAAAGAAAATAAAGGTGAAATTCGGTCAGGAAGAGGAGGCTACTATTATTTTAATGTTACTGGAAAAAATAATCAGTTTTAATATATGGTATTATTGTTGCGTTTTTTAAAGGAGTTCAATGTATTATCCTGTGGAGAGTGGGTTTAGTATTGTGTGAAGATTTTGTAACACTCATTAAAAATACTTCTAGGTGTGTTGTTGCCGAGTTAATTATATATGCTTGGTGCACATTAGAAATTAATTGAAGTTAGGGCATGGACGTGATCTTTGATTTTGCAAATTATTGTTAATTGATTTAAAGTTGTCAAAATAAACTTTTACAGTGGGTTGGAAAGAAGTTTGTGAAAGAATATTGTATTCATAATTCTGAAGACTAAATATAATTGTGAAAATATCTTGTACGAATGTTATGAATACCAAAGCAAATCATTTGTGAAAAAGAAATGGTTTTGGCGATGTTCTGAATGCTGGTTGTGTTTGTGAACCTCTTTTCCCAAACTACACGCACATTTTAAACCTAGCACAAGTTGCCTAATCTAGCAACAAATTTCTGAACCTTTTTTCTGATTATGTGTTTTGAGATAATTAATGAGACCCCATCCTTCTCCTTTTTCCTGAGTATAAGCTAGTGCAGAAAGGGAGAGTTGGGGTAGTGGTTGGGCCACCAATGTTGAGGGATTTGGGGGGGGGGGGGGTCACACTGCACAGTACTTTTGTGTTTCTATTAGTCCAAAGAAACTGTGTCTGGAGTGTAACCAATGAGTTTCCAAAACATCTTGCATAAACGACTGCAGAGAAACCAGTAGGGCGTACTGTTTGTTTCTGTAGGCTATTCAAACTTATCACCGTCCTACTGCCCCAGGTCAATGATGGGTACATGCGTAGAAGATGAAAAAACGGTCTTCCTCATCATTAGTCTATGACCGGAATAACATAATTCTGACTCCCTGCAGTCAAATGTCATAATGTCTTCTCACAAAAGTGCGGCCAGTAACAAAAAAAATTGCTCGTGCGCACGTTTGATATTGAAGTATAGCGCACGTGGACTTCTTCTCAAGAAAATCTGGTGTCCATACATGTGATAACAAGGATAGGAAAATTTCGCGGGTTCAATGACCTGTAGGCTAGACTCTTCAGTCCTCTGCAAACTGGAGCCTCAGCTGTGTGTTCATTGGCTGTAGCCCCACACATGACAGTTATGGGATTCGCAGGGTGTTTCCTTGCAAGTCTGCTATTGGCTCAGAGGCGTGCAGGGCGGGTCCCAAAAATTGTGATCCAATTGCAAAGGCGACTTCACTATATATGTGTTTGACGTCTATCTTGTCCCGAAATGAATTTGCGAAATTTTCCTATCCCAAGTTATAACGCCGGTGGGTAGAAAGAATTAGAGCTTATTAAAGATTACTCTGTATTTTCTTTGTTGAGTAGAGTTGAGATGTTTAGAATGTTCCTAACAACGAGGTATTGAGAACCGATGAGGGTGAAACGAGGCGGGAATGGAGCGGAATGCAACAGCAGGGGGAAACAGGAACATCCCCGAGAAAACCCACGTGCGGAAATTCGGGAGTGACCCGGCCGGGGATTGAACCCGGCTCGCCTTGATGAGAGGCGAGCATCTTCTTTATTAAAAAAAATATATATAAAAAATCTGAGACGCGAGTTCAAGAGCGAAGAAGCCTCAGACGACCAGATAAGCTCGAGGTGATTGAAATATTTGTGGGGAGACCGGAGGTGGATGTAAGCATCTCCCGAATGCGCGAGCTGGTACGTGGTGCCGCGCGTAGATAGTCGTGCGCACCGCTGGTCACATATTTGCGAGGACGTGGAAGTCACGGTCCCGCGAACCTCGGCGATATTGATGCAATATCTCTACGACGAGTGGTGGACCTCTTTGCCCACCCCTTGTTTGCGGGGGTAATGGATATTACCTCGCGGGTCCCTTTCAAGTGCGCGAGATGAAAGTCCACCCCGCTGCTCATGCGCCGTTGGACCACAAGTAAACACTCGTGCCTAGCCCCAGTCCGCACGCATCCCTCTTGTACGTCATCGATCACCGGGACTGTCCCCGGAGACGTCGCTCCTCTGTCGGGGCAGATGTGCTTCGTCGTTGGAGACTGTCGGTGGCTGCACTCTACATCCGAATCACAGATGTCAATCATTGGAAAATCTTTCACCGAAAGCCAGTTGATAAGCTACTGACGACTGGTGAAGCCGTAGACTAAAGATGAGGTAGACCGATCTCGCTGGCTGCGCACAACCAATCTTCGTGTCCCAACATTGAACTTCTTTCCTGACAACACGTTTTGCGAAAACAGCGTGGTTTGGATTTTAAGTTATAAAACTGATTTGTAAACAATTGCTTAGATATGTTTTTTATACTTCCTCTAACCAGTTTGTAAAGCTTTTTGATTAAATTCTTAATGGTAAAGGTTTTTATTAATATAATAGTGCTTGTCATTCAAAAATTAAGATGTTGACCATGTGACTTGGACAGTTGTGTAGGATTGGGGTAGGTCAATGTCGGTACATACGCAGAAGACGAATAAGCGGTCTACCTCATATTTAGTCTATGGCTGAATCATGCTAATGAACTGGGAACAACTGATTTACAGCAGCGACATTCGTGACGTTCAGTGGGGAATCACAATTAAATCAGTGAAATTAAACCACTCTATTAACTAGTTATCTGGCACTGATTATCAGTTACCCAATTCTCACTGTTTTCGCAGATTTGTCTCAAATCTCATTGATTCGAGTTTAGAACAGTGATTTACCCCGAAAGTATTGGGCAGAATGTTAGCTTTCAACTTCATATATGCTTGTCTGCAACATTTCTTTCCCTACTGGCGACAGTGCATGCAGGTGCACTATGCAGTTGGCTGGGTGAGCGACCGGCCTGTATTGCACGGCAAAGAATACCATTTATTCCTTAATGTTTTGTTTACAGCAACACAGTATTGTTTTATTTCAAAGAAAATGTTACAAGAGCATAGGTTTGCTGTTAGTAAATTTCTTCTTTATACTTTTTTTTTTTTTGTTTTACGGCAAGGTTGCCTTCCGTTAAGGCAAAGAAATAATTATTTCTTGAGCTGCTTTTGTTTTCAGTAAACAAATATTATCTCGTACCAACGGTAATGGTTTGCCGATATTAAGGGTTTTCCGTCGTTCCATGTAGTTTTTAGTACTTTGCTGTTGTCATAAAGCAAACGTTCATAAAGCCTGTTCACGATATAGTGACCACTTTTGAAATCAAACTTTGAAAAATGCTACTGCCCTCTGCATATATATATATTATATATATATATATATATATATATATATATATATATATATATATATATATATATATATATATATATATAGTTATTTATTTAAGGCGTGCGCCTAGTAAAGTTGGTAGCGATGGATGGGAAGTAGTTACGTATCTTATCGTCGAATAAAAAATGTTAGGTAAGCATTTGTGATAAATTAAATTATTTATTTCACTTTTTTTTTAATGCATCGGAGTGTAAAAATGAAAAAAAAAAAATTTAATATTTACTTTTCTAATAATTTCACAGTGTCGCTTGACCGACGCATGGATAAAGTGGAGAGGTCCATGACAATGTT
Source organism: Dryococelus australis (assembly GCA_029891345.1). Classification (NCBI taxonomy): domain Eukaryota; kingdom Metazoa; phylum Arthropoda; class Insecta; order Phasmatodea; family Phasmatidae; genus Dryococelus; species Dryococelus australis. Next base: position 19,483,878 of record CM057003.1, on the reverse strand, counting down.
AAACGTAGATCTAACGCAGGGATTTCAAAAGTGCTCATTTTACCGCGAAGAAACTATAAACAAATATATTCTCAAGTTGCGAAGCTGCAACTCAACAAACGTGCAGTTCTCCTGTAGACGTTTAATATCATTGTGAAGTGCTGTGATTCTCCAGATCACTAACCTCAATTCCTTACAAGAGGTGACATCATAGTCTGGCCATGTTACTTACTACCTGTATAATATACACATCAAAAGTAAGGCTAAACGCAACGACGCAGATTGGTAGTTTGGTGAAGGGTGTTAGGCGAGTAACAAGTCGAGCGAAATTTAGAACCCATCCTAATTATTGTAGTTTTTCTAGTGAATATAATTTTGACATATTTGTTACATTTCTCTTATTTACTAATCACGGTTGTTCCTCAGAGCACAAATGATTTTTACAGTGTAACTGAAATAACAAATAGACGTGTGTTCAACAATGTAACGATAGTGTATAAGCAAAACCAAAATTATGTCTGGAGCAAGCGTACTTTGCAGTGGTTCGTCTTTAAACTACTTCTTATTTGCGGTGACAGTTCATGTGTTGCAGCAAAGAACGCAGTTTGTGCGTAAGGCTTACGCCTTGTGAGGTGTTGAAGTGTCTTCAACCACTTTCGAAGCACAGCCGGCCTGTGATGGCTGTAAGGCTTTTCTCGGTGGGATTGTCCTCGACTTCCGGGGCAGTATATGCCTCTCTGAGCTTCCGTCGTGATCGGGGAAGGTGAGTTCCGTGTTCTGAAGTGGACGGGGACTACCTCTGTTCGTCAAACAGTCGCTCACCAATATGCTGTATAGCACTCGGTTCCTGTTGTCTAACCAAGTGCCGGTTAGACCACACCAAGAGGTTATCTTCGGAGGTTAAGTCTGTATGCTAGAGGGTGCCTGGAGATAGGAATTTTGGAAAAATATCGATTTATCGAAACGACGACATTATTTCAGCTATATGTCGATATAAATCGTCAATATATTTCAACGATATTTAATCGAAATCAATATCTTTGTTAAGGTATCGGAAATAAATATTTTTAAAATGCTCTTTTAACAAGGACTGTTTTGAGTACAAAATTGATTAAAATTATTATTATCTTTACTTTTGCAGCATTCATAAAAAAAACAGGCGCTATAACTTTCTGCAGTACTTCGCGTCCTCAATATTTAATATTCCAAGCAATTTTACATTTATTCTTCAACACATGACATAACTGATTTCGATGTACCGAAAACCAAAATTTTTCTTTCGATATATCATTTCGTAGAACGTTTCTGTCTATAAACAACCAATATAAGTAATATCGATATATTTTCCCCGATATGAACATCGCTGTCTGGAGCGATTCCTCCTATCAAAGAATGGAAACAACCCAGGCCAGACCACACGCTTGGCGCTGAATGTGGGGGGGGGGGGGGTGTCAGTACTTGTGGTACAGGGTGTAGTACCATACTGTAATTGTGGTACAGGGTGTAGTACCATACTGTAATTGTGGTACAGGGTGTAGTACCCTACTGTAATTGTGGTACAGGGTGTAGTACCATACTGTAATTGTGGTACAGGATGTAGTACCATACTGTAATTGTGGTACAGGGTGTAGTACCATACTGTAATTGTGAATCAGGTTGGGGCGTTGAATCAGGCAAACTCAGGTGCTAAGCTGTGACACCTGAAATGAAAGAGCTCGACCCCTTTACCCCATCTGATTGGGCGGAGCTTGAGTCTGAGAGCGTCAGGTAATAACACGAAACCATGGCCATATCACATGGTTGTGTGTGTGTATGTGTGTGTATATATATATGGCTGCTGAAAAAAAAAATTGCCGCACTAGGAAACTTAACTTCTTAAATAAATAAATCAATATTGTTATGTATGATTTCAAGATGAAACCTCGAGGCAGTCGAAAAGGTTTCTTGGGACACCGTCTTTGAGTAGTGGGCTTTACCGGAAGTGACAATTACATTAATATAATTCAAGATTCGTAATAAGCATTGCTGCCACCTGTTTATTTTGGATCTCTTTTAACTTTCTTAAAGGCTGTTCACGCGTTCACGGTAAAATGAGCACTTTTGAAAGCCCTGATGTATGCACATAGTGTTTTCTTCCGCCTTATGTGAAATTAACATTGTTGTGGACCTTATCACTTTATTCATGCGTCGGTAAGGTGAACCTGTGAAACTATTAGAAAATGATATATTTTACAAATTTGCTCACTTTTACACTCCGGTGCACTTAAATAAACATAAAGCGAAAGAAATAATGTAAATTATCAGAAATGGTTACCTAACACTTTTTATTCGACATTAAATATGGAACTACTTTCCACCCGTCGTTACCAACTTGACTGGGCGCATATTACCCAGTGAGTCCGTTGAAATATACGCAGGTAGGGGAAGTGACATTTGTCTAAGGTTGATTTCAGAAGTACTCACTTTATACTGAACAGTCTTTACCTGCAAAATTCGCAGGTGGCTGCTGACCGAAAATGACGTGCGTTCGTTCGACTCCTGCTATTGGCCAACAGCTATAGTGTGGCACGTCTCAAAAACGCTCTTTGCCGGGAGTGTAGGCTCGACGGTTGAGCATCCACACTAGAAAAAAAGGGCCGTACAGGTAAATAACGCCGTATTGTTTCCAGTAGCCAATTAAAGTCAAGAGTTACCCTCAGTGGCATATGGCAGTGAAGTCTAGCATGTAAAAAAAAATAACGCGAATTTCGCTCGCATCTAATACCGTATCGTGACAAATTGCACGCATTTCTCTTGGTTGGTATAAAGGCGAGGACCCATTTGTTGCACGCGTGTAGGTCGACCTTATCGCCAACTCTTGCCCGCACACGTGACCCAAGTGGGCCTCTTAAAAGAGGGCGAGTTCACGTGATGTGAAAAATAAATGAGCTGTGGGGCAATCCCGCGGCGACCTTGACAAATGAGAAGCGCTTTGTTCGGCCATGTGGGAGGGTAGTCGGGGGGAGGGTTGGTGCACGTTTAGGTAAGGGGGGAGGAGAAGGAGGGTGGATAACGTCGTAGGGGTGTAAGCCGTCAAGTTGACCAGAGTTGACGCTGGCTGTCGCATTTTAGGGTTGAGACTATCTCGCTATCACCCAACGCCATTAAGGGGGAGAGAGATCCCCGGCACTTTTATTTTATATTCATACGAAATACGGCACAACTAGTGGCGTGAGCACGTAAAAAAAAAAAAACACACATTTTTAGTGTTTCCGGGATGTACAAATCGTTAAGATTTCACTTACCAAATTACATTGTTCGCATTTAAATAAGGTGTTATGATCGCTTCACGAAATATTTAAAACCATACCACGAAATGTTTTTGTAATTTGTAAAAACCGCTCAATAAAAGAATTGTTTTTACGTATTTTGTATTTGCAACAGTCTATCATTTTTTTGAAAAATGAATTTTGCTAAGCATACCTTAAAATAAATTACACGTGACGTTTCAGTCATCCTTTTTAAATTTTCTGTAAGTACGATCTTTATTTTGTTTGTACTTTCCAAAAACACAAAAATTGCAATTTTGACATCTCATAATGCAAAAGCAATGCGATATAAAAATTGTTATATGCGAGTAAATACAAATAACATGTAATGTCAGCCAGTTTCACAGTATTTCTTACAAATGTGAACTTACGCACTTTTTGGTGGCCAACGCTATTAATTTTTGATCCAATATAAAAAAAAAACAAGCTTGTAAAGTCATATGGAACATTTTAACAGTTATTTAGAAACTCAACTCCCTTTTCCCCTTGTCACTCGTATCACATCTAATGTATAACCATAATCACATGTTCCTTAATTATTCCATTTTTTTTTTTTGCTCCACGTTGGAAGACAAGGATGTAACTGAAACCGCACAGACTTGTAAAATGTCGTTCAGAAGTCGCCTGTGCCACTCCGAGCTTTCATTTTAAATGTCCGATCGTAAATTTCGGCTGCAAATATTTGTCAAATTATTCCAAGATGGACGGGCGCGCGCGTGAGTGAGTGGAGAGATTTGGACGGCTCTTGACATCGAGGTTTCGACAGTCGACGAGGGCAACGTGAGCTGAGTACGGACAACGCCAGAACGAAAGGGCGGGGAGAAACGGGACATCCCCGAGGAGACCCCACTGATGAGCAGCATCGTCCGTCACGACTTCCACATGCGAGAATACGGGAGTGACCCCGCCAGGAATGGAGACCTGTTTCTCCTTGGTGGGAGGCGAGTAGTCCAGGGTCCATATTGTAGGCTGTTCACGGTAAAATGAGCACTTTTGAAAGCCCTGCTTAAGATATACTTGTACGCACGATGTGTATTCTCCCACATTATATAAAATTAACATTGCGAATGGCTTCATCACTTTATTCATGCGTCGGCCAAGTGAAACTTTGCAATTATAAGAAAAGTAAATAATTGACCAATTTTGTCATTTTTTTTTTACTCTTTGATGCATTAGAAAACTGAAAGCTAAATAAATAATTGAAGTTATCACAAATGTTTACATAAAAATAGTATCACTATATAAACAGATACAAGAAGGCACCGCTTGAAATCTTAACGTTGCAATCATTAAATATTCGTGTAGAAGTAATTTAGAGAGTATAAATGTAATTGAGTATACCATAAAAAATATAACAAAGATAACCATCATTAGTTATTATTATTATTGTTATTATTCTTGCTATCCGAACGAAGAACTTTCACACTTCTCTCAGATGCATGAATCTTTCTTTTCATTATTTCTGAGTCGAGCCAATTAGACCCCCCCCCCCCTTTTTTTAAAAAAAAAAGAAAGTAGATAATTTTTTTATCATAATATGATTTTGGACTGTGAATTGAGACAATTCACAGGTACGTTTTTGACATATAAGTACGTTTCCTTTAACGTGTTTTAATTACATTCCATTCCCTAAATGAGTTATAAACTTCATTGTAACCGAAAATAAACTGTGCTACAGTGTAGATTATGAATAAAAATGTGAGTAGTTTGTCTTCCCACGAATTTTATGGAGTCATTAATCTAGGCGTCATCTTTGATTAGAATGTGTTTTGTTCAGTGATATTTCAGTCAGTAAATAGAATTCGTGACTCGATATCAAAATTTCATTCCGCGCTCGAACTATGCGTGAATCATACGAACGGATGCGCATTCTGTCTTTGCGCACGGGCCAGATTTCTCCTCACTGCTTCTCATTCACACGAACAAACGTTTATGTATCGAGCTTGACTCCCAACGGATAGTTGGAGATATATATACATTTAAAAAAATCTAAAATCTAAACCAATATTTGCTTTAGGGGCCACGGTAGCTGATCGGTTAGACTGCTTGCCTCCCACCATTGAAAACCGGGTTCAATCCCCGGCCGGGTCACTCCCGGATTTTCGCACATGGGAATCGTGCCGGACGATGACGCTGGTCAGCAGGTTTTCTCGGTGACCTCCCGTTTCCCCCGCCCTTGCATTCCGGCGCTGCTCCATTCTCACCTCATCTTACACTCATCGGCTCTCAAGACCTGTTAAGAGCCTCCCAAAACTCGCAACCCAACTTAGTATGTTCTTGATTTTGGTTAAGTAACAGCTTTGGAATTTCTCCTGGATGTTGTCTGTGATTTTTCTATATCCGTACGTTCAGTAAGAATCTTGTTCACGGGAACAGCAACATCCTGCATCCTTCGCGTGCTTTGATGGTCAAAGGCGGGAACTGTGCGATACTTTATAAGTTGGCAACCGTAGAACGATGCCTTCCACCTGAGCTGGGTACAAGCCAGGGAACCAACTTCACAAAAATATTTGCACAACTACGCAAGTCTTTGCTTTAAGAACGGCTTTTGTATTTATGAGCCACAGGATGACAACAGGCGAGTGTACTTGAAAGAAATATTCCGTATTCTCAGTGGCTGCTGTTTTCGTTTGCAGCTGTTTAAAAAGGCCTTTTAAAAAAGGTTTTGTCTAATTTATGAAAGCTCTTATTAAATGAAAAACCTTAATAAACAAATGAGCTGCTCCAAGGGGACCTGTAAAGAAAATTCATTTCAACTCTCAATTGACTTTGGCACTACACAGTGTGCAAGATTCCTCAATTTATTTAAAAACCTAAACATTTTACTCGGGTAAAACAAATCGCCTGAAACACGAAAGTGAAAAAAGTAACGAAATATTTTAATGTTTTGTTTATAAAACACGCGCCTTGTGATGTTTTAGTTGGTCGGTATTTATGAAATATGTCAGAACTTTGTAGTTTACTATGAATGGCGCAATAAACAACCTGTACGGCTAAAGTTGTGGTAATTACTGCAATATAGGGAAGAGGAGTGGGGTATCTGTTTACGACTCGCGCGTTATACGATCCTTAATTGGATGTTCTGGCGTATCTGTGTGCTAATTATGCCAAGTTATCGTACCTTGTGAGTCAGCTATTTCCCTTACGTGTTAGCAAGCACGTTGTAAGGGAAAGCCCAATATAATTAATTAAGAAGCAGCTCAATAGAATTAATCAAGGAGCAATATTTTATCATAAATAATCTGTTTATACGCCAACTTAATCAAGAACTAAAACCGTAGAGCTCTGTACACTGGTTCTTTTATTGTAATAGCGTAGTACATTTTTCACGAGGGTTTGTAGTTATTTGGACTGTTTTTTTAACCTGTATGGGCTGTTACATATATATAGAATTACCTCAGAAATTTGACTCTGGTTGAGGTATACTATTCAATCCTATGTAATGGTGGGATATATAATTATTTGTTAAGTGTAGTGTCACAGACACTAATAAGGTGTGAATATTTTTCTCGGCGGACCGTGTTTCCTCCCCACTCATTATTTCAACCCTATGTCGACGTGTTTGGTTGTTTCCTAAATGCAATATGCTATGAATCACAAGTTTTTTTTATATATCTGTGAACATAAAAGTATATTATTTTTGATTGAATTGAACTTTAACTCACGTTCTATCTATAATTTTTAAATTTTCATTTTTAACAGAGAGGAAATATGTGTATGGAAATACTACGTGAGAAATTGTTCTCGTGCAAAATATTATACTGAGTGTGTACGAATGTGAGGCGTTGTTTTATCGTTATAATTTTCTAAACTTTGTTAATTCTGTTTGTCAGGAATAGCCTGAACGTTAAACTTTATCAGGGCTGCACAAATGTTGGGAGTAACCATCGATGAACTATACATTCTTTTGTGTACTCTAACATGTATACATTCTTTTGTGTACTCTAACATGTATACATTCTTTTGTGTACTCCAACATGTATACATTCTTTTGTGTACTCTAACATGTATACATTCTTTTGTGTACTCTAACATGTATACATTCTTTTGTGTACTCCAACATGTATACATTCTTTTGTGTACTCTAACATGTATACATTCTTTTGTGTACTCCAACAGGTCACAACTGCTCATCGACTACTTGTTGCCTCAGTGGCTGTGATTGGCTCTGAGTTTTTTTGCGTTACATTATTGGCTTAGTCCTCGAGGAGGTGTCAGTCAAGTCATTCGTGATACGTATTTCAGTAGTAATAAAAGCATTCAAGTTTTTAACGTCTAACTTGCCCCGATATAAATTCACGACATTCTCAGATCTCAGCTTATCTTACATCACGCGCTGAGAGAAAGTTATAACCAAAACTAAATTAATTAATTGTTTAAACACAAATTTGATAATCTGAAATATATGTGTCATTTAACATTATGTAATCCACTTGAAAAAGTTACCGGAGAAAACTTGGGGGGCGGGGGGTGTTTCTTGCCGGAAAAAACTGCAGATCTCTGTGTGCATACTCCAGGATGGCGCGGAGAACAAAATCATATCCCTCGGGTAGTGCAGTCTGCTTCGTTAGGCTGCAGCTTCCTTCCGTCTGATCCATGTAGACCCTGCCCAGGACTGGGAAATGCATGAATATTTATTACAAGGGAACATGTGTAGGAGTCTGGAAATTTTGAGGAGCCATTTGGCGACAAGCTAGACTCCACAATAGTTTGTGTGCTCAAGCATCAGTTACTTTTTCATTGGCTGATGCTTCAGTTTTTCTTTAGACCAAGTAGCACCGGATTTGGTTATTTTTTCTTGCAGGTTATTAGTTATTGGCTAAAATGCGTTTAGGGCGTAGTTCCCAGACTGCGGTACAAATAAGGAAGGAAGTTAGATGCACGGGTGTTTGAATTATAGATTGTCCTGATTTGAATTCGCGGAATTTCACGGTATCCGAACTTGTGTTTTTACTGGGACACTGACCGAGCGGAGTGGCGCGGTGACAACTCAATGGACTCGGAAACGGGAGGACCCGGGTTCGAGTCCCGGTCAGACTATCCCGATTTCTGTCTTCCATGGTTTCCCGTAATCACTCCGGGCGAATGCTGGGATGGGTCCCTGATAAAGGCCACGGGCGATTTCTTCCCATTCCTTCCCCGATCTCTCTTCCCTGAGCAACTTGCTCCGTCTCTAATGACCTCGCTGTCGACGAGAGTTAAGCCCAGCTACGTATCAGTGGCGTGTGGTGACCTGTTGCCAGGGAAACTGGCGCTTGCTCACTGCTGTACATTCTCGGTGCACGCAGCAAGATCCTGTAACGGCTACGGTGCCTACAGAAACTGCTCACAACGAGCAGGCAGAGGACGCATTACACACGTCCTGTGTCATCACCTGCCGAGCAACGTTCTAGTGGTGTAAGTGTAAACTAGCAACAAATAGTGTACAGCACAGAGCTGACGTCATCTTACCTTGCAACAGTTCACCACACGCCACTGTTACCTACCTACCTACCGTGCTACTTCGAGGACGCCTTGTAGATAGGCAACCAGACAATCACTCATACGTTGCTGTGTTGCGTGTGTTCCAGGGGCGGCTGCAGCTTCCCGCCTGTATGTGGAGTCCATCAACAAGCTGGCCAAGCAGGCTCAGCAAGGCACGTGGGGCGGATCTTCTGATGTCGGTGAGTCTCTCTTACTACTTGTTGCACGCTCCAGAGTATAGTGTATTCGGGGTTACTCCACACTTTTGACGTGAATACATCTTTAAATCTGCAACCGCAATGGGAGGCAATCCAGAAAATCCGATGATAACAAAATCGGGGGATACAGTTTGGCATTGCAGCTCCGAATCTATCATCTACATTCAAAAATTCAATTACACCACTCGAATAGCAAAGGATCAGATAATATGTTACGTTGAGTGAGGACTGCGAAGTCGCGCGCGGCGGGAGAGAAAAAATGGGGGGGGGGGGGGGGGCGAAGCGCCGCAATTTTGACTTCATTTCGCTGCGTCTCATAATTTACGCGTAGTATAACTTTTGACTAGGAGAAGCTACGACGCTCGTTTGAGTTTCAGTCGACAGCTCTCGTCAAGATCAATCGATTGCGTTTATAAAAACATTCGTGTGGCGTGGTTATGGTGAAATTGTACGAGTTAAATGTAAAAAAAAATTAAGAAAACTTGACACAGTTTCGGCGTATAAGCTTCAAAAATCCAAGTCGAAATACGGAAATCGTATACGGTTGGAAAGAGCATCTCAAAAGTAATCCAGTGATCCTATAAAACCACATATTATCGAGTGATGCGGTGCCGGGAACATAAAAAACAAACACAAAGGCACCCGAGCGCGTCAATGTAAACGTATTCACGAAAAACAAACGGCCGTGTCCCCAACACAGCCAAACTCAGTTTAGAATAAAACCTTAGAGAGAACACCCCGTGAATGGCGCATCTGCTTGTTTCCTAAATATATCACGATCACAAGCTTTCTATACTTGTGGAAAAAAAAAAAAAAAAAAAAAAAAAAAAAAAAAAAACTTTATTTTGGTAAAATTGATAATTTATCTATCAATTGTTACATTTAGTCTACCATTAATATAAAAAAAAACAGATATGAAATACACGCATTGGTAATGCTTAGTAAAAAATAGTTCTCATGCAAAATATGATTTCACTGGATGCGCACGAATACGGTGCGTTGTCCCTTTGGTGTTATTTTCTAGACTTACTTAAGCTTTCTTCACACGAGGCGGAGGAATATCCTGTAAGTAGAACTTTAGGAGGGCTTCAGAAAAATCAGAAATAACCGGGAATGCCCTATAGTTATAATATTGTGCGAGCTTAAAATATTGATGAGTCGAAGGCACAGCAGTAAATTCGTCGGTCTTAACTCTAATTATGTCTGTTTAAAACATTCCTAGTCCATAAAAGACGATAATCAATCTCAGAGTTCAAAGGAAGTAGAAAATGTAGCGGGGGATTTCTGTGGCGATATATGGACGAAAACAGTTAATTGCAACTTTTAAAAATATTTGTTGTTGCTGCGTAATGAAGTAAATGTTCCAATATAAGTCTCAAAGTACGTAATTATGAATGAAAATTACTTGACCTTTGCTAACGAGAGAACGATAATTGACTGTATTTCTTCGTTGCCTATTTTGGATTAAAAAAAATCATTTTATTGCTACAACACATCAGTTCATCATGACTAAAAAATTTAATTTTTGTGAGGAGTTCCTGAATAGCCTAAAACAACTATACGAGGTTGAATAGTTAATTAATGTTTTAAATGTTTTGGCTTCACCCAAACGGTAGCGAACATGTTTGAGTAATATGTTCGAATATTTCGTACAGAGCCTAATATTGGCCTACAATTTTTTAAAATTACAGCAGCCTACAAGAAATATATTTCTTTATTACTTTGTAATAAAACTACATGGTTTCATGGTAATTGCAGTAGCTTTTTACAGCAAGTATTTAGCGTTCTTCAAGTTCCTACTATTCTTTGAGTTTATTAACCAACTGCGTCTTCCTTTTTGCAAAAATTGTGAATTTATTATTGTAAATGGTTTAATGAAGAAACTATACTGTATTTCATCCTACGTCCAAATATAACTCGAAACTTTAGTCAAGTTTCGAAAACAAATTTGAAAACTTATTTATAGTCTGAAAAATTAGGGATTGTTCTTTTACATTTAATTTTCTTAGTCATATTATCGCTACACGATAAATTTATTCTTAATTGCACTACAAGAGAGCGTGAATAATTATTCTGTAATTGGTTCAGTACGTAAAGAAGTTTTGTAGGCAATACAAATACGGAGTAAAAGCAATAAACAACCTTACGAGAGACGCGGCTTCTCAGTGATAGTGTACGGGTATTTCATTTTTACTTCACGGTTCAATTTTATATCCTTTTAGTATCGGAAATTAAAAAAAAAAAGAGACATTGTATTCTTGCATACGATTAAGAGGTGGCCATGTTTTGCTGCAGTAAACATTTCATGATACTGGAGCTCAAAAATCACGCAAAATATTATTAAGTGAGTCAACTTTCAAACTCCGTAAAAGTAAAGTAAATGTGTTTTTATAATTACATGTTCTGGTGCAATATGAGATTATCTCTGACGTAATTGGCGTTGATTCGTGCTGCAGGCTGCTTGCTGAAATGTGGCATATAGCGTCTGAAAAGCGTGGTCGGGGTTTCGAACCGGGTTGAGTGTTCAATTGGATTAGCGCCTGGCGGCACGCAGGAAGCGTACGTATTTGCATAGCTGTGTGGCGGGTCGTATAAGAGCGCGGTGACAGGCGCTGGCTGGGACTGTGAATTGCAGAACCTGCGAGAGAGAGAGAGAGAGGAGCTCGGCGATGCCACGACGCTCTTTGACTCTTGTTTACCCTAAACAAATTGTTACACTTCTGGGAAGTTCAATGCCGTGTCGACTGGCGCCCGCCAGATGGCTTCGCTTTGCTGTTTCGTGTCAGAGAGAAGAGGGGGCAAAAAAAAAGGAGAGGTAGAAAGGTAGGAATGAGTTGAGGCAAAGTGGAATGTGTCTGACGGTTGGGAAATTGCAGGCTGAAATGTTTGTAGCTAGGGGCCCTTTACTGACACGTTCTGTGTAGTCAGTCTGTTGTAAACCAAACAATAATAATATTTTGTTCTTCCCTACCTTATATTTTATCGCTTAGCCACATTACGCTTAGCAATTCTTAAAACGCGAATTATTTCGTTGTTGACGAGACATCCTGTTAGGTGGCTGTCGTCTCCTCTGTGGTGTCTATTACTGTGCCAACACTGAAGTTATTTCGTTGTGGACGAGACATCCTGTTAGGTGGCTGTCGTCTCCTCTGTGGTGTCTATTACTGTGCCAACACTGAAGTTATTTCGTTGTGGACGAGACATCCTGTTAGGTGGCTGTCGTCTCCTCTGTGGTGTCTATTACTGTGCCAACACTGAAGTTATTTCGTTGTTGACGAGACATCCTGTTAGGTGGCTGTCGTCTCCTCTGTGGTGTCTATTACTGTGCCAACACTGAAGTTATTTCGTTGTGGACGAGACATCCTGTTAGGTGGCTGTCGTCTCCTCTGTGGTGTCTATTACTGTGCCAACACTGAAGTTATTTCGTTGTGGACGAGACATCCTGTTAGGTGGCTGTCGTCTCCTCTGTGGTGTCTATTACTGTGCCAACACTGAAGTTATTTCGTTGTGGACGAGACATCCTGTTAGGTGGCTGTCGTCTCCTCTGTGGTGTCTATTACTGTGCCAACACTGAAGTTATTTCGTTGTGGACGAGACATCCTGTTAGGTGGCTGTCGTCTCCTCTGTGGTGTCTATTACTGTGCCAACATTGAAGTTATTTCGTTGTGGACGAGACATCCTGTTAGGTGGCTGTCGTGTCCTCTGTGGTGTCTATTACTGTGCCAACACTGAAGTTATTTCGTTGTGGACGAGACATCCTGTTAGGTGGCTGTCGTCTCCTCTGTGGTGTCTATTACTGTGCCAACATTGAAGTTATTTCGTTGTGGACGAGACATCCTGTTAGGTGGCTGTCGTCTCCTCTGTGGTGTCTATTACTGTGCCAACATTGAAGTTATTTCGTTGTTGACGAGACATCCTGTTAGGTGGCTGTCGTCTCCTCTGTGGTGTGTATTACTGTGCCAACACCGAAGTTATTTCGTTGTTGACGAGACATCCTGTTAGGTGGCTGTCGTCTCCTCTGTGGTGTCTATTACTGTGCCAACACTGAAGTTATTTCGTTGTTGACGAGACATCCTGTTAGGTGGCTGTCGTCTCCTCTGTGGTGTGTATTACTGTGCCAACACCGAAGTTATTTCGTTGTTGACGAGACATCCTGTTAGGTGGCTGTCGTGTCCTCTGTGGTGTCTATTACTGTGCCAACACTGAAGTTATTTCGTTGTTGACGAGACATCCTGTTAGGTGGCTGTCGTCTCCTCTGTGGTGTCTATTACTGTGCCAACACTGAAGTTATTTCGTTGTTGGACGAGACATCCTGTTAGGTGGCTGTCGTCTCCTCTGTGGTGTTATTACTGTGCCAACACTGAAGTTATTTCGTTGTTGGACGAGACATCCTGTTAGGTGGCTGTCGTCTCCTCTGTGGTGTCTATTACTGTGCCAACACTGAAGTTATTTCGTTGTTGACGAGACATCCTGTTAGGTGGCTGTCGTCTCCTCTGTGGTGTCTATTACTGTGCCAACATGAAGTTATTTCGTTGTTGACGAGACATCCTGTTAGGTGGCTGTCGTTCCTCTGTGGTGTCTATTACTGTGCCAACACTGAAGTTATTTCGTTGTGACGAGACATCCTGTTAGGTGGCTGTCGTCTCCTCTGTGGTGTCTATTACTGTGCCAACACTGAAGTTATTTCGTTGTGGACGAGACATCCTGTTAGGTGGCTGTCGTCTCCTCTGTGGTGTCTATTACTGTGCCAACACTGAAGTTATTTCGTTGTGGACGAGACATCCTGTTAGGTGGCTGTCGTCTCCTCTGTGGTGTCTATTACTGTGCCAACACTGAAGTTATTTCGTTGTGGACGAGACATCCTGTTAGGTGGCTGTCGTCTCCTCTGTGGTGTCTATTACTGTGCCAACACTGAAGTTATTTCGTTGTGGACGAGACATCCTGTTAGGTGGCTGTCGTCTCCTCTGTGGTGTCTATTACTGTGCCAACACTGAAGTTATTTCGTTGTGACGAGACATCCTGTTAGGTGGCTGTCGTCTCCTCTGTGGTGTCTATTACTGTGCCAACACTGAAGTTATTTCGTTGTGGACGAGACATCCTGTTAGGTGGCTGTCGTCTCCTCTGTGGTGTCTATTACTGTGCCAACACTGAAGTTATTTCGTTGTGGACGAGACATCCTGTTAGGTGGCTGTCGTTCCTCTGTGGTGTCTATTACTGTGCCAACACTGAAGTTATTTCGTTGTGGACGAGACATCCTGTTAGGTGGCTGTCGTTCCTCTCGTCTCCTCTGTGGTGTCTATTACTGTGCCAACATGAAGTTATTTCGTTGTGGACGAGACATCTGTTAGGTGGCTGTCGTCTCCTCTGTGGTGTTATTACTGTGCCAACATTGAAGTTATTTCGTTGTGGACGAGACATCCTGTTAGGTGGCTGTCGTTTCCTCTGTGGTGTCTATTACTGTGCCAACACTGAAGTTATTTCGTTGTTGACGAGACATCCTGTTAGGTGGCTGTCGTCTCCTCTGTGGTGTCTATTACTGTGCCAACACTGAAGTTATTTCGTTGTTGACGAGACATCCTGTTAGGTGGCTGTCGTCTCCTCTGTGGTGTCTATTACTGTGCCAACACTGAAGTTATTTCGTTGTTGACGAGACATCCTGTTAGGTGGCTGTCGTCTCCTCTGTGGTGTGTATTACTGTGCCAACACCGAAGTTATTTCGTTGTTGACGAGACATCCTGTTAGGTGGCTGTCGTCTCCTCTGTGGTGTCTATTACTGTGCCAACACTGAAGTTATTTCGTTGTTGACGAGACATTCCTGTTAGGTGGCTGTCGTCTCCTCTGTGGTGTCTATTACTGTGCCAACACTGAAGTTATTTCGTTGTGGACGAGACATCCTGTTAGGTGGCTGTCGTTCCTCTGTGGTGTCTATTACTGTGCCAACACTGAAGTTATTTCGTTGTGACGAGACATCCTGTTAGGTGGCTGTCGTCTCCTCTGTGGTGTCTATTACTGTGCCAACACTGAAGTTATTTCGTTGTGGACGAGACATCCTGTTAGGTGGCTGTCGTTCCTCTGTGGTGTCTATTACTGTGCCAACATGAAGTTATTTCGTTGTGGACGAGACATCCTGTTAGGTGGCTGTCGTCTCCTCTGTGGTGTCTATTACTGTGCCAACACTGAAGTTATTTCGTTGTGGACGAGACATCCTGTTAGGTGGCTGTCGTGTCCTCTGTGGTGTCTATTACTGTGCCAACACTGAAGTTATTTCGTTGTGGACGAGACATCCTGTTAGGTGGCTGTCGTGTCCTCTGTGGTGTCTATTACTGTGCCAACACTGAAGTTATTTCGTTGTGGACGAGACATCCTGTTAGGTGGCTGTCGTTCCTCTGTGGTGTCTATTACTGTGCCAACACTGAAGTTATTTCGTTGTGGACGAGACATCCTGTTAGGTGGCTGTCGTGTCCTCCTGTGGTGTCTATTACTGTGCCAACATTGAAGTTATTTGATGTTTGTGGCGATTGACACTTGGTGGCTGTCTGTCCATCTGTGGTGTCATTAACTTGCCAACACTGAAGTTATTCGTTTGGACGAGACATCGTTGTAGGCTGTATTGCCTCTGTGTGTCTATTACGTGCAAAAATTGAAAGTTTATTGTCGTATGTGTGCAAATCTGTTAGCATTTGTTCCTGGTTCATTACTTCAACGTATGTTTTATGATATGTATGACATTAATACAAACGTTGTACAGTAGTATGTACTGTTTGAAACATGTTTAGCTTAATAAGTCTTGATTAACATGGAACAATTATTCGTGTAAAACTGTTATGGTGGTATGGAAGTTAAGTGATCTCGTGTTAATTGAATATTATTCGTTTTGACAGAGAACATTGTACAAAAGGCTGAGCTCGTCGTGATTTCATGTGACGTGAACACGTGCGTGAGAGATCTGATTGGTCCTTTGAAACTTGCAAATCGAGATTTATTCTGCTAAGGTACAGAGAATATTCATGTGCTGAAGCTCCCCTATTCCGGAGTTTAACATGCCAGTTACGATTTTAAAAAATAATAATTCGCTTTTAATAAAAGTCACGATGATTACTTTAAAGACCTTAGTCGCTAGCTAATTTCTGGTACTTCACTCTGCCTTAGGGTCCTGGATACTGAACAAGTATTTTGTGGAATTGTTAAGTTTTAAAATAATGTTTTTTATCAACGTCGTAATTTTTTTAAGTACTTGGGATTAATCTTGCTACAAGGACATCAGAAAATGCTTTTTGTTTTCCCGAATTATTGCTTTTAAACTGTTAAAAAAAAAAAAAAAAAAAAAAAAAGCGTACTCTCGAAATCAAGAGCTTCCCGCTTTTTTTTTTTTTTTTTATATATATTCCGCCACCTTTTGTACCCAAACCTGGGTGTCTTTTTGGCCCACCCCCCCCCCACAACCACACACACCCCGCCCAAAACCACTCCACCGACCCATTCCTGGCACTGGTTAGTCCCAGCCGGAGTCGGAATAAAAACAACAACAGCGGTTTAATTTAGTGCGTAGCGGGCAGCGGTGACCTACGACCTCTGCGAGCCCGACGCGTGTCTGCCAGGAGGGGTGTAAAACAACTCCCCCCTCCTTCCTTCCACCACGCGTGTTCAGGGGTTGGGAGGGTGAGGGGGTAGCTGTAAATTATTCCCGTGAGGCTCGTGTTGAAGGGGGGGGGGAGGGGGCGTGGGAAAACTGCACGTGCGGGCCGGGGATGCGGGTAAACTCCGGCCTGGGAGGGCGTATCTCGACGGGTGTTAACTTTCATCGCGGAAACAATCTCTTTGCTGATAAAGGCTGTTCTCGATAAAGTGAGCACTTTTTGAAATCAACGTTAAAAGAAAGTCACCGCCCCTACCCGCCTACGTATATGTTGACGGGCGCACTGAGTGGCATGCGCCCAGTAAGGTTGGTAACGATGGAGGGAGTGAGTGAATGAGTGGATATATTTGGGCGGCTCCTAACATCGATGTCTTGAGAGCCGATGAGGGTGAAGCAACGCCGGAATGAGGGGTCGGGGGAAGCGGGAGATCCCCGAGAGGAGCCCGCGGACCAGCGGCATCGTCCGGCACGATTCCCACATGCTAAGGTCTGGGGGCGGCTCCACCGGGAATCGAACCGGGTTCACCTTGGTTGGAGCAGAGCAGTCTAACCACTACACCACCGCGGCCCCGCGATGGAGGGAAATTATTCCATGTCTTAACGTCGAATTGAAAGTGCTAGGCAATCATTTGCAACAAATTAATTATTTCTTTGTTTTTCTGTTTTTTTAATGCATCTAAGTATCGAAATAAGCGTATTTGTAAAATATACACTTTTCTAAAGAATTTCACAGTTTCACTTGAACGACGCACGAATAAAGTGGCCGGGCCCACAGCAGTGTTAATTTCACATAAGGCGGAGGAATACACACCGTGCATACAAGTAGATCGTAAGCAGAGCTTCCAAAAATGCTCATTTTACCGTTAACAGCGTATAGTTAGAATGCAGGAATGGTAAATTTTTCCCCTATACATTCATTGTAGTGTTCCTGCATTTGCTCAGGAAACAGTCAAATCCGTAGGAAAATTCCAAACTTACTTTGTATAGTAACGATTCTAAATATTCCTATATATGCAGCTTGATGTGTGGTATTGTTTCCATACAGTCTGTAGGTTAAAAACTTCCATTACAGTTTTGGAAATTTACCAGAAAATATTTTATAGTGAGACTCCACGATCTTTTGTATATTCGAGCCTCAGTTAATTGTTCATTCATATATCATATATTATATATATATATATATATATATATATATATATATATATATATATATATATATATATATATATATATATATATATATATAAAGATTATTGTATCCATATTAAGTTTAAAACATTCAACTTTAACGTGACAAATTGAAAAGACTTCGGAAGATTCAGTTTAACTTCAAAAAGGTTACTTTTAAATGTCAATGCTCTCAACAAACTTAATGCACTCTACGCGGGTGAACAAAATGGTCCTTACTGAGTATTTCCTGTAGAGACCAATATGACATTTTCAGGGGTCATTAGTCTCATGTTTGTAGCTGCACGAAAGGAACATCTTTACCGCATTGAGTGAAGGTTGGCATTCTAGGGGTCGGGCGTAATATGAAAATAACGATGTTTGCATGACGCAACATAACGCGTAGCAATTGTCGTGTAATTACTGCCAGGAGTGCCAGAAACTGGCCACGTGATCTAGACATGCACCCTTCTGCCCGTGAGCTGGATAGCTTTGCAGGAAAACTATTCGTGTACTTCGCAAATACAAGCTTGGAAACTACTTTTAAAATTAATTTGTTTAGTACTACAAAGAAAATTACATCGCAGTTAAGTTTGGTATTAATTTTCTCTGTGGGGGAAATCTTGCGAAAATAAATCTTTTATTGTTATTTTTGGTGCTGCATATTATGAACTTCAGTATCCTGTCTTAGCTTACAACTTTCTAAGCAAACTTATGTTTCAAACGGGAAACAATTTCTATGCCAGCAGTTACTATTACGGCTCTGGCGACATTTGAAATCGGCAAAAATCTCAGATTTTGTTACTGGCTTGGTGTTTTTAGCTGTTCAGTGATTGAAATTTAAAATAAACTGTGTGTATACATATATGCTATTCATGGTAAAGTGGGCACTTTTGAAAGCCCTCTCATTTAGAATAAAATTCAATAAATACATTTTATTTTAGCCTTGGACGTTAACTTCCGAGTGCGGGGGAATATACACACTGCGTTTACGGCAATATTGATTTAAAAAGGTGGTTAAAGGATTTAAAAAATGTCTGAACGGAAAGAGTAACTAGGGCTTCAAAAGTGCTCATTTTACCGTAAACAGCCTATAGCAAAATGTGTTCTAGTGAATATACACACGAAGTTCGCAGTCCTACAAAAATACACAGGTTTTAGATACAGTTTTTGTTTTCAGGCTGTTGACAGCAGTGGCGTTTATTCCACAGACGCAAGGTAAGTAATGCTTTTCCTGTACATATTGGAAACGTTTGATCCTTTATAGTCATCGCCTCAAATCTAAACATATATTTAATTCTGAGTTTCCCGCTTCCGATTCGAGAAACCGTTTCCGTAACTCCCGTACTGTACACGCATAGTGCTGCTATCTAGTATTTATTTCCACAAACGGGAGCGACTAGCGATGAATCGAACTCGCACGCAACAACACGCCACACGCTCGACCGCGTTCCTTCGGCAAGGCAAGCAGTCGCTCTGTTTGCGTCCTCCAGTCCTACATTTTTTTCCTTGGAAAGTAGATGAAAGTGTTAGGGGAAAATGGGAGTTTTTTTAAATAATTTGTAATACCTATGCTATCTAAATAATATTGTTCAGTTATTATTGCATTAATTTGGTTTCCGTTTTTATAACTAATGTTAGGTATTATAAAACGGTAAATACACGTGGAGGGTAAACAAAGTTAGAAGTTGCGTTTGTTTGTATAGGCTGTTCACGGTAAAATGAGCACTTTTGAAAGCCCTGCTTAAGATCTACTTGTATGCACGTAGTGTATTACTTCGTCTCATGTAAAATTAACATTGCCATATGTCTCATCACATTATTCATGCGTCGATCAACTGAAAATTCAAAATTATTACAAAAAATAAATATTTAGCAAGTCTTCTCATTTTTATCCTTCGATATATTAAAATCAAAAACAAGTGAAAGGAATAATTTATCACAAATGGTTACGTGACACTTTTTATTCGACGTTATGATATGGAACTACTTCCCAGTCTTCGTTACCAACTTTACGGGGCGCATGAAACTTAGTTCGCCCGTTAAAATATATGCAGGTAGGAGCAGTCACTTTTTTTATAAGGTTGTTTTAAATAGTACTCACTTCACCTGAATAGCCGTTAGAAATTGCTCATCTTGCAAAAAAAAACTCACTACACGACACTGGTTGACATACAGACTTTTTAGTCTTATGCTAGCAAATAATAGGTATGTTAATTTTTGTCCAGCGTATGGAACCCTGTTGCAAAGTCAGGCGAGACACGTTTCAAACAGAGCGACAGTCTGCTATTCGCTCGCAAACGGGGATTGTGTTTTTTCGCTCGTGTGCGCAGCCTGTTATCGATGTGAGTGCGGCGAGGTTGGCAACCACGTCGATGAGGCTGCTGGGAGCTCCGCGGTCAGGCCGAGGAACGTCGGGCCGTCAGTCGACGGCGAAGCACGCAGACCGCAAGGATCCTGGTATCCTCCGGAAGGACACGTGATTCAGCTTCGCGGCAGGATATCCCCGCTTGTTTGTTGGTTTTTTTTTTCTTCTAACGGGTCCTCGTGGTTGCAAACCGTTCGTCCGCGGCTACCTACGGTGACTGCAGAATTTTCGTGACTCCGCGTACTAAACCATCACAGTCCTGAATTGAATTGATGACACGACTCTACAGACATTTTATGGTCTCCTTAGGTTCTTCTTGTGTGTGTATCCTTAAGGGTCCTGTGTACTGAAACGTTTTCTGTGAAATCGTTGTTTGCGAGTAAACTCGTATCTCGGTAAATAAATGTTCTGGAAATGGGAAGTTTCGCCAAAAAAGGATTTAAAAAAAACTACTGTCTGCGACGCTATCTTATTACTTTTATCATATTAGGTGTATTAATGGAGAAAAAAATAGTGAAACTGGTCAGCTATCACATTTTTAAAGCTTGCCTATGGAGTTTTTTAAGCGGTAAGATAAAAGTACGATTATACACAGGTAGTTTGATCTGTGTCCTTTTATCGCGCGTCACACAGTCAAAGATCTAGTTTACACAGTAAAGCGTTAAGACAGAAACACTGCGCGTCTTGCGCGTATGAGCGATGAGGCGTTAGGCGTGCGTGTAAGTGTCGCCCGTATCGCTCCCTCGCTTCTTGACCCTGGACGCGCAGCTACATCGTCGTCTTAATACTTTGCCCTATGTAAACATTTACTGGTGATTGTAATTGTAAAGGGCTTTTTAACGTGCCCCGGTTTCATGCTTGAAAGCTTAGCAGGGGACGGCGTACAGACTAACTTACAACTTAACTTAAATTAACTCGCATACCTTACCCGGGATTCGAACCCAGAGCCTCCCGCACCCCAGATCGGTGCGCCACGGGAGGCCGGCTACATTTACTGGCATTCAAGACAAACAAGTACGTTGTCACTCAAATCCACACTTATAAGAATTCCATTTCTGTTGGTCTCTTATTATCCCAACTACCATCGTCTTATTGTTCGCACCACATTTGACACGCTCACTCCACTAAATATAGAGAGCCGAGTTGTTTATTTACCAATAAAGTATGCTTTCATATTTATCATGTAATACGGTCCATATTGTTCATTTCAGTAGTTATAAATATGTTAATTATTTTATTCACGATAATTGGTGTTGATGGAAATCGTGCCGGACGATGCCGCTGATCGGCGGGTTTTCTCGGGGACACCCCCTTTCCTCCCTCCTTTGCATTCCGACGCTGCTCCTTACCTCATCGGCTCTCAAGACCTCAATGTTAAGAGCCTCCCAAATCTCTCTTCCACTATTCTGCGCCTACACGTGCAAACGTGAACTTCTACCAGACATCCCGGAATACAGCACCATAAGGGTCGGGAAACGACCCCAGCTCGTCTGAGATGACATGACGGCATTCGCAAATCACGACTCGGGACGAATTAACCAGTCGTAAATCAGACGGAACGGAAGCAGTCACAAAATGAAGTGGCCACTCAGATATGAGGCTCGCTTTTAGATCATATTGTTTACTGTTGGGGGAAAAAAATAACACCAATTTTTTAGTGCCTATACATATTCTGTGCCCGTAACTCAAACAAGAAAATCAAAGAAATGAATAATCTGCTATTCACAGAAATAAATAAGAACATTTAGAAGAGTGGAACTCTGCATCCGTCAAAGTTTTTACCTCGTACATAAACGTGGAAACCTATTAATTTACAACGATTCATTGATAGTGATGGTGGAAAATCGCGAAAATTTTTGAACTAACATGTCTTTCTATAACACTCTAATTAATTTATTCTTTCATGATTGGATGAACAAGGTTTTGACGCGGCTAAGTTGTTTGCAGACCAATCACAAACGTTCTACCATATAGTATCAGAATCCTCATTCTTCCAGTGGAAATGGTTAGTATGACAGCCAATAAGAAAAGAAAACTGTCGGACATGTGTACAGTATGTTGAATTCTAGCATACAGTCAACTTTTCCCGTGATAAACCACCATCTATAGTCATCGAAAATGGATTCTCTGGTGTGACAGCAAATATGGGTAACTGTAGGGCAATATCCTTTACACGAAACATCATTATCTCGTGATCTCGAAAGAAACAATTACCTTTCACTGATAAATGATAGAGTACAGATACATCAAAATATCACAAAATTTGAATTTGAAGGAGGGATATGCGTACATCTGCCCTAAAAAGGGTTAAGCAAATAACTGTAGTTCTTCGGCTGAATATCCGCTTGTAAAAGGACACAAAAAAAGGAGGGGGGGGGGGGGCAAGGAAAGAGAATTTCTAAAGGATGGAGTAATATGGAAGACGAATGAGAGGTAGTTTGCAATAGGCTTCCGAGGAGTGGACGTCTGCAAACGAGTTAGGGGAAAAAGGAAATAAGGGAGAGCGTAACAGACGCACTGACAGTCTGCGAAAAGGGGGGTGGGTTTTGGTTCGCGAAGGCCGAAGAAAAATAATTGTAGGTGAAAGAGTTCTGTAAACATTCACGCGCCTCGAAAGGAAACCGGAAAACACGTTTTGGTGGACACCTAACCATACATCACCGCGATAAGGTAATTACAACGCCGTCCATTACCTCCTGCCCCACTCTCTTCCCTCGCAAGGCGCCAAACTCGCGGAGCGTGCCACGACTGCAGCTTGATTAATATCTTCCCGTTAGGGACCTCCGCCAGCCCAGCCGGTAACTTCCTTCATCACAAAAGCATTTTTCTCTCCTCCCCGACGCGGGTTTAATTTACTTAGCCCTCCTTCGAACCTCCCATCCCTTCCCCCGGACCAAGTTATAAGTTGGCCGGAACTCAGCTTAGCTCTATGGACGATAACTTGCCTTCCTCGGCTTCCACTGGTCCACATCTCTCGAGGAATCTCATTGGGCGAGAAGTGACGGTTAAGTTCACCTCCGTAGTTACATCAACTGGGCCACAGGCTGTTCAACGTTGATTGAGCACTATATACACCAACCTTCGAAAAATGTCACTGCTCATACTTGCGTGCGCTCTCGACATGAATAAGTGATTTCGATAACTTGAATCACTTTTGCTGAATCTTGAGTTAATTATCTGTTATCCACTTGCGAATCAGTATAATGCACTGAGGTTTTACTGCTAGGCCAGTGTAACTCATTATATAGACTGTTCACGGTAAAGTGAGCACTTTTTTAAGGCCCTGCTAAATTTTTCCTTTAAATTAATTTCTAATTTACTGCCACTTTTTAATGCAAACATTGCAATATTACTAATAAACACAGTGTATACATTTCACCACTCTCAAAAGTTAACGTCTGAGATTGCAATAAAAAATATTTATTTGGGGTAAATGCCTTTTGTGAGGGCCTTAAAAAGTGCTCACTTTACCGTGAACAGCCTATACCAAGTTTTACAGACACTTATTAGTAGGGCCATGTATTTTTCGCTAACAGATTTATGCTCATGCTATACTTCAATATCCTACGTCCTTAATTACAACTTTCTTTGGTTATTGGCCGCGTGACTACGTGGATGACTAGTTCTTATTCGACTGGGCCAATCAGAATAAAGTACTCTGATATATGATTCGCAGGCAAACACTTGCGGCACGTGACATTTAAAATCATCCACTCACCAAAGTGCATACAGACTGAAGGGTTTTCTAGAGTACAGCTGATCTTGAAATCATTTTGCGAAAAAAACGTGCCCCTATTTATCAGTTAATAAGAACTAAATCGTATAGCATGTTTGCTGTAGTAAACTTAAATAGGTCATGGGTTTAATCCCTATCGAACCAACCCCCTGCTTATTTATGAATTATTGAAATGGAAACATCGTATAGCTGTGTGTTAGCATGATCGTGCCAAGTTATTGCTTTTTTTACTCGGCGATACTTAAGTCTCCAGTCGCGACTAGGAAGCCCATGTCTCGCTTGTCAATCTGTATCAAATCGTCAGGCATACGTCTCGTTTGCCGATCTTTATCATGTCAGCAGGCTCACTCAACGTCCGTTGATTTCTACTACGTCAGTAAGCCAACGTCTCGATTATCGATCGATACCACTAGAGCTTGTGATATTTAGCGAAAAAAATTTCAGTACAGAGTAGACTTCAATACTACAAGCACCCAACACCAGTTTGACTATTGCCATTGGTTGCTCTCTGCTTGGGAAGACGTTTTCATATTTGACCGGGTTACTCGGAATTCGGCAACATCGGCACAACTCGTACGTGATTCGTCTGCAGACATTTAACGCTTGTCAAAAAGTAATTCAGCCAATCAAGACAAGTACACGACCCTACAGTGTTTTGAAATATAGCTTGTCTTGAAATCTTTTCGCGGAATTTCACTACCCCTAGTTATCACATCAGCAAGCTCATCTATTGATTATCCACCTGTAGCACGTCAGCAGGCCCAAGTATTGATTAACCACGTGTAGGTTGTTAGCAGGCCCGCCGCTTCTCGCTCGAGGACTCCTACTATACCAGCAGGTCCATGTCCCACCTGGCGATCTGTGTCAGCACATGAGGTCGACATCTCACTAGTTGCCCTGTAGCGAATAATCAAACCCACGTCTCGATTGTCGATCTGTGCCACGTCAGTAGGCCTACTTCTCGTCCGTCGACATAATCTGCCACGTCAGCAGGCCCGCGTCTTCGTTTAGACCTGTACCGCGCAGTCAGGCCCATGACTCATTTGCCGGCCTGTACCACACCAGCAAGCAGGCCCACGTCTCACTCTTCGATCCGTACCACATCAGGAGTCCAGCGGCGCGCGGGTGCCCCACATCATCCGAGCCCCTTCTCCTCCTGACGAATAAAATATTCATTCGAATATAAACCCCCGGGCCTGCAGTCGTTACAAATGATCCCCCGGGACAGGACACCGCGGACGAATGCGCTCTCCTCGGCGCCGTCCTGGGGCTTCTTGTATAAGTTTTCAGGGGTGTCCACCGCTCTGGTTCTTCTCCAGGCGTGTTTGCGATTCCTTCGTGGGCACCCACCCTCCGAGTCCTGTGTTTATACAAAAATAATTTATTCGGACGTATGTCGTGTTTATAACATGTAGCCCACGGATCGTCTAATAGCAATTAACCCTTTCAGACCCACATTAATTTACAATTTAAGGAGCTACAAACAAAACATATTATGGTGTGTACTGTACTTAAGTCGTTGTCACAGCCAATGAACTGTAGGCTATATGTTCAGTAAGACGGCTTGCGAATAATTTACCCAAATTAAAGATCACTTGTCACTGAGCTTCTCAGTGTGTAGTGCCGACCAAAAATTACCTACACGACCGTAATGTACACAATCGGGCACACTCGGTCTGAATGAGTTAATGCGGTTTTTCTAGTCGCCCTATATAGCCAAAATTACTTTGTTTATGTTTGACAGAAAAATTTTTTAGAATATAAGTTTCGAGATATTTTTGGATTTGTTGTAATTTTTTACTTAATTATAACAAGAGGCCTGACAATCTCTCGTATTCTTTGCATACTCGAGTCTCGGCAAGTTTTTTCATTGGTTTGTTGCTCCAGTTTTGCCCAAACCACGTAGCATGGTATTCGTCCTTCTCTTTCCTTGCAGTTACGTTATTCGAACAGAACGAGATAGGTTACAAACTGAGATCCAATTTAAAAAGTTAATTGCATATGTGTATCAACTCTAGCTTTTCCTCTGATGAATGCGAATTATAGCTGGAAGAGATTAATTATCTGGACGTTAGTCAGAGGGCGAATGTTTGCTCTTCCTCCGAAGAAGTTTAGTTTTTGAAAAGTGCTCAGTTATAGCTTCCGAGTACAGAAAATACGGAAATTAAAAACAAACAAATGTGTATTTCTTGTAACTGGGAAATCCCCGATTCCCATCTTCTTTGTACAAAAAAAAAAATCTCGGAAACTGCACAGAATATTTGTATGTTGGTAATACGGACTTTCAAAAAGAGAGTCGCGAGGTGATAAGTTTCGGATTCAGTTTCAACGGCATCATCGCATCTTTTCAGACTGACATAATTTTTCTGCGGAAATGTTTGCTTGTGGCCAGCACTGCATTCGACTTGATGACGATAAAAAAACCAAGCGGAAATTGCACGAGGAAGGAGGGAAAGATCCTTCTATCCCAGTTCTTACCCATAATGTGTACCTCGAAGTTGTTAGTGTTGAGGTGAAATGTAGAAATTGTGGGGACTAAAGAATAATAAAAAAAAAAAAATACTGAACAGATACACAGAAGTAGAAACGAAAAACGTTGTTGAGCATTATCCGTATAGCAGTTATACCGTGCAGTGGAACGATGAGAAAAATTCTAAAGTAGGTCGCAGTTGGTATGTGGTTGTAAGCAAATCTCCACCAAAGTCCATTTTTACATAAAGGCGTGTGTTTGTTATACAAGCTTTCCCAACAACAGTTTGATCACTATAAATTCGACACAGTTTGCGTTTGTGCCAGCAATTTCTTTTCGAAATGTCTTAAACTTTACTTCAAATACACATCAGGATGAGTTATTGTGTAACTTTATTATTATATTACGGGATACTTCGTGTTGTCCTAGAAAGTCTACAACGCAATAAATTTTACAGAGCATACTCCAATATTGGCAATGTTCTGTGCCTATTTTCAAGATATATCACAGCGCATATGTTACGCAATTTGTTATACTTCTTCTCGTATTCCATCACAGAAAATTTGCACACTGAATGGATAAAGAGTTTGGTGTTAAGGGGCGTATAAACTTTATTTATCATTAAGATGCTCACTGAACTACGCTTTGCTAACCTTATAAATACACAGTATTGTATTTAGCTAGCATCACACGCGATTTGCTGTAGCCCATACACCCAGCACTTACATATTTTTGCTTGTATGCACGTTGTCTCTTCTTCCGCCTTTTGTAAAATTAACATTGCCACAAGCCCCAGCACTTTATTCATGTGTCGGTCAAGTGAAACTGTAAAATTTCTTAGGAAAGTAAATATTTAAAAAATCTACTCATTTGTACACTTCTGTGCATTAAAAAAGCAGAAAGGGAAAGAAATAATTCAAGTTATCACAAATGGTTACCCAACACTTATTATTTGACGTTAAGATATGGAACTACTTTACATCCATCGTTACCAACTTTACTGGGTGCAAGTCACCCATTGACCCCGTTAAAATATACGCAGGCAGAGCCAGTGACTATTTTCTAAGGTTGATTACAAAAGTGCTCACTTTATCGTGAAACGTATATATTTCCACTGAACGATGGCTTGTTCACACTCGTTATCTTGTTTCGCTCCAAATGTGCACGAGTTCTCTTGAACAAAATAAAACAATAACAGATTATTTGTAGAGCCGAACAATATATCTAGGTGTTCCGCCATCATCTAAACGTATTTAGTACACACAAAATATTTAGAAGTACGTTCGAGAAGACAATTGGTTACTGAGAACTTTATCACCAAAATGTTAGTCAAATGAATATATTTTTGAATGAATACACGCGTTGTTAGCTGGCTCAGCCTGATAGCGTATTACATCTATCCATAGGTACCGAGTTTCTGGCTGTAACAGCATCGACTGAGGAATATCCTGGCAGTAGAACTTCGGCAGGGCTTCAGAAAAGTTGGGCGTAATCGTGAACAGTGTATGGCTGCAGTAGAACCGGTCTGGTTGGCGGTTTGCACCCCTGCGCCGGGCTGATGGCCCGGTGTTCTGCGACCCGCATCACGAGCCCGGGCAGTGATGGATGCACCGGCCTACCTGCTGGAGAATAGTAACCCTCGGCCGCGACCAATAACATACCTTCTCTCTTCGCAAACCTTCGTTCTAGAATACGTGAACATATTGTTCTGGCCCGTTCTGTCTGCAGGACCGACAGACAAAATAAGATAACACGGTATAGCTAGAGACCTGCAAAATTCGCGTTATTATTTGGGGACATGTTAAACTTCAAACACGTGTGCCTCTGCAATACATTTTTTATTGGTCCATACCTCATGTGACACGCTCTGGTAAAACCTGCGCCAATGAATGAACACTTCACAATCGTGTCCCCAATCACGTGCAGTTCAGTCGGAAAGAGAGTGAATTCACATTTATAAAGCAGCCAATGGAGCAACGACGTCGGCTCTAGTGCATACAGTACTGTGACGTTCAGCCTGGTGCCAAATAATAACGCGAATTTTGCGTGTCCCTAGGTAGTATAGCGTAACTCTAGATTGAGAGAAAGATCTGAATTAAAACACAATGAATAGTGTCTTTATTAGGCTTCCACTATTAGTTTTGCACCAAATTGTAGGGAAATGAAACAAGCTAGAGACGCTACAGCTTTAACAACTCTGAACTATGATTTCCACTCTGAACAACAGTTTACTCAACTGGCTTGATGCTGTACTAAACAAGACACTCTCGTTAAGCAAGTCTTTGTAATTTCTCCTGATGCAACGGTTGCCTCTGCGTCTACTCGGTCTTTGCTTGCCACTGATTAAGTTGGCGCAGACGATCTGCTAGAACTCGAACTATGCCGCACACGTCGACCTCATAGCGTCGTCGGGAAGCCTCAGTTGGAGTCGACCTTAGCTCTCAATAACCTACACGCAGTCCACTGGACGGATAGACGCCTGGACGGGGGGGGGGGGGGGGGGTGAGGAGAGGTGCGTGCGGGCTCCTTACACACTATCTACCAAAAAGTAATCGGGCACCAGTCCACAATGTTTGCTCGGTGCTTGTCGCTCCGTTAGAATCTCGTAGGGCCACCTCTTACGACTATAACAGCAGCCACCCTGTCTGGAATGCTCTAGACGAGTGTTTGCAGGACATCCACGGGGATTCGTCGCCATTCCTCTTGCAACCATTCCATGAGTTCAGCAATGGATTTTGGCCGCGCCTGACGAGCCCTCGCCCGGCGATCCAATTCGTCCCAAAGATGTTCTATAGGGTTTAGGTCGGGGCTCTGGGCGGGCCAGTCCAATCGGCGAACATTGTTGTCGGCGTACCACTGCATAGTAGTCCTTGAAACATGGCACCTGGCATTGTCATCCTGGAAGTAACACGGGTCCATTCCGTAAAAACGCCACAATGTTGGGAGCATTTCATTTCACTATCCAGAATAGGCCATTGTGTTCATGATACCACGGAAAAACACCAGCGGTCCTACGCCGAAGGCCGTGAAACACAAGTCAACTGATGTACTGAATTACCTCTCTTCACGGGTGTCCAATTACTTTTTGGTAGATAGTGTATACCATGGGGCGTCCCTGGCCGCCATTCTTCGTGCCACCTTGTTTTCCATACAACTCCGCGCCTGTCCTGAGGCTCGTCTACCCGTGGACGCTGCACAGGCCGGCGATCTCGGCGTCCCAGGCCTCGTTCACAACAATACGCAGAAAAAAGTGTGATGTTGTGGTAACGGTGTTAATGTTACTACAGCGGTTACATTTTGTTGAGTGTGAGCTGTCAGTAACTAATGTTGTTGTTGGTGTAATATGTTAAGCTGTTAATGTAATATAAGTACTATTGTAATAACTTTATCCCCCTGCTGCTCTGTCAACATTAAGGGTGGTGTTTATTTTGCTAACAAATTTTGTGGTGAACTGATAATAATATCTGTGTTACAAATTTTCTTCTATTTTATTTATTTTTTAAATCCATTCCGATATAAAATAAATGAAGTGCTATTATTTTGTCACAAAAATAAATAATATCAACAACAAATTACATTTGGGAGGGGAATCGAACCCGCGCCCTGGGAGCTTGACGTCCTACCAACTCTGCTATCTTAACATGTCTAACTGAGTTTCATATGATTGATATTGAGTAATAAATAACGACAAACTGCAGTTCTCCTTAGTTACGTGGAAATGCTTAATGCTCTATAAATATATGCCTGATTGGCGCACGTGAACTGATTCGCAAGCCTTGAGAGCTGGTCTAAGCTACATTTAGTTAAACTCTCGGTACATGTACCTATTCTCAGTACTCCTAATTGTTTATTACTCAAATAGGGCATCCAGCTCGTGACTTTTTTTGTATTGCCACGGGGATAGAACAGTTACCATGTTAAAAAATTTGGTTACCATACTATGACTGAAAGAAATATTGCATAGATATATGTAGGTAATAATGAAATTATGTAAAATCAACTCAACATTGAAGCGACTGCGATCCCATTTAATATTTCTCCATCCACTTGGCCACTGCGGCCCCACTTGACATAGTTCTATCCACTGAGCCACTAAGGCCCCACTTGGAATCGCTCTATACACTGATCCACTGCGGCCCCACTTCATTAACTCAACATTGAAGCAAAACATCTAAAGTAAACAAAAATGATATTTCATTACCTTCATATCTCTATGCAATATTCTCTATGCATTAATACAAAACTTTTCATATGAAAAAAGTAATTTAAAAATGAATTTTTAGGGTAAAAGGTAATGATCGCGTAATCTGATCTTGCTGAAATTCGAACTTGAGCTGTATTTTACCCTGAGGATTCGCTCTGCAGAATTTGAAGAACTTCTGTTGAGTTTCAAGGGACTTAGAGGTATTTAAGACTGACAGACAGACAGAGATCGTCTACTTATTATATATTATTGCTCGTTATGAAATTGCTCATTAAACTATTCGTTATGCAATTACTCATTATACAATTTCTTCTAATTACACCTAATTACCCTCTACGGCTCTCTAACCAAGGACTGACGGACCCTTCAACCCTCCTGGTCCAACCCTACACCCCCCTTATCACGCAAATAACCTCTCGCCCTCCAGATTTCCTCCAAACATTTCATGGTCATGCAAGTATCCCGTGGGCCTTTTGTCCACGAAAAGGGCACCCTCACATGCAACGGCCAATCACAGTACACCTCAGGAGGGGTGGGAGAAGCTGTCAGCCAAACACAACCCTCCCTTTGAAGGATGCGGGGGGGAGGGGCTTATCTGTTTCCCAGGTTAAAGGCTGCCTCCAATTAGTGTTCCTCTCTCTGACACTCATTTATAGGTTATTCAAATGGCACTTAGGGCCGGTTGCACAATCGCGGTTCGAAACTCGACTCGATCTGAGATCATATCTAAGATCGTCACTGATAACTGCTGCACAATTCGAGTTCAGAGCTGGACTGGAGATCGAGATTAAGTTCATTTTGAACCGCCGAGATTGAAGGTTCGAAATCTCGATCCGAGATCAGCAGCCGTCATCGAAATGTAGTTCGAAATACGCCAACAGATAGAACTACGTTTGATTGTTTTCTTGGGAAATTGAAACACCATTATACGTACTTGAATATTATTCAGTAAAATTCGTACAACAATAATTCACATAAAACGGTTAAAATATCGCACATCAAGTTCTATCTATTATGAAAATACGTCTACTTCCATGACGTCATATGTTACGAACCAATAGCAAAATTTGTCTCATATTTAATAATCGATCTTCTCCAAGATCAACGAATCGGAGATCCAGAATCATGAAATTTCGTTGGTGCAACACTTTTACATTGGAACAAAGATCAAACTGGATTCTGGTTCGGAACTAGGATCATTCGATCTCGGATCGAGGGCGATATTGTTGCAACCGGTCCTTAGGCCACTAATGACTCCCTAGCGTCCTGAAGCGGCCTCGCTACCTCTACTGGCGGGCAGAAAGATAAGACGCGTAACACGTCATGTGATCCAGTCACGTATGTGATTGTGAGCTAGAGTGTTTTGGAATACAACTTGTTCTGAAATCTTCTCGCGAAGAATAGGTGTTTCTACTGACAATCATTGGCGACGCCTGATTTTCGCGAAAAGATTCAATGGCCAGTTGTATTTCATAAAACTGAAGCTCAGATCCACTTTCATGATTGGATGATTTACGTGTAACGGATTATAGGTATCGGTCCGCAGATCACAGATGCGCACTACTGGATTCTGAATCGCCAGCCGAGTAGGAAAATGTTTTCTCGCAAAGACACGAGACCAATAAGCAAAAATAAAAAGCTGATATGCCAATGGGGTATTGAAAACGAACATGCGCGGAAATATTTTCGTGAAATTCGGGTGTCACTAATGATCATGCAGTCGTAAATATAGGCGACTCGCTTCTAGTTTTCTTAATTGTTAGTTAATGCGTACCGCACTCAAAAGTGTTAAAAAAAAAAAAATTAAAAAGAAACTCTCGTGAATTTTTCCGCGTGTCTATAAATTACTGCATTTAGGAGCTGTGGTCGATCGCTTGGCGTGGAAGTGTAAGTGGTTCTTGGAAGGTGGTGGGGGGAGGGGAGGGGTGCTAGGGGTAGATGATGGTCTCGGGGAGCGAGAGCAGGTAACTCTGTTAGCCTGTGCTGCCGTCTGGCGGCGTGATGTGCAATCTGCCGCGTCCCTCCACCCCATCCCCTTCCACTACGGCCATGCCCCATCGTCTCGCCCGGGGGGCATTAACACTCATCATGGCTTGATTACACACCGACCCTGTACTTGCCTCCTAGTCAGCCAACCCCTCTGCCCCCTTCCCAACCTCCCTTTACTCTACCACCCGGTGTCCTATAGTGGATGCTCCGCTGCCCTGATGCCTGGCCGGTCGAGTGCGAACTCGCCAGAAATCACGCAGGCAACGTCTATATTGTATAGACTGTTCACGGTAAAGTGAGCACTTCTGAAGGCCCCTATAAATTTCTCCTTTCATCATATTTCCATCTTCCTGCTGCTTTTTAATATAGACATTGCAATGTGACCAAAAGCACAGTGTATACATTTAACCACCACCAAATGTAATGCCTTAGGCTGCAATAAGATATATTTATTAGCGGTTAATGCCTGTTGGGAGGTCCTTAAAAAGTGCTCACTTTACCGTGAACAGCCTATAACTGTACGTGAAGGCTGTTCACGGTATAATGTGAGCACTTTTAAAATCAACCCTTGAAAAAATGTCACTGTCCCCATCTGCGTGTATTTTCATCGGGTGCACGTAGTGACATGCGCCCAGTAAAGTTGGTAACTACTCAGAGAGAGTAGTTCCATTTCTCAGCGTGTAATCAAACGTTTTGCGTAAACATTTGTCAATACTAAAATGAATCATTTTTCTTCCTTGTTTTTAAAATGCACATAAAGGTATGGATTATAAAATTTGTAAAATATTTACTTGTGTAATAATTTTCCAGTTTCCCTCGCATAAATTGCATGGCATGGGTCAGTGACCCAGGCGGTTTTGTATTTTGTGGAACTCTTGTCTCATAAATAAGATCCAGCATATATTTTGCATTTATGTATATAACCTCAAACATGGAAAATGAACAAGAGAATAATGCGATGGATAAGGAGTTGGCCTACACCATACCAGTTAAGGGTCAAACGAGAATCCCTACACTTTAAAAACGCGTTGTTCGTCAGCACACATGATTTGTAGAGACCTGCAAAATTCGCGATATTATTTGGGGGCATGTTAAACGTCAAACACGTGTGCCTCTACAACACATTTTCTATTGGTCCATACCTCATGTGACACGCTCTGGTAAAACCTGCGCCAATAAATGAATACTACACAATCGTGTCCCTCAATCACGTGCAGTTCAGTCGGAAAGAGAGTGAATTCACACTTATAAAGCAGCCAATGGGGCAACGACGTCGGCTCTAGTGTTTACAGTGTGACGTCCAGTCTAGTGCCAAATAATAACGCGAATTTTGCATGTCCCTAATGATTTGTTACCGCAAAGTAGAAGTCAGTTCTATAGGCTGTTCACCTTGCTTAGAATTTACTTGTGTGTATTCCTCCGCCATATGTAAAATTAACTTTGCCATGGACCTGATCCCTTTATTCCTGCGACGGTAAAGTGAAACTGTGAAATTATTACAACCGTAAAAGTATTACAAATGTGCTGGTTATTTTACGAATTCCAAATCACAGAAATCAAAATAAACACGTCTACGTGATTTGTGGTCTGAGCTGTCCCACTGCGAAGCTCAATATCCACTGATTTTACCTGTGGCTGAACGATTCGCAAACCATCTTACAGGTCTGGGTCATAATTGGAACATATAGCTGTAGCCAAATATGTAACCTACAGCTCATTGGCTCTGGCAACGAAGCACATGTTGGATTGACTTACTTACAGCACGCATCAGAAAAATTTTGGTTTGCAACACCTCACGCCATAAACTAAAGCATGTCTGATAGGGTAAGACTTGTAACTATTTTGTTCCTCCGTCGGTACCAACTTAACTAGACGCATGTTAGTTCACTGTGCGTGTTATATACACACGCGCGCGCATTTTTTCAAAGGATGGTTTAAAAAGTGCTTGAAGAAAAAGAGATGTAGAAACTTATCCACAAAGCAGATCACTCACAATAAGACACGCCGAACACTTGGTACTGATTCCTTGCTGTGCACATAATGCACATAACTACGGCCATAAGTGTCCATCATGTGCACCCGAGCGAGGTAGCGCCGTCGACTCGCGTTCGGGAGGACCTGGGTTCGAATTCCGGTCCGGACTGCCTGATTTTCAGTTTTTCCATGGTTTCCCAAAATCACTCCAGTGGAATGTTGGGACGGTTCCTTAAACCTTTCAGGCCCGCCTTAATGTACTGTTTCAAGGTGTTGCGAACAAAAACCTTTATGGTTCGTGCTGTACTTAAGTCGACACAACACTTGTTTCGGTGTCACAGTCAGTGAGCTGTAGACTATATGTTCAGCTACAGTACTGTGAACCAATTATGATCTAGAAAAATAAGATGATTTGCGAATATTTACCCACATGAAATATCACTGACCATTGAGCTTCGTAGTTTGCAGTACGGACCAAAAATTACCTATACGTACGTAATGTACAGAATTGTGCACACTGGGTCTGAATGGGTTAATAGTCCTTTCATAATTAATGTAGACATTTGTATACATGTCGAAGACTGAGATTATATTTGATCGGTACTGTGCTTTGCACGGCTCAGTGCCCAATGATCGTCCTTGTGGGTAAACTGATTTGTAAACCGCTCCACTGCTTTACGTTATAACTAATGATATGAAAATTTTGTGAATTAAATTTAGGAATTGATAGACGTCTAACACATGTACACTGAAGACACTTTTGCAATTGGATCACAGTTCATTAGACATGCCTGGACGACTCTGAGACAACAAGACTCTTGCAAGGAAAGAAGTAATGGATGTCATACTTAGAGATGTTGAAAAATCGCGGAAATTTTTTTGAACTAACATCTCTTCTGTGACACACTAACTAATTTTTTTTTTTTTCACTCGGCTAAGTTTTTGAAGACCGATCACAAACGTTCTGCCTCATAGTATCAGAATCCTTATTGGGTAGTATGTTCATATGCATGACAGCCAATAAGTAAAGAAAACTGTCGGGCACGTGTACAGTATGTTGAATCTTAGCAAACAGTCAACTTTACCCACGATAAACCACCATCCCTACTCATACATTATGAGCCATACTGTTAGGCGCGAGGTAACATTGTTCATTTGCTGCTGCTGCTTTAGAGAGTAGCCAAACATCTGAAGGTTGACATTACACAGGACTTTAGAGTCTAGCCTACTAGCCATTGAACTCACAACATTTTCCACAGTCCGGGATTCGCTTCTTGTTTCCTTGCAAGTCGGCTATTGGCGCGGAGTCGTCCAGGGAGTGTCTAATAAACTCTGATCCAATTGCAAAGGTGACTTCAGTGTACACACGTTTGAAATCTATCCTGTCCTGAAATGAAGTCGCAAATTTTTCCTATCCCTAAATATATCTGATCACCGAGCACAAAACCCACAGTTTACTGGTTGCGACGACAAATAAAGTTCTCTGCTGTCAGCGCACATCAAAGTATTTCTTATTTTCAATATCAGAAACAAATTTATGTGCGAGTGAAAGGGTTAATACAAGGATCTGGCCGGTTCCTTCGCCGTTCCTCAAGAAAGTGTTACCTTACTAACACTCTATAGCTGTTCAGGGACACTAAAATAACAGCCAAAATATAGAATGAAACATGTTATTGATCGTAAATATGTTGGCTTAAAAAACTTTTCGTCATTTCCCAGTGTCTCTGGAGATAGTGTTACAGTTCATTTTGGCCGCTTTATTTCCAAGTAATCTGGATTTCGGTACTTCCCCATATCCGGATGACGTTCGCCCGCAGTCGATCCGGATAAACGAGGTCTAGTGTTCTATATATTTTTTTGCAGTGTGCAAGGCGGGTGACCCCAGGTACCGCAGATTTGCGGAGATCTGCGACCAGACCGTTGTCGCACCCCTACCACTAACTATTGCCCACGACCACCTTCCCCCCTCCCCCAACATTGCCACTCGAGATTGGATAGGGAGGGGAGATGGTGGCGATGTGCGGTGGCGTCAAATGGGGCGAGTAAAACACCTGCCAGGGGTTCTCCCACACCAACCACCCCACTCCGCAGCAAATTGCGGCTGAGTGCCCGCAAGGGGGTTTGGAGGGGGTGGGGATAGTATTAGGGGTGGGATTCTCGGAGAGACAAATTGCGGCAGGTTTAGCCCGAAGTGTGACGGGGTTGGGGGATGACGCCGCAGGGGTGGCTGGTGCCCGCGCCTCTCCCCCCTGTCTCACCCCCCGGCAAGGGGGTTGGCGATGTCAGCGCACGCCACTCCCGCTGTGAATTAACCCCCTCCCCCATTTTTGTGAAGTCACGTGCCGCGTGAAATACAGAGAGGACGTGACGAAAACACATGCCAAAACCTCGCAGGAGACGTGTGAGTAGGATATGCTGATTTTTCGCGAGAAATATTTCGTGCCAAGGTTAGTCTCCAAACCTATACGTTTTCCCAACTCTTTATCACTACAGACCTGCGAAATTCGCGTTATTATTTGAGGACGGACATAACTGCAAGTTTCTGTGCGTTTGTCCGACTCCAGTCATTAGCCAAAAATATGTCTGGCTCACCTCGGCGAACTTTTGAGCCAATAATGTAAGTTCAGCAGTGCAATTGCCAATCTCTTCTAAGAAGGTCAAGCAGATAGGTAATGGTGACTAACTCTTCGAGTTCTGCGACGTAATATATCGTCTGAATTTAACCGAGTTGTATGGAGTTTGCCGTGATATTTCGACATCCGCATTTTTTACACACACGAGCGTGGAAATATTACTTCGCCTGCACTTTACATATAGTTCTTGGTACACCTCAATCTCGACATTATATTGATAGAGAGCTAGTCAGTAATATCTAGAAACCTGCGCAAATTCGAGACTTAAATGACCTCCAGGCTAGATTCTACATTATTATGTACAAATTTGTCGATGTCAACTGTGCATTGGTTCTCTGCTGTCACAGTGGAAGGCAACGATTGGGCCAGCGTTCTCCAGGAGGTGTCAAACACTGCGTGGGCCAATGGCCAATCTTATATAAACACACATGTTTTGAATTCTAACTTGTCCAAAAATGAATCCGCGAATTATTCAGGTCTCTAGTAATGTCAGTTGTTCAGTGTATGAACCAATAGGACGGTTGTAAATGGGTATATAGACAAAAGCAGAACTGATGGTAATACAGTCGAATCTTTTCTAGCTTGTCGTGATTACCAGTAAATCTGTACCGCACGCAAAGTGTTAAGGAGCAAAATTCAATGAAACTATGGAGCGCAGTCCAGTGTGCGGGCAACAGAAGTCTCGTTGGGCAAGACGAACAAGAAAATAGTACCTCATATGTACTGCAGCCAGCGAGGAAAGAAATGTTGCACACGTGTGCGTAGGATGTTGAAACGTAAAGCTTGTTTCACAATTAAAAGTACAACGGTAACGACATAACATGGGTCGTGTACACAAGAGTTAACCGCCATGTTCTCGAACCGATTCATTCACAACCGCTCATAGCAGGGTTCGAGGAAGAAATGTTGCAAGATATCAATTTAGAGAAAAAAAAAAAAAAAAAAAAAAAAGCAGGCGACTACTAGCTATACATATAGATAAGGGTAGTGAGATTTCGCGAAAACATTTCAAGATGAGTTATATTTCAAAACACTGTAGGGTCGTTTGCTTGTCCTGATTGGCTGAATTACTTTTAGACAAGTGTTAACTGTGTGCACGCGAATCACTTAGGGGCCGTGCCGATGTTGCCGAATACTGAGTGGCCCGGTTAAATACGAAAACGCCTTCCCAAGCAGACAGCAATCAATGACAATAGACATACTGCTGCTGGGTGCTTACAGTATTGAAGTCTAACCTGTACTCAAATTTCTTTCGCGAAAAATCACTAGCTCTATAATACATCGTTGCCCTTAAGGTATAGGGGTATATCGTATTGAAAATGTTAGAATATTTCATATCAAACGAATGCAAGGGTCCAAACAATTAGAGATTTATAGCGAAAGGAAAAGTTATGCTTTTATAGTTAGACGGTATTTTTTTTTTTTTTTTCGTAGAAATTTTTTTGACTTTTTCCTATGATTCAGAATACTTAATGTGTGAGACAGTTTTATTTCCTTATTGTTTCTCGTGCATGTACGAAGCTACTGCCCAATTTCATTGCACCAATGGGAATCTGGCCCTCTGAATCAGAATGTTTTTGATTGGTCTGCAAAAATAATAGCTGAGTCAGAAGCTTATCATTGAATTTTAAAAGGATGAAATTCACTCTAAATCTGAATAAATTATTTCAGTCAGAAGAATTATTTTACTGAAACTTCCATAAATGAGCTGTTGTCTACTCGCGAATTAGAGGAATGCACCAGAGATTTTGCTACTAGACCGGAATAATTTACTAGGTTACAGTAGATATCACAGTTAAATCAGAGAATACCAGCAACTAAACTGCTCAGAATAATTTTACTGGTTCAAGTGGAGCAGTTTTCTCAGATCTATAATGAAATCAGCTAATTGTTAGTAGCTCTTGCTGTTTCGGTTTCAGAGTGTAGATATGTGGGCTCAAATTTTTTTTTCCGCGAGTTTCCATTGTGCCTGTGAGTGAGTGAATGAAGTGATTTGGGTGGCTCTTAAGGTTGAAGTAAAGCAACTGCCTATGGAGCACTGCGTATGACTATACACCATGATGAACTAAAAAAAAAAGTAGTACAGACACCATAAAAATTGTCAGAAAAGTGTGATTTATGCTGTATATGAAAGAAGAATGTATATACTTCGCAACATTATAAAAGTTTTACTAAAATACACTTTGTAAATGTAAAAAAATTATCGATTAAAATAGTCTGTATTTTTAACAAAATTTAAACGCATTTCCATTCTAGATGCTTTACAAAGCAGAATTTGCAATAAAATCTTCATCGTGGAATATCGTAACAATGTTTTATGATTGTGTGTAATAAAATTGTAATAATAATGTAGGAAATCATTTTTATACATAAGTTTTATGTGCGTCTATTTGTCACAAATATTTATGGTTGAAATTTACGTAAATAAAGTTAATTATAAAATTGATATGATACATTATTACAATGATTTTATAACACATGATCAAAGTAAATATTATGACTATCTTTCCTGAAGAAGATTTTCTTGCAAATTCTGCTTTCCGAAGCATCCAGAATGGAAATTTTGTTAGAATTATAGACTATTTCAATCGATAATTTTTTAACATTTAAAAAGTATATTTTAGTAAAATATTTTATAATCTTGCAAAATATATGTACCTATTCTTCTTTCATATTCAGCATAAATCGCACTTTTCTTACAATTTTTATGGTGTCTGTACTATTTTTGAGTTTTTCACCTTGTATAGTCGGGTGTAGTGTTCCATAGGCAGTTGCTTTACTTCAACCTTAACATCGAGGTCTTGAGAGCCGACGAGGGTGAAGCGAGGTGAGTACGGAGCATCGCGGGAGTGAAAGGGTGGGGGAAATGAGAGAACCCCGAGAAAACCCGCTGACGAGCGGCATCATCCGACACGACTCCCACATGCGAAAATCCGGGGTGACCCAGCCGGGAAACGAACCCGGTTCGCCTTGGCGGAAGGCGGGTAGTTTAGCCACTAAATTACCGCGGCCCCTTCAGTGTGTCTTTGTATAGCACTTTCATATACCTAGCCACAGGAAAAATTGGCATGTCAGTGACCTGCTCTGTCTGATAGACTTCGTGGTTCTCTGCATAACAGAGCTGCTGAAATTTGTTCACCGGCCCGTTCCTTTGTGAGAAACCAATTTCGCGGTCGGCTGGCTTCTGTATGGTCGGGCGTCCTCCAGCATCACGGTATTATCACCGGCTCAGAATTCTCTCCGGCGTGCCGGACAGTGTTCTTCTCGCGATAATGACACGCACGTACCCGAGTTTAGAGTCCATCCTGATTCCAGACTTTCTCGGTATGTAGCGATGGGTAGCTTGTTGGTGCGAGGATACTCTCTGTTCTTTTTTGTCCTCTCTCTTAAATTAGATTGGTTTTTACTTGAAAATTGGTTTCTCTGATGCTGAATGTTCTTGACCGACACGTAAGTGGTTCACACAAGCAAAGAAATTAATAAAAATCCACCTAGTTTAAAATACAAAACTAATTAAAATTCTTTTTTTGGGGAAGCATTCTATGACGGAACGATGTCGAAGATTCATTGTCCTTAAACCACATTCGCTATGCCTAGAGTAACTTGTTTTTCGCGAAGAGAATTACACTCAGTCTATACTTCAACTTGGTACATGTAGGCCTAAATTTGGGCATTTCCTCAGGCAACTGGCCACATGCCTGTGTGGGAAGACATTTTAATACGCGACTGGGCCAATCAGACCTAAGTTACCCCTGACCGTCCGTGAATGACTGGCAGAGAGATAAGACGCGTGAAAGTTCACATCGCGTCTGAAGTGATGTGTTTTGCAATACAACTAGTATTGGAACCTTTGGGCTGGAAATAGGTTGCCCTGGGTATTCCATACCTGCTTCCTTGTGGCAACGTGAAATACACTGACATTCAACGTGGTCTGTTTACATGACGGCGGGGAGTGAAGAATGCTCATTCTACCTTCATGCAACCGAGCGAGGCGGCGTAGTCGTTAACACTTCGAGGTGAGCAGACATTTACAAGACAACCAAGACAAGTTAGAAGTGAGTTACTTATATCCACTACTACAGGAACACAGGTTCTATTGGTCTCTGTGTTACCACTCACTACAGTTCTAGTGCAGGCCAACATGACAATGGACACGCCTACTGTGCTCTACAACGTTTATTATTGGCTGGTTATCAGTCACTAGGGCGCTGAGTTAGTTTTGTCCCAATCAACTGTCTTTATTTGTGTAAGATGGTTTACAATCACACCTGCACATTTGCGGGGATGTAATAAAAAATATGTTTGTATTCAGTAGGGGTAGGAAAAAATCGTGAATTCGTTTCAGGCCATGATATATTTCAAACGCGTGTACACTGACGTCACCTTTGCAATTGGAAGGGAGTTTATTAGACACTCCCTGGACGACTCCGCGCCAATAGTCGACTTGCAAGGGAACAAGAAGTATATCCCGCAGTGTCAAATGTGAGGAAACACTGGGGCAACAGCCAATTAACAAACGTCTGTGGTTCGACTATACTAAGGATTGTGGAGTCTAGCATACAGGTCATTGAACTCACGGAATTTTCCCGTCCCTAGTAGTCAGTAAAGTTATTGTTACTGAGCTGTAGAGTTCTTATAAGATCCTGTTAAACACACGCAGTACAACGACTGCATGAAAATGTTAGTGTTCTTTTCAGTGACAAAGAAATGTTCAAACTACTTTTGCTCGAGCTACACTCGAGCTTAGTCCTCAGTGTTAAACACTGGACTCGCGTTCGGGAAGACCTAGGTTCTAATCCTTGCCCTGCCATCTTGTTTTCATTTTCTCGAAATTTCTCCAGGTGAATGCTGTGCGATAGTTTCTTACTACAGGCCACGGTCGATTCATGCCCGTTCCTGCATGTCTCTAACGTAAAGGTTCCGGGTTCGATTCCCGTCACCCGCAAACGGGATTTTCAAAGTCCTATTTGGTTTGGGACATGCCTGACTAGGCTTCACAAAGTGTGTTCTGTGCAATATTGGCTGATCTACGATATTTTATAGTATAATAACTATTAAGTAGACACATTACTGTGTAAAGGCCAAATAAATCGTTTGTGATTTTGCAGGAAAATAGTTTGAGAATTATTACACACATTATTGTAATTCTACATGATATCCGTCGGTAGGTACATTGCTCTTTTTTTGTATAAATACTGAATATATTCTGTACACTTATCAAGCAA
Organism: Dryococelus australis; assembly: GCA_029891345.1. NCBI lineage: Eukaryota > Metazoa > Arthropoda > Insecta > Phasmatodea > Phasmatidae > Dryococelus > Dryococelus australis. The sequence continues at coordinate 19,441,508 of CM057003.1, read as the reverse complement.
ATTATTTCGAAGTTAAAAAAAAAAAAAATTGGTAGTTTTACCTAGAAATTTTTTGGGATCTACTTTCGAAACATTTTCTTTTGAAAGGTACAAAAAAAAGAAGAATTTACGGTGTGATTTAAGTAACCATACGTTAACGTGTGTATATGGGTATTCGAAATACTCCAGAGTGGTCTAACAAAGCCCAGTGAAGCTTCCTTGGTGTTTGTAGTAATAAAAAGAGCGGAACGTAAAGGATAAGCGTATTGATTACTTTATAATAGCTACGACTTAAGTAAAAAGTGCGTGTTATGAAAATGTACGATAATTTAGTGAATTATCTGTTTGATAATCGTCATTGTATATTACTGGAATTTCGCATAAACGTAGCGCGCGTTTCGTGAAGAATAATGTTAACACTTTGAGAGCTGCCGACGTAATATTACGTCGCCTGAATTGAACTGAGTTGTATGGAGTTTGTCTTAACGTTACGACAACCGCATTCTTCGAAGACTTGTGGCGGAAAAATATTTCTTCGCCACAAGTTCTCATAGGGTTGTCTGCAACGTGGCATTGAGTGAGCAACACTGTGTGTGTAAATTACTCAGATGAACAGGTTGGCTTGTATATTATTCTACGTCCGACAGAACATGTGATCGGGGCACTTCCAACTCTGCGTTGTATTGGCGGAGACTTGGCCAGTCGTGAACGTTGCACAGCATAGTAGGCGTGTCCTGTATCGTGCGAATCAGTAGCAGAGTTGCGAATGGGAATGCGGGGACTGGTGGCCCGTGCAGTCGTGAATATAGGTAATTCACTTATAGCTTGTCTTAATTATCAGTAAATATGTAGAGTACTCAAAATGTTAAGATTGCGCGTCACCAGGTGGCAACGTTAAGCCTGTGGTCCATTTCGCCTGTAGCGTGGTAACCTTAAGGCCCGGGTGCACACGTGCGGACATAGACCGCAGCAGCGCGGGAGCTACCTGTGCACTGATACATGTAAGCCAAGCCTTCATGGAGCGCATTTCCAGTGCCGCAGCGGTGCCGCGCGGGCATTGTCCGCACGTGTGCACCTGGGCCTTAAGGTTAACTCTGGTTAACACATTGAGGTCTACACACATTTACTAGCACTTCAGATAAATATATCCACTACTGCAAGAACACCGGTTCTGTTGGTGTCTGTGTCAGAACTCACCATCGTCCTATTGGTCCATACCACACCGGACACTACCCTGTACTTATCAGCGTTCATTATTGGCCTGTCATCAGTCAATAGAGAACCAAACTGATATCGATCCAGTCTAATGTCCTTTAACGTATAAAATGATGTACAATCAATAATGCCTTTTTGAGCACCTATAAAAATTAATTCTATCATTAGCAATATAATTGTACTGCGCTATCTTGTTCTTGTGAGATCGTGTTAAATGCTAGCCGTACAATGACTGCACATCCATGCGAGTTTTGTTCTGAACAATAGATACATTTTCAAATTAGTTTTGCCCGAGCTGCATTCGAGCATCATCTACAAAGTGTTAAAAGGAAATATTATGAGCAGTAGTAAATTAACTTTAAAAACCTTATTTTTACGGGTAACGATAATCTATTCTTCCTCCTCGTCCGCTTTTAAAACGTATTCTTATGTCCCTCGAGTTTGTAAGCAAACACAGGGGTTGTTTGATAGCAAGAGAATCGAGTCCTGCGACCCAGCCGTACCCACTAAACACGAAGATGACATTATCTGCCCGAGTACACGCCCAATGGCGCGGCAAGTGGAAATGACGGTCCAATAAATGTGTCGATACCAGGCCACGGACGTTTCAAATTCATCACTTCCGTCAGCGGCGTTTTCAAGCCGTGCCGCATCCGCCAACTGCTGCATCGTCCACTTGTCACTGGCAGTTATAAACTGTTATTATAGAACATTGTGGACACCGCGCACTGTTTTATCGCAGGAAGTTGGCGGCGCTTTTTTACGTTTTAATATATCGCGTACATGTACGCGGGTTTTATTTCGTTTCTCGACTGTCTGCTGTGCATAAAGCGAACAGAACTGCAAGTAAATACACGGAACTGCGTTTCTTACATTACTCCCAACTTCACATTGCTACACTGGTCAGTGTTTCCATGCATGGGTTTCCATATATACGGCTTTTTTTTTTTCAAAGGTTGATAGCTCATATTTAATAATGTATTTTACTATCAGTACGCAGACAAAATCAGCTTAGTAACAGTAATGCATGAAAGTCCAGTGATTGTGTATATAGGCTGTTCACGGTAAAGTGAGCACTTTTTAAGGCCCTGCAAAATTTTTCCTTTCAATTAATTTCTACCTTTCCACTACTTTTTAATGTAATCATTGCAATATTACTAATAAACATAGTGTATACATTTCATCACTCTCAAAAGCTAACGTCTGAGACTGCAATAAAATATATTTATTAGGGGGTTAATGCCTTTTGGAAGGGCCTTAAAAAGTGCTGACTTTGCCGTGAACAGCCTATAGGCTTCCTGTACGATACGCCCTACATGTCACAAGAGCATTACAGGAAAAGGAGATGTTATCCACGGAATACTTTGTGAATTATTACTTACATTAATGCTGATGTTTGTAAGAAAGATAATACTTTTGTAAACCAAGTTGCGTGCTGGTCGTTTCTGTATCGTTTAAGGTTACAAGATATTACTGCTAAGGTTGGCAGTGACCAATTTTGAATTATTATTTTTTTCGTAATGAACGTAATTGTCTATTAGTATAACAGTTGCTTTTCTAAATCAAGTTGATGCCAGAGATATGTTCGCGTGGAAGACTTTTGCAATTGATGGAGTTGTGATTGTTCAGACTCCGTTCGTAATTATTGGTCAGGATCCTGTGATATATTAGCGTAAGAAAGTGAAGTTTGAACTTGGGGGTGACATATGGATCTTTCGTGTATTGATTGGCAGTACTGATCATCTTCGTGTATTAATTCGTGTTCGTGTATAATGCGTCGATGTCAAAAAATTTTATGACCAAAATTGGTTCAGTGATACTGATCTTATAATAATTACAGACTTTGGAAAATCACAAAAACGTTTTCAACGAACATTTTTTCCAAAAAACAGTATCATGATGGTTTTTTTAATGATTTGTTGATATATTCTTGACTTGGCTTGATTTCTACGTAAGGCGGAAGAATACACAACGTGTATTCACGTACACTTTAGATTCGAATCAGCGGGAAACCACTGATTCGCAGTGAAATTCAACTACTCTAATCAGCGAAAATGACTCCACTTAGAATCAGTGGAAAACCACTTATTGTATCAGTGAAAATAATTCACTGATTGAATAAGTGACGTGAAACTATTTCACTGATTGAATAAGTGACGTGAAACTATTTCACTGATTGAATAAGTGACGGCCGACTGCAGTGGCGAATTAAATATTACTTTTGTTGAATGTAGCCAATTAATTACGTGAAATAAACATATTTACGATAGTTTACAATTTATATTGTGCAATTTACGGTAATTTAAAAAAAACGTAAAAAAACTAATTCGCAGGTGGCCGGGATTTAAGTCAAAATTTCACTTGATCAATCACTGAAGGAAATATGGCATTTTTCTACTGGTTCATCACTTAAATTCACTGAAGTGACTGATGTATAATTCAGACACGTTTGACTGACTGAAACAGTGAAATCCTCACTGATTCAGATTTAGAGTGTATATCTTAGGCAGGGCTTTCAAAAGTGCTCATTTTACCGTGAACAGCAAATAGACATGTTTAAGCTTTGTTTGCTTGAGGCGGAGGAACATCCTGAAAAATTTGAGAAAGGATGGAGATAACCGAGAATGGACTATGGTTTCATACAGTACGGCATCATGCGCACAAGTATTGTGCGTTGGAGACCAGCAGTCGACTTTTTATCGCGATAATACACCGTCTTACATTACGGCGTTGCCGAGGTGGCTCCAATTTCCTGTTTGGCAACACCTGAAATCGTGAATTAATATACCAGCGAGCTCTTTACAGTGGCTCCGGCGTCATCGAATTGTTCCACTTCAAGGACATTAACAGCCTGTCAAACGGCAGTATAGTTCGAACTCCAGTCCGGAGCAAGCACAGTTCTTTTCGCCTGGGGAACCACTTAAATAGTTGAGAAGCGAAAACTCGTCCAGACACACGGGGACGGATTAAGGGGAGAAAAAAGACGCGGGAATAACGACGACAAACAGAATTATAACTTACGCCCCCAAGGGCGGAGGTTTGTAGGCCGATAAACTGTGATACTGTTTTGTTACGGCGATGTTTCCAGGCCCGCGCGAGACTTGAAATGCGAGAGCTCATCGGAAAGTAACGTATCTCATTTATAGGCTGTTCACCGTCAAACGAGTACATTCTAAGGCCCTTATAAATATTTCCTTTCGCCCAATTTCTATCATCCTGCTGTTTCTTAATGTAAACAATGCAACGTGACCAGTATAGACATTGTATACATTTCGCCACTCTGAAATGTTGACGTCTGAGGCTACAAGAATATACATTTATAAGTGGTTAATGCCTGTTGGGAGGGTCTTAAAAAATGCTCACTTTACGGTGAATAGCCTATAGTTTTGTGGCTAAGGGGCTGAGAAACGGGGTCCTTACTAGCACGCAGAATTAGACCTTACTGTTTGTTTGGAAGCACTTTTTTTTTTCCTGGAAGGGACGCCGGGATTGAGCGGCAAACCGACTCGCCTCCCACCAAGGCGAACTGGGTTCAATCCCAGGCCGGGTCTAACCGGATTTTCGCATGTGGTGATTCTGCCGGACGATGCAGCTGGTCGTCGGATTTTCATCCCAGCGCTGTTCTATACTCACCTCGCTTCACCCTCATCGGCTCTCAAGACCTTGCTATTAACAACCGCCCAAATCTCTTCACTCGCCCACTTTTTTTTTTTTCGAACATAGCACGCTGAGACGTGTCTGTAGACGTCTAGTTTAAAGATTTTTTTTTTTTTTTAACGAGTTTATATGCGAGCGGGACGTAAAGTTAACTGTCTTGCAACACAGGTTCGGCGCGTGCGATTGTCGAACACGGACTCCGCTCAAACAGAAATGTAACCTCTATTTTAATCATGGCACTCAAACGAACCACGCTGTTCTCGAACCTACCAAACAGGAAATCGATTACCCGCGGACGCCACGGCTATTAGGTCGTAACTCTGCAAAACAAAAATGAGCAAAGTCAAGCAGTTAAAATATATAGTTTCTTGAGGCTTGGGCACCGCTAACGAGTCATGTTCTGTGTTTATTGCATGAACATCTTAGTTTATATAGGCTGTTCACGGTAAAATTAGCACTTTTGGAAGCCTTGGTTAAGATCTACTTGTATACACGTGGTGTATTCCTTCGATTTCTGTAGAATTAATATTGGCATGGCCCTCGTATCACTTTAATTCATGCGTATATACGTATTTCCGCGCAGAATTTTTTTTTTGTTTTTTTGTTTTGGTCATGTCTGCAGACAAAGTTCAAATTGGTTAATAAACGTGGGACATATGTAAACCCGGATTTGGACGTAAAAGAATTGCGTTAGCCACAATCGCAGTTTGTATGCGTGCACAGTGTCAAGAAAATGCTTAATGCCACAGAGATTAAATGGAGTAGTAGATGTCAAACACGAGATGACTTAACGTGCCAGTAATCCTTAATAAATGTCACGCAAAAATTAATTTTGTTTGTAACGATTAGATGTACTCTTTGAGGAATATTTTTAATATTTCGTTCGCATATTTAAAATTGAAATTCACATTTCACAAATAAAAAAAATCGAATTAATATATATTTGTTTAATTACTTAACGTTGCAGTCTTCCGTTAGAAATATGACCGAGTGAGGTGGCGCAGTGGTTAAACTTTGTGCTCACTTTCGGTTACAACCTGGGTTCGAATCCAGCTCCGACCATCCTGATTTCAATTCCCCATGGCTAGGGACCTGCAAAGTTCACGATATTATTTGTCATCAGGCTAGACTTCACAGTACTGTACATGCTATAGCCGGCGTCGTTTCTCCATTGGTTGCCACCTATATGTGAGGTCACTCCCTTTCTGACTGAACTGCACGTGATTGGGGCACACTATTGTGAAGTGTTCGTTTATTGGCGCAGAGTTACCTGGGGCGTGTCAAAGTTCGGTCCAATGGATAAACGTATTGCAAAGGTACAAGTGTTTAAAGATTAACGTGTCCTCAAATAACAACGCGGATTTTGCACGCCTCTACCAATGAGGCACAAGACCCAGTACAGAGCCCCGCGCGGTCAATCAGTGCACAGGTGCGTACGCATGATTTTATTTTGAAATGGGATAAACGTCGATTTCCGAAGTGAGCACTTCGCAGCAAAAAAAAAACCATACGCTTTTACCTAGTGTAGTGGAGAGATTAGGGGCGAATCTTATCATCGAGGTCTTGAGAGCCAATAATGGTGAAGCGAGGTGGGAATGGAGCAGCGCGGGAAAGTAAGGATGGGAGTTGGGGGAAACGGGAAATCCCTGAGAAAACCCGTCGACCAGCGGCTTCGTCCAGCATGGTTCCCAAGTCAGAAAATGCGGGAGCCACCCCGCAGGGAATCTGACCCGGCTCGCCTCGGGGGAAGAAGAGTAGTCTGATAGTCTGACCACTACACCACCGCAGCCCCTTTTGCCAGTGTAAATGTGTATTTTAATTTTATATCCACACTCAGGAGAAACGTATTGAAATGCTTATTTTAACGTTTAGTTCATAATTGTGATATTTCCCCCCCCCCCTTCCCCTAAAATTTTATTTATATTTATTTATACTTCAGATTTTTCGGGAAGAGCTGCAGCCCTTAAGCTTACTCCATAGGCACCACCTCGGCCACGCCCACCTCAAAAGTCCCGCTGAGTTATTTCACTTAACGCATACAGACGTATACTGTGGCTACGCGCGCAAGGGGTTGTATCTGGGTAGCATGCGGGGTGTGTTCGATAGTTGCTCCCTAGCAGGCGAAATGCGGCAAGGGATGACGCGGGCGAGTTTCGTGATTGGACGGCCGGTGAATAGATTGGGCGGGGGGGGGGGGTGATGGTGGTTTGTGACAAAGCTGTCGATAACGATCATTCGTATCGGTCGCGTGCTGGCCGCGAGCCGTGATTGATTGACGGCGCAGTGTCACAACAGCCGACCGACCCCGGGCTGCATAACTCCTCTTGCCCTCCCCCTCTACTCGAACGAGAAACAGCGAACTTTTTTTTTCTCTTAGTGACGCGGGTGGCTGGTCGTGTGGTCCTGCAACTCGGTCTGTTGCCTTCTCCCGCCGGGATAGTCTGTTCCTGTCCACAGTGGCCATTGAGCGAGTGAGTGGCGGCTATTAACATCGAGGTCTTGTGAGAGCCAATGAAGGCGAAGCGAGGTGAGAATGGAGCAGCCGCCGGAATGCAAGGGTCGGGGGAGCGGGAGATCCCCGAGAAAACCCTCCGACCAGCGGCATCGTCGTGCACGATTTCCCACTTGCGAAAATCCGGGAGTGACCCGGTTGGGAATCCGGCCACAATTCGCCTTGGTGGGAGGCGAGCAGCCTAGCCGCTCAGCCACCGCGGCTTCTTGCGAGAGTAATGGGTAAATGTATGACCACTTTTTTTTTTTACACATTAAAACACGACATGGCATATTATCAACATATCTGCATTCTTTACTATTTCACGTTGTCAGATCGATGACGCTTGAATAAAACGATCAAGCGCATTGAATTTACACTTGGCGGAAGGAAATAAAATGAGAAGCAAGTAGTTCCGAAGTAGGGCTTTCAAAAGTGCACAATTAACCGTGAACAGACTCTAAAACATCCCAAGTATTGTCAGACTAAAACTATTAAAAACAATTTTTATTATAAAGTCGGCACCGTTACATGTTTGTTCTCCTCGTGACCAAGCTGCAGCTAGAAGAGAAGTCAAACAGCGTTATCGGATTTCTGCCCTCCAGAGACTCGCTACCCCCTACTGCTCCCTTCGGAAGTGCTCGGGAGAGTTCGGGCCCGGCGCCCGAGCGGACTTGGCCTGGTCTGGGGTTCGTGGGTATTTGCGCTCGGGCGGCGACGAAATAAATATAACTGATGGGGCAGACGACTGGTCTCGGGAGGGCTGGAGGGAGATACCCCCGTCTGTCTGTTTGCCGAGTGGTGGAGTGGTTGAAAGCCAGCAAGGCAAGTGGCTCACCCCCCCCCCCTTCCGTCCCCCACACCCCAGAGAGAAGGCAGTCGAACTACCCTCCCCGCTGCCCTTCATCCGAGAGGCCTAAATTACTAAGGTCGACGTTCCCACGCGGGTTAAGTACACGTTCGCCTCTGGGGGCGGTAACCTCACTTTAGTAGCTGCCCCTGAAGCAGTTGTTAGACACGCGTGTTGGACTTCAAATATGTCGTACATTTCCGTTGCTTTTGTAACCTGGACTACGCCTTGCCAGGGGAAGACTTAAAGCCAATATTTAACAAGGAGCAACAACTTCATTGAACAGTGTCCTGCCTGGTACACACAGAAAAAAAAATTGACTCGCTGAGACAGCACTTAATATACCTGGCGCAATAAAGAATTCACGTTAGACCACTGGCGTTTACGAAATACTTATATTTTTTATAAGAAAACATGCAATGTGAACTAAGTTCGAGAAACGTTTCATTGTCTTCCACAACTTTTTGTGCATTGTACGGTAAGCGGACGGGGGTTGATTTTGTGCGGAATGCCATCACATCATGTCCAAAGTAAATTACAAAACTTACCGAAACAGTGAACGCGACATGTAGGGATAGGAAAATTTCGCGAGTTCAATGACCTGTAGACTCGACTCCTCAGTCTTCTGTATACTGGAGTCTCAGCTGTGTGTTCATTGGCTGTTGACCCACACCTGGTAGTTATCGGATTCGCAAGGGGTTTCCTTGCAAGTCTGCTATTGGCTCAGAGGCGTGCAGGACGGGTCTAATAAAACACGAGAACCAATTGCGAAGGTGACTTCACTATATATGTTTTTGACGTCTATCTTGTCCCGAAATGAATTCGCGAAATTTTCCTATCCGTAGCGATATGTTATGGTTGTGGTGCCTTTCAACACGATTACAACCAAGACTGCGTGAAGTACAATATAAACACTTGTGAAATGTTTATATAGCAAGGGAGTGAAGCATTTCCAGGCATATGCTCATATTTCCAGACATATGCTCATCTTTTTTTCGTCCTTTAAACGTGTGGGAAGTTGCCATAGGTTCCGACATGCAATTTTATTATGTCCGCTATACTTGGTAGATAAATTCTTCTACACAGAAGAGGTGTAAATAAAGAAGAGAAATTGTGTGACTTTCGGCATACTGCTAGTTGGCGACGCCATTTTCCCGGCAAGTGCGGCATTTTTAACCTATTTATTGTCGCGTGGGAAAGTCTCGCCTATCCATAGATATGACGGAAAATCGCGAAAATATTTCGAGCCATTATATCTTCTATAACACTCTTAACTAGTTAATTATTTCATGATTGGATGAACAAGGTTTTGACTCGGCTAAGTTGCTTGCAGACCAATCACGAACGTCCTGGGGGCCGCGGTGGCCGAGTGGTTTGCTCGCTTGCCTCCCACCGAGGCGATCCGGGCTCAATCCCCGCCCGGGCCACCGAATATTCGCAAATGGGAATCGTGCCGGACGATGGCGCTGGGATCTCCCGTTTCCCCCGTCCCCCCAATTCCGTCGCTGCTCCGCACTCGCCTCACTTTACCCTCATCGGCTCGTAACACCCTGATGATAGGAGCCGCCCAAATCTCTCCGCTCACTCGTACAAATACTAATACTAACTACTCCGCGCTCACCAACCGAGGAGTAAATAGTCTCAGCAAGTTGTGTGCTATTGTGTGGCCTTACTGTTATTTTTGGGTCAGAGAGTCATCGACCTGACTCCGAGCAGACAAGTTTGTGTCGCGAGATGTGCAGGTGTTTGCCGAGGCGGGGACTCAACTCTGCCTAGGACTGCTTTCGAATAAGGCTCCGCGTCACCCGCCATATTTAATTATTAATTTTATTCTTCCTAATTCAAATTTGCGAGAATTTGTTGGAAAATGCGACAGTTGTAGCTTAGCTAATTGCCTTAACCATTATTAGGGACATAATATATGAACTTCTTACGCATATTTATACAACAATTAACTTAGTATAAAATTCAATATCATGTAATATTATTAAATATAAATAAATATATTTACATATAGTAAATTAATTAATTAAACATTTAAAAAAAACATCCTTTGCGTGTCATTTTGTAGTTTCCCAAACATGCCATGCATCGCAAGAGTTTAATGATTCTGATAACATAAAAGTAGCGTAGCTTTGGTTGAATTTGAATTTTACTTATATTTAATACTATTGCAGTATTTCACTTATTATTAACATTAATAAAAATAGGGAGAAAATAGATTTGTTGGTAATGCCTTTTAAGAAGTGGTTCTTATGCAAAACATGGTTATGCGCTTTTCACGGTAAAATGAGCAACTTTTTAAAGTTCTGTCATTTGGAATAACAGTCAATAAATATTTTTTATTTTAGCATTAGATGTTAACTTTCGAGTGCGGTGAAATATACATACTATGTTTATTACTAACATGGCAATATTTATTTCAAAAGGTGGTTAAAGGATAGCAAAATGGCTGAAAGGAAGGGCGTTTAGAAACAGCAGATGTCCAATCACAGTAGCTGGAGGAAATAAGTTTTTGAAGTCTACCTCGTCACAGAAGGAATTCGCGAAATGCTCGGGGCCGTAGCTATAAGAAGGTTTTCGCAAATTCCCACCACATCAAACTACACGCAGTAGTGAAGCGTCGAGGCGGGCTGGGCTCCGCTTCGCACAGTGAAGGCTCATAACACGGCTAAGCTGCCTGCACTCGGCGGGGTGTTGACACTGTAGCCACGCGGTGTGAGGTTTGCTCAGCCGACGTCGTTCCCACGGGGACTGGAGCCTGTCGGCCGCAGACCAACTGCGCAGGTAGCAACCCTCCACCCCCAACCCTCTGACCACCCCCCCCCCCCCCCGCTATCGGCTGCCTGATTCACCGCGGGGAACATGCAGGGGTCCCGGTGCTTGGAGATAGAGCTCTGTGAGCACTGCGACATGCTCCGGATCATGCACCAGTTTAATCCCCCCCCCCCTTTTTTTGTCTCTATCTCGCTCTCTCTTTCACCCCGCCCCACTTAAACCCATTTTATCATTCAATTATTACCCCCCCCCCTCCCTCCAGACTCCGACCACAATCGACGTAGGTTAATCCCTTAATAGGCTGTGTCACCCCTTATACATAAATGGTTTGTTTCAGTGCCATAACATAAGAGTCAGGGTCATTACTGAAACTGTTTCACTATAGGAGCAATACATTTCATGGTTCTGTGTAAATTTTGCTACCTGATGGTTAATAGATGTTCCCTGGTTGGGATTAAAAGGTGAGAACGAATTAATATATACAATTGTGTATTAAGTTAATAGTTGTATAAATATGCATTTTTAGTATAGACATGAAGAATTAACGGATTCAGTTGAGGACAAGATGGAATTCAAATAATTGTACGTTTGTTTTACATCTGCAGTTTGTCTGTGGCACACAAGACACTTCGTAGAGGACTCTGAGCCAATAACAAGAAGGCAACAAAATGCAGGCCCAATTAGAGCTTGTCCCTGGGGAAGCAAGGAACCAATGGGCAGTTGATGTCCGCTTGAGTGTACAAACTGATGTGGAGCCTATCATACAAGCCACTGAATCCGCGAATTTTTCCTGTCTCTAATTATTAGTTAATGTGTTATGTCTGTAATAATGGGTAAGGTAATCAGCTAAGTTTCTATTGTCGCATTTTCCAGTAAATTATCCTAAATTTGAAAGAGGATGAAATGAATAAAACATCATATATGGCGGGTGACGTAGGCTCATAACTCTCATATGAATTTTCCTTTCCAAATGTTGCAAAAGAGGAGATCTTTGATGCAATGAGTATGGTTGAGACTGTAAATAATTGCAAATATCCTTTATAAAGTGTTGTGAGGGCTTGAGTCCGAATAGTGACAAGGAGCATAGTGTTAATATGGGACATTCAACACGTGTGTTTTTGAACTTGGCGCCACTACAGCGCGCCACGACTTCAGTTCTCCTGGTGGCCGCTAGGAGCGGCGAGGCGCAGTACAAGATGGCGGCGGGAGTGGCCGGACGTGTGGCGTTCGTTACAGTTCATTAAACCTTAAATGTGTAAGTTTCAAGTCGAAACAGAGTACTTACGGATTCTTTGTGACAACTTAACACGATGGAACGCATGGAAAAATTTATGTTAGTTGATGGCACCGCCAACAACCAATTATAAAATGTTGGCTTCTGATTATGTACAGCACTGTCAATGATTTTTACCTATATTGCAACACATCTTACATGAACGAGTGTACTCGGGCTAGTAAGTCAAGGGGTTAACACTTTGTAGACTATGTTCGAGTGTAGCTCGAGCAAATATAATTTGAAAATTTCGTTGTTGTTCAGAACAAAGCTCGCATGGATGTGCAGTCTCTCTTTCGGCTAGTGTTTAACATGACCTCACAAGAACGCGGCATCGCAATAACAGTGATATTGCTAACGATAGACTTTTTTTATACCCACTCAAAGGAACACGATTGATTGTAAATCATTTTATACGATAAAGGACATTCGATTGGGTCAATATCTGCTCGGCTCGCCATTGGTTGATGGCAGGTCAATAATGAACGCTGTAAAGAACAGGGTAGTGTCCGGTGTGGTATGGACCAATAGGATGATGAGTTCTAACACAGACACCAACAGAACCGGTGTTCTTGCAGTAGTGGATATAGGTGACTCATTTCAAATTTGTCGTAAGTGCCAGTGAATGTGTGCAGACCTCAATGTGCTAAGTAACATTTTATAACTCAGCATTACATTTAATGAAACCTTTAGTCTACAATCGGCGTACGTGCAGCTGTTATCGGCGTTTCAAGCGGAGAGACGCAGGGGCGATAAGGGCGAGCGTGTCACGCGGAACATGTGCGCCATCGCCGCTAAGCGCTAGGCTCTGAACCGGCGTGCAATGTTCTCGTCACAGCGTGTAGGCCCTACCTATGCGACTATTAGCGCTCACCGTATTAGTTTATTGGTGGACACTCTGCAGGAAGGTTCAGTATAGGAAGCCTTGAGTAGATTTGTGTGTATCTGGTGCGTACATCTTGAAATACGACGCTTTGAAAATCCATTTTTGGCCATTTTGTAGTAGTCTGAAATGGTGTTTCCGAGGATCGCGGTGTCTTGAAAGCATTCAACAACCCTGGTCTGCAATGGGTGTTATTTTCGTAGGTCGGAACATTGCACTCAAATTTCATAGTTTCGTGGGAAAATGTGTATTTCAAACACGCTGCAGAGCAGGTCAGGGGCAAGGTGTGCAGGAACCTTAACGTTAATATGAACTCAAGATAGCCAAATTATGTGTATAAAAATTATTGTGCTAGCAAAAAATTATTTCCTATTCGTTTGCTATTTTCTGATTGGTCAGACAAGGTTTTTTATTTTACGTTAACGGTTTCTAAAAAAAAAAAAAAACCCTCAACCGGCCAGTAAACGGGGCCGAAAATATTAAACAACTCGCCCGATATAGGCCAACGTAACACTGGGAGCGGCTTATTTTGTAGTCGGGCCATTGGAACGAGAAGACACTGAAGATGGGTATGTCCGGGCGTCGACTTCCGCCATCTTAATCAGACTCCGGAACCATGAACAAGGTTTAATATAAATTAATACTTCAGTATATTCGTATAGCTCCCCCCGCGCGTACTTCATAATGTCTGTATTGAAATAATATTGTACAACTGTAATGTTAAATAAACCCCTTTTAAATAGTGTTCATTACCTAACTCTCATCAATAACTGGCTACGCCCTTATAGTCCCATTTAAATTATATCTAGGGATCTGCAAATTTCGCGTTGTTATTTGGCATCAGGCTAAACTTCACAGTGCTGTATACACGAGCTGGTGTCGTTTTCTCCATTGGCCGCTGCAGAGATGTGAAGTCACTCTCTTTTGAACTGGACTGTACGTGATTGGACTACACAATTGCAATGTGTTCATTCATTGACGCAGAGTTACCCAGGGCGTGTCAAATAAAGTGCTGTCCACTGACAAACGTATTGCAAAGGTACATGTTTTCGAAGATTAACGTGTCCCCAAATAATAACGCAAATTTTTTCTGTCCCTAGCAATATGCCATATAAGCAATAACAGACCCCTAATAAATTATGAATCCTCCACGCCAGAAGTTAGAATCTATTAAATATGACAAAGGGCAAGCTGATTTTCGCGAAAAGAGATGCGTGCAACCTATCTTTCAATTCACTACGGGTATTACAAGGCTAGACTCCACTGTCCTGTGGCTCGCGTGTAGTTTTCCTCTGGTTACTGACCACTTGTATTTGTCGGCACACATTTCCTTACTTAACTCTGGCTAATCACAATTGGGTAACTCCGGCACGGAGGCCGTGTCTCAACCCGAAAGTGCGCTCACTCTCACTCTGACACACTCTCGCCCACTTTAGCGAATTGAGACTTGTGCCCTCTGTAATCCGTCGGAATTATTTCTCTGATAGAAAATGCAATAAATATTGAAAAATAAAATATTACTGGCCTTTGACTTTCCTCGAATAAATGAACTATATTATATGAAATAGCAAATTATTTTAATTCTTTACATTTTTGCATGATTAAAAACAATTGTTATATGCAAATTACAGTATTTAATAATATGCACACAATGAACGTAAATTAAATGTGAACATAATAACGACATAATTTATGTTCCATATCAAACGGAATATTGTTATTACACATTTCAAATCGTAATGATTAAGTTAAGACGATAAACTATTTCTAATACTGTTTTAGAAACGAGAAAATATATGTCTGGATATTTAAGGATAGACTTGGAAACAACGTGGCTACCAGGGAAGGCGCGAGAGTGAGCACCGAGTGTACATCGTCGTTCACTCCTCCTCTCGCGCTCTCTCCTCGGAGTTCAGCAGGGAGGAGTCTCTGTGACGTCGAGCGTGTGCGAGACAGTGCTCTCTCGGCGAATTGGGAGTGTCGGTGATTGGCGGGCAGACGCCTGCGATGCGAGGCAGTTAGAACTCATCCAGCCACGCAAATGAATCTGAGCACAAGTGATTTTGAGTACAAGCAGTTCTTCCTGAGAAAACATTACTTACCGTTTTGTGTGAACCCATCCGTGAGCCTATCGGAATCAGGTTACTCCGAAAATTTACGTACATATGTGACCCGCAGGCAGAAAATCAAGAAGTAATTAACCCGACCACGAAAGTTTATTTTTATTTTTTTCAAATACAACTTGTCGTGAAATCTTTCGCCGAAAATCGGGCGCCCCTGCACGCACACACGCTGCGATGATTCCCGGCAGGTGTGGACGGATGGGAGAAATGGTTCCTCCTCGACTTATCTTCGTCTGTTTTCAGCCGGGGTCGCGAAGTCCTCGTGAATAACTGATAATGCTTTCAGTCCGGCCTGCGAGGCTGAGTTTGAAGAAAGTGGCCTGGCGGAATCTGCCGTGAGCTCGGCCTTCCACTCTGGTCGATCTGGCCGCGTATAAATTAACTTTGTCCGAAGATAGTTTATTCACGGTTTCTTTACATTTTTAAAATCAAACCTTCGAAAAATCACCCCATGTATGGCGTGTTTAGTTATTTCCCAACTATGCGACGCATAGAGACCTGAGTATTTCAAGTGTTAATTTCTAGGGAAGTTGGAATTCACACAAATGTACGTTCATGTTATGTTTGTAATTGGTCGTCGTGTTGTTTTACACCAATGACAAACATACAATAAATTGTGTGCCCAATCACTGCTTTCTACTACCACAACAATCAACCCATAAACAGTTGATATACGTATGAGAGTACATAATACTGTGAAGTCTAGCCTACAGGTCATTATACTTGCTGATTTCCCGGGTCTTTAGCCATGCATCACATGCGCTTTATATTTCTGTTATAAAAGTGTATAATTTTTCGTTGAATCGAAGTTTTATCTATATTCCATTCATAATTATAACATTTAATTTGTAATAAATATGAATAAAAACGACGGGAAGACGTTTGCGTTGGTAGCGCCTATTAACGTCCTCATGCGAAATATTATTGCAACCGAGTGCGCACAAATTTGGTGCATTGTCCTTTGGTGTAGTTTTCTAGGCTTAGTTAAGCGTAGTTAGTTAGAGGCGGAGGAATGCCTTGGAAGTAGAACTTTAGCGAGGCGTCAGAAAAGTGAGAAGTAACCGTGAATCGATTATATATAACTTTTCCGCGTGTCTAAAACGTATACTCGACATACGCATTCACAAACACGTTCTTTCGCCGGAAAATATTTACATAATACTTTCACCGCGGCGCAGTAAACCATCTTACACAAATAAAGACAGTTGATTGGGACAAAATTAACTCAGCGCCTTAGTGACTGATGACTAGCCAATAACGAACGTTGTAGAGCACAGTAGACGTGTCCATTTTCATGTTCGCCACTATAGGCTATTCACGGTAAAATGAGCACTTTTGAAAGCACTGATTAAGATCTACTTGTATACACGTTGTGTGCTCTTCCGCCTTATGTAAAATAAACATTGCCATGGGCCTCATCACTTTATTCGTGCGTCGGTCAAGTGAAACTGTGAAATTATTAGAAAAGTAAATATTGTACAAATCTGCTCATTTTTACACTTCGATGCGTTAAAAATACAGAAAGCGAGAGAAATAATTTAAGTTATCACAAATGATTACCTAACACTTTTCATTCGACGTTAATAAATGGAACTACTTTCCCCTCCACCATTACCAACTTTACTGGACACATGCCACTTATTACGCCGTTAAAATATATGCAGGTAGCGGCAGTGACTTTTTTCTAATGTTGTGTTCCCACTCACTGCCGTTCTAAAGGCTGTTCACGATAATGTGAGCACTTTTGAAATCAGATACCAATAGAACGGGTGTTCCTGCAGTCGTGGATATAAGTAACTCTCTTCTAACTTGTCTTTGCTGTCTTGTAAATGTCTGCTGACCTCAAAGTGTTAAAATAAATACAGTTAGAGGCAGTGACATTTTTAAAATGTAAATTTCCAAAGTGCCCATTTAACCATGTATAACGTATACCAACAGTATTATTCCGTATGATATGGAACACAAAGAAATATGATGCGATTATGTTAGGGTTTCGTTTAGGTCAGCTGTGTGGATAGGTATATTAACAAATACTCTGCTGTTCACATAATAGTTAAGATTTTGACCACTAAAAAAAAATGTGAAATCAAAATGAGTTTATATAAAAACGGTAAATTTATTCAAGGAACGGAAAAAGTGAGTAATGTTTTTATTTTTTCACTATTTATTACCTTCGTCGTCAGAGAAATAACGCTAAAGGCTCCCAGAGGGCACATGTTTCAAACCGGTCTTGTGCATCAGCGTGTGCGTGTGAAAGTACGAGAGAACTTCGAGGTCGGGGTACGGCATGAACAGGTCACGAGGGGGGGGGGGTGTGAACTGCAGTCGAGTGTTTTCTCGGGGTCGTGCATTCCGGGGACGCAGAGCTCCCAGACGGAGCTTGTGTGTGCTTGCGTGTGTGCGCGAGGCGCCCTGCGCCGGGTTGATAAGGGACGCCTGTTCCAGGACGCCACATGTATGTGCGTCCCTGCCTGATCCCCCGCTCCGCGCAAGAGCGGCGCATGTACCGTCTGGATCGTGAATCCCTTTTGTTGCACGTCCCTTTCCTCTTCTGCGCCTTCTCTCTGGAGCTCCTGATTCTCTCTGATTTTCCCCTGGGAAAGGCTTCGTATTATCAACACTATACAGAGTAAAAATAAATAAAATCTAGAAGGTTTACAAAAACAAGTCCTTGGAAATTATTCAGTAGCAGCAACAAAATTTATTTTAAACACAGCACGGGAAATATTTAGAGATGATAGTTAGAGACCCGGAAATTCTCGAGTTCATTTAAGGACAATTTAAACTTTATAACTTTAATAGGATCAGTCGGTGATAGGCCACGACTAGAGGCTGCAGCATGACCCGGCGATCTATGGGTGAGTGTCAGAGCAAGCATGGCTTCATTCGCTACCCCTCTCTATGATCCCACCCTTAGGAATGTGTTGGATATCTGGCAGTGTTATTATAATCTCTCTGTATAACAACTTTAAAAATTAATGATTTTAAGTAAAACATATAACTAAAAGGACTAATGAAATCAACATCTGGTCAGTTACTTATGGCAACATCCTTGCTTCACTTTGTCAATTAGCTAGACCGCGATGGTGTAGTGGTTAGGCTACTCGCTCCCCCCATCTAGGCGAACCGGGTTCGATTCCCGGTGGGGTCGCCCCCGGATTTTCGCGTGTGTAAATCGTGCCGGACGATGCCGCTGGTCTGCGGGTTTTCTCTGGGATCTCCTGTCTCACCCGCCCCTTCATTCCAGCATTGCTCCACTTCCTTTCGCCTCATCGTCTTCGGCTCTCAAGGCCTCGGTGTTAAGAGACGCCCAAATCTCTCTCTCTCTCACTCTCTCTCACACACACTCTCTCACACACACACTCTCTCACACTCTCACACTCACTCACTCACTCACTTAAAACCTACTATATAAAGAAATACAACGGCCATGACACAGAAGCGAAGTGATATGGTTGAATTCCTCGAGAAAGATTACCCAGTCGCCCTGAGAGTTCGCCCTTCTTGATGTCGAGGGACGCTCCCCGTTTGTTCGTTTGGCGTCTGAGAAGGTCGTCTTTGCGTCGCTGACCAGCGAAATTACATCCTGGCAAGAAATTAGCAAGTCTATGACATTCTGCTGAGTAGAAACCCAGAAATTTTGCGGATTAATTTGGTGACGAGCTAGACTCCACAGTCCTTTGAGTTCTCGAGACTCAGTTGTTCATTGGCTGATCCTCCAGTCCCTAGGTAGTACGGGAATTTGTCCGCTGTATCTTCTGGGCTAGTTATTGGCTCAAATTTGTTCAGGGCGTGAAACTGCGATCCAAATGAAAAAAGAAAGTCAAATGTTCATTTTGTTAAAAATCTAGCTTGTCCACAAATGAATCCGCGAAATTTCCAGGTGTCCGTGAATGATTGTCAAACACTTTAAATTCGAATCACGGATTTCAATAATTGTGATTAGTCTGGCGAGAACTTCATTCAGTAAAAAATTGTCTGCGGGCGAATCAGTGGAACGCGCTTACATTTTAGTGCCAGGACGATCTAATTCACTTGGAACCATTAGAAGCAATTGGTGAATCGGTGAACACCATGAATTAAACTAATAGGTCGAATTTCACTTCACTGGAGAAGTTCCAACAAACTTGCAATCAGTATCACCGATTTGGAGCGGTTTTAATAATTTCGTGTTTAGATTAAAGTCAGGTACGTTCGCTTTGGTACTTTATGTTATATTTGGCTGTTTAGTGGCGAATATTGTTGTCGACTTATATCGATTGTCAGGAATTTAATTGTTGGCTGTTTTTATTATCGATCATAAGAGTCCGTAAAAGGGGGGGGGGGGCGGAGTTTGTCTAGTTTATTTTGAATGCGAATATCAATACCACTGGGTCATATAGAATCCTTGTTTTACACGCTATAAAAATTGGAAATAAATAGAGGTTGATATATAGTATCAATATTAACACTTATAAAACTAATGTTTATTGAAATTTTAATTTTAACGAAAGCTTGAAAAACAAAAAATTACAGCACTGTTTTTGGATATATGTTGCTGCCCATATATGTCGCGGCCCTCTTTATCACCTCTTCCTCGAATACGCTTTTGCGGTGATGATTCCTGATTTTTTTTTTTCAGGACAGCCGCAGGGGAACGAGTTTATGAAGGTCCCAATGTTCGCTACGCGCGAAAACCCATTTACAGCGCGGCGCCCTAATTATTTTGGATACAGTAAACAATTGAATTAATTCTCGTTGTTAGTCCATCAATTTCCCCGCATTATCTGTTCTTCACATCGCTCTGCCGAAATTCAAATTGAAAAATGCAAGGCTATAATTTTTGGTTGAACTAATTGGTTTCGCATTAAAATCGTATTATGCGCAATCATTCTATAAACAGCTCAACGTTCCATGTTAGTAATTGCATTGGTAGATCTGCATAGGGAAGAACAGGAGGATCACATATATTTATGATATTGATGAAACGGTCACGTAATTTCATAGATGGTATATATATATATATATATATATATTTCAATGCTGGATTAAAAGTTTTATACAACCACTAAGCGGATTTCACTTTGTATAACTGTAGCACTTTAAAATTTTCATATATATCTCGTTTATAAACAAGAACTAATTAGCCTACTTTCCTCTACATGGGCGCAAATAAAATTTAGTAAAATTCATGTTAGTGTACGTGGTAGGTAGGCAATGACGTCTCATTGACATCAATATTATTAGAGATGAAACTAGAAACATTTGAAACAGTAAAAATACAATTAAAATACACAAGTGACTTATCCGGGATTCGAATTCAGAAAAACTCGCAAAGTTAAGCTAGCTTGCAGTGAACTGCATCACGGAGGTAGGATTAGAAGCAGCGACTTCGGATGTATTCAGTCTAATGTTTTCAATGTTAGGGTTCACTAACCTGAAATATTTACTTTGCCATCATTTTGAAAATAAGTCCCTGAGCATTCAAACACGTAAGTTTTCATGGCCTACCATAACTCTACCTATGTGAACAATTTAATATAATTCGGTTTATTGGTCTCCGATACATGGCATGGAAACTTTTTTTTTTTTTTTTTTTAATGGGGCTAGCTTACAAAATTACTTCAAAAGAACCTCTGTACACGAATTTGTAATAGATAATGTCAGCATAAAATGTTAGATTGAAATTTTTAAATTGTTTAATAAATATACCAAACCAATGAAAATATTTATATGGTCGCCATTTTTAAAAGCATTGACCCCATTTAACTCACGTGACTATATTCGGCCTCTAGTAGGCGTGCAAAATTTTGTGGGAATTAATCGAATTATTCCTCAAATATGACAAAATGTTCAGTTTACTCACCTGACAATACATCGCAAAAAACCCGGCTAAAGATATCCATATGCATAACGGCTGATTGGTCCTCGAGATATGGCATAAATACTCCATTCATCATGTGACGAGTTTCATAAATGGAGGGCAAAAAGTTTATATAATAGCACATTCTATTATTCTCATAGATGAAATATTCAAAATTAAATTTAAATCTGTTACGTAGTTTGCTAGATATATCACACTTAGCTAAAACGTTTGTATATGTGAGATTCACAACATAAGAGACTTCATACTCAAAACATATAAATTAATATAGCCTACCACAGAACACCTTCTTCGCCAAATTTGAAATAAATCGGCTGTTTCCCGAGATACAGCATAAACACTACAGTATTTCATGTGGGGCTATCTTATAAAATGGCAGTGGAATGAGGCTTTGCATACTTTGCATAGACAATTTCGATGGACACAACTGATATTGTCAGCAACAAAGTTAAGATCTAATATGTTCCGCAATTTCGTAGAAAAAAAAAAAACAAATTGGAGCTAAAATGTTTATATGGCCGTCACTTCGAAAATATGTATGTCTGACCCACTCAATATTTTTCAGTTTACATAGCTTGCTATAGTGCTAGTTGTTTGCCGTATTTGGTAGAAATCGGTTGTTTTTCGGAGATCACATAATTTGTATTTGTCAAGTGATACTATTTTAGACAATGACGGACAAAATATATTTTGTGTATACATATTTTATTGTTGTAATATATACAGTCATCTCGCAAAAATTCGTTGAAATTAATCTCATGGTTACGAAGATATAACAAAAAAAACTGAAATATCTACCTGGCCGCCATTTTTAATATGTGTCTGCCATACCTGAAACATATCAGTTAACAATACCTACTGCAGTATTGCTTGTTTGCCATATTTGGTAGGAATCGGAAAATTGTTTACAGTGATAGTAGAACATAAAAACTTTATTTATACGTGTGGCACTATCTTACAAAATGGGGGAACGAAAGAGGCTCCGCATAGACACAGTTGATGTTTGTTATATATACTCCCAGCATACTAAGTTAAGAGGGCATAAGTTAATACTATTGAGGTTTATCGTATTTTACAAATGTTATGGAAGCCGATAGCGAAAACAAAGAAAGGGCAACCACACAGAATAGTTCTTACTAACTACGAGAGCAAATATTTTACCTTAGTAACGTTATTCTGCCGAGATATTTCTGACACCGCCAATTTTTGTGTGTTTTCATGGCGCAAGATACTATGCGAAATTGATACAGTAATACTGCAAAATACTTGGTCGCTAAGTTGGCAAAACCTATTATCCAAGATTGCCATTTTTACTTTTTTAAATGTTGGCTTTCAAAAACCAGTAAACATCAATTTACGAATTTGATGTTAATTTATGTCCCACGCCCCTTAAGTTGGAATTGATTACATGTTTTCGAAGATATAGCATACTATGCTAAATTTCTAGAGGGCCGCCATTTTGAAAACAAGTGTCTGATAAACTTGAAACATGTCTGTACTTATCAACTGCAGCAGTACTTCTTGATTGCCAAATTTGGTAGGAATTTATCAATTGTTTCTCGAGTAATTACAAAAAAAAAAACTTGATTAGTTCATGTAGCAGTATCTTACAAAGTGGCGGACAAAAGTTTTTTTGGCTTATTTGATGCTTATAATAGATACTGTCAGCATACAAAATTTGTTTAAATTGGTTAAATGGTATGGTAGTTTAGCCAAATAAACCTAAAATATTGATATGGCCACCAATTTGAAAATAAGTTCCTAATAAAATGTAATTACTTATGTTTACCTGGCCTATCACAGTATTTCTTATGCACAAAATTTGGCGTAAATTGGTTTAGTAGTTTTGGAGATATAATGTCAAATATTTATTTTTATATACGGTGCTGTCTTTCAAAATGACGGACAAACAATATTTACCTCTGAATTTAACGCTTACAAGTTAAGCTATGAGCATACAAAATTTGGTTAAAATCAGAAAATTGGTTGAATGGTTTCCGAGATATAACATATCGTTCAAAATATTAAAATAGCCGCCATTTTGAAAATAGTGCCCGGCGTGCTCGAAAACTATAAGTCATTTGTCCTTACTTAGCACTAACGTTATACCGAGTTTGGTGATATTCTATCCACGTGTTCAAAAATTAGGGGAGGGGAGGGGGGCTGGGAGACACACACATGCACAGACACACACACAGACAGTAAAGTGGTCCCATATGCCTTTATTCCCTTCGGAAAGTAGGCTAAAAATCACGCATGTTACATATTTCGCTTTTCTAGGAGTCAGAAAATAACATTTAAGAATTATTTGAAAAAAAAAATATCATTTCTATCAGCAGCAAATTTATTTACAGCAAAATAAATTTATTTTTGAACAAAAATATTTCATATTTGCACCTACAGGAAACTTTAAAAATGAGTAAAGGTTATAATAAACATAATACTCAGTGTTTTATTAAAATCTATTTATTGGAATGTCACCCTGGTATACCCAGTACCATTGAGCTTTTATCTGAAAAGGATGGTACTTAAAAATGACGTCCAGTTTTTTGTATACATTTATATGCATAATATGGAAGTACTGTGCATCACTCCAGCAATGTGATTTAGTTACGTGACAGTCCGCATGCAATAAAGGAAACCATAGGGCCACTTAATGCAGCAGGAATTATAGCAAAGGGATTCAAATAATGAAATATAAGTGAAAAAGAATATAGTGAAAAAAGAACATATTTTCATCCCGAAACATTTACGAATTTTTCAATTTTACTTCATAAATCGCATGTCCTACCCAGGTGATGAAATGTATTTGTCTGCAGGATTATTATAGTGCTTCTTTAAGTCAGCTGCGTTGCAGGTATTTGTTCCTGAATCAACTGCACTACAATTGAAATTCGAAAACTAGTTGATTTTCTAACTACGGATGTTCAATTAAAACAATTAAATTCCGGAAGTAAATTTTCATTCCACAGATTTTTTTTCACCTATGGTGGAATTATTTTGACAGAAAATTTTCCAGGAAAGGAAAAAAGGCCATCCATAAAGCTACATATTTCAATCAGAGAAAAATAAATCTAATAAATTATGTTTTTGCTTTCATTTAGCATGCGCAAAATCTTTAAATGTTAAGTGTCCTTCAAGATCATGTCCGTGATCGCTAAGCTCAGTCACGATATTATTTTACATTTTTTTTCATAACAGTGGATGGATTTAAATTTGTCTACACAATCGATAGCGACACCCGAATTTCGCGAAAATACTTCTGCACATGCTATATTTCAATAGCCTACCGGCGTACCGTCAGTTTTCATATGCCTATTGGCCACGAGCCTTTAAGAGAAGACATGTTCTTCCTTGAGGGGCCAATCAGAATTAGTTATCTCCGATCCTGTACGTCTGTGATTCGCAAGCACACACCTTAGACGCGTAACACCTACATCAGCCAATCAAGAAAGGTGATCTGAGCTAAAGAGTTATAAAATACAACTGGTCGTGAAATCTTTTCGCGAAATTCGCGTATCCCTAACAATAGATGAGAAAGAGATTTGCGAGGCTGTTACAGTCGTAAGTTCTCGTCGTCTGTTCCAGCAGTATTGTAATAATTCGGTTTCGTTAATGAATTGATGGAATTCGTTACCTAACAAAATCTGTTTTATACGATTAAAAATGGTGTGTAATAAAATATGGCAGATAAGCATTTTAGTGCGTATCCTCGTGATGCAAGTGTCTACACAGCACAATGCAATCAAATTCACAAGAGCACTTGGCACACACCTGCAAAGATAAATCGATACTTATCACCCCGCAGACTCGTAAAACCTTTACGGAAAGGGGGGAGGATTATACACCACATGGGAAATGTATTCTTTTTACTATTACTTGTGTTTCAGATTGAATTTCGAGAGTGTGACTTTGTTAGAGCAGAGGACATCATTTCATTATATTCTAGGAATAATTATTGTCTGACTTCTTGCATTACTACCGTTTTTGTATTACATTTCTAGAAGGCAAGCAATAATAAATTAATTCCCAATTATTCCTCAAGACAAACAAATGTATTTCATGTTTATTGCAGTTAAATAAAAATCTAATATATATATATATTGTGCCTCATCGAAGAAGAAATTTCAGTAATGAGTGATAAATGCATTTTATGGCTCAGAATCTGGTAACTCCACACTGATCTCTATCTCCCCACCCCTCCTTATTAAAGAGAGGACGGTTTTTTGTAATACGAGTTCTTTTGCTGCATCACCCAGGTGTCGACCTCACCAGTAAGTGGCATGGACCCCTTTCGCATGAAGCTCGACCCAATTACCACCGCTGTAAAGTCACTGGGGAAAGTACGTCCTTTGAATGGATTCCCAAATTGAGAAGCGGCCCTCCTCATTAACTCATTACAGATTCGCTGTAGCGACAAGTGCCCCACCCTCCCCCACCACACTCCTTTCCATATCTTCGCACTGGTGCGGTAAATAACAAGGGGTTGGCTTCCGCCATCAAAACTATTTCGGCATTCTAATAACGTGAGTTTGAGTTTTAAAGGCCCAGATGTGGGGCGTGCCAATAGAAGCAGAGCTGTGCGCATAATAAACCTTAATGCCTCAAAACGTGGCCTTATTAATTGATAAAATGTGCAGGAAAATTCATTGCAGTCACCAATACGAATTTCCTAAATATCATCATCTCAGAAATTATGTTTTTGCTGGTTTTGCGGCCTTCAATATATCGCGTAATTTTCGAAACTGCTAGATCATATTCCTCAGTTTTAAGAAAAGTTAATTCTTTCTCTTTCGAAATGAAAAAAATAATAATATGAAAACATTTCTTGATTTGTTTAAAATAAGTCTGTTTGTTGCAAAAATTCTTGTAAAAAAAGTAAAAAAAATTTTGTTAGATGGTAGCGAGTATATAACATTTCAAATATTGCTCAGTAGTGCTTAGAAGGAAAGTTTTAACGACAGTAAATAGTTTCAGATGTATGTTTATGAACAGAAATAAAAATCAAACTATATAATATTATTATTTACGACATAATCGGTATCAACGTACTAAAATTTCACAGCGTTAACACAAATGTGCGATGGTGCGCTGTATATCTTGTTTTGATAAACCAATTAACTCCACCTTTGTTTTTATACCGACAGGCATGTAACGATGGCGTACAAAATACTTTCACTTCAGTTTACATTTTAAGATTGCTGCACAACCTTAATTTCTCCGGATCCAAATTCAGAATTTTACTGCCTGAAAGAACTCTCTGGCAATCTCTTCGATTACAGAACTCGCCCGTTTCATTTTATTTTCATGGCGACTTATTAGTAAGTGAACATATTGTAGCTAGTACACATGATTTTCTTGCAAAATTCGATCTGTCTTCTTCATTCTGTCAAGCAAACCTTTTCAGAGATATGTGCCGCCATTCTGGTTTGAGGATCTGTCGACTACTGAATATTTACAAAGGGGGAAGTGGGGACGAGATGCTTATGCACATCAAATGTCACTTTACTTTAATACAGCTGTCAAACAACCTGGAATTTGTACATTTTGAAACCATGGAACTTGATGTAGCTACCATGTAGTTTAGTGTTGTAAAAATGTAGTTATAAAGAAGTATCTATTTATGGAAGTGTTGAAAACACAATACAGGTTTCATAAATATTTCTGAAAATGAAAACACAAACTGGAAATACTTGTAAAAATATATGTAATTGGTATCAATATTAAACTACAATCTGCTAGATGACTAGTTGTCATTGGAAAATATAATTTTGTCATTAGTACAAAATAGTTTGTACTAGATCATAAAGTATAAATTTTATAATCAACGACAACCAATTTTGTTGAGAAAATGTCTTATGATAACAAATTTGGCAGTAGATGTTTTAACTAAATTTTTACTTTTATGTTATTATTTATTGATATTTATTTACAAATTCTATTATTTAGCATGTTTATTAATTTACGTATCGGCTATGTTCATAATTATAACTAAGTAATATTTTTAATTCATGTTAATGGTTTAACAAAGTAATATATATTACCAATTAATTCTGTGGCAGAAATGTTTCCTGCAATCTTATTTTAAAGTAGCCAACATACGGAAAATATTGAAATGTTAATAATTACCCTGCAGTTCTTGTACTCGGAAGTTCTCGACAGATAACTCCGAATGAATACTGGAGGTCGCCAGAATGGACGACTGGCTTTTTAGAACTTATGGCGCCTGCGAGCATCGGCCCGGTAACAATAACTTTGGAAACGTCGAGCGGTTTCCGCTTGCCATTATATAAATGGAACAATATCTGCCTATCCTCCCCGAACCCTCTAGCCGTACCCAGTTAGCTAGCGCGCGAGCACACACACACACAGGTTTTCTCCTCACCCCTTCCGTGCAATTACACAGCAGCTCCCGCGACGCCGCCAGCTGCCGACGGCTCGGCGCAGACACTCTAGTAATTAAGTTAGCCCACGCGCGGCCTCGCGTGGAGGATTCTGGTGCAGAACCTACCCGCTCCCTCTACTAGCTTTCAGCGTGCTTCCCCTCCCCCTCGTCACCCCCTTCTTTTTGCTGCGTGGAAGCTGTTGCGGGGATGTCGTCCCCAGGGACTGTCGCAATTCTGCGTTTTGGCGGCTCGACCGTGCCGCGCGGCCGACGCCTGACGATTGTGTTCTCGTAGCCGTACTGGGCGTCGGTTCATCGTCCAAGGGATTGGGGTGGGGTCATATTTCCTCAGATTAAAAAAATATATACCGTAGTTATCCACAGTTCAGCTGTTTGGTGTGGTCTTCCAATCGAAAGTGTTATTTGAGTGTTTTATCGTATTGAGTGAAAGTTCGCAGAACGGAAGGCACTTAAAAAGTTTTTATACATTGTTCAGTTCGTTATGTTTTATTTATAGTAGCAGGTTTGCCATTTTGTTTTCGACTTGTACGGTAGCGGAGCAAAATATTTGAGTTGACCTGAGATATACGGGCGGCTCTTAACAACGACGTTTTGAGAGGCGATGAGGGTGAAATGAGTTGAGAATGGACCAGTATCGGATTGCAAAGGCGGGGAAAAAGTTAGGTCCTTGAGAAAACCCGCCGACCAGCGGTTCGTCCGGCACGATTCCCACTTGCGAAAATCCGGGATTGACCCGGCCGCCATGGTAGGAGGCGAGCAGTCTAACCGCTCAGACTCCCGGGGCCCCGCGGAGCAAAAGAAAATACCAATAAAAGCGATTTTTTTATTCACTCATATATTTGATCTAATTACGCTGATAAAATACACACAACGAATTCGACTAAGTAATTTGGGATAACGAAAATTTTTTTTTCCAAGTAAGTTAGTCAATCATTCCTCTCAGTTTGTGGTTGGAAGATCGATGTTCTATACCTAGAGACCTGCAAAATTCGCGTTATTATTTGGGGGCATGTTAAACTTCAAACACGTGTGCCTCTACAACACATTTTTTATTGGCCCACACATCATGTGACACGCTCTGGTAAAACCTGCGCCAATAAATGAATACTACACAATCGTGTCTGCCAATCACGTACAGTTCAGTTGGAAAGAGAGTGAATTCACATTTATAAAGCAGCCAATGGAGCATCGACGTCGGCTCTAGTGCATACAGTACTATGACGTGCAGCCTGGTGCCAAATAATAACGCGAATTTTGCATGTCCCTATCTATACCTATTTGTTAGTTGATGATAGACGATAACATGAACAATACGTTGATTTGGGGCTATTTAAACAACTATTTCTTAATGTCAAACAATTTTTTCCCATATTCTCTCAGTAGAGTGTTCTTTATATGTTATGCTTTTGGTATTTTCTCATTTGACATTTTGACATGAATGCAACCGGAAATAATAAAAAAAAGCTACTTTTCCTGACTATAATAAACCAACATCCGCGATGACAACCTAGGATTCCGTAAACAATCATAGTGGCACAAGAGCCAGGACCGAGATAAAATAAAACGTGCAGTTATTATTTTTCATATTTAATAACACACATGCATATCCCACGTGTTTTTATTAATTTAATATGAGCATATTAACACCTGGTTTGCAACAAAAGTAACACGCACATCAAATGCTTTCAAATGTTTCTAAATCACAGACTTGGTGGCCGAAGATAACAGTAGCGACTTAAGTAATGTAGTTCTTATACCTAACATATGTTATTTCACAACTTCGTACTTTACAGTATGGAGAAACAGTTTAAGGTATAATGCCGTCGAAATGTACATACTGGCTTTACTCAATCACCCATAGAAAATGTATAAAACAATCGGAATTAAAAATGAGGTTAAATAACGCATGTACTATTTTTGCCTGTCCTAGCTTTGTAATTTATGCATATAAATGTCCAGAAATGTATTTCGTTTAATCTCTGAACGAGGCTGTTTTCCAATTGCCGATAACTTCACGTAAAAGAGTTCATGTATGGTTTTTTTTTTTTTACGTTTAGTTAATATGTTGAAACCATTCAAATGTGTAAATTTAATTGATTTGCCACCAGTCCTGCATGGTCTGTTTGCGCTCACATTGATAACGGAGAGCAGAATGATTTCGCTCTGACCAGTCGGCGTGAAATCGTCCGGAGCTTATGAAATCAGGCCCGGTCTCTTCACAAACAAATTTTGCGTACCGGATATTTGCTCTGCACATCATTAGTTTCAATTCGAGAGCATGATGTACATTTTTTTGTGAATATAAACACATTTGTATAAACATATTAAATATAAATAACTAACGTTTCTAAATAATGTGGGATTCATACCAAGCTACAAACTATGATGTTGTTACTAATATTATTTTGGATTCGTTCAAGTCTATTACCTAGAACATCATTTGAATTAACAATACTATGTAAAAGCGCGCAATAAAAGTGACTTTAAAATTAAAGGGGTGTTATTTTATTCTGATGTCTTATATACAGTTTGCCATGTATTTGAAAAAATAAAAAAAACATACGAATTTTCCATCCCCAATCAATACTTAATATCCCTGCTGCTAGTAAAAAACTATATAATTGTGCTCATTAATTTCTTGTCATGTACTCAATGATATCGTGACAGTCACCCCGTCGCTAGAGAATGTTTTGCTGTGCTTGTCATCTACTCAATGATATCGTGACAGTCACCCCGTCGCTAGAGAATGTTTTGCTGTGCTTGCCATCTACTCAATGATATCGTGACAGTCACCCCGTCGCTAGAGAATGTTTTGCTGCGCTTGTCATTTCCTGTTTGCAGTTAGTTGCAGCGGTGCGCCTACCCGCTAAGCGGGTGTGTGAGGCGGGTTGCTGTCTCAAGAAACGTAGGCGCAAAATAAGCGAGGTACTTGCAATTGGCTGTGCGTTTTCGCGTCAAGGAAAGAGCCTTGAGAAAAGATCGCGCTGGTGTATTAATTAATAAGAAAAGAGGGCATTGACTCCATATAAACGGCGCTGGCGGTATGGCATTAGGAGGGGATTTTGGCCGGTATATAATATATATATGTATATGTGTATGTATATGTGTATGGGTGCGTGGGCCGTCCTCGGGGAGACGACCCCAGTCGGTGAGCTGGTTTGCTCAAGGGCGAGTGGTTCCGCTCAGGAGCGAAGGAGTCTGCAGCTATTTCGACGGATAAGTAAATGACTTGTGGGTAAGGGGACATAAAAATTTCACTACCTGCGAAAGAGCCAAGTGTGGGACTTGTAAAATTTCTGATGTTGTTTCGGACTTAGCCTGAGAATGCGAGGACTTGGGACTTACCCGATTTTTCATGAAAAAGGCTAGTAAGACCTTGAACTGAATTCTATGAAATTTTGTGGAGTGGTGGAACCTTTTTTTTTTTTTTTTTTTTTTTCGGGATAGTTCTATTGGAGAACACATCCCTTTCCTGGTCCGTTTTTGTGAGTTTTAGACCAGGAGAGTAGGGCTGCTGCGGCAAAGAGCGTTTGCGATTACATTTTTGAAATTGGTTGGAAATGGAAAATTGCTTAGTCAAAATAGTTGCATGAATAGATTTTAAAAAGATATTATGTATTTAGCGATTGCAGTTTTATATCTTGTATGTAGAAAAACTTGCAAAATTAGAATTTCTTTGGGAACACCTCCAAATAATCGTAATATTCATTTTGTTTTCCGTATTATTATAGTAGAAGAAACGGCAATCAAAATGTTCGACTGAAAACTTTCGCCAAGTGATAATCATGTAGGGACAGGTGTTTTTCATGAAAATGTGTTGAACACAAATACATAGAGTACAAAAAAAAACGTAATTGCAATACGCGAACACAGAAATTAATGCGTGACCGAACGGTTCGAGTACTGAGTTTACTAAAAGGAGTACGTGAATATTTAATTACGACCTAAAGATGTTGGAAAAATATCGATATATGAAAATGGTGATATTATATCAACCATATATTGATATAAATCGTCGATATATTTTAAAGATATTTTATCAAATTCTAAGTCATTTTCCAGGTATCGGAAAGAAATATTTTTTAAAAAGCTCTTTTAATAAACACTGTTTTGAATACAAAAAAAACTGAATAAAAATGACTATGTTTACTTTAGTAACATGCACCCAAAAAGGTGCAACAACTTTCTGCAATGATTCTTGTCCTTGATATGTAATATTCCAAGCAATTTTTAATTTGCCAAGTCCCTTATTACATAAAATATCGGATTCCGATATACCTAAAAATCGATATTTTATTTCGATATATCGTTTCGTAAAATGTTATTGTCATAAATAACCAATATAAATAATATACATAATTTTTTCCGATACCAATATCCCTATACTTATAAGACCACATCGCGAAGGTGTCACGCGTGCAGAAACTGCAAACAAAACAAGTTGTCGCCGATCGCATCCGAATCGCAGCACACCCAATTGCGAATTTCAGTGTGGCACATCGACCAATTCCAACACGGCCTCAGCTGCGAAAAAAAAAAGAACCAGTTATCGACGGAAGCTGGGGAAGCGATGCGGCAGGGAGAGCCGGCTGGCTAACCACATCTGGCAAGTTGACCGCAACGAACCGTAGCGGTCGTGCGGCGCCGAGAGAGACGGAATCCTGACCGCAGTATCTCGCCGGGAACCAATGCGGCTCCCCTGGGCCTTCCTCCCCCCTCCCCCCCTGCTTGCACAGCCAGCAGATTGTTCCTGGCACGCTTCCACCTGGATTGTCGGTGACCCTTGTGGGCGCGAGCTGGGAAGCGCTCGCAGCAACATACCTCCGGAGGTTCGCCGCTGGGTGGGACGGTCTGCGAGCCAAGCCAAGCGCACTCCCGACTGCACAATAGGCAGCTATACAGAAGCGAACCAGTGTGGCGTTTCCTTTGCAGCAACCGAACTCGGCTGTTCGTTGGCCGCACGGAGCTGTGGGCCTTGTATCTGATTGGTTATCGAACGTTACGGACTACATCCTATTGGTCGGGATGCCGCCTGGCTAGCTGGTCTACAGAGGAACTGATTGGTGAACGAAGTCCCGCCATTTAATTTGCCGGCGGAGGCCATTTTGCTGGCGTATGTGGCTCGAGTTCACAGCACAAGCCACCGTTTCACCTATGTATTCTCAAGTACTTTGTACTATGGTACTGCAAACCAACACACAGCCAAACAAAAAACAATACAAATAAAATATCGTAATTTTACAACGCACTGTTTCATGAAACACGTTTATTAATTTATCTCCATATTATAATACACAAGAAGTTAACAGTTCTTGCTTTGTAAAATTAATTTCGCCTTTACATATTTAGTAGCAACGTGTTCTAAAACTTGCCATTTTTTATGTATTGTGTTACAAATAATCTTGGCAACAAAAGGCTGTTCACAATAGAGTGGGCACTTTTGAAATCAACCTTACAAAAAAAAACCTGTCCCTGCTTGTATATACTTTTAACGGGTGCGCTGAGTGACATGCACTCAGTGAAGTTGGTAACAATGGAGGGGATGTAGTTGCACATCTTAACATCGAATAAAAAGTGTTAGGTAATCATTTGTGATAACTTAAATTATTTCTTTCGCTTTAGGTTTTTTTTTGTGCATCGAGAAGTATAAAAGAAGCCGATCTGTATAATATTTAATTTTCTAATAATTCCACAGGTTCACTTAATCGACGCATGAGTAAAGTGATGAGGTGCATGGCAATTTTAATTTTGCATAAGGCGGAAGAATACGCAACGTGCATGCAAATATATATTTTGCAAGGCTTTCAAAAGTGCTCATTTTACCGTGAACAGCCTTTAGAGTCCAAATAATCATGTGTAAAACTACAAACTAATATTTACGATGTACAAAATAGTGTTGGCCGCACTTGGTAATTATTGGGCTTGCAGAAGTCAATGTTAGAACCTTTTTACAATCTTACATTTTTAGCTTCAAACACTCGCTTCATCATCGTGATGATGAGATGCTTGTAATACATTTATTTCCATATTACTAATCATTAGAGATCCGGAAATTGTGTCAATTGAATTGTAGAACACGGTCAACTCCAAAACGCGTGCATTTGCCTTTCTGTTTCAATTCGGTCGCAATTTGTAAAACACTTCCTGGACGAATTAAAGCCAAGAAAACTCCCTGCAACAAAATACGGACCTATGTTTTCTGGTCTGGGATGAGATTGAAACATTAGCCAGTGAACAACTAAGGCTCGCGAGAATACACGGGATTGTGGAGTCTAGCTTGATGCCTAATAAATCCGCGAAATTTCCGGGCTTCCGAGATAATAGAACGTTGTTACGTGTCAGCGATCAGAGCCGATAAAAATCTAAGAGAACTGTCTCGAGAAGTCATTAGGCAAGTGGCGAAAGAACTCAGGTTCTGCTGGTATCTGTGTTCCATTTACCACCACCTTACTGGTGTAAATGACATCGAACATATTTACTGTACTGTACTGTACTATGTTCATCACTGGCTAGTCATCATCCAACGGGGTGCAGGATTTGTTTCGCCCCCATTAAAACCCTTAAATTGGGCGAAATGTTTTTCGATCAATCGTGTCCTTGTCTGTGGTTAAAAAAAATTGTACGCAAGAAAAGTATTGTTGCTGGTCTCTGGTGTTCTTGTATGATCCAGCTAAACACCAGCGGAACGATGAAGCTATACATCAATGCGAATTTCGTTTGCAAGGACGAAGAAATTATCAATGTAACGTTACTCAAGCGCAGTCAAGGAGTGTTTGAAACCTTAACTAGAGACCTGCAAAATTCGCGTTATAATTATGGGACACACTAAACTTAAAACACATGTACATTTGCATGAAGTTTGTCATTGGTTTATACTCTATCTGACACGCCCTGAGTAGCTCTGTGCCAATTAACGAGCACTTTGCAATTGCGTAGTCCAGTCACGTGCAATCCAGTCAGAAACACGGAGTTACTGCACGTGTATGCAGTAGCGACTGGTTCTATTTATTACAGCACTGTGAAGTTAAGCCCCTTGCCAAATAATAACGCGAATTTTACAGGTTATTGAAATTAGGGTTTTCGCACTTGATGTGTGTCACATTAGCTTCTTTTCCTGCGCGCAGACAGACACCAGTGGGGCACCGAAGTTGGTTACCAGGGAAGTTGGGTAGACTAAGAAGTCTAGGAGGGAGCGGGTGGATGGAGAGGGGGGGGGGGGAGATATAGCAGGTGGGGCTGGCTCACGTGATGTTGGAGTATCAAGTTTGCCATGCCGGTCTCCAGGCGCAGCCGACTAACACGGCCGGTTGAAAGCATTTGCGTTGCCGACTTGGGCTGGAGAGCGTTTCTGCACTAAAACCTAGCCGCTCCGCTTACTCGGATAGAAGCAGCCTCCTCCCCCCCCCCCCAAGGCTTCTTTCTCGTCTTCTTCTGCCGTTTTATTCTTCTGCCGCGTCTCTGGGGCGCCCAGGATCACCCCCCCCCCCCCTCTTCAACATTCCCCAGGCAATGTTGCGCCTCCACTTCTGCAAAAGAACTTTTCTTTATTGGCAGTTTCCAAGCCGACGTCGCGTCGGGCAAAGTGAAAATCCGAGCGCTCTCCTTTGTGTAGTCAGGGAGCGAATTTGAAGCGAATGAGACGGGGACGAGCGCTGATTGGGCGACACGAGTCCCCGAACGGATATTGTTCGTGCAGCGGGTTCGCGGTAAAGACGGAGTGCAGAACATGCATAAAGCTGAGAGCACTGTGAGGAACCCGGCTGGCGGGGAAGGTCGTTGAAGAGTGAGTTAATTATTCGACGTCGAATAAATCCTTGTAAATTCGATTAAAGCGGGTTTCAGAACGACGCGACTCGACGCGACGCGATGCAACCGACGCTGCCAGACGACGACGTCACAAACACCGAGATGAATTGTCTTCTGCCACCAACTACACAGACCGTGCTGCCTTTTGTTAACCTTCAAGGAAATTCGCATTCAAATGCGAAAAGCTAACGAACGACAGTTAAATTTGCTCTCGTTTTCGTCACTAACGTGGTTTATTTTTGAGTTATTTGATATTTTCTTGCTTTAAAAATTTATATAAATAAAACATAAGTAGTTATTCAAAACACGAACGACTCGTCAGGCATCGGAAAATACTATTTTTAAACGTAGGAAGAAAACTGTATAAATCTGGACTCCTGTTAATATCTCTGCGAAAGTTTGTGTAGATCTGTATTTATTATTTTTAGCAGCTTCTCACTTGTCAAACACAAATGCTATTATTCTCCAAATGCCATTCTTCTTATTCGTCGTCGACGTCGACGAGCGCCAAAATCAAAGCCCGTCGCTCGTCGCCATAGCGTCAAAGCTGTTATTGGCGTAGGAAATATTTTACATCGCCTTGTGTTAGAACTACCGGCAAAATCATAGTACATGCGAGTTTCATTATAGCTTCCTCGTTATTCAGACTTGTTCTGACATAAGTACTCGTTCAGACGAAACAGTTCCATTCGTGTGTTTTCATAGCAAACGAAAAAGCACGGTACATAAATAATGATGTTTTCATAGCAAACGAAAAAGCACGGTACATAAATAATGATGTTTTCATAGCAAACGAAAAAGCACGGTACATAAATAATGATGTTTTCATAGCAAACGAAAAAGCACGGTACATAAATAATGATGTTTTCATAGCAAACGAAAAAGCACGGTACATAAATAATGATGTTTTCATAGCAAACGAAAAAGCACGGTACATAAATAATGATGTTTTCATAGCAAACGAAAAAGCACGGTACATAAATAATGATGTTTTCATAGCAAACGAAAAGCACGGTACATAAATAATGATGTTTTCATAGCAAACGAAAAAGCACGGTACATAAATAATGATGTTTCCATTCTCTAGACCGGGCACGTCAGGTAGCAGAGACACACAATTCTTGCGAACACAGAAGAGAAACGACCTCTCACAACCGGACTCGCCAGCAGAATGGCGAGTCCGGTTGTGAGAGGTCGTTTCTCTCGTTGCTAGCCAGCATCGCTGGCTAGCAACATGGCGTAACCCCGTCCGCCAATCATCGCCTCGTTATGATTCAGTAAATGCGGCCAGAGCCAGCGAAGTGCAGGGACGCGTCTGTAAT
Organism: Dryococelus australis; assembly: GCA_029891345.1. Taxonomy (NCBI): domain Eukaryota; kingdom Metazoa; phylum Arthropoda; class Insecta; order Phasmatodea; family Phasmatidae; genus Dryococelus; species Dryococelus australis. Next base: position 19,404,862 of record CM057003.1, on the reverse strand, counting down.
TAGGCCAGGCGAAGAATCGAAAACGCACTACAACGAATAACATTTAGTAAAATATGTCAGCTGGACTCCAGTGGATCTCTTCTCCCCTTGGCACGGTATTCGGGGTTATTACGCCACCAGAAACTATACAATACTTCGCAACACTTTGTACGGGGTCTGTCAGACATTCCGTCTGTCTGAGCACCCACACTCTAAGAAATTATTCGGAAATTTACCATATGAGCTGATCACGGTAAAATGAGCACGTGTGAAAACCCTGCTTAAGATCTACTGGTATGCACGCTGTGTATTCTTCCGCCTCATGTAAAATTAACATAGCCATAGGCCTCGTCACTTTATTCACGCGTCGGCCAAGCGTAACTGTGAAATTATTAGAAAAATAAATATTTTCCAAATCTGCCGATTTTTACACTTCGTTGCATACAAAAAAAGATAGAAAGCTAAAGGAATAATTAAAGTTATCACAAATGGTTACCAAACACTTTTTATTCGACAGTAAGATATGGAACTACTTCCTCTCCATCGCTACCAACTTGACTGGGTACATGTCACTCAGTTCCCCCGTTAAAATATTTGCAGTTTGGGGCAGTGACTATTTTCTAAGGTTGATTTCGAAAGTGCTCACTTTATCGTGAACAGCCTTTACCAGTATATACGCTTAGCGAGAAACCAGGAGTGGTAGACCTAATGTTTTATCCTGTATATTCATTGTAGCGTTCATACACTTGCCCGGGAAACAGTAGAATTACGAAGGGAAGTTCCCAACTTTGTACATTCCTATATCTGCAGCTTGATATGTCGTATTATTTCCATACAGCGTACAAATTAAAAACTTCCATTGCAGTTTAGGAAGTTAACCAGACAATTTTTTACACTGCACGCCGACATGAAGCCATCAAGCTGTAGTAGCGTGCCGCTCGTGTCTTTCCGACCCAACACTCGCCCTAATGGGACGGCGGCCTTCAGGTTAGTCATGTAGTGTAATAGATGTGGATCTCCCTCTCCAATACCTTATATTTCCTGTAACGTCTACCAGTTGTATTGAATATATTTTCTGTCTTCATAAATAACTCCAAATATTAGTTAACACAATATTTCCCTCGCCCAAGTATAAAAACTTAAATTTTATGCTAGGGACTAGGAAAGGTTTGTAACTATAACAGCAGGGTAACTTACTCACCAGCGGGCTGCGAGCCAATAGGGAATCTTACTGAGCACGCAGTAGCCATTCAGACACAAGGCGCGCGTTCCCAGAGCTCCGCCCAACCGATCGTTGAATAGGAACGTTTATACACTAAACCCGAATCAGTGATATCAGTCAGTAAAATACTAGTCACTGACAGTTGGTGTATAGTGCCAAAAATATATTTAGTTGCCCCAACAAATTATTTGGTTGAGTAAACAAAACTCGAAAAACATAACAAAGTTAATTTTGTTAATCTAACAAAATAATTGCTTGAATGAACAAAACCTCTGTTGGGCCAAATTAAATAAATATATCAACAAAAAATTTAGTTGAAACAACTGTATATATTAGTTAACACTTTGAGGTGAGCAGACATTTACAAGACAACCAAGACAAGTTAGAAGTGAGTTACTTATATCCACGACTGCAGGAACACAGGTTCTATTGGTCTCTGTGTTACCACTAACTACAGTTCTAGTGCAGGCCAACATGACAATGGACACTCCTACTGTGCTCTAAATAGTTCATTATTGGATGGTCTTCAGTCACTAGGGCGCTGAGTTGGTTTTGTCCCAGTCAACTGTCTTTATTTGTGTAACATGTTTTACAATCACACCTGTCCTTTTTCGGAGATGTAACAAAAATTTGTTTGTAGTCAGGAAAGTTATTGTTACTGAGCTGTAGAGTTCTTGTAAGATCCTGTTGAACACAGGTAGTACAAAGACTTCATCAAAATGCTAGTTTTTCTTTTCAATGAAAGAAAAAAAATACAAAATATTTTTGCTCGAGCTACACTCAGACGTAGTGTCAAGAGTCTGTTTGTATTTTTTGTGACAATTAGTTTGTTAGTGCGTTTGTTGATGCTCAGTATTGGTATAAACATGCTAATGAAATACCTTCAACATTAAAATAAAAAGTAAAGTTGTAAAACACGAGATATTTATCTGCGCAATTCGTCCAGTGTTTGAAATGTATACACATAAAAATATTCAAGCTGTATCAATAGTCACATTCGCTGAGGTTGCCAATGCATAGTGCTTGGTCGCAAAACAAGTGGGTTCGAATAACGTTCGGACTTCTAACGTTTCTATAACAACAGAAACTCTTTAACACGCTGTAGACTATGCTCGAGTGTAGCTCGAGCAAAGTTAATTTGAAAATTTCTTTGTTGTTCAGAACAAAACTCGCATGGATGTGCAGTCTTTGTTCGGCTAGTGTTTAACATGACCTCACAAGAACACGACAGCGCAGTAACAATGATATTGTTAACGATAGAATTTTTTTTTTACAGCCTCTCAAGGGACATGATTGATTGTAAATCCTTTTATAAGATAAAGGACATTCGATTGGTTCAATATCAGCTCGGCTATCCGTTAGCTGATGACCGGCCAATAATGAACGCTGATAAGTACAGGGTAGTGTCCGATGCGGTATGGACCAATAGGATGATGGTGAGTTCTAACACAGACACCAACAGAACCGATGTTCTTGCAGTAGCGGATATAGGTGACTCACTTCTAATTTGTTCTAAGTGCCGGTAAATGTGTGCAGACCTCATTGTGCCAATCAAATCTTTGTTTGGGGAACCAAACAAGAACAACAAAATAATTTGTTTTCTACAACAAAATATTTTATCACCCCTATGCAAACAAGTACTGTGTTAGCTAAAACAAACCGTTCTCCTAGTGTGTAGTTATTCACTATAAAGTCTGGAGTTATAACGTAATATATGCTCTTATCTCGATTACTCGTGCTTGAGATAATGACTTTGATAGTTCTGTACACAAACAATTACTTAAAAGTACTTTTACCTATATTAGGTACGTGTTTACCAAGATCTGTTCTTCCACGTGCGAGGTCGAGGAGCGCGGGAGTGATAAGGGCGACACTGACACGCGTAATAAATTGTCCCATCGCCTCTACGTGCAGGGTTCTGTGAGGCCTGTAACTTTTTACTGGAGGGAGGTTGCAGCAAAGTTCGTGTTTTAAGCTACAACAGTCTGGAAGTCTTGTTTCTGAAACGTTGAAGAGTTTGAAAGCGGTGTTTGCAATAAGAGCTATCTTTTGAAATTGGTTTTCCGCCTTAGTCTGAAGTGTCATTTCTTTCCCCTGTGCAAACAGATCGTGCAAACGTGAAATAGTTGGTTTTAAAAACGTGTATTACATCTTACAGACACACCGTAACCCAGCTTACGCTCCAGGTAAACTGGCGCCTTAACCAAATAAATTTAATGTGTAATACATAAATAATTTTGGAGGTGGGTTTTTGCCTCCTCCCAAACATACAGCACATCACGAGTTCATTACTTTCTTTCGCCCTTCGCGCACGTTGATCAAACTATTACACTGGCAAACGAAAATAAATCGTTTTACAAAGTAAAAATGCTTCATGTTTCGTTAATAAATGTACACCATGCATTTAAATAGCTTTTAAAAGTTTAAACCGTAATTTTTTCATGGGTAGCCGTCTGTTTAACAACTCACGAAGCGAACTTTCAATTCAGTGATGTTTAGCCGCCGTAACAGCCAGCAAGTTGCAACAGATTTCAACTGGAGCTACTTTCCCCGTGTTCACTGCTTTTGGTTCATTTTTTACTATTTCACGTTTGGAGTTATACATCCAGGGAACCGCAACGCCCTTTTTGTTTCTGTATACGTGCCTATTCTGTGATAAATGACGTGCCTCCGGATGGCCTATTTTCATCCCTCTCGCTTAGAAGTGCCGTGGAAAGACTGGGGGGATGGTTCTCCGTCGTTCGGAAATTTCCCAGAGTATATCCTTGGCCGGTCGGCCGTCGGAGCTCGGAATACACGGCGGGCCAGAGGGGTTGAAAACAAAATAAAGGGCGAGGAAGAGGGAGGTTGGGTAGCGACAGTCAAATGCCACTTACAAAACCCACTCTGCATTAATTACCATCCCATTTAATTTTCTCCTGGCCTTCAAGGGATCTCCCCACTTGGAAGGATCCCATCACCAGAATTAGCGTTCTAGAAAAAAAAAAATTTTTTCTAAAGTACCTGTGGGACTTTTAAAAATAAAGTTTCGCAAATTAATTATATCCCGCCCTATTAGCCTAGCGAAACGTCTTGCACTCGCGAGTACAGACGAAATTACTCCGGAACAAACAGAAAACAAATGCTCCTCGTAAATAACTCTTTCCTCCCTTTCGCTTCTGCTTTTCACGAGCAACTTTTAGGGGGACGTTCTCTGCGCGCGATACCTGGCAGGGTGGAAGTGAAAATTAGCTACCGGGGTTGCGGAGAACTCCTCGCTTCACTGGTTTTCCGTAGGGGAAGCTATTACCCTTTTTTTTTCAGTGATGTTCGTGTGTTTCTTTGACATCTGCCGACCCTGGGGTACGTTTTAAAAAGCACGAGTCAAAGTCCAGAACGAAAATATTATATAATAAAATTTACAACTTACGTGATTTTGTTGTTTCACTAAATCTCTAAAGTGCTCGTGCCTATATAACTAGCCGGATTTTTACTTATTACGCAATGTAAGTTTCCGAATAACGTTGCTAACGTAAAGTAAAAGGACCTAAATAAGGCGTGAGTTGAGGTTTATACGCAAACGGGCGTTTTTCTGGTAAAATCAACAAAGATCGAAAGCGGCGATCTAATATATTTAAGAAATGTTTATTAAATTGCATTTTTTATCAAATATTTTTTTTATTAAAACAGTTTCTAGCGTTACGGGTCGTTATAATAGCCGGTCGAGCACTCTAAAAAAAATCCATATATAGTTTTCTGTACGACAAAAAAAAAGCATTTCTTTGAAGCTGTTTTGTTTACAGCAACACAGCGTAGCTGTAATACATAGATAAGGTTGCAGAATTATAAATTTGCAGTTAATAAATGTTTCCTTTACACGTTTGTGTTTCATTATAATATTACCTTTCTGTATAGCAAAGAAATAAACAATCTTTGAAGTGCTTTTGTTCCCAGTAAAGAAATATTACTTTGTACCAGAGGTAACTTTTTAAAAGTTTCCTGCCGTAAATTGCAGTTTTTAGTACGTAACTGTTGTACTAACGCTAACGTTCATAAACCAATAAGAATATCCTGCTGTTACGAAACACTGCAGCTGAGAACATTTATAATGATCCTGCAGACGTTTAATGTCATTCTGAAGTTCAATAAATCTCTACACTACTGATCGCAATCCTTCCCAAGATGTGGCACTGTATTCTGGCCCGTGTTACTGCCTAACATAACATGCCTTTGAAACTTAATATAGAGGGAAAAAGACAAAGTGGTCGTGTGGTGCAGGGTGATAAGATAGTAACTGAAAGGTGTGCGGGTTCGTACCTCGGAGTCGCTCTAGATTTTTTGTTAGCATTGTTTTTAAATATTTGTTACTTCTCTCCTATTTACAAATTACGTTAATTTGCCAGAGCAGAAATTTTCTTTGCAGTGTAACTTACAGCAGTTCAGCGGAAGCTTTTCTGGTAATGTAACGACATTGTAAGGTTATCATAGTCATTACTACATAGATCAAACAAACGTTATGTTTGTGGCAAGGCCACTTTGCAGTGGTTCATATTGAAACAAATTTCTATTTATGGCTACAAATTATGCGTTCCAGCAAAGAAAGCGTTTTTACAGTGTGGGCGGGGAATGGCGAGGGGGGGGGGGGACGAACAAGGCCGCCGGTAGCGCCTGTGACGTCATCCAAGATGGCGGACATCTCCGACTCCGAAATCCTGAATCCTGTGTCCTCGCAGCCCCAAAAGCACACTACTCTCAACATACTTCAATTCTTGGCCGGAAAAACTTCTTGGAAGTGTAAAACTTTGCAGTCGCCATTACCTAACCTAATAAAGATATCAGCACATTAATTTAATAGCAGTACCAATTACTATTTCATAAATTAGCAAAATATAAATTTGTACTGCAAACAGTTAGTGTTATTAAAAAAAAAGGTAAACATAAGAAATTAAATTGACAATAATACCGCTCCGACCATTGCCATTATTTAAATATATTTTCCTATTTTATTTATTTTTAGCATGTAGCTATTCCCCCCCCCCACCCCCCGCCATCTCGTTATCCCAACAAATTTTTCTGGAACCTATTATTAAGCTCGTTTTCTAGGCGGAATCTGGTAGCTCGCCCTAGTCGTGACTCAATAGATAGTCGAAGGAATCTCGAAAGATAGCTTCCGTGTGCGACGTTATTTGTGCATCGTTTTTGTTTCATAGTTTGTTTGTGGGAAACCATGTTACCTGGATACTGGGACTAGTATGGTGGTTAAACGTTCGTAATCTAGTTATATTCACCAACACAGCCTATCAAACATACTAAATGCCAATCCTCTCACCAACGTATACGCCTCAGAGCCGAAAGCTGTCACCGCAGTAATTTCCGATTTTTCAATGGCGTATCACTTCTTGGTCACGCCACATACAGTAGTGCAAAATAATAGACAAAAAGCTTTTTTAATGGTGTGTGATACCAATGGGAATCTTTGAAACAAAATATTGTATTTAACGTAGGCTGCCATACCGTAACAATTATGTATTAGTTATGGATGGAAATGGGCACATGAAATACCCACTGTCAAATAAAGTAGAATCGGCTTGCTTCAATTACGTTGCAATGGCCAGTAAACTACTAAAATTAATTTTATGCGAATATGAATTTTCATAAGGCGATAAATAATTTCTAAGTTTCTATAGATTTAATTCTGGCAAAGACGCTGCCATATTATTAGGGATAGTAAAATTTTGCGAATTCATTTCAGGACACGATAGACTTCAAAAGCGTGTACACTGACGTCACATTTGTATTTGGATCACAGTTTATTAGACACGCCCTGGATGACTCTGCCCCAATGGCCGACTTGCAAGGGAACAAGAAGCGAATCCCGCAGTGTCAAATGTGGGGTGACACTGGGGCAACAGCCAATGAACAAACATCTGAAGTTCGACTATACAAAGGATTGTGGAGTCTAGCATACAGGTCTTTGAACTCCCCGAAATGTTCTTATCCCTACACATTATGCTGTGACGCCTATCCCTGCACATCGAACGAAAAGTGAAACAGAAGGTAACATATGAAGTTGAGAAAATGTTGGCCGTTTGGGACGGCTTACCTTCGCTGTGACGGGGGTGTGTTTGACGAACTCCACGCCTCACGTCCGCTGGGTGGGCTTGCTGGTCTGCAAGTATGGGCGCTGCGGGTCCGCTGCCTCCCACGAAATGTATGACTGCCTTCCCCTCCCTTGTACGTCACCTTGACCACGTGACGCCAGCCAGCCAGTCACGTATCACCAGGGTACCCTTCCCGGACTTCTGGATATCGACGGAGTGAAGATCATTTTGTAATGTTCTAGATGATTTCAAATAAAATATAATTACAGGTGTCTCGCCCAGATTCGAGGAGACAGCACAGGGTTTTCACTTGGGCAGGAACTGCTGTTCCATCCGTCAACATGGCTTGCTGCCATTTTAGTAAAGTATGGTTTAAAGCAAAATAATTATATGTAACCTGCATATAGCTGGAAAGAGATGTAATCATGAAAAATGTAAATTTTGAGGGGACGTTTTAAACGGAATTATTTTTGATACCTTTGTTTATACTAAATGTAGTAAGTGGGAAAACTATATTTTTATATAACGTTTATTGATTGTAAAATTTTTGGGAAAAACTGTGTAAATGGTTACATTTTTATATAGAAACAAAGGCAACGGATATTTTTCACTGGAACCAACCCAAATCCCTTTTTTAACATTATTGGGGGGCCTCTCAGCTGTTTTCCAACTAAAAAAAAAACATCTACATTCAGGAAGCAGTTGAGACAAGGACCTCGTCCTGTATCTGTTGGCAAACACAGGATAGAATGCATCACCGGTCAAGAAATACGAGGGTCTCTACTTGACGAGTTAATTGTTTGAATTCACACTTGGCACTTGGCACCGCGAAGTAATAACCATTATGGACACAAATGTTCACTTTAAAGTAGCTCATAATTGTCTCTGTGATAGGATTGACAGTATTTTTAATCTGTGGCCTTCTTTCTCTCCGGAACTGGCGCCAAGAAATGAATATCGCTGACTTGAAAGAGCTCCAACCAGCAAAATACTTATAAAATGCAATTACCGGAACTGCGGAGAAAATTCGGGGCAGTCTGTGCAAACTGAACTTCTCACTTTGCTTATTCAGACCTGTCAAAAGAAAAAAAGAAGAAAAAAAATAGCACTTCTCCCTCGAAATTGGATTGTCCCATTTTATTAAAAGCCTGCTTTGGATATTACGAAACATTGAATAAAACATTTATATTTCTTCTCAAGCGGATTTAGAGAGCTCCTATATCGTATTCATCCGTTGAAAATGCTGTTGGGGTTACGAAACTAGCACGGACCAGTCAGAAGGAAAATAAAGAAGAAACGCAGTGTAACATGATTATGCCAGGGAAGTTCCTTCTTTCAGACCAATCAGAACGACAGTTATGCCTTGCCAGCGGTTTTTTTTTTTTGGTAGATCTTCGCTTCAAGCGGGAGTGAGAAAGGAAAATTCCTCCTCCAACTTGAACGATGGATTTGAACTCTCACAAGTTAAGCCTTGTAAAAGAAGGTGGAGAAGTCCTGTAATCCCAAGTTCGGGAAAACCGTGATTGAGAAAGGGTCAAAAAGAAAAATCTTAGCGCGCGCACCAAAACCTCACGAATGGCGTGACCACGACTGCCGACTTAATAAATTAACGTTAGCAGACATAAGCAAGACTAGCGTGTGTTTTGACAACCAGTTAATTTTCCAGACTCTTTTGCTTATGCTTGTAACTTAGAGTAGCTGTATCAGACGCCTTCCGTTAGTCGCAATAACGTCCATGCTCTATCTACCAACAACTTAATTGGAGATTCGCATACGAGATGTAAATGAGATTAGGGCACACAAAATAACGAACGGCTCCCTTGATATTGGACGATATTTATTACACATTTCACGGATTAAGAGAGACCTGCAAAGTTCGTGTTATTATTTCAGGACACGTTATACTGTAAACACATTTACCTTCGAAATTCGTTTGACATTGGACCATACTTTATTTGACACGCCCTGGGTAATTCTGCGCCAATAAATGAACACTTTACAATCGTGTCCCCCAATCACGTGAAGTTCAATCAGAAAGGGAGAGACTTCGCAACTATGCAACAACCAATGGAGAGATGACGCCGCCCCTGGTATATTCAGAACTGTGAATTTTAGCTTGATGCTAAATAATAACGCGAATTTTGCAGGTCTCTACGGATTAACTTGGCAATAATTGAGGTTTTGCAATCCTTTGTGTACTCGAACCTCAGTTACTTGTTCATTGGTTGACGATACAGTTAGTTGTTCATTGGTCGACGATACAGTTAGTTGTTCATTGGTTGATGATACAGTTAGTTGTTCATTGGTCGACGATACAGTTAGTTGTTCATTGGTTGATGATACAGTTAGTTGTTCATTGGTTGACGATACAGTTAGTTGTTCATTGGTTGACGATACAGTTTTACCCCAGACGAAGTAGCGCAGGATTCGGTTCTTATCTTCTTGCAGGTTAGTTAATTATTGGCTCTAATTCGTCCAATGCGTGTCTGAACATCTGCTGTGCAATTGAAGATGAAAGTATATGTATTTTAAGTCTAGCTTCTCCTCGAATCAATTCGCGGAATTTCTGCGACTCTACAATTTGGCATATATATTCTATTCGCAATAACTTCGCCCTTTTTAAATAACATATTAGGATAATCACGCCATGTATAAACTGTGTGGTTGTTTCTTAAACATGTCATGCATCACATGAAGCGTTTTATACTTCAGTTAACATAAAAGTATCTTACTTTTGATTAAATCGACCTTTTGCATATATTTCATCTATAAATTATAATACTCAACATAAATTTAATATAGAAAAAAGAAATAAAATTTGCTTATGTGTTGCCTAGTAAGAAATAGTTCTAATGGGAAACATTATTAAACAGAGTTCACACGAATGCTGTGCGGTTTCCCATTGATGCAGTTTTCTACACTTAGCTACACTGTAAAATAATTTTGTAATTTTGACTGAGAAATGGTTTGTAGTTTTACAAATGTTTGTAAAACTACAAGGGCCGTATTTGTAATAGAACTAAATAAATATCTGTACTACATGTACTGACCGGTATCCACGATCTTCATCAAAATAGCGGACACTCGACCAACAACGTCAAACCCACATATAGCTGTTAGTGTAAAAAATATGGGTGATGTAAAGTGTAGTTGCGTTCAAAAAGAAATGTATTGAGGGTTTGGAAAGTGTCAATCTTTTGAAGAACTCAAATAATCGTAATAAAACAATAATTTCAATCAAACGTAACGGTATTGCTCCAATCATCTGTTTATGTTTCCTAACTACACGGAACTCTTAAAATGAAATGCAGTACTAGTAAATGTATTCTTCTTAATTAAACAACTTCCTTAACCTTTCGTAAGTACTTGGAGTTACATTTATTATAAAAATAAACGCCAAATACGTAAGTCAAGTTGGTCGAGTCGTTAAGGGTCCAGGCTAATAATATAAGGGTCCAGGCTAATAATATAAGGGGTGTGATGATTCTAGTCCCCGTGCTGCAAAATGTATTTTTTTTTTATAAATGACAATTGGAATTTTTTTTTTTTTTTTTTTTTTTTTTTTTTTTTTTTTTTTTTTTTTTTTTTTTAAAAGATATCCTCTTTTATTAATTCATGACATTTGATTTCTAGGACAAAAAATTATTTTATGTATACTTTTCAATATCTACTGTAAATTGTAATACAAAGCTATCATTTGTAATATTGCAAATATATATTTTACAGATTTTACAAGGTAACTGTTTGTAGTTCTACAAAGTAATTTCTTGGCAACTTCTTTTACAAGGAGTTTTCTTGTAAAAATACAAACTAATTTTTAACCTCTTCAGACTCAATTTAATTTACGGTTTCAGGTGTTGAAAACAAAATACTTTATTAATGTACGCTGTACTCAAGTCGTCACAACACTTGCTTTGTTGCCACAGCCAGTGAGCTCTAGGCTATGTGTTAGGCTACAGTTATATGAACCAATTGTGATCCAGACCAGTAAGACGGTTTGCGAATAATTTACCCACAGGTAAGATCATTGGTCAATGATTTTCACAGTGTGCAGGTTCAGACCAAAAATTATCTACACGTGCGTAATGTACACAATTGTATACACTGGATCTGAATGGGTTAAAGTGCAAGCTTTGGTTGCACGATTCGTAGACATAGTCTGAAAGTAGAACTTCAGCAGGGCTTCAGGAAGGTTGTAACTATGAGTGGACTATAGCGTTTTCGACGACAGCTGAATTAAACGAGGCGGTCCAGTGATGTCTCCCCTACTATAAGCTGTTCACCGTAAAGTGAGCACTTTTGAAATCAACCTTAGAAAATAGTCACTGCTCCTGTCTGCATATATTTTAACGGGCGCGCTGAGTGACATGCGCTCAGTAAAGTTGGTAACAATGAATGGGAATTAGTTCCGTATTTTAACGCCGAATAAAAAGTGTTAGGTAACCATTCATGATGATTAAAAAAAATTTTTTTTTTCGCTTTCTGGGTTTTTTTTAAATGGATCGAAGTGTAAAATTGAGCATATTTGTAAAATATTTACTTTTCTGATAAATTCACAGTTTCACTTGACCGACGCATGAATATGTTAAGTTTACATAAGACGGATGAATACACAACGTGCATACAAGTATATCCTAAGCATGGTTTTCAGAAGTGCTCATTTTACTGTGAATAGCGTATAGACTTCGCGGTGCTGCGTTTCTTTATCTGGGATTCTATGAAATGAGAATATCTTTCAGGAAGAAAGTTCCTGCCACTGGTGGAAAATTGCTATTGATGTACTCCTTTACAGCGCGTCTCCTAGAATAGCAGAATAATGTTTGTAGAGGAAAACGACACAGAGGTACAGAACAGAAGATAATTTGGTCTCTCTTCAGTTGACGTACAAAAAAAAACACAAAGAATTGCGGACAAGGAATTGTGTCAGAAGACAACAGGAAAACGCATGTGGACAAGGCGACATGAATTTGAACAACAAAAATAATACATATGGACAATATAACGAAGACGGCACTGACGAAAATCTTTACCGGATAAACTTACGTATGTGTACAAAACTGAGTGAAACAGCTAAGACTATATAGACGAACACGGCGGTATTCTGCGAGTAAACAGATGCGACGTTTCGGGAACTGCAATCTGTTCCCTTCTTTAGGCATAAAACAGATTGAGGAGCACCTGAAGACTCATGTAGGGAGACGATTCAATAATATATTTTTAAAAATGTCAGACATCGCCTGGTGTCCCATTCTGCGACCATAGACTAAAGATGAGGTAGACCGATCTCGCTGATTGCGCAAAACCAATCTCCGTGTCCCAACATTGAACTGCTTTTCTGCCAACACGGTTAGCAAAAACTACATGGATTGGATTTGAGGTTGGAACACTCATAAGTAAACAAGTTCTTCCAGATGTTTTTAAACTTACTCCAAACAGTTTGTCATGCAGTTTGATTAAATCCAATTTTGTAGAAGTATTTTGTTAATACAACAGTGCTTGTCATTTGAAAATTAAGATATAAACAAACACGTTAATCAGTGTTGACCATGTGACTTTGAGTAGTTGTGTACGATTGGGGAAGGTCAGTGTTGGGTACATGCGCAGAAGACGAATAAGCTATCTACCTCATCTAGTTTGGATGGAGTACGTGATCGACACGACCTCACCTCCATACCTAACCTTGTAATGACCTTTGGTGGGCCTGCCTAGTAATTGCAAGTGCGTCTTGTACTGTGTGGAGGGTCCTTGGTGGACGATGACCAACCCAAGTTCCGTTCACGCTCTACCCTGTTGAAATCACAGACATCAAAAGACAGCTAGTGTACCATGGCGGCTTGGCCGTCGGCATTTGGGAAACACTGGGTTTTTTTTTTAATGCATTTGAACCGACTCATGCCTCAGCCAATGGAAGCCAAGCGCTCTCCCAATGGCTGCGCGAGAAAAAGTGGGCGTTTATTGGCTTCGCAGGTAGTAGTCGATGTTGATTGGCTGGTATACTCGCCCGGCGGTTGTTGACTCTTGTTGAAGTTGTAGATCACTTTACTGCTATGGATTATCTCCAAAACAACATTTCGGGCAGACGTGTTAGCCCTCTTGTAATAATACTTCAAAGAACAGGGTTAACATGTATTTTAGAAATATTTCGCTCTGAAAAAATTCGTGTAGTAGCATGAATATACATAAACAACTTTGGATGTTTCATAAGGAAATGTATCGTAAATTCACAATATTTCACTTATGCCACAAAAAAAAATCTTGGCACCCAGTTTCCAACGAATTGGTTGTAAGATGCACAACATTTTTTACTGCGCTGCAGAAGGTCAGCAGGTGCGCGTAATGTCATGAAGTCGTCATGAGCCTCTTTGAAGAAGTTTTACCGTGGAGCAGGAATGTAGGAGGATTACGAACTCCTTCACTGAATGTGCTGTCGACCATTCACAATAAATCTGCGCTGTATCCATTCAACATGTGTGTTTATTGAAGACGAATAAGGCCCTCGCAGTTATAACTGAGAGGGGTTTTTTGATCGGTGCTTAAAAGTGATGTATCGAGTGCCAGTTGAGGCGAAACGAGGTGATTATGGAGCAGCGGGGGTATGTAAGAACAGGATAAATGGGAATACCCCGAGAAAACCTCACAGCAACGTCCGCCGCGCTTCTCACAAGTGAGAAACTAGGTGACTCGGCGGGAATCGAACTCGGTTCGCCTTGGATTGAGGCGAGTCATCTGATAACACGTTTCCTGCCTTTCGATAATTACGTAGGTATCGATTAAGTTCAACTAACGGTAAGTGAATATTTAGGCACTACTAACATTTGTGACTTAACTGCTGCTTCCTCTGTGTGCAATTTTTTTTCTTTCCATTCTACACCAATAGTCTGTTACTGCCTCAGAATCCTTCTGTGTCCGTAAAATAAACCATAGTCCAATTACTAAGTTATCCAGAACGTAAAGTTCTGCACCGAAAGAACTCCCCGGGGGGTCGGCAAAATCCACCACGCGAGCGACTCTAATCACTGTTCACGATAAAGTGAGCACTTTTGAAATCAACCTTAGAAATAAGTCACCCTTACCTGCATATATTTTAGCGAGCTCCCTGAGTGACATGCGCCTAGTAAAGTTGGCAACGATGGATGGGAAGCAGTTCCGTATCATAACGTCGAATAAAAAGTGTTAGGTAACAATTTCTGATGATTTAAATTATTTCGTTCGCTTTCTGTTTTTTTTTTTTAATACCTTGAAGTGTTAAAATTACCATATTTGTTAAATATTTACTTTTATAATAATTTCACAGTTTCACTTGATCGACGCATGAATAAAATGACAAGGCCCGTGACAGGGTTAATCTTACATAAGGCGGAAGATTACACAACGGGCTTACAAGTAGATCTTAAGCAAGGCTTTGAAAAGTGCTCATTTTACTGTGAACAGCGTATACACGTGTTGAGCTCGCGAAATTTCTCGGCGTGAAACCTAGGAGGCAACCTGGAAAGCAGTCCCGGAGACGATTCCACCCACCACTGCAGTTCGGGTTTACAATCATCTTCAGGGATGCTCCACGTCTACACCTGCCCCAGATGAACTTGCTCGGCACGTCTCGTGCCGCTGGAGCGAACAGTCTCTAGATCCGCGAACAACAGTTGGGTGTGGGCGATGCTGGGTTTGTTGGATTGGGGGGGGGGGGGGTATCTTTTTCCGCCGACGGCTGTGGGAACCTAGAAGGAGGACGACGAATGGAACAGGAAGACGCAGACAGGAGTTTTCTCGTCTGAGCGATCCCGTTAAACACGACCAGAGGGAGAGAGAGAGAGAGAGAGAGAGAGAGAGAGAGAGAGAGGAGAGAGAGAGAGAGAGAGAGAGAGAGAGAGAGAGAGGGTTGCTACGCCTGTTTCCGCTGGACCGTGAAAGCAGCAAGGAATTGTGTTCCGGCCCGATAGCTCGCCGTATCCGCCTCTCCGCGCTGGGGGGGGGGGGCGGCGTAGGGGGGAAACACACCCTTCACTTACCACCCTCCAACCCCCTTGCGAGCCACCACCCTTCCGTGACGCGCGATGTGGTGGTAGCGCGCCAGCGAGATGCTGATTGAAAACAGTCTGCCGCCGCGCGCCAAGTGATTCTCTTTGACGCGACCTTCCTCTTTGGCGTCCCCTTCACCACCCCCTTACTTCCTCTTTGGCGTCCCCCCCCCTTTCCCAACCCTGCCAGCGGTGCGACCCCAATAAAGCCCCATTCCCTGCCACAACGGAACCACCCCTAGGCACAGTGTACTTCTTCGCCTCGCTTCTGCCCGTAGTGGTAGCAGACTCTCTACAGCTACACAAATAAGGACGGTATTACAAAGCTCCCGGGGACAAAAACCAACAGGCCAGACGAGGAAAATAAAAGCGCAGAAAGCTAGTTAGCACATTCAACGCTTCCGTAGAAGACCGAAAACAATTCCGTGTTGCACAAGAGAGCTAGAGTTGGAAGATTCAAAAGGAACTAAGAACTAGGACTTGAAGTGCCTCGTGATGGTGAAGATAGATGGGGACGGAGCAGTGAGGGAAAACGAGAGTCCGCCGTGTTTCCCGCACGTGAGAATTTGACGCGACTCCGCCAGGAATAGAATCCCGGATTACTCGACCCACGCGACCACAGCGGCCACATACGAGAGATAAAACGCTTTTTTTTTTTTTTTTTTTTTTTAATCTAGGAAAAGGGCAGTGCGAGGTACGCAAATGAGTAGAACTTTATCACAGACTTGTCAGTGATAATCATGATGATTATAACAGTGCGGAAGCGAGACTTCTTATACAGGTTGCTCTGAAACTTAGTGTCCAAACTCCAGACATAGCTTCTTGGGACCAATAGTAACACAAAAGCCTTATACACACTTACATCCGGAAACGTATTTTTATACCAAATAATTGTATTCAAAGTTGCGGTGTACAACTCGTGGAGAAGAAGGAGGTGCGACCATGCATGTTGCGGAAGTTACATAACAGGGGCGGCCACCCTATTTTTCCTGGTCACTCTTTTACAGTCAGAAATTTCAAACTTTAGATGATGAATTATTGATCACCAGGGCCTGCGTAACAAAATTTGTCCTCTTGTCGCAACTGCCCAGGACACACCGTTCACGTGTAAAACGCACCTAAAGATTCGTCCGCAGCGATTGAGTGCGTAGCACATAGGCAATAACTACACACTTTCGCGTACAAAACGCTACGTATCAACTGCACAGACGGCTACCTATTTGTTCCTGGCCACAATATGTATGTATCCCGTGTATTGTATGTTTGAATGATATTTTTGCAAATCGTAAAAGAAGTGAAATTAAATTACAATTCTTCGAATAATGAGTTATGTGATCGGGAGCGTCAATGTAAGTGCAAACCCGTATTAATGCCTCCCCTCTCCCGCCGTAATGAAGATAACAGGGGTGGCCACCCTCTTGTTGCATACACCGTCTTTACCGCCAGGAATTGTGAACGCGTGATGCTTGTTTATTAAGCAGTGACGCCTACGTAACATAAATGGTCCTCTCGTCGCAACATCAGAGGAGCCACCGTTTTCAAGATATCAGAAAGCACGGTTTAGTTTCTGCCTACGTACGCATTCTGTGCTTTTACTTGGCCCCTACAAAGCAGTGCTCAGTTGAAAGGTTTCCCCAGAAGGATTAGAGTCGCTCGCGTCGGGGATTTTGCCGACCCCCCGGGGAGTTCTTTCGGTGCAGAACTTTTCGCCGTTGGTGACAGCTGTAAATGGCTTCCAGCGACGACGCGTGAAGTAGCTGCAATGCCGGACTCGAAATTTGCGCGCGGCCAGGAACGGGGGCGCTTCGTTTGGTCTTCGCTGACCTTGACCTCTTAATGTGGCCGCATAGGTAGGCCACCGAATGGTATGTAGAGCTCCAGCAGAAAACATTTCGTGAAAAAACCGTTGAACATGTATCAGCGAAGTCTGCTTACTAACGGTACTTAAGAAACGTTAAGCATCTGTATACGTTTCTCAGTTCCTCTACTTATCTCTAAAGCATACTTTTGTGATATTGAAAAAAAACTCAAACGATCATTTTTAGCTATGTACATTCCGTTACAAAACATTAAAACAGGAATAGGGACGTGCATCAAACCTTTATTTTTATTGTTACGTCATGAAATTGTAGGGTCTCCGCTGAAAGTCTCATATAGGCGCGTTAGCGACTGCAAGACAGCACGCCAGTTAGTTCTTTGCGCGTAGAGGCGATGAGAGAGTTGATGCGCATGTCTCGGTCGCCCCTAGCGCTCCCACGCTTTTAGGCCTCAGACATGCAAAATTCCTTCAACCAGGCGGCCACATGAGGGCCCCTGCAACAAGAACCGTCGACCTGTCTGTACTTCTTTTGACTCGCAAAAGGTGGTGGCAGAGTACATGACAATATCGCATCAGATAAACTAAGTATTCAGAGGCAAACTGGAGTAGCAGTTCCTTGGATGTGGACCTGTTGTCGCCATAGACTAAAGATGAGGTATACCGCGTAGTCGTCTTCTGCGAATATACCCCAACATCGACCTACCCGAAAGTTACGTAACTGTCAAAGTCACATGGCCAACATTGATACATGCGGTTGATTAAATTCAAACTGGTAAAAGCATTTTATTCATACAAAAGTGCTTGTCATTTAAAAACTAGGATATAAACAAACGGCATTACAAATTGGTTAGAGAACATATACAACTATCGCAAAGCACTTGTATAGTAAGTGTTCTAACCTCAAATCTAAACCACGTCGTTTTTGCTAGTCGTGTTGGCAGGTGTGCAGTTCAATGTTGGGACACGGAGATTGGTTGTGCGCAGCCAGCGAGATCGGTCTACCTCATATTTAGTCTATCGTTGTCGTTGGCCAGCTCTCACCGACACTGACCTCACAGCAAGCAACATAATACACGGATCCATCGTAGCACGGTTGTAAGTTGCCATTTTCGTGTGGCGCGGAAGCCACACGGGCGACGACAAATCTCGGAAATGGAACACAGGTTTTTTTTTTTTTCCACTTTGTTATTCGGAGTCGACTGTTCTCAGGAGTCTATAACCACTATGTATACGCTGTTCACGGTGAACTGAGCACTTTTGAAAGCCCTGCTCAAGATCTACTTGTATACACGTTGTGTATTCTTCCAACCTACGCAAAATTAACATTGCCATGGGCCTCATAAATTTATTCATGACTTGGTCTAGTGGAACGCTGAAATTATTAGAAAAGTAAACATTTGATAAATCTGCTAATTTTTACACACATGCATTAAAAAAAAAAACAGAAAGCGAAATGAATAAATTAAATGACTGCAAATGGTTACGTAACACTTTTTATTCGACTTTAAGATATGGAACTACTTTCCATCTATTGTTACCAACTTTACCGGCCGCACGTCACTCAGTGCGCCCGTTTAAGTATATGCAGGCAAGGGCAGTTACTTTTTTCTAGGGTTTAACTTCAAAAGGACTCCCTTTACCTTGAACAGCCTTTAAGAGATTGTTATCTAGTTTTTTTTTCATACCAGCGTGTTGGTGTATTAATATATACTTTTAGGAAGGTATGCAGTCATCACCCTTGAAGACCAATACAAGTAAGTCGCTAGTATCCATTTATGAATATAAACAAGTTATTTTGGTCTACGGTCATAGTACATACACAGGACAAGCTTACTGTGCTGTAAAACGTTCATGACTTGCCGGCTGTTAGCCGTTATAATGCTGAGTTGACGTCTCAATAAAATATTTGATGCCCAGGGAAACCCAGAACACCTCAAATATACAATTTCAAAATGCTTAAAAAAATCAAATTATTTTTAAAAGCAAAGTTAGATAAGGAAAGAGATACAGAGTATGCATAAACGTGTTCAATGAAGCAGAAAATATACTAACAAAAAAACTGCATTCAAGAAGTACAAAGTTAATCTCCACTACCAAATAGAAACATAAGTAAATTTAATACTGATTTTTAATATAGCAAAATTATTTTCTTTTCTTTTGGAAAAAAACATTACAAAGACCCAAATGGACTTAACAAAATTTAGTTTACAATTTTTAAGAGCGCTGATAATTCTCACAAAATATTAACAATAATATTTCATAGAAACATATATATATATATATATATATATATATATATATATATATATATATATATATATATATATATATATATATATATATATATATATATATGCATGTGTGTGTGTGTGTGAGTGTGAGTGTGTGTGTGTGCGTGTGTGTGTGTGTGTGTGTAGTCCCACAAAGACTCTTCAAATCATGTATTTTCTTTGGTTTTCTCACCAAAATTGAATAAAACATTCACCATATCACCCCTATAGTAAAACCTAAGTCTTGAGAAAAAAATCAAAACTAGAATAACAAATGCACACACCTGCGCATTCCTTGATTACTCCAAAATTCTGGTAAAATTTTCACAAAATTTCTTAAAATGTGTAACTTGTGACTTATCCTGTATTTTCATCCTTAAATTTTCACGTGCCCATAACTTTGACAGCCACTTAAAATTTTAGCTCTGGCTTCTTTCACAACAAATACAAAAACGTTATGTCTCCCAAATCTGGCCACCTAAGATTTTACATGGTCATTAACAGGTATTTTTAGGTAACTATTTCTTACTTCAGTTGTACTATCAATTATTCAAGAATGGAAAATCCGCAACTATTTCAAATTTAAACTGAGAAAAATCGCTGGCTTCTAAGCCCTGGCAGAGGCGATTTAATCTTCCCGAACACCACGTTTCCAAAACGTTATTCCATCAGCCCAGAAACGGCAGAGAACTGACAACATACAAAGTATCCTCTTCAGGAAAATTTAAATCATTTTTAACAAAAAAAAAATATGGCTCCCCCCTCTCATATTTACCAATAAATATCTTATTAGAATTTAAGAAGTGATTCGTTATCAAGTTGTGCAGAAATACTTAAGCTGCTCATTTTACCCATCACATAAATATCCTGACTGTAACTGAAAAATTGGAGCGTCAAAATGACGTTCGTGCATCTCCTGGAGGGTTTTACAATCCTTTATAACCAGTGGTCGAACTGAATACTTGCCCTGTCATCTAGGGGAGACTTCCCTCGCAGCCAAGCGTCTGACCCCGATGCCAGGTTTTACCATCGCTTAAATACAAAATACGAACACTGCCTCGCTACGGGGGTAGCCACAATCATCCACCAATAGCGAGCCACTGCCGCAAAATTCATCTCCCAATCAAGCCCTATAGGGGTTACCATAACTAACAAACGTTTAAGAACAATCCGTGAAATTACCTCTGACGTCGCCTCCGTTAAATTCAAACTAGCCATTCATAAGGGCGCGTGCCAGGCACGTCTTTTTCGCCGCACTAGCGAACACTGCTGAACTCTGGTGGGCTGCGGCTCTAACTCCAGCCAGCTGAGCCGCGCTCGACAGTGTGATAGCCGACTCTCGCGGACTGTGACGCGTCACGGTGCCAGTCCACCAAGAAACATTCATTTGTGCGGCATGTACGCTACAAGAGCCGTAAATCCACACACGTGGGCTTCCATCATATAAACATAAGTGTTTATGGGTATTAAGCGTAAGTTCTTAGCATTATTTGTCCATATTCTGTAGTTTGTTCCAACACACATCTTCCGATCAGTACTTTTCCTGAGGCAGACAGGTGAAAACGGTGTTACGTAAAAAAAAAAAATGGGCCGGGGGCGGAGAGACAACTAACTGTATGCGAATTTATAAGCGTACTTGTCTCATATCAAAACCGTATTTGAAAGCCAAATATTACAAAATTATTCAAGAACGAGCTAGAATTCAAACACGTGCACATTTGACATTTTTAAATTGGAACGCAGTTACGAGCTACGCCCTTGGCAAATTTAGATCAGTTACTAACCTGTAAGAATACGAGGGTGTTAGAAAGTTAAGTACGATATTAGGAACATCTGCAGTGGATTACGCGAGTGAGTGAGAGAAACTGTTAACATTGAATTCTTGAGAGCCGATGAGGATGAAGCGAGATGAGCGTGGAGCAGCACCGGAATGCAAGGGTGTGGGAAACCTGTTATCCGCGAGGAAACTCGCCGACCAGCGGCATCGTCCGCCACGATACGTGGTTAAGATACCTTGCATGAGTCGGAGTAATAGCTTGAAAGTGGAACTTTTAGCAGGGCTTCAGAAAATTTGGAAGTAACCATGAATGGTCTATAATTGGCATGTGACTTTAGAGACATACGAGGCTTCAGAGGGTTAAGTACGATAATAGGAGCTTCTGTTGTGGATAATGCAAGTGTTTTGGATTATCCGCTGAGTGCGTTAACGACTATGGCGTGTTACCTGAGCCGATGTTTAACATTTGGAAGACCCGGAGGGGGAGGGAACTGTGCTGTCTCGCTTCGTTATCTGCTCGGCCCGGTGCATTGTGGGGGTCGGGCTGAATATGAGGAACGGCGTGGTATACCAGGTTGGGGGGGGGGGGGGTGACTGGTGGTGCACGAGGGGGGTGCCACCACGTATATAGAGTGTTCGTGCTAATACAGTGGCGCGACGCGAGCAGAGTAAATCACGGGGCGCTTGTAGAGTGAGAGGTCCGGGGAGCTGGGCGGAAGAACCGAGCATGTCTCGGCGGCCGGGTCAAGAGGTGGGAAGGCATATATCAGAGCTCAGCGGATCAGGAGGCGGGGTCGCTAAGCCTGAGTTACGCCCTTCCGGCGCTATCTGGCCGCGCCAATGGCCCCGGCCCGTTCAAGCAGCTCCGTGGTTCGAATCCTCGCACAAAAATTTGGAGCTGTTCACATTCGCCATGTTTTACGTCATCATTAAAGAGTTATGGAACAAAGTATGCACTTCTGTGTACGAGACTGCGGTCATTAAACATGCACTGAAGTACCAATGTACACACTTTGTTACAACAGTATAATTATTAGAATTGTTTGTTAGGGATTTGCAATGATTATCTTCATAACAATAAAAAAATAATATGGATGTGTAGATATAAAATATAAGTGTTTTTTTCGTATTAGAATTTCTAAGTGTAAAAAATATTATGTTTTGGTTCGGCCCAAGTTTTAGTTTAATAATTTTTTCAAACCATTGATATATTGGTACGTGTACACAGCAAGAAGTCATCGTAAATGAATCGAGAAACTACAGTGTGATTACGCCATTCCTGGATGGCTGATGCCATACTATAACGTTGGCTACACCTCAGTGTTAGTTGTCTTACGGATTGCCAACACTACTTAACACCGATGGCGTCTTTCATTAGTCCTGCGCGTAAGTACAGCATAACGCGATTCCACAAAGTTTGGTCAGTTTGTATGGTCAACTTTGCAGAGGGCGTTGCTTGACGTGGTTCTGGTTAACGGTTTCCTAGAGTTGTGGTAGTTTGTTTTTTCTATTTTGCTTGGACGCATACATCTGGGCACTAAGTATTTGTTGTTCCACGGAGTCCTTCACAAGTGTCTTTATAAAAGTGGTGTTTCTAGGACACAAGGAAAGTTGAAGTTATAATCAGCAACGAGCCTACATTTGTCCTTGACTGCAGAAGAACATCAGACACTGAGAAAAATGCTTTTTTTTTTTTTCAATCAAACAAAGCTTGTTTCGCACAACCAAATTAGTTGTTTTTATAGGGACGATGGAATATTTTGTTGTTATTTGTTTGCGCCAACTAAATATTTGTTTGGCTCCTGATACAGTTTCAGTTGGTATTAAAAAAAAACTTTAATAGTGACCGAGATTCCAACTTATTTAGTTTGCGCCCTATCAAACTCGGCTAAAGTGGCAGCTGATGGAAATGTAATGTTTTAAAATAAATGCAGTTTGAATACTGGTCGACGTGCGCAAATAAACTTCTTACGGTTGACAGCTTTACTTATTAGTTTCTTGTTGAAATTGTTTTATTATTATATTTATGCCATTATTTAACATGAATGCATGCACTTATAAACACGGTTACTACCCTAATTGTTAGGGATACCCGGATTTCGTGAAAAGATTTCACGGCCAGTTGTACTTCACAACGCTTTAGATGATATCCACTTTCGTGATTGGATGGTTTCCGTGTTAAGTGCCTTAGGTGTGCGCGCGCAAATCACACACGCACAGTATTGAAGTTACCTAATTGTGATTGGCCAGCCGAGTAGGAAAATGTCTTCTCACTAATACGCGCCACTAATAAGGGAAATAAAACTGCTGGTACAGCCGTAGAGTATTGGAATATAGCATGTGCGGAAATCTATTCGCGATATTCGCGTGTCCCTATTAACTGTCACGAAGATATATATATATATATATATATATATATATATATATATATATATATATTATATATATATATATATATATATATATATATATATATATATATATATATATATATATATATATATATATATATATATATATTGTGTGTGTGTGTGTGTGTGTGTGTGTGTGTGTGTGTGTGTGTGTGTGTGTATATCGAGTTGTATTCTCGAACAAAGGCAATCAGAGAGTGGGCAAACAAATGCACACAGTGGATTCAATTAAGTATAATGTTGGTAGTATAGTTTCTTTTGGCCCAACACAGGGGTTTTGTTAATTCAAGCGTATGTTTTGTTAGATGAACAAAATTAATTTCGTTGTTTTTTAAGTTTAGTTTACTCAACAATTATTTTGTCGGGGTAGCTAAATATAATTTTAACCCTATACAAACAAATATTCGTTGGCTGCAACAAATCTTTCTCTCCGTGGAAACGCAAGTTTAACGAAAAGGAGACCTTTCATAGTACGTTTTTACATAATATGTAAGTATTCAGATGTAAATGTCATGGCGGTTCGTTTCATAACACCGCGCTGTGATGCTAATTGGCCTCTTGGAGCTGTGGAAACGGAATTCGAGTTTGGGTGGTTGGCAAGTTATAGATATTGGGATAGGAAAATTTCGCGAGTTCAATGACCTGTATGCTAGACTCCACACTCCTTGTATAATCGAACCTCAGATGTTTGTTCATTGGCTGTTACCCCAGTGTCACCCCACATTTGACAGTACGGGATTCGCTTCTTGTTCCCTTGTAAGTCGGCTATTGGCGCAGAGTCGTCCAGGGCGCGTCCAGTAAACTCTCTTACAATTGTAAATGTGACGTCAGTGTACACGCGTTTGAAATCTATCTTGTCCTGAAATGAATTCGCGAATTTCTCCTAGTCCTAGTTATAGAATACTCTGTATTTGTAGGGCCGACATTTGGCTATCTAGTGTTCCAGGAGCTGGATGTTGAAGTACGTTCCGCCACATTGCTGGTCAGCGAGGCCATTTTGCTGGCGTGTGCGGCTGGAATTTGCAATACGTATCGCCATTCCGCTTCTGTATTCTTGATTGTTCTGTGACGCTTACCTTCAGAAACATGTTCGTGTTCCGAATGTGTCCCCACAGCCCAGTTAGGGACTGGGTTATATGCGCCGAGTATGGGGCCAAGGGATTGTTCAGCCATTTAGTTTTCAGCCTGCAAGGGCGTCAACACCCCCCCCCCCCCTCCCGGATTGATAAACAGTATTTGGTCGTTACTTCAGTTTTGTTACAAGTATTTACAACTTTTTGTAGAATGCCTGCCTCATACGTTTCGATAAACAAGTGCTGCAAAAATAAATGTCAATACTTCAGGGAAACAGTCCTCACGTCTGGAGGAAGGAAAAACCTTACCGGAACATAGGCCTAGAAACGCTTCGTTTCTTTACTACAGCTCCCGTTGCATAACGTACGTTGTATGGCCGGTGGGCTGAATCATGTTTATGTGGAATGCCATCACAGCTGTAGTATTATGACTGCCTAAACCTCTGCAACATCACAGATCATCACAAAAAAAGTGTATTTCAAGTGATTGCAACGCACCTCAGGTGAGAGACAGACTCCATCGTAAATTAACTCGGAGATACTTTTTTTTTATTGCCAGGCAAATATTTACAGATTTTTATCCCTGAGCGAAAATAACAAATGTATAAACGTGGAGGTGGTTGGGGTGGGAGACAAGGCCTATTAAGGGGATGGGACATGATTGTAGGGAGCCGCCGAAGAAGGGCTGTGGGCTCCTTCCTCGCTGGCAGGGGCCATTGAGGAGTTAATGACGGCATTACTGCACATTATGAGCGGCCGGTGGTTCTGCGCGGGTCGTTACTGAGAGCGGCGTAAAACAGGCTTTTTACGACCGCGCTGAAAATTAGCGCCGACACAAGGAGATTGCAGCGAGATGTACGCTCGCTGGCGCGTGGTCGGTCAGGATGGGGGGGGGGGGGGGGGGGGTTAGCCCGGCGCCGATTAGCGAGCAACACACCACAGTCCTAACTTCTATCCCGGTACGTGGCCGCAGCGAGAGGCTGAGGCAGCGGTTGAGGCTTCCGTGCTAAATCATTGGCGTGGCCAGGAGTACATAGGCTCTTCACGGTAAAATGAGCACTTTTGAAAGTCCTGCTGAAGATCTACTTCTATGCACGTTGTGTATTTTTCCGCCTTATGTAAAATTAACATTGTCATTAACTTCGTCACTTTATTCATGCGTCGGTCAAGTGAAACATTAAAATTATTAGAGGAGTAAATATGTTACACTTATGATTATTTTTACACTTCCGATGCATTAAAAAAACAGAAAGCGAAAGGAATAATTTAAGTTGTCAAAAATGGTTACCGATCACTTTATATTCGATGTTAAGATAATGGAACTACTTCCCATCCATCGTTACCAACTTTACTGGGCGCATGTCACTCAATGCGTCCGTTGATATATATGAAGTTAGGAGTAGTGACATGTTTCTAAGGTTGATTTCAAAAGTGCTCACTTTATTGTAAACAGCCTTTATATCTGCGGATCTTACGGCGAGGATGTAACACGGACGAAACATGCGTGGCCTCTCGTACCTTTTGTAAAACCTTATTGTCATTGCCCTATACACAGGGGCAGGTGTTTTTCGTGAAAATATTAATGGCTATGCTAGAATTCAATATCCTAAGTCCTTATTCACAACTTCCATTGGTTATTGGCCGCGTGTCTACGTGAGAAGAGATGTTCTTATTTGACCAGGCCAATCGAAATAAAGTACTCCGATACTGATCGTCCATGATTCGCGGAGAAACACTTACGGCACGTGACCTTTAAAACCATCCAACCACGAAAGAGCATATGAAGTAAAGTGGTTTGGAGTACAACAGGCCATGAAATATTTTCGCGAAAAACACCTGTCCCTACGCTATACAAAGTATATCGACCAAGATGTTGCAACATTTGGGAAGCAATTCCTCACCCAAAATGAGACTGAAAGCGTAATACTGCTCTGAAGGACACCTGGTTCGTTAGTACAAAATAGTTTACTTCGCTATACCGGACACACTCTGTAGTTAGTACAAAATAGTTCACTCCGCTATACCGGACACACTCTGTAGTTAGTACAAAATAGTTTACTTCGCTATACTGGACACACTCTGTAGTTAGTACAAAATAGTTTACTTCACTATACCGGACACACTCTGTAGTTAGTACAAAATAGTTCACCTCGCTATACCGGACACACTCTGTAGTTAGTACAAAATAGTTCACTTCGCCATACCGGACACACTCTGTAGTTAGTACAAAATAGTTTACTTCGCTATACCGGACACACTCTGTAGTTAGTACAAAATAGTTTACTTCACTATACTGGACACACTATAGTTAGTACAAAATAGTTTAGTTCACTATACCGGACACACTCTGTAGTTAGTACAAAATAGTTTACTTCGCTATACCGGACACACTCTGTAGTTAGTACAAAATAGTTTACTTCACTATACCGGACACACTCTGTAGTTAGTACAAAATAGTTCACCTCGCTATACCGGACACACTCTGTAGTTAGTACAAAATAGTTTACTTCGCTATACCGGACCACTCTGTAGTTAGTACAAAATAGTTCACTTCGCCATACCGGACACACTCTGTAGTTAGTACAAAATAGTTTACTTCGCTATACCGGACACACTCTGTAGTTAGTACAAAATAGTTTACTTCACTATACTGGACACACTATAGTTAGTACAAAATAGTTTAGTTCACTATACCGGACACACTCTGTAGTTAGTACAAAATAGTTTACTTCACTATACCGGACACACTCTGTAGCTAGTACAAAATAGTTCACTTCGCCATACCGGACACACTCTGTAGTTAGTACAAAATAGTTTACTTCGCTATACCGGACACACTCTGTAGTTAGTACAAAATAGTTTAGTTCACTATACCGGACACACTCTGTAGTTAGTACAAAATAGTTTACTTCACTATACCGGACACACTCTGTAGTTAGTACAAAATAGTTTACTTCACTATACTGGACACACTCTGTAGTTAGTACAAAATAGTTTACTTCACTATACCGGACACACTCTGTAGTTAGTGTGAAGTTGCTTGGAAACTTAATTCACTAGTGCATTCTAGGGTCAAATGTGTGAAAACATGAACAAAATTCTGCTTCCGTAAAGTTGTTTATTCATCGTACATTCGTCTATTCCTTTATTTAATTGTGTGGTACTGACATTACACACTCGGTTCTGGTTGTACAATAAAAGGAAATGCTTGAAATAGATGCAGTTCCACACAAGTGCCGCGTGGTTTACTAATGCTCAGTGGCCGTTTTCGCTAGTCGCTAGTGGCGTTGGCAGGTGTGCAGTTCAATGTTGGGACACGGAGACTGGTTGTGCGCAGCCAGCGAGATCGGTCTACCTCATCTTTAGCCTATGGTAAGTACATCTTAACTACCTTTCTTCTGCTTGCGCTCTCATTGGCCGCTAAGAAGTATGTTCAAAATGGCTGGGTTTGGTGGAAATTTCCGAATTCCTTGAAGTGAACAGTAAGCCAGGTCAGACAACAGTAGTCATTACTCTGTTTCACTATAAAATAATGAAGTTTTGTTACAATTAATAAAACTACGCAGCCTTGATGAGTGTTGGAAGCGATTGTAAGTCTTCACGGGAGCGTGTTTTTGATGTTAGGATTTCGTTTTGTTTGCATTCGGTTATGTATCTTGAACCACTGAAACTAGTTCCGTTCGCAAATAATGTTCAAACGTGGCTGCCTAACGAATTTACAATCTACATCTTCTAGACCACTCGTGTGACCGTTATTTTAAGTCTCCTGGTTTGTGTTCGGTAGCCGAGACCCTCTTGCGAAAAGCCGCGTTTATTCCTAACTTAGGTGCATGTTGATGAGGTCCTTATTTTGCTGCAGTTCATAACTCGCTCACAGCGCTGCAGGAAATGCCAAATAGATTGCGCAAATGTGTTTGAAGTCTTAGTCTGATGCAAAATAAAACCACATAATTATCTTGTCTTCAATAGTCTGTGACGGCAGGACACATTATCTTGTCTTCAATAGTCTGTGACGGCAGGACACATTATCTTGTCTTCAATAGTCTGTGACGGCAGGACACATTATCTTGTCTTCAATAGTCTGTGACGGCAGGACACATTATCTTGTCTTCAATAGTCTGTGACGGCAGGACACATTATCTTGTCTTCAATAGTCTGTGATGGCAGGACACATTATCTTGTCTTCAATAGTCTGTGACGGCAGGACACATTACCTTGTCTTCAATAGTCTGTGACGGCAGGACACATTATCGATGTTGCACTTTTCGTTGCATAAAATTTTTTCATTGGCTGAAAATAACATTAGTTTATTCATAAATTATGATCCCTAACACAAAGGTTTGTCGTAATTAACAACGTATAATTAGAGACCAGCAAAATTCACGTTATTATTTCGGGACACATTAAATTTTAAACACACGTGCCTTAGCAATACGTTTGCGATACGTACTTTATTTGACACGCCCCAGGTAACCCTGTGCCAGTAAATGAACAAGTCACAATTGTGTGCCCCAATCACGTGCAGTTCATTCAGAAAGGGAGTGACCTCACATATAGGCGGCAACCAATGGAGAAACGATACCGGCTCTAGTACATACAGTACTATGAAGTTTAGCCTGATATTGAATAATAACGCGAATTTCGCACGTCTCTGCGTATAATCTAAATTCTTTGATATTTAAATTACTCTAACCGTTCATAATTAGGCATCCTCTTTATATAGTGGTTTATATCACTAAAGAGAGGGCGGATCTCTGTATCTTTACTAACTCCCTTGAGTACGCCATTGCAATAAATGATGGCTCTTCTGTAGCCTATTAATACCATCTGTTTACTGAAATGCACTTGTATTACTCCTAATAACTGGCCACCCAGAAAATGTACGATTTCATTTGGAGGTAGGATCGTAAATGGCAGAACACAAACGTCAGCTGGGAAGTATTCTATTTGTGTGTCCCAACATTTTGTAGATTGCTCTGTACGAGTATATTATCAGGCGATAAAATACACGCGTGGTGTGATAAAGGGTTCGTAGATTTTAAAGTGGTGGTAGAGTGCACTGAATATCTCGCTCGATCTGTGGGAAATGGAGAACCAAAACAGATGTTAATGATTTGCAAAAACGAGTGATTGCCTGCCAAAGGCCATAGTGGAATGAAACAAACAAATTTGCAGTTTTATTCGAAGCGCAAGGTCGAACGGGCCTTCCAAATTGCATACAAATTGTGTTTCTAATGTATAGGAAGTTTGATATATATATTATGTTTCTAATGTATAGGAAGTTTGATATATATAATGTTTATAATGTATAGGTAGTTTGATTATATATATATATATATATAATGTTTCTAATGTACAGGGAGTTTGATATATATATAATGTTTCTAATGTATAGGAAGTTTGATATATATATTATGTTTCTAATGTATAGGAAGTTTGATATATATATATAATGTTTATAATGCATAGGAAGTTTGATACATATATATAATGTTTCTAATGTATAGGAAGTTTGAGATATATATATAATATTTCTAATGTATAGGAAGTTTGATATATATATATAATATTTCTAATGTACAGGGAGTTTGATATATATTACGTTTCTAATGCATAGGAAGTTTGATATATATATTATGTTTCTAATGTATAGGAAGTTTGATATATATTATGTTTCTAATGTATAGGAAGTTTGATATATATATATATTATTTAGATTTGAGTAATACTGACACAGTAAAGAGACGATGCGTCTTTTTTGGCTTAAGACGGTATAAAAATTTAATGTGAAATGTAGTTTTGAGACACTGGCGATGAAAATAATTTTATTATAGAATTTTACTAATCGGGTATCAACGCTACAAGTAAGTTAGTATTAAAAAAAAAAAAACTCCCGAAAGTACATAGGAATACCCAATTTTTAAGAGAAGACACCCTTCCTGTTTGTATTGCAAATAACTTCAGTAAAGTTCATTCAATTGCAATAAATGGTATTGTTAATTATCCTTTAAGAAATTAAGTAACAGCCCTGATTCAATGTTCCGTAACAGTTAACACTTGTTACTTGGTTTCCCCGCTGACTTATTCTTATAGTTGAAATATTGCAATCCTCTTAACTATTTGTATTTCTACATGTATATATAGGCTATTCATGGTAGAGTGAGGCCTATTGAAAGCCACAGGGCTTTGTTATAATAGTCAATAAATACAATATATTTTAACCTTGGACGTTAACTTCCGGGCGCGGTGGTATTTACACACTGCTTTTATTACTTACATGAAAATATTTATCAAGAATGGTAGGTAATGGATAAAAAAACACCTGCAAGGAAAAAGTAACAAGGGTCTCAAGAGTTCTCACTTTACCGTGAACAGCACACACACACACACACTCACACACATACACACATATACACATACATCATACACATACATGCATACACACATACATGCATTATATATATATACACGTGTGTGTGCGCGCGCGTCAATATGGTATTGAAAATGAATTTTACTATGGTCTTATTTCAGTAATAATCATTACATATTGATGTAATTTACCAAAGAAGTTGGAAGATAAAAAAAAAATCTTTATTATTTGAGAAAAGTAATTTTAGTAGTGTTATTACTGTTATGAGTGGATGGTACTAGTAATTTTTTTCATATGCAATGGTTTTGGATCCTATTGATTACATGATATTTTAGTGTTTTGTGATAAGAATTATAGGCCTGCGGAATATAAATATAATGGAGACTAAGTGAAAAGATTTACTTAATATAGTTGACTTTACGTATATGTGCTGGTTCAACGATATAATTAATTGGCATAATGATAGGATTCAAAGTGGCCATATTCATAAGAATAAATAATTGTTTTTGTGGGGACCCTGTAGTGTGGGAAAACCATATGTTGCAATCGTATTTTGCATGCGAAGCGAATTGTTTTACCCCGATGTGAGAAAATTCGCGTTTCAGAATTCGAATGAACGATACTACAGGATTGTATTTAAGGAGTTGAGATACGAGTAGCATTGTGATAGCGGCATACAACTTTGCGATTAGATTATTTTTATTTCTACGCGTCTTACATGCTGGCGTGCGAATCACAGACATTCAAGATCGGAGTGAGAGATATTTATGATTGGTGCTGTCAAGTACCGAGACGTCTTCTCACTAAGGTCAGGAAAATTTCGCGAATTCATTTCAGGACAAGATCGACGTCCAACTCGTGTACACAGAGATCACAGTTCACTAGACACACCCTGGACGACTCTGAGCCAAGAGCAGAATGGCAAGTAAACAAGTAGCGAGTCCCATACTGCCAGGTGTGGAGTAACACTGGCTACTCTCTGGAGCAGCAGCCAATCTGAGGCTCGAGTGTGCACAGGACTGTGGAGTCTAGCCGATAAGTCATTGAACTCGCGAAATTTTCCTATTCTTACTTCTCACAAAGATACGTTGCTAATAACCAAAATACAGCTGCTTGGGCGTAAGCAGGACTTTGAATTCTATTCTGCAGGGAACTGTTTCCACGAAAACAGGTCCCTTAAAATGCATAATTTATTGCGTATACGGCACAGTGCATTTCACTCTCGACTCCCACTTTCACCAGTAATTTACAACTTCAGAAAAAATTATGCGTTTCCTGTTTCGCATGTTTATCGTGCAACACTTTTATACCGCTTCTAAAAAGTTTACCATATTCCCCGTATCTGCACCTGTGGGATCCGAAAAATGAACTGCAGCTTATTCAACTGACGTTAACTGCATAGAGAATGTGTGGTCCTTCCTCAAACGATTTCTAAACAGCGCACAGCCACCAATGGCCATTCGAGCCTTAAAAACAGCCGCTATTGAGGAATGGGACAGTTTGCCTAAGGGAATGCTAAATGGTATTGTTTTTGTCATGCCTCATTGAATAGAAGCATGCCACATAAGTCGTGAAGGTCCGACATGTTATTGAAGTTTGTCAATGCATCTGAGAAAACCTGTTTTTTTTTGTTATTGAATCTGATGAGATATCTTTGATGTAAGTTTTTTTTTTTCCAGTTTAAGAATTTTGTTTGTTTCATGCTGGAATGATGTAAACAAGTATTGTGTTTTTTCCACTTTATGTGCTATTAGGAGCACAACATGAGATGTAAACTATGCGTTATTAATCAATATAACATCCTGGATTCTGATATGCTGAACTTTTTGTGAGCAGTGTATTTTATCCAGTGATCAGTGCCCGTAACAGAAGCGCTCTCTACCATACATACGAGAGTCACTGTGGCGCTACATGTTTATGACGGACATACAGCCTGGCTGCGGACAACGCTCTGCGAGTCCAGTCACGAAGATGACACAGAGGACAGTTCGTTCGGCAGAACATCCCGCTCCATAAAGCACGCCAGTCGAAACGACCAGCTCTGCTTCGCTCTGGATATTCGGAAACTCTGAATAATATCGATAGCGTGTTATGCATAAACAAAACTTTACACTGCCCGTCGTCTGTGCTTCCTGCCAACATACAGGCATCTTAATAATCACACATGACGCGCTGGGGAGATCACGTGTGCTAAAATCATGACCCGTCTTCAGGTGTCAACAAACAAATAAAATATAAACGAACATTAATTATATATATGTGTATGTGCAATTTTCGTTTCCAAAGTAATTATTAACAATTTTATTGACATTAAAAAATAAAATATTTCTGATTTGACAATTAAAACGTTCGAATATTAATGACGTCTCCGAAATTAACTTTCATTTAAAACATAGAAGTAAAAATTGAGATTTATATATGTAAAGAAACTTGAAGTGTATTTAAAGCTATTGTTTATTTGTTTGTAAGGATTGTAATATGTATATGTGCGGAAACTTGCCGAGTTCACTTAGTTGTGGGGATACTTAAATAAACTATACGCTATTCACGGTAAAATGAGCATTTTGGGAAGCCTTGGTTAAGACCTGCTTACATGCATGTTTTGTACTCTTCTACCTTATCTTAGATTACCATTGCCATGGACCCCATCACTTTATCCATGCGTCGGTCAAGTGAAACTTTAAAATTATTAGCAGAATAAATATGTTACACTTATGATTATTTTTACACTTCCGAAGCATAAAAAAAAAACAGAAAGCGAAAGAAATAATTTAAGTAATCACAAATCTTTGCCCAACTCGTTTTATTCGAGGTTAAAATATGTGGAACTACTTTTCATCTACCGTTACCAACTTTACTGGGCGCATCTCACTCGTTGCGCCTGTTGATATATACGCAGGCAAGGGCAGTGATATTTCCAATGATTTCAAAAGTGCTCATGTTATTGTGAACAGCCTTTACCTAAACTTTCATGCAATTTCTGTGGTGCAGATGCCGTTCAGTCACCATATTCCCGATCGTCAACTCGTTGCACATGAATGATACAGTGATACTTACAACCGATATTGTCAACCGCGATGAATGGTTCACGCCTGATATCATCGAGCACGTTGTTCATTGGCTGCGAGAGAACTGCCGAGGCATGAGCACAACACATGCCAAGATATTACGTGATTGCAACACTTGAACCCAGAATTTAATTTGTGACCGAACGGATTGGAACTATTGCGAAACTACGAGGCTCTGTAATCCATTAGTAGAGACTTGACAAGTTCAATGACCTGCAGGCTAGAACTGTACCCGCAGGCTAGACTCTACTGTCGTATGTACAAATACGCACACATAAACTGCGCATTGCTTGTCTGCTGTCACAGCGTAAGGCAACGATAGGGTCAGTGTTTTCCAGGAGGTGTCAAACACGTGTTTTGAATTCTAGCTCGTCCCAAAATGAATCCGCGAATTCTTCAGGTCTCTATCGATCAGGAATCATGCCAGAAATTGAAATTCGTCGTAGTCTACAGGAATTTAAGCCTATAAATAATGCAGTATCCATTTTGCAAATAACAGCAGGAGTATACAAAAAGATATATCTGTTCTGTCAAATCAGCGCGGAAAATATCAGGGTTTTTGATTGATTAGTTTACGTAGGGGCTAGGTTTAAAATAATTATAGATTCAAGACACTTGCACATTTATCCAAGTGATTATTTAAAATTAAACGGTACCAAAACGACGAATGATCGCCGAGGAAATCAGAAAATAGTAAACGAACAAATCACATCGTTTAAAGAGTACCTATACGCAGGATCTTGAAATCAATTCGTAATGTCAGTGAAGCTGAGAATTCTTCCATTTCTTACTGATGCCCCTAATCTCGAGGCGAAATGTATCATTATTTTAACTAACTAGTGTATATTGTTAAGAAACTTTTCGGCAGTTTCCAAACTCCTGTGGCTAATCCAACCCATAACGAAACCATTTAAGTACGCCAACCAGCAGAGCTCGGCGGGTTTCGAAATGGCGGTAGTTCGAATAAACTGGCACATATTTGTTATAGTATTACACTCTATTGCAGCAATAAAAATAGCTATTGGAAAACGAACTTTCCTGACAAATAAAGACCTGTTCGTAAAACTGAGCAAAGGTCACGATGGATCGCGAAAGATGCAACGGAAGTATCGATGTTTAAATTGGAGACGTGTTATCGTTGCTCGTAACTTGGTACAGTTAGTTTTTTTTTTATCTATGGGTAAAGAAACTCGCTCCTCAGCCACCCATAGTAGTACTTCCACGCTTATTGTGTAAATGTCTCCTATTTTTATGAGTTTCAGTACTTAAAATTCGACAGTATCACTTATGCATTAAACTCTTAACAGAATACCCTTAATTTACAACATTAATTTTGAATAATAATTGCGCACGCAGGGAGGAAATTATAATGTGGATATGTACACGGGAAACCAGAAATAGTACATTTGCAATAACTTAAGGGTTATTTGTCCTCATGATAATGGCAACTTCTATCTCGTGTGGCAATTACGCGGGCAGAAAGCAGACACTATATCACTCCCCCTGCGAGCGTCATATCGTCAAGTGGTTAAGCAAGGAAGGAGTACAGCGCTGATCGAGATAAGCCTCGACCGCATTAGAACTGCTCCTTGACGCAAAGTAGCTAGGTATAAAAAGTTCAGAAAGAGGAGGGGGGAGAGGGAGGCGGTTATTTCGCTTACTATCTCCACGTGGCCGTTCACCTGCAAAGCCTCCTCATCTGCATGCAGCTCCGCACAGCCCCTTCTACCTTCTCCTCCTATCATCCCCTCCAACCACCGACTTCCCTACAGTCTTTTGTCTCAGCCTCGCGCCAACCACATAGCGCTTGTTTGGAACAGACTTCCGCCGGCTCGCCCTTCCACTTCCGGTCTGGTTAACCGCACATTTCCCGTACCCTTCAACACCTCAGAAACGTATATAGTTATATGCTATTCACGGTAAAGTTAACACTTTTGGAAGCCCTCTCATTTGGAATAAGAGTCGATAAATCTATTTTGCTTTAGCCTTAGACATTAACTTCCGAGTGTGGTGGAATACAAACATTGTGATTATTACGTGCGTGGCAATATTTATTTTAAATGGTGGTTAAAGGATAAAATATGGTTAAATGGAAGAAGTAACAAGGGTCTCGAAAGTGCTCACTTTACCGTGAACAGCCTATACTAGGGACACCCGATTTTCGCGAAAAGGTTTCACGACCCGTTGTATTACAGGACAAGTTAGCTCAGATCCACTTCTTTAATTGGCCGATTTACGTGTCTCGAGTCCTAGGTGTCCGCTCGCGAATCACAGACGCACACTACACGAGCGACCTAATTCTGATTGGCCAGTGAAGTAAGAAGATGTCTTCTCGCAAAGTCACACAGAGAATTATGTAAAGAAAACTGCTGGAGTGCCCATACGGTGTATTGAAAGCCAACATGCCCGGAAATCTTTTCGCGAAATTCGAGTGTCCCCAATGATTACGATGACACCTGAAAAATAAATGCCTTTTACCACGAGCAGTCTCGATTGACCGACCCATGAATAAAGTGACGAGGCCCATGGCAATGTTTATTTTACAAATGGTAGAAGGTTACACAATGTTCACACTTTCAAAAGTGAATATTTTACAAATTTGATACTTGTTACCTACTAGAGACGTGCAAAATTCGCGTTACTATTGGTATCATGCTAGACTTCACTGCTGTATATATATATATATATATATATATATATATATATATATATATATATATATATATACACTTGAGCGCAATTCGTGATTTCATTGGCTACTGACATCGTTCACCTGTGTTGCTGCTTACACTGCAGATTGGTTCTTCAACTGTTGAGCCTTTACTGTTGGCTAAAAGCGTCCTTGGAACGTGTCATAAAAAAGCGTCGGCCAATTTCAGAAGTCAGATGAGCATAAAACGTCTCGGAGTCTAACCTGAAGGCACAAAATAACGCGAATTCCGCAGGAGCCTGCTCTATTACATATGTATAAAAATTACGGAGAAAGAAACCCAGTAATCTCACTTTTTTTTTTACCTAACACTTCTAATGCGACTTCCCCTACGTCGTTACCAGTTTTTCTGGGCGCAAGCATGTCAGTGTGTCTGTTAAAATATATGTAGTTAGGGGCAGTGACATTTTTCAGAACAGCTTATACAGTATAGTCAACCGGCCTAAAGTTGTAGTTCAATTTTTTATACTAGGGACTAAAGAAGGTTTGTGTGTTTATACTTAAAGGCTGTTCACGATAAAGTGAGCACTTTTGAAATCCACCTTAGAAAAAAGTCACTGCCCCCGCCTACATATATTTTAACAGGCGCACTGAGTGACATGCGCCCAGTAAAGTTGGTAATGATGCATAGAAAGTAGTTCCATATCTTAACGTCGGATGAAAGGTGTTAGATAACCATTTATGATAACTGAAATTATTTATTTCGTTTTCTGTTTTCATTAATGCATCGAAGTGTAAAAAATGACCAGTTTTTAAAGTATTTATATTTCACAGCTTCACTCGACGGATGCATGAATAAAGTGACGAGGCCCATGGCGATGTTAATTTTACATAAGGCGGAAGAATACACAACGCGCCTGCAGGTACATCTAATGTAGAGCTTTCAAAAATGCTCACTTTATTGTGAACCGCCTTTAGGCAAGGGAAGGGTTATGCTAACTAAACTGAAGTTATTTATGATGACTGAACGGATATTTGATAGAATTATTGTAAGAACATAAATACAAACTAATGACGAAGGAGGTCCTAATCAGTTACAATATATGACTAGCGTTAATGAAACCGTCGCCTTAGGCTGGATGCTGTGTCAACGACCGACGAGCGGCACGGCAAGTTAAAGCTGCATCTTGAGGGCTGTTCTTATCTGCGCGGGTCCACAGACAGACAGGTGCCGTACAAAGTGTGGCCAAGTGTTACATAGTTTCTGGTGGCGTAATTCTGAAGCCGGGAGGGGAGATTCGCGGACGCTTCATTGCCATGTTTAAAAAAAAAACTGTAAAAATGTTTCGGATTCTGCGCCCTGCCTGGTTACCGACCCGTCGTTGCAGTTCGCCGGGTTAGTCTGCATTTGCTGAATCATAGCACACACTCCAGCGGTCGATGTGGGAATCAAAATCGTGAGACAGTCAAGATGGCCGCCTCCAGCAGACGACAAACGAAATGGAAGGAAAAACCCCCTCCGGGAATGAGAGTGAGAACAAAGGAAGAGAGTAAGAGAGAACGAAAGAAGAGAGATATGATAAAAGTGGAATGCAAAAGAAAGAAAACTTGGGAGGATCCCGAGGAAACCCTCGACGATAGAATGAAAGAACGGGAAGTGAAAACAAAGATGGACGGCGTCGGAGACGAATGCAAGAGCAGGTAGAGACAGTGAACTGGCTGACAAGATGGCCGACCACATTCTAGCTGACAAGGTGGCCGTCGATGTAATGACTGACGATATGGCCGACTGCATACTGACTGACAAGATGGTCGCCGTCAAACAGAAATGATAGAGCAGGAAGTTCCGCACGACGTCATCCAAGATGGCCGCCGCCAGTTCGGCTGCAGGCTTCATTTCTCCCAGCCTCCCCAAGCGATTTGAACGGCCGCGGTGATGTAGCGGCTAGAGCGATCGCTTCCCGCCGAAGCGAACTTGGTTCGATTCCCGGGGGGGGGGGGCACTCCGGTATGTTCGCAAGTGAGAGTCGTGCCGGACGATGCCGCTGGTCGGCGGGGTTTTCTCGGGTATCTCCCGTTTCCCCCTACCTTTGTATTCCGGCACTGCTCCGTACTTGCCTCGCCTCACCCTTATCGGCTCTCAACACCCTGACGTTAAGGGGGATAAGTCCCATATTTCACCATAACTTACATTTAAGTTGGTTTAACGAAATTTTTCGCACGAGACAGGATACAAAATAGCTTCTTAAACTTCATCATTTCGTAAAGGTTGTTCGCGATAAAGTGAGCACTTTTGAAATCAACCGTATAAAAAATTCAATGACCCTGCCTGAGTGACATGCGCCCAGTAAAGTTGGTCACGATGGAGGGAGAGCAGTTCCAGATGACTACGTAAAATAAAAATGTGAGGTAACCACTTGTGCCGACTTAAATTATTTTTCTCGCTTCCGGTTTATTTAATGCATAAAACTGTAGAATGAGCAGATTTGAAAAATATTTACTTTTCTAATAATTTGACAATTTTACTGTACCGATGCACGAATAAAGTGATGAGGTCCTTGGAAATGTTAATTTCACTTAAAACGTAAGACTACACAACAAGTAGATCTTAATCAGGACTTTCGAAAGTGCTCATTTTACCGTGAACAGCCTATAGTAACAGCTGGGAAGTAGTAAGGGATTTTCCCCGTGGGCGACTAGAGCAGTTAAGCTAACCCCAATAGTCAAGTAATACAAGCTTCAGGACATTTACAAAGGAATGCACTGTGTCGTGTCGTCGTTCCGTAAAAGTCGATACAAAACCTATAAAGCAGGGTGGGGAATGATCATCATCTTTAAGAGCCGTCCAAATCGTTCCACTTCACGAGAACATTGCACGCCGGTTCAGAGCCCTGCGCGTGACGGCGATGGCTTACGTGTAGCGCGTGCCAGTGTAACCCTTATAGCTGTTGCGCTCCTCGGCCTCAAGCTCTGGGGGGAAAAAAAACCTTCGAGCAAACGGGCCCCTCAAACCTGTTAGTCAAAAATAAATATATAATTTTAGGCGTTGCAACAAAACAAATCTTTTGTTCGGAACTGTACTGATATCCAGACGACGTTTAGTCTTACATCGGGACCAACAGAACTCTATATGTGCTCTATGTTACTGGCGGCAGTGGTTTATGTATGAGGCTACGGAACATAGGGCCACAACAGGGAATGATGTCTCCCACACGTAGAGAACCTTTCTCATTGGACGGTATGTTCTACTGTGTACAGTGCAGACCATTCAAGTCACTTCATTTGCAACGTCTCGGATAGAGGACACCGTGACTGAAAGTGTTACGAGCCGCTCAAACTGTCCACTAAGTCGCTGGAAGGTATAGGCTATTCACGGTAATGAGCACTTTTGAAAGCCCTTCTTAAGATCTACTTGTATACAAGTTGTGTATTCTTCCGCCTTGTGTAAAATTAACATTTATATGGGCTTTATCACTTAATTCATGCGTCGGCCAAATAAAACTGTTAAATTATTAAGAAAGTAGATACCTTACAAATGTGCTCATTTATACATTTCGATGCATTAAAAAAAAAGAGAAAGGGAAAGAAATAATTTAAGTTATCAGAAATGGTTATCTAACACTTTATTCAACGTTAAGATATGGAACTACTTTCCATCCCTCGTTACCAACTTTACTGGGCGAATGTTCCTCCGGGCGCCCAATAAATGGAGCCGCGATTATTTCGAGGATTGATGTGGCAGCAGGCTAAACTCTGTAGTCCTCTACACACTGGAGACATTATCGTTTGTTTGTTGGTTACTGCGATCAAGTGAGGTCTTTGTACAGCACTCTTCAACACTCGCTCACACTACTGCTTCCCGATTATTACTGGCTCGCAGTAAATGGGGGCGTGGCTAAAGTACTGCGGTCCAACCACAGCAGTAGTGGGAAAGAACAAGCGTTCGGAGTCTGCCTCGGTACCGAACGAATTCGCGAAATATATTCGGGGCTGCACCACTTACGTATATGCATGCATGGGCAGTGACGTTTTTCTGAGGTTGATTTCTGAGGTGCTCACTTTATCGCGGGCAGCCTTTAGCTGCAACTCAGCTGCCGGCTCGTGCACTGGCTGAACGCCCCGCTCAGTTGGAGCGAAGGATA
This sequence comes from Dryococelus australis, assembly GCA_029891345.1. Classification (NCBI taxonomy): domain Eukaryota; kingdom Metazoa; phylum Arthropoda; class Insecta; order Phasmatodea; family Phasmatidae; genus Dryococelus; species Dryococelus australis. The sequence goes on along the minus strand of CM057003.1, from coordinate 19,363,986 downwards.
TCGATGCGCCGGTACATCTCAGGTGTGCGCTCGAAACACGATCCCGCCATATATCGTCGTGCATATTTCATGGCTTCTCAATGCTCCGTGCGGAGTTGCCCAAGTTTGTTGGGCCGAGTGAGCCGAGAGCTCCGTGCTCCATTCTCCGCGGAGTTCTGGGCGGGGAAGCCGCTCCCATGCCCCAGCGCGATTTATTGCGACGTCGATGAGAATGTGTTGGTTCTGCGTCGCGAAACGGCATCAACGTAAACTTGTGAAATTCTTCTTAGAATATAACAGAAGGTAGGAACTGCTGGATGAAGTAAAGAAGGAACTTTTATGCTGGTACTTAGAATAGTAAAGAAGTTATTTATGCACCGTGTTGCTAAATCTTTCAGTCTACTACGCTTTATGAGAAAAACATATTTATGCTACGGTTTTTTTCTTCAAAAGTTTGCGTTAAAAAATATTTCGCTTACAATGAACATTCTGTAACCTCGATATACTCCGGAAATGGACCTTCTAACACATTATTATATATTCCCTATTTTTGTGCTGTCATCTGTCAAGTAAAGGCTGGCGTTATCTGATGCCGTGTCCAAATTCAGGTATATACTTGCGCGTACTTGCATCCTTGCATACTTCACTTACCGTTGGTACCAAACTTGATGAATTCGGACAGGCAGTCTTGTTGGCTTCGGTAACAGTTATTAGCCAGCTAACCACTTTTAATGTGCACGTATTCCGACTAAGAATTTGATAATTTCGGAAAGTTTTAGGGCTTAAATCAAGTATTAAATATTATTTAAATTTGATCTACATAGCATTTACTGTCTTGCATTATTATTTGCGAGTGCATTTTTGATGCTTTTTTTTTATCTTGCAGTGTCTCGATTGCAAAGACCTCTTTCGCCGGGTTTCCAGCCGTAATATTGGTCCGTGTTGAATAACAACCTGCCTTGCCTTTGACTCGTTGGAGGGGAGGTTTGCTTTATTCGCTCAAGGCTTCGTCCCATCCCTTGTGATATGTTTGTGCTTGCACCCGTGTTTCGGCTCATAACTACGTGTAGTCTTTCACAATATGTCACCTCATTCATGCGGCCGTCAAGTGAAAATGTAAAATTATTAAAAAATGTAAATACTTGACTAATTTGCCCTTAAATATCCTTTTAAAAATTTTATCAAAATTAGTAATTTTGATTCAACAGTGATACGTGAAACAATTTTCTCTCGGTCGTTGTCAACTTTATTGGGCACATACAAGTCGATCTTCCCGTAAAATTCGTTCAGGTAGGGAGAGTGATAGTTTTAAAATGTTAGTTTCAAAAGTGCTCAAATAACCGTAAGCATCCTTTGGTGGTGGTCCCCTGCGCGTTATGCGGTTCGCAATACAGGGCTGGCGGGCGGGGAAACAAGCTACCCAGGCAATAATAGTCATTGTTCGCGGGATTAGCGGCGGCTGCAGAATCCCGTCCGGGGAGAGGGCAATGTTTGCTCGCGGGCCCCTGGACGATAGGCAGAGCAGCAAACACACCGGCGCGGCAGTACAGCGGCAGTTCGGCTTCCCAGGGGCTCCTGCCGCCGGAGATTACAGTAGCAACCCTATATACAGCATATAGTTCATTCGCAGTAACTCCACGATTTTTGAATCAGACGAAGGTATTCGTCTACTACAGGTTGGGGAGATCAATGCTGAAAGATTGGGAAAGGGAAAATTTTCACCTCTAGGTAAGCGCTAGTGTCGCATGTGTACCAGATTTTCTCTATAGTCCATTCACGGTTACGTCAGCCTTTTGTCAAGCCCTGCTAATGTTCTACTTCCAGGATATTCCTCCGCCTCGTGCAAACTAAGCTTAACAAGTCTGGAGAATTTCGCCAGATGGACAACGCACCATATTCGTGCGCACTCAGTTGTAATGATATTTTGAATAAGAACTGTTTCTCACTAGACGTTACCAACGTACTTATTTTCTCCCTGTTTTTTATTCAAATGATTCATCATTGAAGCATTATGATTTATAGATAAGATATTAATAACATCTCAATTTAACAGGAAAAAAGTAAGTTTTATGAACACAAGTATAAAACGCTTGTGATACAGGGCGTATTTGGGAAATAATTAAACACGTTATACATGGGGAAATTTTTCAAAGGTTTGGTTCAAAAGGGTCGAAGAAACCGTGAACGGGCTATATTTTCTACGTTAAAAACAGAGTAATTATACTATTCCTGCATCAGATATAAAATGACTTCGTAACTAAGTGAAACTTTTTTTTTTATGATTCACGTAGCTTAGAAGTTTAATTAAAAGTTATCTTTCGAGTCTCTGCGCACAGTGTGGCAGAAGTTTCCCTGAGCCCAACCATCTCATAAGAAATCTCGTTTTGTTCCTAAACTGAATAGAACTAACCTTAATAAGACATTTGGAAAATAACCCGTTTGTGAGTAGTCTGGTTGTTTCCTAAATATGCCATGTATCGCACTTGTTTTATATTTCTGTCAACATAAAAACATGTTTTTTTTTTTTTTTTTTTTTTGTTAAATTAAAATCTTTATCTATAAATTGCTACGCCCCTTTAGGGTGTAGCAGGGCTAAAGGATGGCAAGGAGAAGGACGCACACCATAAAAATAAATCAAGAAAGCATGGACACAGAAATTCCAAAATCAATACAAATATTTTGAAGCCCATCTACATTATTATCAAGAACAGTAACTTTGCTACATGATTTGAAAATTATAAATAGCATGTGTAAATTTCTGTTGCTGGCTATCAATCGGTGAACTAGGGAAAGGAGAGAACACACATGCACTGGAACAAACAGAGAAACAATAATATTAATATATCCTGAGAAATCACCCAACCTGAATAAACACTTGCGAAATCGCATTAAAAAAGGTAAAATGACTCCCTGAGTAAAGCAAACACCATTACAACTTTAAAAGGAAAGTACGCCTGATGGTTCACTAATAAGTACAACATGGAATACAAATATCAAGAATACCATTGGGAAGGAGCAAAAACCCTCATTACACTTATCCATGCGCATAAAGGCACGCCATAAAATATCCACTAAACTCCTTGGCATTAAAATTCTTTTGGCAAATCGTAGTTCAGGAGACAATTACTACAGCACGCCAAAAAAGGGAAGAATCCACCTCTTACAAACATTCCCATCAAATACCATATTGAAAATTCACACAATCAAAGCAGTGAAGAAACACTTCCCTACAAAAATCCTTATACACAAAAATCGCATCGCTATATATAGCTATATATATGCATATACCACTACTAAAAAGGAAAACTCTACCCCGGCACTACAAGTCCTTTCATTACAGTACCTATTTTGTGTACTCACATTATGCGAAAACACGTCTAGCATGGCGAAGCCCCGAAGTACGAAGTGGTGTAGACATGATCTATCGTCGGCCAGCCCGCACAACTCAGTGAGGAACACTGCACACTTGCTTGGGCTGGGGACGAACATTTATACGCGAAAACGCGGCTCAGGAAGATCAAGGAGGCGTCGGGAATAGCGGAGAGGCGTATGGAAGGTGCCAGAGTGTGCGAGGCTGAACTAGTTGCCAGTAGTAGCCACCAGACAGCGCTCGGGCGCGCCAGGAGCGCCGCGCGCTGCTCTTCAGTATAGCTCTGCGCCACCCGGGGGGGGGGGGGGGGGGGGGGGGGGGCGAAGAAAAACAAAGTACCTTTTTCTGCCGCAAAAATATTGCCTCTTGAAATAGTAACCCCCTCTTCGAACAAAATTTCAGTTTATTAATCTGGACTACCAAATACAGACGTGGCAAATAACCAAGCAGACTTGATGCTAATCAAGTTTATTAACGTCATGTAGTTCTGTAAACACACCAACCCCATTATAGCAGCATTTAATCGTACTCCCAGAACATTGTAGGCATCACACACTTCACCAGTTGGCGGGACAGGATTAATCACATACAACTGCTTGAGTTTGTTGATTGACACACATGTCACACTTGAAGCAGGGCTTCAAAATTATACTTGACAAGATATAGTTATCTTGGAAATTGCTCCAATCACGTGTTGTTAAGTCAGAGAGGGTGTCTTCACATCTATGCAGCAGCCAATGGAGAAACGACGTTGGCTTTAGTGCCTACATTACTGTGAAGTTCAGCCTGAAGCCAAATAATAACGCGAATTTTGCATGTCCCTAGTAACGGGTGATCCAAAAAGCGCAAATAAACCGCGACTAGACTACAGGAGTGATTCTCTCACATCCGCCATTCCAGTGGAGCCAGTTCTGTTTGGGTTTGTGTTTCTCCACTCCCCGCTGTCGTATTGGACATCCACGCTTGGCCGGATACGGTAAATGTCCTGCACAGCGTTCAATATTAACTAGCTGTCAGTGATTCGACTGCCAAGTTGAAGTGTCCCAGTTAAATTTCCTTTCCGGTCAACCTGATATGTCATCCGTCGTGTTCATTTCAGTATTTACCATTCCCTTCTATCGGACATTTTTGCTCCTATAGTGAAGCGTTTTTGTATGAACACGAAGGAAAGTTTAACTACTGTGCATAGATGTCGGTGTATAGGCTGTTCACGGTAAAACGAGCACTTTTGAAATCCCTGCTTAAGATCTACTTGTATGTTGTTTGTGTATTCCTCCGCCTAATGTAAAATTAACATTGCCATGGGCCTCATCACTTTATTCGTGCGTCGGTCAAGTGAAACGGTAAAATAATTAGAAGAAATAATTTACCAATCTGCTAATTTTTTCACTACTGTGCATTAAAAAAACAGAAAGCAAAATTAATAATTGTAAGCTATCACAAATGATTTTCTAACACTTTTTATTCAACTTTACTATATAGAACTAATTTCCAGCCATTGTTACCAACTTTACGGGCAAATTTAACTCAGTGCGCCCGTTAACATGTATGCATGCAGGGGCAGTGATTTTTAATAAGGTTCTTTTTTTTTTAAGTGCTCACTTTATCGTGAACAGTCTTTAAGGACGGAGACTTTTTTTCACATGTGAACGTAGTCATGAATTTGTTAATTTTTTTCCCATTTGTGTTTAGACTGCCGTGTATTTGGTGGTGTTATAATTTTCTGTTGTTCAATTTCGTCTTTAGCTCAACTGCGAACTGGCTAGTGCAGGACGAACGTATGATAGATTCACGGATATTTTGGAAGGCAAGCTAGAATGACACACGTCTACCTTTGTGTCCCTTTTTCAGTTATTTTTGAAGACCGAGCCGGTGATAAAGATGCAACATGATACAAACCTAACCATAACGCCCTCTAGGTTTGCCAGGTCTCCCATATTTTCCGAATTTTGCTTTATTTTCCCCACATTTTCTCTAGTTTCTCTTCTCCGGTAACTGATAAATTTTCGTCCCGCGTCTCAGAAATGTTTGTTATTTATTTATAGCACTTATTTATTGGTTTATTACATTTCATAGCTAAATTTTTCCTAAGATAATCGTTCCCGATCCACAATTGATATTTACAGATTATTTACCACCCATTTTTTTTGTATTATTTTTTATGCCCCCTTAAAAATAGCTTTCGTTTTCAACTAGCAGTTGCTAAAACTGACCAGTTTATCAGCTATCCAGTCTTATTAATTTCTTTTTGTCTTGTGCAAGTTATGATTCGCTTATCAGTTTCACTGCCCACACACGTGTGTGTGTGTGCGTGTGTGTGTGTGTGTGCCCTATAAGACATGTTCCTCATAACTGTAAACAAAATGTCTTTAATGACATGATGGAGAAATTTGGTCACACGTTTCCAAGGTCTCCTTTAATTTCAGTTTCGAAATATTGCAACCCAACCCCCCCCCCCCAAACAAAATAAAATAGTGTTACCAAGTAGCCAACGAATAGTTAATATAAGTATGACAAGCAATTCTGAAGTATAGTCCGCATATCAGTGAACTCGCAGAATTGTTTGGTCTCGATTTATGGGGAATTCTCATTCTAGAATGTTATTTATAAAGGTTTTTTTCACAGTGACTTGGGTATTTTTTAAAAATAACCTTCAAATAAAAGATTGCTGCCCATAACTAAATTAGGCTGTGACACGCATGCTCCACTTAAGCTTGCAGTGATTTGATGAAAATAGTTCAAAAATTTGACGTTATAATGCGAGTGTAATGATTAAATATGTGACTACTGATGTAAATGTTTTATACACACAAAAACGATAATTTTGTGTAGTATCAACACGTTAACTTTCATGAAAATCCGCGTTTCAACTTAGCTGACACATGAACAAAGTGATGAGGCCCAAGGCAATGTTAATTTTACATATGGCGGATGGATACAAAATGAGAACAAAAGTAGGCTCCAGGGGCTTCAAAAGTGCTCAGTTTACCACGAACAGCCTATAGTCGATGATATTGCTGGGTACTTCCAACTTTTTCTGAAGCCCGGCTAAGGTTCTATTTCCAGGATATTACTCCGCCTCGTGCAAAGAAAGCTTAACCAGGCTATAAAATTACACCAAAGAGATAAAGCACCGAATTAGTTGCACACAGCGTGGTAATATTTTAATCAGAAATATTTCTTGCTATGCATTACCAACACACTCGTTCTCTCACAGTTTTTACTCAAACGAATTTTAAATAAAATTTCATAATTTGTAGATAAAATATAAGTAAAATTTCAGTTTAACAAAAAATAAGGTAACGTCATAGATGGAGTAATTTTTCAACGGTTATCTTCGAAAAGTGTGAAGAAACCGCGAACGGACTCAAGTTGCTTATTGGCGAGTAAGGCCGTAGTTTTGCCTCTGTCTACCTGGCTATTCTGGGGCGAGGTATCGTGTAGACCCCCGCTTGCTGCCTCCCCAACCCCCGACCTGGAACCCTATTGTCGGTCCACTCGGCTGGGCCCCAGTTATGCATGCGCTCCTGGTTATCTGCGGTGTTAATTTGGCCCGCTAATTAAGACTTGAGCGAGGCTAGCGGAGGGGTTGGGCGTCGAAGAGGGGGAGAGGTACGGCGATATCGCTCCCGCGCATGCGCCGTCTTCGCGTCTGCCTTGCAGCGCGGTGCTTAACTTTGGTCCGCGGCCAAACCGCCCGGACCGGCGCGTCGCGTTTCTTCCCCTAAAGAATGTTCACGATAAAATGAGCGCTTAAGAAATGAACCTTAGAAAAAAGTCACTACCCCTGCGCGCATATATTTTAATGGGCGCACTGAGTGACATTCGCCCAGTAAAGGTGGTAATGATGGATGGAAAGTAGTTCCATATCTTAACGTCGAATGAAAAGTGTTAGGTAACCATTTGTGATAACTTAAAATTATTATTTTTTTCACTTTCTGTTTTTTTAATTCTTCAAAGTGTAAAAATGAACAGATTTGGTACGTATTTACTTTCCTAATAATTTCACACTTTCATCTGACCGACGCATGAATAAAGGGATTAAGCCCATGGCAATGTTAATTTTACATAAGGCGGAGGAATACACAACGTGTATACAAGTAGATCTTAAGCACGGCTTTCAGATGTGCTCATTTTACCGTGAACAGCCTATAGTTGCTGGTATTCAGTGATACAACATATAATTTTTTTTAAATATTACTAGTGAATTGCACTGGCCTTGCAGTGATACCTAGTGCATTCCACTCACTCTCCACCAAGCAGGGAACAGCTCGTTAACTGTAGATTCAGTGAAATAATTCTGCTGGAGAGAAATCACTGATTCCGATATCGAGTGTGGCAGGTGCAGAACTTGCTTGCAGCTTGCAGGTGGCAATATTCGGTCCAATGAGGATTTGAAGGCACCTATTTGCTACGCTGCTTGCTGATATGTCGCAGACTGCAATTACCGATTACAAGTAATTGTATTCATAATGCAGACTTAGGATATTTTCACACACACTCGGAGTCTCATAAACTGTTTATGGACAGCTACGCAGGGTGCGTGGTACAGATATCGTTTTCCTGGTGGAACTCGTAGAGATGAAATGTTAATTTTAATGCATGCCAGTACCTGCGGCAGTGAAGTACCAACATATTCGCATCTGTCGTCTTCCTTCTTCAGGATACAAGCGTGTCTGTTCCGTCTACTCGCTTTTCTATCCATCGGAATTTTCCCTGAGTCATTCTACGGTTCGTTTTTTTTTTTCTGTTACTTGTGCTTGTCTGAGACATAAGCCTGGCGTTATTCGATCTAAGTGATCTTTCCAACGTCGTCTGTATTTTCATTGCATATAGAATTATTATTGTCGTGGCATTTACTTTTGCAGTTGAACTCTAAAAGTTTTTCGTTTTCACTCGTCTCGAAAATTTCGTTTACGACGTCGTGTGAAAGGCAGGGACGGTTTTTTTTTTTCCTGGCGATCAACGTATTTTCCCGCGTTCAGAAAAAAAAGTTTTCCGCTGTGTCTAGATAATGCCTTTGTTGTGAAATACAATTTCAGAGCTGAATATTTAGATGGTATATAATAATGCATCTAAAATTTCGTCTCTCTCTTCAGTTCAAGGGAAACCTTCACCCCACCACATGAAATACTCTTTGTTTCTAAATTATGTTTTTAGAATTAGAAAGAAAAATTTACCTTACACAGCTATTTACCTTACACAGCACTACAGACATGACAACAGAAAATATGAACTCGTATTTATGTCACGATATTGTTTTCGACAAATTTTGGCAGAATTAAAATTGTAACGTAATTATGAGTTCGTAGTTCCCATGTCTTGTCTGAACTGCAGTGTGGGAGTTCAATAGATATACGTTGTTCACGACAGAATGAGCGCTTTTGAAAGGCCTGATTAAGATATGCCTGTAAGCATACTGTGTATCCTTCTGTCGTTTGTAAAATCAACATTGTCTTGGCCCTGATCACTTTATTCATGCTTCAGTAAAGGGAAATGGTAAAATTGTTATGAAAGTAAACATATTACAAATTTTATAATCCACACACTTATATGCATTAAATAAAATCAGAAAAAAAAAAATTGTAGTATTGACATATATTTACCGAACACTTTTAATTCAACGTTGAGACACGGAACTAAGCTCTTCCTCTCCATTGTTACCAACTTCACTGGGCGAATGCTACTACGCGCGGCCGTTAAATAGGGACAGTGACATTTTCCAAGGGTTTATTTCAAAAGTGCTAATGCTGACTTTATCGTGAACAGACTTACGTAGGGACACACAAATTTCGCGAAAAGTTTTCCGCACAAGCAACATTTCAATACCCTACGGGCATACCACCTGTTTTCTTTTGCTTATTGGCGGCGTGTCTTTGTGAGATCATCTCCTGCTTAACTGGCCAATCAGAATTAGGTAATTTCAATACTGTGCGTCTTTGGTTCGCGGGCATTCACCCAAGATGCGTAACACGGAAATTATCCGACCATGAACGTGGATCTGAGCTCATGTGTTATGAAATAAAACTGATCGTGAAATCTTTTCACAAAATTCGGGTGTGTCCCTAGGTATAAGGGCACTCTCAGAATTTTCTTCTTTAACACACTAAGGTCTGCACACATTTACCGGCACTTAAAACAAATTAGAAGTGAGTCACCTATATCCACTACTGCAAGAACACCGGTTCTGTGTCCTGTGTTAGAACTCACCATCGTCCCATTGGTCCATACCACACCGGACACTACCCTGTACTTATCAGCGTTCATTAGTGGCCGGTCATCAGCCAATGGAGAGCCGAGCAGATATTGACCCAATCGAATATCCTTTACAATCAATCATGCCCCGTGAGAGGCTGTAGAAAAAAAAAACAGAAATTCTATCGTTAGCAATGCCATTGTTACTGCGCTGTCGTGTTCTTGTGAGTTCATGTTAACCCATTCAGACCCAGTATACACATTTGTGCACATTACGTACGTGTAGATAATTTTTGGTCTGAACCTGCACACTGTGAAAATCATTGACCAATGATCTTACCTGTGGGTAAATTATTCGCCAACCGTCTTACTGGTCTGGATCACAATTGGTTCATATAACTGTAGCCTAACACATAGCCTAGAGCTCACTGGCTGTGGCAACAAAGCAAGTGTTGTGACGACTTGAGTACAGTGTACATCATAAATTTTTTTGTTTGCAACATCTGGAACCGTAGATTAAAGTGGGTCTGAAAGGGCTAAACACTAGCCGAACAAAGGATGCACATCCATGCGAGTTTTGTTCTAAACAACAAAGAAATTTTCAAATTTACTTTGCTCGAGCCACACTCGAGCATAGTCTACAAAGTGTTAAAAGTGCGAAGAACAAGCTGGAGGAAGCAAGAATCCAAGGTCGCTGTTAAAAGATTCGTTGCTCGCGTGTGGGAACCTCGCAGGGGCGAGATGTAACAAAGGCGATTGGTAGGAATACAAACACCTTCTTCAGGCGTGGAATATGGGAGCGAGATGAGTCCCGGTATATGCGGGGGTTAGCAGGGGGTGTAACTCGCCGCTGCACGCCGCATTAGTTTTATAGGGCGCATCCAAGGGGCTGGCCGCGAAGGGGCGATGCCCCCAACGAAGGCCGGCCGGCGTCTGGTTAAGCCCCGAGACCTCGCCTCCACTCCCCCGCACCCCGCGCAGGATACACGGGCCTTCTGCTCCGGCATCTGCGCGCTCTCTCACCCTCCTCCACTTTCCCTCGGTGGCCCCGCAGGCATTAAGGGATGAAACCATCTAACCATCTAGTCCCTCCCGACCCCTCTCACCCCCGCGGATCACCCCCTTACTCCAGCTTGGGCTTTGCTTTTAACAAACCACGTGCGGCCTCCAATCACCAGCTACCTCGCTAACCCACCAGGGCTACACGCGCCGGGCAAACCATCCACGGGGTCGGCATGGATCCCGTGGCCCCAGAACACACTGCCGTACAGAAGCGGCACACTAGTGGAGTCAAGTTGAGTTGAAAGATTTGGGCAGCTCTTAACCCCTTTCAGAACCACATTCATTTACGGTTTGAGGTGTTGCGTACAATGAAATTTTTGATCCGTGCTGTACTTAAAGTCTATAAAACTCTAGTTCCGTTATTGCAACTTTGTGTCAGGCTATAAATGCAGTTCATGATAAAGTGAGCACTTTTAAAATCAACTTTATAAAAAAGTCACTGCCTCCGCTTGCATACATTTTAACGGACGCACTGAGTGACATGCACCTTGTAAAGTTGGTAACGATGGAGTAAAAGTAGTTTAACATCGCATAAAAAGTGTTACGTAAACATTTGTGATTAGTAATTTTTTTCGCTTGCTCGTAAAAAAAATATTGAAGTGTACAGATGAACACATTTTAAAATATTGAAGTGTACAGATGAACGCATTTTAAAATATTTCGTTTTCTAGTAATTTCACACTTTCACTTGACCGACGCATGAATAAAGTGATGTAGCCCATGGCAATGTTAATTTTATATAAGGTGGAAGAATACACAACGTGCACACAAGTAGATCTTAAGCAAGGTTTTCGAAAGTGCCCATTTTAGCGTGAACAGCCTATAGTAATGTGTACCGAACATAATCTAGATCAATAACATGGCCTATCAAACAGATTCTCACAGGGAAGATCATTGGCCACCGAGCCTCAGAATGCACGGGTACCATTCAAAAACACCCTTCATGTGTACGTATTATGTACACAATCGTGTACACTGAGTCCAAATGGGTTAACGACGAGGTCTTGAGAGCCGAAGGGGGTTAAAATGAGGTGAGAATGGAGCAGCGCCGGAGTGCAAAGACGGGGGGGAAACGGGATATCGCCGAGTAAACGCACCGACAAGCGGCATCATCCGGCACGATTCCCACTTGCGAATATCTGGTGGCGACTCGGTCGGGGGTTGTAAGCAACGACAAAAAAAAAAAATAATAATCGTTTTTCGAAAATTAATTTTGTCCAGTTCCTACAAGTATTACTTATTAGCGAAATCAAATTTAAAACTGAAATTCCTGGTGTTATCGATTTTTTTCGATTTAAATAATTATTGCTCCCGAACGTTCCGAAACTATCAGCTTACTAACGTGCAAAAATATTTAGCCTGCTAGTTACAGCAGACAGCTCTGCAACAGCTGACGAGCGCTGATATAATCCATTCACTGTTACTTCCAACTTTTCTGAACTCCTGTTTAAGTTATACTTTCAAGATATTCATCCGCCTTATGTAAACAAAGCTTAATGTAGCCTATAAAATCACACTTTATGGACAACGCACCGCATTCGTGCGCACTCAGTTTAATAGTATTTTACAAGAGAACTATTTCTTACTATGCATTTACAACTCACCCATTTTCTCCCTCTGTGTATTCATGTTAATTAAAAATAAAATATAATAGTTTATACGTTTAGTAAAAGTAAAACTTCAAAGTATCCAAAAGTATGATATAGGCTGTTCACGGTAAAATGAGCACTTACGAAAACCCTGCTTACTTACCTGTATGCACGTTGTGTAATTTTCCGCCTTATGTAAAATTAACATTTGCATGAGCCTCGTCACTTTATTTATGCGTCAATCAAGTGTAAATGTGACATTATTAGAAACGTAATATTTTACACACTTGTTTATTTTTATTCTTCCGTGCATTAAACAAAAAAACAGAAAGCGAAATAAATAATTTAAGTTAACACAAATGGCTACCAAATATTTCTTATTCGACGTTAATACATGGAACTACTTTCCCTCCATTGTTACCAACTTTGCTGGGCGCATGCCACTCAGTGCGCCCGTTAAGATATCTGCAGGTAGGAGCAGTGATTGTTTTCTAAGGTTGATTTCCAAAGTGCTCACTTTATCGTGAACAGCCTATACTATTATGTAAACACGCTTGTATGAAACATCCAAACACGTTATATACGGGCTGACTTTTCAAAGCTTTGATTAAAACATTGTGAAGAAACCGCGAATTGACACTAAACCATCATCGATCTCAGCGACCCTCAGCATTAACGGAACGTGGCCCGAGTTGTCATTCGCGTGTCATAGCTCGTCGGGCCTATAGGAGACACGGATCCCGCACAACCGCCCCCTCCCGGGCCTCGCACATTATTCTCGGACACACGAAAATGTGGTTTTCTTTTTTTTTTCGGCGCAATTAACAAGCCGCCATGAATATTCACGGGAGTGAAGCTCGGCGCAGTCCGAAACCAAGGGATGAAGCGAAAAGGGGGGGGGGGGGGTTGGTCGATGTTACTGGGTCACGAGTCTGTACAGAAGCCTCTAGGGGTAGATCACCCGGTGCCGCTCTAATTATGCCGAAGTGGCGTCCTCCTTCGCCCAACGTCATAGCACCAGCGCCATTGTAAACTTACAACACAGCCCACTGACCTGACTGTCCACCGTTAATGCAATACTCAACCATTGAAAAACTTTACTATCTCTGCCTGCATTAACCCTTTCAGACCCACTTTAATTTACGGTTCCGGGTGTTGCAAACAAAATAATTTATTAATGTGTGCCGAACTCAAGTCGTCACAACACTTGCTTTGTTGCCACAGCCAGTGAGCTGTAGGCTATGTGTTAGGCTACAGTTATATGGACCAATTGTGATCCAGACCAGTAAGACGGTTGGCGAATAATTTACCCACAGGTAAGATCATTGGTCAATGATTTTCACAGTGTGCAGGTTCAGACCAAAAATTATCTACACGTACGTAATGTACACAAATGTGTATACTGGGTCTGAATGGGTTAACATGAACGCACAAGAACACGACAGCGCAGTAACAATGGCATTGCTAACGATAGAATTTCTGTTTTTTTTTTCTACAGCCTCTCACGGGGCATGATTGATTGTAAAGGATATTCGATTGGGTCAATATCTTCTCGGCTCTCCTTAGGATTCACTTTATATCACAGGTCGAGTAACTATTTCCAGCTAAGATTGTCGGTGTAATTTAGAAGCATCCTGTAGATCAGGCATTTTCTTATTCGGAAGGTAGTATGAAGTTCTTCAGGGAGATTAACTATGCCGAGTTCAGGGAATAAATCTTCAGGAACGAGGTCAGACGAAGTGGTTGCGCATAGAAGAACGCGATGAACCAAGAGGCACGGGAAGGTAGGTCGAGAAATTAAATAACGCGCTAGAGAGAGAGAGAGAGAGAGAGAGAGAGAGAGAGAGAGAGAGAGAGAGAGAGAGAGAGAGAGACCCAATGCCGAGCTCTTAAATCACCTCGAGGTTCGCAGGTGAGACATGATATACTGGTTGGGGTGTCAAGACTGTGCAAACCAAGCGCAGAGTTTCGTCCGAGACACCAAGCGAGCTCGGATATTCCATACTAAGCGTAGTTGCCGTCTTTCTCCAGCTACGTACCATCGCCTGCTCTACACTAAGAACAAAGTTTTGTTGAATAAAACAAAGTTTGTTTGGCGCAATCAAATTAATTGTTTGTATTAGGGGCAACGGAATATGTTGGTGTTGAAACCAAATTATATTATTTTTATTATTTGGTTGCCCCGAACAAAGTTTTGTTTGATGTAACTAAATACATGTTTGGTTCCAAGTAAATTTAACAGTTTCTGTTAACATAAAAATCTGTCTAAAACCCGAACGAGTATCTGACCTCGATTATCCGAACCCGACTGCTACGCCTTAAGAGACTACCGATGAAGTTAGAATGTTTTAAATACATACATTTCAGTACAGGACAACGTGTGCAAGGAAATATTTCAAGTTTCACATGCTTTGCATTTTGATTTCGTGTTGAACTTGTTTTAGTAGAATGTTTATATCATTATTAAGCATCAATATATACACACTTAAAAACACTTTCACCACCCTAATTCTAACAAGAAATGCAAACAAACACTCCAGTTGTATTTTGGAACCAAGGCAATCAAATAAGTGGCCAGAAACATGTAGGCAGTTGATTCAATAAAATATTTTGTAGGCAGCATAATTTCTTTTGGTCCATCACAAAGGTTTTTGTTTTGTGCAAACGTGCACTTGGTTAGCTGACCAAAATTAATTTTGTTGCTTTGTAAGTTTTGTTTACCCAACAAAATATTTTGTTGTGGCAACTAACTATATTGTTGGCCCTATACAAACAAATATTTTGTTTGCTGTTCTCTCTTAGTGGAAGATTTGTTCGGAGGGAATGTCCCCCGTTTCCCCCGCTCTTGCATTTCGGCGCTGCTCCATACTCCCTCGCTTCACCCTCATCGGCTCTCAAGGCCTCGATGTTAAGGACCGACTTCGCCCCTTTTGCAGAACTCTTCATTTTCTTGTCATAATAATTCAGATTCGTAGTGATTACTGACAATGTACGATTATGAGGGACACTCGAATTTCGCGAAAAGATTTCACGACCAGTTGTATTTCATAACACTTTAGCTGAGATCCACTTTTGTGAGTGGATGATGTAGATGTCGCGCGTCTTAAGTGTCTGCCTACGGATCAGAGACGAAACGTATCGGAGCAACTTAATTCTGATTGACCAGTCAACTAAGAAAACGTCTTCTCACAGACACGCGCCGCCAATAAACAAACGAAAACTGCTGGTACGCTCGTAATGTATTGAAATCTAGCATGTGCGGAAATATTTTCGCGAAATTCGGGTGTCCCAAACGATTGTAAAAAATTTACATTTTACAAGTTTTTTTTAACATTTTGTAGACTTTACTCGAGCTACACTCGAGCAAAGTTAATTTGAACATTTCTTTGTTGTTCAGAACAAAACTCACATGGACGTGCAGTCTTTGTTCGGCTAGTGTTTAACATGACCTCACAAGAACACGACAGCGCAGTAACAATGGTATTGCTACACGATAAAATTCCGTTTATTTTTACAGCCTCTCTCAAGGGACATGATTGATTGTAAATCCTTTTATAGTGGATATAGGTGACTCACTTCTAATTTGTTTTAAGTGCCGGTAAATGTGTGCAGACCTCAATGTGTCAACACTTGGAGGTCAGCAGGCATTTACAAGACAACCGAGACAAGTTAGTAGTGAGTTACTTATATCCACGACTGCAGGAACACAGGTTCTATTGGTCTCTGTGTTCCCACTCACTACAGTTCTAGTGCAGGCCAACATGACAATGTACACGCCTACTGCGCTCTACATAGTTCATTATTGGCTGGTCATCTGTCACTAAGCCACTGAGTTGGTTTTTGTCCCAATCAACTCGAGACACGCGCGTCTAAAGATACATACATGGTCTCTATATTTTCCCCTAAGTCCCCATTCTACCGGCGTAACAACCTGGTCTCCCTGCAACACGTACCTTGTAACGAGCATTTATGGCAATGGATGAAATTTATGATGGTACTTACAGTTTATACCTTTGAGACACTTACGTGTGCTTGAAGATCATCGTTGAAGTGGAATTCACAGCCCGATGTAGCACAAGAACATAAAATTAAAATATTCACAAACGAACGACAAGCAGCGATGTGTTGTTTCGACCAGCTCATAGAACACTGTCATAGAAGACGGTCGTGTCGGCGCGGAGTGGATCTTTAGCGCGTGCCCGATAGAGGGCAGACGTGTCCCTTCTTCAAGTGTACCCGAAAGAAAACTTCAATATGATTGGTTGGTTCAAATATTCGGACTTTACGTCGTAACTTGTGTATTGTTCTGACCCCTCTAAGGGGGTATTTGTTTTATCCATAGAGACCAATGTATTTTCATGTTACCAGATTGTTTGATGGCATTTGGGATTTGTTGTAACCCCTCTAAGGATGACTGTTGTTATCGCACCTTGGTTCGCTATTGGTGGATGAATTGTATGACCCCGGTAGCCAGTCAATGGTCTTTTTTTTTGTATTTATACGGCCTGCAAATCCAAGAAATTGGTCAGGCGCTTGGAATCGAGAGAGGGCTTCCCCATGGAGAAACAGGCCAGGTAGCTGGGTTATTTTTTATTTCGTAACGTAATACCTTTCAGAATGCAGGAACGTCACTTTGACGTTTTCAGTAATTTATTTTGCAGTCAGGATAATTTTCAAATAGAGCAATTTAATGATGCCTACTGAAACTTGTTGGAATCGAGTTTAATTTTTCTTTGACAAAGTCAGTGTTTAGTGAAATTCTTGGAACCAACTTCCTTACTTGAAACATACTGTTAATTTTCTAACGTAACAACAATTTTGTTAGTGCTAGTTCTCTGCCGTCTTGGTAGATTGAATAGGGGCAGCAATTGTTTTCTTAAGCCCATCATTTTGGTAAGAAAATTAATATGGCTTCGGCCAGTTTTAAACTTTTCCTTTTTATTTCCTTTGCAATAATGTATGGATTTGCAGGTGCGAGGGACAAATAATCTCTCTATAGTTTACCTAAAAATATTAAAGACCTGTTGTAGTGGCCACGATCACCTGAAATGGCCAGTAGAAAAAAAAACTATGTCTGGTGTTAATGATGTTTTATTGCGATCTTTTAATTTATGTAATTTAAGTAATGGTCGCAAGGATAGGCAGAGGTTTTATTGCTGGTAAAATCATGGTAATTGAAAAATTCATTTTTATGGAGGTGCAGTAAAATTTGGGATTCGTGCATATAATTTTTAGAAATGTTTGTATATGCACAAATGTCACAAATGTTTGAGCGTAATCCGATATTGTGTTCAAAGGGTAAAAATAGCTCGATGAGATGCAAAGACACAAGAAATAAGTACATTTATGATGTCACGTGAAATCAGTTTTTCATAAACGGATATTAGATTTGGTGCCAGAGGACAGACACAAATATATGATTGAATTCAGATAGCCACGTGTCATAAAATAATGTAAAAGGGTAAAAAGGCTTGGGAGTATCAGTCATTGAGTACATTTGGGGTGCCACGTATGTTTATTTGCTCAAAAAGATAATCGGGGCTTGGTGGTCTCATGTATGATGATTGTTGTGGATGCCACGTGCATTTGTTTATGCAAGTTCAAAGTTCTCTATATACAATTTTTAACTGTTTATATTTTGTGTAATATGAGAAAATATAAGGAGCAGTATTGAATAAAATGCAATTATTTAAAGTTGGTCTTTCATCTGTGTAGAGTAGTACTAACCTTGTTTCTTTTCAGATGATTTTCACTGAACTTGTTATGAATGACTACAATCTTTGCTTCTGTTGGTCTCTCATTATCTTTATTATGCAAAACATATATACTAGTTTGTTAGGGTTGTTTTGAAATTTGTGTCCTTGTGGTGTCCTGGGCGATTACCCGGGGCCTCAAACTGCCTTCATTTGTGTAAGATGTTTTACAATCACACCTGTCCTTTTACGGAGAGGTAACATAAAATATTTCCGTAGCAAGGAAAGTTAGCTGTAGAGTTCTTGTAAGATCCCGTTAAACAAAGTCAGTACAACGACTGCGTGAAAACGCTAGTTATCTTTTGAAACACAAAGAAATTTTCAAAATATTTTTGCTCGAGCTACACTTGAGCGTAGTACTCAGAGTGTTTAATCCCAAGTGTGCTACAGCATAATGGAGATCACGACGAAATATGTGAAGTAACTGTTATTGTTTCCATTCGATGACAGCGACAGACAGCTGTTGTTGTGTTTACATATATTTGTTCCGTCACGCATTATCAATGCACTCGATGTTCCGTCTTGGAAATTTTCTCCAATATTTGTAATACGTAGGGACAGGAAAATTTCGCGAATTCATTTTAGGACAACATAGACGTCAAACACGTGTACACTGAAGTCGTGTTTGCAATTGGCTAACAGTTTATTACTCTGAACCAATGGCAGACTGGCAAGGAAACAAGTAGCGAATCCCATACTGTCATGTGTGGGGTAACACTGGCTACTCTCTGGGACAGCAAGCCAATGAACAAACATCTGAGGCTCTATTGTACACTGGACTGTGGAGTCTAGCCAACATGTCATTGAACTGGCGAAATTTTCCTATCTCTAGTAATAGACTAGTGATTCAGGTTTAACTTCAAAGATGTGTACCGCCCTTATAATTAACTTTAGACCGGAAGTCGTAGACTATGTATATTTCCCCCTTTTTTTCCGCGGTTAACCCGCAGCCGAAGTTTATCGGTCTAATTTAGATGCATCCTGTGTAATTAGAGATACAGAAATTTCGCTGTTCTATCTGGAAACATACTAGACTCCACAATCCTTTGCGTACTCGAGCCTCAGTTAGTTGTTCATTGGCTGATATTCCAGTTATACCCCAGACCAGGTAGCAGGGGATTCGATACTTTCTCTCGCAGGTTAGTTATTCGCTCAAATGCATCCAGGGCATCTCGTAAAAAGTGTGTTCCTATCCAGTTTAAGAAAGAAAGTCAAATGCATACGTGTTTGAAATCTAGCGTGTTCGTAAAATGAACTCGCGAAATTTCTTTCTCTCTCGCTCTCTCTCTCTCTCTCTCTCCTCTCTCTCTCTCTCTCTCTCTCTCTCTCTCTCTCTCTCTCTATCTATCTCTTTATATATATATATAATAAGGGCCTGGGAAATTACGCGAATTCACTTTAGGGGACAAGCGAGACCTCAAATGCATGTGCATTTCTGTTATATTTATAATTGAATCGCAGTTTATTAGACACCTCTCAGGGGTGAACTGTGAGACAATAACCGAGTCGCAAGGAGACAAGCGCCAAATTCGGGCCACAGAGTATTTAATAATATAGGCTGTTCACGGTACAATGAGCACTGTTGAAAGCCCTACCTAAGATCTACTTGTATGCACTTTGTGTAGTCTTCCACCTTATATAAAAATAACATTGCCATGGGCCTCATTACTTTATTCATGCGTTGGTCAAGTGAAACTGTGATATTATTACAAAAGTAAATATTGTATAATTTTGCTCATTTTTGCACTTCCATGCACTAACAAAAAAACGGAAAGTGAAAGAAATAATTTAAGTTATCACAAATGGTTACCTAGCACTTTTTATTCGACGTTAATTCTAGGAACTGCTTTCCCCTCTATCGTTACCAACTTTACTGGGCGTATGTCACTCGTTGCACCCGTTAAAATATACGCAGGTAGGGGCAGTAACTTTTTCCTGAGGTTGATTTCAAAAGTGCTCACTTTATCGTGAATAGCCTTTACAGACGTGAATCAGCCAATTCTTCTACGATCTCCAGCAGCACACGCTGGCCAGCAAAATGGCGTCGCTGGCCAGCAGGTTGTCGAAACGCCGTTCGCCAACCACCTGCACTGAGAGAAAATCGAACTAAATATTGGTTCGTTAAGGGCCAAATACATATTTAGTTGCCCTAACAAGATATATTGTTGAGCAAACAAAATTTAAGAAGCAACGAAATTATTTTTGTTCGTCTAAGAAAATCTATGTATGAATAAACAAAATCTCTGTGTTGGGCCAAAAAAAAAAAAAAAAAAAATTAAACTGTCAACTAAATATTTTGTTGAATCAACTGTATATATTTGTTTGGCCACTCATTTCATTGCCTTCGTTCGAAAATACAGCTCGAGAGTTTGTTTGTATTTTTTGTGACAATTAGGATAGTGACCGTGTTTGTTAGTACATATATTGATGCTTAACAATCGTATAAACACATTAATAAAACAATGAAACAAGAAAACTGACTAGTAAAGCTGTAAAACTTGAAATATTTGTTAGCACATGTTGCCCAAAATTTGCAATATATCTATCTAAAAGTTTTCCGGTGTCGTCTGTTGTCACATTAGCTGAGATTACTAAGGCATAGCGCTCGGACGCATGTAATCTAGGTTCGAAACTCGGTCGAACATGTCAAATTTCTTCATACCGGCCCAAACTGTTTAATGTACGTGTAGCCAAGCAAATTTTTAATTGCACCAACGAAATCTTACAGTTTGGTATAAACCAAATGAGAACATCAAAATAATTTGGTTTCACCAACGAAATATTTCATTGTCCTATACAAACTGATAATTCGGTTGCACCAAACAAATATAGTTTAATTCAATAAAACCTTTTTTTTTTTTTTTTTCTTTCTTTCAATGTGGCAACTTATTCGCCAGCCGGCAGTCTAACCAACAGGGATCCTTTCGCAGCAAGCGGCAGCCAATCAGACCCAAGGTAGGTTCCGAGAACGTCGCCCAGCCAATCAGCGAATGGGTACGCTCACATAAAAGCAACAGCCACGCCATTTCGTCTCTGTGCAGCTGCGTGTGGAGAACTGTTGCAAGGTAGGCTGTGTTTTGCTCTGTGCTACGCCTTATCGTTTGCCAGTTTGCACATCTGCCACTTAAATCTACTAGTGCATTTGACGTCACATCACGTGTGTAATGGGTAGAGACCTGCAAAATTCGCTTTATACACATTAAACTTAGATCACACATAACGTTTGTGATTGGACCTTACTTTACTTGGCCCTCTCCAGGTAACCCTGCGCCAATAAATTAATACTTCACAATTGTGTGCCACAATCACCTGCAGTTCAGTCAGAAAGGGAGTTACTTCACATCTACACTCTAAATTCAAATCAGTGGGGAAATCACTGATTCGCAGTGAAATTCAACTACTCTGATTAGTGAAAATGGCTCCACTTAGAATCAGCGAAAAACCACTGATTGTTTCAGTGAAAAAAATTTCGCTGATTGAATTAATGACGTGAAACCATTTTCACTGATTGAATAAGTGATGGCCGACTGCAGTGGCGAATTAAATATTGCTTCTATCGAATGCAGCCAAATAATTAAGTGAAATAAACACATTCACGATAGTTTACTATTTATATTGTGCAATTTACTGTAATTTAAAAAAAGTAAAAAAAAAAAAATCTTTGCAGGTGGCCGGGATTGAACTCGTTCACCCTTCGACTCCAAGTCATTACCTTACCATCATTTCTTTATTATAAAAATAGATTTATTATCACACACGATATACAGAGGCCACGATATACCTTTAACCTAATATATAGAGTACGCATTCAACCCACAATATAAACAATAACAAAATACTCAATAAAATATCTACACAATTCTTACATAGGGGCTGCCACGCCAACTTAAAACGACGGGAGTAAAATAAATGTGTTACATAATTGTGTAGTTTTGTTATATTGGCACCGTTGGGATTGCCAAAGCGACTAGTATGTCTAAGAACACTCTCTTCGCCACATTAAATCCAGTTTAAAACTTTACACATAATGTTGTGACGATTACATGGAATCGAAATGAAAGACGTACAAACGGAATGAATGGCTTTGTGTTCATATTCACTCGTAAAATGGCGTTTTGAAAGACGAAACACAATTCAGAAAGTATTTTGAATAAGTTTTAATCGTTTATTCGTTGTTACTAAGTACAAGTTATTTAACGGCGATTTTTAAACGATGTTCGACGGCCATTTTTCCCCCGAAGTTTCACTGATGCATCAGTCAAAAATAGCGATGGAGAGGAAGTAGCTGAGATGTTTCACTGATCTATCAGTCATAAAATAAACCACTGAGTAAACAGTGAAAAAATGACTGACGAATAATTGGGAAATGTCACTGAATCAATCGGTGAAGGAAATATGGCATTTTTCAATGGTTCATCAGTTAAATTCCCTGAAGTGACTGATGTATCAGTCAGATACGTTTGACTGATTGAAACAGTGGAATTCTTACTGATACAGATTTAGAGTGTAGGCGGCAACCAATGGAGAAACGAACGCCGGCTTGAGTATGTACAGCACTGTGAAGTTTAGCCTGATGCGAATTTTGCAAGTCCCTAGTAATGGTTAATGGCCAATGGGTGCCTCGCCACTCTCTCGTGAGTGGCCGCAATACATTGTTTTTATCCACGCCCCACCCTGGTTGCTGGTTCCTGCTGGGTGCGCCGAGTGTCTACAGCACTGAGCAAGCACCAGATTACTTTGCAACACTTCACCACACGCCACTGCCTCTGTGTATTTCTTCACTCTGTGATCCCGTATTGTTTCTTGACTGTGGCTGCACGGAGGAGAACTGTTCTGAGGAGGAGGGGTAGCCGGTACAGAGCGAGCTGGTGGAAATCCCGGAAAGCCCCTCTCCGAGGTTGTAGATGACAAATGGGCGGGCCCGCGCGGGCTGGTGATCTGGCAAGGGGAAGTCAGCGGGTGATAGGATCCTCTCGACTTGGGTTGTGAGGATTGGAGGGGCGGATTCATAGGGGGCAGTCTCACGGGACGACACGTCGATAGGAAGGAAGGGCTGCTACCCCCTCGTTCGTCCGACTGGGTAGTCTCTGCTCTACTACGCCGAGGTTAGAGTTCTGCTGAATCAAATAAAGCTTGTTTCCCACAACAGAATTAATTGTCTGTATGGACACAGTTAAATATTTTGTTGTTCTTGTTTGGTTGGCCCAAACGAAGATTTGGTTGGTGAAACTAAAGATTTATTTGGCTCTACGTTTTGGGTAAAATAAAAAAAAAAAAAGATCCCAGTCAAGGTTCGGAACTAGAACATTCGTACCCGATCACTACGCCCTTGCTACCTCATCTTAACTAATTACTGGCCAAATTGGAATGCATCTAAGTTCAACTCCAGGTGGATAAGTTAGCTGTGGAGATCCGTTCTAGTTCAACTCCAGGTTAATAAGTTAGCCGTGGAGATCCGTTCTAGTTCAACTCCAGGTGAATAAGTTAGCTGTGGAGATCCGTTCTAGTTCAACTCCAGGTTAATAAGTTAGCTGTGGAGATCCGTTCTAGTTCAACTGCAGGTGAATAAGTTAGCTGTGGAGATCCGTTCGAGTTGAACTCCAGGTGGATAAGTTAGCTGTGGAGATCCGTTCGAGTTCAACTCCAGGTGGATAAGTTAGCTGTGGGGATCCGTTCGAGTTCAACTCCAGGTGGATAAGTGAGCTGTGGAGATCCGTTCGAGTTCAACTCCAGGTGGATAAGTGAGCTGTGGAGATCCGTTGGAGTTCAACTCCAGGTGGATAAGTTATCTGTGGGGATCCGTTCGAGTTCAACTCCAGGTGGATAAGTGAGCTGTAGAGATCCGTTCTAGTTCAACTCCAGGTGGATAAGTGAGCTGTGGAGATCCGTTCGAGTTCAACTCCAGGTGGATAAGTTAGCTGTGGAGATCCGTTCGAGTTTGATTCCAAGAAGCGGTCCGCCTTTCGACAGAAATCAGATAAGTCGAAATTAGAGTTCTAACAGTGCGTAACTTTTGAAACCAACGAATTAACCTGCAAGTAAGGGCAGATATTTAGCGTTGAATTGCTATCTAGTGTCGGCTTATAAATTAAAATTAAAATATTAAATTTTGCCTGTTAAAAGTTTGTTTTTATGTTCTTAGTTGTGGTAGCTAATACTCGGAACATACATCCTTAATATTGGTCGTGCAGTCAATTTTCAACTTATTATTCATTAAACTCTTGTATACTCAATGTTGCCATTGTTTATTCTTCAGTAATTTTTAAAATTGTTAGCTTTTGTATGCTCTGCGGTGGAGTCATATGTGATATTCCAGATTGTGTTCAGATTGGTGCAAATTAACTTTACCAGTGAGTGGAGAATATTTTTAAGGGAGGTGTTAGATAAGTTAAAGTGTGTGTGACTCAAATCTTAACTTAGCAGGAACTGGCCGATGTAAATCGAAGTCTTAAATATTCCTTATTTTATAGCTCTGAAGTTCCACATACGTGTGTAATATACCATTTGATGTAATATCAAATAATGTGTTACAATGAAATATAAGTAAATGTTCGATTTAGTATCAAAAACGTGTTTTGTCCTAACAAATATAAAATGTTAGTGATATATGGCGTATATAGGAAACAACCTAACACGTCATACATTGGGTGATTTTTCAAAGGTTTGATTCCAGAAGTGTGTAGAAACGGCGAGTAGGCTATATTCAAATACCGGACAACGTGAGTAAATAAATATTTCAAGATGGAGAGCTTTACTTTTTATTTTCCTGTTGAACTTCTTTATTAACACGTTTATACCATTACTAACCGTCAATAAATGCACTAACGAACACTGTTAGTGTATTAATGGTCTTGAGCTGTATTTTGGAACTAAGGTAATAAAATGAGGGTCCAAACAAATACATGCAATTGATTCAACTAAATGTTACGTCTACAGTCTAATTTCTTTTGTCCCATCACATATGTTTTTTTAAATTCAAATGTGTATTTTGTTGGGAAAAAAATATATTTTTTGTTACTTTTGAATTTTATTTTACTCAACACAGTATTTTGTTGTGGCGACTGAATATATTTTTGGCCCTATACAAACAAATATTTTATTAGCTGGGGAAAAAAAAAACCTTTCTCTCAGTGCATCTTCTGGCGAAATGCTGCTGCACAAAGAGAATGCTCTCAGAAAACTATATGGCTGTAGCGCCAAAATTTTTGTACCCATTACCCGTTTGAATTGTTAACGTACGGGCAGGAAGCACCCTGTTGTTGGCGCCATTTAAATATTGTCAACCTTCATAGTAAGTAATACCTACGTAAGTGTCCATTATATCGTGCCAGTTATTCTATTTGCACCTACAGTAGAGTACTTGGCCCTTACTTAAGCAACAATACTGAATATACGTGTCTACGGACATACAGTCTAAGAAATCTGTTGTAATTTTACAATATCAGTGTATACGTACAGTGACATAACTCGAATTGTAATTATTTTCCCATAGATCCAAGGTAACGTTCCTGCAGTTACTAAGGAAATAATCAAATGCGCAGGGAAGTTCCAAACTTTGTATAGTAGTGGTGTTAAACATTCCCATTTTTTTTTTTCAGCTTGATACATATTACTATTTCGATACACTGTACAGATTAAAAACTTCCATTAAAATAGAGGAAGTTTAGCAAAAAAAAAAAAAAATTACAATTTAGAGGGTGAGTGTCGTGCGACGACGCAATGTTAAATGTTAAAGGTAGGCGTCTGGTGTTGCAGGTCTTCAAGGTAAATTAGAGTAAGCACCAAGCAGGGATAGTTTAACTCGTTCAGTTCCGAATTTATTTACGAGCTCAAGTATTTGCAAGCGTAAGATTTTTTTAATGGGCGCTGTATTTGTGTAGAGCGTGCTTCTAGCAAGCCGTGAACATCGAATATGCGTGTTCGTTTACGACACCGCCAACCAATCGCAAACGAAAGATGTGGAAACTTCAACAGTTCAGATTACTTACAAGGAAGACGCCCAAAACACGTGCCTCCGCTTCCTTGTCGTGTACACTGCTGACTATAAACATCCTTCACGTGCAACATTGTCCTTGATCAAAGGCACGAACGGGTTAAATTGTTAAGACCGTCAGCTCAGCATAAAAAAAAGTGATTAGTCATTCTGTATATATTTTAAAATCTATGTTACTCTATTAAGAGGATTTGTTTTGATGTAAAGGACTATAACGAGATCAATTTGCTTATTTCACAAACCCTGAGTTAGCCAGAAATTTTGTGTTAAGGGTGAATAATATGTAGAGTTAGTGACATTTCGCGAAAAAAATTTGAGTACAGGGTAGACTTCAATACTACAAGAACCCAACAGCAGTTTGCCTGTTGCCATTGGTTGCTCTCTGCTTGGGAAGGCGTTTCCATATTTGACCGGGCCACTCAGAATTCGGCAACATCGGCACGGCTCGTACGTGATTCGTAAGCAAACAGTTAACACTTGTCAAAAAGTAATTCAGCCAATCAAGACAAGTAAACGACCCTACAATGTTTTGAAATATAACTTGTCTTGAAATTTTTTCGCGAAATTTCACTACCCCTACTAATAATATGAAGAATTTAATACAGCAGGCTAAAGTCTTGGGCTACACTGCGGGTAGTTTGGCCTCTGTATTCCAGGCTATTCTTTGGCTGAATGAGCTGGGGCATATCCTCCGTCGCGCCCCGAGTGCCCGGTGGGACAATGGGACAAAGGGGCAAGTGCTGCCAAGGAAGGTATCAGGACGGCAGCAACGAACCACGGCGCGGAAGAGATGGGGTGTTTGCCCCACCTCTATATACCCTTGAGTGTTTTCTTATGTTTCTCTGGCTGTGACGTTCCTCCACGGCGGCGAGCAATTAGAACCGTGGATGTGGATGTGGATGTGTTGAAGGGTGCAGCTATCGGAAGGGCTCCCGGCGGATAAAAGCTCTGTATAGGCTGTTCACAGTAAAGTGAGCACTCTTGAGGCCCTAGTTACTTGTTCCGTATTGGCCATTTTTTTTTATGCTTCCGCCACTTCTTGAAACAAATACTTCCATGTAAGTAATACACTCAAAATGTAATGTCTAAGGCTACAACAGTATATATTTATTGAGTAGTATTCCATATGAGAGGGCTTCAAAACGTGTTCACTTTACTGTGAATAGCCTATACCACCCTTGCGATGTGGAAACACTGTAGTAATGAGGGCAACGTGAGAGGGTTTTTTTTTTTTTTTTACCCTTCTACGCCCTCGAAGGGTTGTTTGTGTTCGCGAATTCCCCCTGCCGCTTCTCCCTGGACTGGCATCTGGACGTGAAGTGCTAATCGACAGCAGTTTTAGTTCAAGGCGAGCTGCCTAGATGGTTCCGATGACTCTGTAAAGGGCGCGCAACATACCGTAAATGTGTGCAGAATAAAACCCGTATTGCATTCCGAAATACATATGAAGGCCAAACTGGAAGCGCAGTACGAAAGTAACAATGCAAAATACTTTCTACGCCTTCTTTAGTTTGTAGTTTATTAAGTGTGGATAATTAAAGGATGATTATTATTTATAGCGCCATGTACTTGACGTTTTAATTGCTGCGAGAAAAAAAAATGGCAATAATTTTTCATGGGAAACATTATTTCAACAAAAGTGACTGGCAGAATGTTTTTAAGTATTGTTTTCTAGCTTAGTTTACAATAATATACAAACAACAATGTTCACAACATTTCCGTTGCCTTGAAACATGATCCATGAACTCCGATGGAGGGTACGATGTTACTAGAGGGTACGATGTTACTGGGTAACCTAGTAGATATTTGCTGTCAAGTGTCACCGAACTTAGCGTCCGTAGTTCATTTTCAGGTGCAACAATTTACGTGTATGTATTACGAATCCTCAATCAAAAATCTGGTCATCTGTGAACTTAAGGCGGCAAATACATGAGTGGACTGAATAATTCAGAAGATAGCCTAATCAACCGCTACACCTACTAAGTAGGGTTACATACGCCCGCATTTACGTGGGAACTTTCGCCTTTATGGTGTTAAGTTGCTGTCTGCGTAGATGTTTACCACTCTTCCCTTTTTGTCCGCATTTTCAGGTTTTCGCAACTCTCCATTTCTCTGTTGGTGACATGTAGAGTCGAATTTGGAGCACAGTAGCTTGCTTCATGGTGATGTTAATCGACTAACGCGGTGTAAATAAAACACGGGTTTTCTTGTTTTTACTTAAGACGAGTTCTCATCATGACGAAAAGGAAGTTTATATTTGCAGATGAACTCCGATAAAGATTGATTTTGTCCCGAATGAGCTGGCTCTAAAATAATGCTGAAGTGTAAAATAATGTTTTCCGTATCTGAGTTGTGTGTTTTATTAATATCATGCTTGTCCAAAAATTTGAAGTTAAGCTAGGGCCTTTTATTTAATTAACTTAAATTAAAAGTCTCCAAAAGTAAATATGTGCCAGTTAGTTGACTTTTAATGGTTTCGTTTCTTGATTAAACAAAAAGGAATTAAAATAAGTAATTGGTTGGTGTTTCTGGAAGCGTAGGCATTTTGCGATTCAGAATATGGTAACCTTATCACTAAGTCTACTATAGAGAAAATATTACTGGAGTTAATTCACGATTAAGCTACGTCGAAGTTTTGTGAAGGCGTGCTAAAGTTCTTCTCCCAGGACATCCCTCCGCTTAATTACAACAACCCTTAACTAAGGGACAACGCACCGCGTTCGTTCACACTCAATTTAACACTTTGTAGACTATCCTCGAGTGTAGCTCGAGCAAAGTTAATTCGAAAATTTCTCTGTTGTTCAGAACAGAACTCGCATGGATGTGCAGTCTTTGTTCGGTCCAACACGACCCCACAAGAACACGACAGCGCAGTAACAATGATATTGCTAACGATAGAATTTATATGTTATAGCCACTCAAAGGGACAAGACTGATTGTAAATCCTTTTATTCGATAAAGGACATTCGATTAGGTCAATATCAGCTCGGCTCTCCATTGGTTGATGACCGGCCAATAATGAACGCTGTAAAGAACAGGGTAGTGTCCGGTGTGGTATGGACCAATAGGATGATGGTGAGTTCTAACACAGACGCCAACAGAACCTGTGTTCTTGCAGTAGTGGATATAGGCGACTCACTTCTAATTTATCTTAAGTGTCATTAAATGTGTGCGGACCTCAATGTGTTAATAATATTTTGCATAAGATCTATTTCTTACTGGGCATTACGAAACACTCATATTTTTAATATTTTTATTCATTTTAATATTAGATAGAATATTAAACTTATAAATAAAATACAAGTGAAATTTCAATTTAACCGAAAAATTGTATTTTTATAATAACACAAGTACAACACACTTCCGATAAATGGCATATTGAGGAAACAACCAAAAAGTCATACATGGGGTGATATTTCAAAGGTTTTATTTAAAAAGTGCGAAGAAACCGCAAATAGACTATAAGGGCGTACGTTTATGACAACTGTACACAGCAAGAGAAAAGCCTCCAATGGATTAGGTTCTTTTCATACGGTCGAGGCTGCTAGAAGATAAAACATTTTAGAGCTACAAAGAGCGGCCATAAAAATTTTATTTCCATCATGCGTATTTGGTAGCTTTTGTGTATAGTCTGTTAACGGTAAAGTAAGCACTTTTGAAGCCCCAGTTACTTCTTATTTCAGCCATATTTTATCCTCTAACTATCCCTTTTAAATAAATATTGTCATGTAAGTAATAAACACAGCGTGCAGATTCCACTGCACTCGAAATAAACGTACACGGCTAAAATAAAATATATTTATTGACTACTGTTCCAAAGGAGACGGGCTTCAAAAGTGCTAACTTTACCGTGAATAGCCTATAATAGAGATTAATGTTCGTGCGAACATAGTTCCTACAAAACATCACTGCGCGAAGGGGCCGTGGTAGCCGAGCGGTTAGCCCGCTCGCTTCTCACCAAAGCGAACCGGGTTCAATACCCGGCTGGGTCACTCCCTGATTTTCGCATGTTCGAAATCGTGGTCGACGGGTTTTCTCAGGGATCTCCCGTTTGTCCCGCTTTTTCATTCCGGCGCTGCTCCATACTCACCATAATCACCCTCATCGGCTCTGAAGACCTCGCTGTTAAGAGCCGCGTAAAATCTCTTCACTCACTCACTATCCCTCAAAATACGATAAGCCAACCCTTATATCTCTTCCAAGTTAAGCTCTCGAACATTCTTGCACGCTCGTGGAGTGTAGACAGCACCCCATGGTGACGTCACATGCTGCACGCGCGCCTCCGGACTTCGTGAAGACAGCAAGGTGTGTAGGAGTATATAGTCCATTCACGGTTTCTTCTGCCTTTTTGAACCAAATATTTGAAAAATCTCCCCATGTATGTCCTTGTTATAGTTATTTCCAATATACGCCATGTATCACAAGTGTTTTATACTTTTCTTCATTAAAGTTACTTTTCTTTGTCTGTTAAATTGAAATGTTATTAATATTTTATCTATATATTATAATGCTTCACTTATAAATAGTTTGAATAAAAACTGTGAGAAAACATGTGTGTTGGTAGCGCCTAATGATAAATAGTTCTTATACAAAATACTGTAACAAGAGAGTGTGCACCAATCTGGTGCGTTGTCCCTCTGGCGTAATCTTCCATACTTAGTTAAGATTAGTTTGTAGGAGGCGGAGGAATATCCCGGAAGTAGAACTTTAGCAGGGCTTCCAGAAAGGCCGAAGATACCGTGGATCAACTATAGCACCAGCTCGCAAGCCGATGGCGGTAGAACTGGGCTCTCACGCCCAGGCGAGACTCCGCATCCACAACTCCAACAGGAGCGAGCGGGTTTCCTTAGCCCACTCAGACCCAGCGTACACAGTTGTGTACATTACGCACATGTATAGCTAGGGATGGGGAAAATTCGCGACTTCATTTCAGGACAAGATAGATTTCAAACGCGTGTACACTATTCCAATTGCAAACGTGACTGCAGAGTTTATTAGACACTGCCTGGACTACTCCGCGCCAATTGTCGACTTGCAAGGTAACAAGAAGCGTCAAATGTGAAGCAACACTGGGGCAACAACCAATGAACACACATCTGAGGTTCGACTATACAAAGGATTGTGGAGTCTAGCATACAGGTCATTGAACTCGCGAAATTTTCCTATCCCTATGTATAGGTTATTCACGGTAAGCCCTCTCATTTGGAACAATAGTAAATAAATTAAATGTTATTGTAGTGAGTGAGTGAAGAGATTTGGACGGCTCTTAACATCGAGGTCTTGAGAGCCGATGAGGGTGAATATGGAGCAGCGCCGGAATGGAAGGGTGGGGGAAACGGGAGATCCCCGAGAAAGCCCGTCAACCAACGGTATCGTCCGGCACGATTCCCACATGCGAAAATCCGGAGTGACCCGGCCGGGGATTGAGCCCGGATCGCCTTGGTGGGAGGCGAGCGTGCTAACTGCTCAGCCACCGTGGCACCTATGTTTTATTGTGTGATGGCATATACACACTGTGTTTATTACTTCCCCGGCCACATTTGTTTAAAAAAGGTGGTTAAAGGATGCGAAATGGCTAAGCGGAAAAAAGCAACTAGGGGCGCAAAAGTGCTCACTTTACCGTGAACAGCATATAGGTATTTTTTTTGTGTGTACTGCACACTGCGAGGTTAAATGACCAACGATCTTACCTGTGGGTAAATTATCCACAAACCGTCTTCCTGGTCTAGGTCATGATAGGTTCATATTACTGTGGCCGAACATATCGCCTGTCGCTAATTGGCTGTGACAACGAACTAAGTGTTGTGTATTTTTTTGTTTGCAACACCTGGAACCGTCAATTAATGTAGGTCTGAAAGGGTTCAAACAGGTGCTCGTGTAGATGTGACAGCATCACAGTGTGCTATACAGTGCAGTTTAATAATTGCACTTCGAGCATAAGCTCATGCAGTGCCTTTAGGCGACGCGTCGGTACATTGTGATCGGAAACGACTTAACCGCAGTTGTCATGTCGCCAACGCGTTGCAAACAACCATATTTATATCGTTCAACAACGCCGTAAAGCTAACGTTTGCGGTCTATGCGAGCAGTTAAGTTTACGTTTATATACTGTTCGATTTTTTTTTTTTGGTAGGGTATAAAAATTACCATCTCGTTAATTTAATTTGCAGTAAACTGGGGTTATTTTAAACATTTTGGGGGTGACTTTGAACTATATGAATGTAATGGTATCATTTGGTGAAGTGATAGCAATCACTGCGTGTGCAGATAATATAAAAAAATTCTAGCTACACTGCTATACTTCGCTGTTCATTTGCAAAATGGTAACAAAACAAATATTTCGAGTGTTTCAAAGTTGCCCTATTTTACGGTAAGTCCACAGTGACTGGGCAGGAAAAACGCATTCCATGTTCGACATCTCAGTGAAAGGGAGTATTTTATTATAGTCGAGTTCGCGTAATCATTCTCACTTTTTTCATCTTTCTCACATCGGTTTGCTATTTCCAGTCGTTTAACTTCATTGAACGCAAAGGAATTCAGGTTTGTGAAACGAAATAGAAATGAAATGTATTTGCGAAGTATTAAAAAAAAAAAAAAAAAATGAAATATAAAATATTGCTGCCCTTGTTTCCAGCATACATAGGAGTTCTCAACACAACGTGCAATTTTTGCAGTGAACAATGCACAAATGGCAGGGGTTGACATTAGTATTTGAAAAGTAAAGGAAGACTAGAGTTTTGGGAGATCGCATATTTATGACGAGCTTCGATAGAGTATCGAGTCCCACGAAAATAACATCCTGGCTGTGTTAAATGGTTGAGAAAATTCTTGAGAAAATGTTTGTGTACATATATATAACGGCGGAAAAAAAGAGGGAAATGGAAATGTCAAGTAGGATCTGAGATCAACAGAAGGAAGTTGGGAAGACAGCATCTCGGCAAATAAAAGAAAGTGGCGTGTAGAATGCGAGGAGCGATTTATGCAGCTGAATATTTCCATGTAATATAAGGGCAGGAATTTTCCGACGCAATTTTCCCTTCCAACGAATGCCAAAAGGAACTCGTCATTAATCAAAAGCCGAGCTTTTCATCAGCTGGACGAGTACGTATTGTTAAACTTAGTGACGTTTTGTATTCGTGCCATCAGAACTAGCCAGATTTATTGGAAATTTTCACGTATAGCATCACTAGAGTTAATGTGTATATTCGGATCGCCCAATCGCCTAGGTTGCCTGAGTGTCGTTTGTTGTATTCGTAGCAGATAACAATAATTCCATTTGTTGTGTTGGTTCAAGTCTGTTGTTAAACATTGCGTTGTAACCACTTTTGCTGTGTATTTATGCGGTTTATTTGTTCATTTTTCTTGATCAGTAGTGATGTATTCTTCTCAAACTTCCAGGATGGACGAACACTTTATTAGTTGTGCGCTGTTAAAATTTTCCGTATATTTACGGAAATTTTTACGAAAATGCACGGAACATATACGGAAACGCAATCCGTAATGACGAAAAACGGAGTTAAGTGCGTCAATACAAAATACGGAAAATCCACGAACTTCGAGTTTCGGGCACGAACAATGCCGAGTCTACACGGAACTTTCTTCGCCATGCTGTAACCAGAAAATTATCGTTTTTGCGGCAGTTAAGGTTATGCACGTCACTAATACACTAACATTAACAGAAACTAAAAAAAAAAAAAAAAAAAAAAGTAGTTTCTGTGCCTAATATATAAATTCAAAAGTTATACCAGATTCACTACGTGAGCATTGTAGGTAAGTGGTCAGGGTTGTGAACTTGCAACTTTTTTGACTCGGGTTCAAGTCTTGCTGAAGTATTAAAAAATTTTAACCTTTTTTTAAATCTTTTTTATTCACAGTAGATAAATAAATTAAAATTAAAATAAATGAGATACTAAAAATTATTTAAACTAGAAGTACAGAAAACAAACTAGGGAATTAACGGAGAGGTTCCGTGAATTTTACGGAAAGTCCGTTTTTGAAAATCAATGTGTCCGTAATGTTACGGAGAGTTTACGGACACACCTGGATAAATTTTTACCACCACTTTTCCGTAAAATCAAGGAAAATTTTTTTTTAACAGTGGTAGTTTTTCTTTTGTATTTCTCTTTTATGATTTTTATTGAATGTTCTTGTTGATTTACGACGATCAGTTATTCACATACTCAAATACGTATTTGTGCATGAGTCTTTAAACAAAGAACTTTACCATTTTGTCAAATTTTTTGGAGTTTTGCGGTAGACTTTGGTTACATGGAGGTTTTCGTCCATTGTTGTATGTTTATTTGTTCTACATTTTTTTATAGTCAAACGTCAACGTAGCCAATGAGG
The DNA here is from genome assembly GCA_029891345.1 of Dryococelus australis. Lineage (NCBI taxonomy): Eukaryota > Metazoa > Arthropoda > Insecta > Phasmatodea > Phasmatidae > Dryococelus > Dryococelus australis. The sequence continues at coordinate 19,329,699 of CM057003.1, read as the reverse complement.
AAATTCCGACGTATCTCCGAGTGCAATTCTTATACACACTTGGAACAAATATGAATTTCTAAAAATTTGCCGTGGACCTCCACCACGTCAATTGGAGCTGCAATTTTTTTTAGGAGCGTAGCTAAAATATTATTGCTGTAATTTTAACTATCGCGCACGTGAAAAACACAAATAAAAAAATGTTTCAATACAACATTAACCCTTTCGGTCATACATAAATAAATAGTTAAGCGTTATGACAAACTCATTTTTGTTCGTTCTGTGATGTATTGGGACCAATGAAAATTCATTTGTTGGTCATCAAGTTACTGGCAGCAGTTGTTTGTCAGACTACGGGATATAGTCTCAACTACGATCCTAGAAGGACAGGCCTTGACACTGATGTGAAAAACTGTCACCCTTAATGACCGATTTAGGCTGTATCCCAATTCCCTTCAATTATATACACGTCCATACTTATACCCGCCTGTGACGTCACTAAGTATTTATACTAGCGTCATACAAACTCCTTGTATAGAACACACAGCGTCTATACTTGCCAAGTACACGAGGTTGTTTACTTGCTAGGTGAATTTGTGCACTTGCGGCGGTCGCCATGTTTGTTTTCAAACGTCACGTGCATAACCTATGACGTGGGAAATTTTTGTGGTTCTACTTATCCGCAGTCTTATTGCTCTGCGAAGTGACCAATTTGCAACATTATTTCTGCGTTTATAATATCTAACCTGTTATACACAAATGCATTATTGTTATTTTTTTGCAACAACACAAAACAACACCATAGACTTGAACGCAAACATAGCTTATTTGCTTTGTGTAACCAAAGACTACCAACATGGAACACAAAATGTGCATTTACAGCAAATAAATAAATAGAGTTCTTAGCTCAGAATGACACAATACGTGTTTATTTTGTAGTAGTTCTTGTTATTTACGCCAGGTTCTGCGACGAGTCAAGTACAACCAAAAAAAAACCCGTCCCAATAGTCAGGGTATGTACACAAAATGGCAAGTATAAATATGTATTTACTTAACACGTATGTACTAATAATTGTGGAAACAGCTATCCAACTAGTGCTAGTTACCTACAAGGTGTAGGGATAATTACAGTATTTATTATTCAAATGTTAATTTTAATTATTCAAGAACATCTTTAAACTGTTAATGTTTGTTACGTTACATTAATACAGTTTTGGAAGCTTGAGAAACGCAACACGGCTTAGCTTAGCTCTCAAACAAATGAACTTTCTACATTTCTGGATCTCGTAAGGTGGACTCACATTAGTCTGTCGCGGCCGTCAATCGTCCGTCCGTGTGGCAGTCATCCGCCTGATGTTTCGTCCGTCAGTTCGAAGTGATTCACAAATATTCGTCGAGCGTCAATCCTTATGTACGGCAAAATTTCAGTTGACAACTTGACATCGCGATCTGTCTTTAGTTCTAGATATATTTTGGTTGGAAATACATTTTAAAGAAAAAAATTTGAGCAAATAGTATTTTTTACGTAATAAGAATTTACATTGTAATAAATTTCATTTTTAAAATGTTTGGATTTACCGTCAAAGATCAATAACCACAGATCCACCGCCTTGCATTTTATTTCAAAGTGCGTATTCACATCTAAGGAATGACGTCAGAAGGCGGTGGCTCATCCGTCCGTCCGTTGAAAGTTGAAGTTTGGTAAATATTTGACGAATGAACGGATAGAAAAAAAAAATAGCCTTGCGATTAGTTGAAGATCACGTGACCGCGGACGAACGTCTGACGAATGCGACGGAAGGTTTGCGAGTGTAGCTTCAGCGACACTCAAGGAAAACAACTATGTGCCCGTGATGTATGGAATGGTCCCCTGTAAAGTCTGTTCTCGATAAAGTGAACACTTTTGAAATCAACCTTAGAGAAATGTCACTGGCACAGCCTGCATATACTTTAACGGGCGCACTGAGTGACATGCGTCCAGTAAAGTTGGTAACGAAGGATGGAAAAAAAGTTCCATAACTGAACGTCGAATAAAAAGTGTTAGGTAACTATTTGTGATAACTTAAATTGTTTCTTCCGCTTTTTTTAATTCGTCGAGGTATAAAAATTAGCGGGTTTGTAAAATATTTACTTTTCCAATAATTTCACAGTTTCATTTTACCGACGCATGAATAAAGTGAAGAAGCCAATGGCAATGTTAATTTTACATAAGGCCGAAGAATACACAACGTGCATACAAGTAGATCTTACGCAGGGCTTTCAAAAGTGCTCATTTTACCGTGAATAGCCTATATGTATGCGAATACAAAGTATCCTAACAATGCTTCAGATGGCCTAGCAAAGTGGTGGTCAATGATAGAAGGTGCTTATATAGGTCTGGGACAAGCTGGGGAAACAATGGCGACGGCAGTATTTTCTCGTGGGGGAGGGCCGACCGGCCGTGTAATGAAAGGGAATGGGTTTTTTTTTTCCCCCCGGGATAGCTGACTTTCGGAAGAGGAACGGGGCAGGAAATAAGAGGCGCCGTTGACGGAGGCGTGTAGGAAATTGTTCCGGCTACATCTGTCCTTGTCTCACCGCCTTGGGTAGACGCCATTCTCTTTCCAACCGACCAAAACTCCCTGGAACAACAGTCACGTCTGTGCGACATACGACCTGCGACGTATGTCGCCACAGCCGGGAGGCATAATCCACGTACCAAAAGGAGACGGAGGTATTTTGTGGGAACCGTGATGCGTGTTTTGCTGAATGTGCAGCCCTTCTAGGTTGGCTCACCCGTACCTGATCCAAGATGGTATGGCGTGAGTAAAGTCCAGAGCACTGTGCACGGCGCCTCCTCCGGGTCTTACAGCCACAATTGCCACTTCAGCCGCCTTAATACAATTCCAGCCAACCATAAAGTAAGTCTAGACCGTGCACACCTACAGGTACTGAGTCAAAACAAAACTGTTTGAGGCACAGTTGCCTTTGACTGCAGTTGAATGCAATCCAATAGAAAGAGATGCGCCCGAGTAGACGAGAGCAGTCGAGGTGCCTCTTAACAGCTAGGTTTTGAGAGCCGATGAGGGTGAAGATAGGTGAGTGTGGAACACCGCCGGAATGCAGGGGCACGGGAAACGGGAGATCCCCGAGGAAACCCGCCGATAAGCGGCATCGTCTGGCACGATTCCCACTTTGGAAAATCCCGGAGCTACCCCGCCGGGAATCGAACCCGTTTCACCCTGGTGGGAGGCGAGCAGTCTAACCGCTCAGCCACCGCGGCGCCCAGACGAAATAGTGTGACGGTTCCTTTGATATGGGCGTACCGATTCGATGATTGGTTTCGCGAAGTTGGGGAAACGGGGCTTGTGTCTGATTGGCTACTGTGTACCGGGAATAATTCCCTATTGGTAGGGGCACGCAAAATTCGCATTGTTGTTTGGCATCAGGATGAACTTCACAGTACTGTATGCATTAGAGCCGACGTCGTTTCCCTATTGACTGCTGCATACATGTGAATTAACTCCCTTTCTTACTAAACACCACGTCATTAGGGCACACAATTGTGATGCATTCATTTATTGGCGCAGTGTTACGCAGGGCGTGCCATATAAAGTATGGTCCAGTGACAAACGTACTGCGTAGGTACACGTGTCTGAAGTTTAACGTACCTATTGGCTGGGCTGTCACCAGGCTGATCGGCGAACGGAATTTCGTAATGTCGCTCGCCAGCGATGCCATTTTTGGTGGCGCGTGTAACTGCAGCTCGCTTTATAAGCGACTGTCACACGTTTGTTTTCTCAAGGGTTCCGCCTGCCAGCTTGGTGCTTGAACAACTTTGCAGAGTGTTTGAAATCCTTTCCTGTTTTTACTGACGAAACTATTAAATGTAGTCTACCCTCAATAAGTGTGTCTAGGAAATGACACGATACCCCACACGAGGAAGGAATGTTTCCTTAAGTTACTACGCATGCAGTAAATATTATTTTGGAGCCCTTCGGTAGGGTTAAAAACAACTTTTCCGGACTGCCACACTGCCTGTATTCAACTATACTAAAGACATTTCATCAATAAAATGATAGGGTCAACGCTGAGTGTGCCATATGTACACGCAGCACTACGAGAACACTGCACGTCGGTTCAGAGCCTTGCGCGTATTGGCGATGGAGCTCTTGTAACGCCTGCCAATGTATCCCTTATAGTTAGAGCTAGTGATATTTCGCGGAAAATATTAAGTACACAGTAGACTTCAATACTACAAGCACCCAACACCCGCTTGCCCATTCCCATTGGTTGCTCTCTGCTTGGGAAGGCGTTTCCATATTTTACCGGGCCTTTCCGAATTCGGCAACATCTGCACGACTCGTACGTGATTCGTGTGCAACTCGTCTCAGAAAGTAATTCAGCCAATAAAGACAAGTAAACGACCCTACTGTGTTTTGTAATATAACTTGTCTTGAAATCTTTTCGCGAAATTTCACTACTGCTACTTATAGTTCCCGCGATTCAATTCCCCCCCCCCCCCAAAAAACGATGATGGCAGACGGGTCCCATAAGTACTGCGTGGTCGAAGGGTAAAACTTTGTCACGGAATGTATTCCTGAATTACTGGGGGCTACAGTAGCGTGGTTGCACGACTCTCAGGACGGTGCTGTACTACTCAAGAGAGCCCCCTTTGAGGGGGGGGGGGTGGTATGGGGGCGCCACGAAATCTCCTCCCCGAGAGAGGTAAAAGACTCGGAAATTGAGGCTGCGAGAAGGGCAATTTCTCTCCTTTCACTTCGCACTTCTGCTCGCCGTACCCTCGGCTCCTCGCCCCACGTGATCCCCGACACCCCACGGCCTACGTCGTCGTTCACCTACCCACCCATCCACCCCCAGCGCCAGATTTTTCTCACCTGACTCGCCCCGCCGACGTGTTACATGATTACGGGATCAGCGCAAGGGTGGTGTCTGGTCGGGCCAAGGGGAGAGGGCGGCTGTGATTGACGGCGACCCGAAGGAGGGAAGGAATCAGGGGAGAGATACGAGGGCGTGTAGGGTCTATACAGCTACTCGTGTGCTCGAGCAAGCAGATCCAACACCAGGACGTCCTCCACGTACAAAGCCAGAGTACTGTGATAAAGGCTCTTTACGATAAAGGGAGCACTTCTGGAGTGAACCTTAGAAAATTGTCACTGCTCCTGCATGCATACATTCTAATGGGTGCACTTAGTGACATTCGCCCAGTAAAGTTGGTAACGATGGATGGAAAGTAGTTCCATATCTTAACGTCGAATAAAAAATGTAATGTAACCACTTGTGATAACTTTTAAATTATTTATTATTCTTTCTGTTTTTTTTAATGTGTCAAAGTGTAAAAATGAGTAGATTTGCAAAATATTTACTTTTGTAATAATTTCACAGTTTCGCTTGACCGACGTATGAATAAAGCGATGAGGCCCATGACAATGTTAATCTTGCATAAGGCGGAAGAACACACAACGTGCATACAGGTAGATCTTAAGCAGGGTTTTCAAAAGTGCTCATTTTACCGTGAATCGCCTATACAGAGGTGAAACAGCGGCTTAACCCCACCCGCACATGTCAGCAAGATGGCGTCGCCGGCCACCAACACGTCAGAACGCCGTTCTCCAATCAGCGCCTGGTGACTTAAATTGCTAGCTGGCATCCCAGCCAATAGCGGACCTTCCGCAGCACCGCGCAACAACCAGTCAAACGCAAGGCCCGCTCCCAGAGATTCAGGGAATGTGCACGTCCGCATCAAATGTACCGCCACGCCGTTTCAACTCTGTGTGTTTCTATTTACTCTAGCTCTATATACGGGCAACGTGTTGAAAGAGATAAAGCATAGTGATATTTCGCGGGGAAAAAAAAGTACAGGGTAGACTTCAATACTACAAGCACCCAACACCAATTTGCCTATTGCCATTGGTTGCTCTCTGCTTGGGGAGGCGTTTCTATATTTGACCGGGCCAATCAGAATTTGGCTACATCGGCACGGCTTGTACGTGATTCGTGTGCAGACAGTTAACACTTGTCGAAAAGTAATTCAGCCAATAAAGCCAAGTAAACGATCCTACAGTGTCTTGAAATATAACTTGTCTTGAAATCTTTTCGCAATATTTCACTACCCCTACCCGTATACCATACGTGTAATCATGTATTTGTATTCTGTATTTTTTTTTAAATTATCATACACCTTTTAATTCAATTTATTATGAAATCTCGTAAGCAAGGCGAACCCCGATGTCTGAGCGGTTAGACTGCTCGCCTCCCACCATTGCGAACCGGATTCAATTTCCCGGCCGGGTCACTCCCGGATTTTCGCAAGTGGGAAATGTGCCGGACAATGTCGCTGATCGGCGAATTTTCTCGGGGATCTCCCGTTTCCCCCACCCTTGCATTCCAGTTCTGCTGTATTCTCACTTAATTTCACCTCCATCGGCTATCAATACTTCGCTTTTGAGTGCAGCCCAATTCTCTTCACTCACTCACCTTGAACACAGCGGGTCATTAACAACCATTCGTTATACACTTTACGAGCTCTCTGGTTGTAAGTGAACGGAAGATAGTGAAATAAATAATCAAAGGCCAATAAAATATTCATAGAGTTATTTCGTATCTAGCTGATAAATTTGGCGGAGTGCTGAAACAACTCTTTCAGACCCACATTGTTGTACTTAACCCTTAAAGACCCGCTTTAGGTTTATTACTTCAGGTGTTGCAGGTAGGAAATGTTATGATGCGATATGTACTTCGGCTAACATAGTGCTGGTTTCGTTAACACACCCACTACGTTGTTACATTGCTATAGCTGTTCAGATATAGTATTATAAAGCATTCATAACCTAAAATAATAACACCGTTTACGAATCGGTTTGCCACAGCGAAGATCATTGGGTATTGGGTGTCGTAGTGTACACTACTGACAAAAAGTAACTTTACTGTGAGTTCTGTACACAGTTCTGTACACTGCGTCTGACTGTATAAATCTGACTGAAAACTTGTTTCGTTATCAGAACCAATGATGAGTCCACTTAAACTTAGTACTTCCGACGAAAACAAAATTTTTAATGGTTTTTCTAGCTATGTATTTTTTTACTACATGGTGAAAATTTCATTATTTCACCGAAGAAGTATAATCATATATCATACCTTCCACAAGACTCTCAGCAGAGAGTAATATGAAGTAGCTTCAGAGTCGTTCACAAAATTATATATATATATATATATATATATATATATATATATATATATATATATATATATATATATATATATATATATTCCCCCCCCCCCCCCGAAATCTGAAGAAGGAACTTCACGGGATTCAGTTTCGCGATTTTTAATAAAAATTTCAGCGCGTTCTGGCTGGCGCGCCACAAATCATCGGGATTTGATACAAGACTTCTCGCTGTCGCGGGAATGTGAATTGTTAATAATTTTCCACTCGTTCCTTGTGTTTTTTTTTCTTTATTCTTTCTTTTGAGCACTAGACATCACCTCGTTTCACCAATGAACGAGCTCCTAGCCGCCGGGCTTCGAGAACGCGTTCACGCATTGTACGGGAGGGCCGGGTGTAGGGGGGGGGGGGGAGAAAAAAATTAAATTTCGGAACGTGGCCTGTGACGGCGGTTCGAGTGGAAGAGGGGTAGGTTTGGAAAAAGGGAAAAGGGGGGGGGGGTAATTCTCTGTCGTGTGCTCACGCTCATTTCTCCTCGTCGTGCCTCTGCTGTTTCATCAGCGCCCATCTCTTCCCAACGTTATACCTCTCCCCCTCCAACCCCCTTCCCTTGCTGCCACGTAGCTCCGTCATCTGATTACCTGTTCAGCCGCGCGAGCGCGCGCTCATCGTGCCTCCCGCCGTGGCCCAGAACTACCCTGCTCATCCTACTTCCATCTCCGGTCGGCGCCTCGCGAGGAGCTGGCGTAAAGCCGGATTCACATGTACGCCAATCACGCCGAACAGACAGAGCGGAGGGTTATAACAGCCAATCAGAAGCCGTCCTCGGTTTCCGCTCGAGTCGCGCGGAAAAGTTGAGCTCACGCCGACATTTTCTGCTCGCGGAAAGAGCAGACTTTGGCGATATTTCCCAGAAGTCAACTGGTTCACATATTTTCTACTACTAATATCTTGTATAATCGACGTGTATAGATGTAAATGTATAGAATAGTTCAGTGTACGTATTTATAATATGATATGTGAATATAAACGTTAATTTTATTCAACATTGTATTAACACTTTGAGGACAATACTTGAGTGTAGTTCGGGCAGAAATTGTTTGAATATTTCATTCCACATAAAAAACAAAACTGGTCTGGGTAAACTTACATCAATTCCCTATTTCATAAGGATTTTAAGTAGGAACTTATACAACATCAACAATACAACATCAACAACGAACTCCGTAAATGAACGGCAAATTTGTGTATGATTACGGAAATCAACGCGATGGGCTGTACATCGTGTTATATACGAAAGAAAATTTGGTTGGAAAACTGTAAACTCGGCATTCCATTGGTTATTAGCCGGCCAAAACGGAAAGACTGGTGTCGTTTTGACCAGGAGAATGATGTTAAGGTACAATAGAGACCAATAGAGCACGGTGTCCCTTCAAAGGTAGGGATATAGATGACTAACGTCTAGCTTGTCATTATAGCTGGTAAGTGTGCCGACCTCAAAGTGTTAAATAAAGGTAGTTTGAAAATGAATCGACAGGTAGCACTAAAGTGTAAAATATTTTTGGATGTAAAAATAACATTACAATCTCTTGAAAATAATTTACTAAATAAATCGCACTATAATGGAATTAATAAACTAGAGTAGAAATACGACAGCATCTAGCTTGTTATCTATGATTCAGCAGCAAAATGGCTACGCAGAAAATCTTCTTAAAAGTGAACAACCGCTGGTTCTGCCTTCTCAGTCTGTTCGGCGTGACCGGCGTACATGTGAATCCGGCTTAACGAAGGGCTGCCTGCGCGCAGGGCCGGACCCGTGTTTACCGTTGTAGGCTCTTCACGCTAAAGTGAACATTTTTTAATGCCCTACTTACATTGTGCATTCCTCCTCATTAACATTGCCATGGGCCTCGTCACTTTACTCATGCGTCGGTCAACTGCAACTGTGGAATTATTACAAAAGAAAATGTTTTGTAAATCGGCTCGTTTTACACTTCGATGCGTCTAAATAAAAAAGAAATTGAAAGAAATAATTTAAGTTATCACAAATGGTTACCTGACATTTTTATTCGACGTGAAAATATTGTACTACTTTCCATTCAACGTCGCCAACTTTACTGGGTGCATGTCACTCGGCCCGTTTAAGTATTTTTTTTTATGTAGGGCTAGTGACTTTTTTCTAATGTTGATTTCAAAAGTGCTCACTTTATCGTGAACAGCCTTTACCCGGGTTAACCCGAGCGGGCGCGCCGAACAGCGTTTCTTCCTCGCAGCTTCCAAAATACGTTAGCATGGCATGAAAGGGAGAGGGTTAGGGGGGGGGGGGCTCTAGGCCGAACCCGGCGAGCGAAACTAAGAGCCTGGTCGCTTCATCACGCAGCGAACAAACTGGAAGGCCCGACTTCTTCGTTTAACGTGTACGAGCGCCGGATCCATAACGGGGAGGCACCCCCGCCATCTTGGCTTTACCCGTACTTAGGGCCACCTGTTTTTTTGCGGAAAAAAAATTACACGGAGGCTAAACTTCAACACCTTATGTGCACACACCCGCAGACTTCATTTCGCTATTGACCACTTTACTTTGTGCGAAGACTAGAGATAGTGACATTTCGCAAAACAAATGTGAGTACAGGGTAGACTTCAACACCACTAGCATCCAACACCAGTTTGTATATCGCCATTGGTTGCTGTCTGTTTGGGAAGGCGTTTTTGATATTTGACCGGGTCACTCAGAATTCGGCAACATCGGAACGACTCGTACGTGATTCGTAGAGACGTGCAAAATTCGCGGTATTATTTAAGGACAGACTGGACTCCAAGTCACGGTGCAGCGGCCAGTGCAACCACGAAACGTGGTCACTTGTTTATAAGGCAGTGGAGTCTATCATGTCGACGAAAGATAAAACGAATTTCGCAGGTCTCTAGTGATTCGTGTGCAGGCAGTTAACACGTGTCAAAAAGTAGTTCAACCTATGGAAGCAGGCAAACGATCCTACAGTGTTGTGGGATATAACTTGTCTTGAAATTTCACTACCCCTAGCGAAGACAGTATATTACATGAGTGACACGCTCATAATTAAGTTTCTGCCTGTACTTCTCCATGATTAGCACGGACGACCTATTTTCGCGAAAAGATTTCACGACCAGTTGTATTTGATAACACTTTAGCTCAGATCCACTGCCTTCATCGGATGATTTACGTGTCACGCGTCTTAAGTGTCTGCTCGCGAATCTCAGACGCATATTGCAGGAGTAACCTGGTTCTGATTGGCCAGCCAAGTAAGAAAATGTTTTCTCACACAGACATGCGACCAGTAAGTCAAAGAACACTGCTGCTATATTCGCAGGATATTGAAACCTAACATGCGCGAAACTAGAGACCTGGAAATTTCGCGAATTCATTTGAGGGCAAGTCAAACATCAACAAGTACATTTGAGTTCCCATCGCTATTGGACCACGGGACCACGCCCCGACTGATTTCGACCAATAACGAACTTGCAAGGAGAACAAGAGCCAAATACCATGACACCTGATCTGGAATAAAATTGGACCAACGACCAATGAACAACTGAGACTCGAGTATACATAATATTGTGGAGTCTAGCTCGCTACCGATTGAATCCACGAAATTTCCTGGTCTCTATCCGTAGTTAATCTCCCGATTTAATATTTTAAAAAACTAACCGTATTACGGCACAGGCAACACCTTAATAGTTATTTTAAATACAGCTGACATTCCTCACATGATTCGTTCCACATATCGCAAATCTAAAACAACACCGCCACACTTCAAAAATTGCCGATTTCGAGTTACATTGGGAATGATATTTTACCTGTCGCAAAACTGCCACACCCATGCATCTCTTCAGCCAATTTTTATTTCAGATGTGTTATATTTGCATTTTTAATATAGTTAAAAGCGGCTTTTTGTTCAGGCTGCCGTATCTTAAAACATACTAGCCGGACACGAGTCAAACTACGACAGGAGCCTGTATCGAACTTTGCTATAGACTTTCCATTAATAAAATGATAGGTTCACCGCTGAAAGTCCAATAGGAACACGCAGCACTATGAGAAAACTTCACGTCAGTTCAGAACCCTGCGCTTAGCGGCGATGGTGCTCTTGTAGCGTGTGTCAGTATAAGCCTTATATCTAGGGATAGGAAAATTTTGCGAGTTCAATGACCTATCGGCTAGATTCCACAGTCCTGTGTACACTCGAGCCTCAGATGTTTGTTCATTGGCTGCTGCTCCAGAGAGTAGCCAGTGTTACTCCACACCTGGCGGTATAGGACTCGCTACTTGTTTACTCGCCATTCTGCTCTTGGCTCAGAGTCGTCCAGGGTGTGTCTAGTGAACTGTGATCTCAGTGTACACGAGTTGGACGTCGATCTTGTCCTGAAATGAATTCGCGAAATTTTCCTATCCCTAATAATTATACACCTGCAAAATTCGCGTTATTTTCTGACAGCGCGCTATAATTCACCGTCCTATACGTACGCGGGTTGGTGCCATTTGTTTATTGGCTTTTGCATTAGTGAGTACACATTTTACTTTATGACTTGGTTGGACGTGATTGGGCCAGCCTTTCGTTAGTGGTTTACTATTGGTCGAAAGCCGCCCGGGGCGTGCCCGAACAAAATATAATTCAATGACAAACGCAATACAAAAGCACAGTGTTTGAAGTCTAGTCTGTCCTGAAATAATAGCGCGAACCTTGATCGTTTGCAGCTGAGCGCTGCGTTCGAGCAACCTTTATGTAAAGTAACTACAAACACTGGAAAGTGACTACAAACACTGGAAAATGGCTGGAAACACTGGAAAACGTGCTTAAATGAATATTCCAAGTTCTACACCTTTACTATTTAATTTCCTTTTGAACTTGTATTAGAATTTTTATGCTATCAATACATGAAATAACAGAGCACTGATTCCATCCCAATTGTTGCGGAAATTACAAACAAACTTTCGAGCTGTATCTTCGAACGGAGGCATTCAAACGAGTGGCCAGTAAGGTTGATTCAACAAAATATTTTGTTGGCAGCCTAATTTATTTTTGCCCCACGTAGAAAGTTCGTTTATACAAATATGCATTTGGTTAGATGAACAAAATCTATTTTGTTGCTTGTAGAGTTCTGTTTACTCAATAAAACGTTTTTTTTTTTTGGGCAGCTAGATATATATTTGGCTCTAAACAAACAATTGTGCAGTATCATAACAGTATAAAAAATATATTTCACGAAAACTACAATTTTTTCTGTGTTCTTGTGACACTTTCCACAGATTTACTGACTACTTCATGTAAACACATAACATTTTTCCACAGACCGGTAAATAAATTAAACAGTATTACAACAGTGGAAGCTTGACAATTTCATAAAAACATTTTCAGTAAGGTTATATGAAATTGCGAAAACATGGACTGTCTTAGTTAATCATGAAATATACCTAGTAGATACAAAAAATAAAATAAATAATTTTATACAACTTAGTGTAGCTTTAGCCTCTCAAACCCAGCTCAGATCCTCCCTTGCGTATATCTATCGGATTGACCAAATTAACAAAATCATGACATGCCAAATATATTTATATGTTACGCTGTGTCTTGAAAACACGCACATTAAACGATTCTTGTTCTGTAAACTTTATCCTAATACTGCATGTATCTAAGACAAATGTATTGTACCCATAATTACTATCATAGTCTTTTAAAGTTCTACTATACACATGAAAATTCAACAAACTCCATATAGGCATTAACGCTCGCACGAAACACTCTTGTCAAAAGGTTGGTTGCGCTTGTTCACGGTAAAATGAGAACTTTTGAGGCCCTAGTTACTTTTTCATTTCAGCCATTTTTTTTTATCCTTGTAGCCATATTTATAAATAAATATAGCCATGTACGTAATAAACATATTGCGAATATTCCACAGAACTCAGAAATTAACGGCAAGGGCTAAAATAAAATATATTTATTGTCTATTATTTCAAATGAGAGGGCTTTCAGAAGTGCTCACTTTACCGTGAATAGCCTATAAACGGAGACCTGCAAAATTCGCGTTAGCTTTTGAAGACAGGGTAGGCTTCAAACGTATGTTCGTTCGTATTAACCTTACTATTGGACTATAGCTGGTTTGACATGCCCTGGGTGGCCTTGAACCGATCGGAAACGAGTAACGACAACATAGCCCAATCACTTCCCGCCTAGTCGAAAGGGATTGTGGCTCATCGCTTTCTCCGAAGCCAATAAACAAACCGCGAGGACTCTAAAAGTATATAGGATGGTGAAATCCATCGTGCCGTCAAATAATAACGCGAATTGTGCATTTGTCTACATGTAACAAATGCGTCAGCGTAAGTGTCGTATTGAATACCTTCGTTTTGCTTTGGGGGGTAAGGGGGGGGAGGGCTACCTGGCACGCCCGTGTGTGGAAAGGGTTTAGCTGAGCTGTGGCGACCTTTGCCGTCGAGGCGGTAGCCCACACTAGCAGGTGGCTCTGCCTAGCGGCCATTGGGGGGAACCAGCCAGCACCGTGTGTTATCACGTAGCGCGCGAGGAATTTAATTTGGAAACAAACCCTCCCGGCTTGACATGGGGGTGTGGAGAGGGGTTTCCAAGTTGGGCTGGCCAGCTCTGTGGAGGGGGGCGAGGAAGGGAGGGTGTCCGCGTGCCGTGAATAATGCCCCGCTGCGGGTGTGTTTGAACCTCCCCCCCCCCCCCTTACCGCCATCATCATCACCCCGCATCAACCCGAGCAATTTCACGTGAACGCTTCAAACCCTTTCCAGGGCATTGGACCCTCTATGCAAGAGCTGAAGAAGGGCTGGAAACGATTGTGGTAGGACTGTTCACGATTAATCGAGAATTATTGTAATCAACCTTTCAAAAATGTCACTGCCCCTACGGGAACGCGGCATTTGGCCGAACAAGCGTTTGGCTGAAAACTTCTCTCTCTAATCACATACACGCATGTGGCGGAACAGGAGTTTGGCGGAACGGGCATTTAGTATAAAATCCTGCCAAATCACTTGTACCCGCTACTACATGCACGTATTTTAACGCCCGCGCTAACTGCAATGCGCCCAGTATACTGGGTAATGACGGAGTGGAAGTATTACCGCTCAACTGAAAAAGTGTTACGTTAAAATTTGTGAACCATAAAATTACTATTTAATTAATTTTTGCATTTTTTTCGCCCATCAAGTGTAAAAACTTAGGCAATTTCACATATCTGCGACGCACGAATAAAGCGATTAGACCCACGGCAATGCTAATTTTACATATGTTGGAATAATAAACAATGCGCATGCAGGTAGATCTTAAGAGCCCATGCCACCTGCTAATATTGAATTTTCTATTTATTTATTCCTGATTTAGCTTTAGGAAGACCTATTGAAAAATGCGACCATAGAAGCTTAGTTAATTACCTTGCCCATCATTACGGACATAATATATGAACTACGAATGCATATTTATGCAAAAATTGACTTATAATACAAAACTTTATATATAATTCATTAACATCATTTAATGACAACCAGGTAACACATATTAACAATCAGGCGAAACAATCTGCACAGTACCATGAAATATCAATGCTTCTATAATGAGTTAAGTTGAGAGATATGAGCGGCTCATAACGAGGCCTTGAGAGCTAATGGGCGTGAAATGAGGTGAGGATGGAGCAGCGCCGGAATGCAAGGGCGGGGAAACGGGAAGCGATGTGTAACCTGAACATCGACGAGGAGGTATCTGCTGTCCTGCTGCCGCCGAAGGAAATCTACTTGATACCGATGGGTATGTATGTAACAGCATTGCGCACGAGGTGAATAAATGAGTTCTTGCAAGATGATTAGGTTAGGATATATTAGGTTATGTTAGGTTAACATATGTTTCTAAGTCCTACATGAGGTGGAATGGAGCTGAATAAATGAAATTTTTACAAGTCAACAAAGATAGCTGCCTGCAGTAGACGAAATCCAAAATATCGTGGGAGAGCGAAGATTACAGAATGAGTAATCAGTGCGTGACTAAGGTGGGGTGGAATTATAGAGCACGATGTCGAGATAACTGGGTGGAGCGTATTGGACCGATGTATATTATATTGGACAGCAAAGGTGACTAAATAAAAATTTTAAAGTCCTACTCCAGGAAGAAATTTTCTCAAGTCGTACATGGGTGGGGAAAAATTTCCAAGTTCTACACGAGTGGGTAGGAAAATATTCAGTCCCGGCATGTGGTATGAATGTGTATAGGTGGTGGAACGAAGTGACTAAAAGTCCTACACGAGGCGAAATATATTCTAAATCCTACACAGCATGAAAAGTATTCTAAGTCTTGCACAATATGAAAAATATTCTAAGCCCTGCTCAAGGTTAAACACCTCCTACACAACACGGAACATTTTTATGTCATACAAAGGTGGTGGATAAGGAATGCGAGAGCATGAGAAAATGAAGGTGGAATGATATAGCATGATGAAAAGGTGACAGGTTGGAGTGAATTCGACTAACGTGGACTGCGAGATCATGAATAAATAGGGATGGATTGATAGAGCACGATAAAATGAAATTCAAGTTGGCGAAGTCGAACGAAAGTGATTAATTGGGAAACAAGGCGGCGGACAAGATTAAGGCCGGACACAAGATGGCGTCGATTATGTCAAAGGTCACGGTTCCAGATCCTGAATCCTGTTCCAGAACCCACTTTTTATATGGACTATTATTTCACATGAGATGGCTTTCAAAAGTGCTCATTTTTACCGTGAATACCATATAGTTAATTTTTGGTCGGTACTGCCAACATCCCGTACTGCATACTTCGAAGCTCAAACACACCGAGAGACTCAATGACCAATGATCTTACCTGTGGGTACATGGTTTGCAAATTGTCTTACTGGACTACGTCATAACTGGTTCATTCTACTGTAGCCTGACATATAGCATACAGCTCGTTGGCTATGATAACTGAAATAATGTTGTGTCGACTTAAGAATATCACGCGTCATTAAATGTTTTGTTTGCAATACCTGAAACCGCAAGTTAAGTTAAAGTGGGTATGAAAGGGTAAATAAAATCGTTGCCCGTACGGTATATGGGCATCGTGTTGAATGTGTATAGCAGGCCTTTCAAAATTGCACGTGAACGATCCATAGTCGTGGATAGGGGAGTAAACCGTGTCTCAGTCCCTCAGAAAGCATCCACCTGCTAGGCGGCGGGTTTGTTTTTCTACCCCCCCCCCCCCCCAGGGCACAACAGCTGCAACCACCAACTGCCTTTCCCCATGACCTCAGCCCCGGCGCGGAGCCACCCTTGTCTGTCCCGCGGTACGAGAAGGGAGGGAGATAACACGAGGCCACGCGTGACTTGAATCGGCGCCTCCGACCGCCGCCCCAGGGCGACCGGAAGTAGATAACCGCCCGCTGCCAACCTCCTTCAACCCCAATCTCAACCCTCCCTCCCCCATGCCCTCACCCACCGCCTGAGAGTGTGGCTGCAGAATAGGCAAGTATACAGAAGTGTACTGAAAAAAAAAATCAGCAGAGAAGTGACACGAAAAGAGTTCAGTAAACTGGTTTCATGCTAGTGGTAACCAAATATCTATACCAGAAAGATAATATCCTGTTTTAGTCTATTCGCAGTTTCTTCGCACTTTTTGAAACAAACTTTCAAAAAATTACTCCATGAATTATGCGCTTGGCTGTATCTTAAATATGCCACGTATAGGAGTAGTGAAATTTCGCGAAAACATTTCAAGACAAGTAATATTTCAAAACACTGTAGGGTCGTATGCTTGTCTTTATTGGCTGAATTACTTTTAGACACTTGTTACCTGTCTGCAGACGAATCACGTACAAGCCGTGCCAATGTTGCCGAATTCTGATTGGCCCGGTCAAATATGAAAACTCCTTCCGAAGCAGCGAGCAACCAATGGCAATGGGCAAACTGGTGTTGGGTTCTTGTAGTGTTGAAGTCTACCCTGTACTCAAATTTTTTCGCGAAATATCGCCAGCTCTAGCCATGTATCACAACTGTTTTACACTTCTGATAATAAAAAAAAAAACAGTACCTTATTTTTGTTAAATTGAACTTTTACTTACATTATATCAGTAAATTGTAATATTTATATTATAATTAATAACAAAAATAGGTACTTCGGTAATGCCTAGTAAGAAATAGTTCTTATGCAAAATATTGTTACACTGAGTGCACACGAATGCGGTTCGCTGTCCCTTTTGTGTAATTTTCTAAGAGTCGGTTAAGTTTTGTTTGCACGAGGTGGAGTAATATCCTTGAAGTAGAACTTTGGCAGGACCTCAGAGATGTGCGAAGTAACCGTGAATGGACTATACTCACTACTTGCCCATATTGCAATACTCGGGAGTTCCTCATCAGCCCGCTGCTCTCCGTGACACGCGCCGCAACCCGGCTCCATGTCTTGTCCGGGGTGAGTTTCATCATCGCCAGCGGGTGTGAGCCGTGCGAAGTTCCGGCCTCGCCTCGCCTCGCCTGAGCGGGGCGCCCGGAATATTGGCCAAGTTTACCCGGTTCCGGAAGACTCGAGTCTATATATGGAGCCGTCGCGGACGGCGAATACGAATGTGGTGGACCCGGTGGTCTCGAACTAATCCGTCCTGAAGGGGCCACGGTGGCTGAGCGGTTAGCGTGCTCGCCTCCTATCAAGGAGATCCGTGTTCAATCCCCGGCCGCGTCACTCCCGGATTTTCGCCTGTGGGAATCGTGCCCGACGATGCTATTGGTCGGCGGGTTTTCTCGGGGATATCACGTTTCCCCCGTCCACACTCACCCTCATCGGCTCTCAAGACCACGATGTTAAGAGCCGTCCAAATCTCTTCACTCACTAATCCATTCTGAGACGCAGTACCCCGGCGGTACCGCAGAGGACTTACGTACGCAGGGGTGAAATAGCCATTTTTTTCCTCGAAATCCAATCGCACACGCCAGTAAAATGGCGTCACGTGCCAGTAACACCTTGGAACACCGCTTGTCAATCGGCGTCATGGTATCTTAAGGCGGGTTGACAGTTAAATACTGGTTCGTGTCGCTG
Organism: Dryococelus australis; assembly: GCA_029891345.1. Classification (NCBI taxonomy): domain Eukaryota; kingdom Metazoa; phylum Arthropoda; class Insecta; order Phasmatodea; family Phasmatidae; genus Dryococelus; species Dryococelus australis. The sequence goes on along the minus strand of CM057003.1, from coordinate 19,311,486 downwards.
TTCTGCGCCGCTGACCTTGGCCCGCCCCGCGCGAGGGGGGGGGAGGAGGACAGATTAGTGATATGATAGCGAAGCGGAGAATCATTGAGGCAAGTTTCAATGACACTAGAGCGATAATCCTATCAGCGTTTTGAGTTATGAAGGCATCTGCCGCTATAACCCTTTTGGCGGCTCGCTGGTCCTGACCTTCGGCGGATAGAATTTCTGCGTTCGTCCGAAGAATGCTCTGGATTACTGACCTCGTTTCTCTCAGCGTGACTCAGGGTGCGTAGAATCTTCCAGATGGTCAGGGTGACTGATATAAAAGCGAATCCGGCCTCCCGGGCAGGGATTTGATGAGCGAATGAGTGGTTTGAGCATCAAGCGAAGGACGACGAGTGAGAAGAGAAACTAGTGGCGAGAAAAGTGACCAGCGGGAGGAAAATCGGCAACTGCGAGAATCGGCGCAGTGAATATTACGACTGGCGGCTGGGATAGTGCACTGGATGCGTGAGTGACAAACATTACAAATGATGGCAACAGACAGACAAAGTGTGTTAATGATGAGTATGAGTCAACTGAGTATAACCAAGCAGAGACATCAAGAAGTACGTTAATTAGAGTTAAAATGAACATAAAATATTGCGCTCGCTGAGAAATAAAATCGTAATAGATAGAGATAGATAATTAAATGCTCTAAATAATAGCCGTGTGGATAAATAAGAAATCAATTTAGTTCTGTTATTTTGAACCTTCGTCCCTCACGAACTCACATACTGAAGAATTAAGACTTGGACTTATGACTCGTTAAGGACAAGGAAAATAAGTTTTGTAATTTTGTGATTGATCTAGCAACTGTTAAGTCTAGCCAATCAGAATCGTAGGAGACGAAAGCACCCGACAAAACCTGAAAAAATGCATAAGAGTGAAGATAATTTACATATATTTAATTATTGGTGGATACTGATTGTGTAATCATTTTGAAAACTTGTCATATCGAATAGAATTGGAGGTGCCTCTCTTGAAAGGGGAAGGGGGCGGTTCAAGTCTTTGGGCACCCCTTTTGAGACATTTTCGCTTATTATATAAAACTTACTTTGGTGCGATTAATACCTACATTGCATGCTCCTTAAGCAGATAGTAAAGTCTATAACCTAGGACAGAAGATGTATATAAGTATCAGAAATGCACTGTAACAATCCATTATACATTGTATACAATGTACTCGCGCATCTCGATGAATTATCCAGTTTGGCCGCTCATTTGCTCTCATTCTCGTGACCTTTAATATATTGAGGGAGAGTGAATGTATACCCGGACCCGCTCCCCTGCAACAGTGTCTCCGTACTGACCATCAGAGCCATCTATCACGTGTACAAAACTTGCCCCCAACTCCACCACCATGTTATCCAAGATTCATAAAAAATTGGAGTCGTATATGAAAGATGGAAAATCAAATCAAATAGCAATATTGGCTTATTTTAAGAGAGTCACTGCAGAAAGTGAAAACTATATATATATTCCATTTAGAGTTTTAATTTTCGGGCACACTCTTTTTCCTTCCTCCGCCCCCAAAGACACGCATTGTAAAAAATAATGACTTTACAAAGGAGTACCAAGGTAACATTATATTTAGATATTTAGATTAAAAATTCACCAATGACTTTAAAACATTATTACAATTTAATGTGTTACATAAACATGTGTCTTTAAAATAATGCAACTATACAAGATAAGGCGTACCTATCTAGCACAAATTCCTCAAGGAAGCCTACATAAAAAATGTTCTACATTTTGCATGTGTCAAAGTGAGACCAACCCCTTAGTGCGACCACCACCCTCCCCCCGAGTGGCCGCCGTCGCTTAGTTTGCCAGGACATTTACAGTAAAGTTTCCGCAATCGTCGTCCTCCCCAAAGCTGTGGAGAACGTCCTCGAAACGAAAGTGGATCGTCCTCCAATCAAATTCGAAGGCGGCGCTGACGTCACAAGGCGACCGCCTCAATCACCGCAGCCGCCGCTAAGTGGTAGGAACCCCGCGCGCGCAGTGAAACTCCGGCCTCCGCCGAAGCCACCAGGCGCCAGCGTCGCATCGTGGAGTCTGACGCTTCCTCGGGCTGCCATCAAACGTCTTCAACAGCGTAAGTACCAATGGCATGAGCCAGATTATCGTGAGATAGGGCAACCCCGTTACACGCCCTACAGTCATAGTTGTTATTGATACGAATACAGATTGGCAAACATAACAAAACACTATTTTCAAATCACAATATGATATTTCAAGTTTTTACTTCAAAAGTAGCTGTTCAGAATATCCTAATTTTCAGTCTCCCAGAGCGTAAAAATAATAATGTACCATTCGAGAGATCTAGACAAATGATTAGAAACGTAAAATTTCGAATTACACGCTAATTAGAGCATTATATTTTCTTAAAATCCCTCCAACAAAAACAAAGTAATTTCAATGACCACGATTTCATAAACTAGATTTTCAGTGAGAAAGGAAACTTTTTTTTTTACTCACTGTAAATAAGCCCATCGGTGTTCGTGTTAATATATATGCCGTTTCGGGAACGCCATTTCTCTAAAGGCAGATTTAAATAGCAGTCAGATGCGCGTATACCAGGAACAGTATACTATGTCTTAATACACGACTGACTGTATAAAAATAAATATTGTCATGTAATAAAATCCCACTCTGAGTCTGTCTGGCTTTTCTGTGGACTGAGGAACAGGGGGAATAGAGACATGTCAAAAATACGTAGATATACACACTGATAGCAATGAATTCGCTATATTTACCATTTTAATAGTTAAACTTGTATTGCGAATTTAAGCCGAAATTATATAAAAAAAAGAAACCATTCAATTATTTATTAAGGAAACAAAAATGAGATTTACAAAATCTGAATAGGAGTTGTGATTGTTTTCCTAAAGAATATGAACAAAAAGAATCTGGATTATCATAAAGAATGATGCCACGGATATTTTATGGTATATTTGAGTGATAGGGTTTTTCTGGTCATATTGCCTTGAATGTTTACGAAAACATTCTTTATCCCCTTGTAATAAGCACAATACGTGGTTAAATTCCAGTCCTAGCAACCAATCCTGTGAGAGTTGCAAACTAGCCTTAAAATCCATACGTAACGGCCTCCATGTTTCATGTATCTTACAGCAAAATACGTCTGCACACAAAATTAACTGCACATCAAGTTCAGAAACATGTTCGAATTAGAGTTTCGTTACGAATTTTAATTACAGAATTGTAAGAGGGACTTTGAAACGGGGGTGGAATTGTTACTGCGACGTCTTCCTTTCATTAGCAGTCGTCTCAGAGCAATATTTCGGACGGGGGGGGGGAGGAAGCTAGTTTCACGTAATTATTCCATCCGAGAGAGAGAGGAGGGGAAAGAGATGCTTCGTATACTCTTAGTGGGTTCGACGCGCGTGTTTCTGAACTGCTAATTCCGATTTCGGGAGAAAACGGGTGTAAGGTGAGAGGAAAAAGCAAAGGTGGAGGGGGAAAGAGCCGATAACCGTAATGCGCTGATGTTCCTCTCAACGCCAATTATATTACTGCTTCTCCGTCGTCGTCGTCGTCTGTTAAAAAAAGGCTGGCCCTGGGAGGAACGGAATGAGATTTCTCTCGATGGAAATTTATCCCTACCCCACGTCGAACGTCTTCGGGAGCAAGGGAGTTTCTGTCCAACCAACCCTCCCCCCTCCCACAATCCATTATACACTGTTCATTTTCCATAGCTAGGTAGCTGGGCTGGCGCGTTCACATTTGCAAGCTAATTACCAACCTGTCGTTTCCCCACCCGAGCCCTGCGCCTCTGGCGTGATTGTAAGGTGTAGTATCGGCCAGGGGGTTGGGAAGAGAGAGGCATCTTTGTAAATGGACGCCCGATTCAAAAGGAGATTCTCCGATAGACGGGTAGTAATTACTCCGGTCGTGGGAGCAGCCCCTACTGACTGGTAGGTGAGCAAAGAAGCACGTGGTTTGTTGGAAGTGGCAGGAGGGGGGTGAAAGGAGTCTTGTATCAGCCACGGATATCAGTCTTACCACGCCCCCCCCCCCCCTTTTCTATATCTCCAAAATTTGTAAGTAACCCTTTCTGTTAAACTCCTTCTTTTCTGTGCCTCACAAAAGAACTGATCCTCTCCGTAAAAACATTCCGTGACTCAGCAGTCTATGTTTGCAAAATCTGTGTTGTTCACGATGCTTTAGGGTGATTAAGTATATTTACTGAACATCATTTTCTCAAAAATGTGGCCGCTAGAGAATGTGGTCACTTAGTTCTTCGTGTATGTTTACATGACGTCGATCTCTTGCTCTCCTTTTGTGGTACTATGCCAGAAATTGATGAGGTAGTTTTCATTCTGGTAAAAATAAAAAGTCTAGCTCAACGTCCTGTGTACTAATAATTCGTTAAATCATACCCCACGAGGACTCAAAGTTAAGGAAGCATGTAATAAGAAACGAATTTAGTATGAAATAATATAATCTGGCATTGTTACTCTACAATGTACAACGCAGAAATATACACTTTTGGTATCATATTGTTTTAACAAACGCCACGTAAACGTTTAACAAAAACATTTTTCCTGGAGCATTTTTTTTAGTATGTGGCACACTGATAAAGCCACTTACAAGTCACAATTTGCAGTACATATGATAAAGACATCGTTTTTCCCTGTAAAGAATATTTTAAGTTTTAAGTCCAATTAAATGCACTTACAAATGAATGTAACTGAAATGTGTTATTGAATTCCGTATTATTTACAGAAATTAAACTTTTTTATTTTCCACACACGACGCTGTTATTATCTATAATAACGTGATGGTATTGCTTTAGAAAATACATGTTTCAGAAGAGCCGCGTGAGCTATCTGTTGAGCTGGCAACACACTGTTAGAAATCGGAAACAACCAGCCGATATGCGTATTTGACCCAGTGCCGCCAGACTTCGGCGAACTCCGAACCTTTTCGGCTGTCGCCGGCAAATGAAAAATACACAGCTTCCTGGGCACAAACCGCCTGCGCCCCAGAATTGAGGTAGGCCTACGTGAATAACATGGAGTGACATTGTTCACATGTAATTCGTAAGGAATTTAATGAGTGAATTGGTTGCTTATACATAGAGAGAGGAATTTTGCGAGTTCATTTTGGGACAAGACGTCAAAAAGATATATAGTGACGTTACTTTCGCAATTGGATCACAGTTTATTAGACCCGCCCTGCAAGCCTCTGAGCCAATAGCAGACTTGCTAGGAAAACCTTGCGAATCCCATAACTTCCAGGTGTGGGGCAACAGCCAATGAACACACAGCTGAGGCTCCAGTATGCGGAGGACTGCGTAGTCTAGCCTACAGGTTATATTAACAAAAAGAGATTATTACTATGGATAGGGAAATATCGCGAGTTCAATGACCTGTAGGCTAGACTCTTCAGTCCTCTGCATACTGGAGCCTCAGCTGTGTGTTCATTGGCTGTTGACCCACACCTGGCAGTTATGGGATTCGCAAAGCGTTTCCTTGCAAGTATGCTATTGTCTCAGAGGCGTGCAGGACGGGTCTAATAAACTGTGATATAATTGCAAAGGTGACTTCACTATATATGGGCTTGGCGTCTATCTTGTTCCTAAATTAATTCGCGAAATTTTCCTATCCCTAATTATTACATAAATACATCTGTGATGTGGAATGTTGAATTTTACTTAGGATGGCACTTGCCTCTGCAGCTATTAGCAAGACTCGGAACTTGTCTAACGAGTTTCAAGATGACGGACTTAAAATTATTCAACGACTATTGCATATTTTGATAATGTTTGGAATTTCGTTTTAAATTGCAAATTTTGTCACTTTTAATCATGCGAATCCCACTTCATTAAGATAAAAAAAAAATGTTGACGTCTATTATCGGTCTCGCTTGAATTAGAAGTTATTCTTCTAACAAATTTAGCCGGCAGCTTGCTACTGTTACTTCACAGCACGCTAGTGCGTACACTCCATTTCGTCTGCAGTATTTGTACTCAGTGGCGTGGAAACATATGAAAAAAATAATAATCTCCGCCTCAAACTTTGCACCTTAGGACGTACGAACTGAGTTACGTACTATCAGTTCAGTTGGTAATGAAGAATGGAAAGTATATCCATAACTTAAAATTATTTTTAAAAGTATGGCGTGTAAATTTTGGACACCGGTGGTCTGTGTATTATCTATCGTCATAAATACATTTGCAAAATATATTAACGGTGATAACAGTTTCACGTTAATTATTATAGTAAAACATATTCACGATGCAAACAAATTCTGGTTGTATTAGATCGGCGGAATTATGAAGTGATCTTGTCCATGGTAGTATTAATTTTACATATAGTGGAAGGATACCAAGATCGAAAGAAAAGTAGATCCTAACAAAGGCTTTCAAACTTGCCCAGTCAACGGCGAACATCCATTATTAATTTTATATGCCCGAAGTGAAGGGGGATACACGCGACAATTTCTCGTCCTTCACATGCAGGAAATGAGTCGACGGCTGTATTCACGGTACAATGGTGACCGAGATTTGGTGGGGGGGGGGGGTTGGGAGGGGGTTCCAGAACTCTCAACACAGCCTCCCCCCTTCACGGCGAGCAAGGGATAAGCGCCGAAAAGAGGCGAGGACCAAGGTTCATTATTATCCGTTGCCACCCTTCATTTTTCATCCCCTCCGTCTGCCACTCCACTACCTCTTCCTCTCTCTCTCTCTCTCTCTCTCTCTCTCTCTCTCTCTCTCTCTCTCTCCCCCTATTGCCGCCTCTTCTACCCAATTTTCCTCCCGCGTGGTTTCCGCTTCGACCATCTCTCTCGCCTCACATACTGGCCTCCATGCACGTGTTATCCTCTTCTCTTTCCTTCCTCCGGCCTCCTGCGACATTCATCTCGGGAGTCTGCGACCGGCCACAGAGCCTCCAGATCTCGAGTCACAAGGGAGAGAAAGAAAGACAGGCTGTAACCCCCCCCCCCCCCCCCGCTTCCCGTAAAATGCTCGGGACATTTTGACTTGCCCTCCGAAGTGTGGGACGACGTGACCCGAAGCTCCGATGGAGGACGCCGCTTGCTGTGCGTGGTGCCAGTCGTGATACACATTTTCTCCCAGGAGAGAGGGTAGGGATCATCGGCGACTCCCGGGGTCTGGCTCCTGGACCCCGGTGAACTTCTTCGTGGAGTGGGCTGCCACCTCGCTAACACTCCCATTGCCTCCCCCTCCTCCCTCCAGAGTACGTCGAACTAGAAATATGAACTTTCATCGTGACGGGGATTCGTGTTCGTGAAGGCAGGATTTACAACAGTGCGTCGCATCCGTCCGTCACTCATCCGTCCTTAATACGTTCGTCCGTCTCGCAACCGAGCGATTTACAACCAAACTTCTTACGTTAATTGCAGCAAACTAATAAAAACAAAACTGTTTACAAATAAGAAAAAAATTCTCCGTGATCAGTGAAAATATTTTGTGGTATTGTATTTCTAAGAACCTAAAACAACCATACACGTACGTAACGGAAATAAATCGATGTAAAAAAAATTTAATATCGTATAAAGCATAAATTTATTATCTTTACTATTGCACTAAAGGAGTTAGTGTTTCCAAATGTAATTATCAATAAATCTTTACGAAAGAAGTAACTTAATTTCAGTTTACAGTTACATAAACAAACATATGAAAACAAAAGGCAGCCGAAACAAAACACTGCACACACTACACAGCCTTGTAAAGAACTTGGGATGAACGAATAACAAAATATGCTAGTTTAGAAGGCTGTAATTTCGTCCGTTCGTCCGTCAAAAGTCAAAGCTTGCCAAGGTTTCGACGGACGGACGGATATAATTGATGGCCACTTCTGATTGGCTGTTGGTCACGTGATTGACAGACGGATGACGGACGGACGGACGAGACGGGTCGTTGTAAATCCAGTCAGAAACCTCGTAGCGCCCCAAATACGTCAGCGACTTGAACTGCGCTCCGGAGTGCGTCAAGAACTCGTTTTACAACGAAACTTTTGACCCTTTGAGATGGACATAAATTTACAGGCACTGAGGACAAGATTGAAGTGAGCTGCCTATACTCTCCACTACAGCAGTATCTGTCTTGTTGGTCTCTGTATTTCCACTTGCCATCGTCCTATTGGCCCTGGCTACACTAGGTCACGCCTACTGCACTCTGAGGCGTTTATTATTGGCTCGTTGTCAGCCAATGAAGTCGCGCGTTGACTGTGCGCCAATTAATGTGTCGCGACAATCGTAACACGTTTTAGTCCATCGTGAGCTTTCAGGAAATTATTAAAAATAACTGTTTTATTCATACGAACTTAAATGTCGACTAGTTGTGATTTTCCGCTTATATTCCGATAACGTCCAGCGATACGGTCAAACTAAGTGTCAGTTTCTTTTACAAAAGAAAATAAATTTCCATATAAACGTAGCCCCGAGTATAAACTTTTGAAATCAACCTTAGAAAAAAACCACTGCCCCTACCTGCACACATTGTAACGGGCGCCCTGAGGGACATGCGTCCAGTAAAGTTGGTAACGATGGATGAGAAGTAGTTCCTTATCTTAACATCGAATAAATCGTTTTAGGTAACCATTTCTTATGATTTAAATTATTTCTTTCGTTTTCTGGTTTTTCTAATGCATCAAAGTGTGAAGATGAGCATATTTGTAAAATATTTACTTTTCTAATCATTTCATAGTCTCACTTCACTGACGCATGAATAAAGTGATGAGGTCCACGACAGTGTTAGTATTACATAAGACGGAAGATTATACAACGTGCATGCAAGCAGATCTTGAGTAGGGCTTTCAGAAGTGCTCATTTTACCGTGAATAGTCTATATACGTGCATACTCCTCAAAGGGTTAAACGTCCGTCCAACGCGCTGTCCTACGAAAAGAACACACGCAGACGAGGGCTTTTGATTGCTTTGAAAATGTCACTTACATTATAAACATCGTTTCAGAGTACTCCAAAATGACTAAAAACTACTTTTTCAAAACGCCGTATCTCAAATAATACGCATTAGATACATACGAAACTACACAAGCGCTCTGCGTTGAATCTTCTTGCAGACTTTCCATCAGCGACATGGGCCGTGGTTACACGAGTGCTCATAAACACATTCATCCAAATGTAGGCTGTTCACGGTAGAATGAGCACTTTTGAAAGCCCTGCTCCAGGTCTGCTTGCATGCACGTTGTGTATTCTTCCGCCTTATGTAAAATTAACATCGCCATGCGCCTCATCACTTATTGCAAGTGTATGTCAGGTGAAACTCTGGAGTTATTAAAAAAAGTGAATATGTTACAAATCTGGTCATTTTTACATTTCGATGCATTAAAAACCAGAAAATAATTTAAGTTATCACAAATGGTTACCTAACACTTTTTATTCGACGTTAAGGTATGGAACTACTTTCCATCCATCATTGCCAACTTTACTGGGTGAATGTCACTCACAGCGCCCGTTAAAATAAATGCAGGCAGTGGCAGTGACTTTTTTCTAAGGTTGAATTCTAAAGTGCTCACTTTATCGGGAACAACCTAAAGCTACATTCGGTAGCCATGTCTGAACAAGTTTAAAAACAGAACGTGTTTTCGCAGTTACAGACCCGAAGCAGAATGAAATCAATGGAAATTCTAACCTCAACAAACATGGAACTTAAAATTTATGATATTTAATTATAATAGCCTCCAACATTTATCACTATCGATCTTTTTAATTATTATGATACCTACACTTTTACTGTAGTGAAATAATGGGTGGGTATTAGCACATTCAACCTTAAACTTAAGTTAATTCAAGAAGTGCAGGAATTCCCGCCAAATACAGCACTATATTGTTACACTGCTTGTTTACTTCGAAGCAGCCAATAGGAGCGCAGCAGAGAAGATAAGTCGTTCGGAATGACTTATGAAAGCGGTTCACTTTGAACGAGAAATAACTGCGATCGGAACACGTTCGTATGCAATGTAACCTCTTCAATAGCTGAACTTGTTTAAGTGAAGTAGTTCTGCCAGCAGGCCGTGTAACCGCGGCCAAAGTGTCTCGGACATTCATCGTCGCGCTACAAATAAAATAAAACGCAATACGAACTGTTGCTGCTGAAGATGCACTCGCGGGCGAACATCGCCTCGTATGTCCACAACGCAAAGGCGGGGAAGTGTGGAATAGTAATGCGCTGCTGCGAGAACCACCTGGGGAAGTCAAGTAGACGATGATAATCATCACTAGACTGCCTCAGGTGCTGCTTCGAGTACTGCATGCACCGTGCGGTCAGGTCGACAACCATCACTTTGAACAATCGTCGTAATACTCTACTGGCGGTTTCGATGTCAACTCCCTATTACTGATTGTGCTGCATGTTCTTTACATATAGGCCGTTCACGTTAAAGTGAGCACGTTTTAACGCCCTGCAAAATTACCTTTCTGTAACTTTTTGATGTAAATATTGTAATATGACTAATAAGCACAGTGTGTACATTTCTCTACTCTGAAATGTTAACGTCTGAGACTGGAATAAAGTGTATTTATAAGGGATTAATACCTTTTGGAAGGGCCTTAAAAAGTGCACACTGTACCGTGAACAGCCTATAATAATAATTGCACACATCATGCGTGTCTTGTGTTTTATTTTATTTGGATAATCGGGGATGAATTTCCGACACCATGTTGATCACAGAGAAACACTCGGTTATGTTCCTCGGTTGAAGACCATAAACTTTGAGGGTAAAGGAATAGAAAGAGGGAGCTGTGAGCTAAATAATAGGAAAATAACTTAATTAAAGATGGGCTAGACCGAAGTTTAATAGAGTCAGCCTTTTACAATTACAATAAAGCCTGATTGGGTAGAAGCCACTGTAGTGAAGGAAAGAGTGAAGAAGGAGCTCAGATAGATTAAGTTAAATCATGGCTGGAGAGGAGTCATCCTGGATCCTCCAGCTCCGCTGCCGCTGCCTGGACCCCTGGCCGGGCTGCACGCTGCCACACCACCGACCGCGTCTTTCCTGGACCCCGTAGCTCCGCCCACACTTCTCCCACCCACCATGCGTATTGGTGACGTACAACGCTATGATTGGTCCCCGTCGTGCCCCGTGGGTGGAGTTTGCTGAAGGACTGTTGTGCCTACTTCAAAATTTACTCACATATTCCGTTGTCCTCGGTGCATTCCTTCGGTAGTTTACTGACAGCAATTCTGGTTCCGTGTTTGGCTTTTGTGTTTCGGAAACTGATCTGTGTCCTCGGTTGTTGGCTTGCGATGTAAACAGGAGTTTTCAGAAATAGGGCGCACGAAGGACCTCTCGTAACAACTCGCATTGACACCTCTTTGTATTCCCCCAAAATATCTTCACCCATTTCAAAACATCCTGTAAAATATCAGTATACGCAAATATTTACTTAAATTTTCAATTTAAATTTAAGGTATGGAACTACTTTGCCTGTCAGTATGCCCTTTAAAATATTTTTAAAAGGTCGATTTAAAGAGTGCTCAAAATCAGGAACAGTTTAGAGTCAGGCTTTCTCAATATATGGTATGGCAAATTTTACAACAATTTCTCAGAGTGGTCAAGACTTTTCGCGAAAATAGGCACCTTACAGTTTGGCTGGAGGAGATACGTTTATGGTTTATTCCCTTTTACTTGGGGCCGCGGTGGCTGAGTGGTTAGCCTGCTCGCCTCCTACCAAGGCGAGCAGGGTTCAATCGCAATCGTGCTGGACGATGGGGTTTTCTTGGGTCCTTCGTATCCCCCGCCCTTTCATTATGCCTACGCTGCTGCTCCTTACTCACCTCAATCACCCTCATCGGCTCTCAAGACCTCGCTGTTAAGAGCCGCCCAAATCTCTTCACTCACTTTTACTTCAAACTTTCTGAAGCCCTGCTAAAGTTCTACTTCTAAGATGTTCTTCCGCCTCATTCCAGCAAAGCTTAACTAAGACTAGAAAATTACACTAGAGGGACAACGCACCGTATTCATGCACTCATTTTAATACTATTTTACATAAGAACTAGTAGGCATTACCAACACAACTATTTTCTCTCGGTTTTATTCATGTTAATTTTTAATGATAAATATTATAATTTGTAGATAAGATGCACGGTAAAGTTCGAATGAACCAAAAATAAGATACGTTTATGTAAACAGAAATATAGAACGCTTTTAGTACACGGCAATTAGGAAGCACCGGAATACGTCACTCATGGAGTAATTTTTCAAACGTTTGATTCAATAAGTGTGAAGACACATTGAATAGACTACAGTGGCAATCCACTGAAGTGAGGTTACTTCTATCAGGTTGGGAATATGAAAGTTGGAAGTTTGGGAACTAAACCTTTTCACCACTAGGTAGGCGCTAGTGTCGTATGTGCAACAGATTTTCTCTATTTTCCACGTTAAAAAATAACAGAATAATTGTAATAATTATAAATCAAATATAAAATAACTCCGTAACTAAGTAAAACCTTTCTTTCTCATAATTCGCATAGCTTAATAATTTAATTAGAAGTGACCTTTTGGAACACTGCGCACCTAGCGGCAGAAATGTTTCCTATGTCAAACTCTCCGCTCCCTGAGTAGAATTAAACTCAACTGACGTCTGAGCCGGAATGCTAGTCCTCCTTCATCCCCGAGCACAACGCAGTGTTCATTTGGCCGTCGGAAGTGCTGTGAGTGGCCAGGAACGGCGGGTAGACAGACTATAATGCCGTAATTGGATGGCCGTCTGACCTCGCCCTGCCGTTTCGCTGGCCACAAAGGCGCGCTGCCAACCCCTGAAACTAGCTCGTCGTGCCGTCTGTACGACTGTTGCTAAGATAATAACGTCGATCCTCCAGCATTCCCCACTGAATGAGGGAACTTCAATATTGACCTTCACTCTAAACCTGGGACAATGAGAACCAATGGAAATAGCACGACTGATAATCAGTGACGGATAACTAATTAGTAGATAACTGCGAAATTCGCGTTATTATTTGGGCACATGTTAAACATGAAACACTTATACCTTTTCAATACGTTTGTCATTGCGGCATACTTTATGTGACACACCCTGATTGACTCTGCACCAATACAGGATAACTTCGTAACTGTGTGCACCAATCACGTGTTGTTAAGTCAGAGAGGGAGTGTCTTCACATCTAAGCAGCAGCCAATGGAGAAACGACTTCGGCTCTAATGCATACAGTACTGTGAAATTCAGCCTGATCCCAAATAATAACGCGAATTTTGCATGTCCCTACTAATTAGTATGATGTCTGCATTTCGCTGATTTGTTGGTGGTTCCCACTGCATGTCGAGAATTTCACTTCCTTAAGTCACTTTCTCCTAGTTTATTTGCTTGATTCGTCAGCTGACCGTAGCTTCTCAATTGACTTTCGGCAAAATGTTGTTGTTCGCTGGTTCGTAAAAACTGTTCACGATAAAGTGAGCACTTTAGAAATTAACCTTGGAAAAAAGTCACTGCGTTTGCATGCATATATTTTAATGGGCGCATTGAGTGACATGAGCCCAGTAAAGTTGGTAACGATGGACGGAAAGTAGTTCCATATCTTAACGTCGAATATAAAGTGTTAAGGTAACCATTTGTGATAACTTAAAATTATATCTTCCGCTTTCTGCTTCTATAGCGCATCTAAGTGTAAAAATGAGCAGATATGTTAAGTATTTACTTTCTTAATAATTTCACAATTTCATTCTACCGACGCATGAATGAAGTGATGAGGCCCATAGCAATGTTAATTTTACATATGGCAGAGGAGTGCACAACGTGTATACAAGTAGATCTTAAGCACGGCTTTCAAATGTGCTCATTTTACCGTGAACAGCCTATATCATTGATTCGTGCTTAGAGTGCTGTATATGAAGACCGTAATTTAATATTAACCCATCCATGCCTTTTGTAGCAGACTGTATATGTGTTGCACAGTAAGGTGTTATTTGACCAACGCTGTATTTTACGAAGCTCAGTGACTAATGGTTTTCCCTGGGGTATCGGCTGTTCACGGTAATATGAGCACTTTTGAAATCTCTGCCTAAGATCCACTTGTATACACGTTGAGTATTCTTCCGCCTTATGTGAAATTAACATTGCCATGGGCCTCATCGCTTTATTCATGCGTCGGTCAAATAAAAATGTTAAGTTATTAAGAAAGTAAATACTTTACAAATATGCTCATTTTTACACTTCGATGCATTAAAAAAAACAGAAAGCTAAAGAAATAATTTTAAGTTATCATAAATAGTTACCTAACACTTTTTATTCGACGTTAAGATATCGAATTATAGGTACTTTCCATCCATCGTTCCCAACTTTACTGGGGGAATGTCACATCGAGCGCTTATTGAAATTGGCCTATGCATGTGGGGGCAGTGACATTTTTTTAAGGTTCAATTCTGAAGTGCTCACTTTATCGTGAACAGCCTTAAACTGAATTGTAATCGGTGCCGCTCCAAGTTATGGCAGATTCATACCACTGATCGCCGAACACAGATTATAGCTTGTAATAAAAAAAAAAACTATTTCTTAACCTACTTATGTAAAGGACAGGTCGAGAATTTTTTTATTTGCAACATCGGGAATCATAAATTAATGCGTGAACGAAAGGGTTAATCAATCATTAGTTTCACAATTGTAGGGCAATGTCAAGGTATGAAGAACCTTGGGCCAACCCCAGTGGCGAGGAAGCAGACCCCAAGACGAAGCAGAAATGAAATACACGGGAGCCAAGGAGAGCAGGCCTTCGACAGGTTTGCAATGTTACTCTCGGGACGTAATTGGCGAACACGTTCTGGAGGCATGATGAATTGTTTTTCTACATTGAAGACCCAGTGCGGGCAGTTTCCCATGAGTAATGAAATGCTCGTGAGACCAATGAGGAGACACCTTCGTGGTAATTCCTCGCGGGTATTTAACAAGAGTTGTGGTGAAGTTTAACTAATGTAATTTGGCTCGTGAGATTCCTCATCACACTCCGCGAATTAGCTGGAGCTGTGTAATTCATAGTGATTTTATTAGACTGCTAAAATAATCTGTCATTAAAAACTACAGTGAGAAAAGAAATAAGATTGTTCACCCAAATTTCTATACTCATAATCAATCTACAGTTTAACACTTAAAATGCTACTGATTTCATTGACATAGCCTAAATTCTACAGTGTTATTCGCAGAGTAACATTGACATAGCCTGAATTTTACAGTGTAATGTGGAGTTTGCTGTAATTCTTTGCAACGTAAAATTACGTTAGTACCAAATTGGAAATTTCTTAAATGAAAACTATAAACTATATATTATATTACAAAGGAAATATAATTGGAATAGGCCACTTCTAGCTGACAGGCAGGCAGTCAGTAACAAAGGCTGTATGGTACAGTAAGCTTTTCCGGTACATCGGCTGTTCACGGTAAAGTGAGCACTTTTGAGGCCCTAGTTACTTTTTCCTTTCAGCTATTTTTAGCCATTAACCACCTTTTAAAATAGTATTGCCATGCAAGTAATACACCGCAGTGTGTATATTCCACTGCAATCTGAAGTTGTCTAGAGCTAAAAGAAAATATATTCATTGACTATTATTCCAAATGAGAGGGCATTCAAAAGTGCTCACTTTACCGTGAATAACCTATACTGACTAATACGAGGCGATATTTTAATTTCCTGATAGAAATTACGACAAAAATAATGCCCTAGCAAATTTTATTTTCAACGGCAGGCATATTTCATATTATTTTATATTCTTTCATATTAGCATCGCATGAATGAAGCCTGAACATAGTTCTCAAAGTAATATATATGTATATAGTCTAAACAAGATATTTTGTTGATAATTAAACATTATTTTTAATGTCATTGGTGGCACCTCTTTATGAAATTTGTGAAATATTCTCAAAATTCGATAATTACTCACGATTGTAAGTTACCTCCATAACTGTACTGGGTACAGCCACGGTCATTAAACCACATCGTCTGTGCAACATAATTTATACTTGACTCTGTATCTTAAATTACGTACCACGAACCAGATAATTAGAGCGACAAACCTCGCCTGCTTGTTGTTATTCACGAAGCAATAACTATGAAAACAGATATCCGACTTGGTATAAAGTGAATCCTCAGGGCGGTGCACATATTTGAAGTTGTACTTGAAACACGAGTATATTACAAATATTGGAGATCATTTTTACTATGGAACATTGACTGTCTGGATAATGTGTAACGGAACAAAGATCTGTAAACACCACTATCGGCTACTCACGATAAAGTGAGCACTTTTGAAAGCCCTCCCATGTGTAATAATAGTCAAAAAATATTTTTTATTGTAACCTTAGACAATAACTTCTGAGTGCGGTGGAATATACACAGTGTGTTTATTATTTATATGGCAATATTCATTTCAAAAGGTAGTTAAAGGATAAAAAAAGGTTCAAAGAAAATGTAACTAGAGCCTTAAAAGTGCTCACTTTACCGTGAATAGCCTATACACCTATCTGTCGCTGACATCAAATTATTACATGGAAATAATCACAATTGCTACACTTATTTCGACTTAAAGCTCCATTGCGCTGTAACATACTTGGGATTTAAAAGATGCCGTAATTAACTTTTCACATTATTCAGACACTCAGTGTTCCATCTCAAGTAGTAGTAATGAACTAGTATTTCAGGTCCAACTTTATATAATTACGTTTTCACTTTATTTTTCGTGATTAACTCGCAGCCCAAGTTTGTTGGTCTAATTACGAAACAGCCTGTGTTTAAAACTTACCCGCTTGATCGTTTTTGCGGACGCGTCGGCACGAAAATAAATCGACCTCACATTTCTCGTAGAGTACCGGCCAGTACCGGCCTCGGCGCGGTACGAACGAAAAGGCGTCGCACGCACCGCCCCCCCCCCCCGAATGTACGTACGATCTCGCGCAGAAGAGAAAACACTCTGCTCAACCCGATTTCTCCCCGCCGCAGGGATTTCTCTATCGCGAGATTTAAATTTCAGATAGAGGAAGGAAGAAGGTAGGACGTGCGTGCGTGTGTGTGTGTGTGAAGTTCTTCTCGGGCGAAAGGAATTTATAGTTCAACATGCAGCTTCCGCAGCTAACGGGCTCCAGAGCGCGTGTATATCTTCGAACGATCCTCCCGCTCGGTATTTCTATTCTTGCCCCGGCTCGGCGCGGCGGAAGAAACTTCATGTAGGGTTGGAACAGTAGGAAGGGGGTGAGCTGGGTGTTGTCGCATCTTATGATAATACGGAGCTCGGTGGAGGGATGTCGGGAAAATATCGATATATAGACATGTCGACACATCAACGATATATCAAGATAAATCGTCGATATATTTCGACGATATTTAATCGAAATAAGTATATTTTTCCAGGTTCCCAAAATAAATATTTTTATATGCTCTTTTTAATCAAATCTTTTCTGATTACAAAATTTAATTTTAAAAAAATACTGTGTTTACTTTGGCAACATCCACCAAAAACAGGCGTCAAATTTTCCTGCAACATTTCGTGTCCTCAATACAAAGTTTTTGGAAGCAATTTTACATTTGCCATGTCCTTTAACACACAATAGATTACATCGGATTCCGATGTACCGAAAATTGATATATTTATTTCCACATATCGTTTCATAAAACGGTAAAGTAATATCGATACTTTTCCGATATCAACATCCCTAGCTGGGAGGCGTGCCAGGCACCCACGCCGACTCACAGAACAGCCGCGTGTACAGAAGTGCAACTCTTTCGCGTGACCCAGCCACAGAGCAGATAAATACACACACCTAATGACTTGAGTGCGAACGTACTCTTTCTCCTATTGGCCTCGCGAGGCTCTGGGAGCGAGCCTTGTTTGATTCGCTATTGCGTGATGCGAGAGGTTCCCTATTGGCTGGGGGCCTCGGGTGTGTAGTGGCTAGACTACTTACCTCCCACTTTGGGGAACCGGGTTCGATTCCCGGCGGTTCACTCCCGCATTTTCGTGAGTGAGGATAGTAGTAGAAGACCATAGCAGATCTTGGCGCAACTCAATAATTTAACTAAAATTCAACCAATTTCACGCGAAATCCAAACAAATTTCTAATCCCCCATCACATTTTTCAAAGCGCAAATCAAAATCATAATCAGTTTTCAACTCGTGTTCACTCTTTGTGTGTGGTTCTTTAAAGACTAATTTTCAAGCTAAATCATCATATTTTTGATGAAATTCCAAGAATTTTCATTCTTATCTTGTGATATTTTTTCAAATTTAAAGTAAATATTTGCCTTTTTGACCTAATTTTAGCCTCATTCACCCTGAAAATAAACCACTGATGAAAAAGTGAACAAAGTATGTTTTTAAAAAAAGTGCGCTTGGATGAGAACGCAGATTTGGATCAAATTATCTTAATTTGGGAGATGAGATAGAAGAGATGAATTATGTTTTCAGAAGAAATTGAAAAAAAATATTGTTTGAAAGTGAGAAATTTGCGTGAATTTTAGTTAAACTATTGAGTTGCGCCAATATCTGCAATAATCTTCTACTAATATTAGAAGTTTTATGTTCCTTCGGCGCCATTGGCAATTTGGCACAGGAGGTAAGAGTTATCCGCCATCTTGTATTTCCTTTTTCCGCCTCAAAATCGACTATTTTCCCCTTGAAATCGATCTTTTTCACTCAATATTTTCCCTTTTCCCCTCAAAAGTTCTCGTTTTTCCCTCGAAAAATATCCATGCCCCAAAATTGCAATAGCGAGGCCCTGAAAGGCAATTCTCGAGCCATTTTGAAAGATTTTGGAGGCTCGCTTAATATATGTAGGCCACCACCCCTCTCACCCCAACCCAAGCCAATCTCAGCTCGCCTCTTTCCCACCCCCACCCCTGGCAATTATTATAAAAATTGCAAAAAAAAAATCCAAAAAATCGAAGAACATATAATGTTACACTAAGCGACCCCTCGCTCACTAATCTACCCTCTCCTCACTTTTTCCTGCCACCAACCCATGACACCCATTTCTATAGGCCCGAGCAATTTGCGAGTACAATGACCTGTAGGCTAGACTTCACAGTTCTATATACTCTCACATATCAACTGTTTATTGGTTGATTGTTGTGGTAGTAAAAGCCGGTGGTTGGGCGCACAGTTTCTTGTATGTTATTTTTTAGCTTATTTATCTCCAGGAGGTGTCAAAAAATCCGTCGACCAATTACAAACGTAACATGAACGTACATGTGTGCGAATTCCAACTTGTCTAGAAATTAACCCTCGAAATTATTGGCTCTCTACCCATTACACACGTGCTGTGACGTAACTTCACTACTACGTTCAAGTAGCCTATGGGTAAAATAGTGAGTGAAGAGATTTGGGCTGCTCTTAACAGCGAAGTCTTGAGAGCCGATGAGGGTGATTGAGGTGAGTGTGGATCAGCGCTGGAATGAAAGGGCGGGGAAGACGCGAGATCTCTGAGAAAACCCGCCGATTAGCGGCATAGTCCGGCACTATCCCCACATGCGAAAATCCGGGAGTTGCCCGACCGGGGATTGAACCCTCTTCGCCTTGGTGGCAGGCGAGCGTGCTAACCACTTAGCCACAGCGGCCCCCCCCCCGGGTGCGTAAACTAACAAACGATAAGGTATAGCACAGAGCAAAATACAGCTTACCTTGCAACAATTTTGCAATAATTTTAGGGGAAAAAGAAACCTTTCATATTTTTTGGCATCATAAATTGGCTTCTGTGCAGATTGCAGACGATCTATACGCCATATTACTTCCAGAGTATCTTCGTTGGCGGAGGACCAACTCTTCGTTGTTTTCTTCCAGCGTCGCACGAACCCACAAAGCGGGGCTGTAGCAGGCCAATATCTTAATTACATCAGCGGTCGAGGAAATATAGAGCTACCCCTCCTCAGACCGTAAGATGTTCCAGACAAACTCCACCCTCCTTTCCCTCACTTTTATGACTTATTTATTGCCGCCATATAACACGCGGCTTATACAACTTGCTGAGGGGAAGGGGGAAAAAAAAAAAAGCTCCAGGCGGGAGAATTGTCGTCATCGCGGTTGGGGGGGAAGAAGGGGGTGCTTTTCACCAGAAGGGGGAGAAAAATAACGGATAACACGTCGCGGCATTTCATCAGGCGCGACAGTCGGTCCCCTTGTGGTGGAGTTTGGCAAGGGGGGGAGAGGGGATAGCTCGCAGGCCGTACGGATGCGTTATTACACCCTGTCGCGATCTAGGAATTGGCTCCGTCCTGCCCCAACATGCCCACGTTGCCTCGTCGACGCATAATGCACGTCTAGAGGCGAGACGAAGGCTTTACCACATCGAGGTCTGCGCACACTTACTACCACTTGCGACAGATTAGAAGTGAGTCACCTATATCCACTACTGCAATAACACCGGTTCTGTTGGTGTCTGTGTTAGAACTCGCCATCGTCCTATTGGTCCATGCCACACCGGACACTACTCTGTACTTGACAGCTTTCATAACTGGCCGGTCATCAACCAATGGAGAGCCGAGCTGATATTGACCCAATCGGAAATACTTTATCTTATAAAAGGATTTGCAATCAATCGTATCCCTTTGAGTGGCTATAAAAATAAGTCTATCGTTTGCAACATCATTAGGTATTAGTGCACTGTCGTGTTCTTGTGAGGTCGTGTTAAACACTAGCCGAACAAAGATTGCTCATCCATGCGAGTTTATGTTCTGAACAATAAAGAAATTTTCAAATTAGCTTTGCTCGACCTACACTCGAGCATATTTTACAATGTCATAAAATCTGTTCACGATAAAGTCAGCACTTTTGAAATCAACCTTAGAAAAATGTCACTGCTTCTACCTGCATACATTGTAACGGACGCACTGAGTGAAATGTGCTCTGTAGAGTTGGTAACGATGGAGGGAAAGTAGTTCCGTATCTCAAAGTTTAATTAAGAGTTTTAAGTAACTATTTGTGATTAATTTTATATTTTCTTTCTTTTTTTAAGCATATAAGCGTAAAAAATATTAGATTTGTAAAATATTTATCTTTCTAATAATTTCACTTTCACTTTTCCGATGCATGAATGAAGGGATGAGGCCCATCCCAGAGTTAGTTTTACGTAACGCGGAAGAATGCACAACGTGCCTGCAAGTAGATCTTAAACAGTGCTTTTAAAAGTGCTCAGTTTGCCGTGAACAGCTTATAGGACCAGTGACTTTTCGCGTAAGAATCGGAGCACACAGTAGATATCAACACTAGATATGTACACGCCTCAGCTGTTGTTATACCTCCATTGGCTGCTGGTGACGTTTCCCGCATTGGTCTGTGCCACTCCGACATCGAACCTTCGCGATTCGTGTGCAAACAGCTAACGCGGACCAGAACATGTTTTAGCCAATAAAAAAATCCGTACTATTCTACAGTGCTATGAATTGTACCTTGCCACGGAATTTTTTCGCCCAATATTACTACCCGTAGTTATCGTTCATATATCTTCCTTGACACATCTTCACTGTATATATATAGGGGCAACAGATCGGCTCTGTAATCGGGTTTTGTTGCAGCAGATTTTATTCTCTCGTAATGGCTCAATCGCCGGCATCATCCACCAAGTTTCCCAAACGCTGCATCTTAGTACACGGAGGTGGAACAGGCGCCTATTTTGCGAAATATGGTCGGTCTCACACGCCAACAAAACGGTGACCCTAGCCAACATAACTTGCCATCCGGCAGGCAGCCCAGCCGACAGGAAACATTCCGCATCACGAATAAGCCAATCAAGTTAGAAGGCTCTTTCCAAGAACCTCGCGCCGCCAATCGGAGAACAGGTAACTCCGGCATGAAAGTAATCGCTAGGCCATTTCGTATAGTTACGATGTGATCAGTCCTTAAGTAATATCCCTGCATGATCACACCTCAAGATAACTGTGAAGTGCAACATTTTTTTGTGAAATCGTTATTTGCGCGTATTCGCGTATCTCGATAAATATATGTTATGTAAACACGACCTTTCGCTAGAAAAGGTAAGAAAAAAACTATTATCTATGAGACTATGCTTTTACTTTTAACATATTAAGTACATTCATGGAGAAAAAAAGTCGCGAAAATGGTCAAATATCGCATTTTTGAAGCTTGGTTATGCAGTTTCCTTAACTGGCAAGAGAAAAGTACAAACATACGGACGTAGTATAATCCGTGGGCTTTCATTGCATGTAATAAGATCCCAATGTTGCAGATCTGATTTGCACAGTACAGGACCACGACGGAAACACTGCACGCCTTGCGCGTAGGAGCGATAATGCGCTAGAAGTGCGTGTTAGTGTCGCCCGTATCGCTCCCTCGCTTCCCGACCTTGGGCGCGGAGGTTCACACTCGCGCGAGTGATGTCGTGGTATAGGCTGTTCACGATAAAGTGAGCCCTTTTTAAGGCCCTCCCAACTGGCATTAATCGCTAATAAATATATCTTATTGCAGCCTCCGGCATTAAATTTTGATATTGGTGAAATGTATACACTGTGTTTATTGATCACATTGCAATGTTTATATTAAAATGCAGCAGGAAGATGGTAATTGAATGAAAGGAAAAATTTATAAGGGCCTTAAAAAGTGCTCACTTTACCGTGAACAGCCTATAATCTCCGTGCGAAGCAAGCTGCATAACTGGCCATCAAGCCGGGACGAGTATGCCAAACAACGCGCTGATATAGGCCAGCGTCACGCTGGTCGCGTGGTCTTTCCTCATCAGGACATCGCCGTGAGAAGATACAGAGATCGGTGTGTCCGGCCGTCGATAACCACCTACCAAAAACAGCCTCCGGAACCATAATTAAGTCGGGGACATTCCAGCTAGACTATCATAGCAGTGGCTGTGGTAACTGTATTTCACAACAGGTTAATTTAGAATAATTTCAGTCCTTCTATTCTCCCCCTAATCACAATCACATAAATATGTTATTGTAAATTCATCAAGTTAATAAGCCCCATCATTCACAGTTCTGCTCTACCAAATCATGTCTCATTATTCAGTTACGCCCTCAGCTCATTTTATGTATGAATATGGCCAAATGCCATAGTATGTATAACAGTATCTGTGTACTTACGACTGCATTGTGGCCGTGGACATGTCTTCGGGCGGGCGAAACTTTGGTTTATTCCGAGGCCGCGGTGGCTCAGAGGTTAGACTGCTCGCCTCCCAGCAAGGCGAACGAGGTATGATCCATGGCCGGGTCACTCCGGGTTATCGCAAGAGGGAATCGTGCCGGACGATGCAGCTATCCGGCGGGGTTTTCTCGGGGATCTTCCGTTTCCCCGCCCTTGCATTCCGGCGCTTCTCCTTTCTCGCCTCGTTTCGCCCTCATCGGCTCTCAAGACCTCGATCTTGAGTTCGGCCCAGATCTCTCCGCGTAATTTCGTCTCGGTGTTCGTACATACTCTGTGCTTGTATTGTGGCCGGGGGCTGGCGAAACTACTATCGATTCCAAGATAGGTGTTTGGGTAAGGGGGAGGGGCCGGGGGATATGTGAGGCTGGGTTGGCGTTAACGCGCTCCAGTTGAAATAAACGCCATCCTCTGGGAGGTATTTCTCACCCGGAGCCTAGATCACTGATCACCACGACGCCATTGTTAACCCCGTCACCGAGAGAGAACTCGCGCTCCCGCAGGCACAATACCCCTAACCACTGTTCTGCCGCGCACAACCCTTAGCGACCTTCTTTTCTCCCCTTTTTCCCCGCTCTTCGGGAATTTACTACCCCGGGGATTTTCAACGCAAACGATCGCCCTCTCCTACCCCGGTGACGAGTGACTAACTGAAAATTTCTAAAGGGTTTGTTAAATTAAATTTAGTGCCACCCTGGGGGTTCGAGAAGAATATCGGGGCGCCTTGTTATTCCGCGCGAGTCGCCGAGTAGTAAACACTTCGGGGAGGCGGGAATCCACGAGTCGGCCCGAACGCGAACTCCCTTATCGCAACGCGATTCTTGGCTACCCGCTGAATGGACCGCGCCAGAATCTCGAACACGAAAGCCGAAAGGCGTTTATTTAACATCCCATACCTCCCAATACTGCCGTAGAATAGGTGAGTGTACAGAGGTGCATTGGTGTGGAGCGATACGGGCGAGACTAACACGCACTTCTAGCGCCTCATAGCTCCTACGCGCAAGACGTGCAGTGTTTCCGTCGTGACGCTGTACTGTGTAAATTAGATCTGTAACAGTGGAGGTTTTATTACACGCGACGAAAGACCACATTATAAACTACGCCCGTATCTTTGTACGTTTCTCTTGCCGCTTAAGGAAACTGCATAAGTAAGCTTCAAAAATGCGATATTTGACCATTTTCACGAATTTTTTTTCTCCAAGAATACTGGACGAACCTGTCCAGTAAACGATTGTAATCTATTCACTGTTACTTCACACTTTTCTGAAGCCCTGCTGAAGTTCTACTTCCAGGATATTCCTCCGCCTCTTGCAAACTAAGCTTAACTAAGTCTAGAAAATTACACCAAAAGACGACGCACCGAATTAGTGACATTTGATTGTCCTGATACTTTGCATGAAAACTATTTCTTACTAGGCGCTACCATCACGCATGTTTGCCCGTTGATGTTATTTATATTTATTACAAATGAAATGTTAATTATAAACAAATTACACGTAAAACTTTTATTTAACGAATAATAATATAATTACATGTTAACAGAATTATAAAACGTTTTTGATACATGGCATATTTATAAAATAACTAAATATGCGACTCATGGGGTGATTTTTCAAAGGTTTGTTTCAAGAAGCGCGAAGAAACCGCGAATAGACTCCCTAACCTAAAACTGAATGAATCCACTGAATTCACGGATCTATGGTCCAACGTACTGTTTCTCCTACCGCAGGTTGGCAATATCAATATTAGAAATTTAGCGTTCGATAATTTTCGTCGCTATGTAAGCGTTAGTATCGTATGTGTATAGGCCGTTCACGATAAAGTAACCACTTTTGACGGCCTGGTTACTTTTTCCTTTCGACCATTTTTTTATCTTTTAAACATCTTTTTAAATAAATACTGTCACGTAAGTAATAAACACCGTATGTATATTCCACCACACTCGGAAGTTAACGTGTAAGACTAAAGTAAAACACACTTATTGACTATTATTCCAAATGAGAGGACTTTCAAAAGTGCTCACTTTACCGTGAATGGCCTTTACCATACGTTTTTTTTGCCTACGTTAAAAATCAGGATTGCGATAATCATAAATCAAATATAAAAAAAACTTCGTAACGAAATAAAAAATATTTATCTTCTATCATTCACGTAGATTACAATTTTAATTAAAAACTACCTTTTGGAACACTGCTAGCCGCAGAAATTTTCCCTTCGCCAATCTCTCCCATAAGAAATCCCGTGTTGTTCCTAACCTGTGAATAATGAACCTAACCCAGGGCGGAGGGTAGGGAAGTAAACATGCGCGCGTATTTCGCGAACTATGGGGACAATGCGCATGACGTCACGAGGGACCACGTGACCGGGCATCTGGGCCCGGGAGCTGCCGCGATTGTTGGTTTTAATCCGCCGTGATTACAATATGCGGCGCTGTGTGTGTTTGTTTGTTCCTGCACCACGAAAGAGAGCAGCATTGTGCTCACGGCAGAACGAATGTTTGCGAATCAAATCCCGAAAATTCAACAGATAATGCTTGCACAGAAGAGCGGCCGATTCAAGCAAATATTTGGTGGTGTTAACAGGAGGGATTATTTACACTCCCCATGTAGTTAATGGATGAAACTTGTGAGGGTGTTACTTACACATTATATACGTCCACTGTAAATTAACAAATTAATGTGCTAATTATGTAACTCATTAAATATATATGACCAAATACTAGAGACCTGAAAAATTCGCGAGTTCAATGACCTGCAGGCTAGAATTTACTGTTGTATGTACACACATGCATATATTAACTGCGAATTGCTTGTCTGGTGTCACAGTGGTAGGCAACGATTGGACAAGTGTTTTCCAGGAGGTGTCAAACACCGTGTTGACCATTTGCTAAAGTTGTATAAACACACGTGTTTTGAATTATAGCATGTCTTAAAATGAATCCGCGAATTCTTCAGGTCTCTACCAAATACGTATATGTAGAGACCAGAAAAATTCGCGGGTTCAATGACCCGTCGGATATACTTGACATTCGTTTGTCTACCAAAGCAGGTATCAGTATCTCACTGGTTGGTCGCTGCCCTACTCAGCGACCATGTTTTGGTCTGCGTTTGGTTCAGCATTTACCATTGGCACCGAGCCATATATGAGGTGTCACCTTGAGTCGTGGGCCAATAGCAAAGAAGCACAAACGTACATTCGTTTGAAGTCTAGCTTGTCCCGAAACGAAAACGCGAATTTTCCAGGTCTCTACGTATACGGAATAATAATAGTTCATTTTTATTATAACCCCAGGATAGAAATCGCATCTCTTCCTGGCACGAAAATTGTTTTAATTTAGGATTTTTCTTGAGTGGTTGTGCTGTACTTTTAAAAACATGTTTATTTTAGTAACGGTTATACAATATTCTTCTGAATTTGGCAATAAAAGCAAAACTGTTTGAAGTTAAGATAGTTCTATATTTTGCTTTCTTTAATATTTAGTTTATTTTACTTGGTGGGGAGGACCCACAAATATAGAAGGGATCTCGGGGTAGCTATCCATAGACGGCATGGCTCAACATCTATCCACAGGTGTTTCTCGTCTACTTGTGGAGTCGATGCCACGACGAGGTGCTGCTTTTCGCCGGGATAGAGAAGAGCCTACACGACACTAGATCCATATTGTTTTGTTAGGGGTAGGAAAATCTCGATACTTCAATGACCTGTAGGCTAAACTCCTCAGTCCTCTGCATACTGGAACCACAGCTCTTGTGTTCATTGGCTGTTGCCTCACACCGGGTAGTTATGGGATTCGCAAGGTGTTTCCTTGCAGTTATGCTATTGGCTCAGAGGCGTACAGGGTGGGTCTAATAAATTGTGATCCAATTGCAAAGGTGACTTCACTATATATGTGTTTGACGCCTATCTTGTCCCGAAATGTATTCGCGAAGTTTTCCTTTCCCTATTTGTTCACAAAAAAATGTTTGTTGACGAGTTGAAGTGTATGTAAAATCATGATAAAAAACTACAGAAGAAAATAATAATATTGGACTCGTGAGACTTTAATTTTCAAATGTCCAGGAACCTATTTCCAGTTTTGCTCCGCATGATCCACATTCGGGCACAGTCCTCGCAGTGATATAGTCCATTCACGGTTACTTCCAAGATTTCTGAAGCCCTGCTAAAGTTCTACTTCTAGGATATTCCTCCGCCTCATGCAAATAAATCTCAACCGTGTGTGGAAAATTATAGCGTAGGGACAACGCACCGCATTCGTGCGCATTCAGTGTAATAATATTTTGCATAGCCTAATAAGTATTTCTTCTATAGGCCGTTCACGATAAAGTAAGCACTTTTTGAAACTGTTTCATCACACATAATAACCAATAATACATTTAATTGTGGCCTCAGACTTTTGGTTTTGGGTATGGTTAGGGCCACCTTTTTTTTCGCGAAAAGATTTATGCCGAGACTAGACTTCAATATCCTATGTGCACACTCGCAGTCTTCATTTTGCTATGGGTCGCTTTTCTTTGTGTGAAGACAGTCTGTTATATAGGTGAGCCAATCAGAATTAAGTTTCTCCGACACTGACAGTCTGTGATTGGTGGGCAAACACATAAGATGCGTAACAATTCAAATGATCCAATCACGAAAGTGGTTTTGAACTAAAGTTTGTTGGAACACAACTTGTCCTGAAATTTTTACGCAATAAACAGGTGGCCCTAGGTATGGTGAATTTATACACTGTGTTTATTACTCACATGCCAGGGTTTACATTAACAAGTGGTGGAAGGAAATAAATTGGTTCAAAGAAAAATGTAACTAGGGCTTCAAAAGTACTCACTTTACCGTGGACGACCTATAGGCATTAACTACACACTTATTTTCTCCATGTTTTATACATAATTAATTATTAATTAAATAATAACTTTTAATGACAGAATATGAGGAAAAGTTAAATTTAACTCAAAATAACATGATTTCATGATAACACAAGGATAAAACGCCTGTGGTACATGACTGGGGACGTGCAAAATTAGCGTTATTATTTTGCATCAAGCTAAACTTCACAGTGCTGTATATACACGAGCTGGCGTCGTTTCTCCATTGGTTGCCGCCTACGTGTGAAGTCGCTCCCTTTCTGACTGAACTGCGCGTCATTGGGGCACCCAATTGTGAAGTGTTCATTTACTGGTGCAGAGTTACCCGGGGCGTGTCGAATAAAGTAAGGTCCAATCACAAACGTATTGCAAAAAGTACCCGTGTTTTAAGTTTAGTGTGTCCCGAAATAATAACGCGAATTTTGCAGATCTCCATACATCACGCTAGACTTCGCCGTCGTGTGGATACTAGAGCCGGTGTAACTTGTTCATTCGCAGGTGACCAACTTTGAAGACACGTCCCCTTCTGACAAGGCTCCACGTGATTCGGGCATACCATTGTGAAGTGTTTGTTCATTGGTCCAATGACAAGCGTAGTACAGGTGTACAGGGTATTCACCGTTAAGTGAGCACTTTTGTAAGCTTTCTCATTTGGAGTAATAGTCAAGAAATACATTTTATTGTAGCCTTAGACGTTAGCTTTCGAGTGCGATGGAATATGCACAGTGTGCTTATTACTTACATTGCAATATTTATTTTCAAATGTAGTTAACGGATAAAAAAATTTCTGGAAGGAAAAAAGTAACTAGGGCCTCAAAAGTGCTCACTGTACCGTGAACAGCTTATACATGTGTTTCACGTATAGCCTCTTAAAGACTGTTCACGATAAGGTGAACACTTTTAAAACCAACCTTAGAAAAAGGTCACTTTCCCTACCTGCATATTTTTTACGGGCTGCATTTTTTTTTTTTTTCGGGCGAACTGAGTGACATGCGTCCGGTAAATTTGGTAACGATGATTGGAAGGTAGTTCCATATCTTTACGTCGAATAAAAAGTATCAGGTAACTATTTGTGATAACCTAAATTATTTATTTCACTTTGTTTTTTAATGCATCGAAGTGTAAAAATGAGCACATTTGCAATTTTGTAATAATCTCACAGTAGCACTTGACCGACGCATCAATAAAGTGACGAGGCCGATGGCAATGTTAATTTTAATAAGGCAGAAGAATACACAATGTGCATACAAGTAGATCTTAAGCACGGATTTCAAAAGAGCTTATTTTACCGTGAACTAGGGGTAGTGAAATTTCGCGAAAAGATTTCAAGACAAGCTATATTTCAAAACACTGTAGGGTCGTTTACCTGTCTTCATTGGCTGAATTACTTTTTGACACGTGTTAACTGTCTGCAGACGAGTCACATAGGAGCCATGCCGATGGTGCCGAATTCTGAGTGGCCCCAGTCAAATATACAAAAGACTTCCCAATCAGAGGGCAACCAATGGCTATAGGCAAAGTGGTGTTGGGTGCTTGTATTATTGAAGTCTGCCTTTCCCCGAAATATCATTAGCTCTACCGTGAACAGCCTATACCACATAATAACACGAATCTTGCAGGTCTCTATCCAGGAGATATTTAGTAGACAGCCAAACACGTCATTCATGGTTGTGATTTTTTTTTCAAATGCTTGATTCAGAAAGTTTGAAGAAACCGCGAATATACTATAGGGACCCGGAAATTTCGCGAATTATTTGAGGTCAAGCTAGGCTCCAAACACATGTACTTGTACCTAACGTTTGCAATTGGACTGTGGGTTGTAAAACACGCCCTGGACGAATTAGAGCCAATAAATAACCTCCAATAAAACAAGGACCGAATCCCGTGCTACCTGGTGTGAGGTAAAACTGGAGTATCAGCCAATGAACAACTAACTGAAGGTCCAGTACACAGAGGATTGTGGAGTTTAGCTTGTTGCCAGATGAAACTGCGAAATCTCCGTGTCGCTAACTATAGACACCCTACATCCCAATTTTTTTTTCTTTTAGCTTTCCTCTTCTTTATTACCATCGCTCTTGGCGTCCACTGACGACGCGAGTCCAAGCGTGCGAAACTTCCTTTGCAGTGGATCGGAAAGCAAGGGCGCAGTTCCCCCACCCCCTCGCGGCGCAGGAGGGGTTGTGTGATGGCAGCACGTGCCCCCCGGGGGGGAGGGGTTGAACCCACACCCCTGACCTCCCGCCCCAACCCCTTGGACGTGTCAGGGGGATGAAGTATTTCGCACACGCGGCGGCCTCGCATCTACCCGCTAGGCCCGGAATGTAAACCAGATCGTAGCCGGCGCCGTGCAAGAAGAACGACGCCTGTGTATACGTGTGTGTGTGTGTGTGTGTGTGTGTGTGTAAGGGATTGCTAAGAGGGAGTGGGTAGGGCCAGGGTTGACTCCGGGAGCAGATGTTCCCAACTGTCGCCGACAATAGCAATTTTTCTTCGCGCTTTCGCCGGGAGGGACACATTTCTCGCCAGCTGACACTCCGCCCCCTGCTGGTGCGAATGCCAACCTTTTGCCGTAAGAAACCCCGCAAGTCAACACTCTCAAGCTTATTACACCAGTGTAGCTCAACTCTTCAACTCTTTAACTTCTTAACATATTATCCCGAGTATATTCGTTAACACACTGAGGTCTGCGCACATTTACCGGCACTTAAGACAAATTAGAAGTGAGTCACCTACTGCAAGAACACCGGTTCTGTTAGTGTCTGTGTCAGAACTCACCATCGTCCTATTGGTCCATACTACACCGGACACTGCTCTGTACTTGACAGCTTGCATAACTGGCTGATATTGACCCAATCGAATGCCCTTTATCGTGTAAAAGTATTTACAATCAATAATGTATCTTTGAGTGGCTATAAAAAAAAGAAAGTCAATCGTTAGCAATATAAATGTTAAGGACTTTCAAAATTCGCGCTATTTTGTGCGTTTAGGCTAGACTTTAAGTCATTTTTTTGCGTATTTGCCTTCTGCAATTGGCCGACACTTCTTTTGACTAGGCCCAAGGACGTGTTTGGCCAATAGTAGAGGCTCAACAATTGAACAACCAATCTGCAGCGTAACAGTAACACTGGGAAATAATGTCAGTAGCCAATGAAATCACGAATTGCGCTCAAGTAGATACACAGCAGTGAAGTCTAGCATGTTGCCAAATAATATCTCGAATTTTGTTCGTCTCTCAACATTGCTACTGCTCTGTCTTGTTTTCGCGAGGTCCTGTTAAGCACTAGCCGAACAAAGACTGCATATCCATGTTCTGGGCAACAAAGAAAAATGTTGAAATCAGCTTTTGCTCGAGCTACACTCGAGCATAGTTTACAATGTGTTTACGTCTTACATGTCGCAGAATACGTGACAACATGGTCGGTCCAGAAGTTAGCACCAGCACGAACATTGCCTCTGCCTGGGCAATCTTATTGGCTGCCGCTGACACATCAACTGTTTTATAACTGGCTGCTTCTTGTGCCGCCGTTTATATACTGAAACACTTTCCACAGGTCCCAAAGTGTTGGTTGTTATAGGAAACTCGTAAGTACTGTTCACACAAAAAATATCATGATGTCTGCTGTACTTAAGTCGACACAACACTTGTTTCGTTGTCACGGCCAATGTGCTGTAGGCTATATGTTCGGCTGCAGCTATCACCCAATCATGACCTGGATCAGTAAGATGGTTTGCGAATCATTTACCCACGGGTAAGATGATTGGTCATTGAATTTTGCAGTGTGCAGCACTGACTAAAGATGACTTACACGTGCGTAATGTACACAGTCGTGTACACTGGGTCTGAGTGGGTAAAAAAAAAAAAAAAAATGCTTTAGACAGCCGAAAGGGCTTGGAAATATATAGTTCCTATACACGTGCAAATTTCGCGTTATTTTTTTGGCGATATACTAGACTCTCACTGCAGTATATGTACTTGAGAACAATTCGCAATTTAATTGGCTGTTGGTAGCTACCAGTATACTACGTCAGTTAACCAGTGCGATTACTTCCATGCAGATTGTTGCTAACCGTTGAGACTTTGTTGTTGACATAAGTTGTTGGCCATTGACGGATGTTGAACGAATTTAACAGCGTTTTGTCGTTTAGTTATTAGCCACATAATAACCTGAATAATTGCAGATCCCTAATTACAGTAATGACTCAGACCGTGTATTTATTAAAACCAGTCTTAATTCTATGGACTCAGGTCTGGGTGTATGAAGCTCATCTGTGCTAGTTAAACAAAAATGTTTTCGACAGACTAAAATGTATGTCTATGAGAGACCCGGAATATTTCAGGAATTCACTTCCGGACAAGATCAATTTGACTTTCTTTTTCAATTGGACCGGAGTTTGCAAAACATGAGCTGGACGAATCTGAACCTATAACTAACCTGCAAGAAAACAAAAATTTAATATAGTGCTACCGGGCCTGGGGTAAAACTATCCAGTCAATGTACAATTACCTCTCGAGTACACAAATTATCCGTTGAAAATCCCTTGTCCCTATTGATTATGCATAGATATAATTATAGATATATGCATAAGGACCGTATTAAAGTAATAATACAAACAACATAAAAAATTGCGGCAAAACAAATTTTCAATCATTCTGATTCTGTGGTTACAATTGTCGACGTGATCCACAAGAAAGGCCATACATGACCTGAGATGTACGTACACAGAAAATATCAATATATATGTAGTCAGCATCTACTCTGTGAGGAGTAATAGGTAGGGACCTGCAAAATTCGCGTTATTTTTCAGCATCAAGCCAAAATTCACAGTACTATATATACTGGAGCCGGTGTCGTTTCTCTATTGGCTGCTACCTAGACGCCAAGTCACCCCCTTCCTGAGTAAACTGCACGTGATTGGGCCATGATTGTGGAGTGTTAATTTATTGGCGCAGAGTTACCCAGGACGTGCCAAATAAAGAATGGTCCAATGACAAACATAGCGCAAAGGAAGAGTGTTTTAAGTTTAACATTTCTTCATATAATATCGCGAATTTTGCTGGTCTCTAGTCAAAGGCTCTGAATTACGTGATTTCCGTAAAAAGAAAAAAAGGCGCTAGTTATCACAGTTACGATTTTGGATTAGGTGACGTTCAGCATTTCCGAAATTATATCTGTATGTCTTAGCTAACTTAGCTAACACTGCATTGCCTTTAGAAATTAAAGGAATTTTTCTCTTATAGTATATGTCAAGAAGAGGCGATCCGTATGGGATATTTATGCCAGGAATAAAATATGTAATGAATGTCAAACATTTTTGTCTATTTATGGACAGTGGAAATTCTGAAATTCTGTGGCATACGTCGTTTTCAGACGTCGTTGAACTCGTATTTTTTTTTACACTGTTACAAATGTTATGTAAAATTTCCTCAGTTTACGTATTTAATTTACAACAAGAGGCACCTACCTGATTTGTATTTCAAGGTACTTTAACTCAGCTAGACTTTCACAATTGTATGGTATGATCTGCTACACGTATATTGATTAAATCCCTGGCCGGAGCACTCCTGATTTTAGCATAAGGGGAACAGTGCCGGACGATGCTGCTGGTAGGCCGGTTTTCTCGGGGTTCTCCAGTGGTTTCCCCCGCCCTTGCATTCCGACGCTGTCCCATTCCGACCTCATTTCATCCTCGACACTCAAGACCTTTAACTACACGTATTTGATGCCTGCCGGCTGTAGTAAAATGGTCCAATATCGGAATATCCAAATTCTAATTGGCCCGTTTAGATATCACGGTGTCATGGAATATTAAAGACTACAGAGGTTAAACTGGCCAGAAAAAAATTTGAAACGCCGTTCTCCAGTCAGCGCCTGGTAACCTATACTCGTCAGTCGGCAAACCAGCCAATAGGGAACCCCTCCCAGCATGCAGTAGCCAATCAGTCACAAGATTTGTTCCCAGAGACTCGCGCAGCCAGAGAATTGGTTCGCCCTCATCAAGGAACCTCCACTACGTTTCGTGTCTGTGAAGAGTGAGTGGAGTGGAGAGTTCTGGGCGAGGTGTCGAGAGCCGATGAGGGTGAAGCTAGGTGACAATGAAGAAGCGGAATGGTACGTAACGAACAGCCCGAAATAAGAACTACAGTTTTGCTTCTTCCATTGGAACTCGGTCGGAGGACGATAATCAAATTTCAAAGCATATCTTAATGTAAACAAGACTACGTGGGCAGTGGCGTGTGGTGGAGTGTTGCAAGGCAAGCTAGTGCTTGCTCAGTGCTGTACACACTCGGCGCATGCAGCAGGCACCAGTAACCAGAGTGAAGCCGGGAGAGACTGTATGTACTGCGGCCACTCACGAGAGAGCGGCGAGGCACCCATTACACACGTGCTGTGACGTCAACTGCACTACAACGTCTCAGTGGCCGGTGTGTGAACTAGTGAGTGAAGAGATTTGGGCTGCTCTTGATAACTAGGTATTGAGTCGATGAGGGAGAAATGAGGTGATAATGAAGAAGCGTTGGAATGCAAGGGCGGGAGAAAACCCGCCAACCAGCTCCATCGTCCGGCATGATTCCCACATGCGAAAATCGGGGAGCGATCGCCTGCGGGAATTGAACCCGGTCCGCCTTGCGAGTAGTCTAACCACGAAACCACTGCGGCGCCATCATCTCTGTATAGTTATATATATATATATATATATATATATATATATATTGTTATAGAGTCTTGTAACAAAGAGAGGTAGCCAGAAAACTGCAATTATCGGGAATGGCTGTAATAAACATGGAATTCGATTTTTCGAAGTATTTGTAGCGTTTCAATTACACTTAAAAAAAAAAAAACCACCAAAAGATGGAATAATTCCACCGTGTCGAATGGGGAGATCAAGGAGGCGAACGAAAGCAAGAAGATCAAAGAGCATGCCAGATATTCTCTTTCAAAGAATGAGCCTCTCTTTGATGAGATTATCGGATTTTAATCTGCTCACATTCTACACTATTGCATTTTGCACGCCCCTTGCGAAATCAAGAGTGAGCCGTGACTGTCAAAAAGATATTTCTATTGGAACTCTCTTCCTCGCCGCGTTTGCCAAGTGAGCACTGGCAAAATTCGACCTTTCTGAACACTGCGTGTTATTTGCACGTATTTTAGACGCTCCGTCTCTGTTTCATTTCATACCAATATTGGAGAATGGTACTTTATTTTTTTTTTTAATTATGGTATTGTATGCAACAATTTTTTACAAAGGAAATTTTTGAGAATAGTATTCGATGTTAGCATGAATTTGTTCCAAAATTGCAGTGTCGTACATCACCTGAAAATTAATCTACGTTGATGAAAATAACAAAAGCAGCCCTTTCAGCCATTATTGGCTTTGCACACTAAGTGGGTTTAATGGGGATACTCTAATTTCGCGAAAGGACTTCACGACCCGTTGTAATTCATACCAGTTTAGCTCAGATCCACTTTCCTCGTTGGATGATTTACGTGTTCCGTCTCTTAGGTGTCTGCCCGTTAATCACACGTAATTCTGATTGGCCACTTGAGAAAGAAAATGTGTCGTTACAAAGACATTCCGCTAATAAGCAAAAGAAAACTGCCGGTATGCTCTTAGGGTATTGAACTCTAGCATGTGCAGAAATCTTTCCGCGAAATTCGGGTCTGTCTACTTATCAGCAGGGATAGGAAAAATTCGCGAAATCATTTCAGGACAAGATAGACTTCAAACGCGTGTACACCGACGTCACCTAATTGTACCAGACTTTATTAGACACGCCCTGGACGACTCTGCGCCAATACCTGACTTGCAAGGGAACACGACGCGAAGCCTGCACTGTCAAATGTAGGGTGGCACTGGGGCAACAGCCAATGAACGAACATCTGAGGTTCGGCTATACAAAGGACTGTGGAGTCTAGCGAAACTCGCCCCTAGTTATCAGGCGTTGTGGGTGGAAAGGTGGGGTTTGTTACCGCCCGGTAACACGCGAAGTAAGGACACGACAACCTAGTAGTATCTGGCCCGCAGCCGGCAGAGCGACGAGCAAGTAGGGGGAACACAGGCTATGTCGCGGCGAACAGGGGACAAGCCGCTCGTGGGTAGAGCCACAACCCCCTTCGCTCGTGGGGGTTGCAGCAGGGGGTGGCTTCTCATGGCAGGGCGCCCGGCTGTCGCCTGCAACCACTGCCCGGTCATTGCCAATTCAAATGAGGCGCACATGAAAACTGCGAGCGCTCAGCCGAGGGGATGTTTCACTCCCCCGCCGATCTATCCCCCCCCCCCTCCGTTTCTCCATCCCTCTGAAGGGAGGGAGTAAATTCTCACCCTAACCGGCGCCGGGGAGACGTCAGTCTGCAGGGGACTCGTGAAATAACGGCTGCCTCTGATTGGCCAGTCCGTCGTTGTAAAATTCGCGAAGCCAGATCACGGCACCTTCTGACCTAAATCCTTGTGATTCGACCGAAAGGATTAGGTTTATCTTTAACAACTGTGTGTGACTCTCTCTGTGGGTTCTATGTGAAGGTCGTAACTCATTCTCTTTACTGTTTCTTCGTACTACAACCCCCATACATATTATCATATGTAAAAATATGAAAATAAATAAAGAAAAGCGTGTAATTAACCTTCTCTAGAATTTTAATTTATGCTATGCGTGTTTATTTGGCAGTACCGTTATATTTAGAGCCCCGACTATTTCGATTATTGATTTCGTAGTTACAGTAAAAGACTGATGGGAACAATAATTGACGTGGCATATTGAGGGTTGTGGTGGGAGAAGCCAGTTTCAGGAAAACTCGGGGTGGTATGCAGTGGTTAACTCTTAGCTAAAGGTGTGTGATGTGTGGAAATATCGGATTCGTTTTTATAGTGAGATTTGGGCTGCTCGTAACATCGAGGTCTTGGGAGCCGATGAGTTTGAAACGAGACGAGTATTGAGCAACGCCGGAATGCAATGGCGGGGGAAACGGAAGATCCCTGAGGAAACCCCGCTGACCAGCGGCATCGTCCGGCGCGATTCCCACGTGCGAAAATACGGGGAGCCATCCCCGCTGGGAACCGAACTCGGTTCGCCTACATGGGAGACTGTCTCGAGTATAGAAGACTGTGCATTGTAGTATGGTGTCAGATCAGCCCGAAAAATTCTCGGGGGCAGCATTTTATAGTTACTTTAAATCTTAATATTGCAAAACTTTTATTTCACATTATGAAGATAACATGTGCTACACTATGAAACTTTTACAAACGGGCAAAGATTTATTAATAGGGCCTAATTTCTAGAATATCTTTCATCCGTATGCTTTATTTATTTATTCTTTAGGTTGGTAAACAAGGAACAATTACAAACGTTCCACGATCAATAAATATAATAATCAATAAATATATACGTGTGTGTGTGTGTGTATATATATATATATATATATATATATATATATATATATATATATATATATATAAATATATATATATATATTGCAGTTCGACTGGTAAAAATTCTCGACGAATATCACTTATGCCCGGTTGCACCAACATCTTCCCGATCCGAGATCAAATGATCCTAGTTCTGAGGCAGGATCCAGTTTGATCTTGGCTCCAGTGTAAAAGTGTTGCACCAACGAAATTTCATGATTCTGGATCTCTGATTCGTCGAGCTTGGTTTCAAAGTGAGATATCGATATTAAGTATGAGACAAATTTTGCTGTTGGTTCTTAATATATGACGCCATGGAAGTAGGTGTATTTTTCATTATAGATAGAACTAGGTATGTGTTTTATCTGTTTTAAGTGAATTATTGTTGTACGAATTTTACTGAATAATATTAAAGTGCGTATAATGTTTTAATTTCCCAAGAGAACAATCGAACTTAGTGCTATCTGTTAGCTTATTATAAAACTACATTTGTCGACGATGGCTGCTGATCTCGGTTATACATTTAGAACCGCCAATTTCGGCGGTTCGTAACGAACTTCACCTCGATCTCCAGTCCAACTCTAAACTCGAATGGTGCAACAGTTTTCTCTGTCGATCTTATATCCGATCTCGGATCGAGTTTCTAACCACGATGGTGCAACCGGGCATAAGGGAGGAACACTAGACCCATTGTCGATTACGGCGCACGGCATTAACCAAAATGTAGTCTGTACGCCTGCTGGACAAGCGAAATAAAGACAGAAGTAGCATAGTGTAGGGTATGCTGAGTCTTTTAACAGACACATATATACGATTCGTCTCTAGCCGGTTAGATGCGATCTTTTCCATTTGACCGCTGCGATGAAAGTATTTTAAAAAAAAGTATTGTGGGGTCTAGCTTGTTGCCACATGAAACCCGCGAAATTTCCGGGTCTCAGTAATGTCTCCAAGATTACACTCGATTTTAGTCTTTAAAGGGTTAAGTGTGTACCATAGACTAAAGATGAGGCAGACAGCTTATTCGTCTTCTGCGCATGTACCCAACGTTGACCTACCCCAATGTAACACAACTGTCGAAGTCCCATGGTTAGGGGTGGTGAAATTCCGCGAAAAGATTTCAAGACAAGTTATATTTCAAAACACTGTGGGGTCGTTTACTTGTCTTGATCTTAATTGGCTGAATCACTTTTTGACATGTGTTAACTGTCTGCGGACGAATCACGTACGAGCCATGCCGATGTTGCCGAATTCTGAGTGGCCCGGTCAGATATACAAAAGACTTCCCAAGCTGAGAGCAACCAATGGCAATGGGCAAACTGGTGTTGGGTTCTTGTAGTATTGACGTCTACCCTGTACTCAACATTTTTGCGAAATATCACTAGCTCTACCCATGGTCAACAGTGATAAACGTGTTTGTTTATATCTTAGTGTTTTTAATGACAAGCACTTTTTTATGAATAAAATACTTTCACCAATCTGAATTTACTCTAACTGCATTACAAATTGGTAAGAGCAAGTATAAAATCATATCGAAGAACTTGTTTACTAACAGGGTTCTAACCTCTAATCCAATCAGCGCCGATTTTTGCGAGTCGTATTTGCTGAAAAGCAGTTCAGCTTTGGGACACGGATATTGGTGTGGAGATCGGTCTGCCTCATTCTTAGTCTATGGTGTGTACAGCACCTCAGAATGCTAAATGTGAATGAGCTACTCGCACGGCCGCCTTACCAGACCGTCGTGGAGTGGTTTCAGTGGCTTTGTTCTGGGAAATTTCGCGGAAAGCCAAATACGAGAGCTTTTTTTTTTTTTTTTTTTTTTTTTTTTTTTTTTTTCTGCGGGTCAGGGCGTGTTCCCAGACCATAAAATAACACGGGGACTCATTGGCCGCCAGCCATATCGGCTTTGCCTGGCCCGAACCTTCGCCGTTGTGGAAAATGAGGGCGAACTTACTGTCCTGCTGCAGCCATAAGTTCTCTTCACGGGGGAAAGAGAAAAGTGTTTATGTAAACTGCGGAAGTTGGATTTATATAGAGATCCTACCATTTTGCGTTATCGCTTTAAGGACTACGCTCGAGTGTAGGTGGAGCAAAAATAGTTTGAAAATTTCTTTGTCGTTGAAAAGAACGCTAGAATGTTCATGCATTCGTTAGACTGCCTGTGTTTAATAGGATCATACAATAACCCTACAGCCCAGTAATGATAACTTTCCTTGATACGAAAATATTTTATGCTACCTCTCCGTAAAAGGACAGGGGTGATTGTAAAACATCTTACACAAATAAAGCCAGCTTATTGGGACAGAACCAACTCAGCGCCCTAGTGACTGATGACCATCCAATAATGAGCGTTGTAGAGCACAGTAGGCGTGTCCATTGTCATTTTGGCCACTATAACGGTAGCGAGTGGAAAAACAGAACCTAATAGAACCTGTGTTCCTGCAGTTGTGGATATAAGTAACTCACTTCTAACTTGTCTTGGTTGTCTTGCAGATGCGTGTTGACCTCAAAGTGTTAATTCCCCGAGTTCAAGTGTTGCAATTGCGTTTTTTTTTTTGGCATGCGCTGTACTTGTTGTCAGCATTTTTCGTACAAGCAGAGGACAGCGCGATCCGTGCTCAACGATACTGACATCGACCAATGACGTCAAAAGAGGCGTTCGAAAGTCCACGAATCAGATTAGCCAGAAGAAATATTCTCAAAGTATTAGGCACTGATGCCTTGTTGCATACATTTGCGGTCATGAACTTCATTCATGTGCAACTCGTCCACACGATCGTGGACATGGTCACTGAACCGTGGTTGTAACCGTTTCAGTTGTAGATTATCCTGACGATCTTTGAATGAGTGCAGACGCCAGTGTGCCAATACACAGTTCCGTGCGAACTGTTAACACTGGGCGTGAAGGCGCCATTATTTACATCGCCGCCTGAACTCGCCCGCTCTCATTCAGAAGAATCCAGGACAGCGATTGCGACAAGCGAGGCGTGCAGTGCCAAATTACAGTAAGCAGGAACGCCCCCCCCCCCCTCTTCTACTGACCAGGAATCAGGGTAGATTGAAACACTGCAACGGCAATATCTAGCTATGCGGAGTTACGAGTATTGTCTTTCTCCACGTGACAGCCGGCCACGATGGACTCCTCCAAAGATCAGCTGTGCCGTTCGCCGTAATAGACATTTTCAACAGCCTCGGAACTCAATTCAAGGTGGGGCCAACCCAAATATCATTAATCTAATCAGGCAGATAGTAAACAATAAATCTCTTATTGCTCCCGCAAGCCGCAGTGCCTGAGCGGTTAGCACGCTCGCCTCCCACCAAGGCGAAACGGATTCAATCCCCTGGCCGGGTCACCGTATTTTCGCAAGTGAGAATCGTGCCGGACAATGCCGTTGGTCGGGTGGTTTTCTCGAGGATCTCCCGTTTCCCCCGCCCCGTCATTCCGGCGCCGCTTCATACTCACTTCAATCACCCTCATCGGCTCTCAAGACTTCGCTGTTTTAAGAGCCGCCTAAATCTCTTCCCTCACACTCTCTCTCTCTTATTACTCCCCCGACCATTAAGTATAAAAACGTATAGGCTATTCACTATAAAGTGAGCACTTTCTAAGGCCCTTATAAATTTTTCCTGTCATTCAATTTCCATCTTCCAGCTGCTTTTTAATATAAGCATTGCAATGTGATCAATAGACACAGTGTGTACATATCACCACCATCAAAATTTAATGCCTCAGTCTACAATAAGATATATTTATTAGCGGTTAATGCGTGTTGCGAGGGCCTTAAAAGTGCTCACTTTATCGTGAACAGCCTATAATTGTAATGCTCAGATAATTCAATAATAACCAGGATTTATTCCATACAGTTTTACAGTCAATCATCCCTTGTTCTACCATTTAGTTACAGTCCCCATCATAATTTACAACCATAAAACTCCTAACCCATTCTTGTATAAAGTCGACCACAATTCGTCTTTATAACAGAACGCTAACTCTTATATCTGGTGGAAAGACACGAGAGTGAGTGAGTGAGTGAGTGAGTGAGTGAGTGAGTGAGT
The DNA here is from genome assembly GCA_029891345.1 of Dryococelus australis. Lineage (NCBI taxonomy): Eukaryota > Metazoa > Arthropoda > Insecta > Phasmatodea > Phasmatidae > Dryococelus > Dryococelus australis. Next base: position 19,270,032 of record CM057003.1, on the reverse strand, counting down.
GAGAGAGTGTGTGAGAGAGAGAGAGAGAGAGAGGGAGAGACACTTTACAAAGTTCCCTATTTACAGATAACCATTCTTGTAAAGTAGGGCAGTAGGCTTTAACCTTCACGAGGCTTCATCTTCGCTCCGGGGTAAGGATGGCATGTGGGGTGTTAAATGTGACTTCAGTGGTATGAGAAGAGAGATGTACTAAGGTCGACTTTCGTCCGACCAGCACCAGTATCCTCGCCTTTACAACTGCGGCACAACGCGTTTTCGAAATGGCCGCGCCGAGTTTGTCGTCAGAGCTTACTGGCCCGGAAGAGCTATCAGCGCTTGCGAGGTTTATCGATTCTTCCACATCGATAGTTCGCAGTTGAGACGTGACGAATGTGAGTTCATACGAAAAGAATTTTTTTAATTTTTATTTTTTGTTTATTTATTTATTTTTTTATTATATAAAGATTTTTTGTGATGAAATGACAAAAAATCCTTCGAACTTCTTGTAAATAAGTAATTGAACCTCAAGTTGATGGCATTATTTCAATTGTGTGTTTATATATATATATAATTTACTGTTTAGTATTTAATATTAAAATCCAAACGTTATTAATACACACAGAATTGCTTTATAGTATTCCTGGAACTATAATGAACTTATTTAACCCTTTGAGGAGTATGCACGTATATAATCGGGGCTACGTTTATATAGAGATGTATTTTTTTAAAAACTATCACTTTTATAGTTTTACTGTATCGCTGGACGTTATCGGAAAATAAGTAGAAAATCATAACTAGGCAACATTTAATTTCGTATGAATAAAGATTTTATTTTTAATAATTTCCTCAAATAACACGATGGATTGTAAAACGTGTTACATTTGTCGCAACACATTAATTGGCACCCAGTGAATGCGCGACTTCATTGGCTGACAACGAGCCAATAATAAACGTCGCAGAGTACAGTAGGCGTGACCAGTGCAGCCAGGGCCAATAGGACGATGGTAAGTGGAAATACAGAGACCTACAAGACAGATACTGCTGTAGTGGAGAGTATAGGCAGCTCACTTCAATCTTGTCCTCAGTGCCTGTAAATTTGTACCGTCCTCAAAGGGTCAAATCTGCATTTCCTCATGCGAGGCTGTAAATGAAAAGGTTGATAATGTGTGGGGCCACCTGTTTTACGCCAAAATAATTTGTGCGCAGGATACACAGACATCGTTTTCTACGCACAAACAATCAGGTGTCATTTTCATATTGGCTGTGTGTGTGTGTGTGTGTGTGTGTGTGTGTGTGAGAGAGAGAGAGAGAGAGAGAGAGAGAGAGAGAGAGAGCGAGAAAGAGGATACATTCTCTATTTCACCGGGCCTGTCAGAATTAAGTTACTCCAGCACTGAACTTCGGTGTTGGCTGGCAGACATCTCACACGCGTGAGAGAGCTCAAATCCTCCGACCACGAAATCGGTTCTGAGCTAACGAGTTTTCTGCTACAGATAGTCGTGGAATCTTTTCGCGAAAAAAACAGCTGTCGTCGACCAGCGACGTTGTCCACCGCGATTCCCTCTTGCGAAACTCCTGGAGTGACACCGTAAGGGATTGAACCCCGTTCGCCTTGGTGGGAGGCGAGCAATTTAACCGCTCAGCCACCGCGGCCCCCTAAACGAGGAAATTTTGCATATTTGGCACGCACGAGGCTCGGATAACAAATGGCATTCCGGTATATTTCTGTAAATATAATGAAAAATTTAAGAGTGTAAATATCTCTACATACACACAGAAATACAAGAAAATGCCGATTTAACACATTGAGGTCTGCACACATTCACTGGCACTTAGAACAAATTAGAAGTGAGTCACCTATATCCATTACTGCAATAACACCGGTTCTGTTGGTCTCTGTGTTAGAACTCGCCACCGTCCTATTGGTCCATGCCACACCGGACACTACTCTGTACTTGACAGCTTTCATAACTGGCCGGTCATCAACCAATGGAGAGCCGAGCTGATATTGACCCAATCGGAAATACTTTATCTTATAAAAGGATTTGCAATCAATCACGTCCCTTGAGAGGCTGTAAAAAAAATTATATCGTTAGCTGTCGTGTTCTTGTGAGGTCATGTATTAACTTTGCTCGAGCTACACTTGAGTGTAGTCTACAAAGTGTTAAAGCATATAATATCAACCTCTTTGGCTTTATTAATATTTTTGGGAGGAAGTGGGCACATGAATCAAAGAGCAGGGCTATCACACGTTAAATAAGGTAATTTACGCCAGGAGGAATGAATTGAAATAATTACCGAGTAAGTATTTTGCTTGCATCTTGAAAAAAAAAAAAAAGATATGTGAACAATTTGGGTGATTACATGGGTATAAAATGAGGCGATGTTCTAGTTAAATTCGAAAGCATAACCAGATTTTTGGAAGCTGAAGCCTTTCTGCGCAGCATGTCTAATGTTTCAGCAAACGTATTTAAAGTGACACTGATTAACACTGTGAGATCTGGACACTTTTACAGCTATTTAAGACCAGCTAGATTTGAGTCATTTATACATACCATAAAATGAAAAACCGTATTGTTGGTCTCCGTATACACTCTTAATACAGTGATATTGTTCCACGCCATGCTATATACCACGCTGAACTGTGCATTGCTCATTATTGGCCGACTGTCAGCAAACGTAATGCCGAGTCCACAGTCTTCCAGTCAATTAGTCTTTCATAGTTAATATTATTTACCGTCCATCGTGTTCATTTACACAGTAATACAAAAATGTGACACGTTCTCAGTAAAGGCACCTTAGAGTGATGACGTTATGTATGTCAGGAGGCCCAAAAAAAGTTGTAAATTCGGAAATTATCGTTTTCGAGATATGAGCTGAACATGCTAAAAGTATAAACGGTACAAGGGTACGACTTGTTTAATTGATTTTCTCGTCGAATTATTCGCACAAGACGCCCAAAGCTCGAACATGAGTGTTTCACCCGAAGGTACCGTTTCAGAGAACGCGTCACGAATGTTTTATTTTTAACCGTCAAAATGTTTGTTGGTCAGTGAAAGTGTTCACGTAAAATCGCCATAAAAACATATAAAGTCAATTAAACTGTTTAATTTTGATCTTTGTTTTCAGGTATAGAATTATTTTCTGGTTTCCTTCGCTTGAGCTCCACTGGGCATAGTTCTCAAAGAGTTGAGTAATTTTGAGGATTTAATATTTTTCGCTTTTAACAGGCACAGAAGTTCTCGCTGCAGGAATTGTCGACAATGAGCAATAATTGCGAATCCGCGAATTTTCCAAATCTCTAGCAATTAAATAAAAATTGGAAAATGGAAACGTTTTAAAAATGTGCTGTGTTCTGGAGGAAAATTGATGGGGAAACTAGCATCCCCTTCACCGCTGCGCAGAAAAAAAAAAATTATCTTCAAATTAGCCACCCTCCGCAATTTTCGCTCCCCTACCTACCGCCATCGAACTTCCAATTATCCCCCTCTAATAACCTAACCTAAAAATGCCACTCTAATTAATAATCTCTCGAATTATAACCGGGTGGTTACCTTCATAATGAGGTAGCGCGGAACGGCCCTATGGAAGTCCCTTTGGTACATTAATAAAAACGGTCGTCAGGCTGCAACGTGATGCATACATTTTACTGGCTTTTGGGTGTGTCGGAAACAATTTCAACCGGAGGAATTTTCAAACAATTAACAGCATTAATAGTACGGTGACAGAGGTTTGTCGAATTTGAGTTATTTGAAAACATGCTAGACTCGAGTTGCACAAAAAAAAAAACCCCAAGAAAATATTTTATTATTAAAAAATTATGGTACATAATTTTTTCCTTTGAAACAATACATTAACACTTTGTAGACTATGCTCGAGTGTACTTCGACCATGTCCCTTTGAGTGGCTATAAAAAGAAAATAAATTCTGTCGTTAGCAATATCATTGTTACTGCGATGTGGCATTATTTTGAGGTCGTGTTGAACACTAGTTGAACAAAGTCTTCACAGCCATGCGAGTTTTGTTCTGAACAAATAAAGACATTTTCAAAGTAGCTTTGCTCGAAGTACACTCGATCATAGTCTACAAAGTGTTAAAGTCTCGGAAATGTCTACGTTTATTTTGGTTGCACGTTCCAAAAACCATAAAGTTATAATTTTGGTATACCATGATGCAAAAACTAGCCGAGCTATTTTCTGACTGTACGAGGAGAGCGTACTTCCTGGCAACGCATGCGGTAGGCCTACGGTATTTGTTACAAATATGGAACACGGAATTTTTCACTTGGTGGCAGAGAGTCTTGATCAAGCAAACACCGCAGCTACTCTCTCGCAGTGGGGCGACGGAACATTTCCTCTTGTCTGTCGCAGCTCCTCTTTCTTAGCAAAACTCATTTCGAACTCACAACGTCTGTGACAGCACGCCTCCTACTGCCTCTTCCTGAGCTGCCAATTACAACCGGCTCGTGACGGAAGAAAAGAAAGAGTGGAGGAGGAAGGGGGAGTATTATTTTGTTGTTGCGCCGTTGTTTCCTACCCTTTAAGGGGGTGGAAAAAAAAAAGAGGGGTGGAGAAGAGGAAAGGGCGAAGGTTTTTATCCCGTCTGTTGCTGTTGCGTGACGTCACAATAACCAGTCGCCACTAATTACGAAAACCGCGTACCTAATCACCGGGTGGAAAGGGAAAGGGGGGGGGGGAAATTGGGGATCGGAGGGGGGAATAAATAAGGGGGTGCGGGGAGAAAAAAAAAATGCCCGGCGTTGTCTTTGGGTGGGTAAATTTCCCGGTTGATGAGTTGGATAGGGAGGAAAGAAGAGGGAGAAAGGGAGGATAACAACTTTTTCGCCGACTCCAAGACTCGGTCTACGTCGTCGGGGTTCCACGGAACCGAGGAGGAGCGGAATGACAGAAGTGCTGTTACCCGGCAGCAGAAAGTAATCTGGCAGGACTCGTTTGTCTGTTTGCGCAGCGCGACGGATTTGTAATTACTAGGGAGGAGACGCGATACGCTCTGATCTCGGATGCGCGCGCAACACCAAGTCCCCGAGGGAATTACAAAAAAAAAAAAAAGATGAAAATATTTTCTCCCTCCCTCGACGACGAAGTCGCGAACTCTAGGGCGGGGTGGACCCGCTTTTTCTTTCCTTTTTTTTTTATCATCGCCGTCACATCCGGTGGGAGACGGTTAAATGCGAGTAGCTACCTGTTTGATCTCCCGTGGCGAGAAAGAGTATGGGAATTAAAGCTACCAGTAGCGTGTCGGCAAGAATATTACATTTTTTATTATTTTCATTTTTAATCAGCGGGGATGATAGGTTCCCTCAGCATTTCGTGAGACTTAAAAAAAAGCCTTGATCTTAAAACATCGGCTTTATGTTCGGACGTCAGCTCTTTGGAAGACGGCGAGTCCATAATAACTTTAGACCTGTATAATTCACGTTGTTATTTGGTGCCATAATAAACTCCACAGTTCAGTGTATAATCGAGCCGTCTTCATGTGCTCATTTGTAGAGACCTGCAAATTTGGCGTTTTTTTTGTTTTTGCGGCTAACTAGATTCCGCCGTCCTGTATGCACTCGAGCGGGTGTCATTTATTTATTGGCCTCTGCATATGTGAGCTCCCTTCCTTTCGACTTGGTGGAACGTGATTGTGCTACAGCCTGTCGTTAATGGTTCAAGGGTGCCGTGGGCTTGACTGCCCAACTATAGTCCAATGACTAAAGACTAGAGACCTGGAAAATTCGTGAATTCTTTTCGGGACAAGATAGATTTCCAAACACGTGTGTTTATAAACCTCAAGCCACACGCTATTTGACACACCCCTAGAGAAGGCTGGTCCAATCGTCGCCTTCCACTGTTACAGCAGACAGCGAATGTGCAGTAGATATCACCAAATTTGAACATAAGACTGTAGAGTCTAGCCAGCAGGTCATCGAAATCATGAATTCTTAAGGTCTCTACTAGAAACGTAAAAACGCACGTGTGTTTGAAGTCTATTCTGCCTTCAAATAATAACGCAAATTTAGTCAGGTCTCTAATCATAGTTGGTAATAACTAGGGATACCCGAATTTCGCGAAAAGATTTCACGACCAGTTGTATTTTATAATTCTTTAGCTCAGATCACCTTTCTTGATTGGTTGATGTAGGTGTTACGCGTCTAAGGCGTGTGCTCGCGAATCACAGACGTACAGGATCGGAGTTAACTAATTCTGATTGGCCCCTCAAGGAAGAACATGCCTTCTCTTAAAGGCTCGTGGCCAATAAACATATGAAAACTGACGGTACGCCGGTAAGTTATTGAAATATAGCTGCAGAAATCTTTTCGCGAAATTCGGATGTCCCTAGTGAGAACCTTCACATTTTCAGATAATTTTCTGACATTCAGTGTTAGAACGAATGCTGTCTTTTCTTTGCTCTTTTTTTTTTTTTTGCACAGCGTAGTACTGAAATCAATTCAATCTCAGAATACACGAGTATGTTTAAGTGACCCTGGCTGGCCGTTCCTTTAATGTAAACATTATTCAGATTTTGATCGCATGGATGTTGGTCTAGGAGACGAGACCCTTGTAATTGATTTTTATCTGGTCCAGGCCGGCTAAACAAGAGAGTGGTTTTTTCAGAAGGGGGTACTTCACTTCACTGGAGCAAAACACCTGTACAGGTTCTTCGCATGAACTCATAAACAATATTAAAACATCGATTGTTCTTTATTCTGTACCTACCACTATGTGTGCTTTCTTGTGCTTTTCAATATTTTTCGGCATTCTGCACAAACAATAAATATGTAATAAAAAAATGGTAAGTAGAAAATGGAAACGTAGAAGTTATGCAATTCTTTCTGGTGCCCATAACAGAGCACAAACACATCACCACTATTTGATGTTAACGCTTTAGGTTATATTACGTCATTACTGTGGGGAAAGGAAGATATCGCTATTTAAATTATATGTCGGCTTAACTTCACAGACTAATGTACCCTGGATCCTCAGCTGTTTGTTCAATGACTGTCGCCTCAATGATGAGATGAGACTCGAAAAATTCGCAAGTTCAATTACCTGTAGGCTATATTTCACAGTGTTATATGCTCTCATACAGATAACAACTGTTCATAGGCTGATTGTTGTGGCAGTAAAAAGCGCTGGTTGTGCGCACAATTTATTGCATGTTTGTTGCTGACTCGTTTATCTCCAGGAGTGTCAACAGCACGTCGACCAATTACAAACGTAACATGAACGTACATGTATGCGAATTCCAACTTGTCTTGAAATGAACCCGCGAAATACTCGTGTCTTTAGTGAAGAGATTTGGACGGCTCTTAACAGCGAGGTCTTGAGAGCCGATAAGGGGTGACTGAGGTGAGTATAGAGCAGTGCCTGAATGAAAGGACGGGAGAAACGGGATATCACCGAGAAAAACCGCAGACCAACGGCGTCGTCCAGCACGATTCCCACATCCGAAAATCCGGTGTGACCCGGCCGGGGATTGAACCTTGGTGGGAGGCTAGCGGGCTAACCGCTCAGCAACCGTAACCCCTCGGTTCTCTAGTGATGAGTCAGTTTTATCCTTTTTCAAGATACTCGCGATTTTTTCTCGTTTTCACGCAGATTTGCTACCGGCCGAGAGTCGTCAAACGTCGTCCCTTGAGCCAAAGTAACTGTAATGTAGCCAGTATCACATATCAGTATATAAATTTTTTTTGACAATTCTTTAGGCAGTCTTTTTTGCAGTTGATTCCATGGATACAGCTGTATGTATCCCCCCCTCCTCTCAACAGATAATGTTTACATAAACTCTCTCATCTGATTCTTGTCCTTTCACTGTTATCCCAACTTTTCTGAAGGCCTGCTAAAGTTACACTGCCAGGGTATTCCTCTGCCTCGTGCAAACAAAGCTTAACTTAGTCTAAGAAGTTACAGCAAAGCGACAACACTGCATTCAAGCGCACTCTCGGTGTAATAATATTTTTCATATGGACTATTTTTTACTAGGCATTACTAACACATCTATTTTCTCCCAGTTTTTTTGACACAAATAATAAACTAAATATTATAAATTGTAAAAATGTTATATGTGAAAGGTCATTTTAACCAAATCTGAGATACTTTTATTCTAACAGACTATTATAAAACGCTTGTTATAAATGTCATATTTAGGAAACAACTTAGCACGTCATACGTAAGGCGGGTTTTCAAATGTTTGATTCGAAAAGTGTGAAGAAACCGTGAACGAATTCTAAAGGCTGTTCGCGATAAAGTGAGCACTTTATAAATCAACCTTCGAAATAAGTCACTGATCCTACTTGCATATAGTGCAACGAGCGTCCAGTAAAGTTGGTAACGATGGAGGGAAAGTAGTTCCATATCTTAACGTCGAATAAAAAGTGTTAGGTAACCATTTGTGAGGACTTAAATTATGCCTTTCGCTTTTAAGTGCATCGAAGTGTAAAAAAGAGCAGATTTGTAAAATATTTATTTTAAAAATAATTTCACAGTTTCACTTGACCGACGCATGAATTAAGTGATGAGGCCCATGACAATATTAATTTTAAGTAAGGCGGAAGAATACACAATGTGCATACAATGAGATCTTAAGCAGGGCTTTCAAAAGTGCTCATTTTACCGTGAACAGTCTATATCAACCTGACCAGTTAGCCAACAGAAAAGATTGTGCCATATGAAAATAACTGCACACAAGACTACATTCAAAAGAAGAAGAAGAAGAAAGAAAAAAAGCATTCGTTTGTGAGTCCAGCTGTACATGAATGTCTTAAGTTTAGCTTGTCGCCAAGCCCACTCGTGGAATTTTCCTGTTCCTAGTTTATTACTAATTTAAATTTGTTTGACATATTTTGGTTCAGTGTTACCATCCATTTGGACGTAAAACGAATTTCCGCGTGACCTTTTCAAGTTCGGTTAACGAGAGTCAAATTTATCCTTGTTAACTCAGCTGTCGTATACGTGGCATGGGATTTACAATTTACGGTCGTTAAAAAAAACACGTGGTGTGATTATAATTGGCCTCGAGCCTGCGAGGATGTTAACACGCGTATCTATCGCAATGTTAATTTGCCGCCGTAAAAAAAACTTGTTAGTTCGTTACTCATTAACATAAAAATAGCATACCCGCGTTCGTGCTAATGTTGATAAAGCAGAGTAAAAAGTATGAAGTAAACTATTTATAATGTTTTTTTTTGTTAGTAAACATCCCAGTTGGAAGTTTTTAATTTAAAATTTTGCCGAGAGGCACTATTACTCGCTGCTGCTCCAAACGGTGATCCCTTTTAATCAACTAAACACCTTGAGGCATATATATTAACACGAAACACATTATCAGCGATTTTCCACGCAATTCAAAATAATTATGCCAGATACAATGACATTTTAATGTCATAACTTTTCGGCACAGATGCGGCAACGCATACCTGTTATCACTGTAGTCCAAACAAGCTATCTTCTCGTTTCGTAAATTCATTTGAAAAATCATCCCGTGTGTGACAGGTTTAATTGTTTTCTAAATAAGTCATATGTCACAAGTGTTTTTATGTTTCCTTTTTTTAAATCATTATAGTAGCTTATTTTTCGGTTAGAAAATAATTTCCTGTATGATTTTTCTAGTTAAATTATAATCCTAATACAGTTACAATTTATCTCTCAATGTCAGTGGGCTAAACCAAGTTCGTTAAGGGATGGAGATCATATGTAAATTAATGATTAATTATAATTTCGTATTTTATTGACAATAACTACAAACAAAATTTTCTCGACTCAAAATCTCACAATAAATTTTTATCACGTGCTGTTTACAATTAGTGACTTCTAGCACTCAAATTTACAATTACCTCAAAGGAATTAACGTAAAGAAATAATCATAAATCAGTCCTAATAGACAGTGCATCAAAACATATTCAATTATAATTTAGGTCTCCATATTTGAATGTTCTAATTCTACAATAAAATCTGTATTACATGTTCATTCTGCCTCACTTTAGTTTAGTCCATTTCCCGCCAGTCTGCAATGTTCAAGAGTTCTCAGAGCGTCCTCACGCACAGTAGCCTTCACTCGTCGGATATCACACCCTCTCGTCCATTCACACCACGAACACCTCGTCCGCCGTCGTCTCGCAGTATCCCACCGTCGTCCGCTCTTGAATTCACAGTCAACCAGATCGCCTCCGCCAAATACTCTCGACAGTACAGTTGTGGCTTGTATATTTATAGGTCGTAGGCCATTACCTAGAAATTTCTCTAAATTCCGCGTTGCGTCGAAGGTCCTATTTTCCAGAATATTCTTGCACCTCCTCTACATTTGTCGGCTTCTCCAACAGGAGGTGGAGGAGCTGTGACGCCAGCCAGGAGCCGGGCGGTGCGGCGGGCAGGTGTACTGGTGTATTGATGAGGGGTGAGGGGTGTCAGCCCTCCCACAGCGCCGGTTTACGTGTAACGGGAACTTCGTGCGCGAGACGAGAGGTCATGCACATTACATCATCACTATATACCATGATAATCAAAACAGAGAGAGAATAGGTACGTACTGTACGTTGGAAATTACTAATAATGACGAGTACTTATGCAAAAAACACAATGAGTTTTTCTACGCTATTAGAGAAGGAAATAGTTTTCACTGCCGTATTTAAAATTTCAGGAATGCAATGTTAGAAATACGTTTTATGGTTATGTATAAAAATATTTATTTATGACTAGCTTTTGCCCATGACTTTGTCCTCTTGGAATTCGGGTTTTCATTACAACGTTTTTAACATAATATTTTTAGAATAGAATTCGTATTTTAAAATTGAAAGTGGAATGAAATGCAAGTCCAAAATTCTTTTGCAGCTGTTAAGTTTGTAGTTGTTTTTTTTTTTTTTGTAATCGGCCGTGTCAACATGTAAAGGCTTTTAAAAATACTTCTTTGTAAACGATGTTCTTTACCATTTTAGTTAATAGAAACGTTTTGCTGTTGGTTTATTTCTAAGAAAAAGTTGACCATGTGTTTATTTACTATGTACAGCACTTTCACGAAGTTTAGAGTTAATAGGACAATCTAGTATTTTCCTCGCCATACAAAACTTGAAACCCCCATTTCATCCCTTTGGGGGTTCAATATAGAAAAATATCTCCTTAGTGGTTGTTTACATTACATACTGAATTTCCCCCCCCCCCCGCCCCATATTTCATGTTTCTAGGAGTAGGACCAATGGTTGAGGCTGGGCGTTGATATGCAAGTCAATCAGTCAGTTTTTCCTTTTATATAGAAATACAGATAAATTGTCTTTCGAGCGTAAAAAATACGGTAGTTTGGATTCTCCTTGGCATTTCCTTCAATGATTGATTACGTTTTGTTTATATTTTGCAGAGGGGAACTTAGTGAAGCGCGAAAAGCGAATTTTGAAAGTCCATAAGTAAGTTTGGAAGTAACCACGGATAGAGCAAATGCTAGTTTGTATAGGTTGTACACGGTAAAATTAGCACTTTTCAGAAACCTGCTTCATATCTACCTGTATGCACGTCGTGTATTCTTCCGCCTTATGTGAAATTAACATTGCCATGGGCCTTACCACTTAGTTACGCGTCGGTCAAATGAAAGTGTGAAATTATTAGAAAAGTAAAATAAAATTCTGGTTATATTTACACTTCGATGCATAAAAAAAAAAGGCAAGAAATAATTTAAGCTATCACAAATGGTTATCTAACACTTTTTTTCCGACGTTAATATACTGAACTACTTTCAATCCATCGTTACCAACTTTACTGGGCGCATGCCACTTAATGTGCCCGTTAAAATATATGCAAGTACGGACAGTGACTTTTTTCTAAGGTTGATTTCAAAAGTGTTCACTTTATCGTGAACCGCCTTTAACAAACAAGCATAGAGACATATTTCTGCGCGTTCGTCGATGCCAACTTTAACCATTCACGAATCAGAGGTGCAGAAATATCAACAATTCATATTTCTTCCACGAACGACGCCTAAAACAACCGGCCTCTGGTTCCTATTGTGTACAGTTCTGGCCAAAAATATTCTTCATTTGCAAAACATGTCCTCTATCATGCACACGGGGAACGAACGGGTTTAGACAGTTACGTATAGGGAAAACCGAACTTCGCGAAAAGATTTTTGTACGGGGTAGTTTCCAATACATTGCTAGCACACCAGCAGTTTCATTTTGTTATTGGTAGAGCTAGTGATTTTTCTCGAAATAATATGAGTACACGGTAGACTTAAGTAGGGCTTCCAAAAGTGATAATTTTACCGTGAACAGCCTATAGTCGAATAGTATGTGTTACTATTATAAAATATAGTCTATTCACGGTTTCTTTACACTTTTTCAAACAAAACTTGTTACACTGAGTGTGCACGAGCGCGGTGAGCTGTCGCCTTCGTGTAATTTTCTAGACTCGATTAAAATAAATTCTCAGATTAGGAATAAAACGAGTTTTATAATGGAAGCGTTCGACATAGGGAAAATTCCTACCGCTATATGCCATTCACGATAAAGTGAGCACTCTTTAAGGCCCTCCCAACATGCATTATATAATAATAAATATACCTTAATGCATGCTTAGGTGTTAAATTTTGAGAGTGGTGAAATGTGTTCACTGTGTTTATTGGTCACATTGCAAAGTTTATATTAAAAAGCAAAGGAAGACAGAAATTGGATGAAAATAAAAATTTATAAGGGCCTTAAAAAATTCTCACTTTACCGTGAACAGCCTATAGGTGCGCAGTGGTCCAGAGGTCCTTATAATTAAAATATAAAACTGCGTGAATAATAAAACAAGAAAGATTTTACTTTGTTACGAAGTTATTTTATAATTGATTTATAACTATTGCAACTACTTTCTTTTTAATGGAAAATATAAACTATCTGGTACACATGCGACACTAGCGCTTACCTAGTGGCGAAACATTTTAGTTGCCAAACTAAGACCATTGAGCTTCACCAACATGAGTATAATAAACCTTAACTCTATTAAACTAGTTTGCATGAGGGTGAGGGATATTCTGGAAGTAGAACTTAAGAAGGTCTCCAGAAAATTTTTAAGTAACTGTGAATGGCCTATACCTAGAGACCTGAAAAATTCGCGAGTTCAATGACCTGCGGGCTAGACTCTACAGTCATATGCACAGAAATGCATATATCAACTGCACCTTGGTTGTCTGCTGTCACAGTGGAAGGCGACGATCGGGCCAGTGTTCTCCAGGAGATGTCAAACACCGCGTGGACCAATGGCTAAAGTCATTTAAACACGTGTTTTAAATTCTAACGTGTCCCAAAATGACTCCGCTAATTCTTCTCTACCTATACCTAGGGATAGGAGCATTTCGCGAGTTCATTTCAGGACAAGATAGACGTCAAACACGTGTGTACTGAAGTTGACTTTGCAATTGGATCGCAGTTTATTAGACACACCCTGGCCGACTCTGAGCCAATAGCAGACTTGCAAGGAAACAAGTAGCAAGTACCATACAGCCAGGTGTGAAGTAACAGTGGCTACTCTATGGGGCAGCAGCCAATAAACAAACATCTCTGGCTCGAGTATACACATGACTGTAGAGTCTAGCCTACAGGTCATTGAACTCGTGAATTGTTTCCTATCCCTGCCTATACCAAATCAATTTGTAGGCACAAAACGCCCTGAACATACCTGCAGAAGGAGGTGTTGTATGATGTCCGTCGGAGAGTCTGGGGTCACAGCCTCCTGCCTGCGAAATGAAGCCGCTGCTAGCCAAGGGTTGAGGAATGCCTTCGCCGTCAAAGGGCCCTTCCTCTCTCTCTCTCTCTCTCTCTCTCTATCTCTCTCTCTATCTCTATCTCTCTATCTCTCTCCTGGGCGCAATATCTGCATCCCGTCTCCGCCACATTCCGAGACCAGGTTAAACCCTTCTTCCGAACCCGAAGGGGAAGTTCTTCACCCCGGGAGCAGTGGTCTGTATAGGGTGGGGGGAGGCTGGAGACGTCCTCGCCCGTGTATGAACAACCTCGCATACCGCCGCCGCTGTTGAGGTCAAAGGAGTGCCGGCCCGTCGTCGCGTGCCTGCCCACTTCGCCGGATCATTGTGTCCCGCTCTTCCTCGCGTCTTTGATGTCCTCCCGACGTCGGATGAAGGGGGGCCCGTGGTGGTGTAGTGGTTACACTGCTCGCCTCCCCACCTACGCGAGCCGGGTTCGAATCCCGCGGCGGGGGTGGCTCCTGGATTTTCGCGTGTGAGAATATTGTCGGACGATGCCGTCGATCGGCGGGGTTTTCTCGAGGGTCTCCCGTTTCACGCCGCCCTTGCATTCCGGCACCGCTCCACGCTAAACTCGTTTCACCCTCATCTGCTCTCAAGACCTCGATGTTAAGGCGGATCAGTCTCCGTCGTCTTGGATTTTCGGAATTCCCGCCTTAAATTGCAGTACAGATTTTGTATTTTATTTTGGGCTTCGACAAAGCGTAGGACATTACATCGCACATGTTCTACAGCATGTATTCCTAGATTACTGTTCCAGGACCATTTCTGTAAACGAAAGCAAAAAAAAAATTATTTATTTCTTGCTTTCAATCACTAGTCGAACAACATTCAATTCTATAGCGATGTAATAGTTTGATTAAACTTAAGGAGCTATTATTTATGTCATGGCATGCGATAAAACTCATTAAACGTTCTTAAATGGAACGTATGGGAAAAATAGTTTGAAAATCCAAGATGGCGGAACTGTTCCACCTTAAGAGCAGGCCAAATCTGTCCTCTCCACACGCACGCATAAAATTAACCCGTTCAGTCAAAGTTGGAATAACCGAGGACATTCGCACACCTTGAATAAGTAACTTTTGGTTGGCACTGTACACAACACGTAATCAGCGGCTTGTGTTTCAATCGTGTTCCTTGCGCGATTTGTTGAAGTTTCTGCGTCTCTCATTCGTGAATCTATCATGTATCTCGATCGTCTTAACACTTTCTCATGCCCATTATAGACACATGTCTACACATCGCACAGGAATGTTATATTTGACCGGCGTTGTAAACTGCGAGACTCAGTGCCTAATGATCTTCCCTGGAGTTAAAACTTTACAAGTCAACCAAGACAAGTTAGAAGTGAGTTACTTATATCCACGACTGCAGGAACACAGGTTCTATTGGCCTCTTTGTTCCCACTCACTACAGTTCTAGTGCAGGCCAACATGACAATGGACACGGCTACTGTGCTCTATATAGTTCATTATTGGCTGGTTTGTCTTTATTTGTGTAAGAAGGTTTACAGTCATACCTGTCCTTGAAGTGTTAACTGATTAAAGGCTGTTCACGATAAAGTGAGCACTTTAGAAACGAACCTTAAAAAAAATATATCTCTGTCACTGTATGCATATATTTTAATGAGCGCACTGGGTGACATTCGCCTAGTAAAGTTGGCAACGATGGATGGAAAGTAGTTACATATCTTAACGTCGAATAAAAAGTATTAGGTAACCGTTTATGATAACTTAAAATTATTTCTTTCGCTTTATGTTTTTTTAATCCATCGAGGTGTAAAAATGAGCATTTATGCCTACTCTGTTAATAATTTCACAGTTTCATTTGACCGACTCATGAATAACGTGATGAGGCCCAAGGCGGAGGAATACACAACGTGTATACAAGTAGATGATAAGCAAGGCTCTCAAAAGTGCTCATTTTACCGTGAACAGCCTATAGTAAACCTTGCTGCTGCTCTACTACGTTAGGGCTAGTTCATATCACTGATCACCGAACACAAATACTTACAGCTTATTGGCTGTGATAATAAAACGTGTTATTTGCTAGCTTAGTTACAGCATGATTAAAAAAAAAATGTCTTGTTTGTAGATACGAGAAAATTGCGCGAATTCAGTGACCCGTAGGTTAGAATTCACTGTGTTACGTTCAGCCAATCAGCTGTCAATGTCACATTGGCTGCTTACTGTGAGGGTAGATGGCGTTGATTGGGCATGCATTTTTTGTTTTAAGTTTGTTATTGGCTGAGAGTTCTCAAGGAGTCAAACGAAGCGTAGACCAAAAATTTGACACATACGTATACGTTTACAATTTCTAGTTTGTCCCGAAATGAATCCGAGATCTTATCAGGTCTCTACTTATTTGTAACACCAAGACCATAAATTATAGTGGACATGAAAGGGTTAACTGTTAGTATATTTTATAATACATCCCTCTGTTTCACTGGGGTTTCCGGAATTATGTTACTTCCTTTACTCAACTTCCATGATTCCCATGTAGCAGATTAGGCGCCTCCTCAACACTGCATTCCACCCGAAAATGTAAAACAAGGATATGTAATTAAAAATATAATTTTGAGACTTAAAAAATTTTCGTGGAAAGTTAGTAGCACCGAAGCATACACTAGCGTGTGTGACGGCGTTTAAAATGGTTGTCACTGGCAGGGATTCATTCTTTCCCGTTTAAATAAACCTTTAAACAATCACTGGCGGTCGTAAAAGAATTGCGGTTATAAGGGGTAACATGCTTCACGGTGCTTTCATTAAAAATTTTTTTCAAGTTCTGTAAAGGCTATTCACTCCTCTCGCTGCACACAGAACTGGCCCTTACAGGCGTGACGACATCGCTGACCCGAATACGGGTCTCGGACAAAGATTTAAAAAAAATGTGGATTGCTTGTGTGAATTATCTCTCTTGCGTTTCAAAAGCCCTACCCACATCAACCGTAGGATAATTTTTTCACAGGCAATTTTTTTTCCCCTCCCGGAGAATTCACTCTTTATGCGGGGATATTTTCTAACAGATACTTGTATAATAAAATTAAAATGGCGATGAAAAATATATTTGCCCGTCAGTTCTAGAGCCATACAAATTTTACCTTAAAAAGAAGATTATATCATATTTCATATCAACACAGTCTTTTACAATAAAAAATAAATAAAAAATGCCGTATTCAAAGCCATCGACCTCTGCGTATCACGTGAAAAATATATTTTATAAAAATACGATTCGAGGGTAACTGAGATTTGAATTATTTACCTGCAATGTCCAATATTTATTTTATAACTTCAGCTGCTCCCCCCGTAACAAGTTAGCTGTGTGGCCGGACCACAGTGTCGTTTCCCGTCAGCCGTTCATAAAACAAAAATATAGACAGCAGCATCCACAAACCAGGTACGGTAGATAATAAACCGCTTTGGGTTGGTCACTGCACGCTTTCAAGGTGTATGTGTACACACACACACACACACACACACACGTCCTGGGGTATTCGCAGGCGATAAAAAAAATGTAAAGAATAAAACGTAAAAAAAATTAATAGGCTGGACTTGACGGGAACATTCCGTGGTAGAAGATTAAGTGAGTGAAGAGATTTGGGAGGCTCTTAACATCGAGGTCTTGCTTGAGCGTCGATGACGGTTAAGTGTGGTGGGCTTGGAGCAACGCCGGAATGAAGGGGCTGGGTAAACGGGAGATTCCCGAGAAAACCCGGCAACCAGCGGCATCGTCCTGCACGATTCTCACCTGCGAAAATCCCGGGAGTTAGCCGGCCGGGGATTGAACTAGGTTCGCCTTGATAGGAGGTGAGCAGTCAAACCGCTCAGCCAACGCGGTCCCTATAAGAGTAAGAATTAGCATAACTGCAAGATATTTACTTTTAAAACAGTATCGTAGTTTCACTTGACCGACGCATCAATAAAGCGTGATAATACCCGTTCAAAGTTAATTTTATTTGCAGTGGAAGAATACACAAGATGCATACAAATAGATCTTAAGCAGGGCTTTCGAAAGTGCTCATTTTACCCTCAGACATCCTATACGTCTGTGGCTTTAGTATTTATTACAAGTGTATTCATAGGAGAGGTAATATGAAAGTGAAATTGCTTGGCGGTTTCTTTGATGCAGTCGTATCCGTTCTCTGATTGGCTGCCCGAGGCTCTGGTATGGACATTGTGTCTGATTAGCTACTGCGTGTTTGCGAGAGGATCTCCTATTGGTAGAGACCTGCAAAATTCGCGTAATTATTTGAGGACATACTAAACTTAAAACATTTTTCCTTTGCAATAAGTTTGTCATTGGACCAGTCTTTATTTGACACGCACCTGGTAACTCTGCGCCAATAAATGAACGCTCCACAACCGTATGCCCCAATCACCTGCAGTTCACTCAGAAAGGGAGTGACTTAACGTCAAGGCAGGAGCCAATGGAGAAACGACACCGGCTAGAGTATAAACAGTACTGTGAATTTTAGCTTGACGCAAAAAAAAAATAACGCGAATTTTGCAGGTCTCCACTTATTGGTTGGGTTACCGGGCTAACGATTAGGTTGCCAGGCGCTGATTGGCGAACGGCGCTACTTGACGTTGGCCAGTAACGCCATCTTGTCGACGTGTACTGTTTGAGTTCGCCGCAAATTTGAATAGTTCTATGCGCATCAGAGTAGACTTGGAACTAAGCGAAGACAACGCGAAAATCACGAACCTATTTTGCGCCAATATTTTTTTCCCACGGCCCACTTGCTTATTATTTCCTTGATTATTGGAAAAAATTTAGAACGTATTAAATATGTGCGAACGAATCACTAATGTACAGTGTTAACACTTTGAGGTCAGCAGACATTTACAAGACAACCGAGACAAGTTAGAAGTGAGTTACTTATATCCACGACTGCAGGAACACAGGTTCTATTGGTCTTTGTTCCCACTCACTACAGTTCTAGTGCAGGTCGACGTGACAATGTGCTCTATAAGGTTCATTACTGACTGGTCATAGGTCACTAGGGCGCTGAGTTGTTTTTATCCCAATCAGCTGTCTTTATTTGTGTAGAATGCTTTAAAGCCCCACCTGTCCTTTTGCGGAGAGGTGACAAAAAAATTTTGTTTTGTAGTCAAGAAAGTTATCGTTATTGCGCGGTAAAGTTCTTATATAAGATCCTGTGAAACACAAGCAGTAGGTTACAACGACTGCATGAGAATTCTACTTTTCTTTTCAACGACAAAGAAATTTTCAAAATATTTTTGCCCGAGCTACACTCGAGCGTAGTCCTTGAAGTGATAACCCTTTCATGGCCATTTTTCGTCACCATGTTGCACGGGAAGCTTATATTTGACCGCCACTGTACTCTGCGATGTGCAGTGCCCAGTAATATCTCTTCCCTTTGCATAACTGATACCTAAACCTTGCTTCTGCGCAACGTTATGATTGGTTCATATTACTGATCACCGAACACAAAGTCTACAGATTATTGTTTGCAGTAGCGAAACAATTTCTTTGTCAGCTTAACTAGAGCACGCATAAAAACACTTCTAATTTTCAACACATTAAGTTATAAATTAATTTGGGGATAAAACGTTTAGAGTACCAGCAAAGTGGGCAAATATCTTAACACACACACTAGAAGCGATAACAAATGTAAAACTGCTCAGGGTTATGAATAGTTATTTAAAAACTAGACCTAGACTGCTACATTTTCCCCTTTTACAAGATATACATTACCACCCAGTTGCCAAAGAATGTTTAAACGCAACCCAAAATGATTCTTCGTGAAAAATGCAATTGCCTAGTACGTAACCTTAGAAGAAATGTGTTTTTAATTATTACATAGTACTACAGGCTTGTATTTCAAATCAAATAATTGAGATTTTTTTTTATTAACAGATACGGTGAGTAAGCAACATAGAAGCGAAGAAAAATATATCTTTAGAAATAAATTCACGAAAAAAAAATCGCCTCAAGCATCTTACCACGCGACCAGTTTGCTTCACATTAGATTTTATTTAATGTTATACTAATCCAAAATTTGCCATATTAACTTGAGAAGCATTCCATTGCCACATATTGGGAATAATTAAGGTCAGTTAATTTGAGGACTGTTGAATTTCAGAATGACAAAATGTCTGCAGGGAGATTACATATTTCTACAATAAATTACAGATACTGTTAGTTCGGTTGGTCTCAGAAATTATTACACGATGTTATGTACACATATAGCCATGTTTGCACGATGTTATGTACACATATCGCCATGTTTGCACGATGTTATGTACACATATCGCCATGTTTGCACGATGTTATGTACACATATCGCCATATTTGCACGATGTTATGTACACATATCGCCATGTTTGCACAAGAATTTTTTTTTTTTGGGAAATTAAGCTGAAATAAAAAAAAATTCGTACACAAGGAAAAAAAAACTTCTGTTTTTTTTTTTTTTAAGTTACCAGTAATTGTTATTACATCGAATGTTATTTGTAAAAATATAGTGGTTTTAAGTGAAATACGTACTACAGAATCTAATACTCTGTAAATCCGACTTAGAATTTTGTAGTCATTCCCCATCAGAAAAAAACGTTATTTGGTAGTACTATAAATAACGCTACTGTAAAATTAAGAGATTAATAATAACATTAAATTTTTTTTTATACTACTGATAATTGTATTTTTACAATGTTCTGGAAACGTACTAAAATTTTCTCAGTAAATCAACATTTTTTTTTTTTAAATTTAGGAATTAACAAACTTTTCCCACAGTAATTTCCTCTGCATATATTATAGTACAGTAGTAGTATTCCTAGAAATAATTGTTCCACTTTTATCAATGCATGAATGCTGTGTCCATGCCAATATGACATCTTATACCTACATGATGAAAGATACACGAATAGCATTAAAGTAAACCAAGGAGATTTCTCGAAACTCTCCATTCAAGAGAAACGCGACCAAGTAAACATGCGTGAAAATAACTTGAGTATGCGAAAAAAATAACTGACTTTCATGAAGCAGAAAAATGATCGGTGGGGAAATGGTGCGATAGCGACAGGGAATTCGCCGTGGCCGTGCAGAGCGTGCGCGTTGATCGTTAAACGGAACGGATGAAGCGCGTACGGAGGCAGGACCGGGGCTGTTCGCGCCAGATCATTTTAACCACCGTTTGTTTTATTCCCACGATGTCGGGAGAAAGGGAGGCAGTATCTGGGGAGCCCGGCTGTGCTAATGAAATATGGTAGGACTGCGTGTTTTAATAGTTTCCCGGCACCAACTGGACGGTGGGAGAAAAAAAAAAAAAAACACTCTACGCTGCGGTAAAAAAAATAATTAATGCGGCATTAATTGGATTTTGCCGGCGCCGGGCGATCGATAAGCCCGTTTCGGCGCAATCCGCTTATCATCTGGGTATGGGGACGTGGGATAAAGTTGCTTGTATCCGCGACTTGGTATAATCACGTAATGCAGAACCAGATTTTAGCCCTGCTATAGATTATAATTAACTGGCTGTAATCCTGGGCGGGGGGGGGGGGGGTTAGGGGGTGGGGGCGTGTTCCAAAAGCGGACGCCCCCCTCCGCTCACTCACTGATCCTTTCCCTGTCTACGCATCTGTCGCTTCGTTACGCGAGTCTGTCTTCATCGCATGTGATAGAATGCCAACGTAGAACATACTGTCTAGGCTGTGGTTTAGACCACCCTCCATTTTATATAGTAAATGAGATTCACTATTTGTAGAGACGTGCAAAATTCGCGTTATTATATGAGGACACGTTAAACTTTAAACACTTGTACCTCTACAATACGTTTGTCATTGGACCATACTTTTTCTGACACGCCGTGGTTAACTCTGCGCCAATAAACGAACACTTCACAATTGTGTGCCCCAATCACATGCGGTTCAGTCGGAAAGAGCGTGGCTTCACGTCTATACAGCAACCAACAGAGAAATTATATATCTATTGCACATAAAATAATATGGGTTAAGTAATATAAAAATATATGACAAGATACAAGACATTAAGTAATATACGGTGATAAGTATGTAGTTTTCAAGGTTATTACATATATATAATATTCGTTGCCAAAAATATTAAATTTGAGTATAGGATACGCGATAAATATATTTACAATCACTTTTTTTTACTCGTAATCTTAGCGGCATTTGTGTGAAAATTCACGTACTGTTAACATTGGACATTTAAATAATATTGGTAAAAAACAGGTAAAAGATTCGTTAGCAGAATGTATGATAACATCAGCGAGGAGTTACATTTACAACCATATTTTCGCATTGCTCATCCGGGACTTCGCTTGTAAAAATTGTTTCCAATCTTCCCTATGCTAAATAAATAGGCAGTGTATCCGGTGTTAGGGTATAAGTTATTTGCGTACAGAATTTTTTAGTTTGACCCTCGGGGTATCTGGGCTGGGTTCATGACCCTTACAGCCCGTGCTCGGGGTCGCAAACCGTGGAAAAGGAGACATCGCGACGCCCCATCCACCACCTGCGCTCTCCCATTGTATCCGCTTCGAGGGCATTCAATATTCCATTAGGGGATGTTTGCTCGGGCGAGGGGTGGCGCTAAGGCGGACGATCGGAGAAGTCACACACCCATACACACGTCAGCGACATACGGCGGAGGAGGAAGAAGAAGTGAAAACACTTCCACCTCGACGAAGGGGGTCCCATTTTACAGTTGGGCGCTGGAACTCTCTGACTGACTGCCCTTCCAGCCCAAGAGATGTCGTGACGTTCATCGAGGGGTCGGTGTACTTTCTTGAATTTCGCGAAGTCGACAATATACAGCGAAAGAGTTCAAAGTCTTCGCTGTTTGGCGAGGACTAGGACCCGATTCACACCCCAAGCCCGGGCCAGTGATATCAAGTGAGATAACATTCACTGGGAGGCAGATGATAAGCTATTGTCGACTAGGAAATCAAGCAAATGAACTGCGGGAACAAGTGACTAATCGCTAGAGCTAGTGATATTTCGCGGAAAAATTAGAGTACATGGTATACCTCAATACTACAAGCACCCAACTCCAGCTTGCCTATTGCCATTAGAGTACATGGTATACCTCAATACTACAAGCACCCAACACCAGTTTGCCTATTGCCATTAGAGTACATGGTATACCTCAATACTACAAGCACCCAACACCAGTTTGCCTATTGCCATTAGAGTACATGGTATACCTCAATACTACAAGCACCCAACACCAGTTTGCCTATTGCCATTAGAGTACATGGTATACCTCAATACTACAAGCACCCAACACCAGTTTGCCTATTGCCATTAGAGTACATGGTATACCTCAATACTACAAGCACCCAACACCAGTTTGCCTATTGCCATTAGAATACATGGTATACCTCAATACTACAAGCACCCAACACCAGTTTGCCTATTGCCATTGGTTGCTGTCTGATTGGGAAAGCGTTTTCATATTTGACCGGGCCACTCGAAATTTAGCAACATCGGGACGGCTCGTCACAGCATATCCACGCCCTGGTTTTATTACGAAACATTATAGCAACGAACACGAAGGTTATCGAACCAAATATTCGATCGCTGTTGGCTGCACGCATTCATTAACTGTTAAAAATATTGTGGTAAACTTCCTAAACTGTAATGAAAGTTTTTGACTTATACATTGTATGGAAATAGTATCTGATATCATTTTACAGTGTACGATTCCATGCAGCCAGCGGGGATCGAGTATTTCGTTCAGCAGACAATTGAAGGCTCCAGATGTAGATCCGATGTGAATGTATTAATGTAATTGATTTGATACACTTAAAAAAAAAAAAAAAAACTGTTCTGTTATTTGCATATCCTCACTAGGCTGACCTGTATTTTCTTCCTTTGCCCTGCGTGTAACTCCATGTAACCTCAGAACTGCAGGGAAATACTAATCTCTTCTTTTATATTGCCGCGGGAAGACTGAGATCCACATGTTCTCGAAAGGATCAGTGAAGGTATCTAACTACACCCTAAATTCGAATCATTGGGAAATCACTGATTCGCAGTGAAATTAAACTACTCGAATCAGTGAAAATGGCTCCACTTAGAATCAGAGGAAAACCACTGATTGTTTCAGCGAAAAATTTTTGCTGATTGAATTAGTGACGTGAAACAATTTCACTGATTGAATAAGTGACGGCCGACTGCAGTGGCGAATTAAACATTGTTTTATTGACTGCAGCCAAATAATTACGCGAAGTAAACATATAGATCCAATAGTTTACTATTTATAATGCACTATTTACGTTAATTTAAAAAATAAGTAAATTCTGCAGGTGGCGAGGATTGAACTCGCACACCCTTTCCACTTCGATTTTAGGCTGTTACCTTGCCATCTGCACTACACAACCAAGTTACGAAACGAGAGGAAACTATGTGAACTTTATTATCGAAATCGTGAAGATTATAAATTGTATGCTCTTACTTTTCGTTTTTGGTTTAATTGGCACCGTTAGGATTATTAAAATGAATAGTACACATGAGTGCACTCTCTTCACCACATTATATGCGGTTTCAACCTTCAAGCAGAGTTCTCTGATGATTACATGAAAACCAAATGAAAGATGTAAAAACGGAATGAAAGACTGAATGTTCATGTTACCTCGTAAAATAGTGTTTTGAAAGACGGAGAACATTTTAGAAAGTATTTTGTATTAGTTTTATTAGTTTATTCGTTATTTCACTTGATACACGTTGTTTAACGGCCATTTTTTCACGCTGTTTAACTGATCCAAACCACTGAGTAAACAGTGAAAAAGATGACTGACGAATCAGTTGAAAATGTCTCTGAATAAATAAGTGAAGGAAATTTGGCATTTTTTCACTAATTCATCAGTTAAATTCACTGAAGTGACTGCTGAATTACTGAATCAGTCAGGTACTGTTGACTGATTTAAAACAGTGAAAGTCTCACTGATTCAGATTTAGAGTGTAGCGCAGCCACAAAACGTCCTGAGATTTCAATGTCATGAACACCCGCAAATTTTAGTACAGGTTGTTCAGTTTTGACCACTCAATCACACATTAATTTTACGTTTCAAATGTTGCAAAAGAAGGGATTTTTGGTTTGTGCCGTACTTAGGGATTTCTTACAACTGACACTTTGTACAACCTATTGAAAGTGTTTCAGTAGATCCATTGGCATAAGAAGCAACCAGTTATATGCAGAGACCTGAAAAATTCGCGAGTTCAATGACCTACAGGCTAAGACTGTACAAAGTTATGTACGAATATGCATATATCAACTGCTCATTGGTTGTCTGCTGTCACAGCGGAAGGCGACGATTGGGCCAGTGCTTTCCAGGAGGGGTCAAATACAGTGTTGACCAATTGCTAAAGTTATATAAACACACGTGTTTTGAATTCTAGCATGTCCCAAAATGAATCCGCGAATTCCTCAGGTCTCTAGTTATATGATGGTGGTATCAGCAGCAACCTATAGCATTCCCTAAGGAAATCTGCTGTCTCAGTTGGTGCTAACTTCTGGACTTGCACATGCAGCAACCATGATTTAACCTATTCTGCAACATGTCAGACGTGAACGAATATACTCGCGGAAAATATGTTAAGGGGTAGGTTGGGCACTTTTGAAATCAATATCTGAAAAATGTCACTGCCCCTACTGCATATATTTTAAAACGCACACTGACTGGTTGGTAACGACAAAGGGAAAATAGTTCAATGTCTGAACTTTGAATTAACTGTACTTTTACGCGCTGTAGCTCGCACCTGCCGCGAGCTCTCCCTTTAGCGCGGTACGGCTCTCTCCGTGGGGGGTGACCCATCTCGACCCTACCCGCCCTCCCTGGTAGACCCGGTTGCTGCCTCGTCGCCTCCCGAATCCTCCCCCGGGGCAGCCAGTGGAATGATTGACAGCGGCGAGACTGCTGGCGTCACAGCCCTTCCTCCTCTCCCCTGCTGGAGAAGCCTATGAGTGTACAGGTTACGCAAGAACATTCTGGGAACTAGGACCCTCGGCGCAACGTGGATTTTCAGAGAAATTTCTGGGCGATGGCCTACGACCCTATAAATGCAAGCCTCACTTGGACTGTCGGCAGTCTTTGGCGGAGGCCATCTGGCTGAGTGCGAGGGCGAAGTGGAGTGCGGTAAGGGACGGACGACGATGGGAGACTGCGAGACGACGGCGGATGAGGTGTTCGAGGTGTGAATGGGCGATAAGGCGTGAAACCCCTCGAGTGAATGATATTGTGCGTGAGGGCATTCGGAGAACTCCAGAACATTGCGGACTGACGGGACATTGACTAAACTGAGGTATGACTGAATGAACCTGTAATAAGAATTTTATTGTAAATGTTGGAGCTGTCAAATATGGACATAATACTCTATAAAAATAATTGAATATTTTTTTATACACTGTATATTAGGACTGATATTTAATCATCTAATTACATTAATCTCCTTGGTGTAATTGAAAACTGAATTCACTGAATTCATTAATTGTAAACAGCAAGTGAAATTAATTTATTGTGAGAGTTTGGTTCGAGAGAATTCTGTATTTATTTACTGTAAATAAAATTAGGAAACTATAATGAACTCTTTTATTTAATTAAGTCCTCCATCCCTTAACGAACCTGGTTTAACCCACTAACTTTGAGGAAATTGTAATAGTGCGTTGAATTAAAAGTAAACATTTGTGAATACTGAAATTATTTACATTGCTTTCGGTTTTTTTAAGCATATAAATTAGTGTCAAAATTGCCGGAACATTTCTAAAATATTAACATTTCTAAAATATTAACATTTCTAATAATTTTATAGTTTCACTTGATCGACACGTGAATAAAGTTAGCGGCCCATGGTAATGTTATTTATACATATGGTGGCAGAACACGCAGTGTCCAGTTTACAATTAACAGCCATTGAATGTTGACTCCTACATCAAATATGCAGGCGTTATAGATCCATAATTAGCAGTTCGACTATTGCGTCAGTCCACTGATTGTCAGCTTTTCTTCATAGCAACAAATATTTTCTTAACAGTTCCAAAATGGATTGTGTAGAACGTGATGGATAAATACATTAATGGTTGGTTTCCGAATGACAGATACGTTATTGGTGTAATGACTATTTGAACGCAGGTGCCATGATGGCTGAGCGGTTAGGCTGCTCTCGCGTTTCTCCAAGGCTAGCCGATATTTTCACAAGTAGAAATCATGCCGGACGATGCCGCTGGTCGGCGGTTTTTCTCGGGGATTACACGTTTCCCTCGCCTTTGCGTCCCGACGCTGCTCCATTCTCACCTCATTTCACCCTCATAGACTCTCAAGACTTCGCTGTCAAGAGCCGCCCAAACATCTCAGCTCGACTTTGGCGCGGTGAATACACGTAAAAGAGGGAACAAATTTGCAATCATGGATAAGTGTCAGGAGTTGTGTTCGTAATTAGGAGCCTGCAGAATTCGCGTTATTTTGTGCCTTCAGGCTAGACTCAAAGACATTTTATGCTTATTCGACTTCTGCAATTGGCCGACGCTTTTAGCCAATAGTATAGGCTCAACAACCAATATGCAGTGTAGCAGTAACACAGTTAAATGGTGTTAGTAGCCAATGAAGATACGAATTGTGCTCAAGCAGAAATAAGTACAGCAGCGAAGTCTAGCACGCTAGCAAATAATAACGCGAATTTTGCACGTCTCTAGCTATAGTCTATTCACGGTTGCTTCCAACTTTTCATCAAGCCCTGCTAAAGTTCTACTTCCTGGGTATTCCTCCACCTCATGCAAACAAAGCTTAACCAAGTCTGGAAAATTACATCAAAGGAATTACGCAACGCATTCGTGCGCACTCGGTATAATAATATTTTGCATTAGAACGAATTCTTACTAGACCTTATCAATACACCTATATTCTCTCTGTTTTTATTCATAGTAATTACGAATGAAATATTTGAATTTATAGATGAAATACTAGCAAAAGTATAATTTAAGCAAAAATAACATATTTTTATACGAACAGAAGTATAAAATGTTTGCGATAAATTGCACACATAGGAAACAACCAAACACGTCATACACGGAGGGATTTTTTTAAAGGTTTGATTCAAAAAGTGTAAAGAAACCTCTAGTAGACTATAATTACATGTTCTGTTCATTTCCGTGCTGGCGTTGAACCAATATTTTCCCTTAAAAAAAAACGCACTTTTAGAATTTATCTAGCTGTCTGTTACACTTCATCAGAACATTCATTGTCTTTCCATTAGATCTGGGAATGTGTTTGACATGAAACATAGCTCCAAGAATATCTCATTGCCGTGACAGTTTAGAGTAAGTATGCCATGTAGATAAAATTACTCGCGAAATCTCCTCATATTTTTTTTTTAACTTTATGGACATTTCTAAGTAGAAATTATCGAGGCTCCTCCGGCAAGAGGGCGCGTGTGGCTAAGAGACTTTGAAAATGTTGGGAGTGATTGCTTTTTCAAAGAGTTAGGTGGGTGATTAAACAGGGCGATAGGGTGGGGGGCGGGGGCGGGGGTGGTTGTTAATTCCAACGGAAATGCTGAGCGGTAATTATGTTCTTTGAGGGCTCACTCCTCCACCTTATTTTTTCATTCGGAAACTGTCAACGCAGAGGAGGCTCGGTCCAGACAGCCGGGAATCTTCTCCCATCTTGAGGGTTGTTCCCTGCGTATACTCAAGATGAGGTAGACCAATCTTTGCGCTGTACGCAGTGGCGTGTGGTGAACTGTTGACTCTGTGCTGTTAACTGTTGCGCTTGCTAGTGTGTGTACACTTCCACACCTCTCGTACGTAGCTCGGCGGGTGACGCCAACTCGACGTGTGGTGAACTGTTGACTCTGTGCTGTTAACTGTTGCGCTTGCTAGTGTGTGTACACTTCCACACCACTCGTACCTAGCTCGGCGGGTGACGCCAACTCGACGTGTGGTGAACTGTTGACTCTGTGCTGTTAACTGTTGCGCTTGCTAGTGTGTGTACACTTCCACACCACACGTACGTAGCTCGGCGGGTGACGATAACTCGACGTGTGGTGAACTGTTGACTCTGTGCTGTTAACTGTTGCGCTTGCTAGTGTGTGTACACTTCCACACCACTCGTACGTAGCTCGGCGGGTGACGCCAACTCGACGTGTGGTGAACTGTTGACTCTGTGCTGTTAACTGTTGCGCTTGCTAGTGTGTGTACACTTCCACACCACTCGTACGTAGCTCGGCGGGTGACGCCAACTCGACGTGTGGTGAACTGTTGACTCTGTGCTGTTAACTGTTGCGCTTGCTAGTGTGTGTACACTTCCACACCACACGTACGTAGCTCGGCAGGTGCAGCCAACTCGACGTGTGGTGAACTGTTGACTCTGTGCTGTTAACTGTTGCGCTTGCTAGTGTGTGTACACTTCCACACCACTCGTACGTAGCTCGGCGGGTGACGCCAACTCGACGTGTGGTGAACTGTTGACTCTGTGCTGTTAACTGTTGCGCTTGCTAGTGTGTGTGTACACTTCCACACCACACGTACGTAGCTCGGCAGGTGCCGCCAACTCGACGTGTGGTGAACTGTTGACTCTGTGCTGTTAACTGTTGCGCTTGCTAGTGTGTGTGTACACTTCCACACCTCTCGTACGTAGCTCGGCGGGTGACGCCAACTCGACGTGTGGTGAACTGTTGACTCTGTGCTGTTAACTGTTGCGCTTGCTAGTGTGTGTACACTTCCACACCACTCGTACGTAGCTCGGCGGGTGACGCCAACTCGACGTGTGGTGAACTGTTGACTCTGTGCTGTTAACTGTTGCGCTTGCTAGTGTGTGTACACTTCCACACCACACGTACGTAGCTCGGCGGGTGCCGCCAACTCGACGTGTGGTGAACTGTTGACTCTGTGCTGTTAACTGTTGCGCTTGCTAGTGTGTGTACACTTCCACACCACTCGTACGTAGCTCGGCGGGTGACGATAACTCGACGTGTGGTGAAATGTTGACTCTGTGCTGTTAACTGTTGCGCTTGCTAGTGTGTGTACACTTCCACACCACACGTACGTAGCTCGGCAGGTGCCGCCAACTCGACGTGTGGTGAACTGTTGACTCTGTGCTGTTAACTGTTGCGCTTGCTAGTGTGTGTGTATACACTTCCACACCACACGTGCGTAGCTCGGCGGGTGACGCCAACTCGACGTGTGGTGAACTGTTGACTCTGTGCTGTTAACTGTTGCGCTTGCTAGTGTGTGTACACTTCCACACCACTCGTACGTAGCTCGGCGGGTGACGCCAACTCGACGTGTGGTGAACTGTTGACTCTGTGCTGTTAACTGTTGCGCTTGCTAGTGTGTGTACACTTCCACACCACACGTACGTAGCTCGGCAGGTGCCGCCAACTCGACGTGTGGTGAACTGTTGACTCTGTGCTGTTAACTGTTGCGCTTGCTAGTGTGTGTACACTTCCACACCACTCGTACGTAGCTCGGCGGGTGACGCCAACTCGACGTGTGGTGAACTGTTGACTCTGTGCTGTTAACTGTTGCGCTTGCTAGTGTGTGTGTGTACACTTCCACACCACTCGTACCTAGCTCGGCGGGTGACGCCAACTCGACGTGTGGTGAACTGTTGACTCTGTGCTGTTAACTGTTGCGCTTGCTAGTGTGTGTACACTTCCACACCACACGTACGTAGCTCGGCAGGTGCCGCCAACTCGACGTGTGGTGAACTGTTGACTCTGTGCTGTTAACTGTTGCGCTTGCTAGTGTGTGTGTATACACTTCCACACCACTCGTACCTAGCTCGGCAGGTGCCACCAACTCGACGTGTGGTGAACTGTTGACTCTGTGCTGTTAACTGTTGCGCTTGCTAGTGTGTGTGTGTACACTTCCACACCACTCGTACCTAGCTCGGCGGGTGACGCCAACTCGACGTGTGGTGAACTGTTGACTCTGTGCTGTTAACTGTTGCGCTTGCTAGTGTGTGTACACTTCCACACCACACGTACGTAGCTCGGCAGGTGCCGCCAACTCGACGTGTGGTGAACTGTTGACTCTGTGCTGTTAACTGTTGCGCTTGCTAGTGTGTGTACACTTCCACACCACTCGTACGTAGCTCGGCGGGTGACGCCAACTCGACGTGTGGTGAACTGTTGACTCTGTGCTGTTAACTGTTGCGCTTGCTAGTGTGTGTGTGTACACTTCCACACCACTCGTACCTAGCTCGGCGGGTGACGCCAACTCGACGTGTGGTGAACTGTTGACTCTGTGCTGTTAACTGTTGCGCTTGCTAGTGTGTGTGTGTACACTTCCACACCACTCGTACCTAGCTCGGCGGGTGACGCCAACTCGTCGTGTGGTGAACTGTTGACTCTGTGCTGTTAACTGTTGCGCTTGCTAGTGTGTGTACACTTCCACACCACTCGTACGTAGCTCGGCGGGTGACGCCAACTCGACGTGTGGTGAACTGTTGACTCTGTGCTGTTAACTGTTGCGCTTGCTAGTGTGTGTGTGTACACTTCCACACCACTCGTACCTAGCTCGGCGGGTGACGCCAACTCGACGTGTGGTGAACTGTTGACTCTGTGCTGTTAACTGTTGCGCTTGCTAGTGTGTGTACACTTCCACACCACACGTACGTAGCTCGGCAGGTGCCGCCAACTCGACGTGTGGTGAACTGTTGACTCTGTGCTGTTAACTGTTGCGCTTGCTAGTGTGTGTGTATACACTTCCACACCACTCGTACCTAGCTCGGCAGGTGCCACCAACTCGACGTGTGGTGAACTGTTGACTCTGTGCTGTTAACTGTTGCGCTTGCTAGTGTGTGTGTGTACACTTCCACACCACTCGTACCTAGCTCGGCGGGTGACGCCAACTCGACGTGTGGTGAACTGTTGACTCTGTGCTGTTAACTGTTGCGCTTGCTAGTGTGTGTACACTTCCACACCACACGTACGTAGCTCGGCAGGTGCCGCCAACTCGACGTGTGGTGAACTGTTGACTCTGTGCTGTTAACTGTTGCGCTTGCTAGTGTGTGTACACTTCCACACCACTCGTACGTAGCTCGGCGGGTGACGCCAACTCGACGTGTGGTGAACTGTTGACTCTGTGCTGTTAACTGTTGCGCTTGCTAGTGTGTGTGTGTACACTTCCACACCACTCGTACCTAGCTCGGCGGGTGACGCCAACTCGACGTGTGGTGAACTGTTGACTCTGTGCTGTTAACTGTTGCGCTTGCTAGTGTGTGTGTGTACACTTCCACACCACTCGTACCTAGCTCGGCGGGTGACGCCAACTCGTCGTGTGGTGAACTGTTGACTCTGTGCTGTTAACTGTTGCGCTTGCTAGTGTGTGTGTGTACACTTCCACACCACTCGTACGTAGCTCGGCGGGTGACGCCAACTCGACGTGTGTAATGGTCCCCTTGTTAACAAAAAATTTCTCCTGCATTTTACGGAAAAGTGCTTGTAAAAAATTGCCCAGAAGTGTCCGTAAACTCTCCGTAAAACTACGGACACATTGATTTTCAGAAACGGACTTTCCGTAAATTCCACGGAACCTCTCCGTTAATTTCCAAGTTAGTTTTCTGTACATTGCGTTTAAAATAAAAAGAGATAATGAAAATGTCTTTAATTTTCGTTATGTGGGTGTTCTACCGTGTATAAAAAATTATATTTAAAAACTTAGAATATTTTGTACTTAAGCTAGGTTTGAACCCGAGTCAAAAAATTATCAGTCCACGCCCATTCGCCTACAACTCCCACTTGAAAATTATGGTATAACTTTCATGTTTGTATTCAAAATACAAAAGCATAAATTCAGTTTCTATTAAATTTAGTTAGTGTAATTTTAGTGTTGCCAAATGTTACAGACGCCTGATGCTATTTTTTAATGTTTGAAACAATAGGCCATAGTCGCGTGGATAACCTTAACTGCCACAGAAACGATAATTTTCTTGTTACAGTTGCGAAGGAAGCTTTGTGTAGAATCGGAATTGTTCGTCCCCGTAACTCGAAGCCAAAGGGAATACGGAGACTTTCCGTATTTTGCTCTTACGGACTTAACTTCGTTTTTCGTCATTACGGATTGCCTTTCTGTATATACACTGTACATTTCCGTAAAACATCTCGTAAATATACGGGAATTTTTAACAGTGTAGTGATCGGATTGCATTCAGGTTCCCCAGACTGCTCGGTGGTTACTGGCTCCTGCTGCCTGCACCGAGAATGTACAGCAATGAGCAAGCACCAGCTTACCTTGCAACAGATCACCACACGCGACTGGCTGTAAGCATACCCACAACACTGAATTGCTCATTGCCGGTACAGCTGACTAAGTTGCAAGGTCAGCTGTGATAAATGTGTCATACCAACCCTATAATATTAATAGAAAAGCCCTGATCAGTTTCAACACTTTGAGGACTATACCCGAGTGTAGTTCGGGCAAGGCTTGTTTGAATATGTCTTTCTACGTAAAAATAAATCGCCCGGATATACTGCGACGTTTATTATTGGCTCGTTGTTAGCCAATGTAGTCGCGCGTTCACCGTGTGCCTATTAATGTTTCGCTACAGATGTAACACGTTTTACAATCCATCGTGTTCTTTGAAGGAATTATTAAACGTAACAGTTTTATTCACACGAACTTAAATGTCGACTGGTTGTGATTTTCTACTTATTTTCCGATAACATCCAGCGATACAGTAAAACTCTAATAGTGATAGTTAATTTTTCAAAAGAAAATACATTTCCATATAAACGTAGCCCCGAGTATATACATGCGTACTCCTCAAAGGGTTAAGAAGAAACCCATTATAAAATAGTTGATGTAATAGCGGCGACCAATAGCTTTACCCAGGGAAAGGCGCTGTCTCTATTGGTGTTAACTTGTGTACTTGTGCAGCACCGACCATGATTTAACCTATTCCGCAACATGTCAGACGTGAACGAGTATACTCGGGATAATATGTTACGTCGTTAATATTCCGAAGCAGAATTTTTGCAGGCTTACAAAATAGTTTGATGTGGTTTTTGCTCTAGTTCATTCCGGGTTAGTTACGACTATGCTTCGGCTCTCAAGAGCTCGCTGTTAAGAGCCGCCACGATCTCTTCACTCACTCACTCGCTCACTCACTCACTCACTCACTCACTGAGCTCTGCCAAAGTACTCCCAGGATGTTCCTCTGCCTCATACAAACATTAACCAAGTCTAGAACGTTATACCAAGAGTAAAACACACCATGTGCACACTCGGTTTAATAATGTTTTACATGAGAACTGTTTCTTACTAGTCATTAACAACATACGTGTTATTTCTCTGTTTTTTATTTATATTAGTTATAAATGAAATACTATAGTTTACAGATAAAATATAAGTCAGAGTTCAATTTAAACAAAAATAATATATTTTTATGTTAAGAGATGCATGAAACCCTTGTGGTACATGACATATTTAGGAAATCAGTAATCGCGTCATACATGTTTTTTTTTTTTATAGATTTGATTCAGAAAGTTGCGAGATACTGCAAATAGACTATACCATAACATGATGATTTAGTTAATTATAACATACTCATGGTTGGCTCTACAAGTTTAGTTTGTAGTTCATTGTATTTCGCTCTATCAGTGATATATTTGGTACCAGTAATTTAACACTTGTTTACCGCTATAAAAATATTTTATTGGTTTAGGTTAATATTTTCTTGGTGTAGATTTCCTACACTTCATTCTCCAACTGAGAAGTGTGAAAATATGCCAGTTTATTGCCTTAAAAATTTTTTTTTTTCCTGATTACTTACTGATCATTATATTTTTCTTTCCTTTCTTTGTCTTGCTCTAAAATATAATTCCTATTGATGGATTTGACACGTACAGATTTATCTACGTTTCTACTATATACACGATAGTACTTTCTTAAAAACCGAGCGATATTTTCATGTGCTCTAATTTGTTTGCATAAAATATAGTTTTTAATAATATTGGTTGTTATTAGTTTGTGGTTTCGCTATTTTAATTAATAATTAAGTCGACTGACTGTTTGTTTAGTTATTTATTTTAATTAATAAGTTGCTTCGAATCTATTTTCCGTTTGAGAATTATTTATGGGTGATTTTTCTGTTCATCTGAGTAGGTTATCTATTGATACAATAAAATATTTGTGTGTACATTAAATAATTAAAATTTTAAATATTAACTTGTTGATTTTAAAGTTATGTTGCAAAATAAGTTATACGTACGTGTTATACCTCACGTAATATTTCGTAACTATATTTGTTAATAGGAAAATTTTATTTTCTTTAGGATAAACCAAATTTTAAATGCAAAACCAAATTTAGAACTTAATATATTGAACTACCATTTGTGTACAAATAACAATGTTTAGGATAAACCAAATTTTAAATGCAAAACCAAATTTAAAACTTAATATATTGAACTACCATTTGTGTACAAATAACAATGTGTTTCATAAATATAGCATTCCTTACGATAAAACTCGTGTTGATTTTTCTCTTGCTCTTTTATTATTTTTAGTCCAGGTAGAATTAGAATATAAACCAATACATGATTGATAATTCAAAATGAATGTCAGTGTATAATATAATCACTATTTCTATGATGAGTAAAACAAAATATGTTAATTTCTTTAAATATGGCGCATAATTTCATGAAAATAAGTGATCTGCAGTCTCTGAGAAAAATAAATCTGAATCACTGTTTTTTTTTTTTTAAGCTCTTTGTCGACAACAAATTTGTGAAGTAAAAAGAGGAGAAGAAATAAATGAGGTGCTGTTTATTTAAGCGAAGACTCACTGGCCTGGCGTTAAGCAATTCTTCCACAATGCTCGTAAATTTAATTCCTCAGGACGGCGTTAAGTTCCAGGCGAAGTTAGGTTGGAGCGATGGAGGGAGGAGGGGAGAGGAGGGGGAATGTTTTAATTGAATCAGTCGCGTCTGAAGAATGCGAATTAACGCGCCTTTAAAGCGTTACAGCTGCAATTTAGCTCGCAGCGGCGCCATTTCTCACGATTGCTGACCCGCAAGGTTGGGCATGGAGATTGGGGAGTAAAGGTATTTGGGCAATTCTTAACATCTAGGTCTTGAGAGCCAATGAGGGTGAAGCGAGGTGAATAAGGAGCAGCGCCGGAATGAAAGGGCGAAGGAAACGGGAGATCCCAGAGAAAAATCCCGCCAACCAGCGACATCGTCCGGCACGATTCCCACGTTCGAAAATACAGGAGCGACCCCGCCGGGGTATTGAACCCCGCTCGCCTCGGCGGGGTAGCGAGTAGTCTGGCAAGTACTTCACTTCGGCCCCAAGCTATCAAGACCTCGCTGTTAAGAACGGGATGGATCCCCGATACGGGCGACACTACCACGCACGCCTAGAGCATCATCGCACCTACGCGCAAGGCGTGCAGTGTTTCCGTCGTGACGCTGTACTGTGCAAATTAGATCTTTAACAGTGGGGTTTTATTACACGCTATGAAAACCCACAGATTTAACTACTCCCGTATATTTGCACTTTTATCTTGCTGCTTAAGGAAACTGCATACACAAGCTTTCAAAATGCGATGTTTGACCATTCTCACGAATTTTTCTCTCCAAGAATACACTATGACGAAAGTAAAAAAATTGGGGCATTTCGCGAAAATATTAATGGCCATGCTATACTTTAATATCCTACGTCTACAACCACAACTTCCTTCAGTTATTGGCCCCGTGTCTACACGAGGAGACATGTTCTTAATTGACTGGGCCAATCGTAATAAAGTACTAGGATACTGGGCGTCCGTGATTCGCGTACAGACACTTGAGGCACGTGACATTTGGAATCATCCAACTACTAAAGTACAAACGAACAAAAGTATTTTGAAGTACAGCTGGTCTTGAGATAAGCGTATTCGCGCGCAAATAACTATTTCACAAAAAAACACGGGGTGCCATTCCACTCTTAAGAGCCACCCACATCTCATCACTCGCTCCCTTTCTTTCCTTTTTTTTTTTTTCTAATCGCACGGAAGAATGGGGGACGAGGTTGGTGTAGCGGGTTTTGCCGCGACGTTTCTAGTTCGACGACGTATCTGGCAGTCGAGGTCGTATTGGCAGGCGCCGAGTCGTTCAGTCCGCCTCACGTCTCGAGGACTTCCGTTGACGTCTTAGAGAGAGAGAGAGAGAGTCGGCGAATTCCTAGCCGAGGTGGATTCGCGAGATATTGTATCGTGTCGGCAGCAGGTGACGCCTGAATATCGGCAGGTCTCTCTCTCTCTCCTTGCTGGAATACGTTCACGTCTGCCTGCGACGCTTTTCTGTTCCCGCCCTCTGGAACCCACCTACCGGAAGTGGCAGGAAAGGAAGAAAGGTCCTTGGAAGGGTGGCGGGCAAGGAGGAGGAGATGAGAAGTGAGGGAGGGAGGCTTTGCAGGTTGTTGCCTCGCAACGCGTTAGATCACAAGAGGAGAGCGGATTATCACTTAGTTCAAATCACCACGTCAGCGTACAAGAGCACCGGCGTTTTACGTTCTTTCTGTTTCGACGATCATTTACGTATTTAATAAATTTTATTTTACTTTACGGTCTAGAGCGTAACACATTATAAGTAGGGACAGCGTCCTTAAATCTTTGAACGTGATACAGAAGATTCCGCTTCACTTTTTCACTTTGGTGTTACAAATTACCATTAGAATATCAGATGTTGCTAATTTATTTGTAGAGACCCGAGAATTTCGCGAGTTAATTTATGGATATGTTAAACTGCATCCGCATGTACCGCGGAGTTTCGCTTCTATTGGATCACAGTTTGATAGACACGCCCCGGACGACTTTCGACCAATAACGAACCGGTAGGGAAAACAAGGACCGTATCCCCGTGCTACCTGGGCATTGATTAAACTGGAGCAACAGCCAATGAACAACTAACTGAGGCTCAAGTTCACAAAGGACTGCGGAGTCCAGCTTGTTGCCAAATGTTATCTGCGAAATTTCCCGGTGTCTCTAGTTATTTGTCGTACATTGACATTCAATACAGTATGTTCCTACGCATTATCTCATCATGATTACACGTTAAACAGCACGGAAATAATACAATGTCTCGTATAACTGGCATGTCCCATTGGTAGAAACCTGAAAAATTCGCGAATTCATTTCGGGGAAAAAATGGAATTAAAAACACACGTGTGTTTATAAAACTTCACCCATTGGTCCACACGATGTTTGACACCTCCTAGAGAAGGGCGGTCCAATCGTCACCTTTCACTGTGACAGCAGACAACCAATTTGCACTTGATATCGGAATATTTGAACATAAGACTGCAGAGTCTAGCCAGCAGATCTTTGAACTCGCGAATTTTTCAAGTATCTACCCATTGGTTAATAGCTGCTTTCAGAACTATGTGGGAAACATATAAAGTACTAAAGTACAATTATGACGCATTCACAGTTCTCCGGTAGCATGTTGCTAGTATTCGTGCATTCCTCCAAAAATTATTCGCGATTTCTTCGCATTTAAAAAAAAAATGAAACCTTTGAAAAATTATCCCATATGACGCGTTTGGTTGTTTCGCAAATATGTCACTAGTGTTAAAATATATGTCTTATTTTTGGTAAAATTTAATTCTTCCTTATAATAGGTGTGTTGGTATTGCCGGGTAAGAATAATTCTTATGCGATATATAGGTACACCCAAATTTCACGAAAAGATTTCACAAATAGTTGTATTTCATAACACTTTATCTCAGATCTACGTTTTTGATTGGGTGATCTAGATGTTACGCGCCTTTAGTGTCTGTTCACGAATCCGCGACGTACAGTATCAGCGAAACTTAATTCTGATTGGCCAGTCAACTAAGAAAACGTCTTCTCACAGACACGCGCCGCCAATAAGCAATCGAAAACTGCTGGTACGCTCGTAAGGTATTGAAATCTAGCACGTGCGGAAATCTTTTCGCGAAATTCGCGTGTCCCTAGCGATATATTATTACACTGAGTGCGCACGGATTTTAGTGCGGGCTCCCTTTGGTGTAATTTTATATAATTGGTTTGCTTTTGCACGAGGTGGACGAAAATTCCGGAAGTAGAACTTCAGCAGGACTTCATACAAGTTGGAAGTAACCGCGAATTGATTATGTCCACCGTTGCCAACACCACGAGGCAGTTGTCACTTATCACTAGGGATAGGACAAATTTGCGAATTCACTTCAGGGCAAGATAGATTTCAAACGCGTGTACACTGAAGTCACCTTCGCAATTGGAACAGAGTTTATTAGACACTCCCTGGACGACTCCGCGCCAATAGTCGACTTGCAAGGGAACAAGAAGCGTATCCCGCAGTGTCAAATGTGAGGTAACACTGGGACAACAACCAATGAACATACATCTGAGGTTCCACTATACAAAGGATTGGGGAGTCTAGCATGCAGGTCATTGAACTCGCGAAATTTTCCTATCCCTATGTATCACGATGCGTTGAGTCAGAACACTGCAGCGCCCTTTGGGAACTCACGTCTTCACTTAAGACCTGAAATGAACTTAGGGTCGTGTGGGGTTCGCTTCACCGCGTCAAGGGAAACGTCCTGCAACATTTCGTTTTTGCGCCGCAAGGTTACATCTGGCTGTACGCGATCCTTATCGACTGGCATGCATGTCTGAAGCTACTACCTCATTTCACTGGACCAATGAGGATCGTGATGCTACAAGGCAAAACGTTCGTGATTGCTCTGCAAACAACTTAGCCCGAGTCAAAACCTCGTTCATCCAATCACGAAAGAATTAACTAGGTAGAGTGTTATAGAAGACTTGTTGGGTCAAACAATTTTCGCGATTTTCCGTCATCTCTAACGACCATGAATGTCGTTCTAGAGGTCTGCAAATCCGTGAATAAATCCAGTCTCTTTATTCAACTATTAAAATTATCTATATTTGTTGGGCGGGCACAGCTTTTCTTACGTGGCTACGACTATTTAATTAAAATTCTAGTAGCGTGCTCTCGACATGGGATTAGGAAGCAGTATAAAATAAAAGGCGAAAGGAAGCGTTTCGCGGTTTTAAAGAGCTTTATTCTCGGAGTAGGTGCCGCGCTGAACTGGGGCATACAAACCCGAGGAAAACGCAGTTAAAGATAGAAAGAAAAAAAAAATGTAGGAAAATCATGTGGATTCCCTCGCGGAAGATTTCGTTTCCGCACTGGATTCATCCCGGTCCCGTTTAATTGGCCAGGAGAGGTTCCTTCCGCCGAATGTATGCTGAGAAGACGCCAGTGTGGGTCAGGTAGGATGCTCTGTTAGCAGGGGTGAAGATGCGTGGGGAGGGGGATGGATTAAGCAAATACCAGCAGCAGCCCGTTTGCCTGAAGCTTCGGTGTAGGAGTCCGTCTCTTAGGCCTACCATGGCGTCAGAAAACATTGCTACAGAGAAGTTAACTATAGTACATTCGCGAGTTTCTTTACACTTTGTGAATCAAACCTTTGAAAAAAAAAACACCCCATGTATGACAAGCTCGGTTATTTCCTAAATATATCACATATCACTACCATGTTATACTTGTGTTAAGGTTGAAGTGAAGCAACTGCCTATTGAGCACTGCACCTGAGTGTACAACGTGAACAACTCATAAAAAATTAGTACAGGCACCATAAAAATTGCCATAAAAGTGTGCTTTATGCTGTATACCGTAGAAGAACGTATATATTTTGCAACATTATGAAATTTAAATATACTTTGCAATTGTAAAAAATTAAGCGTTTAATTGAGTCCGAGTTTTTAAACATATTTAAGCGCATTTCCGTTTTGGATGCTTCGAAAAGCAGGATTTACAAGAAAACCTTCTTCAAGAAAGAGCGTCATAGTATTTACTGTAAAAAAAAAAAAAAAACCCCCACACACATAGGAATAATATATATCGTGCAAAACTCACGTTATTTTTTAGCATTAAGCTCCACAGTACTATGTATACTGGAGCCGGCGTCGTTTCTCCATTGGCTGCTACGTAAATGCCAAGTCACTCCCTTCCTGAGTGAACTGTACGTGATTGGGTCACATGATTGCGAAGTGTTAATTTATTGGCGCAGAGTTACCCCGGGACGTGCCAAATGAAGAATGGTCCGACGACAAACATAGTGCAAAGGAAGAGTGTTTTAAGTTTAACATTTCTTCATATAATATCGCGAATTTTGGAGGTCGCCAGCTACGTTGGTCACGGTATTCCCAATTCCCATTCACAACTCTCCTACTGATTCACGCAACACCGGTCACGCCTTCTACGGTGCGTGCGCAACGTTCACGACAGGCTAAGTATCCGCCAATACAATGCCGAGTTGAAAGTGCCCCAATCAAATGTTCGACCGCACGTAGAAAAATATACAAGCCATCCTGTTCATGTGAGTAATTTACACGCACAGTGTTACTCGCGAAATACCAGGTTGCAGAAAACCCTAGAAGTAATATTTCTTCGCCCATGCTTATTCAAAGAATGCGGATTTCGTGATGCGATGTCAAACTCCACATAACTCAGTTACATATATTCAGACAACGTAATATTACGTCGGAAGCACTCAAAGTGTTAACAGCCTAGACGTTTACACAAAGTGCCGCAGTCGAGCGCACTCAGCACGAAATAGTTCTCATGCAAAATATCATCAAACTAACTCTTTATCAACAAGTCTACTTTTGCGCCGTATCAACTCTTTCAGTGAATTATAAATATATAATTTTAGGAGTTGCAACAAAAACAAATCTTTTGTTCGGACCTGTACTGATATCCAGACGACGTTTAGTCTCACATCGGGACCAACAGAACTCTATATGTGCTCTATGTTACTGGCGGCAGTGGTTTATGTATGAGGCTACGGAACATAGGGCCACAACAGGGAATGATGTCTCACACACGTAGGGAACCTCTCTCATTGGACGGTTTGTTCTGCGGTGTGCAGTGCACACCATTTAGGCCATTTCGTATGCATCGTCCCAGACTGTCCCAGACACTGTTACTGAAAGAGTTAATTTATGAATGAGTTAATATAATTTATACATTAGAATGGAAGTTAAAGTACAATTTAAGAAAATAAAAATATACTTGTAACCCATTCAGACACAGTGTCCACATGTGTGTACGTAAAGCACGTGTATGTAATTTTTGGCCTGTACTGCACACTGCGAAGCCCAATGACCAACGATCTTACCTTTTCGTAAATGATTCGCGAGCCGTCTTAATGGGATATGTCATAACTGGCTCATATAATTGTAGCCGAATACACAACTTACAGATCATTGTATGTGGAAACGAAGCAAGTGTGTCGACTTAAGTACAGCACTCATAACATTTTTTTGTTTGCAACACCTGAAATTGTAAATTAAAGTGGGCCTGAAAGGGCTGAGAGAAGCATTAAAAGCATGTGATACACGACATATGCATAAAACAAGCAAAGACGTAATATATGGGGTGGTTTTACAAATGTAAAAATCAAAAAGTGTAAAGATACTGCGAATATACTATACATAAGGTCCCCTTCTTCTCCCCCTCCGGCACGCCAAAACGTTGAAGCCCCGAGTTATATTTGAATCGCTCGTTGTGTTTCTGAACGTACCCTAGTGAAGAGTGTATTGCACGCACGTCCTAGCGGATCGTTCCAGGACTCCCCCCCCCCCCCCCCGGGGGGGGGCGGATCATGACAACATGTGGACTGCGACCAACTACGGCCGCACTTAACGAAGTTAGCCTGCGAGCCCGGGACTACTTTCTAGGGCTTCGCCCCCTTCCATCCACGAGGTGGTAGACTGCCGGCCACCGATCCACCCCGCAAGCGGAAACGCGCAGAGTAATTTCGTCAGAGGGGCCGCGGTGACTGAGCGGTTAGACTGGTCGCATCCCACCAAGGCGAATCGGGCTCAATCCCCCACCTGGTCGCTCCCCCGGATTTTCGCAAGGGGGAATCGTGCCGGACGATGCCGTTGGTCGGCGGGTTTTCTCGGGGATCTCTCCTTTCCCTCGCCCTTTCATTCCGGCGCTGCTCCATAATCATCTCAATTACCCTCATCGGCTCTCAAGACCTAGATGTTAAGAGCCGCCCAATTCTCTTCAGTTAACTATTTGCTGGTATTCAACGCGCTGTACATATTTCCCACAGTGTTCTCTTCTTATTGGCCGTCATGCATCAAAGAAGCTACTATCACATTAAATAGGGCCAATGAGGCAGAACGTTTGTGATTGGCCTGCAAAGAACTTAGCCGAGTCAAAACCTTGGTCGTCCAATCATGAAAGGATGAACCAACTACAGTGTTATCGAAGATAAATCGGCTGAAAAAATGTTCGCGGTTTTTAAGCACCCCTATTCATAGTGTTGTTATAAGAGCATTGTAAGTATAGGCTATTCACGATAAAGTGAGCACTTTTGAAAGTCATCTCATTTGGTATAATAGTCAATAAATGTATTTTATTTTAGCCTTAGACGTTATCTTCCGAGTGCGGTGGAATATACAGACTGCACTTATTATTTATATGAAAATATTTATTTAAAAAGGTGATTCAAGGATAAAATATGGCTGAAAGTATAAAGTAACTAGGGCCTCAAACGTGCTCACTTTACCGTGAACAGCGTATACTAGCGTATCAACGGAAGCATACCCGTGTGAGTTTCAAGTACAGAGAAATTATCATACAACCGTTACGCGAGATACATATTTTGTAAGTATTCGAGTTTCTCTTCTGGAAAGCATTGACAATTGAAGACGTCTTATTAAAAAAATATCGTCATTATATTCAGTGTAATTATATTTGCAATCGATATGTTACAAATGACCGCGCTTCAGTAGACCTGGCACGCACAATTCTCGGGTTGGTTGCGGAGGGCGTATATGGAGGAGTTGTACCGCGGTGCTGCCGTGTCAGATGAAGGATTGGCAGAATTATAGCCAGGGTCAAGTGTCAGGGGTGAATGGGGAGAAGGGCGCATCACCAGGTGGTCCCGAGATGACGGATGCCTGTTCTACACGCCCTCCTCCCCCCCCCCCTGGAAAATTGAGGAGGGAGGTGGGGGACTTGTCAGGAACCTGCCTGGGTCCATGTGATATAGCAGCGCAAGAGCCGGGCGGGGAGTTATTGCCTCTGGGTGTCTTCCGTACCTCCCCACCCTTCACTCGCACTATTGCCTGCGAGGGGGTTGAGAGGGTGGTGGGATGGGGGGGGGGTAGTCGATAACCTGGGAGGCCTTGAACGTCCCCGCCTTGCCGCCAGTTGCTCAGGTGTAGCAGGCCTTCCGCCGTCTTCCAGCGGCTGTCGAGCGAGGCAAGGACACGTACCGCTAAAGACGAGGGGTTTCGCACGATGCAAGATGAGTGTGCCAAACTTGCGCGAGAT
This sequence comes from Dryococelus australis, assembly GCA_029891345.1. Classification (NCBI taxonomy): domain Eukaryota; kingdom Metazoa; phylum Arthropoda; class Insecta; order Phasmatodea; family Phasmatidae; genus Dryococelus; species Dryococelus australis. Next base: position 19,226,020 of record CM057003.1, on the reverse strand, counting down.
GCCGACCTTGCACGAGAATTTCTTGCACAAGTTTGTGTGCGAGGCACATCTTGCACGTAATGAGGAGGTAGAGCCGGTCCTATTTTTTTTTTTTCGTGCAAGGCGATGCATGTTGCGATCCTATTGGTCCTTGTATGCTGGTCATGTGACCTGTTGTGACATCAACCATAGGGCAAAATAAAATCATAATCTGAGGTGTGCGAAGAGGAATACAGGGCAATATAACATTGCTGAAAAATAACTGTGGAGTTCAGACAGTTTGCTAAGAATAAAACGAAAACAATTATATTTTGGAGGGATAGCTTTGAAACAAAAACCTTGTTGAAGTGAGCTACTTCATATTTTATATTATAATATAATCGCTGTTTGGTACTAACCAGGGCTATCAACTAATTTTGATGCGATACAGTATTCATCTGCGTGTGAACTCGTTTCGCACGAAATTTAGTTGGCATTCTCGTGCGAAACCTTTCGTACGAAGTCTTAACGTGAAATGCATCTTGCATCGTGCGAAGCCGGCTTCAGCACTTCCGACACTCGGAGATATTACAGAGTAAATAAATACACGGGAGAGGGAACGGCGGGACAGTCCCTTTGATGTGCACCTTCCCTCTCGCTGATTGGCTGCGCGAGCCCTGGGAACGGGCCTTGGATCCGATCGGCTACCGCGTGTCGCGAAAGGTCTGTCGGGCTAGACTGTCGGCTGGCGAGTAAATTACCGGGGCGCTGATTGGCGGCATCTTGCTGGTCGGTGACGCCATTTTGCTGGAGTTATGCTGGATTCACTTAGTCCCGACAAACACAGCACGATACGACAAAAACCGCAACCACGACACAACATTTATATTTACAACGTGTCTGCTTGAATTTACAGCCCAACGGTTTACTAATGTGACACGAAGAGTAGAATTTTTCGGAACGATTTAGAAGGCGCTGATTAATTACGCTAATTTCAAAGTCGGCGGGCAGACGGGAAATTTTATAATACATGATGGTGACAAAATATTATCGCTAATGCATACATATGTGAAACTATTATCTTTAAGAGTTAAATACAGTAACTTTCAATCTTTTTTTTTTATGCTGAGTATTTGCCGTAGTAGGGAAAGCTTGTCATACAATTTCATTTTACAAGGTTGTACACTCTGTGTGTCATGTCGCACGACACGACGAAAATATAAATAATTTGTAATCCAAAATTGCTGTTCGGACGACCGATTTCGCCGGGCTTACGTCAGATTTATCTTGTATTTCATTGGTTGTTTGGTTTTTAGTGTCGTGTCGGGAGTGTTGTGTCGTGCTTGCCAGGGCTATGTGACTCCGGCATTAGCTGGAAAAGTGGCTGTTTGACATCTGTATACTTAAGTAATCTGTGTCGATATTACTTAGCGAAATTATGGCTTGCAAGAAGCTAGATGCGTATTATCTATACGTGTATGTGAGTAGTAGAACATTTCATTGGCGCAGACGCGCGAAATTCGTATTATATTATAGACTTCGCCGCCATCTATGTACCTGAGTTCAATTTGCTATTTCCTTGGCTACTGGCAACTATACAGCGTCATTTACCCTTGTGACCGCTTGACAAGGGATTGGTTACTGAACCTTTGTGCTTATAAAAAGTGGTTGAAAGTGTAGATACTTGAGACGTGCAACGCAAGCTGTCAACCAATAGCATGAGACAAAAGAACCGAACATAACAGAACATATTAAAATGGCACCAGTACCCAGCTGAAGGCCATAACTGGTCTTAGTTACTCAAATTTAAGATGAATGTGGGAAATGGTCGAAACATAAAATTTGCCGCGTTATAAAAATTAAAAACAGATAAAATTTTAAAACTATAGATGCTTAAAATTATGTTTTTTGTTACAATCTAGAAGAAAAGGTTACGTTATAATTTTAAAATGTCAAAAGTTAGAATTCCTCTGCCTCCACCCTTGAACCCTCACCCCGCCATCATCTCCGGAGACAGAGGGGCCGACGGTTGTCGTTTTGTGTGGTGTCCGTCGTGTGTTTGATGTTTGTGTTTGTGTTGTGATGGTGTCGTCAGTGTAATGTTGCTTATGTAGATGTTGTAGGTGTTTTTCCTTTCTTTGAATTGTTCTTGTGTGTATCTGTAAAAGGACATGCAACATTTTGAAGTTCAGTCTCCAGTTACAACGTGACACGAATTTTGCAGGTCCCCATTCATTGGCCGCTGCCTATTGCTTCCGCCATGTCTTGCGTTTGCTCGTCGACAGACGGTTCATCATGTGTGACAATGAATGCTTGTTAATGGCCCGCTGAGTCTGGACATATTCACGTCCTATAAGAGCAGACAGTCGAATAGTATTTTCCATTTTATCAAGCTCGTTCACGCAGCAAGTCTTGTGGAATTTTTTAAGGCGCAGATTTCCTATCTTGCTCTCCTTGCATACTAGACTTCAGAATAAAATTAATTATAAGGATGTATGAGATACTAAAAACGAGAGAATATAAATAAATGATCGTCGTATCGTATACGAGAACGGAAACTGTTTTCAAAGGTTTAATATATATTTTTTGTATTTTTTTTACAACAGCGAGAGTTAGATGAAAAAATAATGTAAACAACATCATGACGTCACTGTCTGAACACGTGATTTTGAAAGTACTGTAGGCATAAACTCATCTTTACTCTATTCTCCCTTCCGTGGACAGCAGTGGCATCTACCAGCAGATGCAGAACTACATGGAAGCATTCACTTCACAATGCAAACGAAATTGGCTGCGCCACGTCGAAGAGAAAATCAGACGCTTGCAAACAAGGAGTTACTGGGCAACGACTGGAGGAATCCGATTTTCGGCGTGATTTCTCTATAGACCGCAGTGAGGGTGTTAAGGTGTTGGCGGGAGAGTGAATTCGTGGTCGGGCGGTGGTATTTTTTCGTGGTTGCCGAGGGGTGTGTGTGGGGAGTGGGCGGGGCAGGGGGAGACGGCAACATCCATCACCCGGGGCGCTACGTCGGCAAGAAGCCGGGCCAGAGGCTAGGAGGGAAAGTCTTGCGGTGGTTCCACGCTCCATTACACAGCTCAGGGCACGCGCCTATCTCATCAATTACCAGCCAGTCATCGGCCGCGACTGGTTGTGCTCTGTGTGGGGGGGGGGGGGGTTGCTACCCCTTCATCGCCACCGCAACAACACTACTTCACCCCCCAACCCCCTGGAAGAGCTGCGGTGTCGACAACACCCCGCGCAACTCCACGTGGTAAGAAATGACTCGCCGACGTGCTCTGGGAATACTTCGGAAAACAACTTTTTAAAAATGCATGTCGGTGACTACATATACCGGAGAATGCGTCAGGCATCAATTGACGCTGTAAACTTTAACTATACTGTATTCTACAAATTTATAAAATTCAGTAGAGAGAAAATTTGGGATGGGTGATGAATAACTGTTTTCATTAACTTTGTTGAGGTATATTCTACTCAAGTTGGGAAGCTGAATGCTTTAAGTTTGGCAACTGAAAATGTTGGGCACCAGAGTGAATTGGTGTCGCTCTTATGTTGGATGTTGGATGCTAAAGGATTTTATAGGTCAATGTAGCGGAATGATAGGTTTAAAAAAATTATTATTGATTGCTCTGGAGGGATTTATTAATTTTTTTATTTTTTTATAGTCTGTCTTGCCTTCGTTACTTTCGGGTCTCTAACAAGTATCCATGAACATAGTGAGGGATTCAAGTACAACTCAGTTCGCGCCACACCTGGGGATTTTGGGATATGACTCCACCGCGGAATGTATTTGCGAAATCTCCAGGGGTCCTACCTATTATGTAACTCATTTCTGTCACGGTTATCCCGTAACTATCTCTACGAAGCGAAATTGTGTTCCGTAATTCAAAAGGTCGCCATGGCGGTATTTCCGATGTCTTGTGATTCTCTTTCATAAAGAGATGCCAAGAGTTACCTTAACTTTATTAACGACAGTGGAAAGAAAATTACAGACATATTGTGGTTTGTCCTTTCTAGCAAACACGCTCCACGGAGAAAAACAAGAAATTGTTTGAATAACTAACGAGCTTACTTTCCTCTACATGGGTGCAAATAATTTGTTAGTGAAGTTCTTAAAAGCTTAGATAGTAAGTAGGCCTTGACATTTCGCTGACAGCAGTATCATTTCCTTGGGCAAGTAGGCTGAAAATACGTATTGAAATGCTCTTAAAAATGATAATATTTTCACACGATCGGTGTCTGGAATACGTGTAAAAAGTATATTTTATTTTTAGCTTGTGATAGTCTCTAATGTTCCGTTCCAACGCAACTACGAGACGATGGACTTTGCCAACGGGTTAGTGTTGCTATCTCGTGATACTCAAAATTAACTACAATCATCTGAAAACTTGTCTCATAAAAGTGTTATTCTAAAATGTACTGTATTAGGAAGTAAATACTATTGGTACTTCAACATTCACTATATTAATGAGATATGTGAAACAAGACTCTCCATAATAACGGGGAAAAATATAAATAACAACCAGATGGTTGATTTTCAAAACGCAGCCCGCAGCGTTGTCGACCTATGGGATGTCTTCAAAAGACCTTTAAAGGAATGCGTTACAAAATACCGCTTAAAGACAGTTATGAGTAAGTGTCGTCATAGCTGTCGTTAGCCTATCATAAAGATGATCGCAGTGAGTAGTTAAGAGAATATGCACCGAGGACTTCACATCACACTTGTACGCTCAGAGCTTTCATCAGACAATTTGGTATTGATTAAGGGTGTCGCCCACTTGGAGGTTTTTTTTTAGCGCGTTTGAGGCAGAGAAGCGCGGGAGCATTAAGGACTACACTGACACGCGCGCCTGTTGTATCTTCGCTCCTACGTGCAAGGCTCTGAACTGGCGTGCAGTGTCCTCGTCGTGCTGCTTGTACCTATGAGACTTAAAGCGGTGAACCTATCATTTTAGTGGTGGAAAGTCTGTAACATGGTTCAATACAGGTCTTTATAATAATGTCGCATGTTTCCAACCAGTATACAGGAGATTGCAAAATTGCATGTCAATACTTCGGGGAAACATTCTTCATATTTGGAGGAAGAAAAAATTATATAAACATAGGTCCGCAAACGCTTCGCTTCTTTACTACAGCCCGTAATACACTATCTACCAAAAAGTAATTGGACACCCGTGAAGCTAGGTAATTCAGTACATCAGTTGACTTGTGTTTCACGGCCTTCGGCGTAGGACCGCTGGTGTTTGTCCGTGGTAGCATGAACACAGAGGCCTATTGTAACATTCTGGATAATGAAATGCTCCCAACATAGTGGCGTTTTTACGGAATGGACCCGTGTTACTTCCAGGATGACAATGCCGGGTGCCATGTTTCAAGAGCTACTATGCAGTGGTACGCCGACAACAATGTTCGCCGATTGGACTGGCCCGCCCAGAGCCCCGACCTCAACCCTATAGAACATCTTTGGGACGAATTGGATCGCTGGATGAGGGCTCGTCAGGCGCAGCCAAAATCCATTGCTCAACTCATGGAATGGTTGCAAGATGAATGGCAACGAATCCCTGTGGATGTCCTGCAAACACTCGTAGAGAGCATGCCAGACAGGGTGGCTGCTGTTATAGCCGCAAGAGGTGGCCCTACGAGATTCTAACGGGGTGACAACCACCGAGCAAACATTGTGGACAGGTGCCCAATTACTTTTTCGTAGATAGTGTACATAAATGCACGACCCGCGGGCTGGATCATATTACTGTGAAATGTCATTGCAGCTTTCGTTTGCATGATACACGACACCTCACACTACTACACTACACCTAGAACAGTAGGAACTGCACAGGAATTAGTTACACATGTGTGAAGGCTTATTGTTGGCACTAAAGGAATCGTTCAAAATGTCCTCCATCAGCACGAACACATACATCAACCCTCCGTGGATGAACCCCTGGGAAATTCCTGATTGTTTCGCAACCCGTCACTATTTTGGTCACGAAGGGTGCCCACATCGTCCACTGGGGTTGCATAGATACACAAGTGCCTTTAAATGTCCCTGCAAATAAAAATCTAGCGGATTCAAATCAGAACTCCTCGGGGGCTGGTATGGGACTACCAATTACAGCTGCGATGGCATTCCACAGTAACATGATCCAGCCCGCGGGCCATACACTCTACGTTATGTATAATGGGCTTTAGTAAAGAAACGATGCGTTTGCAGACGCACGTCCATATCGAATTTTTTTTTCATCCCCCAGATGTGAGGAATGTTTCCCCGCAGTAGTGACGTGCAATTTTGCAACATCCGTCTTTAGCTAAGTTGTAGGGCACGGGAATATTATATATAATGGGCGTGGTGTATTGGGAGTATTGTATGTACCTCGCCTGAAGTGTGTTTTCTTTTCGTGTATTGGTATCATAGGGACACGTTTAATGGTTCGGTTTTAAAAAAAGGTGATTTATAACACACTGCAAAACATTTCAAGCGACAGTAGGCCCACACTCATTACCACTCCATCGAGTATGTCGTGGGTGGTCGAACTGCGTCTGCGGTGATCTCCAAGGGTGCTAGAGAGGGACACAGATCTGCTATAAAAGTTGGGCGTTCTCTCCCTGGACCCTCTTCACCAGTAGGAGTGATGACGGGGTAACCTGCGGGCACAATGGGGCGTGAGCGCGAGGGTGTCCCGCCCAGGGGTTATTTATGGCGGTCCCCCCCCCCCCCCACACACACACACACACTCGGCACTCGTAAATGAGGGTCCGCTGGTCTCGGTCGGAGAGAGTTCGCGTGCGGGCTGGGCGCGTGATAATGGAGGCCGCACACCAGGTGCGCTGGACACTGACGAAGCTGCGCGGTTCGCTTCGTTTTACACCGTCGTTTGTTGCAGCCATGGAGGTAATAGATGATGGAGTGGCAAAAGCCTATCTTCTCCACGTTTATCAACTGAAGCCGATGCCTTGTCTGACTTCTTTCAACTGCGCATGCGCAGACAGATTGTTCACATCAGCTGCCATATTATAAGTGGAAAAAAGTTACATAGTAAGCAATGTAAAACATGCACCTTTTTGCCACTACTAGCCCTGTCCTTGTCTTTCATTTTCGGCTTCACTTTCGTGTCTCCGCTTCCACTCCATAGACTAATACCTCCATGGTTTCAGCACGGACGTCCAAAATTCCCGTCTTTAACGTGGCTGCAGAACTAACGTCAAGACGTTGTATACTCGCCCTGCTACTGTCAGTGGCCACAGGGTATGTAAGATTTCAGAGGTGAAACAACCGATTAAGGTGGCCGCCTGGTTGAAGGAATTTCGCTCGTCTTAGGCCTAAAAGCGTGGGAGCTCTAGGGGCGACCGAGACATGCGCATCTACTCTCTCATCGCCTCTACGCGCAAAGCACTGAACTGGCGTGCAGTCTTGCCGTCGATAACGCGTCTTTATGGGACTTTCAGTGGAGGTCGTACCATTTTATGACGTGACAATAAAAATAAAGATTTGATGCACTCGGGGCCTATTCATTTTTTTAATGTTTTGTACCGGAATGTTCATACGTAAAAATTACAGTGAAAACAACTGTTTTAAGCCATTTTCACTATCACAAGAACTTGCTTTACAGATAAAATGGAAAAACTGGAAAACGTATACAGACGCGTCAAGTTTCTTAAATGCCATTCTTAAGCAGATCTCACTCAAACACGTTGGACAGTTATTGTAATAAAACTTTTTCTGCTGGAGCTCTGCACGCCCATCCGGCAGGCGGCCACTTTAATACGCAAACTGCAGTAGCACACATAGGAGCCGCGGTGGCTGAGAGGTTAGACTACTCACCTCCCAGCAATCCCGGGCCGGGTCACTCCCGGATTTTCGCATGTGAGAATCGTGCCGGACGATGCCGCTGGTCGGCGGGATCTATCCGTGTATCTCCCGTTTCCCCCGCTCCTTCATCGAGGCGCTGCTCCATATTCACCTCGCCTCGCCCTCATCGGCTCTCAAGACCTCGGGGTTAAGGGTCCTATGTACCTGAGTATTTCAAGGTCAAGAAGCGAGGGAGCGATACGGGCAACACTAACACGCACGCCTAGCGCACCATCGCTCTTACGCGCAAGGCGTGCAGTGTTTCCGTCCTAACGTTTTACTGTCTAAGCTAGGTCTGTAAATGTGGGGTTTTATTACACGCGATGAAAGTACACAGATCAAACTACCTGCGTATAATCGTACTTTTCTTTTACCGCTTTAATAAACTTCACAGGGAAGCTTTAAAAATGCGCTATTTGACCACATTCACTGATTTTTTTCTCCATTAATACACTTAATATGATACAAGTAAAAATATAGCGATATAGACAGTAGTTTTTTTTTAAATCCTTTATGGTAAAACTTCGTATTTCCAGAACATTTATTTACCGAGACACGAGTTCAGGGGCAAACAACGATTTCACAAAAAAAAAAAAAAAAAATTATGTTAGGACCTTTTAAGAGTCGCTCAAATATCTTCACTCACTCACTCACTCACTCACTCATTCCACTGCACTTCCCTGGTGAAGGTTTTCAGAAAACGAACATCAATTGCTGTGACGATGTTAGATGTGGAGGACCAAACCAGGAGTTGCCGTTCGAGCTTGTCCAGCTCCGGATCGTGCTGAGAGGGCGTTACCCGCCATCCGGGTTGGTTAGATAGAGAAAGAGCGAGAGATAGAGAGTGGATTAGGGGGGGGGGCTGGGGGAAACGAAGAAGGACTCTTCGGGAGAGCTCTGGTCGCGGTAATCCCGCGGGATCGTCACTTTTCCTCTCCGTTCCTTCCCATTTCTTCGGGTCCCACGCCCGTCTCCTGGGAGAGGGCACGGAACCCCCCCCCCCCCCTCCCACCATCCAACACTGACATCCCTTGACACTCACCAGCCATCTCCGTGTGCGCACTGCTGGACCGGACATCATCTAGGTCCATAGCGTAAATAAAATGTGGGCTGTTCACGTTTCATTGAACACTATTGAAATCAACATTTAATAAACATCACTGCCCCACGGCTCTGAAAGTAGTTCCCTTTATTAACTTTGAATTGAAAATGTTAGACAAACATTTGTGAATACTGAAATCGTTTCTTTTGCTTTCTGTTTTTTAAATGCGTATTATAAGTCCAAATGTGCAAGTTTGTAAAATATTTACTTTGCTAATAACTCCATACATACGTTTATTTCGCCGACGCATCGAGTGAACAGACCCATGCAACTATTAAGTTGTACGTATGGTCGAAGAATACACAATGCGCATACAAGTAAATCTTAAGTAGGGCTTTCAAGAGTGCTCGGTTTAACGTTTACAGCTGTTACTAGTACAGAGTGGAGACACAATGATATTACAGTAAAAATTTTTGTGCGCTTCGCTAGCAATTTATTGGGAAACTATTCGCCAAAATATTTTTTGTAACACTAAAAGTGAAATATTGATGGTTTATAACATACACATACGTACACATAAGATACTAAGTTAATTATGTAAGTCCGTGTTTTAATGCACAGATATTCACATCAAAAGGTGTAAAAAAATCTGCTCTAAAACATATGTCGAGTCACAGAAATAATCTTATTAACTAGTTTCTAAAAATATAATTGTCAAAACAAAAAACAATGTTTTTACAGTGTCGAATGCTTAGTTGTTTTATATTTCATGGCCACTCTGCGAAAACGCAACAAACGCGAAAACTATTGCACCGCTACTTTAAATGAGATTTTTCGATTACTTATCTACGTTCTACCACTTGCTACTTTTGGTAATTTGTTATAAGCATAGTTGCCCACCATTTCTCACCCACCGAAGTTACGACCACCAAATTAATATCACAGACATCACTTACGACTGATATCAAGGATATAAGGACAAATAGACCTTAAGCCTTGTTATAAGCATAGTTGGTCAGCATTTACGAACCTTTGAAGTTCGGGAACTTGTAACAACCGTCCACGCATGTAATGAAAATAAAGGTACTCATACAAGTGCGTCGCAAAGTTACAGCTGCATGTAGGGTCTGACAGCACACATACGCATCGGCCACGTGACGTCATCCAAGATGGCCCGCCAGCTCGTCCGCTCGAACACAACCTGCAGCCTGGTGCTGGTGAACAGTCATTATATAACTGCTACGATTACACTGTGTTCCAAATGACCAACTACTTTCCTGGTGCCCACATTCTGAGTCATGGCTCGGAATGCTGTGATGAATATATTCATTTTACCCGGGGAAACCCTTCTGCGTTCAACCAAGCGTGCAGGGGGAAGCGACGAACGTAAATATTTAACGCGCAGAGGGACTTTTAGGTAGCGAAAATTCATTTGCAGCAGTTGAACGTCTGAAGCAAGCGGGAGACGTCTGAACGAGTTCAAGTTCGCGTGTGGGCGGTTTCCACTTACATACTCACTGCGTGTCCGATATCTCTCTCTGTGTGTGTGTGTATGTATATATATGTGTGTGTGTGTGTGAGTGTGTATGAACACATGCCTGTCTGAGCGAGGGGCTGACGGTCGAAAACGCAAACCGGAAAGCTCGCGCACTTCATACATATCAAACAGCGACGTGATTACAACCAAACGTAACATATTCCGTGTGACGGCGCGGTTCGGCCGCGCTTTATAAAAACCGCTTTCAAAAGCAGACGGTGCTCTCCCCCTTCGCCCTCACTTAACACCAACCTACCCCATGCGTCGCCGCTGGAAATATTGACATAAATTACTCTCGCAATGCCGACGGAGGGTCTACCCCTCTCCCCCCACCACCTCGCTATTCACTTTCGGACATCTGCACCCAACCCTCCCCGGCCTTTTTTTTTTTTGTACAGTATGTCCCCCCCCCCCCCCCCTGCGGGATATGCAAGACTTCAGCATGCATCATCACACCGAACCCCTTCGTGCTGCTCAGGAAGGCGTGGAAAAAAATTATGGGAAGATTTGCCGAGTGTTGGAGAGTAACTGCTGGACCTTCAGAGTCAGAAGGCTGCAAGTCCGCAGAAAGAACATGGAGAAAGAGCCCAACAAAATGCAAAGTTCTACATGCACGTATTCAGGAATTTTGTTTGGGAAGGGTTAACATGAGCGTAGCCTGGGTGTAATCGAAGTGGAAAAAGGGGGGGGGGGGGGGGGAGACGGTGAAAATATTGAAATTATGTGCCAGACAAATTAGTTAGATATATTATACTGTACTCTACACAAATATTAGCATAGTTACTTCCAAATTTTCTAAAGACCTACTAAAATTTTACTTTAAGGCTATTGCTTCGAATAATTCAAACTAAGTCTGGAAATTACACCAAATGGACAACACACAGGATTACTGCACTCTCAATTATAAAATATTTAGTACGATAACTATTTGTTTCCAGGTGTTACCAACACTCCTGTTTTTATTTCTCTACTTTTATTCACGAAATTTACGAAATGTTATAATTTATAGAGTGATCTTAAATAAAAGTTATATTAAACAAAAAAAAAAGGCTCCTTTGTGTTAAGAGGAGTATAAAATCTTGTTATACGTGGTGTATTTAGGAAATAACCAAACACGTCATACTTAGGATAACTTTTCAAAGGTTTGATTCAAAAACTGTGACATAACCAGGAATGACGGAAAATGGCGCAAATTTTTTGAGTCAGCATACCGTATTTTCGGTAACATTATAGTTGATTTATCCATTTATGACTGGATGACCTAGGTTTAGACTCAGCTAAGTTCTTTGCAGGCCAATCACAAGCGTTCTGATTTAGAGTATCAGAATCCTCATTGGCCCAGTTTAATGGGGTAGTGGGTTCATACTTGCATGGTGGCCAATAATAAAAAGAAAACTGTCGGAAAAATATATACAGGACGTTGAATCCTAGCAAATAATTAACTTTTACCGTTATCTGTGCGCTGAAAGAAAAGGTTTACTAGTGGCTACAAGAACTGTTTCTTCGATGTTTTCCAAGGCGAAATTTTGTTGCTGGTAAAACAGATTGTGCTGCCCAATAACACGTTGTGCTGCCCAATAACACGTAGATTGCAAGTATCAACGTTATTTAGTGCACACTAACATATTTGTCTATTAACAATGAGTTTGTCAGCTGCGCCCAAACATTTAGTTGGCAAAAATAGCATCAATGTCGTCCACAGTAATAAAGAAACAGTTTGCAGTGCCCAATAACACGTAGATTGCAAGTATCAACGTTATTTAGTGCACACTAACATATTTGTTTATTAACTTACAATTTGTTGGCTGACACCAAGGCATTTAGCTGGCAACAATAGCATCAATGTCATCCACAGTAATAAAGAAACAGTTTGCAGTGCCCAATAACACGTAGACTGACAAGTATCGGCGATATTCAGTGCTCACTAACATATTTGTTTATTAACAATGAGTTTGTCAGCTGCGCCCAAACATTTAGTTGGCAACAATAGCATCAATGTCATCCACAGTAATAAAGAAACAGTTTGCAGTGCCCAATAACACGTAGACTGACAAGTATCGGCGATATTCAGTGCACACTAACATATTTGTTTATTAACAATGAGTTTGTCAGCTGCGCCCAAACATTTAGTTGGCAACAATAGCATCAATGTCATCCACAGTAATAAAACATTTAGTTGGCAACAATAGCATCAATGTCATCCACAGTAATAAAGAAACAGTTTGCAGTGCCCAATAACACGTAGACTGACAAGTATCGGCGATATTTAGTGCACACTAACATATTTGTTTATTAACAATGAGTTTGTCAGCTGCGCCCAAACATTTAGTTGGCAACAATAGCATCAATGTCATCCACAGTAATAAAGAAACAGTTTGCAGTGCCCAATAACCCGTAGACTGACAAGTATCGGCGATATTTAGTGCACACTAACATATTTGTTTATTAACAATGAGTTTGTCAGCTGCGCCCAAACATTTAGCTGGCAACAATAGCATCAATGTCATCCACAGTAATAAAGAAACAGTTTGCAGTGCCCAATAACACGTAGACTGACAAGTATCGGCGATATTTAGTGCACACTAACATATTTGTTTATTAACAATGAGTTTGTCAGCTGCGCCCAAACATTTAGTTGGCAACAATAGCATCAATGTCATCCACAGTAATAAAGAAACAGTTTGCAGTGCCCAATAACACGTAGACTGACAAGTATCGGCGATATTTAGTGCACACTAACATATTTGTTTATTAACAATGAGTTTGTCAGCTGCGCCCAAACATTTAGCTGGCAACAATAGCATCAATGTCATCCACAGTAATAAAGAAACAGTTTGCAGTGCCCAATAACACGTAGATTGCAAGTATCAACGTTATTTAGTGCACACTAACATATTTGTTTATTAACTTACAATTTGTTGGCTGACACCAAGGCATTTAGTTGGCAGCAATGTCGTTAAGGTGATCGCCTGGTCAAAAAAAGGAATTTTGCACGTCTGAGGCATAAAAAGCGTGGGAGCGCTAGGGGCGACCGAGACATGCGCATTAACTCTCTCATCGCCTCTACGCGCAAAGCACTGAACTGGCGTGTAGTCTTTTTCTCGTCGATAACGCGCCTCTATGAGACTTTCAGCTGAGGCCCTGCCATTTTATCGTAATAATAAAAATAAAAGTTTGATGAATGTCCCTGTTCTTTCGTAATGTTGTGTACCAGAATGTCCGTACCTACAAACGAACGTAAGAACACGCGTTTGAGTCGTTTTCACCACCACAATAACATGCTTGAGAGAGAAATGGAGGAACTGAAAAACGTATATACAGACTCGTAACGTTTCTTGAAAGATATTCGTAAGCATACCTCGCTCCGACACGTTGGGAGGTTTTTATAATAAAACGTTTTCTGCTGGAGCTGAAGCTCTGCATGCCGTTCGGCGACCTACACAGGCGACCTTCCATCTAAATGTCATCCACAGTATAGGCCATTCACGGTAAAGTGAGCACTTTTGAAAGCCTTCTCATTGGGAACAATAGTCAATAAACAATAAATATATTTTATTTTCGCATTAGACGCTAAGTTCCGAGTGCGGTGGAATTTACACACTGCGTTTATTACTTACAGTGCCGTATTTATTTAAAAAGGTGGTTTATGGATAAAAAAATGGCTTAAATAAAAAATCAATTAGGACCTCAAAAGTGTTCACTTTATAGTCAACAACCTATAGTAAAATTTTGCTGCGACTGCAAAACTACATCCATTATACTATTCTGCGCATGCGCTCTGGCTGATATATTCGAAGTGGCCATCTTATGTCTGGCCACGACGCCATATTCGCCCGTGTTCGTTTCTTTGCACCAGGTTACGAACAATATCATGAGGGATAATCTTAAGAACGCAGTTTATTTCTTTCCTTCCTTCGAAGTAAGTAAATGTTGCACGCAAGTGACTCCAGAAATAACTTCCCGCGAGGTGCAGCGTGCAGACCTTGCAGGCGTGCCACACACTAAGACTCTCTTATCTCCGTACTTAATGCCGAGCCAGGTTGCGCAATGGTAACACACTGACCTTCCATGAGAGTCGCCCGGGGTTCGAGTCCTGCTCGTGGCGGGTTTACTTCCGTTTTAATTGTTTGGTGACCTTAAATGCCATTTTGTAGTTGTCATTAAATACTGGAACGAAAAAAAACTTTTGTTGGCGCTACAAAATATTTTGTGATGTCTATATTGATATAATAATTTTGCACCAACCTGTGAAATGTTGTTGGTCACAACAAAACAGTTTTTTTTTTCAGTGTGTCAGTGGTCCTGTGAGGCGTCGCAAGTTGTCTCGTGGGCTCCGGCACTTTGGGGAAGATGCTCTCTCGCCAACCCCTTTATATATATATATATTTTTTTTTTCCTTGCTCCTTCACCCTTGGCGCTGTCATGTCCCGGTGGGTATTTTCACGCTTGGCCTGGGCTTGTCTCCCGGAGGATTACTGCGATGTGGTGTCACCATGTCGAGCTGCGAACATCGCCTCTCTTGCATCAACCCTCACCCCCCCCCCACAATCCCCCTCCTAATACACCCTCTGGCAACGCGGCTTGTATCACCGCCCACCGGCGTAGTTGGAGTTTAACACCCTCGCCACACCCGCCCCTCTTCCTTAAGGCCCCCGTCTAGCTGGCGCTCGACCTGCGTTGCAGAGCGATCCAGATACATGTTTTTCCTACGAAACTGTTAAACGTGCGTCCAGTGCACTGACCTACGAAAAGAACACACATTTCAGACGAGGGCTGTTGAGTGTTTTCAAGACCTCACGTTAATTACAAACACCATTTCAGAGCACGCCAAAATGCCTAAAAACGGCTTTTTCAAAGCGCCGTATCTCATAATGTACGTATCAGATCCATACGAAACTAGTCAAGGGGCATGCACTGAACCTCCCTACATAATCTCCACCAATAAAATAATACGGTCGCTGCTGACAGGCCCATAGGTACACGCAGCACGACGAGAACACTGCACGTCAGTTCA
This sequence comes from Dryococelus australis, assembly GCA_029891345.1. Taxonomy (NCBI): domain Eukaryota; kingdom Metazoa; phylum Arthropoda; class Insecta; order Phasmatodea; family Phasmatidae; genus Dryococelus; species Dryococelus australis. Next base: position 19,210,604 of record CM057003.1, on the reverse strand, counting down.
GAGCCTTGCGCTTAGCGGCGATGGGGGACTTGATGTGCGTGGCAATGTCGCCTTTAACGCTCCCTCGCCTCTAGGCTTCAAATACGGAAAAAAAGCTCTAGGTAGACGGGCGTCTTAAGGCCGGGCTTCATCATGTATACGCGTATAGGGAATTAAATGCTAAATTCGGACGAAGATCTCTTAGTCGTTTTTATGGTAGTGGTTTCAACTAAAGATTTTTTTTTTTGTTAGAGATTGAACGCATATAGTCTTGTAAACCTTCTAAATTTTAATTTTTAATTACAGTGCGCTGTTTAATTATTTATAAAATGTCATAATTTTATAAATAATAAAAAAGTGGATTTAAAAAAAATAGAATTTAGAAGGATTACAAATCTAGATGCGTTTAATCTCTAACAAGAAATCTTTAGTTGAAAATACTACCACAAAAAACGACTGAGAGATCTTTGTCCGAATTTAGCATTTAATTCCCTATACGCCTATGCATGGTGAAGCCTGGCCTTAAAGGCCAGATATCTACTCCTATAGTCTTATTTAGGGTGTCTTCACACTTTTAAAATCAAACCATCCCATATATGTCGTGTTTGGATGTTTCCTAAATACGACGTGTATCACAAGCGTTTCACGGTCCTGTTAACATAAATGTATCTTGTTTTTGGTTGAATCGAATTTTCACGTATAGCTTATTGGCAGATGAAAATATTTCATTTACAGTGGCGCAGTCGGTTGGTGCGCCGCCGATCTGGGTTGCGGGAGGTTCTGGGTTCGAATCCCAGGTAAGGCGTGTGTGTTTATTTAGGTTCGGTTATAAGTTAGTTTGTAAGCCGTCCCTTTATAAGCCTTCAGCCATAACACTGGGGGACGTTAATAAGCCTTACAATTACCATGAATAGAACGAGAGAAAAGATACTTGTGTTGGTATTGCCTAGTAAGAGATAGCTCTCATGTAAAATACTTGTGTTGGTATTGCCTAGTAAGAGATAATCCTTATGTAAAATACTTGTGTTGATATCGCCTAGTAAGAGATAGTTCTCATGTAAAATACTTGTGTTGGTATTGCCTAGTAAGAGATAATCCTCATGTAAAATACTTGTGTTGGTATTGCCTAGTAAGAGATAATCCTCATGTAAAATACTTGTGTTGGTATTGCCTAGTAAGAGATAGCTCTCATGTAAAATACTTGTGTTGGTATTGCCTAGTAAGAGAAAGTTCTCATGTAAAATACTTGTGTTTGTATTGCCTAGTAAGAGATAATCCTCATGTAAAATACTTGTGTTGGTATTGCCTAGTAAGAGATAATCCTCATGTAAAATACTTGTGTTGATATCGCCTAGTAAGAGATAGTTCTCATGTAAAATACTTGTGTTGGTATTGCCTAGTAAGAGATAATCCTCATGTAAAATACTTGTGTTGGTATTGCCTAGTAAGAGATAATCCTCATGTAAAATACTTGTGTTGGTATTGCCTAGTAAGAGATAGCTCTCATGTAAAATACTTGTGTTGGTATTGCCAATAAGAGATAGTTCTCATGTAAAATATTATTAAACTGCTGAGTGCGCACGAATGTGGTGCGTCGTCCCTTTCGTGTAATTTCCTGGACTTGGTAAATATTAGGAAGAATATCTTGAGAGTAGAATTTTAGCAGGGTTTCAGAGGAATTGGAAGTAACCATGAACGGATTGTACGAGGAAATTTTTGGTTTTTGTGTCGTGGTTACTATCTTATTTCAGTTTTTTTTTTTTTTGCACACACTTATGTAGAAACTGCAGCTATTCCTATCTGACGCTGTATGACAATCTTAAATTATGAATATTTGTGAAGTAATTATAACGTAAATAGTGCGACGTCATTTTGAAATAACGAATAGATTATCGCCTTTTCACAACTATCGGGTAGCGGCTGGGTGAAGTAAGGCTTCTACATGTGAAGGCACTTTTAAAATGTAAACTTACTGTAATAAAAAATATTAAATTACTTCATTGGACTGCATACAAATAGAAACGTGGAGGCGCGACGGAACCTTGACAGTTTATAACTCTTCACTACAGCGACAGTACAATTTACAAAGTGCCACAAACAATTTTAGCATAATTTTTACTGTGTTTAATTTGATAGATTGGGTAAAGGTAAAAATGCGCCTTAAAGTCAATTTAATATAGTTCTGATGTATGAACTCGTTAATATTTCAGAAATCATGTCAATAATGCAGGGCAAGGTAAATCTCTAAGGCTCTGTAAACGCATATTAAAATTTTTCTTTTGGAAATTGTATCAGGAAAAACATTACATAAGAAGATATGGCAGGCAAGAGCTCGCTCTATGGTCGGATCCTGCATGTTGAAAGTTTGTATTTGTTACATATGCTGTAATTTCCTGCAAATGTTAACATAAGGGTTGCATCCTATTTGTATGAACGTATGTTGTAATCATTATTCTTACATACTTGGAACCACAATGAAAATGAACTGTTGGTTTTAATTTTTTCTTGACAAAAATTCGTGTTAAATATTCCAGACAATGCAAATAATAGAACATGCGAAGATGATCTTCTTATTTAACGGTAAAGGTGAAAATGCTCTTCTGGATGCAAATCTTGAAAATGCCTTGAGGTACAGTAGGGCTTGGCATTTTCCCAACGTGAATAGTTTTTGTGAGCGGTATAACTTTTATTGTTTTCGCCTTTTAAGTTCATAAAATTGTGATTTTAATAAATGACTATGCGTATTTACAGTAAATATAGTGCATATATTTTTACTGAGTATGCCATAAATACCGTAATTTCGAAATTTGTTAAATTTTCACTTCTTCATTTGGCTGAATCCGAAATATGTATTAATATCTAAAAGGCTATTCTCAATTGTAAAACCAACAATTTTATTACATTTTCTAGGAGACGAGGCGAGAAAACCTGAAACTATTCTTCCCAAATTTTCCGCAACACGCATGATTATTCTGTAACGCTTGTGGAACGTCACATTTTCATTTCGAAACAAATTCAAACACTTGCTCTAAAAAAAAAATGTTTCGGGTATCAATCGGCAGAAAGATTATGTGTCAGTTATTCTTATTTAAAATAATTCCATTCACGTCACTAAATCGCAATATAGGGCGAACTCGAAAACACGACTTCTTCGTTCTTGCAGCTTATTTGTGCTCACAGTTTACACCACTTGACCTTTAACTAAACTGCATTTTGAAGTAAGCAGAACATATTATGTAACTAATTCCCCTACGTATTACCAATATAATATTTCCCCCGTATTGTTCCTAAGCATGCAGTTACTATCAACATAAAGGATTTATCCGTTTGTGAAGTAATTATTTTTTGAGTTCTTGGGAAATAACTTTTGGTGCCTGTCTTATTCAGGCTGGGTATCATTAGGTCCATAAATGTGAGGATCTTCCTGAATGAGCTACTAAAAATATGTACAAATTATTTTATTTCTTTTCAGTTTCGTTACTCCGGTTTCATGTCTCCTTGTAGCGAAAATCCTTCAAATCTCGTGCTTTCAACAGTCTAAGTAGAAAAATCTTCTATTTTATCATCCACCAGGGATATCTCATAAAGTAATTGTTTTTTTTTTTCTTTACAGTATCAATATTTAATACTAGTTTCGATTTTTTTCTTTGAAAAACTCTCTAAATTTAAAGACGCGCCCTCCTTATTTTATATATTTATATATAATATATATGCTGTTCATGGCAAAGCGAACACTTTTAAGGCCCTAGTTACTTTTTACTTTCAGCCGGTTTTTATCCTTTCATCATCTTTTCAAATAAAATGAACACTTTACTGTAAATAGCCTATACTTTGTGTTTTTTCTACTTCCTACATTTTTTAAGAAATGGCTATTTTAATTTTCTTAATTATAATAATATATGTGAGTCAGGCTATGCAATGTAGACTTTCATGTAACCTAGCATATAATTAACGGCACTTAAATCGAGATAGACTCAATTGAAAATTTTTGTACCAACTCATGAAGATTTATTAAACTTGCATTTCTAAGAAGGCAGTGAACATCCCAGGTGTCTCGTGAAAGTAAGTTAAATAAAATAAGATATGTTATAGGACTCTGCTACACTGATAAAACATCTTGGACTTCAATTCAATTAACTTACCGCTTTCTTTGGAGACATTCACGGAGACCTTGGAACCTATTTTCTTGTATTACATTTTATTACCTAATTTTTACATTTATAGGCATAGAAAAACGGCAAGTAAAAGAAATAATTTCGGAATTTTCAGATGTTTACGTAATTTTTACAAATTTAACTTTACGCTATGGAACTACTTTCAATCCGTCGTTGCCAACTTCACAGAGCGCACTTCAGTCGGTGTGCCCGTTAAGATTTATGCAGGTAGGTGCAGTGACGTTTTCAAAAGTTTATTTCAAACGTTCTCGATTATAGACTGTTCGCGATAAAGTGAGCAATTTTGAAATCAACCTTAGAAAAAAAGTCACTCTGTCTACCTGCATGTATTTTAGCGGGTGCAATGAGTGACATGCGCCCAGTGAAGTTGGTAACGATGACTGGGAAATAAGTTCCATATATTAACGTCGAATAAAAAGAGTCAGGTTCTGTTTTTTTTTTTTTTTTTTTTTTTTTTCAATGCATCGAAGTGTCAAAATTAGCAGATTGTAAACTATCTCATTTTCTAATAATTTCACAGTTTCACTGGACCGACGCGTCAACAAAGTGACGAGGTCCATGGCAATGTTAATTTTGCATAAGGCGGAAGAACACACAACGTGTATACAAATAGATCTTGAGCAGGGCTTTCAAAAGTGCTCATTTGACCGTGAACAGCCTATAACCGCCACCGGCTGCATACAGTTTGGCATATCAGATTATTCACAAAGAAAATGTTTGAAACACCGGGCGGTAACTCCACGCTATGTCCAGCACAGGCCTTAAGAATGCTTCGTGGGCAGCATGCCCTCGTTCGTTTTTACTGGGATTGAACGACTCAAGAGTTTGTATACCGAACCTTTTTCTGTGAAATCGTTTTTTTTTTTTGTGCGTAAACGCTTATCTTCAGGAAATATGACTTTTTCTCAGAAAAATTTTAAAAAATTATCTATGGCCCTCATTATTTACTTTTGTCGCATTAACGGTATTCTTGGAGAAAATGGTCAAACATTGCATTTTTTAAAATTGCGTATGCTTAAAGCGGCAAGAGAGAAATGCAAAGGTACGGGCGTAGTTTAATCTGTGGGATTTTATCGCGTGTAATAAAACCCCAACTGTTACAGATATAATTTGCACAGTACAGCGTCACTACGGAAACACTGCACGCCTTGCGCGTAGGGGCGATGAGGCGCTAGGCGCGCGTGTAACTGTCGCCCGCATCACCCCCTTTCTGGGTCGCGCAGGTACATAGCCTCCTTAAGGATCTCGCCTGCCTGGAGATGATGTCGCGTGTTCGAGGCCGAGAAGCGAGGGAGTGATAAGGACTGCAATGGTACGTGCATCAAATAAGACATCGCCTCTAAGCGCAAGGCTTGCTCTCTTCGCACTGCTTTTATACCTATGGAACTTTCAACTGCGACCCTATCATTTTATTTTTGGAAAGTATGCAGCAAGGCTCAGTGCAGAGTCCTCGAGTGCTTTCGTATTCGTCTGACGCGTACATTCGCAGTTAAAGCGCTTCGAAAAAGCCATTTTTACCCAAGCTGGAGTACTCTGAAATTGTGCTTGTGTTGTCTTTTTTTTTTTGTAGATCAACACACTGGCCGCAAGCACTGTTAAAAAAAAAATCCTTATTCATTTCACGGAAAAGTGCTGGTAAAACTTTCTCCAGAAATCTTCGTAAACTCTCCGTAAAATTACTGACACGTTGCTTTTTAAAAACGGACTTTCCGTAATTTTCGCGGAAACATTTCCGTGAATTTTCTCGTTAGTTTTCTGTACTTCCTGTTTTTCTAACCGTTCACCTGCATTCTTCTTGTACCATTGCCGGCATTGTTGTGGTATTTGATGTAACTACAAGAAATCAATTAAACAAAATAATTAAAGATCAGTCCCAATAGACAGTGTATCAACCTATTCAGATATTCTGTAAAATATGTGTCCATATTTGACAGTTGGAATATTTACAATAAAATCCGTATTACACTTCCATTCAGTCCCACCTCAGTTCAGTCCATGTCCCGCCAGTCGCAATGTTCTGGAGTCCTCCAAGCACCCTCAGCAACTTTTTTAGTGTCTATCAAAGTTTGTGTAATTTAAGTGTTGCTAAATGTCACAGACGCCTGATGCTATTTCTTTTTGTGTTTGAAGGGATATGTCTAACGCCCGGTTGCACCATCGTGGTTCGAAACTCGATCTGAGATCGGATCTAAGGTCGACACAGAAAACTGTTGCACTATTCGAGTTCAGAACTGGACTGTAGATAGAGACGAAGTTCATTTCGAACAGCCGAAATTGGCAGTTCGAAATCTCGATCGGAGATCAGCAGCCATCGTCGACAAACGCAGTTTGAAAGTACCCCAACAGATAGAACTACATTAGATTGTTTTCATGGGAAATTAAAACAACATATACGCACATGTACGCACTTTATTATAATTAAGTAAAATTCGTACGGCAATAATTCACTTAAAACAGATAAAACATCAAACATCTAGTTCTATCTATAGTGAAAACTACGCCTACTTCCATAACGTGACATATTATGAGCCAATAGCAAAATATGTCTCATACTTAATCTCGATCTCTCACTTTGGAACCAAGATTGACGAATCGGAGATCCAGAATCATGAAAATTTCGCTGGTGCAACACTTTCACATTGGAACCAAGATCCAAGATCAGACTGGATCCTGGTTCTGAACTAGGATCATTCGATCTCGGATCATGGAATATGTTGGTGCAACCGGGCATTAGTGGCGTGGATATAGTGTGTGCCGCAGAAACTAATTTCCTGGTTGCATTACAGGCGAAGAAAGCTTCGTGTAGACTCGACATCGTTCGTTACCGGAACCTTGAAACGAATAGCAAATAGCGAGAGTTCCCGTGTATTGTATTTACGAAGCTCATCTCCGCTTTACGTCTTTAAGGATTGCGTTTCCGTATACTTACTGTAAATCTCCGTAAACGTGTCCGTAAATATACGGGAATTTTTTAATCTTCTAATGTTTCTGAAGCCCTGCTTAAGTTCTGCTTTATTATCATTACTTCGTCTCATTCTAACAAAGCTTAACAAAGTCTAGAATATTATACCAAAGGGACAACACACCGCATTCGTACGTAATCAGTTTAATAACATTTTTCACGAGAACTATTTCTAAATAGGCATTACCAACAAACCAATTTTCTCTCCGTTTTTATTCATATTAATTATAAATGAAATGTAATTCTACTGTAAAGTATAAGTAAAAGTTCAATTTAACCAAAAATATGATGTTCATATTAAACAGAAGCGTAAAACGCTTGTGATTCGTGACATACACTCGAAATATGAATCAGTGAGAATTCCACTCTTTCAATGAATCAACAATAGATACCTGACTGATTCAACAGTCACTTCTGTGAATATAACAGATGAATCAGTTGGGGGGGGGGGGGGGTTGCCTGATTTCCTTCACTTATTGATTCAGTGAAGTAATATGGACATTCAGCCTTTCATTCTGTATTTACGTCTTTCATTTCGTTTTCTAGTAATCATCACAACTATCTGTTTGAAGGTTTAAACTACATTTAATGTGATGAAGAGGGTGCACTTATATACACTATTCGTTTAAACAATCCTAACGGTGCCAATTAACCAAAAAAAGGAAGAGTGAGGGCATACAATCTAATTCTTCACGATTTAGAGAAGTACTGTAAGAAATATTTTCGTTCTAATTTCTCGACTAGACTGCTTGTTAGCGCAGATGGGAAGTGGAGAGGGTTGTGAAATCTGCCTCAAGAATTTTCAGAAAAATCCAAATTCAAGCATTTTAGTTGAGCTTTACACAACTCTTCGATCAAAAAACAATTTACCATAAAAATTGGTTTCGAACATACAATAAAACATTTACTTTGCTTTGAAAATATATAAAACCTTGAGCGAACACAGTTAACGTTCCACACTGGAAAGCTATAAAAATTTCATGGTAAATAAGGGCTCCTTTTAACCAACCAGTACTCAGCATTATCACACCACATATATACTCAATAGAAACAATACAATTGCGGTACTGGATTATAAATAATTAAAGTTAATAGAAGCTCAAAATATTTAACTGCCCTTCTTGCCTTAATACTGACATCCACTAGAGTGGCGTGACGGCCTTCCAAAGTCTAGTGAACATTAAAATGTGTTCTAACAAGCACCATTCAGAAACATGTAATAAAAACAACGAACCATACTCGGTTCGTACAATTTAAAAATATTTCACACAGGTGGCCTACCTCTATTGTATCACCATGTTGCGCAGAACAGTGCGGACCCATTCAACAAGCCATCACGTTTCAGGCGGCTGGCAAAATATGAATACCCAAAACTACTTTCAGCCATAATCTAAGTGCAAGGCTGCACGCAACTGAAAACTCTACGGGCCACACGCAACGAATAAGTTAAGCAAACGCCAGAATTTTTAACACTGGGCGCACAAACTGAATTCTGAATAAAAGCTACATGTTCAACCCTAGAATTCCTAGACGAGCCCACAATAAATCTGAATTTAAGCTCAATGCAAAATACTGCAAACCCACCTATGCTTCTCGCCGTCAGCCATGACGATATTCTAATTGCCGTCAGCTACAAAGTTGCAATGCGTAGCAACCTAACATTGCATGAAAACCCACCAGGGCCAGGAACAGAAATTAAAGCGAAGTTATTCGAATGATTGCTGGCCTAGAAGTGGACGAGCCACCAACATGAGCAGAAGGCCCGGACTTCAAGCTGTAGCCAGTGGCCAATGAGAGAGAAGCTCGACACGCATGCGTGGTAGGAGGGGATCCATAGATATGGGAAGGAAAAAGAAGCAGGTGGGTTGCCAAGAGAGCCCAAAGGCGCAGCGGCCGTGCACATCTTGTTAATGTTCGGAGCGCTCTCCATACCGCGCAGGGTGTATGGGTTCAACCCCGGCCAACTGCAAGTTTTTTTACTTCAAATTACGGTAAATTGCGCAATATAAATAGTAAACTATCGTGAATATGTTTATTTCACGTAATTATTTCGCTAAATTCAATAAAAAAAATATTAAATTCGCCACTGTAGTCGGTAGTCACCTATTCAATTCGTGAAATTGTTTCACGACACAAATTCAATCAGTGAGGTTTTTTTTTTCCACTGAAACAATCAGTGGTTTTCGCCTGATTCTAAGTGGAGCCATTTGCACTGATTCGAGTAGTTGAATTTCACTTCGGATCAGTGGTTGCTCACTGATTCTAATTTGGAGTGTAGACTTGATGCGCATGGCAGTGTCGCCCTTTATAGCTCCTGCGCCTCTCGGCCTCGAACGCGGAAGAAAACTGCAGGGTAGACGGGGCCCTTAATGTCTTTAAACATCTCCACTACAGACGGCCCTGCTGCAGGAAGGAAACTGAGCTCGCCAATGCTATTTCACATCACTGGGACGCTACTCCCTCAGCGCGGGGGTGGATCGATCATTTGTGTGAGGGACCTTGGCCACCCAGACGGTTATCATTTAGATTGTGAAGAAAATAAGCTAACCCCCTCCCCCTCCACGACCATCAAAAATATTTGATGTTGCGGAGCAATCATTATTTACAGGGTTCCCAGGGTAGCGCCTGGGATCTGTTTCCAAGACTGAATTTTTACCCGCATTTCCCCTGCCTGCACGGGGTAAAGGTATGTGGTGAAGTTAAATTAAAAATGAATTTAATCGGCGGGAAATTTTGAAATTCAGGGCTTTGAGGGCTGTTGCTAGCTTCCTGTAAGAGGGCCAGCGACAGTAAAGTGAGAATAAACGGAATATAAAGCCACAAGAATGTATACTAAACCGTTAAAAAGTTTTTCCCATGACTGGAATGGCGTAGGTAATTAATTAATTAATCAATCTTATTTGTGTTTGTGGTGAATATAAGTTGCACGGAAGTGAATTCCATGTGGCGAGAATTTTATCTAAATGAAGTGAATAATGATGTAATAAGATTTAGTGATTTTACTTATAGTTGTGTATACTGCGTGAGTGAATGTACTGCGACGAGCGACGAAGGGGTAGTAACACGATGTAAACATCTGAATAGGTCGGAGTCTACGTGCGGAATGGCAGGCGCGATTAAAAAAAAAAAAACCAACTGAGCTTGCGGTGAACTTCTGTGGCCGTGTTAACCCAGGCGGCCTGGAGGCGAGTCCCGCGGGCATCCTGTGGGGTGGATTAGCAGGGGGGTGGGGGAGGGTGAGCGGGGACGTCACAACTTTCAGTCACTTCCAAGACTTCCGCACTCCCCAAACCCTCCCTCTTTCCGCAGCCTAGACAATTACTCTGCAGCTGCTTCTCGGCAACTAGATACGACCAAGGTGGGACATACCGCGCCAGAGCTCTCTTGCGGCCAAAACTTTAAACATGAGAAATGTAGCCAAAAATAAGACAAGTTACGTTTTATTAGGGCCGTCTGTTTTTGCGAAAAGATTTCAAGGCTGTAATCCATTCACGGTTACTTAAAACTATCCTGAAGTATTAATGAAGTTTTTCTTCCGAGATATTTCTCCGCTTCGTGCAAAAGTCTTAGCATATTACACCGAAGAACAGCTCCCCGAGTTCATGCGCACTCAATTGTAATAATATATTTCATGCGAACTATTTCTTACTAGTTGCCGCCAACACACATGTTTTCTCACTGTTTTTATTTATATTAATTATAAATGATATATGATAATTTATAAGTAAAACATAGGCATATCTTCAATTAAACGAAAAATAAAATTCATTTACGTTACAGAGGTATGACATGCTTGGTGTACACGGCATATTGAGGAAATAACTGAACACGTCGTATGTAGGGAGATTTTCCCAAGGTTTGATTCAAAAAGCGTGAAGAAACCGCTAATAGTTGTTCTCCAAAATACGTCAGTTCAGAACCTGTGTCGCGGTTGGATGATGATTTTTTTAACTCGCTCGCGTCTCAGGTGTCTGCCAGCCAATCGCGGACGTTTAATGCCGGGTAACTGTATTCTTATTGGCCCATTTGAGTAGAAAATGTCTTCTCTCACAGACACGCAGCAAACGGCCAAAGGAAATTTGCATACCTCTACGTAAGAAGTTGAAATCAAATCTGTGCGTAAATCTTTTCTACATAAACTATATATATACATATATATATCAATTTTAGGTAATATTTCGTTACGGATAAACTGTTTATGTTTAACCCTTTCATGCCATTGTAGACAGTTGTCAACATGTTGCACAGAAACCTTGCGTTTGACCGTTATTCACTCCACGAGGCTCAGTACCCAGTGATATTCCCTGAGGGTAACCGATTCCTAAACCGTGCTTCTGCTCAACGTTATAATTGGTCCATATCGCTGTCGCCGAACACACAGCTTATTGGTTGCGATGGCGGAAAAAAAAGAAAATTCTTTGCCAGCTTAAGTACAGCACGCGTCAAAAAATTATAATTTGCAACACTAGAAATTATAATTGAACGTGGGAATGAAAGGGTTCACATATTGCCAGGAGAATCCTAGTTGTCCACAGCGAGGACATTAGAGACTTCCTCGTCGTGAATTGCTCAGAGAAGGAGGAACGGGGAAGAAATCGGCCATGCCCTTTATTAAGGAACCAGAGGCCCAGCCCGTGGCCTATTTTTTTGGTTTTGTCACGTGTCTAGAATAGTAACCATGTTACAAATTTTGGTTATCATACAAATACGAAGGAAAAAAAAACATCACACACAAATAAATAAATAAATATATATATATATAATGAAATTATATAAAATTAACTCAACATTGAAGCGACTGCTGCCCCATTTGATATTTCACTATCCACTTGGTAACTGCGGCCCCACTTAACATAGTTCTATCCACTGAGCCACTATGACCCCACTTAATTATTTCAACATTGAAGCGAGGCATTTAAAATAAACAAAAATTATGTTCCATTACTTTCATATCTCTATGCAATACTCTCTATGCATTAATACAAACATTTAATAGGAAAAAAGTAATTTAAAAATTAGTTTTTGGGGTATAAGGTAATGATTGCGTAATATAATCTTGTTGAAATTCGAACTTGAGCTGTATTTTACCCTGAGGATTCGCTCTGCAAAATTTGGAGAACTTCTGTTGAGCTTCAAGGGACTTAGAGGTATTAAAGGTGGACGGACAGAGATCGTCCTATTATATAACATGACTACATTGAATAATATTTGTTGAATCAAACAATGCTTGTTTGGTCCAACCAGAATAATTGTTTGTATAGGGGCCATGAAAAATGGTGTTCTCGAAAACAAAACATTTCGTTGTTTTTTGTTTGTCCCAAACAAATATTTTTTTTTTTTTTTAACTGTACCTACGTCAAACAGTTTCCGTTAGTATAAACCTAATTTAAAGCCCGCCCGAGATTCGAACATCAAGCGTTCGCGGCCGAGGGCTACACTCTAGCAATCGCAGTTTAAGTGCCTACGGGTGAAATACGAATGTTTTTAAATACATACATCTGTTTAGAATATTGAACAACGTACGAAAATTAATACTTGCGAATTTTACACATGTACTTTTTAGATTCCTGTTTAACTCGTATTTCTCATACCATTGAGCATCAATAGATGCACTAACGAACCCTGTCACTATCCCAATTGTCACAAAAAAAATACAAACAAACTCCTCAAGTTGAAGAAGCGAGCGAGCAATACGGGCGACACCAACTCGCCCTTCTAGCGCCTCATCGCTCCTACGCGCACGGCGTGCAGTGTTTCCATCGTGACGCTGTACTGTGCAAATCAGATCTGTAACAGTTGGGGATTTATTACGTGCGATGAAAGCCCATCGTATACTTGTACCTTTCTCTTGCCGATTAAGGAAACTGCACAGACAATCTTTAAAAATACGATATTTGGCCATTTTCACTAATTTTTTTCTCCAAGAATACACTACATGACAAAAGTAAAAAAAATGTTGGGGCATAGATAATTTTTTTTTTTTAATTTTAATATTTTCTGACAAAAAGTCGTATTTGCAGAACATTTATTTGCCGAGATACGCGTATTCGCGCAAGCAACTATTTAACAAAAAACTCGGGGTCCATCCCACTCTTAACATCTCACGGATATCTTATATCCATTCCGAAGACCTACTAGAATGAAAAAAAAAGTAATTTTTAAAAATGAATACGCTGAAGTTTTATGGCACGCTATTTCCAATACACAGCCGGGATATAATGCTCCGGAGATGTGTAAGAGAGGTATCAGAACCCTGTTTATAGCCTGGGTTGTTTTATCTTAGCGCCTAGAGAGGCGTTGTAACAATGTTCTGCTGGCTGTAACGGATCTCACGTAGTGCATTTGTGGCTGTGGCGAAACAAGCCTGCCGCATCAACATCGGCTAATAAATTGATGGCGTTTAAAGCCCCAGGTGTAGAAGAGGGGGCGCTTTATTGTCCAGCCAAGCATCTCTGAAGCCGCGGGCTAGAGGTTTGGTGGGAGGGAAGGGTTGGCCTTCGCGCCAACAAAAAAAAAAAAAAAAAAAAAAGAACATGGGCTTTAAGGCCGCCGTAAAAGAACGTCGTAAACTTTACGACTGCCCCATGCCGGCCTGGAATGTGCCCGGCAGGAGTTTGCTCTCGCCAGCCGGGATCCGAGGATTTGCTAATGTGTGCGCCTTTACAGCAACCTGTTCGGGACAATATCATTGAATTTATCTACGGCCGGAGATGGAAGGGTTTCGAGATGGTCATTTGGAAGCTGAGAGGGGAGGGGAGTCCGAGATTTAAACTTTATGTTGTTACTCGAGGCTGTTGTTAATTCTGAGATATTGTGATGTTATTCAGTGAAAAAAAGACGTAACAAATGTCCTATGTTTTCGAAGACTGTGTATGAATATTTCTACATGACTTACTAAAATATTTCCAATGGTGAATCGTTTTAACAAACTGTGCTCAGGGCATAAAAATATAGGAGCACTTTTTGAAGCCCTCTCATTTGGAATATTATTTAACAAATGTATTTTATTGTAGCCTTAGACGTTAAGTTTCGAGTCTGGTGAAATGTATACACCGTGTTTATTACTTTCATGGCAATATTTATTTTAAAAAAGTGGCGGAAGGATAAAAAAATGGCTGATAACAAAAAAGTAACTATGGCCTCAAAAGTGCTCACTATAACGTAAGAAGCTTATAACTACACACAGGCAGTCAAAACGTTTATGCCACCATAGTAATTCACGAAAACGGTTTACTGCCTGTATTACATTGTAACACTGAGAAATTTCTCCGCTGTGTCCGTAAATAGTGTTCCAAAACAAAGCTTAACAGGCACCACATTTCTGTAAGCAATAGGAAAGACGGCAGCTAAAGGTTTCGTAACTTCTGCAGATTATCGTAACTCGCCTACGCATTATCCACATTCTTCGCGGTCCAAACTCCGTATCGCGTGCAATAATCTCGCGCCTGGGGTTCCAACTTAAAAGGCAAAAGGCTGTACGCTTGGAGATATTTTAAGATCATAATATGTTGCGTGAATGTTTTCGACTAATTATTTCAAAGGGATCTGAAGTTACAGTTTGTGTGGATGTTGCTCTCATACATAGTGTGTATACATGCACTTATGGCTATAAATAATACATACCAAAGATTTCAATATTTTAGCCTTTTTTTTTTTTGTCACACCGAACATTATTTGAGTAACTTTTCCATTAAAAAAATAAGCAAGTTCGAAGTAAAATTTTGGGCGCAATAAAATTTTATTTTGGTGGATAAAATATGTGTTTACCACAAAAACGTTTGGTGGGGATATTACCAACAAAACCACTTTGTGTTTTTTTTTTTTCCACGTGAGAAGAACTTATCTCACGCGCGCGCAGTGTGTATGTTTGTGCGTGTGTGAGATGTGGGAGGGGGGTTTCTTCTCTATTTCGGTGTTCCTTGGAGTTCGGAGATTATACATTCAAACACGAGTTTTTGCAAATTTATGCCCCTTTCAGATGTTAGTTAAGGTTGTTTTATTATGAAAGGTGCCACCAAACAGCCGGCACTGTGTTTAACTGGTACTTCTATACCAACTTAAAGAAGTAAAAAGTAAGTAGGAACGGTGAAGTATTTCACTTCTTGCATCACTTGTTACTCTTCAACATTTGTCACGGGAAAGTATGTATGCCTAGTGAAATCTCCAAACTTGTTAGGCATTGGTAACTGCAATCAGTTTTTATATTCAGAATGGGTTACAATAAATTCTCCACAGTATGAGGAGTTACAAAATCAATCTTACATGTGGCGAATATTGTGACACATTATTTAAGGGTGTTGGATACCAAAACATTCATTATTTTACTGTACCAAACATTGTTCAACATGTACGCATTTGTATGCGGTGCCATTTCTCTCGAATAAAAAAAATTTTCACTTCATATTTTTTTAAATAATTTGACATAAAATCTAAAATTCTTCTGACTTCCTGCAGCTATAAAAACAAATACTAAGATGTACTATTTAAAAAATGTACAACTTAGGCCTACCACTTGACATATGTAGGTAATTCGGAAATAACATTATTGCGTTTTAAAAAAAAATTTGAAATATGCGAAAAAAAAATGTTTATATTTAACATTTTTAAAATATATAGCGTGCTATTTGACGATTACGTTATACATCACGCAGTAGCCCACGGCATTCGTTTACATTGTAATTTTTTTCCGTTTTTTTACAACCTAGCTTGTATTTGTTCTAATTACTGCAGCAAAACTGAAGAATTTGGAATTTTACATCAAAATATTCAACAAATAAAAAGTGTATTTATTTTATTCGAGGAAAATGGCATCACATACAATGCGTGCAAGGTGAACAATGTATGGTGCATATATTTAATAATTCATATTTTGGTATCCAACATTTTTAAGGCTTGATGGCGTAAAGCGGGAGAGTAATTAAACACGAAATAATAAAAATAAATAAATACCCAGCGCGTCTTCGAAATCCAATTGACCAGCGGGAAAACTACCCTGCCGGTAGCCCCAGCGTTTAGAGGTCGAACAACCACTCAAGGAGGCTCTGAAGGAAGGGTGGTTGCGGTGAGGGGGTGGTTAGCCCTGCTGAAAGGATGAAAGGGAGCGCTTCGGCGTGATCGGAGTGCCAACTGTGCCGGCCAATACCAGCATTCTTCTCTTATTCCTTTATTACATTTCCTTGTTCCTCGAACGGGGCCTAGGGCACAGTCATTCTGCCGCCCCCCCCCCACCCTCCACCACCCATCCACCGACCCACTCCCCATCGCGGCTAGGGGTCACGTGCTTTGTGCTAACGCGTGCGCCATCCGGGCCAGGATTCGATTTCCCCTGGCCACTGCACCCCCTCCACCTTCCTGTCTATCCTCTTCCAGGGTCTCCTTTCTTACAGACTCCTTAGGCTCCATTTCGTCGCTGATACACGACATGGCTGCGAAGAGTTCCTCCCTTACTCCTAGCCAGGTCGTGGCTTCATTTATGTGAGTGTATGCTTTTATATATCACCACTCGGTGGATACCGCGTGAGGAAATGTGCGTACGCAATTGCAGTGGTAAGGAGAGGTGTGACATCGGGGTCTTGACTGTGCCAATGAATATAGCCTGCAATTCAATACAATGGATAAAGCCGCAAACCCTTCTCCGTGCTTTTGTTTGAGTCAATTAATTAACTTAGACTGACGGGAATATTAATTTTTGTGGAACTACTTATTTAACCCTGTTGAACACGCTCAGAATGGGCGAACGGGTAGTTAATAAGTATCATGCAGCGAAAACCACCGTTGTTATTCATTGGTCGCCCCGATATTATGATCTGTATACCCTAGCTACGAAGCCACCCGTAAAATTTAGTTAAAATGAATGGCTGTATTTTCGTGTTTTAATTTTCTGGGATTTATCTAAAATATAATTTGCTGATCACAGTACCACATCCGAGTCCCTGACAATTTTATGAGAGACCAGTAATTGTACGGAAGTTTACATTGTGAAGTTAACCATAGTATTGTCCCCTCAGATGCCTTCATTATTATTAATACTTACGCAGGATTTTAGAATTGTTCTTTCAAAATTAAATTTGGCCAAGTTTTTTTAAAAGTAACAGAACAACTAAGTGCATTATGGGAACGAATATTTACTGTAGCCGATCGAACCGAAAATACTGATTTTAAAAAGACAAGTACGTTAGCATATCAAAAAAAATTTACATATGACAGCCGCGTGAAAAAAATTAATACGGGATTTTGAATACACTTATTATTACGTAGAAATTACAATTATCGTGGTTTCTTTGTTTTCCTGTCGTAGTACATTTGGTTGAGATGGCGTCTCTTATTTTTCGTTGTGGATAGATGCTTACGCCAGTCGTCTAAACTGTGTTCCTAGTTTTTGGAAGCACCGTTCAAATATTGACGAGAGGTCAAATGTGATAAATCCTCTTTCCGAAATAAATTTCCTGTGGCGATAATACTCAAATATCATTACCTTTCCTTTCCTTACCTTTTCTTTGTCGGCAACTGACACAGAATGATAAGTTTCGGAAACTTGTATTTTACACAGCTCAACTAAGTCGGCGCGAAAAAAGATTAAAAAGATGAAGCGGTCAGCTTAGAAAGTGTCTATACTATAACTGGGATAGCAACATAAATCTTTATCTTATTTCGTGCGTGCTCTAACCTCGAACCAAATCGACGTCAGTTTAAATGTACTTCTCGGAATTGGGATACTGCGCAGCTGACATCCGCGGCACCAATGTTTCCCTCTACGTTTGCAAGAGACCCACGCTTTGGTATTATATATATATATAGCTTATTTTAATATATTTTCGTTACAATAAAACTTGGCCAGAGGATATATATTAAAATTTCAAATCATATGTATAATGTTTTATAACATGTGCGAGGACAGGAGATACTAGAGATCCATTAAATAATAATCCCTATAAAATGTGTTCTATTTGACCTTGTGTCAGAGTTATAGTCATGTTTGCACTATGATGATGCGGTGCCGTTTGTTTAATTCGCGCATACAGACGTATCGTAGACTGCAGTATTTTTTTTCCCCCAAACTTACCGAGTGATTGTCGATTCTGTTGGCAGCCCTCTTGGATGCTCTTGACGATTTCTCCGAACAAATGGTCAAGTCGTGCGTGACCTGTTGGCTGGCCTGCACGTTCTACAGGTTCAAACCCTTTGGAATTTTATATTTGCGGGGCCTCTTAGAAACGAGTGTTATGCAACATCCGTTCCTAATATCGCAGCACTTCGTCGGTGTATCCGGGAAGACTGCCAACTTATTCGATAGACACCCACGGTATTTTTGAAAGAGTACTCCAGTCTAAGGCAAGGCTGCAGGTGTACATTCGTGAAGCACCACCGCGCATTACTGCAGTACAAAAAAGGTCTATAACTCGAAAACGAGGTCAAATAGGGCACATGTTTATGTGAATTTAGTTTCATTGTCCTGTTCGCCGGTGAAATGCGTCCCATTTGTTGTGAGTGTATGTATATACATGTACCGGATAGTTTTGAACTACATCGACAAATTTGGGCGGGTTATTCCTTATAACTAGGAACATGCAAAATTCGTGTTGTTATTTGGCGTCAGGTTGAACTTCACAGTACTGTATGCACTAGATCCGGCATAGTTTCTGCATCGGCTGCTGCATAGATGTGAGAACACTCCCTCTCTAACTGAACTACACGTGATTGGGGCACACAATTGTGAAGTGTTCCTTTATTGATGCAGAGTCACCCAGGGTGTGTCACATGAAGTATGGTCCAATGAAAAACGTATTGCAAAGGTACATGTTTTCAAGTTTAACATGCCCCTAAATAATATCGCGAATTTTGCAGGTCTCTACTTATACCAAAATAAGACGAAAATGTATGTACAATTTTCCCATAAAGTGATTATTTAGGGAGCTATTTGGCCTCATAAATCTAATTTTAAAATGCCTTTTCTTAAAAAAAAAAAAAAAAAAAAATTCAACAAATTGGCGAATGTTGTTTTGTAAAATGTAGATCTTACACCACTAAAAATCCTTCTACATGGAGAAAATTAAGGTTGACGTCTTATTTATGGATAAAACTTTGTAACCCTAAGGTGTACGCAGTTTTGATGACATCTTATAAAACAGCAAGGATAAATTTACAAAAAAGGTCGTCTTGTGGGAACATGCTAAGGTGAACAGTTTTAGCTAAAGCCATGCATTACTCTCAAAACAGAATGTCTTTCTCCTGACAGGCAGGCAACACACTAACACGCGGAGGGGTTTTAAATTAGGATTTGTGGGGCATACAGCTCCTCTTCTAAATTCACTTTAGGGGAGGTGTATAGGCACGTGTGTCCCATATTTGAATGAGGAATAACGTGCCGGATTATTAATATTTACATATGCGATATAGTCTATTCGCTGCTTCTTCACACTTATTGAAACAAACCTTTAAAAAATCACCCCATGTATGGTGCGTTTATTTGTTTCCTATATATATCACGTATCATAAGCGTTTTATACTTCTACTAACATAAAATTACCTTTTTTTTTTTTTTTTTTTTTTTTTTTTTTTTTTTTGTTTAAATTCAACTTTGACTTACAGTTTACATATAAATTATATTATTTCATTCATAATAAATTCGAACAAAGACAGGGAGTAAATAGGTATATTGGCAATGCCTAGTAACAAATAGTTCTTATGCAAAATATTATTACACTTAGTGCTCACAAATGCTGTTCTTGTCACTTCGGTGTAATTTTCTATATGTAATTAAACTTTGTCTGCATTATGCGGGGGAATATCTCGGGGAATATCTGAAGCAGGGCTTCAGAAAAGTTGGAAGTAAATGTGAATTGACGATAACCATTTTTCGCTAGAATATGGTTTTGACAGGAGTACAGAGAAATATTCCGGTGTTAGGATCTGGGAATTGGTGGGAATCGGCTACAGTGCACATGACATGCGGACTGTGCTGTATATTCCCTCTGCGGCCAGAACCGGACCGGAAACAATGGTCCTCCGTCGAAAGAGGGGGGGTTGGTATTGGTCCGGTGTATGGTTGGTGATTGTGAGGGAGGGGAGGGGTGTGTTGGAGGGTTGAGAAAGGCAGCGGCAAGACATCGATCAGCAGTTGGTCATTGTTGTTGCCTGCGGCTTCCAAAGAGGTTTCACGCTGAAATGCGCGTGGGGGGAGTTATACCCGTCTAGTCCGGGCCGGCACTGCAAGGCAGGAGGGCAGTGTTGCCAACACTTGGAGAATTTCACTAGGCAGCGAATCTCCACCTGATTGCACTAAGTTATAAAAAATCCACGTAGCGCCGTTTTTCGAATACCACCACCAATTCATGTTGAAATATTTACAACTTTACCATGCACACATTTAAATTAAATAATCTGCCTTTTCAGTTAGTAATATACATACATATATACATACGTACAACCATTCATTTTGGAAGACTGCTTTCAAAATTTTACTGGCAATTTTCGGGAGAAAAAAAATCTGTTTCATTTACCCACTGACCACTACTAGAAAACATTTTTTTTTTTTGTGACACCCAACAAATCTGGTGGAAAATCCACAGAGTTGGCAACACTGCTGGAGGAGTTGTCTGGAGGCGTAGTATCTATGTGATGGACCTTAGCCGCCTTTCAGTAGAGAGCCCATACGAGGGGACGAGGCGAATGCCACCTGCAGTTACTGCATACCGCTAACAACAACCCTCCGACATCTTAGATGCATCATTGTTAAAAGCTACTGAGTACTTGAGACTATAGACCGTTCACGGTAAAGTGAGCACTTTTTAATCCCTGTGTACTTTTCCCTTTCAGCCATTTTATATCCTTTAACCAGTTTTTAAAATAAATATTGCCATTTAAGGAAGAAATACACTGTGTATATTCCACTGCACACGGAAGTTTACGTCTAAGGCTAAAATAAAATATATTTATTGACTGTTATCCCAAGTGAGAGGCCATTCAAAAGTGCTCACTTTACGGTGAACAGCCTATACAGAGTTAAAATAGCCGTGCTTGTACGGCGAACTCCAGCCGCACGTGCCAGTAAAATGGCGCAGTTTCGTCAGCGCCTCGTAAACCTACGTTGCTTGCCAGCCGGCAGCTCAGCCAATAGGGAACCTTCCGCAGTGGCCAATCAGAAGCAAGGCCAGTTCCTGGAGCCATACGCAACCAATCGTAGGAGGAGTAAGCCCTCAGCAAAGGAACCACTGCGTCTGTTGGCCTCTCTGTACTTATTTACATGCAGGCCCGCAAGCGATTGATTTCAAAAGAGCTCGCTTTATCGTGGACATCCTTTAAGGGCAAACACTAAAGGGTAAAAATAGATATAAATGACAATCCGCTTAAATGGTGAAATGCATGCATGTAATAAATGGGGGTGGAGGTGGGGGAATAGTAAATATTAACTTGGTCCGACATCAGATAGCCGTAGGCCAAAGTACAAGCATAAAGGAAATCGGTAAAAATAGATGGTAATTCGGACCCGTACATTTCCCAGAAAGTGTACAGTTGTAGGGGTGAACAGTCTCACACGCATTGTACAACTTCTGTCTTTTTTTTGCAAAAAAAAAAAACCTACACTATGGTTTTACTATACGTCCCATTTTAAAAGGTTTAACAAAGTTATTTCCCCCGCACGATACAGCATGAACAATAGCTTATAGGCTATTCACGGTAAAATGAGCACTTTTGAAAGCCCTCTCATCTCGAATAACAGTCAATAAATATATTTTATATAAGCTTTAGACGTTTACCTTTGTGTGCGGAGGAATATACACACTGTGTTTATTACTTTCATGACAATATTTATTTTGAAAGGTTGTTAAAGGATAAAAAATGGCTTAAAGGAAAAAGTAACGAGGTCTTCAAAAGTGCTCAATTCACCGTGAACAGCCTATAACAAGCTTTATCAAATGATTGTAACATCACTTCCTTCATTGTCGTTTTACTAGTAACTGCCGGTAAGAAGTGACAATAATTACCGATTTTATAAAATGTACAAACTAGTGTCGTACGCCCTGAGGATCTGTATAATACAATAAAATATCTTCGTTGGAAATTCTATAAGTTCAGATTGGCGGCGACTGATCGCTCTTGCGGCTAATATTAATATTTGGAGTACAGTACACACTTACTGGAGTCCAAGACGAGATTGAAATGTACCGTGACAGGAACACGGGTTCTGTTGTTCTCTCTATCCCCACTTACCTCCTTTCTTATTGGTCGAGAATACACTGAGCGCTTACTGTGCAACGATCGTTACTAGCTGGCTAACAGTACACAAGAAACATCATACTCATTTAAGTAATTATATTAAAATAATATTCGTATCGAAGAAAATTTTTTATGCGTTATAGTTTTCTTGCTCTAATCGTCATAAAAATACGCGAAGAAATTTGTGCTATTTTGGCGCTAGTTTCGTGTTTAAGTTCCAATATTATCGCTGGCCGAGCCGCAGTCAACAAGCATAGTCCTCAAAAACTTACGCTTTTTAAGAGGAAATCTTTCGAAAATTCTACTACAGTCTGTAAGTACTCC
The DNA here is from genome assembly GCA_029891345.1 of Dryococelus australis. Taxonomy (NCBI): domain Eukaryota; kingdom Metazoa; phylum Arthropoda; class Insecta; order Phasmatodea; family Phasmatidae; genus Dryococelus; species Dryococelus australis. The sequence continues at coordinate 19,187,948 of CM057003.1, read as the reverse complement.
TAATAACTAAATACGTTAAAAGTAATGTTATTAATAAATAAGAGAATAAAAATACTACGTATACAATATATAATTATTACTTTTGTAATGATTCTTAATGGCTGTTTTGGCATTTAAAAACTGTTCTTCCTTAATCTTAAATAGGAACTAAATGATTGAATCAAACATGGCAACTGAGACTGGACTGTATTGTATATAATTTATATATTAGCACAGAACATATATACTGCACTCAACATGCATTTATTTAAAATCTAATGTGAAAATAAATATATAACAGTAACCCCAAAAAGTATAACTTCAATATTTATTATACATAATTCATTAAGTACGTATGCTTGACCTTTTTTACTTACGCCGTGAAATTATGATATTTAATTGCCACCAATTTTTTTTTTTTTTTTACGGTTGCAGTGATTTGCATTTCACGACTATAATTGTTTCCCGTGTATTAAAATGGTTGCTCACAAAAACTTTTCCAGATATACTAAAATGAAACTATTTATTAACAGCGATAATTAGAGAAAATTATAAGCTGTATACCTATGGTACATTATCGTTTTCAATTTAAGTTGACGAGTAACTAACAAAGATAATGAAAACCAGGGGGAATATGAATATTTATTTATCGAATCTCGCATGTATTTATTTACGGAATATATTTATATGATGTGTGCACCACTAAAAGTGAGTGTTGCAGTTCCTCCTTCAATGCGTATCTACAGTTGTTATTTTCCCTGGACACAACAGCGAACAAAATATAATCCCCCACTCGTACACATGCTGCGTCGATAGCTGGGTGTAAACCCGCTGTAACCCTTATCACAAAAACTCCCCTGCAATACAAGCCAAACGCAACCCGCTCTACACTCGCGCATAGAGCATTGCGTGTGTCCAGGGGGCAGTAACACCCCCCCGTAGTCATTGATGGGCGCGTTAGGCCTTTGTACAGAGGGAATGAATGCGGGCAAACTTCATTTCAGGATCGTGTGATAAGGGAACATGGTATTCACGCTTTTTTTTAAAGCCGCATCTCATGTTCACATGGTCAGGAACCGCTCAGAGCTGGATTTAAATTGCCAGTGTGATTTTGGCACTAGTTTAAACGTTGATTTTTGATCGGAAGCGCCCGTACGCAAGTGAAGTTGTGGCTCAGAGGTCCACGTGGCACTATGTCGCTGTGGCCACGCTATTTTTTTGCAAGGAGACCGAATCTATTACTCCGAATTTGCGCAGCGAGTCGTCAGTAGACTAGCGGTTAACGGTTCTTTGGCAATCATACGAACCCGTCGATTCCTCTTACTCGTGCGTACAGAATTACACCGTAAAATCCACTACAATTTTTTCGCCGTTATAATATTCGCGAATTGTTTGGAAATAATTTACTTTCTGTACTCTAAAGTCTAAGTAGAAAAATTATGTTCAAATTAGTTAGGTAAGTACCTTCCAGTTTAACCTATTAACGTACAAAATAATTTTTCATTTCAGGTATTGCAAAAGATGAAGTTTATGGTGTTAAAAACACTCGCGAATTTCTTATAAGAACGGGCAATCCGGAACCTACAGAAAGGGCTCCAGTAGACCAATTGCACCGCACGAGAAACAGCCAATCGCAAATTAGTTGGTGAGTCAGCAGCGACCAATAGCATTAACCGAGGAAAGGCGATGTCCATATTGGTGCTAGCTTCTAGACTTGCACAGCACTGACTCTGATTCTAACAATTCCCTGTACGTAAACGAATATACTCGGGATAATATGCTGAAGACTTCAATTAAATACACTCGTTGCCATTAAAATTGCCGCACCCAGATTGAGAAACCGGGTTGGAATTAAATTTGACGCACAGAATGTGAGCGATGACGCAAAGTACTAATTTCAACGTCAAGGCAAATTGTCCTGTTATTCGGGCGAAACTGCATAGTTGATAAGTATTTCTACTGCATTGTTTGCAACATCAATAGCATGACTAAATGAGGCGATACGGTCCATTATGGAGTGACAAGTATGTCTAATACTATCGTGTGAAACAGTGACCTATAGTTGTTGCAACTACAGTTCCAGATGTCGCATATGACTATATATTGAGGGTTGAACGTGTAGTGTTCTGTAAGTGGCAAGTACGAAGAAGGGCTGGCCAACAAATGGTGCTGACAGGAGGTTCAGGCAAACAAATGCTGTATATGAGAGTACGTAGTCGTGAACTGAAATCCGCGTACTATGGACATCTCCTAAGCACCTTCGGAATCCTAGGTCCCGGACTTTAATACCAAGAAGAAAGTTAAAGAAGGTGATTATGTTAGCCCGGGCCGCCGGTAAGCGACCCGTATGTGAACAACAATAAGTACGAAGCTGTGGCGGTGACTGACACTAGCAGGCGTCTGTGTGTACATTTCTGCTCTAATGAATGTTTCACATCGACCCCGCTGGTGGCACTCAACATGCTTTTTATTTTTTTTTGTTCACTCTTGTGTCCTTCATTTGTTGAACTGAGAAAGATATTTTATTAAGTGAGAGAAATGGAAGGCATTGTGACGTTATCAGTTTTTGAGTCATAAAATATATTCTGCAATCATAATTGAAATTTCTTCTTCGACATAGTATATCGCTCAGATGATTGAATAAATGTAATATCAATGACGTGTTTTTTTTGTTTATTTTGTGGAATAAATGGGAATTAATTTCTCAGTACATTCTGTAAATAACTACAGGAGCAATAGCAATTTTAAAAAAAATTAAAATATAATGTTTACTAGACTATAGTTAATGGTATATGCCCTGACAATGTCATACATTCAAAATTAATCTCAAGTGCAAGTATTGCAAAAAGTATATATATATAAATCCAATATGGCGTCAAACGTTCTCCCTTAACCTGCCTCAAATTTTGGGTTTAATTTTTGACGTTTTTTTTTTTTTTTAATTTTCTCTTTATAAAGGCTTTTAGGAGCTAAATTAGATTTAATTTTTCAAGTGCTGTCCTCCATCCAACTGAGAAACTCATACATGACATTCGCTTTGACTATTTGGACAACTCTCACGAATCATATTTCCCGATTAGATTCATTTAAAAGCGAAGACTTTAAGAAATAATAACTGAAATTAAATGAGTGCAGGCAGCCCACAAAATTATCTTTTACACATAATACATAATTAGGAGATAATTATAATCGGTGAGGTACTGAAAGGTTAGCATTAAGAAAATACGTCGGTATTTTTTTTGGAACATGGATGTGAAAAAACAAGGACTAGATCGTGATCTGTTGAATATTCCAGAATAAAACCTAAAACATTTAAAATGCTTGCCAATGAGATCACTGTATGGTTAGACTCGGTAAGGCTACAAGTGAGTTTTGTATGGCCGTGAGTGTACGGAATGCGCCAAAATATTCTCTTCGGTTTAATAGCTTCCCTCGTAGAAATGGCCTATAATACTTAGCACTAGAGAGATTAGAGTAAAATTCCAATCTGTACTAATGAAATTTGCCTTACGCGAATTCGCGATGGACTGCAACCAACAAGGTTGGAGTGAGGTAGTCTAGTCCAGTCTTCCAGATGAACTGGTCGATAGGTTCTGGAGTGAAAGTTTACTGTTTACACTGACTAGACTAAAACAAAAAGGTCGCCTTATTAAACAAGTTAAAGCAGTAAAAGTGGGGGGGGGGGTGGGGGAAACCTCTATCGTAGAAAATAAACAGAGTGCATCAAAATAACAGTTGTGTTAACTTAAACTTATTTTTTCGTGAGTTCATTGCTCTGTGGTTAGAATTGTCGGCAAGAAAAATTCCCCGTTATTTATTAACTCCAATTTAATTCTTTAATACATTTCATATTTCAGTATATATTTTGTATTTTGCTGTGTATATAAAATAACTCTAGTTCTATCTATTCAGTGCTCGGCCTTAGCGAAAAAGTTTGCTCTACAAATGGTGTTACGAGGATACTACTTAGGGTTGCGACTTAGAACATATAACCATTCAAATCCTGTATGTGCTGTGCGCGCTGGTTTCTGGGACACGCTGTATAGCGCTATTTGTCACACGTGGCAGTTCTATACTGATAGGATTGCACACCTGGCAAACGGGAAACTCCACACCGGAGTTCGCGAGCTGAGTAATTGACGTTCTCTACCGCGTTGCGAACTCGCCCAGTTTTTGTTCCGGCGTGATTTTCAGTAGCGGATGGCATGACGATGCCAAAAAAAAAAAATAAAAAAATATATCCACCAGAAGTTGGTGTTTCAACAGCAATTGTAATGCCAGATAGAAATGAGGGAGGGGGTAGGGGTAGGAAATGCTCTGATTACAAACCCACGTTTCGTTGATACCCTCTGTCAATTCTCATCAACCCGGCGCTGCCAACCGTATCGATTTCGACACCGACCCTGCACAGAAAGGGACGTTTACGGTATGAACTGCACGCGGCGAAGAAACGAGAGGGCCAATCAAGTAATTGCACGTGCTGTGAATGGAATCGTCCGCAGGCGAACACGCACATTCCTGCATACGTTCGCTGTTCTGTACACGCGATTGCCCCTCTGTAGCTGCTTTTTGCCGCACCAACTCTCAGTTACCAGTTCGAAGCGCACACCTGCGTGAACTTGGTGTGGACAAAACATATTGGAGGACTTCTGCTATCTACGAGAGTACTCACACTTTGGCTTCAAGTGCCGTGCATCAGTTGGTGGTCAAGTGAAAGGTTATTCCATTTATTATCTTGAATGTGTAATTTAATTGTACGAACAGCTGTTAATTAAATGAACAAACGTGAATACTGTTAACTATCAAAACGAAAAAATAAAATGGGGTGTGGTTGTGTTGGGGACACGGCCGTTTGCTTCGCGTGAATACGTCTACGTTGACGCGCTCGGACGCCTTGATGTTTATTTTACGTTCCCGGCACACCTTCACTAGATCATATGGGGTTTTATGTTTAACACTGGATTGCTTTTGAGATGCTCTTTCCAACCGTATACGATTTCTGTATTCCGACTTGGCTTTTAGACGAGTATAGGTCGAAATGGTGTTAAGTTCTCTTAATTTTTTACATTAAACGCAAACAATATCACAATAACCACGCCACAAAAATGTTTTTATACACGCAATCATTTGATATTGACGAGAGCTGTCGATTGAAACTCAAACGAGCGTCGTAGAGTCTCCTAGTCAAAAGTTATACTACACGGAAGTTATGAGACGCGGCGAAACGAACTCAAAATTGCCCCCCCCCCCCCCCCCCCGCGCAATTAAAAAAAAATATATATTTTTAACTTCAATTGTATTGAAATGATTAATTAATAATGAAGACTGTGGTAAAATCAGAAATATTAGAGTCAGCCTTTAATTTTGAAAAGTAAGAGGTCAAGTATAAATCAAGAAACAATTTTTAAGAAACAGCGTCATATGTTCTAAAGACTTGTAAAGTAAAAATTAATAATATTGGTAATGAGAGTTTTGAAATTGTATTCAGAAAATAGCAATTAGATTGGAGATAATAGAACCATGTGTGGTCTTTGTGTTCTTGTAGTTTGGATATAAATATTTAACCAAAACTTGCAATATTGAATTATGTTACATGTCGTAAGAGCATGTACGATGCTTCGCAGTCCTCACTCAACGTAACAAATTCTTTGATCCTTTGGCAATGGAGTGGTGTAATTGAATTTTGACTGCAGACGATAGATTGGGGGCTGCAGTGCCAAACTGTATCCCCCGGGCTTTGCTGTCTTCGGACTTTCTGGACTGCCTCCCACTCTGGTTGCAAATTTAAAGACGTATTCACGTATAAAAGTAATGTGCTAAATATAATAAACACAGGTTGTCACTTTATCTGGTAGATGTGACTCGAAGTAAACTAAATACATTACCAGTTTAATCATAGATATTTCAGTCTCAATAAAATGTATACGGGGATCAACATCGCGTCGGCAGTGAGATCATTGGAGACGAAACAGATTGATCCGGGAGTCGGAAGCCTGTAGTAAGGAACGATCACAGTATTCGCCTGCAGTATCTCGGGAGACTGAGATCGTGATGGCCGCGGGCCGAGATTCGAAATCACGTCCTCGCGAATGCGAGTCCACTGCGCCACCTCGCTCGTTCTCAATGAAAGGTCGCTGTTTTTTTTGCCAGTGGCATGCATGTTTGGAAAGAAAATATGGAGAAGTTGCTGAGCACACACTCCCATCTTTTTTACAACCTTTTTTTTTTTGTCTCTTTAAACTGTCAAAAAGGATGAAGATGAAGTGGATATTAAAAAAGTTTAAACGAGAACGCGTTATCTCGTGAAAGTGACGCTTTTAATTCGATATTAGACTTTTAATTAGTCTCATCTGCAATCTCGTTCGTTTCGCGTCGTGACTGCCGTGAGTAGAACGTCTGAACGTCGTGAATTAATTTCAGTTCTCACCGGGAAAAGAACTGTTCTTCAATAACTTGGCTTATAGGCTATTCACGGGAAAATGAGCACTTTTGAAGCTCAGTCATTTGGAATAATAGTCAATAAATGTATTGTACTGTAGAATTAGACGTTAACTTTCGAGTGCAGTGAAATATATACACTGTGTTAATTTCTTACATGAAAATGTTTATTTAAAAAAAAAATGGCTGATAGGAAAAAGTAACTAGGGCCTCAAATGTGCTCACTTTACCGCGAACAGCCTATAGGTACGGACAGCTGGTGTACAACGGTTTGGCAATCTGCTCGTTGTAAAGATTGGCGGGCTGGTTTGTTTCCATCCCTCCTTCTCATCTTTCAACGTAGAATAATTTTATCATTGGGCCATTTCCTCTTCCCCGTCTCTTTCTCCCCCCCCCCCCCACGCGGGGTCCTTTTTTCTCTAGTCGAAGCTGCAGAGAAGGTGTGCTTAAAATATTCATTACGGGGATGAAATGTCGCAGATAGCTCTTCACGAAATTACAGTTAAGTCAGAAATATGCAAGCGCTCGCAAGCCTTGGAGAAAATTGAACTTTTCCCTGGTGCAGCGAAATAAAAGAGGAGGCTATAATCTGGGTCCATATATCTAGGCAGGAGCTGGGTGAAGGGCTGAAGAGGGGAGGGGGAGAGTGTTGAATTGTTCAGGGGAGGAGGGGGGGGTGAGTAGCGGAGGGGTGTGGAGGCAGGTCTGTATGAGTGCACCATCCTGTATAGCTGAGGGGAGCAACCAGAGTCCGCACATAATGGGAGTTGTATGGTAATTTAGAGCGCGGAAGAGTCTGAAATGTGGTATGAAATAGCCGATACGTTGCATGAGATTAAGAGCGCGGTAATGTAGCGGTGATAACCCGTAGCGCCGCCCGCCTGCGGTTGGTTCTGCTGAGCAATTTTGGGGCCTGTGCCCCACATTGAAACCAACTCGACAACTCACTAACCGCAAAAAAAAAAAAAAAAAAAAAAAAAAAAAAAAAAAAATGGATTCAAATCGAGGGCTTGTTCCTGACTGTTTCCTACGGAACAGTTTGTCTTTTTAAAAAAGGTTTCATGTTCAATTAGTAGCTGTTCTTAATTCGTACTAAGTGTGAAATAGTATAATTAATTTACAGGCAAAATGAGTTGATTTTTTTCATTCAAGAGTAAAGTAAGACGATTTACCTGAAGTATAAAACGATAGAGATGAATTACTTATTTAGGAAACAAGTAAACATGTCTGTGGTCGAGCGGTTAGACTGCTCGCCTCAAAACAAGGAAAACCGGTTTTAATCCCCGGCCGGGGGTCACTCCCGGATTTTCACGTGTGGGAATCGTGTCGGACGATGCCGTTGGTCGGCGGGTTTTCTCGGGGATCTCCCGTTTCCCTCCGCCCTTGCATTCCGGCGCTGCTCCTTTCTCGCCTCATTTCACCCTCGTCGTCTCTCAAGACCTCGTTGTCGAGAGCCGGCCAAATATGTCAACTCAACTCATGTCCAACACGGGGTGATTGTTTTCAAAAGTTTGGTTAAAAAAGTCGTGAAGTTACCATGAACGGACTATACGTTTTTCTTTCAGGGAAAGACAAAGGGAGGAATGTTAATTGTCGGGATGCTTCCGATCAGATCGTTGCGGTGCGGTTATAGTTTCTCCGAGGTGGGCAGATGGCGCCGCGGTCGTGGCAGATGAACATTGCTTGATCGCTAGGGCGAAGTGTGCTTCGTGCTTGGACCACAGCTAGAATGCTATCCCGAGCACTCCACAAACATTCCAGGCGTTTTAATTGAAAAACTGAGCGCTGCACTTTGCGGCCTTAGGGGGGGGGGGGAGCAAGAGAAAATAACAGCACGAGGAAGAGGGTGAGAAGGGTGAAGAAAATAGGGTGGGACAGAGACGGAAGAAACTTTTAATGCCCCGTATTTGTTCTCAGGGCGAGGGAAACACGACGGTACGACGGAGTATTGGAGGGTTCGGTGAGATGGGGTAAAGGGGGAGGATGCTCGTCAGCGTGCTAAGTAGAATGCGCTGATTATGAATGTCGGGGTGTAGCAGCATCGCCCACAGCGGCGCGGCGTGTCGTGTCTCTTGGAGAATTGTCTGCCGCTTCGCCGGGGCTTTCAGAACAACGCCTCTGGACCACGAAGACATCTCTCGTAATTACTGGACGTGTTCTATCTCTATCTCTCTCACTCCCCTTCTCTCTCTATAACCACAGAACTCTGCTGCTGCACCTGTAGTACGCTCCAGATGTATCCTGCAGCTTCGCCGAATAATGGCTCCCCGCTCGTGAGAATTAAAAAAAAATAATAAACCGGCGATCCTTTATCAAACTTCCCAGAGAACCCCGAGGCGAGAACATTACCAGAGAGTGGCGATATAGAGCTGTTTATAACCGGTGCCCTACTTTGGAAGGTTTCTCTACAATTTGCCACGTTATTCAAGAAATGAATGGGTTCCGCTGAAGAAGTGTTCCGAGTGAGATGAAGGCAAATAAGTAATTATTCACGAGCGTGGTCCCTAAGAAAGACACAGCTTACTTTCTTGACGCAGTTGTTGGAGCACTGGGCAATCGTCTGCGTGGTGGGGTTCACGTTCGGATCCCGGGGGAAGGTGGCGAATATGCCTATGTATATAGGTTAGTTTATACACTGGTGGTTTAATTTATTATGTTAATTTAAGAAAATATGTTAATTTAAGTGTGTATATATGTATGTGCATATATATATAAACTCGACCGGTCATGCTTGGAGTTGAAAACATGAAAGGTTTTGCAATTACAATTTTCACTTACCTCGAAGCGCTGATAGTTACAGTTGATTTTCCTACATTCCTTGGTATGTTTTAGATGTCCGCTAGGAATGCATCTGACAGTTTGTGAATTAGTGCATTAATTTTTAGCTCAATTTCCGAAGGAAAGATAGCCTTGCTAGATTACATCGTGTGTGTGTGTGTGTGTGTTCGTGTCTTGTGAAACCTCTAAGGGTTATCGCTAAACTTGGTATTCGTGTAACTAGAGCTAGTGATTTTTGGCGAAAAAAATTTGAGTACAGGGTAGACTTCAATACCATAAGCCCCCAACACCAGTTTGTATATTTGCCATTGGTTGCTCTCTGCTTGGGAAGCCGTTTTCATATCTGACTGGGCCACTCAGAGTTCGGCAACATCGGCACGGCTCGTACGTGATTCGTGTGCAGACAGTTAACATGTGTCAAAAAGTAATTCACCCAATCATGACAGATAAACGACCTCACATTGTTAGGAGATATAACATGTCTAGAAATCGTTTCGCGAAATTCACTATCAGCACGTGTGACACTTAAGAAGGATACCTGACATTGCGATTTTCGATCATGCCAGATACTTATTTTCAAAATTGCTACTATGTAATTTTTTTTTTGTGCTGTATAATTTCTTAGAAACATTTTCACTTGTTTAGTTCACATTCTGAGAAGCAGGAGTGGGGAAGGAATCTACCATGGCCTGCCGTAATTATCCATCCCAGCATCAGCCTGGAGTGATCTCTGAAAGCCATGGAAAATTTAAATCGGGATGGCCGGGCGGAGTTTTGAACCACTGTATTCCCGAATGCAAGCCCGATTGTTTACCAATGCCCTGCCTTGCACGTTTACTTTGGGGACTAAATGGAAACAGGTTTGGTAGTTTATCAACAAAAAAAAAACTCTATTGAACACACTGCGATGCAATCTAAGTTCCAGGCCGCCGGTGTCTTTAAACGCAGGCTGGCTAGCGTCAGGGAAAACAGTGGAAACCTGGAAAAGTCAGGGAATCTTACATTTATGGAAAATTCGATTAAACATCGGGCAAATTTTTATGAAATCAAGTAATTTAGATTTAAAAAATTGTTATAATTTTATTCAATCAGAAAATAAATATTGGATTATAGAACTTCTGCTACGTGCCGTCTCTTGAAATGTAACTACTGGTACTTCAAGAATGGAATGTACCCCCGCATTTTCTGTGATATAGTTGTTTGCGTGAATACGCGTATCTCGGTAAAAAAGTGTCCTGCAAATACGACTTTTTGTCAGAAAAGATATAAAAGAACAATTTTCTATGCCCCTATTTTTTTTACTGTTGTCATATTCAGTGCATTTTTGGAGAAAAAAATTCGTGAAAATGGTCAAATATCGCATTTTGAAAGCTTGCCTATGCAGTTTCCTTAGGTGGCAAGAGAAAAGTACAAAGATACGGACGTGGTTTAATCTGTAGTCTTTCATCGCTTGTAATGAAACCCCACAGTTAGAGATCTAATTTACACAGTACAGCGTCACGACGGAAACACTGCACGCCTTGCGCGTAGGAGCGATGAGGCGCTAGGCTTGCGTGTTAGTGTCGCCCGTATCGCTCCCTCGCTTCTTGACCTTGGACGCGGGGTTCCCACGGGGGTCCATCTCACTCTTAATTTACTCCAACTTTGTAGGAATGTTTATAGGCCTGGAAACAATTTTATTACAATATGTGTAATTATAAGTATTATTAAACGTAATTTGTAGGTAGAGCATTTTTTTGTTTATTGGAGACAGTTCAAACAATTTTAATGGGTATCATTGAATTGATAAATTATACTGTCTCTTGTTTTTGTGTCGTAACTGTGTTCCAGGCCCTGAAAAAGTTTGTATTTAGGCCTAACCCTCATGTCACATTTTTTCATGTGCATTTTTGTATATATATTTTTTAGTACTTCATAAACATATTTGTTACTTCTTAGGAAAGTATTCATAAAGGAAGGCCGTGGTAACACTACCCATTACGAAAAATTGTGATTATTTTTAGGAAACAAAATAAAATATTTTAAAATTTTACCGCGTTTGTTAATGAGGGAATTTGTTATAAGGATACTGCCAGCCACCCTAAAAGAGTATTTTGCAGCGGCACCGCAATGGGGGAAAGTACTCCAAATGACTGAATATCGGTCAAACGGGCAGCTGGTTGCACAATTAAGTAAATTCACGGTTATTTCTCACTTTCCTGAAGTCCTGCTAATGTTCTACTTCCAGGATATTACTCCGCCTTGTGCAAACAAAGCTGAACCGAGTCTAGAAAATTACTCCAAAGTGACAGCTCGCCGCATTCGTGTTCACTAAAAGTAAAAAATTGTTCCATAATAACTATTTCTTACTATGAATTACCAACACACGTATTTTCTTCCTATTTTTATTCATATTAATTATAAATGAAATATAATTTATCTGTTAATTATACTAAGTAAAAATTAATTTTAATAAAAATAAGGTAGGCCTACATTCATTTTAACAAAAGTATAAAAGGCTTGTGATAAACTAAATGTGTAGGAAACAACCAAACACGTTATACATGGGGTGATGTTTTCAAAGGTTTGATTCAAAATGGTGAGGAAACTGCGAAATGACAATAGAGGCGAAAACGCCCATTGTTCACGCGGTAATGCCGGCCTTATTTGTCGTCGCTGACTGAGGCCTTTCAAATGCTCAGCTCTGGTTTCTCCCCTCGCTACGAGTCGCTAAGCCGTCGACGAACACAGGGGGCGGCGGGGTGGATCCGGTGTCACCTGGGGGTTCTCCTCGGGTCACGTGACTAAGCCGGTGGATGGAAGGGTGCGTTACAATGCGTACTTGATGTGGTGCACGGCGGCAGCGGAGATGAACATCTCCACTGACACCGACTCGCTACTCCGTTCACGCTACGTCTTAGTCAAAAATCATTCCCTCTGTGTTTCGTTGTTTTAAGTTTAAATATATTAATTTAAATTATTAGTTTGGTACTTAACTGTTTTTAATACTTTTAAATGTTCAGTGCGCTAACTGAAAAAAAAAAGTTTTGTTGAAGCATACAAAGTTCGTTTGGCGCAACCAAATCAATTGTTTGTTTAGGAACAATGAAATATTTTGTTTTTGAAATCATATTATTTGGTTGGATCAAACTAATATTTGGTTGGTACAACTAAAGATTTGTTTGACTGCACGCACGTTGAAAAGTTTTGGTTAGTATAAAGAAACTAATTGATAGTCGGACCGAGATTCGAACCTCTAACATTTCCGAGCGAGCTCTACACCTCAGCAACTTCAATTGAAGTGTCTATTGATGAAGGCGGTATGTTTTAAAGCTTTCATTTTTAGTTTCCTGTTCATCTTGTTATATTAGGATGTTTACACCTTTATTAAGCGTCAACATATGCACTAGCAAACACTCTCATTATCCCAATTGTTACAAAACATAAAAACAAACTATGGAGCTGTATTTTGGATCAAAGGCAATCAGATGAGTGCCAAATAAATACACACAGTTGATTCAACAAATTTACTTTGTTGACAGTCTAATTTATTCACACAGACGTGTATTTTGTTAGAAGAACAAAATGAATTTTCTTGGTTTTAAAGTCTTGTTTACTCAACATAATTTTGTTGGGGCAACTAAATATATGTTTTGCCTGTCTCAGTGTTTGCAAAAGTATTTGTGTTCGCAACTTGGAAATGTTTTGATCCGTCTACTCTGTTTCGGGGTAACGCATCAACGAACAAGTGGTGTGAAATATGACCGTCGTGGTTGGTCGTGCTGGAAGTGATATCATGTATTGACAAACGAGACAAGACCAGTGATGATCAACAGGATTGTTCTGAAACCCAAATACAGGCTGAGTCTGAAGAAACTATTCCTGCATATTCCTTATGAAATGATAACTCGATGTCATATATGCGGTATACGGTGGACGATGCTTCGTGGAGTTGGAACTCATGTTCGTTGCAAATATTACAAAAAAGTATTTGAAATGGAACAACCCCATCCGGGATAATGACGCCGTAACTTGTGTTTTTGAAGTTGATGGTGGGCCTTAGGACAACTCCTGTGTGGAAAAATATGTTACGTGTGACGTAATGGTTTCGACCTTCATACACGAATTCTTCGCAAACTGTGGGGTTTAGAGAGATCATGAAAGATGACTTATTTATTTATAATCTGTCTTCCTTAAACCAACTGAGTTTCGGCGTCACAGATATTTATACAAGTTTTGCAACCCTTATCTCGATGACATAACTTTACGGGAGTGTCTCGCTTTGCAGCGATCGCAGATATTCGTTCAACTACACGCTGTGCTGGATGTTGTGGTTCCATTTAAATATTTCTCTGTAATATTTAAAATAAACATGTTTTCAGCTCTGCATTGAAGAACAAGTATCGCCCTCACGACGCGACCATATCTCGTATTTACGTTTTCTCGTAAGGAATATGCAGGCGGAGTTTGAAGGTGTTTCTCAGGCTCGTCCTGCACAGTTCGTAGTACTTCCGTCGCGCGCTAATGTCGCAGTGCCACACGGAAACAATTGTATTTAATTTTCGAAATTATTGAATTATATTTGTTAGCTACTTTTGTACTTTATGAAACGATAATTCTTAAATACAAAGCTATTTTTGTTCAAACGTTTGTTAAGCTATAAACATCTTCAGTGGTGTCAGTTTATCTCGCACATGATTGATTGAAATCACTTCGCACTACTGTATATGTTTTCAAGTGTATGTAGTCTATTCGCAGCATATTCACGCTATTATTTTTTTTATATCAAATCCTTGACTAATCGCCCTATGAATGTCGCGTTCTGCGTTTTCCTCAATAATCAATTTATCACAAGCGTTTTGTATTTTTGTTAACATAAAAGTATTTCATTTTTGTTTAAACTAACATTTTACCTATATTTAATCTGCAAGTCATAACATTCCAACTATACGTATTTAATATGAATAAAAACAGAGAGAAAAAAATTTCCGTTAGTAGTGCCTAGTAAAAAAATAGCTGTCGGGCAAAATATTATTAAACTGCTTGCACACAAAAGCGATGTCTTTCCTCTATTTGTTAGCGCGTGGCGAATGTATTGGTTTAATGTTACCTAAATTTAAATCTGAGGAAAGTCGGCAATATGAATTCAAATTCTCCCCTCCCGCCCTTTGCGCTTGTAATTCGCGCGACTTTCGCCTAGCGCTCGCTAGTATAAGTGATTAAGAGGGAATGCTGGTACCTGACCTTGTATAATCTCTGCTCTAATACAAGTTGCCACCTTGGGAAGAACAAAGTACTCTATAAAGAATGTGCGGGATTGAGTGAATTGTCGTACGAGAGGGAGCCATGTTTGTGACCGAGTGATTTTCTTTTGTTGCAGGCTCGGCGCTAATGCAGATCGTCGAGGTGTACAAGGAGATACAGGCGCAGCAGATGAACATCGTAAGTACGCGAAATACTCCTGCATTCTTACATAAGTGTGGTTCGGGTTTAATCACATGCTTTTGAAATCAACCGTTGAAGTATTAAGTTCTTGACCGTAATCGTAGACAAATTTAGCGGACACGCGAACTGCGAAGTTCGCAAAGCCGAAGAGAAAATTATTTCCATGTCCTTAACGCCATATTGTTGTATACTCCCTAAGTGGGATATAATTAAATAGGTTGAAGTAGGGCCGATCAGGAAGGGGAGGTAAGGGACTATTAAATAATTTTCAATTAACACGTCTAGAGGATCTTAACTAATTAACAGTACAATGTGATGTGGCTAGAGCGGTTAAGGCTCGAGCTATGGTTAAGGACAATCGAGTACGGGATGACAAGGTTAAGAGACTCTGGATTCACTCTCTCACCCTACACTGAGGAAAAAGGTTTTGTTGAATCAAACAAGATTTGTGCGGTGCAAACGAATTATTTGTTTGCATGGGGGCAATGAAATATTTTGTTGGCCCCAAAGTGTAAGATTTGGGTGGTGCAACTAAATATTTGTTTGGCAACACGAACATTAAACAGTTTGGGCCGATACAAAAACACCGTACAATTTCGGCGGAGTTTCGAACCGAGATCACCTGCGTCCGCGCGCTAAGCCTTAGTAACATCAGCTATTCTGACAATTTATGAAACCGGAATGATTAATTTAAATGTATATACTGCAAATATCGGGCAACGTGTGCAAACAAATATTTCAAATTTCACAGCATTACTTGTCAGTCTTTTGTTGCACTGTTTTATTCATGTGTGTATACGATTGTTAAGCATCAATAGATGCACTTACAAACACGGTTACTATACTAAGTGTAGCAAAAATACAAACAAACTCTCGAGCTGTATTTTCAAACAAAGGCAGTCAAATAAGTGGCCAAACAAGTATACACAGTTGATCCAACAAAATATTTAGTTGACAGTGTAATTTTTTTGGGCCACCTCAGAGATTTTATTTATTCAAACATATATTTTGTTAGACGAACAAAAGTAATTTTGTTGTTTTTAAAATTTTGTTTGCTCAACAATATATTTTGATAGGGCAACTAAATATATATTTGACGCTATACCAACACATATTTCGTTCGATTTTCTCTGAGTATAGCGTGAAGAGACTTACCCCCAACCGCCGCTAGGTGCCCGCTGTTCACGGAGGCCCGACGCCGACTGACACTCCGGCCCTTAGCTGCCTTGTCCACCACACTTCTCGATCACGCCCACTTCACCAATATCCGCAAATCCCATTGGCTCTTCCTTGCAGCCATGTATATGTTGATGAAATTGCTGCAACCCCACTGTGTCAGCCAGACCCAATTATTCTGCGAATATCTGCAGAATCCTGCACTTTCCGTCGTAGCCGTACCGTGGCCGTTGTTTGCGATTATAATTTCCATAACAACCGTTGTTTGCGATTATAATTTTTATAACAACCGTTGTTTGCGATTATCGTTTTGATAACAACCGTTGGCCGCATTTCAGTCTTGCCTGGCCTCACTTCATGTACCGTAATCGTAACAGTGTAAAATAAGCGATGTTTAAATTCATGGACGCAGGATTTATTCTATTAATTTTTGTTTGTTTTACGCACGTAAAAGTATTGATTGGTATATTAGTGATAGCCTATAGCCTATTTAAGTTCGTAACAGTGATACACATACACTCTATCGACACATGAATAAGGCAATCGGGTTAATGGCAGTATTAAGTACGCTCTGGACGGACGGATTCAGAACTGTCAGAAAAGTATATCCTACGTAGGGTTTTCAAAAGTGCTCGCCTGACTGCGGACATCTTTATATAGGCTGTTCACGGTAAAGTGAGCACTTTTTAAGGCACTGCTTAAGATCTACTTGTAGACACGTTCTGTATTCTTCCGCCTTATGTAAATTTAACATTGACATGGGCCTCATCACTTTATTCATGCGTCGGTCAAATAAAACTGTGAAATTAGTAAGACAGTAAATACTTTACAAATCTGCTCATTTTTACACTTGCATAAAAAAAAACCAGAAAGCGAAAGAAATAATTTTCAGCTATCACAAATAGTTACCTAACACTTTTTATTCGACGTTAAGATATGGAACTACTTTCCATCCATCGTTACCAACTTTACTGGGCAAATGTCACTCAGTGCGCTCATTAAAATATATGCATGCTAAAGTGCTCACTTTATAGTGAACATTCTTTAGACTAGTATTCTTCGCTTGTTCGTGTAACGAATTGTTAAAACGTTATATTAATTAAAACATTTTTTCCCCTGAAAATAAAAAAAAAAAATTGTTTTAGACATTTATTTATGCAGCTTTCATATACAAAGTAATTAAATGGATTATGAATACACCTCATAATAACAGCAACGAACACATGGGCGAAAGTTGCTTGTCAGCAGTTGCCAGCCAGTACACCACTGTTTCTGTACATTTCGCCATTAAATATTAATTTAAAGCGTGTGTTGGTAGTGTAATCGCACTGCTTATACATTCAAAAGACGTCAGATACTACCAGCTACAACTATTCCATTCCGCCAGACTGTTGAATATGTCGCTTGGGCAGGTCAAAGGTGGACACGCTGAGCCTTTCTTGTAAAGTCGCTCATCTCTACTGGTATACTGGTACACGGGTAGAGATGCACTTACAAGAAAAGGCGCCCATTAAATAAAGTCATTAACATTTCATGCGGGTAACGCGGAAAATACTAGACCTTAGGATATATGCTGGTATGGAAATGTTTATTGCTTTGAGGTCAACCATCTACACTCCACACAGTAAAACATTTCGGTACTTGTTACAAACAAAAAATTATTTGGAAATTAGTTGCAAAATATATTCTCGTATCTCTCAAATTGAAACATTGTATGTTTACAAAAAACATTATTATAGAAAACTTACAGAATTCTGTATGTGGCTGAATGCCTATAAAACAGTTAAAATATACAATACTTTCTCATTAAAATTCACCACTAGTGGTACACATTCCACACTAAGATTTTTTAAAAATTTACTCTTTTTTTGTAGTGATACAAAAATTATCTTTAAAGGCTATTCACAGTAAGTTGATGAACACTTTTGAAAGCCCGGCTTAAGCTCTACTTGTGTGCACGTTGTGTATTCTCCGGCCTTATACAAAATTAACATTGCCATTGGCCTCATCACATTATTCATGCATCGGTCAAATTAAACTGTGGAATTGTTAGAAAACTAAATATTTTACAAATCTGCATAAAAAAAAACAGAAAGCGAAAGAAATCATTAAGTTACTACAAACATTTTTAGCTGACGTTAAGATAGAGAACTACTTTCCCTTCATCGTTACCAACTATACCGGGCGCATGTCACTCAATGCGCCAGTTAAAGTATATCCAGGCAGGGGCAGTGACATTTTTCGAAGGCTGACTTCAAAAATGCTCACTTTATCGTGAGCAGTGTTTTGCAACTTGTTTTCGAAGAATTGGTAGCATCCACATAACCGAGAATATACTCCAAACATAAAATTATAGAGCCCGTGTGTAGCTATATTCATGTCCGTTGAATTTAGTTATATAATAAAATGGCTAAATATTTGTGTGTGGAATTTTTGTGTTTTAGTTCTTAGCAATGTACGTGAAAAAATAAGGTACATGATATCACAGATTAGCAATATTAAAGGATGTAAGGGAATAATCCTGAAATGAATTGAAATATTTCCACTTTAGAAGGCACGGCAGGGAGCGTAGATATTTGTTACTTGCAATAATTGTTTATTGTCACAAAAATGTATTGTGTGTTAATATTGTAAACGAGCCTAGAGATGCACAAATACCTTATACAAATAACTGATCTATGGGTGTATACCAAAATCTATTGGGGAGGTTGCAAGTCACGTCCATTTGACGTAGAAAAATTAGTATTAAATGACAGCAAACCGATATCACATTGTGTAAATACTGAAACGAAAGTAGCAAAAATAACTATTATACTAGACCATTAGACAGATAAAACGACAACCGGAAGGACAATTTTGTTTTGTAGTGTCAATATATCAAATTCATAGACAATAAAACTTGACTTCAAAGCATGCTCGAGCCAACTATGCAGTAACCCAATTGAGTAATGTTATGGTAATGTGCTAAACATTTTAAATAAGAGATTGTAGTAATTTTAGAGACATAGTTTGCTAGCTATTGGCTGGAATGCGCTTCTGATAATGTGTTTAATAACAGACTGTTGTTTTGAAAACTTTATTTTCAGGCACTCACAATACATATATGTGGGAAATTCTAGAATTTAATTTAATCACTTTTGCGCAAGAATGATGATTGAAAAGCGATTTGTTATACTCGTTGATTGCTAACAAGAAAATACGTTTAAAAGTCGCGTGTTCGAAACCCTGCCTTCGTCACTGGAGTTTATATAAATTGTAAGGTACAATTTACTTAAGTGTATAAGTTATCTGACATAAGGGTTATACCAAGTATTACATTATTTCACAAAATTCGTTTTTTTTTTAAGAGCTCTCTTTACTTGAAGTTATCTTCACTAGTGCCACTAGATGCAGATTACATGCTTTAATTTTAATTGCTTTACGGTAGGTTCAGCACTTTTGAATTTAATCTTTCAAAAATTATTCTTCCTTATCTTCAAATATATGTGGAAGTATTTAACAAATTACACTAAGTGGCTGGCTCCCAATAGCTATTGTAAAATAGTTCTAGGCCTATGTTTAAATCTAGTGTTAATACCATTGTGTTGAAATTTGGGAAAGCTAATTGTTTCTCTTGGCCTTTATTAATTTTATCCACATGAGATGGAGAACACATTTAACTTATTGGCATTTTCAAAGTTTTAATTTGATCGGCGAGTGAATACTGCCATATGATTGATGGTAATATTAATTTTTCATTTGGTATAATACAATTAGTTTGCGTGGGAAAGACGATATTGAGGAGGAATTCCAAAGCCGCACAAATACTGTAATCGTGAAAAACTTATAGGCCCTAGCAAATATACATTATTAAAAAACAACATACTAAATGTTGTATTTTAAATTTTCAAGCAACTAGGTGAGTTTTTTTAAAATCGTATCGTTGTTTAACGTAAACAACCAGAAATAAATTTGTGGCGTTAATAATTTTCCTCAGTAAAATTGAATAAGCATGAAACCAGGATTCTTAACCTGGTGAGATAATCAGGTCCTCGATAGCCCCATCAACACGTGTAGTGGATATTAACAAGCAATAGCAACAACTGAAAAGTGCATTTAAACCGTTCTGACTGGCTGTGAGCAGTGGCCGCTCGCTTTAATGAGCACGTGTGATTGGGCGTGATTGATGATTTGGTCAAAGGGTTGGTGGGAATGCTAGTGGAAGTAAGTAGAGCGAGCAGCAGTCGTCTGGTTTGCATTCGGGGCCAGCGATTTCACAAGCCCGTAGGACTGCTTTGTTCAGAATAATCAAAGACCTGCAAAATTCGCGTTATTATTCAGTGACGCATGTACCTTTGCACGGCTCTTGTTATTGGGCCGTACGTATTCGACACGCCCTGTGAAACTCTACGCCAATGAATGGACACTCCATATAATATATATATGTGTGTGTGTGTGTGTGTGTGTGTGTGTGTGTGTGTGTGTGTGTGTGGAACACGTGCAGCCTAGTTAGAAGAGAAATGTCTTCTTCACTCTTTGTCAGCAGTTAATAAACAAATTACGTCAGCTGGAGTATGTACAGGTTTGTGAAAACTAGCAGGGTGCCCGAGAATTACGAGAATTTTGTTCGTCCCTAAGCATAACTTTATACTTATATATATATAGTACTCGTAACTATGATCTAACTTCAGTCTATGAACTTACTCTCTATGTTAGCGGAAGTGTACAAAATTCTCAAAGCACTTATTAAGGCGGACTCACAACCACCCATCGCATCCGTCAGTCGCCCTGGCGATCGCGTGATCTTCGACCAATCGCAAGGCAACTTTTTTCTATTCGTAAATCCGTCAAACATATCGCAAACTATAACTTGGGACTTACCAACGGATGGGCCACTGACGGATGAGAAAACAGACGGATGACTGACTGCCGGACGGATGACTGACTTCCGGTCGGGTGACTGACGGATGGTTGTGAGCCCAACTTTATTTGCTTAAACAGTAGTGCTCTAACCTTAGAGTCCTATAGATACATGTTGTTCTTGATAGCGCTATTGCCGTAAAAAAGCACGGGACATGCTTGAACTTGAAGTGTGGCTACTGCTCGCATGGGAACTGTACCCTATTTCACCGCTAAGTTTTTTTTAACATAATGAAACTATAACTTAATGTTATTCGGGTAACACCAAAAGTTAGTTTGCTATACAGCCGAACAATTCAATCATATTATTTTTTTGAATTTTTTGGAAGAATACACTGTTTTAAACATTCTTTTATTTGTTTTTAAAATTTTTTAAAAGCTAGTGTATCTTTTTTTTTATTTTTATTATTTCCCTGTTTGATACATTACTTAGGTACAGAAACACAAACCAAAATATAGAAATCGTTATTACGCAGTAATTCTTCTTTGTTTCGTGTCATAATTTCGGTTCAAGAGGCAATATTGGAAATGCTTGGTTATAGAAAGTTTAACTAGTTTACTAGTTCACCAATATTCACTGTGTGTTATTTCCTGCTTGCAAAAATCAGGAACTTGTTGACAAAACATAAATATGTTGCTGAAATTTTACAACAAGCAGAGGACACACAGTTAAATTGCCGCAAAAAATTGAAAAAAAAAAAAATTGCAGTATGCAAATTGTCTACAATCTTACATTGTCAGTAATTGCCATGAATCCGAAATTATGACTCGAGAACGAAGAATTTCTGGAAATAGAGGCGATGCCGTGCCTTAACCCGCGATCGCAGCAGGTTCTGAACAGCCTTAACGCGTACCGGCGCCAAGGTCAGAGGTCAGGGGTCACAGAATAGCTGCCAGCCAGGTGAATGTAATTAACTGCCGCGGAAGCCAACTCCAGCCCGGCTGGGGAGTGCGAGGGTTGCAGAGGGGGCCGTGTTCACTACCCGATGACAGCTGCTGGTGACTCTTCAGTCTTTTGTGCGGTAATTAGTGTTTATTGATTGCCTTGGCGCACCCCAGGCGGCGATCCCCCCCCCCCCATCACGCGCTCTCTCTCTCTCTTGCTCTCTTCCGATACTCGTGTCTCGTCTGGCTTTGCTCGCGGTCAGATGTCGGATGTTATTGCTGTCGGAGTACTGTCCTGCTCATCTCGCAACCGCAAATGGGGGAAAAAAGAATATTAGAACTTTCAGGTAATCTAGCGGAGCTCTGGACTTAAAGCCAATTGGCTAATGAACCACTAGTAAGCTCATATCTGCGAAACACGTTGAAACTTTACCCAGCGCCGCTTTTCACTGATCGATTGACATTCAAAGCTGTTACCAAAACGGCTGAGTTTCGGGTTATAAAGCATTGTGACCTTTTTATATTCGGTTTTATTAAGTCTTCGCGAACGGAAAAGTAGTGCATAATCACGACGACAATCATGATTAACTCTACGAAAATAGATCCCAAATTCATTCCTTGAAATAATTTGCGTTCGCATATATTCATATTTATGACGCATCGCCCAGGAGGCTGATAATGTGAAATACGTTCTGCAGTCTCTGGAGTTAAATTGGTGTTTTAGCTCGACCTTTGAGCACATGATCAACTGCCCTCAGAGATCGTTTTGGTTCACTGGTTTCAAATGCAATATGTGGAGCTCAAATGCGTATTAAGGAGTACTAAAACTGAACAAGTTATAACGTTTTACTTCGCATATGTGTATATATATAATATATACATGTTTGTGTGTGTATACATATTGAAAAACACTTATTGAGAAGTCAGTAGTGCTGTCATCCTTTTAGCAGAACGTCATGGCATGTGTTTACCACGGGTTATTGACTTCGAGTCATGTTTTCTATCATTATCGTGACGTTATCACTCATTCAGCATTAGTAACCCATGATGTACATTTCAATTCCATGTGCTGTATTTGAAATCAGTGAGCCAAAATTATCTCTGAGGGCGGTTGATTATGATCATAAAGGTAGAGCTGAAACACAGATTTATTCCATAACACTAAGAAATTGTCCACACTGATGCAGGTCCGCACAGTGTCGAGCACTCTATAAAACTTTTTTTGTACTTTTACAAGGGAAGTCCATGGAAACCCAGTTGCCAATGAAATCCTTTGTAAAATTACATAGAGTTTTCTTGTAAAATCTGCAAAGCATTTATTTGTAATATTACAAATGATAGCTTTGTATTACAACTGACATTATTGAGAAGTGTACAAAAAACGATTTTTTTCTACTAGAAAATAAATGTGATGAATTAATAACAGATAGCAACTAAAAAATAATAATAAAAATATAATGTACGAAAAAAAATTACACCCTGCCAAAACAGGGGTTAGAACCAACATCCCTTGCGTGATTAGCCCGTACCTTTAACAATAATACCAACTTGCCTCACGACGTTAAATAATTATTTTTACAGTAAATATACGTTCAATAACATACAAAATTATATTGAACTTATACGGTTAAAAAAAAAAAAGGTAAATTTATTTCTTTTTAAGAGTTCGGTTGTTGAGTTAAGAGATTTGGACGAACAACGGTGTATGAAGAACCGATTTAATAGTTCTGCGTAGCTAGGAAACACTAACAAATAATGAATAATAAGATTGTCTTAAGTGTTTTACCTAATTCAGACTTGCAATACATTAATTTTTGCACGCAGCTAGAATTTACATCACCAATAGTTTTTGCACAAACAAACAGCTATATACGTTTTTGAGAGTCCGCCATATTGCTGAAGCTCGTTGAACCAGGTCAGTATAGTATAAACATTTCCTATGGTCTATTACAAACACGGCAGAACGGATGGGTGCTTGTTTTACTTTTTATTTTTTAGCGAGTTAAATTAATTTATACCAATTTTACCAAAGTCATAGCAATTAAATGCCATAAAATTTCACTACTGCGGTATTGCAAGACATTGCTTATTATATACTAGCGACCCGCCACGGCCTCGCTCGGGGGCGATTTACAAATATGGCGTTGTTTAGGTTTGCAACAAGCAGGTATATACACTAAATGTTTAAGGCAACTAACTTATGATTAATACTCTGTTCTTCCCAAAGTCTTCGTAAGTGAACCCATATTTTTAATCACACTTCAAAAGACAAATGGTTACTGTGGGTCAGCCTTAAGAGATAGACTAATGCTGTCGCATACTTTTGAGATCTACAATTCTGTAGCACATTAATTTGCTGCATCTCTTATGGTTTAGTCAGCGTAAGCCATGTAAGCGCCCGAAAAACGGCCTTTCCCGACTTTATTATAACACTACGACATTTCTCTACTGTCCTTACATTAAATATTAATACATTATATAGCCAAACCTTCCTTTAGAAATTCGCTAAATGATAGTGGAAACCACATCATGATACATAAAGTAGTTTAGAAGTCTTAGCCGAATATACAGACACACGTTGCCGGGCGACTTCGTTTTATACTATGTATAGATGTAAGCTATATGCAATTCCGTTTATTGGCACGTGACTTTTTGTATAATCTGCATATGGTTAATTAAGCACTTTTGAAATATATCTTTGAAAAATGCCACTACCCTTACCTGCCGTATTTCAAATGCTGTAATGCGCCCAGTAAAATTGGTAACGATGGGAGGGAAAGCATTTCTATATCTTAACGTGAAATTTAAAGTGCTCGGTAAACATTTGTCTATATACTGAAATGACTTGTTTTTATTTATGCAATTTAATGCAATTAAGCACAAAAATTAATAAATTAATAAATTTGTAATAATTTAACAGTCTTACTTGACCGACGCATTAATAAAGTGATCAGACCTATGCCAATGTTAATTTACATATGGCGGAAGAATGCACAATGTGCATACAAGGAGATCTTGCAGGACTTTCAAACGTGCTCAATTTACCATGAAAATCCTATATAAATCAACTTAAGCCGCATTTGTGCGTGTTTCTCACAAAAGCCATGATTTCGTATATAGGCTGTTCACGGTAAAATAAGAATTTTTGAAAGCCCTGCTTGAGATCTAATTGTATGCACTTTGGGTAAATTTCCTCCTTATGTAAAATTAAGATTGTTATGGGCCTCATCACTTTATTCATGCGTCGGTCACGTGAGACTGGGGAATTATTGGAAAAGCAAATATGTTACAAATCTGGTCAATTTTACACATCGATATAAAAAAATAAAAATAAAAAAAACGTGAAAGAAATAATTTAAGTTACCACAAATTGTCACCTCACACTTTTTATTCAACTTTAAGTTATGGAACTACTTTCTATTCATCATTACCAACTTTACTGGACGCATATATCCCTCAGTGCGTCCGTTAAAATATATGCAGACAGGGGCAGTGATTTTTTTCTAAAGTTGATTTCAAAAGTGTTCGCTTTGTCGTTAATAGCCTTTAAAGGCACTGTGGAATGTCTGATGGAGTGTGTTTTGTTGTGTGTTGCAGTTGAAGGCGTTCTACGTGGACCTGCTGGTGCCCCTGGAGACGAACCTGGAGAAAGACACCAAGGTCGTGCAGGTGAGTTGCGACGCTTCAGCATTATTTGCGCAGAATTACGAGGCGAGGGGAGGGGTTGGAGGTTGGAGGGAGCCTTCTACCAATACTGTCCAGTGTTCGTTCCAAGGACGACTCGGAGCTGGGGCTTTTCAAGGTGGCCGCCTGGTCGAAGGAATTTTGCGCGTCTGAGGCCTAAAAGCGTGGGAGCGCTAGGGGCGACCGAGACACGCGCGCCAGCTCTCTCATCGCCTCTACGCACAACGCACTGAACTGGCGCGCAGTCTTGCCGTCGACAACGCGCCTCTATGGGACTTTCAGTGGAGGCCCTACCATTTTATGACGTAATAATACAAATAAAGGGTTTGATACACGTCCCAATTCCTTTTTCAATTTTTGTATCGAGATGTTTACACCTGAAATTCACCGTGAAAACACCCGTTTGAGCCATTTTCACTATCACAACAACATGGTTTAGAGAGAAATGGAGGAATTGAAAAACGTATACTGACTCGTAACGTTTCTTGAATGCTATTCGTAAGCATACCTTTCTCAGCCACGTTGGTCGGTCTTTTAATTATACGTTTATTGCTGGACCTTTTGGTTATAATTGCATATTGATCACTTCAAGAATCGACAAAGGTTCTGTTGAAGGGGTCTTCTGAGTAAATTTCCGAAATTAAAATCAAGAATGGGATTTGAAATACTTAATA
This sequence comes from Dryococelus australis, assembly GCA_029891345.1. Taxonomy (NCBI): domain Eukaryota; kingdom Metazoa; phylum Arthropoda; class Insecta; order Phasmatodea; family Phasmatidae; genus Dryococelus; species Dryococelus australis. The sequence goes on along the minus strand of CM057003.1, from coordinate 19,162,011 downwards.
CGTTTCGATGGGGTTATATATATATATATGAATTAAGGAACTCGTTGTATACATAATTAGATTTTTACTATGTATTATTTTCTAATAGAAACTTGTTGACTGCAGAAATGACAAAATCAGTAAATTTTTAGAAATAGCAGTTTAAAAATGTATAATAGTTTACAATGTAAAACTCGATAAAACACTTTTGTATTATTTTTTAAATAAAAAATCTTCATGTTAGTCGAATTTCATTTTCTTGAAATCTTCTAACAAAACTTTTGTTCAAAGAAGTAGTTTTCTTCAAGATGTACAAATATATAAATTTTGTTCAATTTAAGAAATTTTTTGCCTATGGTTTATATTCGTAATTTTTCGGAAAAAGTTTCAACATTTTTCGGAACATGTTTCAGATCGAAAACTGTAGATTGTATCAACTATTGCTGTAGACTATGCGATAACCACCAGCTTTTAAATATAGTGTCAACGAATCTAACTCATTCAGAATATATAAAGTAGCTGAAATTCTTTTCTTGATTTTATGTTTTGAAAATCCGCTCACTACGAGACTTTTCGAAAGGCCATAAGCGCTCGTACGATGAGCCAAGAATACGCTAGAGAGCAACACCGATCAGACCTCTACAAAAAATATATGCAAGGGATAAAGAATAATCTAATGGCAAGTTGTTACATTGTAATAAATCTTCGACTGATTTGGCATTTACAAAAAAATTCTTGCCCCTAAAACTGCATGTATTTAATGTGCACAGTTACTTAGGAGCTCCGTTGGGAGGGGGGGGATCCCAATAGCGTCACTTCTCCCACCAGAGAGGCGCCCAAACACCTCTCTGGTTACTGCCGGCACCAAGTTAAGAATAAACAAAGCTCCCGTCCCCTCTCTACTAGTCTTTCCAACTCTATTAACTAAGAGCATGTTTTCCAAACACTCTGTCTCCTGTAGCATTCTATTTAATTTAATTTAATGTATGCAAAAATTTTCGAAATATTTACTTCTCTGTCGCAAGGGTTCTTACGTCTCTCTTGGCGGTTTTTCCCTCGCTCTTCATAGTTAAGACCAGCTCTAAGTACACTTAGGGAGGTAGTCATGGCCCCAAAGTGCAGGCCACGGCTGCCCAATCCCTCTTTGCCGCGATGCATGTCTCCTTGCATGATTTTCCTCCCTACCAGTCGTAAGGGGTAATCCCTGAAACACAATAAAATCCCGACTTGCTTAACTTCACATAACACTTAGAATAAGGTAGTTTAGAAAAAAAGTACTGAGGAGCTCCCAGTAAAATTTTAAGCGATATGGGATTACTGCAGTCACTATACTTGTGGAGAAACCTCGTTATCAGGGAGAGTTTATTTCGCGGGAAAATGTCTTGTTTTTTCTCCGTACACTTAAACGTACCATGAACATGTATGTAAGTCTTTCTTTCCCGTGTGAGAAACTATCTCATTTTTTGAACGACTCTTTGGATTTCGAATTCTCTTGCCCTGCCGATCCATGGTTTACCTGTAAACAGATATATTACGTCAAAAATAGTAATTCGTTGTAAGCAACGAAAGAGGCACAGGATGTTAAAATACACCTTGGCACAAAAGAAGCGCTGGATTTCTTCATCTGTACAGGGGGGGGGGGGGGGGACCATGAGCTCGTAGTTTTAAGACAAACTTAAAATGTTCATACATTTGTGTTACCTTCGCATTTGCTCACCACTCACTTATTTCAGACATCCTGGAGGGCCACAAACCACTAGTGATGACGCAACAGAATGCAAACCTAAACATGGTGTTACGCTCCAGAGTAAAAGGGGTGGCGTACTCAGTAAGACACTGCAGACATTAAAATACTAATAATATACCAAGTTATTTACGTCAGTACAATACAATAAGTTAGAAAATACAAATACTCAGTTACCGCTAATTCTGAAAACTACTCTCAATACTATAAGCTTTAAGTATATACCAATAGCAACCGACTGAAGTTAGGGAGTTCTGACTCTAAAATGACCTAGCCACGCGTCTAACACTTCTTAGGCCCCGTCTCACGATTCTGTCCTCTTTGGCCTCCTATCGCCTGCCTACCCTCTGAGTTTATGTCACACAACCAAACACCGCATATCGCCCTGGATTCCTTGACCTGGCACCCGAGGCTGTCCTCCTCGGTTTGACTGCATTTGGCGCGTCCGCTACAATGGCCGCCTCACAGTGTGGTTTCTTCCAACTTTTCTGAAGCCCTGCTGAAGTTATACTTTCAGGATATTCCTCCGCCTCATGCAAACAAAGCCTAACCGAGCCTACAGAGTTACACTAAACGGACAATGCACCGCATCTGTGATCACTTAGTTTAATAATATTTTGCGTGAGAACTTTTTCTTACCAGGAATTACCAACACACCTATCTTACCCCTGTTTTTAATTTATGTTTAATATAAATTAATGAAATATTTTAATTTTTAAAATGAAATATTAATAATATCTCAATTTAAACAAACTTAAGGTACATTTAAGTTATTTAATGCTAACAAAAGCCTGAAACTGTGACACATAACATAATTGGGAAACAACCAACACTTAATATATGGGGTGATAGTTCAAAGGTTTAATTAAAAAAAGTGTGGAGAAACTGCAAATCGACTCTAACTTCCGAACCTAGCTGTCTTTTATTTCGTGTGTAGGTTATTACTTCGTCACAAATTCCTCCTAAAAGGGATACCCAATGTTCAGGTGGTTCAAGGCGTTTCGACAAAGCAATTTCCGACTCTTGCTCCAGGATTGGTTGCGATGTGCCTATTTCGTCCGACAGAGCGAGCGAACTGGTTTCAACAGCTGTCTTGATAGCTTCCTGCGGTATGATGGAAAATGGTGGGTGGGTGGAGGTACGCTGAATGGAACCAGCATTTTTTTCTTCTCTCCTTCTCACTTTTCGAAACAGATTCTTCTCCCTCATCTTTTCCTCCGCGTCCCTTCGTTCTCCTCCGAGTAAACAACCTCCCCGTCTGCTTTTCTTCTGCTAATAACTTCGCCGCCTTCACTTCCTTCAGGTTAATCAGTTTTACCTCAACACTTCCGGTGCATCACGTATATTCTCGCACGCAAGTCGATGCATATTCTTCCGGTGCTGTGAAGTCCAAGGAGTGCTCGTGTTACAAAGAAGCGCCACAAAAGATGATAGTGTTTTTTTCTTTAAAATTCGTCGTTTATGAGGAAATCCAGGAAAGCAATGTAGCACGTAATTACTCGGAAGAAATAAGTTGAATGCACCAGGAGCACAGGCCTGATATCAAACGTTTAGGGACAAAGCGCGTTCAGGTGACACGTCTTTATTCAAGATTCCAGTAAGGCGCAATGCCGTTAGGTAAGACGCCGTTAATGAAAACGTTCTTGAGCGAAACGTTGTTATGCAAAATGTCCTGGAGCAAAACGCCCGCGGGTAAAGATAAGATGCCTAGAGCTAGTGATATTTCGCGAAAAAAATTTGAGTACAGGGTAGACTTCAATACTCCAAGCACCCAACACCAGTTTGCCCATTGCCTATTGGTCGCTCTCTGCTTGGGAAGGCGTTTCCATATTTGACCGGGCCAATCAGGATTCTGCAACATCCGCTCGGCTCGTACGTGATTCGTGTGCAGACAGTTAACACGCGTCAAAAAGTAATTCAGCCAATCGAGACAGGTGAACGACCGTACAGTGTTTTGAAATATAACTTGTCTTGAAATGTTTCCGCGAAATTTCACTACCCCTAAAGACGCCGTTAAGCAACACGCCTTTAGAGGTAAACCGTTGTTAGACAAAACGACGTCAAGGAGGGCAGTATCAATTCCATATTCGATTTTTCTTAAAAATCTTCATAATGAAAATTTAAGCGCAGACATAAAAAACCAAATCTAGATATTACATAGAGGACTACTTGACGAATTTTTTTTAATTTGTACGGTTTCAATTATACCTGTATTTTCCCATATGAGTTTGACATTAATATTTCGTTACGGTTTAGAGGTTACAGATTTGGAACTAATAATGTATGAAAAACAAGTTAAATTTTTAAATAACTGTTAGGATGTTTCCTGAGCCGTAACTAGCTTGGTTTTTTAAACATCGACTCAGAAAATTAAGTTACGTAAGAAAATATATAAATCCAAAATACCATGGACACTTGCCTTTAAGCAACACGTCGGTAGGCAAAACATCAACAGGCAAAATACCGTTACTAAAAATGCGTTAGGCAAAAAATCGTTAGAAAAAAGTCGTTAGGCAAAACGTCGTTAAGCAAAATGTTGTTAGGAAAAACGTATATTTTTTAGGAAATGCCATTTAAGGCAACACTCCTTTAGGGAAAAAACTATTAGGTAAAATGTCATATATTCAAACATTTTTCTGATGGTAACAAAATACTGGAGATGTCAAAATATATATTTTGTTGGCTCACGGGCTCCATTACACATCTCACAGCCTCCTCAGCCATTGTTTCTATTCGTACTTTTTATACATATTTTATTCTCCCGGATATATTTTTTTTTCTATCTCTGGCTATTCGGAACGCTCGCTTCGTGTCGCCGTCGATATTTTACGTCCCCCGTTCTCCTTGGTCGCACTGTTTGTGATGGTATCGATAGTCTCGAACGCATCGATAAGCAGCCGCTGTTGTTTTCGTTTCATTTTCCCTCGCAAATTGGAAGTTATGGAGAAGGAAGAAGTGATATGGGGAAACGCGACAGTGGAAGGCGCAGTGCACGAAAATCACCCGGTCATGTAGTTCACACTCGCTGAAGACGACGAAGAAAGAGATGCGCCGGTCGCTGTCGAATTATTTTATAGATTGTCCGCCACAAATTCGATTCCAGGAGACTCATTACCAACTACGGCACGACAAAGCATTCATAATACCTTCCTTAACGTTCTTGAATCGTTACAGATTCTCTGTATTTGATAACTTATAACTTGTAACAGTTGAGGAAAAATAATTGATTATTTTGTGGGAGCCACTACAGAGGCAGTCGAACAGAACAAATTTCAGAAAACGTTTAAAGTTATATCCTATATCACGTCTTCCGGAAAAAAAATTCATCCAAAATCCACATTTGCGGGTAGTAACAAAAAAAAATCCAAAATGGTGGGGCTTGATTCCCCTTAAGAGACTGCATCATCCCTTATACATAAATTATTAGTTTTTAGCGTTATAACAGGAACGTCAGGGTCATTACTGAAAATGTTTTCATTACACAAGCATTAGAAGTCATACACCCGTGCAAATTTCTGTACTTTATTGTTAATATGTGTTCCCTAGTTTTCATTAAAATGTGAGAATGAATTAATATATAAAATTTTGTATAAGTTAATTGTTGAATAAATATGCGTTAAAAGTTCATATATTATGTCAGTAATCACGGGGAAGACAATTAAGCTTCTACTGTCGCATTATTCAATAAATCCTCCAAAATTTTAATCAGGAAGAAATAAATAAAACATAAAAAATGGTGAGCAAGGCGGGTTTGTAACAGGACTGTGAGACTCGAACTGTGCAGACGTGGCAACTCTTGTGCAAACATGATGCATCGTCACACCCCTCAGCATTACATGTTCCGACATATCTCTGCGTACTTCAGCATTACATGTTCCGACATATCTCTGCGTACTTCAGCATTACATGTTCCGACATATCTCTGCGTACTTCAGCATTACATGTTCCGACATATCTCTGCGTACTTCAGCATTACATGTTCCGACATATCTCTGCACACTTCAGACTCTCATTACATGTTCCGACATATCCCTGCACACTTCAGACTCTCATTACATGTTCCGACATATCTCTGCACACTTCAGCATTACATGTTCCGACATATCTCTGCACACTTCAGACTCTCATTACATGTTCCGACATATCTCTGCACACTTCAGACTCTCATTACCACCTTAAACTGCCCACATTTTACAACAGGTTGTAAGAGTGCGCAAAATGTTGGTTAACGTGTTATTATTAGCACCAGTAAGATATGCGAAAAACTGACCCCATTTTTAAACTTGGCTCGGCTAGTCCGCAAAGAAACTTTTCTCTCCGTTAGCCAATTTTGGACAGAAAAGTTGAAGTCGTTGAGCATCAACCAGTTGATACGAAGAGACAAGTTTGGAACATACTGTCAAGCCAGTGCTTACAGAAATAATCAGCTATTTACAACCAGGAGTTTGTTGACTTTAAAATAGAAATGAAGAAAATGCCATTTTTTTGAAGATGACTTCGAAGCGTAAAGAGTAGATGAACAAAGAAAATGCTATCATACAAATATCGAGAACATAGTCCCATACTTGAAAGATTAAATATGTCGTTATAATCTCTATGGAAGCAGTATGATGAGCATCCCTGTTCAACTCGGGGACATTTGAAACATGTTTGTAAATTAAAAATATACTGCACCTTTTTATTGACATGCCTAAACAATTCGGAGTTTTTGGAATAACAGCCTGGAACACGCGTTCTTTGTATGCCGCTTGCAAGGAGGGTAAGTAATTTTTCAATTGATCCTAGGACATGTTATTCAGCGTGTGTCTATATTGAAATGTGTGTAGTAGTTATTGAAACACGTGCGAGAGCGAGAGAGAGAGAGAGAGAGAGAGAGAGAGAGAGAGAGCGAAAGTAAATGTTGTTATCATGTGGTTATATCCCCTCTCTTCACCATATTACTGTATCGGTTCGAAATGGAACCACGGAAACCGTTTAGGATTTCCCAAACGTTTTGCTACAATTTACATTTAACATTCGCTTAAATGTATTTCATCAGATATTCCGAGTGTCAGGGACATTTCTGTTTGTGCTAGTACTGTATCAGCGATAATTATTTGTTACTGTTTACATGGGGGGGGGGGGGGATAAACTACATAGCACTTTTGATCTCAGAAAATTTGTGGCATATCTTGACAAGAGTTAAGCAACAGAAGTAGAATGAATGGATCAAATAGTGATGGATCCGAAATGGCGCAGATTTGTCCGCCGAGTCGAGTATGGCAAGTTTCGCCTAATAATTCTCAGCTAAATTTCCCCGTTTGGTGTGCAATTAGAGTTGATCAGTTTCTAATAGCTGCATTAGACATTGCTAACTTGTGTTGATTAACTCGATCAGTTGGGAGTCCAGCATTATTACAATAATGAAACGGGGACACGAACATCATCCAGTAATAAACGACTGTAATTCAGCAGACGTGACTCATAGTAAGGGAATAATATAGCAAGCGTATTGGATCTCTAACAAGGAATAATAGAAAATTAATATGTGGGATTCCAACCCCCAGTATAAATTCCCAGTATTTCCTAGCGCGACAAAGTCTTTTTAGTTTTATTATTTACGGCTTACGTCAGCGTGTCTTTTATTCGTTCTTTTTTATTGAGACTAACATTGCTTATGCGATAACAATGTTTATAAATTTTAAGAAATAATCTTTTAGGGTGACTGTATAAATAATACTAGAAACAACAGCACGCGGACATGATAAAATTATTTCGGAGAAAATATGTATATGTAGGGTTTATTGAAGAATAAAGGGTAGTCCTATGAAAGGAAACAACGCTAAGCTGTGTATAGGTGGTTACAAAAGCCCACTTTTGTTTGACAACAAATCTATGAAAACACTTGCAAAATAGTCCTAGATACAAACAAAATACGTCTGAACGATAGGAAATAAATTTCGCAAGCAAGCCACATCGAAAAACGGCATAGTAATAAACGGTATAAATTCGCTAAGCTGTTTGTTATCAACCGGTGTTCGGATAAACATTTTATAAACACTTTACCAGCCTTTACGGAAATTTTTTATTGTTTTCGACGTTGATATCCCTTGTTTATTTTCCAGTTGAACTGTGGTCGAGACACAATTATTTCTATTAATCGTGAACAGATGTTTTCGTTAGTGAAAGGAAACTCCTTTTTAAATTTAATTTGCACGTGCGGTTTTTCTGTTTATACTTTTCGCATTTCGAGCCGCGGTTACAATGGTTATATTATTTACCAAGCCGTAAATTAATATAGGCTATTCACGATAAAGTGAGTACTTTTACAAGCCCTCTCATTTGGAAAAACAGTCGAAAAATTTCTCTTATTTTAGCCTTAGACGTAAACTTCCGAGTGCGGTGGAATATACACACCGTGTTTATTACTTAAATAAAAAAGGTGGTTCAAGTTTAAAAAAAAAGGCTGAAATGAAAAAGTAACCAAGGCTTCAAAAGTGCTCGATTTTCCGTGAACTCTGTATACCACTTTGCGTTTTTGCACTAAGCAACAGCCACGTAAATGTTGTTCACGGTTATCTGAGCACTTTTTAAACCAACCTTTGAAAAATATCATTGGCCTTACGTGAATTATATTTTAATGGGCACACTGACTGTCATGCACTCGGTAAAGTTGGTAACAGTGGAGGAAAAGTAGTTCCATACGTTGAAGTACAATTACTAGATAAACATTTGTGAATAATGAAATGGTTTCTTTTGTTTTCAGTTGTTTTCTAAGCAGGTTACTGTAAGAATGAGCAAATCTGTAAGATATTTACATTATGGTGTCACTTGACCGACGCATGAATAAATAGTGATCAGGCCCATGGCAGTAATAATTGTACAGAATGATACAAATGTGCATACAAATAGTTCTTTAACAGGGCTTTCAAACCTGCTCACTATACCGTGAACAGCCCATACAATCAATGAAGTCGTGTCTCCTTTTCTAAGCCCACAAGTTGCGGCCTGGGATACCTCAAACGTGTAAATCATAAAGATGGCATTTTAATATGGAGCCAGACGCTTTCGTCGAGGTCAGCTTCGTTTCGCGAGTCTTCTCCTGTCTTACCGCGACGAGGCAGCGTGTATTGTCAGGCGATACTCGTCGGAAAAGAGCTCTTTCTGGCTATTGCCGTAGACTAGAGACGAGGTAGACCTAGCTCGCCGGCTACGCATAACCAATCTCCGTGCCCTAACATTGAACTGCCTTTCTGCCAGTACAGCTAGCGAAAACGGCGTGGAGTGGATTTGAGGTGAGAATACTCTTTAGAAAACAAGTGCTTTCAGATGTTTGCATATACTTCGTCTAACGAATTTGGACAACAGTTAGATTACATTTAAATTGGCGAAAGTATATTATTCATATAAAAGTGCTTGTCTTTCGGAAATTAAGACACAAACGAACACGTTATCATTGCTGACCACGTGACTTTGACAGTCGTGTGTGTTCCTTTGTCAGTGTTCAGCACATGCGCAGAAGACGAATAAAGGCTGTTCACGATAAAGTGAGCACTTTTGAAATCAACCGTAGAAAAAAGTCGCAGCCCCTACCTGTATACATTTTAACGGGCGCAATGAGTGACATCTGTCCAGTAAAGTTGGTAACGATGGAGGGGAAAGTAGTTCCATATATTAATGTCTAACAAAAAGTGTTAGGTAATAATTTGTGGTAACTAAATTATATCTCTCGCTTCCTGTATCTTTTTAATGCATCGGAGTGTAAAAATGAGCAGATTGGTACAATATTTACTTTTCTAATAATTTCACAGTTTCACTTGACCGACGAATTAATAAAGCGATGAGGCCCATGACAATGTTTATTTTACATAAGGCGGAAGACCACACAACGTGTATACAAGTAGATCTTAAGCAGGGCTTTCAAAAGGGCTCATTTTACAGTGAACGGCCTATAGTTCTCAATGCTATAGGTTGTTCACGGTAAAATGAGCACTTTTGTAATCCCCGCAAAAGATCTACTTGTAACCACATTGTGTATTATTCCGCCATATATAAAATAAACATCGCCCTGGACCTGATCATTTTATTCCTGCGCCAGTAAGGAGAACAGTAAAATTATTATGAAAGTAAATACTTCACTAATTTTATAATCCATAGCTACATTTGTACGCATTAAAATAGCAGAAAGAAAAATAAATTATCGTAAATGTTTACCGAACACTTTGAGTCGTGGAACTACTTTCCTTTCGTCGTTACCAACATCACTGGGTGCACGCCACTACGTGTGCCCGTTAAAAATACACCCAGGTAGCGACAGTGACATTTTTCAAGGGTTGATTTCAAAAGTGCTCACTTTGCCGAAAACAGCTTTCAGCTGATTTATAGGCTGTTCACGGTAAACTGAGCGCTTCTGAAAACTCTACCTGAGATCTACTTGTATGAATAGTACATATTATTACTAACGTGAAATTAACATTGCAAAGGGACTGATCACTTTATTCGTGCGTCGGTCTCGTGGAACTATAAAATTATTACAAAAGTAAGTATTTCGAAAGTTGCTCATTCTTACGCTTGTGTGCGTAAAAAAAGCATAAATAATTTCAATGTTCACAAATGTTTGCATAACGTTTTTAATTCAACGTTGAGACATGGAACTATTTCCCCTTCCGTTGTTGCCAACTTAACTGCGCCCATGTCGGTCATTGCCATTGTCTCTGTTAAAATACATGCAGGCAGGGACGGTAATTTTTTTTCAAAGGCTGAATTCGAAAGTGCTCAGTTACCTGTGAAAAGGCTAACTGAGATTGCCGCAGTTCTTTTATTTGGCAATTTCAGCAGTCGTATATTCATATCAGTACGTCAAATAATTATAAAACGTCTTAAAACTCACAACACTATAAAACACGCGCGTTTATAATACCAGAATATAAAGTGAAATAGTATGCAAGGCATAGAATCGAGTTATTTGGGATATTAAATGTAAAGCCACGACATACACGGTTGCTGTTTTATGAGGAGAGAAAACAGATATATCTATATGTATGCTGTAGCAAAAGCATTTTTGACAGTTTTAGCGAGTAAAATTTTTATTCCGCTGGGGAAACTTCGGGCTATTTTGATGCCTGCTAACTCGAATCACATTATCTATAAAACAATCATCAAATATCTTACTATATGTAGTCTAATCTTATTAAAACTACTTAAAAAACACTTTTTCATTCAGAAATTAAACCAAATAACTTAATTTCTTTTATAAAATATTTTTCTTTTTTTTTTTAGCTTATAATTACAATCCAATTTTGTGGACACTACCCAATATTTTTATACATAACTCATCAGATATTTTCATGCAATATCAACGTTATTTTGTAGAACTATGTCATTCGTGATTACAAAAGAAACGTTCTTTCTGGAATCTCTGAAATGTTTTCTGAAGTAGGAACAAAATAATATTGTGACCACAACCTCTTCGAGAGGGTTTGGTTGAAATCTAAATATGCACCAGGGTGCATTACATTTTCTGCAGTAAGGATAATGGGAGTACCAGACTGCCGGCATACAAGGAGCATCTTCTCTATCTGTACGATTATCCCACGACAATGAAGACGAGCCGTTGCACGTTAGAAAAAAGGGGCGACATAACATATCGGTTGTGTGCATTGCTCATAAAGGAGCTACTGCTAGCGTGCCGTGAGCAAATTTATCCCCAAAACATTTTTAAAAGGGGCAACATACATGCCAAACTCGCGCAAGATGCACACTTTGTACTAATTTAAATTTCGTAAGGTAATTTCTCGTACAAGGCAGGCCTCCAACGAGATCAGGAGATAGAACATGTTTTGATTTATTGACGCTAGTAGCACGGAACAAACAATTCTGTCGGTCGCTCTAAGCGGGTCATGTGACCAGCTGTCCATCAACCAGAGCAAAGAGGAATTGGAGAAATGCATTGCGGTCAAGATATTGTGTGTGTGTTCCACGAGATGATATTTTCCGGAATTTTTAAATTAACATAGTGGCTAACAATTGATTAACCAGGCAAGATTAGGCTGTTCGCGTTAAAGTGAGCACTTTTGAAGTCAACGTTTGAAAAACGCGACTGCGCGTACTTCTTTATATTTTAACGTGTACAGCGACTGGCACGCACCCAGTTAAGTTGGCGCCAACGGATGGAAAGTAGTTCCACGTCTTAACTTTAAATATAATGTGTTAGGTAAACATGCGGAAATAATTTTTTATTTTTATTTTTTTTTGTTTTTTATGCTAAAGACTTCTAGAGATTAGAAAATTAGTGAAATATTTACAGTTTCGCAGTTTCACTTGACCGACGCACGAATACAGTGGCGAGGCCCACGGAAACATTAACGTCGGCATTTTGAGGAAGACTGCATAATATGCAATGAAGTAGATCTTAAGGTCGAATTAAATCTACTGCCTGTGGAGCACTGCATCAGACTAAACAACGTGAGGAACTCGTACATTAATAGTACAGAAAACATAACAATTGTCAGAAAAGTGCGATTTATGCTGTATATGAAAGAAGAATGTGTATATTTTGCAACTTTATAAAATATTTTACCAAAATGTACTTTTTATTGTAATATAATATTCGATTAAAATATCACTTTAAAAATTTTTTTAGCGTAATTCTATTATGGATGCTTCGGAAAGCAGAATTTGCAAGAAAATCTTCTTTAAGAAAGACCGTCATAATATTTACCGTGATCGTGTGTAATAAAATCATAGTAAAGCGTATCATATAATTTTTATAATTAACTTTATTTACGTCAGTTTCTGCCCTAAAAATGTTTGTGACAAATGGACGCACATAAAAGTGATTATAAAAATTACTTCCTACATTATTATTACAATTTTGTTACTCTAAATCATAGTAAATATATAATGACGATCTTCCTCGAAGAAGATTTTCTTGCAAATTCTGCTTTCCGAAGCACCCAGAATGGAAATGCGCTTTTGCTAAAAATACAAACTATTTAAATCGATCATTTCTTCATTTAAAAAGTATATTTTAGTAAAATGTTTTATAATGTTGCACAATATATACATTATTCTTTCATATACAGCATAAATCGCATCTTTGTGATAGTTTTTATGGCGTCTGTACTACTTTTTTATGAGTTCTTTACATTGTATAGTTGGGTGCAGTTACTTTACTTCAACCTTAAGCAGGCCTTTGGAAAGTGCTCAGTGGACCGTGAACAGCCTTTCAAATAGGGTCTGTGCCAAATGCATGTCAAAACTTCAGCATGGCATTTATTTAATTTTTTCGCATGGGCATGTTCGTGCGTTGTCTCATGTTACATCGTACAGGAGCACCTTTACTGCTCTCTGTGACGTCTCCTCAGAAACAGATAATGGCCCCCAAGTGGGCGGGCTTATTTTGAAATCACGCGGAGGAAACAAGAAAACCTGTTCTGTTTTCCGGCCTCGCCTCTCCTCGAACAATGACTTCCCCTGTGCAAACAATTTTCCCTTCTCGACTGCTTCCCGCGTCGCTCTGTTCTGTCGGGGCAACGGCGTTTCCTCGAAAAACCTGTTTCTTCCGAAGTCTTCGGAGTTAAGTCTCCGGTAATGAAGTATTATGCAAGCGAAGTTCTTTATTGTCACTATTCCTCCCCCCACCCCCCTCCGACAGAGCTGCAGGGGTGTTCTTCTCTCCCTCGTGAATCTCCCCGGGGAGTGGTTCGGGGGGTGAAACAGCGTCTCTTGTGTATGCACCCCATGGAAGCTAGACAGTGTAACGAGTATATTGTCGCAGTCGGCGCCGACGGCTTGCCCCAGTCGTGAATCATCACAACGCGCTCCTACGGCTGCACTTGCTAGGACGGTGTGTAAACCATTCACAGTTGCTTCGCACTTTTCTGAAGCCCCGCCAAAGTTATACTTCCAGGATATTCCTCCGCCTCGTGCAAACCAAGCTTAACAAATCTACACTTATACACCAAAGGGACAACACACCGAGTTCGTGCGCACTCACTTATAATAATATTTTGCATTAAAACAATTTCTTACTGGCCGCTACAAACCCGAATGTTTTCTCGCGGTTTTTATTCATATTTATTACAATTTAAATGTTGTAATTAATAAATAAAATATAGGTAAAACTTCAGTTTAACGAAAACTAAGATACTCTTCTTAACGGAGTTATAAAACGTTCGTGATACACGCCATATTTAGGAAATAACTAAACACGTCATGCTTGGGTAATTTTTCAAATGTTTGATTCGAAAATTGCAAAGAAACCGCTAATTGGCCTTACCAAATAGTCACTGGAGAATATTCTTGTGCTTGAGCTCGTTTGAAGCCAAGGATATCACCGACATCTGCCAAGTGTTTCTTGTAAAGTGAAACACATTCCATAAATTTATCGTAGGCTACGTGTAAACTCAACGTAAAGCGAAGACTGGCAATGGCTTTCCTTCTATACAATACGTTAATAACAAGGCGAAGACTTATTTCTTGCAGACGTTAGAAAACCGGCGGAGATACCTTCCAACTGGCGCAACTGGGATAATTATTTTTTAAAAGGAGATTCAACTTTCTCTGCTAAAGAACTAAGGGTGCATCCTAAAAGGACATGTTTCGATTGCACGGGGCATAGAAACCCTTCTCAGACTTATGCCAGGCACTAAACTGGCGCGCAGTGTTTTATTTTTTTTGCAACTCGTCTCTCTGAAAATTTAATTCTTTATCCCTCCTGAAATTTAATGGAGTACCACTAAAAATAACGATGCGCTGCAAAACGTGATTTGGTTGTTGTATTGCGCACATCCTGTACCGGAGATAACATTCCAAAAAACGATTGCGAAAAAGTCCGTTTCAGCGATTTTTCACTATCAAAATAAAACATGTATGAAAAATCGGAAACTAGTCTTCGATGCTAAAGGTTCCTGAAACGCTATTATCCCGTGCGATTGTTGTTCGTGATTCCATCGGTATGTTTCTACGTGTGAAGTACTGAAGGGCTTGCCAGGATGTTCGAAGCCCATCCTAGCAACGCTTGAGCGTGCCACATTCCCGTTTCTCTAGTAATGGACAAGAACGCCAAAATTTCGGAATTTAATTATCTGTTTACTAGACTCCACAGTCCTCTATACACTGACATGACATGCAGTGAAATACGGCTCTAGTATCGTGTATGTTCGTGGACGTGCGCCTGGAGTGTAGACTGCACATGACCTCACGCCGACTGCACCCCGCTATAGGCTGTTCACGGTAAAGTGAGCACTTTTGAGGCCCTAGTTACTTTTTCTTTCAGCAATTTTTGTTATAATATAACCACGTTTTTAAATAAATTTGGCTATGTAAGTAATAAACACATTATGTATATTTCATCGCACTCAAAAGTTAACGTCTAAGTTTAGAATAAAATATATTTATTGACTATTATTCCCATTGAGACGGCTTTCAAAAGTGGTCACTTTACAGTGAATAGCCTAAACATGTAAATTCACCCTCCAAAGTTTGTGGCGCTAATAGTATATTCGTGTACTGGGGCGCCTGCAGTTTAGGCAGCCCTGCATCGCAGATACGTTCAACACATTCGTGGACTGGCGCCTGGAGTGTAGACAATCACGCACATCAGCGTCTACGAACTGACTGTACTACGTATAAGTAATTTCATTAATTTGCATAACTAACGCCAGCAGCGCTTTATCCAGGATTCGAACCCGGATTTTCGGGCTATAAGGGAAACAGCTTGGTGATGTCAAGCACGAATGTCGTCTCGCGGCACGAAGGAAATAAACATGAATATATCGCTGAGTGGAAAAAATGTGTGTCTGTGTACGCGTGTGTTGGTGTGTCATGTGTACGCGGGGGGGGGGGGGAGAGTTAAAATATCCCAGCGTAGAGGGTGATTGGCTTGCTTGTTGCGCGAGCTCATTATCCCAGTGGGCGAGGCCTGGAGCTCCAAAACCGAACTTGTGCACTGACAAGTGAAAATTACGGCCCAAGGGAAGCGAGGGTAAATATGGCCGAAGAGAAAGTTGCTGTAAGCGAAGATGTGGAACATACATTTTTCTTGTAATCGCTCCTGAAAAGAACCAGAATGTTGCGACATAAGAAATATGTTATAGTGTTTTTTTTATTTTAATGATAGTCGTTAAGATAAAAATAGACCAACGCAGCAGTTACGTGTGATTCGGAAATTGTGGTGTGTCGCCTTGCCTGTTATAGGGGCATGCTCAGTGAACACTGAGTCTTTAGTATGTGTTTCGGAGCGCAGTACTATGGCGGAAGTGCAGTGGTTAGACTACTCGCCTCCCACCAAAGCGAACCGGGTTCGATTCCCAGTGGGGTCGCCCCCGGATTTTCGCATGTGGCAATAGTGTTGGACGATGCCGCTGGTCGGCGGGTTTTTCTCGGGGATCTCCCGTTTCCTCTCTGCCCTTGCATTCCGGCGCTGCTCCATTCTCACTTCGCTTCACCCTCATCGGCTCTCAAGACCTCGATTTTAAAGCGACACCCGAATCTCTTCGCACACAGATCCACTCATCCCAACTTGCGATTAACTAGGGCAAAGGAGGGTGGAGGTTGAGGAGAATGTAGAATCTTCACTCCTCCACCACGATGTCAGTGTTATATAGGCTGTTCACGGTAAAGAGTGCACTTTTGAAAGCCCTTTTATTTTGAATAATAGTCAATAGATATGTTTTATTTTAGCCTTAGACTTTAACTTCCGAGTTTGGTGGAATATACACACTGTGTTTATTGCTTACATTCTGATATTTCTTTAAAGAAGTGGTTAAAGGGTAAGAAATGGCTGAATGGAAAAAAGTAACTAGGGCCTGAAAATTTCTCACTTTACTGTGAACAGCCTTTATACGCGTATGAAGTCTAACATGTCTCCCAATAAATTTACACGGACCAGTCAGTACCTATGCGCCACTGAACTTGCACAATGTTTCCGTCTCTAGCTGATTCATTACGGCCACGATCCTTCATTTCAACAGCTTTTGCGAGAATTAATTTTTTGTACCCAAACGGGAGCCAATATTGTAAAATCCTCTTACAATTTCGTTACAAATTGTTTTTATTATGTAGTCTTCATTTTATTTAACACAAAAATCTGTATAATTTTAACCAATTACTAAACAAACAAAATTTTCGTTGATTAATTAATTTGATAAAAGTATAAACTTTTTTGTGCTGGAAAAATTAGACTACATAATAAAAACAATCTGTAACAAAATTGTAAGAAGATTTTACAATATTGGCTCCCGTTCGGGTACAAAAAATTAATTTTAGCAAAAGTTCTATAGTCCATTCACTGTTTCTTCGGCCTTTTTGAATCAAACCTTTGAAAAATCTCCCCACGTATGACGTGCCACATTATTTCCTAAATACGCAATATACCACAAGCGTTTTGTACTTGTGTTCATTAAAGTTACTTTTTTTCTGGTAAATTGAAACGTTATTCATATGTTATCTATAAATTATAATACTTCATTTATAGCTAATTTGAATAAAAACAGCGACAAAACACGTGTGTTGGTAGCGCCTAGTAAGAAATAGTTCTTATACAAAATATTGTTACAACAGAGTGCGCACGAATCCGGTGCGTTGTCCCTGTGGTGTAATCTTCCAGACCTACTTAAGCTTAGTTTGTACGAGGCGGAGGGATATCCTGCAAGTAGAACTATAGCAGGGCTTCAGAAAAGGCCGACGATACCGTGAATCTACTATAGAAACGAAGGATCAACTTAAGGAGGGGAGGGGGGGAAAAAGGTGTTGATGGGGATTTGGGGAAGGTGAACAACATTACGAATTGCATCGTCATTTCTGAATGCAGAATGTGGTGGGGGGGGGCTGGAAAGGGGGCAATCCTCAGGACGACTTTTTCTCCTCGAGTTGCCCGCCCAGAGACAGTGGCCTGAACTGTACCCCAAAGTACTTCAGGTGGCAGGCAGGTAGGCCGCCGAACGGTGTGCTGAGCTCCAGCAGAAAACGTTTTTTTTATAAAAACCGCCCAACGTGTCGGAGCGAGGTCTGCTTACGAATAGCATTCAATAAACTTTACGCGTCTGCATACGATGCGTTTTTTCAGTTCCTCCATTTCTCTCTCAAGCATGTTTTTTGTGAAAGTGAAAATTACTCAAACGGCTGTTTTCACTGTCATTTTTAGGTATGAACAATACGGTACAAAAGATAAAAAAAGTAATAGGGACGAGCATCATACCTTTATTTTTATTACTGCGTCATAAAATGATAGGGTCTCCGCTGAAAGTCTCATAGAGAAGCGTTATCGACGGCAAGACTGCATGCCAGTTCAGTGCTATGCGCGTAGAGGCGATGAGAGAGTTGATGCGCATGTCTCGGTCGCCCCTAGCTCTCCCGCGCTTTCAGGCCTCGGACGTGTAATAATCCTTCGACCTGAAGGCCACCTTAAGAATACAGGGGCGAAGTGGAGGCGCCAGCTGCGAACTCTCTCCACACACACACACACACACAATCAGGCAAAATGGCGTCACCCGCCTGCAGTGCAGCTGGAACGTCGTTCACCAATCAGCTCTTGGAGATTTAACTTGCTAGACGGCGGCCCCGACCAACAGGGAATAGATATTCAATAACGCGCAATAGCCAATCAGACTCGAGTTCACGTTTCCATAGCTTAACGTGGCCAATGGGCGATCCAGTTCGCTTACATCAAAGGAGCCGCCACGCCATTAGGCTGGACCCTCAATACTTTCTAACATATGTCAGTCGTCCGCCCGTCTGTCGTTATCGTCCGTCAGTTGAAAGCGATTCACAAATATCTGTCATCCGGGAATCCTTATGTATGGCAAAATCTCAGTGTGACGCCATATCATCGCGATTTTTCTTTAGTATGTGTAGGGATAGGAAAAATTCGCGACTTCATTTCAGGACAAGTTATATTTCAAACGCGTGTACACTGAAGTCACCTTTGCAGTTGGAACAGAGTTTATTAGACACGCCCTGGACGACTCCGCGCCAATAGCCGACGTACAAGGGAACAAGAAGCGTATCCCGCAGTGTCAAATGTGAGGTAACACTGGGACAACAACCAATGTACACACATCTGAGGTTCGACTATACAAAGGATTGTGGAGCCTAGCATACAGGTCATTGAACTTGCGGTATTTTCCTATCCCTAAGTGTGAGGTATATTTTTGTTGGCAACACATTTTCAAAAGAAAAACGTCTTAGGGAAATAATTATTTTATACGTAATAAGAATATATACTGTAAAGAAGGAGAGTATGTTAAGACATTATGTCACCACGTTGGGCGCGAAATATGTAAATATCATGAGTATAAAGAGTTTAGGCTGCTGCATAGATGTGAAGCCACGCCCTTTCTACCTGAACTGCATGCGATTGGGGAACATAATTGTGAAGTGTTCATTTATTGGCTCTGAGTTACCCATGGAGTGTCAGAAAAAAAGGATGGTCCAATGACAAACGTATTGCAGAGGTACAAGTGTTTTAAGATTAACATGTCCGCTAGTAATAACGCGAATTTTGCACGGCTCTGTCAACTTGTGATGCAGTTTGATTAAATTAAAATAAGCGAAAGTAATATATTGATACGAAAGTGCTTGTGTTTTGAACATAGAGTTATAAATAAATGTTTTGATCACTGTGACTTTGAGAGTTGTGTTCCTTTGGGGCAGGTCAAAGTTGGGTACACGCGCAGGAGAAGAATAAGCGGTCTACCTCGTCTCTAGACTTGTTCCGCAACTGTACCGTTGTTCCGGAGGACGATCGGCAAGCGGACATGCGCTGACTGTACCGCCACGCCTCGGTCGCCAAGACAAAGACGGACGAGGAGTAGAATGGCGCCCGGAGGAATGGGGCAAGTCGCGAAGCGTGGGAAAGGGAAGGAGGGATATTGCGAGGAGAAGACGGATGGAGCGGGTGCCGAGACGGGACAAAAAGCAAACTAATGGGGATAACAAATTGCTTTAAAATAGCAAGGGGGTGCTGGTGGGTTGGGTTGTCCTCCTCTCGGAGGGGTTGGAGGGGGTTGAAACGAGAAAGGGACGTACAGATACGTGTATATATACAGTGTAAGATAGAGGGGTATGGGAGGTAGAGGAGTGGAGTCTTCCACGCAGTGTTGAGCGAACCGTCAATTTGGAACGTTTGTTTTCATCCGACTTGCCTCCCTCCTCGCGAGTTTCCGCTCTCTCACTCGTCCGCTGCTCCTCCCCCAAGAGCCACTCGTGTTTGCTTTGATGGAAATGTCACGTGATTGAAACGGACTTGAATGCTTGCTTACTCCCTCCGCTTCCTTCCGGTTCGCCGGTCGCTGTTTACTTCCTTTCCCTCCCCCCCCCCTCTTATAAGAGACGTGGGTGGGGGGTGGGGGTAGGTCAGGGGACTGGGCTCTGGCCACGGCGGTCTGGCGTAAGGCTCCCGTTCTTGTCGCTACCCCAGGTGACCGTCCTCAAAGGGAGAGTTCGGAACGAGCCAGCGCTTGCAACGAGGACCAAATCAACAAAGCGTGCTATAACTCGACGGGCGCGCATATTAAGGCGATCGCACACCTAGAGATATTTCCGTGCGAGTGTTAAGGCTCGCGCCCAGCGAGGAGGCGATAATGGCGAGGCTCTGAACTGGCGTGTCATGTCCTCGTCGTTCTACGTGTACACATATGACTTCCAGAGGTGAGTATGTTACTGGTGGAAGTTCAGTGTAGGGCCCTTGAGTACACTGTAAAAATGTTCTCGTAATATTTCTAAACTGTAATGGAAGTTTTTAACCTATATAGTGCATGGAAATATTATTACGTACCAAGCCGAAAGTATGGGAATGTTTAGCATTGCTACTATACACAGTTGGGAACTTCCCTACGCATTTGACTGTTCCCTGAGCAAATGTAGGAACGCTACAATAAATGTGTAGGGAAAAACATTACAATTCCCGCTTTATCACCAAGCGTATACACCGATGTGGTAAATATCCGAATAATTTCCTTAGAGTGTAGTTTTGTACGTATCTTACTCGTATATCTGGAGGCACAGCGCTTCGAACAAAGTCGTTTGTAGCCGCTTTCAAGTACTCTGAA
Organism: Dryococelus australis; assembly: GCA_029891345.1. Lineage (NCBI taxonomy): Eukaryota > Metazoa > Arthropoda > Insecta > Phasmatodea > Phasmatidae > Dryococelus > Dryococelus australis. The sequence continues at coordinate 19,141,257 of CM057003.1, read as the reverse complement.
ATGGTGTTTCCACGGTGCGCGAAGTATTGAGAGCACTCACTCAACAGCCCTCGTTTGAAGAGTGTGTTATTTTTGTAGACATACAGATTCGACGCACGTTTAATAGTTTTTTTTTTTTTTTTTTTTTTTTTTTTTTTATATTATTAGAAACGTTTACTTCGAACTCTCTGCGGCCCAGGTGAAGCACCAGATAGCCAGCCCGAGCCCTAAAGATGGAGGGACAGCAACCTTGGTGGTGTTGCCAGTTTTGTTTACAGTGTGGAATAAATGATAATTAATTATCGATCACCTTCTGAGAAGTACTACAGAAACGATAGTAGTACAGGAATTCAACCTTTAACTATCTCCAAAATATACGCGAATATCGAGGTAAATGCATTTAATATCTCGCTGCCGCAGGAAGTTGGGCCAAGGCTGACATTCAAAATTTCTTCACGTTACCAAATTGTGTTTTGCAATAAGGAAATATTTTCAGCAGTGTCGTAACCAGAAATTTCTCACCTGTTAAAAGGATTTTGCTTGGTTGGGGGGGGGGGGGCAGTTCTAAAGAAAGGAGGGAGTTTTACACTGACTGGATGGAAGACATGAACGTTAAACCAGGATCAACTTAGGGTGACAATTCATTTAATAAAATTTCCAAATTAAGCTTCATTATATGATTTGAACAATTTGCAGTGTAATCTATAATTATTTTACTAGTTATTGACATAGAGATCAAGTGTAAGTTAGATTTAATTTGTGTTTGGAGGATAATATTCAGTATTTCAAATGTTATTGTTATTGTTCATTTATTCCCTCCCCTAGAGGGTAGTACGAATTGAATGTTATAAAACACGTGAACGAAAGAAAATTATCCTGGTTGGCTTTCGTACCGCCATTGCTGGTTGGAGGACAGATGTGGCTTGGTCAGACGACAGCCAATCAGATATCAGGTAACAACAGAAGTAAGGCTAAAGTAAAATCGAACGTAATTTTCTTTAACAGAAATCATACAACCACAGCGAGGGATGGGAATGGTGTGTTAAACTATATGAAATTTTATAATATATTTTTTAATATTAATAAAATAGTAGCTGCTAGATGTTTTAAAGGCGAATACTTAATAATGGAAGACTATAAAAAGTAGTAAATAGGGCCTCAAAAGTGCCCACTTTACGTTGAACAGTCTATAGGCACTAGTTACTTTTTTATTTCAGCCATTTTAAATCCCTTAATGAACTTTTGAAATAAATATTGCCATGTGAGTAATAAACAAGGTGTGTAGGTTACACTACACTGGGAAGTTAACCTCTAAGGGTAAAATAAAATATATTTATTGACTATTACTCCCAATGAGAGGCCTTTCAAAAATACTCACTTTACCCTGAATAGCACATAATAATATTTATTTATTGTGTTTGAGAAGAAGAGACAGTTATTTGTTAATTTGTTTGAAACAACGAATGAGGAAATAAAAAATTCAGATGCTGTAAATTTCGACCTTCTGATTTAACTGATATGTTACATATCTTGGACGAATACCAGGAGAACATTACTTCATTGTGTAATAAAATACATAATAGTTAGCCATAGTTACAATTTTTATCACAATTAAAGGAGTTATTTATAATTTAAAAAAACTGTTGCCGATCTAATAAAAAAATGTATCGGGTTCAGTCCCCCGTTACCCACCTCCTGCCAGCGCCCTTGTTCTACGCCATATAAAAAAAATACATTTTCCAAATTAGGACATAAGTAGAGCTAGTGATTTTTCGCGAAAAATACTTGAGTACAGGGTAGACTTCAATACTACAAGAACCCAACACCAGTTTGCCCATTGCCATTGGTTGCTCTCTGCTTGGGAAGGCGTTTTCATATTTGACAGGGCCACTAAGAATTCGGCAACATCGGCACGGTTCGTACGTGATTCGCCTGCAGACAGTTAACACGAGTCACAAAGTAATTCAGCCAATCAAGATCAAGACAAGTAAATGACCCTGCAGTGTTATGGAAATACCACTTGTCGTGAAATCTTTTCGCGAAATTTTACCACCCCTAGACATAAGTAATACGCAGGCGCAGGTGTTTTTCGCGAACATATTTACGGTCGTGCTTCAATATCACTACGTCAGGAACCAAAACTTCCTTCGGTTAATCGCCAAGTATCTGCGTCGGAAGACATGTGATTATTCGACTGGGCCAATCGTAAGACAGTACTCCGATACTGAACGTCCATGATTCGCGGACAGACACTCGAGGCACGTGACATTTAAAATCGTCTAACCAGGAAATTGCATACGAACAGAAGCGTTTAGGAGCACAACTGGTCTTAGAGAAATATTTTCGCGAAGACTACCTGCAGGACCACAGTGATTTTAGAGCGCCCTGTTCAGTTATTAGCCGGTAATATACAGGAATAAATAACGCTGCCGTATCACGCGTACATATAAGTAACTTAAATATTCGCACCAAGCACTGAGAAAAGGATTTTGTTGAATCAAACGAGATTTGTTTGGAGCGACCAAATTATTCGTTTATATAGGGGCGATGAAATGTTTTGTTTGCTGAAACCAAATTATTGTGTTGTTCTCAATTGGTTGCCCCAAACTGTAAGATTTCGTTGGTGCAACTAAAGGTTTGTTTGGCTATGCGTACATTGAACATTTTGGGCCGATATAAAATATTTAAACGTTCGACCGAGTTTCGAAATCACCTGCGCCCACGAGTAATCTCAGCTGATATGATAACTGATGACACAAGAAAGCTTTTAAATAAATATACTGCAAAAATTGGGCAACGTGTGCAAACAAATATTTCAAGTTTTACAGTTTCACTTATCAGTTTCTTGTTGCATTGTTTTATTTACGTGTTTATATGATTGTTAAGCATCAATAGATGCACTAACAAACACGGTTACTATCCTAACTGTCATAAACATTCCATCAAACTGTCGAGCTGTATTTTTGAACGAAGGCAGTCAAATGAGTGGCCGAAGAAATATATACAGTTGATTCAACAAAATATTTAGTTGACAGTTAACAATTTTTTTTTTGGCCCAACACAGAGATTTTATTTATTCAAACATATATTTAGTGAGACGAATAAAAGTAATTTTGTTGCTTTTAAAATTTTTTTGTTTGCTCAACAATATATTTTGTTAGGGCAACTAAATATATATATATATATATATATATATATATATATATATATATATATATATATATATGTCCCTATACAAACAAATATTTTGTTCGATTCCCTCTCAGTGCGTTAGTAATCAATGTATAATGAATTGTGGCCTGAGTATGTGCAGAACCGAGAACTACAGTCAGCTACCAAATTGATTCACGAACTTCACGTACATTTAATTATTAGTAATGGCATAAAAACTCATGAGTGCATTATGACCTCCAACTCCCTAACCACTACACTGCACTCTGGAAAAGTGTTTTGTTGAAAAGATCTGTAGTTTATTCGCGGTTTATTCACACTTTATGACTCAAACCTTTCAAAAATCACGCTATTACGGGTTTGTTGTTATAACATATGCCCTGATTCACAAGCGTTTTATACTGGTGTTAGAATTATTTTAAAGTTAAAATGTAACTTTATTTATAAATTATGTTTCATTTATAATTAATATAAATAAAACCAGAGAAAATCTGCCTGCTCATAATTCATAGTAAGAAATAGTTCTTATGAAAATTATGATTAAACTGAGTGCGCACGAATGCGGTGCGTTGTCCTTTTGTTATAATTTTCTAGACTTGGTTAAGCCTTTGTATCGATGAGGCGGAGAGATGTCCTGAAATTAGAACTTCAGCGGGGCTTCAGAAAAGTTGTGAGAGTGATCGTTGAATGGGACGTAATGTGATATACATGTGCGTGTGTGTGTGTTTTTTTCAGAGCGAGCAGAAGCGGTTCCTGCAGCAGCACAAGCAGAGGTCGGAGACTTACAGTAAGGCCGCTGCCACGATGAAGAAACAACGCAAGAAGAATAAGGGCGCCACCAAGACAGGCCTCGCCATGGACAAGGAGCTCAAGGTCAGTCTACCCTAACCCTAGACTTCGCCATTCATTGCGCTCGTGTTACACAATAACATCGAAACAGTTTGATCACCATGTGCATCAATATGATGCACAGCTGTATTTTCATTCTGGCCATGTTGTTATAGTGTGATTTTTGGTTTGTCATACCTTAACGGGGCTATAGTTTTAAATAGGACTATATGGGCGATGAAAGTTATTGATAACGAGTTACGTAATGGACACTTTATAAAATGGGTTTATTTTACATTAAGGTTGTACAATATTACTTCAATATTAATATTATGAAGTATGCGCTGGAGGAACTATACAAATACAAGCTTTAACCAGCCGCATTCTGAGTAAAGTCTTATTGGAGAGTCCCCACACCTTGTTCATGATTCTGGAGTCTGATTAAGATGGCGGCGGAAGTCGACGGCCGGACATACCCATCTCCATATCTTCTTGGTCCGCTGCACCGACGACAAAAGATGCCGCTCCCAGTGTTACGTTGGCCTATATCGGGCGCGTTTTTTAAAAATATTTTCGGGCCCGATTACTGGCTGGTGGAGATGGTTTTTGCAACTGTCTTTTGCAAGATGTTACTGCAATCTCGCTCGTGCTCTGGCTCAGTGTTTGAAGGCGTGATCAGGCAGGTACTTCAGATAAGGCCTGATTACTTCATAACAATGTGCATCACATTTATTCACGTGGCTCTGCATCATCTACCATACTCTGTTCTATAAATTTTGATACTTTTCTTTATCTTATTAAATTAAAGCGATAAAGTCAAAATAATACATTCACAAAAAAGCACACTTTACGGAAAGTATGGTGGCAGTCGAAGTGTTAAACATTTGGAGACAATGCACTCTAAAAACGGAATCAGTTATTTCAATCAGTGGAATTGCTCATATGGAAATTCTAGATGAGCTGCTTCCGTTAGGAATGCGCGGATATTCTAGCACCAAGCTCTTGTAATTCCCTAGGAATAAATATTAATCGCTATTAAAAGTAGGATGGACTGAAACATTTTCTGTGAAATAGTTGTTTGCGCGAATACGCGTATCTCGGTAAATAAGTGTTCTGCAAATGCGACTTTCTGTCAGAAAATATATTTTTTACTTTTGTCATATTAAGTGTATTCTTGGAGGGAAAAAAATGGTGAAAATGGTCAAATATCGCATTTTTAAAGCTTGCCTATGCAGTTTCCTTCAGCGGCAAGAGGAAAGTATAAAGATACGAGCACAGTTTAATACGTGGTATTTCATCGCGTGTAATAAAGTCCCAGTGTTACATATCCTATTTACACAGTACAGCGTTACGACGAATACACTGCACGCCTTGCGCTTAGGAGCGATGAGGCACTAGGCGTGCGTGTTAGTGTCGCCCGTATCGCTCCCTCGCTTCTTGACCTTGGACGCGCAGGTACATCCCACTCTTAAATTTGTGAATACCAGCAAATGAAATAATCTGCAGAATTTTACTAGTGAGCAGTCTAAACAAATATGCAGTTAATTAGCTGATTTGAAGCATTTTTGACTGTTCAGTTTTAGAGATTGTTGTAGAAATATTACGTCCTATATTAAATATTAATTTTTTATTGGATAGAATAAATAAGAACCACTACCTGTTATAGGTACAAAATGTGCATAACATTTTACTCCACCTTCGCGTTAAACTTCTTGAATTAAGATACTTTTCTGTGTGTTCTTTCGCGTTAAATTTTATCTCTTTAGAATAAGGGAAACCAATATCTAACCTATCTCATCCCGAAAGAATTAAATTTATATAACGTTACATGGAACAGACAAAAAGCTTGAAAATGTTTGTTTGTTATTAACACTTTTGTGCACATAATTTCCTTTTCTGCTAAGCTTTTGTTCATATGCGACTCTGTGTTATTGTGCTGTATGTAATATCTGTGTACCACGCGTGTTGTTTGTTGCAGAATATGCAAGTTTTGGAAGAGGAGAAGTCGAAACTGGATGCTTTCTGCGAGCAAAGCTTGAAGACTGTGAGTAACATTATATAACGCCTCTACAGTCTGTAAATACAGAGGACATTTATATGCAGTCTAACCACGCATCACATGTTGCTCATATTTAAAATAAAATAGAATAAAAATGTCATATAGTTCATTCGCGGTCTTTTCACACATTTTGAATCAAACGTTTTAAATCACCCCATGCGTGACATGTTCTGTGGCTTCCATTGTATCCCATGTACTGCACGCGTTTTTATTTGTGTTAACATAATACGTCCTAATTTTGGGTTAAATTGAAAGTTTATTTATATTTAATCTATAAATCGTAATATCTTATTTATAGTTATTGTGTGTAAAGTCAGACAGGAAATATGTGCACTGGCAATGCCTCGTAAGAAATAGTACTTGTTCAAGATACTTTTTTTTGGCATGAGGCAGGAGAATATACCGAAAGTAGAGCTTTAGTAAGGCTTCAGAAAAGTTGGAAATAACCGTGAATGGACTGCAACTGGTCGTACAGTTTGCATACTAAGGTCGGTTCGGATCGTGGATTTCCACATCGCGAGTTGCCTTTCCCCCAAGGTAGCTTCCCGCTTTCATAAGTCGTGATTTGATTCATTACCGCGCGCTTGTCGGTTCCAGAGAGCCGAACGAGTGTTAGAAAAAAGTAATTTGGTCCTCGCAATCGCGGACTGATGAGCATGTGGTCAGAACGTCAAATAGACAGCGTCAGGGCTGTCCAACTGCCGGCCCGCAGGCCGTTTTGTACGTCCCGCGATGGCTTCACAAACTTAATAAACATATAAACATTAATTTTGCAAGAAAAAGCTACACAGCTAGGTGTGGACATACGGTAGTTGGTGGATGCAGTTGAACGGCCACAATCATACTGTACTTAAATTTTGTTTAATGTTTTACTTGTTTTATTTGGTACGTAAATATTTACCCACTTTGATTTCTCAACAATTAAACATTGTTTTTAATCATAATAGTCAATAAAAATATGTTTTTTTTAAACTGTAGCCTAGCGGCCTAGCCTAATTTAATACCTTATTATCTTTGTACATACAATATAAGAAATTTACCAAAACTATGGTACGGCCCGCGATTTTGCTAGAATTTGAGTTGTGGTCCACGAGCCCTTCCAAGTTGGACAGCCCTGGCATAGACAATCCATTCTTTATTAATTATATCATTTAATCCTTTAACTGACATTCTTCATTCATCCATGGTGTAGTGGTTAGACTACTCTCCGCCCACCTGGGCGAACACGGGTTAGATTCCCCGCGGTGCCGGTCCCGCATTTTCGCACGTGGGAATCGCGTCGGACGATGCCGCTGGTCGGCTGGTTATCTCGGGGATCTCCCGTTCCCCCCCCCCCCCGCGCCTTCGCGTTCCCGGCGCTGTTGGGTACTTCACCCTCGCCGGCTCTCGAGACCCCAGTGTTGAGATATGTTAACTGGGCTGAGTGTTGCGGGACGCTGGTTGCAGGCGATGACGCAGGAGCGGCGCCGCTACGGCTTCGTGTTGGAGCGCCAGTGCTCGCTGGCCAAGCACTACCTCGCCTACCACAACCAGGGCAGCTCGCTGCTGCAGCGCCGGCTCGACGAGTGGCACGAGGTGATGCAGACCCGCGAGTACCTGCCAGAGAACGTCGAGGCCATCTTCAACAGTCGCCTCCGGGTGCGTAATCACACTCCCACACCCTGCCACTATAGGTGTTCGCTGTTGCTGCTTGTTGGTAGTTGGTGCATGGTGTTGGCGATTTGTAGAGCTAGTGATATTTCGTGAAAAAAATTTGAGTACAGGGTAGACTTCAATACTACAAGCACCCAAGCCTACTGCCATTAGTTGCTGTCTGCATCGGAAGGTGTTTTCACATCTGACCGGGCTACTAAGAATTCGACAACATCGGCACGGCTCGTACGTGATTCTCCTGCAGAGAGTTAACACTTGTCAAAAACTAATTCAGCCAATGAAGACAGGTAAACGACCCTACTGTGTTTTGAAATATAACTTGTCTCGAAATATTTTCGCGAAATTCCACTACCCCTAGTGATTGGTGCATGGTGTTCGTGATTGGTGTATGGTTTGGGGATGTGTTTATGGTGTTGGTGAATGGTGTGTGGTGTTGGTGGTTGGTGTTGGCCGCTGTTGATATACAGTGCAGTATATGTTAGATAGCACAATTTCCGGTTGGTGGTTAGTTTGATGGTTGGTGGTTTGTCCTGAAATAATTTCAACTCGCGGTTGATGATTGGTGTTGTAGCGAGTTAGAATACATCGAACTTTTACCACCAGCCGACCAACCAGAGAGCGTTCTCTATAGGTTCTGGACGAGTGACCGTGGTAAAGCTTTGGAATTGCGTAAAGTAATTGCGCAAATAAATTATTCATATAAAACTGTTAATCTATGTTTGTTACCCAGCAACCACCAATATTTATTTTTAAAAATCCCATGTGTTAGAACATAGATTATAAAGCGAATCACGGAAATTTTTTGCAGGCATTTGTGCAGTGATTGCGTGGTTACAGACCTATACCGATTACATATATAGGGCGTGACCTAGCGCCATAACGGCGCATATAACTCAGTAATCCCAATCTTACAGACTAATTAGAGTTAGCTATGTGAATATTATTTTGTGTTATAAGATGCAACGTGTTTAGTTATCAGAGAAATGGAAATAACCTAATGTTTTTAAAATGACTTACTGCAGTGTGATTTATTTTAAAATGTATAAATATCAGCAGTTAGTCTCGTCCGGTTGGTTAAAAAAAAAAATCCAGATTACAGTAATAGGCAATTTAATCGATTGCTTCGCATAAGACTTTACTGCTCTCTGTTGGCACAGCTGCGAAATAATTCACACCAACGCCAACACTGACTATCGCGCCATGTAACACATCGCACACCAACCGAAAACCACTACAACCAACACCCACCAGCACAACCAACTTATTGTGCCAAGGGCTAGAGAATGGTTGTGCAGAGCTTGTGGTCGGCGCAAGAATGCGCGTGCCAGAGATTTCGTTCTGTGTTCGAGACACAGCGATACGGGCTTGTTACTTAATGTTAGAGGTAGTGAAATTTCACTAAAATATTTCAAAACAAGTTAAATTCCAAAAATGCTGTAGGGTCGTTGACTTGTCGCGATTGGCTGAATCACTCATTGACGAGTTTTAACTGCCTGCACACGAATCGCGTATAGGCCGTGGTGATGTCGAATTCCGAGTGACCCGGTCAAATATGAAAACGCCTTCTCAAGCAGACAGAAACCAATAGTAATAGACAAACTGCTGTTGGATGCTTATAGTATTGAAGTCTACCCTGTAATCAATTTTTTTTCGCTAAAAATCATAACCAGGGCCAGTGCCTTTTCGCGTAAAAATCGGAGCACACGGTAGATTCCAATACTATATACACACCTCAACTGTTGCTGTACCTCCATTGGCTGCTGGTGTCGTGTCCGCATTGGACTGAGCCACTCAGAACTGTATCTTGTCTCGAACTCTTTTCTCGAAATATCACAACCCCTGATCATTAGCTCTGCGTATTGTGTCTGCTGCATGTGTGCTGATCAATGGCGTGTAGTGAGTTTTTTTTACAGGGTAAGCAGTTTCTACTAAAAAACGCCACTTCCAACTTTGCCTACCCTCCACGTGTATTTACCGTTTATAATAACTAACATTTGTTATAAAAACGGAAACGAAATGAAAGAAATAAAAATTAAACTGAATATTATTTAGAGAGCATATTACAAATTATAAGAAAATGTCCGTTTTCCAGAACACTTTCATCCACTTTCCGAGGAAAATGTAGGACTGGAGGACGCAAACAGAACGGATGCTTATCCTACCGGAGGAACACGATCGCGTATTGTTGCTTGCGATTTCGAGTTCGCTCCCGTTTGTGAAAATAAATACTAGATAGCAGCACTATGTGTGGACAGTACCGGAGTTACGAAAACTATGTTTCTCGTATCGGATGCGGAAAACTCAGAATTAGATGTGTTTAAAGTTAAGGCGAAAACTACAAAGGATCAAAACATTTTCCAATATGTTTATTGTAAGCATTTCCTACCTTGCTTCTATGGAATAAGCGCCACTGGTGCTGATGCTGTATGTGTAAGGGAAGGCGTTGTTGGCAGGAGTTGCGAAGTGACGTCGTTGCGTTGTTCTGTCTCTGCAGCAAGTGAGCTTCTGGCCAGACGAGGACGTCTACTCGTCCCCGCGCAGCCCCAACGTCGAGGACGACCGGCTGTCGATCGCGTCGCAGCTGAGGAAGACCAAGTCCATGGACGCGTCCTGCCTGGACATGAGGTCCATGAACGACGCCACCAGCCCGTTGAAGCCCCTCTCGCGGGCCAAGTCCGAGTTCAACCTCAGTGCGTCCACGCACTCGCTGGCCCAAGGTGAGCCCCCCACGTCCTGTAGTTAGCGACACCCGAATCCCACGAATATATTTCACGACCAGTTGTATTTCATAACTAGGGATAGGAAAATTTCGCAATAGACGTCTAACACGTGTGCACTGAAGTTGAGTTTGCAATAGGATAGTGGTTTGTTCGACACGCCTTGGACGACTCTGAGCCAATAGCAGACTTGTAAGAAAGCAAGTAGCGAATCCCATACTACTAGGTGTGGAGTAACACTGGCTACTCTCTGGAGCAGCAGCCAATGAACAAACAAGTGAGACTCGAGTATGCACAGGACTGTGGAGTCTAGGCTTCAGGTCGTTGAACTCGCGAAATTTTCCTATCTCTATTCTCTATTCATAACACTATAACTCAGATCCACTTCCGTGATTGGATGGTTTCCGTGTTACGCATTTTATATGTAAGTGCCCGCGAATCAAAGACGCACAGTATTGAAGTTACCTAATTCTGATTGGTCAGTTATGTAGGAGATCTAACAAAGACACTCCGCCAATAAGCGAAAGAAAACAGGTGGTATAGCCGTAGGGTATTGAATTCTAGCATGTGCGTAAAACTTTTCGCGAAATTTGGGTGTCCCTATCTATAGTCTATTGGCGGTTTGTTCACTCTTTTTTAATCAAACCTTTGAAAAATCTCTCCCCATGTATGACGTGTTTATAGTTATTTCCAACATATGCCATGCATCACAAGCATTTTTTACTTGTGTTCGTAAATGTTACTTTTCTTTTCTGTTAAATTGAAATTTTGTTCATATTTTATCTATAAATTATAATACTTCATTTATAAATAATTTGAATACAAACACTGAGGAAACATGCGTGTTGGTAGCGCAAAGTAAGAAATTGTTATATAAAATATTGTTACACTGAGTGCGTACGAACTCGGTGCGTTGTCCTTTGGTGTAATTTTACAGACTTAGTAAAGGCCGTGTCCCAACTCGCCAAGAGAGTACACTTTCGCTCACTCTCGCTCTCTCTCACGGATTCATTTGAGGATAAGATAAGATAGACTTCAGACACACGTTCTTTTGACATTTTCTTCATTTCGACCGAAGTTTGTAAGCCAAGCCCGAAACGAACATGCGCCAATAACTAACCTGCAAGAAAAGAATGACCAAATCCAGTGCTACATTGTCTGTGGTTAAACTGGAGCATCAGCCAATGAAGAACTAACTATAGGCTGTTCACGGTAAAGTGAGCGCTTTGGAGGACCATTTTTTTTATCCTTTAACGTCCTTTTTAAATAAACATTGCCATGTAAGTAATAAACACAATGTGTATATTCCACCGCACTCGGAGGTTAACATCTGAGGCTAAAGTGAAATATATTTATTGACTGTTATTCCAAATGAGACGGCTTTAAAAAGTGCTCGCTTTACCGTGGATAGTCTTTAAGTAGAGCCGCCAGTATTTCGCGAATTCATTCGGAAGCGAAGTAGACTCCAAACACTTGTTTGTTTGTCCTACTGTTGTGATTGGACGGAAGTTCTTTAGACACGCCCCATTTAACTGACAGCCAGTAATAAGCAGGAAGGAATAGTGCGAGTGAGTGTTTAAGAGTCCTCTACAGAGGTCTCGCTTGATCACAGCAACCAATAAGAAACGATAATGTATCGAGTGTATACAGGGCTGTCCAGCCTAGCTTGCTACCTACTCAATCCGCGAAATACTCGGGGCTCTATCCGTAAGGCTCTAGTACACAGGATTGTGGAGTGCACAGTCAGAGTAATATTTTGCACGAGAACTATTTTCTACTAGGCGCTACCAACACACATAATTTCTCACTGTTTTTATTCTTATTTATTATAATTTATCAATAAAAATATAGGTTAAACTTAAATTTAATAAGAAAAATAAGATAATTTCATATTAGCAGAAGTATGAAACGGTTGTGATGCATAGAATGTTTAGGAAATAACTAAACACGTCATACATGGAGTGATTTTTCAAAGTTTTGATTGATTCAGTACGTGTGAAGGAAGACAGCCATGTAGTGATGCTCGGGGCTGGGTGTTGATAGCAAGGGTGGAGGTGGGTATCGCTGACTTGTGGGGGATGTTTGCAGACCCTGACACGCCGTCGAGGCCCAAGTCCATGGCGGTGCCAGAGCGTGGAGGCTGGGAGAGTCCTTTGGCGCGAGCTCTCTACGCCTACCTGTCCAGCGGCGACAACCAGCTCAGCTTCCTCGAGGGAGACATTATCGCTCTCATGGGTCAGCTACTCTCCCGCACGTATACCTGGCTCCACAATAGTGCGATGTGATGCGTCGCGATGAGCGGTAACCAATCAGGATGAAGCAGAGTCCATCTCAGCGCGTTGGCGTCGAGTGCGTTGCGCGGAATTCTTGAGTTGCGATTGTCGGCGTCACCGTGCGGTGGCGAAGAAGAAGAATAAGTGTTTGTTTACAAGGAGAATAAAAACATATATATTTTTTTTACAATTTGAAAACGACGATCGCGTTTACTCCGACGATTTTGTATTTGTATTTTTATCATTGCTGCATGTATGTGCAAAATAGACGACAAGGCTTCTTATAGATACGGACAATTAAATAAAATTCTTTTATCAACATCAAAATAATTATCCTCCATCTTGTTATGTCTCGTTCCCGCTGGTTTTCGTCACGCATCACGTTCATACTACCCTGTGTTTATCTTCTACCACTTAAAACACACAGTTTCAACTTTTTACGCCTGTCTTTTGTTACATTGGTGAGGTCTGATATTGTAATTTCCACCCTTAAACTAGATAGCAGCACCATCTCAGACGGCGTCCTTCGCCGACAGATCATCTCATAGTTGTGAAACAGCAAGTACAGCTCATCGCAGCCTAACATATCGCATCGCATCGCACTATTGTGGAGCCAGCTTTAAGCGCTTTTCACAATACTGCATTGCGTTTCGTTGCGATGCGATGGGACGCGATGCGTTTGACGCCGACGATCGCCGACCGATTCCATTTGTGGTTTCACAACAATGCGACAGTTTGTTGGCGATAGATGCTATGCTGCCAACTGTTCTCACGGAAAGAAATTTTAGTTTCCGGCCAGAATGTTGAACAAAAGACATACGAAAAATTAGTCTGTTGGAAGGGAAACTGAAAAATAAAGGAAGATTAAAAAAAAAAAAGCAATATTACGAAATAAAACACACAAAGTTTGCTTTGCGCCAAATGCTTATTTGTTTTCAAAACACAACACTACTTTTTTTTTTAGTCGCCAGTGCTCAAAGTAAACAATTCTTCTTCTTCGAATTCGTCGCCGTCCGCCGCCGGCCAAGCAGATGCACGAACTTCACGCGGCACCGTCTGTCGGTGTCAAAAGGCTGCTTTATTCTGATTGGCTACAGCTCATCCCAACGCAACGCAACGTAACGCAACGCAGTATTATGAAGATCACTTAACGTGCCTCATACTTAGACACCTGAAAATTTCGCGTATTCTCTTTGGTCAAGACCAGCGTTTCCTTTAACATTTATATTTAATGCTTGCAATAATTTTGAATTCTGTTCTGTCGACTGGGTTTTTTCCCGTGTTTTTACCGGTTCTCCCCAGTCTCTTCTTAGTTATAGTTTTAGCTCTAAGTGCGCTTAGGGAGGTAGTCATGGCCCAAATAGCAGGCCATGGCTGCCCAATTCCTCTCTGCTGCGATGCATGTATCCTTGGACGACTTCCTTCCCTTGTAAGGGGTTCGCCCTGAGACACGGTTAGCTCCCGGTCCTACCTCTAACGTACATCTAACACTTAAAATTAGGGTAGGTTAGGAAAAAAATTTCTTATTCACTTACTTGTAGGTAGGGATAGGAAAAAAATCGCGAATTCATTTCAGGATAAGATGGATTTCAAACGCGTGTACGCTGACGCCATCTTTTCAATTGGATAAGAGTTTATTAGACACGCCCTGGACGACTCCGCGCCAACAGCTGACTTGTAAGGGAACAAGAAAAGAATCCTCTACTGTCAAATGTGTGGTAACACTGGGGTAACAGCCAATGAACAAACATCTGAGGTTCGACTACACAAAGGATTGTGGAGTCTAGCATACAGGTCATTGAACTCGCGAAATTTCCCTATCCCTACCTGTAGGTTACAATTCACAGTCTTATGTTCAAACAATCAGATATCAGTGTCTCATTGGTTGCTTGCTGTCGTGGGTGCGTGGCGTTGATTGGGCATGAATTTTGTTACATGTTTGTTATTGGTTCGGAGATCTCAATGAGGTGTCACATAAAACGTGGACAAATTTTGTAAATACCACACATGCGTACCCGTTTATGATTTTTAACTTGTCCCGAAATGAATCAGCGAATTGTTCAGGTCTCTACTCGTACACCTTTCACGAAATCGCTCTCAAACAAAAATCACTTTGCGCTTTTCGAAGCGAGGAACTATGGCACAAGAGCAGGGGTGGAGCACGGGTGGGTTGGGTGAAGGGGGGGGGGGGGGGTTTATCACAACAGTGGACATACCCTCTCCTCCTCTTTCCCCCTCGCCAAATCAACCACTTGACACCTAAACGTCCCGTAAAGATTTTAAAATTAAATGGGAATAATTACAGAATTGTTATAAAAAACTGATATAATTTAATAAATGTCATGTTATTTCCTGTAAAAGTATGATAATGCACTCTCTTCTACTATGCAACGACTCGAAGTATGAGGAGCAAGTAAGAGTAAACAAATAACAGGATGTTTGTTTTTGTTATTTTGTTGAATATGTAAATCTTAATGTATTCAGAATACTTAGAGCATTGAAATTTCAAAAAAATACTTTCTTTTTTTACATGAAGTCCAACGGTAATTTTCTATAAAATATAATTGAATAATGTTTTATGTGCTAACGAAGTTACACTTTCAAAAACTAATCTCAATCACTAGAAATAGTAACATACATACATCCAAGATGGCGTCAAAATCTCCATCTTAAATGGACACTCATTAAATAATCACCGTAGTTTTTTCTTTCTGTTTGTCGTTAAAGACCCAGAAATGACAGGAAAAAAATTAGTTATGTTACATAGTTCTTTAAATAATTTTAAAGAAAATAAAAAATATATATATTTTGTTTACTCAGCATGCGTGCAAACCCTCTTCATCTCCTCCTAGTTGTTAAACACCTGTCGAATGACTACGGCGTTAAAATAATTGCAATACTTGTAATGTTGTCTGCCTGCAGGTGAGAGGAACAAAGGTTGGCAGTTCGGAGAGAACCTGAGGACGCAGTGCAGTGGATGGTTCCCCCTCGCCTACACGGAGATCATTATGGACGATGGCATGAGGTACTTCCATTAAGTGGATTCTCACTTGCATATTTTTAGTCGTAAAATTTTGTGCACTTCGTAAGGATCACTGGGTGATCGAGAAAGTTGGCGAAATAGGAACATCGATGCCTGATATGGAAACGATTAGTTTTGTGCGATGCTGCATTGGAATATGTCGTCTTCGTGTGACGTATTTGAACAGTTTCGAATAATAGCGATATCATGTGGCGTAAATTGTACTTGCCAGGCGTGAATAACGAGCGATAAGAATTCCCGCAAAGACGTACGTGGTAGCCGTACGGTACGCTCTAAATTCGATTCAGTGTACAGCTTCGCAGCCACATGTGAAGTTTCTATAACCGATATCACGTGGACAGCGTAATGGCAAACAAAGCGCGTATTTGTTTACCCAAAAGTCTGTGCGTGTGCCAATTGGTTCCTTTATGCGCGGTCGGTCGACGAATTGCTGACAATTCAGCAATCTAATCAAAAACATCGATCGCCCGCCCGCCCGCTGGCCGGCGTAGCTAATAAGCTCATTTTGTATCCGGGAAACATAACAGCGCTGGAGGTGGCACGCTACGCTCGCTCCAGGGGCCACCTCGAAAGCGCGCCGCCTCACGCGCATCTCTAGCCGGCAGATAGAGTTATCCGGGAAACATAAGCGTATAGGAGGGACCACCTGAGACACGCTACGCTCAATTCAGGGCCACGTTGTGTGCTAACTCCCGGGCCACCAGGAGGGCCTCGAGCCGCCCGCCGCGTCAATTTGGCCGTACGTTCGTACCATATACATACGACACTGGCGGGAGAGAGTATGTATCAGGAGAGCATGAACATAACAGAGGCACTCGCGACCACGATCGATCTGCAACGTGTCAGGTGTCAAGAAGGGACACATACTGACGTAAAAAGACCACGATTCATTCCTGTCTGCTCAAATACAACTTTAAATGCCAGCGAAAAAAGTACAAGCGTACATCATAATTTGCATAAAGGTTTTTTCTTGTGAAATGTATAAACAGCTAGCAAAAAAAAAAAAAACTTGGCACCACACTACGAATTTATATATATATATATATATATATATATATATATATATATATATATATATATATATATATAAAATTTTTAATCAATTGTATGATTTTTATGTGACGTACTGAACTCGTTTTCTCATAGCTGGATAATGCGATTTTTTTTTTACCAGGCGCAACGCAGCAAACTCGCTTTTAAGAATGTTATAATTAAGCTTGCTTTTCTTAAAATTTTAACTTTAGTTATCAGAGTTATTCGCTATTAGAATAAATTTTATGCCTCTTATTTTAAATATTACTGTGCATCGTGTTTTCGAACGCACCCATGTGTATGAGATATTACACAAATTAATTATTTCATTACCTTATTTTGCTACGAAGTGTTTTTCTTCGCAGCTTCAAATTGAGGGGCTGGAAACATAGTGGAAATATCGAGTAGAGTGAGCATGACAGTTGCGCAGTAAATATCTGTTGAAATATTGAACTTGTTTCCCCTTTGAGAGGATTGTCAAAATCACATGACCTCCACTAAGGTTAGTACAATATTTACATAAACAAGTGCTATAAAATGTTAACACATTTCTTCTAAGCAAGATTTAATGCAACAAATATACATGTTATGACGTTTAGTTTATTCCCCCCCCCCCCTCCTCTAAAAGAATGAGTTTGTTGTAAAAAAAAACTTAACTCAAAAATAAGGCACGACATTTTCCGAACATGTGATTTTGACAGTTCTTGTGGCAGTTCATCAGCCAAAGCTGTGCGAAGTAGACGGAATTCATTCTACCTCACCGAGAGTCGATTGTCGGAAAAGACCGGTCCTATTACACACAATTCTGATTGGTTATATCCTCCAAACACCAAAGAAATGTTATAACTGGCTCTATGCAATTATAAAATGTTTGATGAAAATGGAAGTCATTAACCTTGTCCTCAAGTACGACCAAGGATCGTTGTAGCAGTAGTTTAATGGGATTAAACCCCTCCCGTACCACTTCTTCGAGGTCATTTATGATTTACAGTACTCTTAAATGTATCGTAGTTCCCTACGTTTTCCTACGATTGTGCCAATGGTCTAACTTCACTGAGTGTTCTTAACTTTTTTTGTGTTTGCTCTTACTGCTACTTCAGACAAAAAAAATGCATAACGTCTGAATTCGCCGTAAAAACGACAGTAATTTGTTTGATCCTTGCATTGAAATTCGTCAGTACAAAGTCACTCCAATTTTCTATAAAAATTGTAAATAAGTGAGGATTTTTCCAAGGCATATCAGGTATAGGCCATCCACGGCAAAGTGAGCAATTTTTAAGGCCCTGTGAATTTTGCCTGTGAGCCGATTTTTATCTTTTCGCCACTTTTTAATATAAACGTTATGATTTGACTAATAAATACAGTGTGTACATTTCACAATTCTGAAAAGTTTACGTCTAAGTCTGCAATAAAACATATTTATTAGTTATTAATGCTTGTTGGAAGGGCCTTATAAAGTGCTCACTTTATCGTAAACGGCCTATAACGTCTTTTCATTAACCGATTTTCTCAAAAACTGCAGCTAGGACATTTCCTAATATAACTAAATCTTTCTTTATCATCTGTCAATTTCAACAAAGTTTGTTCCGGAACTTGTAAAGGTAATAAGAAATTTTCCAAACGGAATTTTATTTCCGGTACAAACAAAAGTAATTTACAGTAAAAATATGTTTCACTGTAAATGTAAAAATGCGTTGTCGCGAGTGTTAAACAGTTTACTGTCGACAACGTCCGAATTGAAACCTACGAAATGACTAGGGATAGGAGAAATTCGCGAGTTCAATGGCCTGTAGGTTATACTCCACAGTTGTGTGTACACTCGAGCCTCAAATGTTGGTTCATTGGCTGATGCCCCATAGAGTAGGCAGTGTTACTTCACACCTAGCAGTATGGCACTCCCTGCTTGTTTCCCTGCAAGTGTGTTATTGGCTCAGAGTCGTCCAGGGCATGTCTCATAAACTGTGATCCAGTTACAAAGTAAACTTCAGTGTACACGTGTTTGACGTCTATCTTGTCCTGAAATGAACTCGCTAAATGTTCCTATCCCTAGAGATGACAAATTACAAAATACAGAATTTTTCATTTCGGACACGGCCTGAGTCTTCAGCAGTCCTGCACAAAGACCTCGTACGATGGCATCTGCCAATAAACCAATTATAGTGCCTCGACTGCACACGCCTCTGCAGTCCCCTGCACTGAGAGAAAGATTTGTTCCAGCCAGTAATACTTAATACTTGTTTGTATAGGAACCAATATGCATTAAGTAGCCACAACAAAATATGTTGTTGAATCAACAAAACTTGAATATAGCAACAAAATTTACTTTGTTTATCTAAAAAATACATGCTTGAATAAACGAGACCTCTGAGATGAGTCAGGACATTTAGACTGTGGACAAATGAGCGAGTGAAGAGATTTAGGCGGCTCTTTAACACCGAGGTCTTGAGAGTCGATACTGTCAACAAAGTATTTAGTTGAATCAACTGTATAAATTTGCTTGCTCGCTCATTTGATTGCCTCCGTTCAATAATACAGCTAGAGAATTTGTAATTTTTGTGACACTGATTAGTAGCAGGGTTCGTTATTTGATTTATTGTATTTTAATTATTGTATTTATTTACGTATGCTGTCCAGTATTTAAATAGTATGTATTTAAATGTATGGCGTAGAGCCCAAGAGCAAACGACCTGGGTTTGAATCTTGGCAGGGCTTTAATTTTTATGGTAATAATAACCGAAACTGGTTGAATTTCGTAGAGCTAAAGAAATCGTTAGTTGCTGCAACCAAACGTACAGTTTTGGGTTGTTAAATAGCAACAAGAAGATAATTTGTTGTCAACAACAAACATTAAATTGCCAGAATACAAACATTTATATACTATTGACGGTAAAGTGAGCACTTTTGAAAGCACTCTCAATTGGAGCAATAGTCAATAAAATATTTCATTTTAGCATTAGATGTTAACTTTCGAGTGCGGTGGAATATGCACACTGTGTTTATTACTTACATAGCAATATTTATTTGAAAAGGTGGTTAAAGGATACAAATGGCTGAAAAGGAAAAGTTAGTAGGGCCTTAAAAAAAGTTCACTTTACCGTGAACAGCCTATGTGCCGAACAAACTTTGTTTCACTCAAAGAAACGTTTTCCTCGGTGTGCTGCTAAGTCAATCTACGAAGTATTCGATGCTTTGTTGATGATGAATAGTGTTTGTGTATGTGTGCGTGTGTATTTGTATCTTTATATATGTGTATGTGTAGGTATATATGAATGTGTGTATATGTATACTAGGGGCCCAGCCCGTGACTTTCTTTTTAGTATTGTCACGTGCTTATAATAATCACCATGTTACAAATTTTGGTTATCATACAAAGACTGAAAAAAAACAACATATTGCATATATATATATAATGAAATTATGTGAAATTAACTCAACATTGAAGGGACTGCTGCCCTATTTGATATTTCTCTATCCACTTGGCCACTGTGGCCCCCCTTGGAATCGCTCTATCCACTGTGCCACTGTGGCCCCACTTGGAATCGCTCTATCCACCTAGTCACTAAGGCCCCACTTGGAAATTTACTCAACATTTAAAGCGAGACATTTAGAGTAAACAAAATTGATATTTCATTACCTTCAACTTTCATATAGGAAAACAGTAATTTAAAAATGAGTTTTTAGGGTAAAAGGTAATGGTCACGTAATCTGATCTTGCTGAAATTCTAACTTTACCTGTATTTGACCCTGAGGATTCGCCCTGCAAAATTTGAAGAACTTCTGGTGAGTTTCAAGGGACTTAGAAGTATTAAAGACGGAGAGACAGACAGACAGAGACCGTCTCATTATATAGGATTGTGTCTGTGTACGTATGTGTATAGGCTGTTTACGGTAAAGTGAGCACTTTTTAAGGCCCTTATAAATTTTTCCTCTCATTAAAATTTCCATCTTCCTTCTGCTTTTTATATAAACATTGCCATGTGACCAATAAACACTGTGTATACATTTCACCACCACCAAAATTTAATGCCTTCGGCTGCAATAAGATATATTTACTAGCGGTTAATGACTATTGGGAGGGCCTTAAACAGTACTCACTTTACCGTGAACAGCCTATATATGTTTGTATGTGTATGTGTGTAGTTGTATATGTGCACGGGTAAAGAGAGAGGTCCTGCCTCCAAGGTATTGCTCCCTGATGTGTGTGAGGAGTAGGGAGGCTGGACAGTAGTGCGGTGTGGTTGCTATGCCGACAGCTCGCCGACGCATCACCGCGTCCAGAGCATTGACTCGACGGCGTCCAGCACTGCGGCGACGACCCCCGCCACACCGACCAGCGGTCTCGCCGGGGTCACCTCGCCGACGTCTGGGGGCGGCAACTGGGCCACGCCCGTCGACAGGAGCTACCCGGGTAAAGCCGCCCCCACCCCCACCGCCTCCAGCTCCGCCGCCGCTGTAACCATGTTCGGTGACACCCTCGTGCACAGAAGCACCTTCGCCAAGCAGGTAGGCCGCTAGACCCCCTGCTTCCACCAGCGCCCCTGCTTCAAACACCCTGTGTGTGTGTGTGTCTCTCTTCCTACTCCTTCTCCACAATAGCTGGTCTGCGGACGCCGAACTGCTGATTGGTCCACTTGACCTCGGACATCACAGCTCGCGGTCCCGATGCCCCAACGTTCCACGACCCGAGATCATTCGCTAACCGGACGTAGTGCATGTCCGCGGACGAGCTGTTGTGGACAATGCCTTGTTGGGACACATCTGCATATTAGTCTGTACTCCAGGTGCATGTCACCAGCCACTAGGATTACCAGCTTCTACGGATTTGCCATTAGCAGGGGCGGATCCAGAGGGGAGCAGTCACAGAGGACATTGTCCAGTGAATCAAAACCGAAGTGAAATAACATCTGTTTTATAAAATTGTGATGAAACTATGCCCGCTTCCCACGCTACCGAAAGTCTAGATCGCCTCCAGTCCATAACGGACACTTTCGTGATCTCGACACACATCTCACCCCATTGATACAAAATTGTTATATTAAATAACAGTTTTAAATACTATCTGCTATGTGCAGAATGTCAGTGTTATACTATACCCAACAACAAACTGTTCGTTGCAACTTTAGTCATTATCTTGGGTGATTTGGTTTTATTATATAATCAGTTTTAAAAGAGACGAAACCAGCACGCACTGGACACAAGTTGCTGACAATGCCACCTTTCATCGTCAATTGTAACTATCTGGGGCAACTGTGTTATAGAGCACTAGAGTAAACAACCTTGCAATCGTGTAAGAGGTAAATCTGCCACTGAGTTTACTAACACTCCCAAGAAGTCTGAGATAAGGGATCTATGACGCCCCCGTCCTGTGTCCCAACGGGGTAATTCTTCCAGCTCCAGGATACGAGAACTCCCGCACAACACGGGACGGTTTGCAATCCTGCAGCCCGCCCCCCCCCCCCCCCCATACCCACCAACAACGATCACGATAAAATTAATGACATCAATTTATGGCGATGGTTTGGGAGAGAAGGGCTGGCGACATACGCTTCAGTTCTCATAGCATGGGCAGCTCTTTATGACCGGTTAGTTCTCGAAATACCCGTGTCCGACATGTCTTAGCAATCAGACTCTTAAACGTATGTGTTTTTTTTTTATATCTCGTAAATGTTTGTTAATCGCATCTATAAATACATATTTAACTAACCATCAAAAATGTTTTACTATAGGAATCTTTTTATAATGAATAAAAGTATATAATGTGTACATTACCCCATAATATTGTAGTAGGTCAATATTAAAATTAAAATATCATGTTATTGAAACTGGCGTAAGAAATCATAACGCAATATAAGCCGAACATTTGTTGTTTCATTTTTTTTAATTCCCGTGTTGAATGTGCTTTATATGCAGAAGAGAAGATAACCTATTGTACACGCAGCTCAACAACGTCATCGTCCGTATGTAACTGTGTCATAAAGAGCGTCAGAACTGTCCTTCTATATGGTTGTGATCTTGGAACATAGAACACTCAGTAGACAGGTTGGAAAATGTTTTCACTAGCAAAGCTAGCGGAACGTTTTTCGAACTTCATTAGCTATAAATATTATTTGCATTGCAAAATGACGACGAGAACTCCAGAATATGAGAATTACAAAACTGTTATTATTATTATGGGTTCTTCGTATATAGTTGAGTCCTTTTGAAAGCCTTTTTAAAGAAAACCCCTTTCTTCCAGTTTCTATAATTAACACTGTACAATATAAAACAATACCATGTGCTCTCTCACTTGACTTACGCGTTGGTCGTGTATAAAATAGAATTTTTTGACAAGTAAATGTGTCTGAAATATGCTAGTATTACTCTTAAAAGCATAAAGTAAATGAAAAATAAATAAAATGTTTCAGATCCCCCCCCCCCCACACCCACACACACACACTTATCTTCAGCCATCGCATTTTAACTATCACGTTATTACATAAAACTACTTGTATAATTTGCTGCCAAGTTAACTACAAGTATTTCAATCAGTGATTACGTTGAAATGAATGCAGCTACGGGCAGTGACTTTTTCCAAAAGTTGATTTCACATCGATTTAGAGCGAGGATCCTACATAGTGGCTTATGTCTGGAGTAACATTTTAATCCGTGGCTTCCCCTATTACAAAAATAATTTACATAATAGCAACAAGACAATCACGTGGATCAGGAAAAGTGTGCCGTGGTAAATCGCAAGAAATTTGGATCCCCGTCATGTTCTCGAAAAACCTCTACTAGGTGCCTAGCGATAGTGACAAAGTTTTCCAAAACTCGCTATGATAAACTGACTGTGTCGGGTATCAGGGTAAGGTATTTGGCTCTATTCCCTAGTAGTTAGGCTCCTATGTTCTCCAAAGCTTAAGCACCTGTCACACACTCAAATGTTTTCCTTCAAATATATTTGACAAACTTTGAAGCTGAAATATAGCCACCAATTTTTTTTTTTCTTCATCGAACTAAGTTGGTAAATGATCTTCACTATGGTTTATAATCTGTCTCAGTGTTTAAGACTTTTATTTGACGAATCTGATTTTAATTTTATTTGAACATAATTTTCAAGACAGAGTACTTCATGTAACCATGCAGCACTTTGCAAGAAAGAATATCAAGAATTTTGTTTTTTATTAGAATTCCAAACTAAATGTAAATTTTATTCAAACCAGTTATTTTCTGCGCGATGGAATTTATTGCCTTTGATATTTTACTCTGTTACTGCCAACACCATTTGTGTGCTGACTGACATTGTACAGACAGATTTATCTCGATAACCTTATTCGTTTCTAGTTACTGGTCGGTGTTTATAAAGTTTTGTAGGTTAAAAAATTACGCTTTGCTTTCCTACGTGCACGTTTAAAATTGTCTGAACTCGTTCAACATCAAAGAAATATTGGAACTTGTCCAGTATACAAAGTGTTCGAAGTGAACTGGAGCCGTCCAACTTCTCTTCAGACAAATATGATGGCGTATATGTCGTTCCGGTGACGCCACATCCTTATAACATTCGTTGACCAACTTTGTTTGAAGCAGTTAGAGGGAAAAATTTGCCAGTGTGAAAGGGGCTTTACACAACCACTTGTCATCTTTCAAACAAACCTCTGCATGTATATAAACTTGATCCTATATTTGTTCCCTAAGCACACGTATCGCTAGATTATATTCATGGTTAATTAGGCACTTTTAAAACCCTACTTGTTACCCCCCCCCCCCCCCCTCTTCTTCCTTCTATCACATGCAAACATTACATTTATCTAGTACCTCTAAGACTATTCATCATTACGCTAATCCGTTCATACTGTTAAACATTCCATTTTAAATACGATTGTCTTAACTCTGCCAGGACTGTAGATTTTGTTTAAGGACTAAAATTCCTCCATTAGTGAGAGTAATTCTCTGTTTTAGAAATTAATCTCATATGACTTGTAATAATCGTGAAACAGGCTGTAGTACCATACATTCATAATCAAAGGAATTGTATTTATAATTGACTAATTTTAATGGGTTGATTCCTTAATGACTTCTGGCTAGGTAATCACTAGTTATACATTCTTAAGTCGGTGACTTGAGTTCGCAGAATTTTTATTCTGGTAGGAATTTTCGTGTTAGTAGGGTCGTATCACTCTTTTACATTGTTACTACCTCACTCTTTCACACTATCAAACTACAACTTTCTCACTCTCTTAAACTCACTATCTTACATTCTCTCAGTATTTCACATTCTCACATTTATGCTCTCTCTCACTTTTAGAGCTGTATGTACGGTTGTGAAGTGAGAGTAAAATTTTAACTTAAATGCCAACTATTTCAACATATTGGCATACTAAAGTTTTACTCAATGTTCAGTTAGTCGTATAATGTTGTGCAAAAAAAGTGGTATGTAAATAAGAGAAATTACTCCGACTCAACTACAGGTCAACTATACCTCTCTTTGCAGGAGGTGATGCGGGTGTTGTCTGGCCGTTTATCACTTCTTCTTAGTCTCGTTCACTCTACTCCAATTTCCGTATCTTCCTTTCTCTGTCTCTACCTGTCTCCCCTTCCATTTGACCTTTTCTCTAGCATTTTCTTTCTGTCTCTTTCTAATTGCCCATCTTTTTCTGCTTCTCCATCCGACTGGCTATGTTTCACTCCCTCATATTCTGTCCCTCACATTCTCTCTCTTTCACACAATCACAGTCTCGCTACTTCACATTCTTACACGCTTACGTACACACTCACACTCTCACATTATCTCTTTTCTCATTTCAATACTTACCCTTTCACACTCTCACTATCTGATGCTCTCAACCCTTACTCTCTCTCTCTCTCTCTCTCTCTCTCTCTCTCTCTCTCTCTCTCTCTGTGTCTTCCACACATTCACACTCACACTTTTGCTCTCTATTTCCCTCCAAGTATATGCCTCAATCTCGAAACTGGCCAAAGAAGTGGCTACAGCTTATCTGAGCCCCAGTGCCATACACATGTTTGTCGCTGGGTGGATGAGCGAGCTTTTTCAAGTGTTGTTTCTAAGTTTCTCTGTCCGTCTCCAACTCTATCTCTCTCCCCCTCGCTCCAGCTCTTCTTTTCTACGTTTCTGTCTCTCCGTCTATTTGCCCTTCTGTCTGGTTATCTCTTTATGACGGCCTCTCTTTATATCTCCCTATATCTGTCCCCATGTTTCACTGTATCTGACTCGGTCCTTCACATTCTCATTCTTTTATACTCTCGCACATTAAATTTCTCACTTCCTGAAACTATTACTTACTCTCTCACTGTTTCAATATGGGACTCTCTCTCTCTCTCTCTTTCCCACAATATCACCCTCTTACACTCTCGGAACTCACACCATCAAACTTTCACTATCTCACTATGTAACACTCTCACTTTCATCCTCTCACACATTTACCTTACTCTCTCTCTCTCACGTTCGCAAACTCTATCAATGTTTCACTATTTTACTTTCTCATTTTCTCTTACACTCGCATACAGTTGCTTCTCACTCTCTCACTGTCTTGTTCCCTATCTGACATTCTCGAAGCTGTGGAGAAAGAGGTGTGTGCAGCTGGCCCGAGCTGCAGTGCCATGTATAGTCCATTCACGGTTTCTTCAGTCTTTTTTAGAATGAAACCTTTGAAAAATATCCCCATATATAAAGTGTTTAGTTATTTCTTAAATATGTCCTGCATCACAAGCGTTTTATAGGCTACTTGTGTTCATAAAAGTTACTTTTTTTCTGTTAAATTGAAATGTTATAAATATCTTATCTATGAATTATAATGCTTCATTTATAAATGATTTAAATAAAAAACAGGGAGAAAATAGGTATGTAGGTAGCGTCTAGTGAGAAACAGTTCTTATACAAAATATCATTACAACTGAGTGCGCACGAATGTGGTGCATTGTCCCTCTGGTGTAATTCTCCAGACTTGTTAAGCTTAGTTTGCACGAGGCGGAGGAATATCCTGGAAGAAGAACTTTAGCAGGGCTTCAGAAAAGGCTGAAGTAACCGTGAATGGATTATGAAAGGGTTGTATAGGGAGGTGACACAGGACTGTACGAGGGCATGTTGCAGGCTCGCCATGGGGCGACCGCTACGTGTGCTAGCGCCGGGCCGCCCCCGTCTCTGCCGGCGCCCGTGCCGACGCCCAAGATCCCCGCGGCACACCCACAGACGCTGCCGGTGGCGAGGGGAGTGTCAGAGAGGCGCCTAGCGCACCCTCCGCCCATGCCACCCCTACCCAGCCTCCTGGGCGCTGCCAAAGGGACCCCGGGCGCAGTCGGCAACGCAAGCCTCCACAGCAGCAACGACAGTGGCTTCAGCAACGACCCGCCGCCCGCGCCCGACGTCGACTACTCCGACGACGACACCTCCAGGTGAGCCCCATCCCCTTCTGGGGCCGCGGTGGTGTAGCGGCCAGAATACTCGCCTCCCGCCTAGGTGAACCGGGGCCGATTCCCGGCAGGGTCGCTCCCGGATTTTCGCCATGTGGGAATAATGCAGGACGATGCCGTTTATCGGCTTGTTTTCTTGTGGATCTTCCTTTTCCCATGCTCTTGCATTCCGGTGCTGCTCCATGCTCACCTCACATCACCCACATCGGCTCTCAAGTCTTAAATGTTAAGAACTGCCCAAGTCTCTTCACTCACTCACCCCTCCCCTCTTTTTTACATCCGCTCTCACAGTACTGCACTCAGAAAAATCTTATGGTTGTTGGAACCATCTAGACTGTTAGAATAGGTACAGACATCTGATATAATGTAGATACCATTGAAATATTGTTAACATAAATAGTACACAGGTTGGGGCTTAAATCATGGCAACTATGTTGTAGTGTGAGAATACCTGCCCGTGTGGATAATATGAAATGGACACACGACAGGACAAGGTAATCACTACGTGTATGGACAATAAAGATTACACGACAGTACAGGTACCTCGCGACTATCCGGTATGGGAGGGAACTATTCTCAACAGCTTCTACCAGTTCCCTGTGACATTCTCTGGCAGTTATCCCACGGAGAACGGCTATTCTGATGTACGAGCGCTGCTCAACACGGGTTACATCCATCTGGCACAAATTATATCACATTGCTCTTTGCGCTCGTGCAGGACAACCCTGCGCCATTTGACATTGTCAACGCGCACTAGGACCGCCTGTCTGTCTTCCCCGCGTCACATACCATTACGTGCGCCGATAATAGTTGCCGTGACTTATGCCCCAACCCCCGTATAGTTGTTACAACAGAGTACTGTGTTCCTGCTGCAAAACAGATAGTACCTCCAACAGAAAAAACTTCAATAATCCGTATTTTAATAACCTAACATAATATTCTATTGCTGCTATCCTCAGCACCAATCACAGAACTGTACAATACTAGCAACAGAACATTCTGTTAGGGTGCCAGAGTTCTGATGGTCGAGGGAACAATCCAAAGTTCGTTGTAGTTGTTCTGTTTGAGGAACTATCTGTTTTGTAGTAGGAATGCAGACTCTGTTGTAGCAACCATATGTGCAGTAGCACATGCAATCATAGACAAGAATACGACAACCAGCTATGTTGGTATTACTATCTATGTTAAAATATTTAGATGGTTCGTACTATCCATCAGATGGCTGTCCCTATTTTAACAGCCTAGATTGTTCTAAAATCATATATTTTTCTCACTGTGTGTCGCGGCACATTGTAAAATATTTCTGTGCTCGTTACAAACAATTCTTTGTAAAATAGTCGTCTAAGATTTTGTCTCAACTATAAAGCTAAAATATTTTATATTTACAGCATACAAAATTCTGTAAGTATGTAACTCAATATTCCTAATATTCGTGCTCATTAAAATTTCAACATCCATTTTAAATGTTTTACGGCATGGTTTCATGAAATGTACCATTATTTTTTGTAGTGTTAAAAAAAATATATATATATCTGGCAAATAGTTTACAAAGAATTCCCTGTACGAATGCCATAAAAATTACAGAACAACACATTCTGTTGGCTAGAGCTTGGAAACCATAACACACTGGCATTGGTTGCACGCGTCCGGCATTTTGACGTGTGTCAGTATACAGTCCAGGGGATTGCGTTGGTGTGGGTATTTCGTTAATATGGCCGCTACAAACATGTTGTCCGTATTGCCCCAGCACGTTAACAGCAAGGAGTGGGGAGACTTGGAGTGCTCTTGAAAACGAGATCTTGAGAGGCCGATGAGGGTGAAGCGAGGCGAGTATGAATGCAAAAGCGGGGGAAGCAGGAGATCCCCGAGGAAACCCACCGACCAGCGCCATCGTCCTACACGATTCCGATTTGCCAAACTCCGGGAGGGACCCCGCCGGGACTCGAACCCGGTTCGCCATGGTGGGAGGCGAGCGCTCTAGCCGCTGTCCCACCGCGGCCCCTCCCAGTGACAAGGTATGTGCCCGCACGATACTCACGTTGGCACTAGTGTTCCAAGTTGTTGTGTGGTGAACACGTGCTGTTGCTAGCCGTCTGCTGATCCTCTTTGTGAAGTTAAGTCCGCGTCATTCGCCCGTCCCGTCAGTCAGTCATCCGTCTGTGTTCGTCCGTCAGTTGAAAGCGACTTAACAACAATCCGTCGTCCGTCAATCCTTCTGTACTGCAAAATTTCAGTGAGACAACTTAACATCTTGATCTTTATTTAATCGGAGACACATTTTGGTTGGAAATACATTTGCAAGATAAAAACATTCTGAGAAATTTTTTTTTTATCGTAATAAAGATTTATACTGAATAATTTTTTACATTTTAAATTCCTGAATTTACCACCAAAGATAAATAAACACATATACACCGCCTTGCATTTTAATTCAACCAGCGTATTCACGTCTACAACATGTCGTCAGAAGGCGGTGGCCAATACGTCTGTCCGTCGAAAGTTAAGGTATGAGAAATATTTGACGGATAGAAAAAAAAAAGTTGCCCTGTGATTAGTTGAAGATCACGTGACCGCCGGACGGACGGACGACTGACGGATGCGACGATTGGTTGTAAGTCCAGCTTTACCTTGTTTCCAGAATTTTAAGATTGTGCTAATTACGAAAATGTGTAAAGAAATTAACGTAAAACTCTTCATTTAAAAGAAATTTAAAAATGTATCCTGAGATATGGAACGTAATTTTAGAACACTTCCATGACCAGCAAAATAAAAGAAATACTTGGATAGAAATTGGTCGAGTCTTGTGAATGTTTTTGAAAATATATGTATTTTCTGTTTTTGAAAGAGAGTAAAAAAATTTTTAATGTTCCAAGCATGCAGTTCAGGCCAAATTATGTACATAAATGTATAATGCCGAGGGCTGTAAAAGATACGTGGCTGTTTATTTCACTATACGAAACCAAGTGCTCTGCAGTGGACAAAACGGCCAGAGTTGTGCAGAAACGAAAGTTCTTCAAATATTTGGAAGCATACTGTTCGTGCCAGATTTGTGCAACATTGACTTAGGTCAGTATTCTGTCAAGTTCTTTGTCAAGACATTCGGTAATGGTACCCCTTAGTTCTTGTTATGGCATATTTAAAGTTTAGAATTGATCACATTATTGCGTGAAAATAAAATAAGCTGCAGACACAAACCCTTACTCAACGTTACTGAACCCTTACTCTAGTTTCAAATAATCATCTTTCATCTACCCATAATTCATTAAATGAAGCCTGGATTCCATCGTAGTTTGTAGAATTTGACATTCGAAATTTGGGTACTGTAGAGTAACCATACTTTAAAGGGTTGTTGCAGATTTAATGGAAGTTATTGTCTAAATGTAGGTCATTGCTGTGCAGTGACTACTTCAGATGTTAGTTTACGGAGGCAGTTGGTCAACGATAAGTCGACAACGGTGGTTGTGGTTGTGGTTGTGGTGCTGGTTGTAATAATGGTGGTTGTCACCTGGAGATGAAGTGATTATGAGAATCTAGGTCGACGATACGTCGCCAATTGGCTGTGGTTGTTGTCAACTTGAGAAGTGATAGTCAGGTACTAGGTCGAAGATATGTTGTCGGTGGTGGTGCGTGTGGTGGTGGTGGTGGTGGTGGTTGTTGCCAACTTGAGAAGTGATAGTCAGGTACTAGGTCGAAGATATGTTGTCGGTGGTGGTGCGTGTGGTGGTGGTGGTGGTGGTGGTTGTTGCCAACTTGAGAAGTGATAGTCAGGTACTAGGTCGAAGATATGTTGTCGGTGGTGGTGCGTGTGGTGGAGGTTGTGGTGGTGGTGGTGGTGGTGGTTATTGCCAACTTGAGAAGTGATAGTCAGGTACTAGGTCGAAGATATGTTGTCGGTGGTGGTGCGTGTGGTGGAGGTTGTGGTGGTGGTGGTGGTGGTGGTTATTGCCAACTTGAGAAGTGATAGTCAGGTACTAGGTCGAAGATATGTTGTCGGTGGTGGTGCGTGTGGTGGTGGTGGTGGTGGTGGTTGTTGCCAACTTGAGAAGTGATAGTCAGGTACTAGGTCGAAGATATGTTGTCGGTGGTGGTGCGTGTGGTGGAGGTTGTGGTGGTGGTGGTGGTGGTGGTTATTGCCAACTTGAGAAGTGATAGTCAGGTACTAGGTCGAAGATATGTTGTCGGTGGTGGTGCGTGTGGTGGTGGTGGTGGTGGTGGTTGTTGCCAACTTGAGAAGTGATAGTCAGGTACTAGGTCGAAGATATGTTGTCGGTGGTGGTGCGTGTGGTGGTGGTGGTGGTGGTGGTTGTTGCCAACTTGAGATAAAGTGATCATCATGTACTAGATCGAAGATAAATTGTCAGTTGATGGTTGTGGTGGTGGTGGTTGTCAACTGGAGATAAATTGATCGTGGTGTGACATGTTGTCGTTATTTGTTTCCGACGAGCAGAAAGCAGACTCCAGGGTCGCCGCAGCCGACGTCGGCCAGCACGGCGGGGTCGCCCGACCAGGAGACGACGGACAAGCGCAAGAAGCAGCTGCTGTCGTCGGTGCGCGGTTGGCTGCTGTACAAGTCGGCGGTCGACCTGTGGGAGGACGTGAACACCCAGTACAACAGCAAGGGCGGCAAGCAGACGGGCTCCGGCGGCGAGCGGAGGGTGGCGACACCGCAGCCCCAGCCCGTCGTGAGGCAGGCGTCCAGCCTCGGGCACCTCTCCACGCTCAACCGCGCCGAGAAGGACAAAGGCCCTCCCGCGGGGCCGCCACCGCCTAGACCCGGGTACGCCGACGACGACGTGGAGAGTGTCCGGGGCATCAAGAGGAGCAAATCGCTGTGGAGATTCAAGCGGTCGCACAAAGACAGTATCGTGCTCGAAGGGATGTCACTTTGGAGACACCGTTCCCTCGTCGACGTGAACGCTACGCTGGAGAAGGACGACGGCAAGAAGAAGACTAGGCCTGCCACCCCCGTCATGAAGATGCAGCTGTCCGCCGCCAAGTCCGACGGGCAGATGGTGAGCAACGTGGATGACTCCGAGGAGGAGAGCCGACCCATGTCGCCGGCGGTCAATGGCAAAGAGAGCGAACAGTCGGACAACGCGGACAACATCACGGTAGACGAGCCAGTCGTGGAGAACGGCAGCTCGCGCCGTTACAACAAGAGGACGAGAAAGGACATCCTGAAGGAGTGCGCCCGCAGCATGGACATCAACGACGACGGCCTCATGAGCGGCGCTGAAAACGGCGACGACTTCGACTCGTCCGACGAGGACACGACGCTGGCGGGCGGAGAGACGGACTCGTGCATCGTCGTGAACGACCACACGACGCACTCGACTCTGCAGAGGCAACAGCACCAGCAGCTGAAGAACGGCAGCCTCCTGCCGAGGACGAAGTTGAGGTACACGTCGAAGGAGAGGCCGAAGAAGGAGCAGGACGAGAGCGATGGCCTTTTGCAATACGGCGAGTCGCTGAGGAACAGGATGAAGAAGCCAGACCGCGGCTCGCGCTTTGACCACAAGTCGCAAGCCACGGGCAACATGTACGGCCCGTGGTACGACCTGTGGGCGTCTGATGAGTCTGTCAAAAGCCGTCGCCGCAAAACGTAACATGTATCACTCACACACTCACACCAATTCGATAACCAGCGGTGAAGGAACTTACTAGATATAACATTACCACATGTACATACATCATAAATCAGTTTATATTTAACAAAGAATCTCATTGTAAATGTTTAGTACTGTTTACCTCTCATGTAACAACTTTAATGTGGAAAATAAATTTGAAGTTCTTTGCACTTTGTGATTATCTCTAAGTTGGTTTGACTTGCATGAAGATTTAAAATAGATTTTTGGGAGAACAAAGTTAACAGGTGTTCAGATAGTTTCGTTTACACACTTAAATAGTTTTACTGTTAAAGTATTTATAGTTATACAGTATAATTTCTTTGGAGATGCGATGTTTAAGTAGGGAAATTTGTGACCTGTAACTTTTTCTTCTTATTTCAGGATAAGATTCCCAAAATTCATTTTGAATCTTCTAATCACAAAATACATGCTTCGAACAGTGTTGTTAAACTGTTGTCAGAAATTTTCACAGTGCAACTCCATTGTAGATGACAAAGTACCGGGTCACACCTCAGACAAACAAGCATGTACTAACAATCTTTTGAATCCTCGTTCCAGGCCCAACATGTTTGCGACGGTGAAGCTTCGCAAAACAAAGACGAACGACCGATCGGCGCCGTACATCTCGTAATGGTGCTGTGTTCCTGCTATGGGCCTACCTTGCCTGTCGCTCAGCTGAACATCCCTTCTCTTCTGGCTCGGTGGTAGTTGATCCCTTAACAAGACTGTCCCCCTGTGTTGACACTTTCCTTCTGCTATCTGGTGATGGCCTCTCTTTGCGCTGCTGTGTGGATGGGGTGGCACATTCTCAGAGGCGGACATACCGGCCAGTTCCTCGCCACCCAAACTCATTTTACACTCTGTATTATGTTTAGGGACTCCTCAATTTCGCAACTAATTGTATTCCAAAATTTACTTCAGATACACCCCTGTTGTTGGATGATTTTCGTCGTACTCGTCCAAAGTGTGCCAGCGCGTTTCGAAGGTTCAGTATCGGAGTAACCTAATTCCGATGGTCCTGGTTAAGTAAGAAAGCGTTTTCTCGCAAAAAAAAAAAAAACACAGAGCCAGTAAAAAAGTAAATATATATAGGTATCCTGCAAGGATGCCGAATGTCTTGCCTGCGGTGTAAATAATATATTTCCCAGAATCAGAGTCTTAAATTAAGGTTATCGAAGTTATATAACATATTTTTACAAGTTTTTGTTTATTGCTATTTTCTTTAGAAGTTTTATGAAAAAGTCATGCCACATTTCTGAGGTTTTTATTTATTTTATGACGATTTATTTCTTTGAAGGAAAATTGAGCCAAGTTTTTGACTCTTGTAATGTGCCCCATTACACATGTTATTCAATTAAACTAGCATGTAAAATTGTACGTAAATTAAGTAATTCCATATCGGTGTAGCTAATGTTATCTAGACTAACACGTGTACAGGATGTAGTGTGTAACATAGTTTAGTTACGTTAGATAATGACTCGATTACTTAAAGGCGGGCGCTTCAAAGTGCAGTCTCGGAAGGTGATGTGAGAGAGTAGACAAGCGTTTGGGTCCTTAACACATCACGTTATGGCGAAAGAAAACTGCAAACGTCCATTGTAGCACTTCCTACAGTAACAGATGAACATTATATTTTATAGAGCTCTTATTGATTGGGAGATGCAGCGAACAAGTTATGTTATCTGAGCGCCAAATGCTGTGGCTTTAAATGCACGTGGAGTTCACAAAGAATTTATTTTATAATTTCTTTTTGGAAGTGGTTTTTGTGAAGAGGAATAACGATATTATATGAGATTGTATAACTCATTATTTTATACATATTTAAATTGTTAGCATTGTAACATTAGTTAATTTGCAAGGAAAATATACATGTATATATTTGTGAAGACAAATAAATATCTGACACGTTGAATTATGTCACTATTAATATAAGCAAACAGTTTTAATTTAATATAATGTTTGTATGGAAATTTAACATGTTTTCCTTCTCTTCGACGTTTTCATACTTCATCTTCTGGAAATGAAGATATATCCGTCACTATGTCTGGAACTGTATTAAGCAGTTACCGTATCCTGTATGAAACTTTTAAAGCAATTAAATCACATAAAAAAACGTTGTTATTACTAGCAAGATATGACACTAATTAAATGAAATG
This sequence comes from Dryococelus australis, assembly GCA_029891345.1. Taxonomy (NCBI): domain Eukaryota; kingdom Metazoa; phylum Arthropoda; class Insecta; order Phasmatodea; family Phasmatidae; genus Dryococelus; species Dryococelus australis. Next base: position 19,106,315 of record CM057003.1, on the reverse strand, counting down.
TACAAATAACATTCTGTTTGTTTTGTTACTAAAATAATTATTATCTGCTGTATGTTCTAGCACATAAAATAATTTAAAAACTTGCGACGTTCTTGTCAGGCGTCTCAAACTGGTACAGTACATCAGTTTGTTTTTGTTCTCAGGATATTTTTTTGTTACACTGTGAATGTCAACAATTACCTCCTCTGAGTTAGCTGTGATGAAATTTTACTTTGGCCCGGTAGTTTCTGGTGAGGGGTACAAGTTTTATTTTTCAAGAGCTGATTCCATTCAAATGTAACTATTAAAACATTTCTTTTATGGTAATTTTACCATTGATTCGGGTTATTTGCAGAACTTTGGTGAAAGGCAGTCGCATTAACTCGAATGTTTTTCGTAGAGATATTTTGCAATAATTTAAGAATATGTTTGAAAGGATAAATATTTTATTATTTTTGAGAGGCTAGCTGTATAGTGATATGTAGATACGACCACTCAGGCTTTATATTTCCTTTCCTTTTTTTTTACGCATGACGGTAAATGAAACTCTAGATATGTAGTGTCCACAAATAGTAAATTCTTACTGTTATTCCGAAATGTAGCATTACACGTGATAAACGTTTTCCATTGTATGATGATTGCTGTCTAATTTCTCTATCAAAAGTATTCTTGCTCACTATGTCTACTGCTTAACTAGCCCTATAAAGGTATTAGCTGTAAATCTTGTATATAATAGGTTTTGTATGATGTTAGCCCCGTGTTTTTTTTCCAAAAACACTTGAATTGAGTTCGGAGACCAGTTTGTTGTATACATTGAATAGTTATATTGGTTTTGTTATATATGTTATAATACTAACTAGATTTGTTTGTATACCAAGAAAGCATTATTGGATGTTTTATAAGCTTTACATTATTGTTATCTTTTATATTACAAGTTAGTTATTAATAACCATAAGTAGTACAGGTAGTATTTGCCAAAAAATAATTTGACTGAAAAATATATGGTACGACGATTTAGCAAAATAGACTTGATTTTCTAATGAATTTACATATGTAATTATAATTTAACTTAAAATTAATTGTAATTTCAGAACAGTGAAAGAACTTTATTTATTCCAAGAATGGCGTATTATCTGCTTAGTGTTTTTAATTATACTATGACTTGCTTCTCTGCACTGTAAGACTGTTTTAATTTTATTCACCGTAAATTAAGTTCAAAATCCTGTGTAATGTATTCATGATCCACGTTTGTTGTACCCACAGAGGCAAATATGGTGGCAAATATGACCCTAGCACAAATAGTTTACTGCTTACAAATGGAAAATTTAGATTCAGTTAACATTAACTGTGTTCCGCTCATGCTGACTATATAACTTATAGTTATAGGAAATCACATCCTATTTTTACTGAAGAATCTAAGACATATTATTCAATTAGAAAGTTCCTTAGATCATTGTACTCGACATGATATTGGAACCTTTAAGGTTTTCCAAAAACTGAAACACATTAAATTACTATAAAGTCTGCGTGATGAAGGATATTTTTTTTTCCAGTAATTATGTATTAGATACCACCTCACATTTATGTTCGACACTTTTTAATTGTAGCCTATCCAAAAAAAAAAACTAAATTCATCGAGATTGCAAACACTTGTAACGATACTTAAAATAGCCTTGTGTATGATTAAAAACTCAAAAATCGAATTTAAATCATTGGTGACAAAGTAATCAAGAGACTAATTTCTCTTTTTTACGCATGAATGTGGGAACCATACATTTACTATACATTTATTTTTGAAATCGGGAGAAATTTGGTTACATCAAGATATCTCATATTTATTTTTCTCTTCCTTATGAATAAAATGCGTTTGCATTTCACTAGGTAGTTGGTACAATACAAAGTGGGGATTGAGAACATGTAAGTATTTCTTTAAGAAACGAGTTTATTTTAACATGCCTATGGTAAAGTGAAATACCAGAAAGCTGTTTACCACATAACATTTGAAAAGTGTACTGAATGATGAAATTAGCCATAGTGGTGTTATTTAGTCATTTGAAAGAGAAGAAAATAATTATGTTTAGTTTGTCAGAACCCTCATCTTTATATAAAACAGAGATGTAATATTTGTGAAGGACCGATCCATCTGTTTGTAATGTACGAAAAATAAAATATACTGTTGACAATGTAATGTGGTGTTGATATATTATTATGTGGTTGTTTTATAAAACCTCTAACCCCTATTAGACTGGCATGGAGATATGCTACACTCTCTTAATAAGTTTTAATTTTAAATATGGGGGCCACGGTGGATGAACGGTTAGCCTGCTCGCCTCCCGCCAAGGCGATCCGGGCTCAATCCCCGGCCGGGCCACTCCCCGAAAAAATCCGCTGCTTGTCGGCGGGTTTTCTCGGGAATCTCCCGTTTCCCCCGACCCTTCATTTCGGCGCTGCTCCATACTCATCTCAATCACCCTCATCGGCTCTGAAGATCTCGATGTTAAGAGCCACCCAAATCTCTCCAATTTTAAATTTTTTTTTTTGAAAATTGTTTGTTGTTATTAATTATATTCACAGTCAAGTTTTTTTTCATTTACAAATGATTATTACCTGAAACTATTGGTTTAATGTTTCAGACACACTACAGTAAATGCTAATGCCCATGGTAATGCTGATTTTACGAATGGCGGAAGGATACACAATGTTATTACAATTAGATCTTGAGCAGGGTATACAAAAGTGCTCAGTTTACCGTGATTATCCTAAAGTAAATGCGTGTCACATTATCTTGCCCACACTGTTAAAAATGTGCTACAGGTATCTTTCTTGCATGATTTAGTGCTGAAAATCAACGATACTTGCTATACCTACAGGTTCAGGATTATGGTACGTGAAGTGTGTACGCAGGAATGACTGAACATATCTTAAGGGGGAAGTATCCTTATCGTTTTGATTTTACATATTATCCTCCATTAGTTAATTTTTGGAGTAACTATTTTAAAATCAAGCTATTGAAGGCATAGGGGACATCTTAACAGTTATTTCGAAGTCCGACTTATTTTTATTACATGATTAGTTTCACATCTGTAAAAGAAATCTAATATTACCTAATTATTTAATAATTTCACTCACACGTGGGAAAAGAGGTATAATTGAAACCGTACTAATTTCAAACAATTCGTTAAGTAGCCCTCCATGCCATGTCTAGCTTTGCTGTTTTATGTCTAGTCATAAAGTTTAATTACGAAGATTTTTGTAAGAAAAATCGAAGATGGAAATGATGCTATGCCCTTACGTCAGTGTGCATATTTAATGGACCTGTCTTCCCATGCACAGTGAGGCGAGGACCTAAATTCCAGGTCCAAAGTCACATTAATTTGTTTTCAACGAACGACAAAGTTCTCATTACTACAGACACATTATTTTACAGTTAAAAAATGCCTTTACGTCCGAACGTGTTAATAGTATGTCGCATATTTTCCACATTACTTTTTTTTTTTTTTTCACGAAAAACGTTTTGTTTATTTGAAAGTGGAAGCAATTTGCAGGCTAACCTCAGTACAAACGCTACTGAAAGCATATACTTATTCGTCAAGACAGCATTTATTTTGAACCATTGAAAACTCTGAACTTTTTCATTATGTGAAGTAGAACATTGCTGTATCATACGACGCTGATTCCTCGTGTGAGTTTCAGCCGTAAAAGGTTAACCCAGTGCCTCGTCATTTGTGTCTTTTAATGTTTTCTATTGTTCATAAGAAATGACTCCCATTCTTCACACGTGACGATCTCCACAGACTGTAGAACACCATCTAAGAGTTTCAGCCCAAACATAAGACGGATTTATTTTTTATTTTCTTTCGATATTCAAGCAGTTTTAAAGTTGTGACATTTAAAAGTTGGTAAAAAAAAAAATAAAGAACTGCATATTAATTGATCGGGCACGAATTTTGTGAACATCATCTACTGTACTGAATCGTCGTTCCTTTGTTTATCTGTCTGTTAAGTCCAGAGCACCGGTATCAAGTTTATAGCGTATCGTTCGGCCAGAATCTTTAACAAATAATAATAATAGCTTGTACGTAATTAATTTATTACCCAAGCAAATACAGAACACATTTCTGTTTAAATGATGAATGTAGCATTATTAGTCTCCTTTCTTATTGGCGGATATAAAACAAAGAAATCTTCTCGTATAATAATATTTGAATTCAACTGAACTGGAAAGTACCCAGCGGGGAAAACATTGGTAAGACACCAGAAATTCTCACATTCATATTCTCCCGCAAATATACTAAATTGTAGTGAGATATTTAATTTTGCGCCTATATTTGGCTTTGACTGCTGGCATACCAAATGTTATGTTTCCTAGTCCAGTTTATAATTACTACCCACATATCGGATCAAGGGAACTAGTTCTTGCATTCAACTAAACACTTTGTCCTATCCAAGTTGTCCTCCAAGTAAATTATTTTAATTGCAATGGTATTGTCTTCCATTCATTTACTTACTTAATACTGTCAAATTTTAAATGGTGATTTAAGTTACCTAAGCCTACGTACACTGTTTAAGGTTACCTAACCAAACTGAACCTAACTCAACCTAAGGTAATCAACACAAGCCTACCTAACCTAACCTAATCCGAGTGTAATATTATCTCAGATTCCCAAAGACTTCGGAGAAAACAACATAAAACCATGTACCTTATACTTTCAAGAACAGTCCAAAATGTTATCGTCATTGATATGCTTGAACGAGATAAAGAAACCGTTTGTCAGGTACAGTACTCATCTTCTCATGATTTGATAATGGCGAAAAACTTCAGGGATCTTGTGAACAACGTAAATGTTTTGAAACACCAGCGTTTTCGTATACATAATCCTTTTAGTCCTGCAAAAGATTCAAGCACCAGAATCATCCCGACAGAAATATACTATAAGGAATCTTGAGTACATGAAGGCATTTTCCATTGATACATTAGAACGGAGCAGTCGCGTAGCATCATGGGGGGTCGGGAGGGCTATTGCCGCCTTTCTGCTGATAGAGAGTGTATGAAGTGAGTGAAGAGATTTAGACGGCTCTTAACATCGATGTCTTGAGAGCCGATGAGGGTGATTGAGGTGAGTATGGAGCAGCGCTGGAATGAAAGGGCAGGGGGAAACGGGAGATCCCCAAGAAAACTTGCCTGTAATCAAACCTGGTTCGCCTAGGTTGGAAGCGAGTAGTATAACAACTCCATCACCGCTGCCTCGTTAAAACTTCAAAAAATTATACTAACGATACTTAAAAGTTCCAGCAATAATATACATTTATGTGATGGTACATTGTTCTGAAAGCGTTTGCCATCAGCTTATGAAAATATAAATTAACTTCCACATGATTTGAGCAAGCACTCGTAAAGTTTGAACTATTGACCGTTAATAGGGAGCCAAGAAAAGTTACCTAGCGCCCTCACGTTCCAAGGGCTGCACCCGTGACCCGTCTTATAGGTTATTGCGGTAAGTCTTAACTTTCATACATTTACTGAGGCACTATTACTACAATATGTATAAAATATAATGTCACTGTTTGTCAGCAACCTAGACGCAGTTTTTCACAATGTCCTGCTGATCACAAACGTTCTGCTTTAGAGTAACTGAATCCTCATTGGCCCAGTTAAGTGGGATACGAGCATCATACATTCGTGACGGCCAATAAGGAAAGAAAACACTGTTGTTAGTTAGTATGTTCAGTACATTGAATCCTAGCAAACAGGCAACTTTTCCCGCGACGATAAACCATCATCTCTAATCATAATCATCTTCCAAAGCCACAAGATAAGTGGCACATCAAGAAAGTGGTTAATTCAAGAACAAAAGAAGTTTCAACACATCTAGCCAGCACAGATACTGTAAACTGGGCACTCAACTTCTGTGATGTTATCCTTTAGTTATGAGCACAAGCGTGCAACTAGCTTTGCCAAGCTAACTGAAAAAGAGTAGTCATTTTAATATTTGGTTAGATGTAATTCATAAATAAGACTTCAGCTAGCATTCTGAATCATATCAAAATATTTCCTGGATGCAAGCCATTGTAATCTTCAATTTTATAAATCCCTGTGAACACATGTTCCAAGTCAACTAGGTTAAGCATCCAACTAAAAACCTCACAAACTAAAACTGTTCCTAGCACCACAATCTGGTTTTTACCACCAGCTAACAAACTTTTACCTTCTGAAGCATCAAACAAACTGTGTTTGTAGGCACTAACAAATCTTTTCCTTCAGTGTAATAGCTCAAATATTAAGATATCATTTTCAGTCCAACTCCGTTTTGTACATTTTCGTCCCCGATACCTAGAATCCCTGAAATATTCCTAAAAACTCAACTGCACCATTGTTTTGCACGTTTAACAGGCTCGTGATGGGCAAAATGAAAGGAAACCAACACTGTTGTTCTTGCTGCCTGGAGAATGGATGAGATGAAACTGAGTGTGGATGGAGAAGTAAAGGAATGCAGCGGCGGAAGAAAAAGGAGAGCTTCGAGAAAACTGTCCGAAAACGGAAATCTTCAAAACGTTTCCCACAAGCGAGAATATGTTGGCGAACTGAGACGGTATAGGCTGTTCACGGTCAATTGAGCACTTTTGAGGCCCTAGTTGCCTTTTCCTTCCCGCCATTTTTTTTATACTTTACCCACGTTTTAAAAATATATATATACAGTGTGTACATTCCACCGGACTCGGAAGTTAACGTGTCAGGCTAAAATAAAATGTATTTATTGACTGTTATTACATTTGAGACAGCTTTCAAAAGTGCTCCCTTTACCGTGAATAGCCTATAGACAAAAATCTTTCCCAGATTGCAACAAAATCTTCGAAAAAGATAATAGTTTATTTATAGAAATCTATCCATCTATTGAAATATGTCCTGAAGGAGTGTGTACATGTTTGGTACAACGGTGTACCACAGATTTGCCGCAGCTGTCACAGAGCAGAACTCTCTTGGTTTTAATATCACGTTGTAATCCAGTTTATAGCCAGTCGGGCAAACACTGGTGGCCTTGTGCGCAATCTGTTCACCTTGGCAGTACACATTTGCTTCACGTTTTCTCTGCGCGTCGACAGGGAATTGTATGTGTAGTACCTTTCTCAGAGAAAATATGTATATGCAACTTTCGGGGAAAAAAAATACAAGCAACAAGTCGGTTTAAAAAAATTGCTAATTGTAATATCATCGATGTAAATGGTTTAATCTGTATTTAAATTCTTTCAAGATTATTTGTACGTTGCTGATATTCTAGTTTCAAGCTCACTATTTCTAGGCCTTCCATAGTATGCAGTTGTGCTGAGAAAAATTTATTGATAAAACTATGAATTCGTCGATATTCAGTCATCGGTTCCCCTGAGACCTAGTTGTCATGGGTGAGTGAGTTTGTGCTATTTTGAGCAGTCCTGGGCTACATGATTATGTGGTAATTATTATTTACAAATTAAAAAAAAAAAAGTGAAATAGAAATATTACCTGTCTTCTGGGGAAGACATACAGTGGAAGGTTTGTATCTCTACTATAGCACAAATAATATCTTCCTTAACTTTCATGTATATAATCACTTAAACTGGAAATCTCATACTAGGCAAGTTTTCCCAAAACTCAGTTCTCGTGGTTTTGCCCTGCGCAATACTGTAAACAATTTCAGTCAAAGAGCAGTTATAATTATATATTTGGCATATTTTCAGTCCATCATGGCATGTTATAAATTTTTGAGGGTATTCAACTGAAAACAAAAAGTGTTTCGTATGCAAAAAAGAGCTCTAAGAATAGCATTAATTGACAAACAGTGTTTTTCTTAAGGTCTCTGTTCAAAAGTTCTAAAATTTTACCACTACAATGCCAATGTAATTATATATATATAATACATGCACATGTGTAGCCAATAATATACATACATAATACACCTATATAAATTCCTTGCTTAAGTTTATATCTTAAAACTGCACATTATTTCATAAAAGAACGAATTCTTTCATACTCGTAACACAAGAAATAAGGAATTCATACACCCGCCCTTTGTTTACTTAAACATGTCACCTAAGGGGCCTTCTTGAACTCTAAAACGAACCAGTGATCTCTATCAGTGAAACAACGAACATTCGATGAAGGTCAGTTTATAAGCTACTGCCGATTGGCGAATAAAGCAAATGAACCAGGGAAGAAGTGTCTTACGGCCGTGGAATTCTCGACATTCAGGTTTTTTTTTTTGGCACTGATCATCATTCGCTCCATGCTTTTCACTGTTTTGTCTTAATTATCATTGTTCCAGGTTATCAAGCCAGCTTTTCAACAACTTATTACAAACATGTACTAATATTATATTTTTCAAATAATAAACATCTTAAACAAAAAAAAAATATATATATATTTTTATTTCCAAGTAATTTTTGTTTCTTTGACGAATATTTAGGTACATGATAGATTTCAAGGAAGCTGACTACAACTCAATTAGCAACGAATCTGCAACTTAGTCTCGTTCCGCTTACGAATATTCACTCCAGAGATGTTAATACCATAACATGAGAAAGAGTCGCCTGTTTTCTTTCCCTTTACACGTGGCGAGTGTTGCAAAGATTATGCACAAACAGTGAAGAAGAGCCAGTGTGGAAGATACACTATTATGTTTTGTTATGCTTGTTATATATCATGTATAACCTGATTACTCCTACGCGTTTGTATGGGATGTTCTCTCAAAGATCTACCAGATATAATAAAATACACTAGAGTGGTATCTGTTACACGGTCTTAATTATTCCTTTCCTTGGTGGCGCCGAGAAGAACTGTCTCGCTCGTCACATAATACAGAGACTACACAAATAACCGCGAAACCACACTCATAGAACATTGCGGTGTACCATTCCAGGCGCCCTGTTTCGCAAATTCTTACCTGCTTCAACTCTACATCACATAAATACTGCGGGGGTATTTTTTTTTTTGAGCCGGTGCAAACAGGGTAACACGAAAGTATTTTGTTTGCAGCGGCACAACATTTATTCAGTCACGTTTTATTACATGCCTTTGAAACCTTTGAAAAAAAAATCACCCATGTACGACGTGATTGGTTGTTTTCTGCATATTTCATGTATCATAAGCGTTTTATACTTGCATTACTGTGAAGTTTGTCCACGGTAAAGTGAGCACTCTAGAAATGAACCGTAGAAAAATGCCACTGCTCCTGCATGCATATATTTTAAGGGGCACACTAAGTGACATGCGCCCAGTAAAGTTGGTAACGACGGAGGGAAAGTGGTTCCCTTTTTAACTTCTAGTAAACAGTTTTAGGTAACCATTTGTGATAATTTAAATGATTTCTTTCGTTTTCTATTTTTTTAACGCATCGAAGTGTAAAAATAAGCAGATTTTTTTAAATAATTACTCTTCTTATTATTTCGGAGTTTCACTTGACCGACGCATGAATAAAGTGATGAGGCCCATGGCAATGTTGATTTTACATAAGGCGGATGAATGCACAAGGTGCATACAAGTAGATCTTAAGCAGGGCTTTCATCACTGTTTAAACAGCGAATATTAGCAGCTAAAGCATTTAGTAGAATTTTACTGACTCGAGTGGAGCTGTTTCAAAATATTTGCAGTAAAATTCGCTGTTTTGGAGCAGTTTTAAATTGTTTCGATTTTAGAGTGAGTTATACGCCAAAACAATTTGTAAGTTCACATCCTTGGTCGCAATATTAAAGGTTGTTCACGATACAGTAAGCACTTTTGAAATCAACCTTAGAAAAAAGTGACTGCTCCTACGTTCATATGTTTTAACAGGCGCACTGAGTGACGTGAGCCCAGTAAAGTTGGTAACGATGGATGGGAAGTAGTTGTATGTCTTAACGCCGGGTAAAAAGTGTTAATCAACCGTTTCTGATATTTTAAAATTAATTATTTCACTTCCCGCTTTTTTTAATGAACCGAAGAGTAAAAGCTATCAGATTTGTAAAATATTTACTTTTATAATAATTTCACAGTTTCACTTGACCGACGCACGAATAAAGTTAGGAGGTTCATGGCAGTGTTAATCTTTCATGAGGCGGAAGAATACACAACGTACATGCAAGTTGATGTGCCTGCCAGTTGTGGTAGTTCAGTGTCGGAGAAACTTATCAGGGAAGAAAATGCTTTCTTGCAACGAAAAGCGGCCAATATCCAACAGAAAGCTGCAAGTGTGCGCGTAGAATATTGAAATCTAGCCTGAGCCCCAAATCTTTCCTCTAAAAACACATTACACTATTCATACGGCTATAAGCGGAGAACATATAATCCCGCATGTTAAAAGACCAAAAATTAACCTAAATCGCACTGAATTTTTTCTTGTGCGCTCATTTAGAACGGTCACTTGTTCAAAGGCTGTTCGCGCTAACGTGAACACTTTTGAAATCAAAATTGGAATATTTTCAACGCCCTTACGGTGCCCGTTATGCATGGGCATCGAAGGATAGAAAGTGAGTCCTTTTGTTTTTAACGTTGAATTAAAAGTGCTTGGCAAGGATTTGTGCATACTGAAGTGTGTTCTTTGGCGTTATATTTTTTTTAATGCATACAAATGTAAGAATAAGAAAAAAAAGGAAAAATATTTGCTTTTTCTAATAATTTTAGTTTCCCTTGACTGGCACATGAATAAAGCGATCAGGCCTAATGCATGCTAATTTTACATACTGTACAGTGAAAAACACACAAAGTGTAAGTAGATCTTAAGCAAGACTTTCAAAAGTGTTACAGTGAACAGCCTATAGTATAATTGCACGTGAAATTTAATGCACTACCAGGCAGCAAGATTGCGACAGCACGTAGCGTATATAAACTATTCTGGCAACATTTTATCAAATAATAATGTGTATATGAGTTTTGAGGAGTTTGGTTCAAAACATTATTCCTTAAAAAAAAAAAAAAAAAAAATAGGAGTAAAAATAATTTTGATTTCCACGGCCGTAACTTCAGTTCTCTATAATAATTTATACAAGTAATAGGCACTACTAGCAAGGTACGCGGCTCTCCATCAGAAATAATACGCGCTGTATTTCAAACAGGACGGCGCGGGAAGGCAGGCAAAAGCGCAACCTCCGTGCGTACTTATGTGCTCCTAATACTTCTGCCGGTGGATTTGTCGAGCGATCCGCGTCTGGCCGCGTTCAATGGGTGTTCTTGCAGCTAAGCAACCTCGCGTAATAGGGCGGATAGCATTGCTACAAGCGTGAAGTTACTGGAGGGACACCCGGTGACTTGTCCGAAGTCGAAAAACCCTTCAAGAAGCCGTCACTGCGCGACCGCCACACTTCTAGCGCCGATGCTTCTACCAGGAGAATATAACGTAGCGAGAGGTTGTTAGTTGATTCTACCACGCAGGCCTGGTGTCGTCTGTCTCTCTCGCACAACGTGCGTTCTCAGTCGCTCTTGCGAAGGCACTGCCGCGCCATTACATCGACTTCTGCTACCAGGAGAATATCACACGATAGGAGGTGTGCCGCTACGTCGCAGTCTGTCTTGTATACACATGCCAAGTGCCTGTTACTCCCACCCCCTCCCCCTTCAACAAGTGTTTGTTCCCAAGCACTCTTTCTCCTGTATCATTATATTTAATTTAATTTAATGTATGAAAAAATTTTGAAATTTTTACTTCTCTGTCGCAAGGGATTTTACGTCTCTAGGTGGTTTTTCGTAACCGTACATGTTTACTACCCGTGAACGTTTACCCCCACTGAAAAATTCACTGGTGAATTTTTATTACCTAGCACAGGGGTGGCCAAAGAAAATGAAGTCAAATGACCAGTGAATTTTTATTACTCCGCAAGTAGAGCCGCGGTGGCTCAGTAGCTATGGCACCCAAAAGTGGGGCCGCAGTGGCTTAGTGGATAGAGCACCAAAAGCGGGGCCGCGGTGGGTTAGTGGCTACCGCAACCAAAATTGGGGCCGCAATTTCTCAGTGGGTAGAGAATAGTTCAAGATGGGGTCACGGTGGCTTAGTGGTTAGATCACCCAAAAGTGAGGCCGCGGTGTCGTATTGGCTAGAGCACCCAAAATAGGGGCCGCAGTGGCTAGAGAACCCAAAATTCGGGCCGCAGTTTCTCAGTTGTTAGAACAACGTTCAAGCAGGGCCGCGGTAGCGTAGTGGCTAGAGCACCCAAAATATAGGCCGCAGTGGTTCAATGGATAGAGAAACCAAAAGTTGTACCGCAGTGACTCAGTGTATAGAGGAATCAAATGTGGGGCCGCAGATACTCAGTGGATAGAGCAAAAATCAAGCGGGGTCGCAGTATCTCCATGGCTAGAGCACCCAAAAGAGAGGCTGCAGTGGCTCAGTGGATAAAGAAACCAAAAGTGGGGCCGCACTGGCTCAGTGGTTAGAGGAATCAAAAGTGGGGCCGCATATACTCAGTTGTTAGATACCAAAAATCAAGCGGGGCCGCGGTGTGTCAGTGGCTAGAGCACCCAAAAGAGAAACCGCATTCGCTCAGTGGCTAGAGGAATCAAACATGGTGCCGCAGATAATTCTTTTTGAGGAATAAGGAACGATTTCAAAGTATTCATGATTGATGAATGAGGAATGATTTTTAGAAATAAGAAATGATTTTTGAGGAGTGAGGATTGAGGATTAATGATTGAGGAACGATTTTTGATCAATATGTAACTAATTTTGAGGATTCAAGATTGAGGATTAATGTTTGAGGAATTATTTTTGAGGAAAAAGGAACTATTTACAGGCGTAAAGAACACTTATTGAGAATTAAGGATTGAGAAATTATTTATGAGAAATAAGGAACGATTTTTGAGGATTGAGTATTCATGATTGAGGAATGATTTTGAGAAATTAGGAAAAATTTTTGAGGAATATGGAACAATGATTGATTACTGAGGATTGATGAATGGTTTTTAAGCAATAATAATTGAGTTTGAGGATTGATCGTTGATTGAGGAATGATTTTTAGAAATAACAAATGAATTTTGAGTAATATGCAGCTATTCTTTAGGGTTGAGGATTGAGGAATGAATTTTGAGGAATGAGGAACGATTTATGAGGAATAAGGAATTATTTTTGAGGAATGAGAAACAATTTTTGAGTAGTAAGGAATGATTTTTGGGACTTGGGATTGAGGTTAAAGAATTGAGGATTGAGGACAGAGGATTGTGGATTGATATGTCGAGTAGTAATTTCATACATGCTTGTGTTGAATGCGTCGTTTCTAAAGTGTATGATTTTTGGAAAAATATTTTTATAACAGTATTCTTTAATTACATATGTTATGCAGGTTGTGATTGTGTAGCCTTCCTAAATAAAGCACTGACTTTCATCTTTTCCGCGAGACAGTTCTTCTCCTTCCAGAGATGATGTTGGACTGATGAATCTGCGTGGGTGACTATATGTGGTTCTTTGTTGTCGCTGAGTTGTGATAGATTAGTATAGAGAGGTAATGAATGCTGTGTTGGAGTTGAAAATAGAGTGAGAAACTTATGAAAAGGCATATTGTTTAGGTGTTTGTTGTGTAGTGTGTTGCAAGTTGTCATGTATAAGTTATGCATACTATCATCATGTGTTCATCGGATGTATGTTTTGGTTACGGTAAGTGGTATACTTAGAGTGAAATTAAACATGATAGTAATTCAATATGTAAATACTTGTGCTAAAAAGTGTTTCGACTTGCAGTGAAGCAATGAGTTTGTTCTCAAACCTATAGTTATATTCCTTTCTTGTCTCTTGTTTTTCACATGTCGATGGGTATTTGGTTTTATCTCATTACATTCTTAGTACTTGCAGTTAGATATTCATTACACCACTACTTTGCTTAATTTACTTGATACGTGATAAAATAAATATCTACATATCTTGTATGATTCTTGGAGTCACTATGTATATGCTACTTATATGTAAATATTCTCATTAAATATGTATTTTTGTTATGAAAATATACATATTTTACTTTTGATAATTGATTATGTGTGTGCTCAATTTTCCCAATGTAAGCCTAACCTTTCATGATCCACACTATTTTTTTATAGTTTCTCAAAATGTTATATTGCGTAGATAAGAATTAAACATTGTGTTCTTCGGAAGTTTGCGAGAATATGTTACCCATTCACCAAACAGTCTTCCAAGAATAAATAAAAAAGATAAAAATGTTTTTAGCTATGATAGGATATGTTAGGTAATGCAGCGACTTGCATTATGTAATGTAGTTGTTTGCTGCGTAACGGGTACTTAGTGGGTGTCTTATTACACTATATTAAATTATCAAGTCTTTAACGTAATGATAAATAAAAATAATGTTAATTTTAAAGAATTATTTAATATTTAATGTTTAAGATGAGTGGGTTTATAGAAATATTGCACACAGTAATTCATATACTCGTAGTTACCTCGCTGCGATTTGAAACAAAGAATGTGTTAGTATAACTATATATGCCTGCATTTAGGTTGAAAAATTGACTAAATCAGTATGTATGCATGATTTTTTGCTTTTCGCAGTAGATAAATATAGTTACATGTAAACAAAACTTAAGCTTCTTGTGAGATGAAAAAAGATTTCATTATGTAAATACTTACTACCCAGATAAGATCAAAGTATTCTAAAAGGATCGAATCAGCTGTTAAAAATAGTAGATCTTAAAAAAACATTATTTGATTATGGAGTTTTTATGTAATAAACATGTTTTGATTGCTACATGTAGTATGGGATAGCACGATTTGAGTGTGATGAGATTTTTTATTTGGATCTTAATTTGGTTTTAATTGATGTTATATAGTAAATTGGATAAACTGAATCTCGGTAAAGCTTTTTTCTTTTTGCATAATATTACACTTAAAATTATATATGCGTATAAGTATGGTAGCCACCTATAGGCCATTTGATGGCTATGAAGTGGTACATAGACGGACTATTGCTTTTGCAATTTGGCTTATTATGGGAATTTGTATGGCTTCCACTTTTCGCAGATAGCTTCTTCAAACTATGCACACACGTATGTATATATGTGTATCTTATATAACTATAGATTATTTGCAAATATATAGTGGTGGAAATATCTATAACAAAATGCTGTAAATACAGTGATTGATATTGAATAATTTGACAAATGTAATATTTTCCATGTATGACTGCATGCAATTAAAATGAGAAGTTAAAAGAACAATATTTAACCACCTTTATAAAATTAACATTGAAGGGCTTTTGTTGTTTCGCATCACTAAATATTCATAACTGGCATCTGCATTTCAAAACAGATGAATAGCATCCAGGTGACATACTTACTGCGAAAGATTACATTAAAGGCAAGTTTTTGGGTTAATATTGCTATTCATGTAGGAAAATCTTACTCAACGTCAGTATTCTTTTTATCTGCATCTTTTTAGAAACTTTTTTGTTCACATGGTAAATTTTAAGACTATTTAATAACTGGTGTAATTTATATTGTATTAGTATTTGTTAATAATTCAAGTTTGAATATATTCTAAATTACTTCATCTAAACATAAGAATACCCAGTGAAATAATAGTTGGCATGCTGGGCTGTCAATGCAAGCGGTGTGGGTTCGTGCTCCCTCCCGTAATGGCGAGCATAAGATTTTCATGTCGTATAAAGTGTTTGATAGTAAAGTACAGGTAATTAAAAACAATGAAAAGTTATACTGATGGTCGAAATAATTATTTTTAATAGATAAGCTAGATATATAATGAAAGCATGGCTAGCAATCAGTAGGCCATCTGATGGATGTGAAATTGTGCATAGATGGGCCATTGCTGTTGTAAGCATATAGGCAATGCTTGGGCCATTTGTGTTCACCACACCTGGGCTAGTTATGGGCAGAGTATGGCTAGTTAGTAGTGCCACTTCAGGACCAGCAATGGTGCCGGGTGTATGCCGACTGTACACTATCAATGGGCCATATGTGGTTTGCTAAATGGGATCCGAC
This sequence comes from Dryococelus australis, assembly GCA_029891345.1. NCBI lineage: Eukaryota > Metazoa > Arthropoda > Insecta > Phasmatodea > Phasmatidae > Dryococelus > Dryococelus australis. The sequence goes on along the minus strand of CM057003.1, from coordinate 19,090,399 downwards.
TGAGAGTGTAAGGCTGTGGTACGAGTTTTATTCATTCCAAAAATTCTCGTTGCCTTTTGGAAAAGTATCACTTCAAATTTTCGTCCTTGAGTATAATGGCATAAATCGATCTGTTGGGAGTCGCAAATAGTACCTATAAATCTATTTGGGGCTATTATATCACCAGTTCGAAAATGGTCGTTAGGTATGATTTTAAAATAACTTAAGCCATATTGGTATGTGTCGGCTTGTAAGAGGTCGTAAGGAATACCTACAATTCAATTTTGGTATCTCTAAGTCTACCAGTTTGAAATGGTGGTCAAGTATGCTTATAAATTTAGCTATGGCATAATAGTCTGTATCGGCTTGTTGTGGGTCGTAAACATTACCTACGATTCATTTTTGGTGTCTCTAAGTCGGAAATGGTGGCCTGGTTTGCTTATAAATCAAACGATGGCATAATGGTCTTAGTCGACTTGTTGGGGGTCACGGTGGCTGAGCGATTAGAACACTTGCCTCCCATTAAGGCGAACCGCGTTCAATCTCCGGCCTGGTCACCGGATTTTCGGAAGTGGGAATCGTGCCGAAAGATGCCATTGGTCGGCGGATTTTCTCGAGGATCTCCATTTCCCCCGCTCCCTCATTACAGCGTTGCTCCATATCCACTTCAACCGCCCTCATCGGCTCTTAAGATCTTGGTGTTAAGAGGTGCCTAAAAATCTCTTCACTTACTCACTCACTCTAATGTCTCTAATTATATTGGTTCGGAAATGGTGGCCAGGTAGGATTATAAATTTAGATATGGTATAATGGTATTTGTCGGTTTGTTGGGTGTCGTAATCATTAACTAGAATTCAATTTTGGTGTATCTAAGTCCATCAGTTCGGAATAATGGTCAGATATATGCTTATAAATTTAGCAATGACATAATGGTCTGTGCCGGCTTGATAGGGTTCGTAAGCATTACCTACAATTACATTTTTATATGTCGAAGTCTATCGGTTCGGAAATGGTGGCCAAGTATACTTATAAATATATATATGGCATAATTGTCTGTATCGGCTTGTTGGGTGTCCTAATCATTGCCTTAAATTCAATTTTGGTGTGTCTAAGTCTATCGGTTCGGAAATGGTGCTTTGGTATGCTTATAAATGTAGCTATGGCATAATGGTCTATATCGTATTGTTGGGGGTCGTAAACACTACATACAATTCAATTTTGGTGTGTCCAAGGTTTTCGGTTCCGAAATGGTGCCTTGGTATGCTTATAAATGTAGCTATGGCATAATGGTCTATATCAGCTTGTTGGGTGTGGTAAGCATTTACTACAACTCAATTATAATGTTTCTAAGTCTATTTATTCCTAAATAGTGGCCAAGTATGCTTATAAATGTAGCTATGGCATAATGGTCGTTTTGGCTTGTTGGGGGTCGCAAACACTACATACAATTCAATATTGGTGTGTCCAAGTATTTCGGTTCCGAAATGGTGGCCAGGTATGCTTATAAATGTAGCTATGGCATTATGGTCTATATCGGCTTGTTGGATGTGGTAAGCATTAATTACAACTCAATTTTAATGTTTCTAAGTCTATCGGTTCCTAAATAGTGACCAGGTATGATTATAAATGTAGCTATTGCATAATGGTCTATATCGGCTTGTTGGGGGTCCTAAACACTACATACAATTTAATTTTGGTGTGTCCAAGTCTTTCGGTTACGAAATGGTGCCTTGGTATGCTTATAAATGTAGCTATGGCATAATGGTCTATATCTGCTTGTTGGGGGTCGTAAACACTACATACAATTCAATTTTGGTTGTGTCCAAGTCTTTCGGTTCCGAAATGGTGCCTTGGTATGCTTTTAAATGTAGCTATGGCATAATGGTCTTTATCGGCTTGTTGGGTGTGGTAAGCATTTACTACAACTCAATTCTAATGTTTCTAAGTCTATTGGTTCCTAAATGGTGGCCTGGTATGCTTATAAATGTAGCTATGGCATAATGGTCTATATCAGCTTGTTGGATGTTTAAGCATTTACTACAACTCAATTCTAATGTTTCTAAGTCTATTGGTTCCTAAATGGTGGCCAGGTATGCTTATAAATGTAGCTATGGCATAATGGTCTATATCGGCTTGTTGGGGGTCGTAAACACTACATACAATTCAATTTTGGTGTGTCCAAGTCTTTCGGTTCCGAAATGGGATGGTATGATAATGCTATGGTAATGGTAATCACTTGTGGTGTGTAGCATTACTACAACAATCTATGTTCTAAGTCTATTGTTAATGGTGCTGGTATGCTTATAATGTAGCATGGCATATGTCTATATAGCTTTTGGATGTTAAGCATTACTAAACATTCTATGTTTCTAGTTATGTTCCTAAATGTGGCAGATGCTTATAATGTAGTATGGATAATGTTTATGGCTGTTGGGGGTCGTAAACAACATAAATTCAATTTGGTGTGTCCAATCTTTCGGTTCCGATTTTTAATTAAATATTTTTAAATTAATATAATTTAAGTATGGTTTCAATGGTGCATATTTTAATCTAGTCTATGCTTGTTGGGTGTGGTAAGCATTTACTACACAATTCTAGTCTATTGTTCTAAATGCAGTCTTATAATGTATATGGTCTAAATGGTTAGGCTTGTGGTCGAACCCCTATAAATCTTTGTAAGTCTATTGGCTAAATGGTGTTCTATTCTATGATCAATGCTTTTATGGTGTTTTAAGCATTTACTACAACTCAATTCTAATGTTTCTAAGTCTATTGGTTCCTAAATGGTGGCCAGGTATGCTTATAAATGTAGCTATGGCATAATGGTCTATATCGGCTTGTTGGGGTCGTCTAAACACTACAACAATTCAATTTTGGTGTGTCCAAGTCTTTGGTTCGAAATGTGTGTGCCTTGGTATGCTTATAAATGTAGCTATGGCATATATGTGTCAATATGGCTTTGTTGTGGTGTGTAAGCATTTACTACAACTCAATTCTAATGTTTCTAAGTCTATTGGTTCTAAATGGTGCCAGATATGTTTAATAATGTAGCTAAGGCATAATGGTCTATATCGGCTTGTTGGGTGTGGTAAGCATTTACTACAACTCAATTTATGTTCAACTTGGTTCTAATGGCCTATATGTTAATTGTGGCTATGTCTATATGTGTGGGCCAGTAATCTCTTAATTTTCTAAGATGTTAATATGTGCCTATGAGTCTATAATTCGTGGCATTGGTGTGGGGGTCGTAAACATACATACAAATCAATTTTGGTGTGTCAAGTTCTTTGGTTCCTAAATGGTGCCTGGTATGCTTATAAATGTAGCTATGGCATAATGGCTATATCGGCTTGTTGGATGTGGTAAGCATTAATTACAACTCAATTCTAATGTTTCTAAGTCTATTGGTTCCTAAATGGTGGCCAGGTATGCTTATAAATGTAGCTATGGCATAATGGTCTATATGGCTTGTTGGGTGTCTTAAACATTACTACCAATTCAATTGTGTGTGCAAGTCTTTTGGTTCCGTAAATGGTGTCCATGGTTGCTTATAAATGTAGCTATGGCATAATGGTCTATATCGGCTTGTTGGGTGTGTAAGCATTACTACAACTCAATTCTAATGTTTCTAAGTCTATCGGTTCCTAAATGTGCCAGGTATGATTATAAATGTAGCTATTGCATAATGGTCTATATCGGCTTGTTGGGGTTATAACACTACATACAATTCAATTTTGTGTTGTCAAGTCTTTCGGTTACGAAATGGTGGCCTTGGTATGCTTATAAAGTAGCTATGGCATAATGGCTATATCGGCTGGTTGGGTGTGGTAAGCATTTACTACACTCAATTCTAATGTTTCTAAGTCTATTGGTTCCTAAATGGTGCCAGATATGTTATAAGATGTAGCTAAGGCATAAATGGTCTATATCGGCTTGTTGGGGGTCGTAAACACAACATACAATTCAATTTTGTGTGTCTAAGTCTTTCGGTTCCGAAATGGTGCCTTGGTATGTTATAAATGTAGCTATGGCATAATGGTCTATATTGGCTTGTTGGGTGTGGTAAGCATTTACTACAACTCAAATCTAATGTTTCTAAGTTTATTGGTTCCTAAATGGTGGCCAGGCATGCTTATAAATGTAGCTATGGCATAATGGTCTATATCAGCTTGTTGGATGTGGTAAGCATTTACTACAACTCAATTCTAATGTTTCTAAGTCTATTGGTTCCTAAATGGTGGCCAGGTATGCTTGCTTATAAATGTAGCTATGGCATAATGGTCTATATTGGCTTGTTGGGTGTGGTAAGCATTTACTACCAACTCAATTCTAAGGTTTCTAAGTCTATTGGTTCCTAAATGGTGGCCAGGTGTTGCTTATAAATGTAGCTATGCATAATGGTCTATATCAGCTTGTTGGGGGTCGTAAACACTACATACAATCAATTTAGGTGTTCCAAGTCTTTCGGTTCCGAAATGGTGCCTTGGTATGCTTATAAATGTAGCTGTGGCATAATGGTCTATATCGCTTGTTGGGTGTGGTAACATTACTACAACTCAATTCTAATGTTTCTAAGTCTATTGGTTCCTAAATGGTGGCCAGGTATGCTTATAAATGTAGCTATGGCATAATGGACTATATCGGCTCTTTGGGGGTCGTAAATACTACATACAATTCAATTTGGGTGTGTCCAAGTCTTTCGGTTCCGAAATGGTTCTTGGTATGCTTATAAATGTAGCTATGGCATAATATTCTATATCGGCTTGTTGGGTGTGGTAAGCATTTACTACAACTCAATTCTAATGTTTTCTAAGTCTATTGGTTCCTAAATGGTGCCTTGGTATGCTTATAAATGTAGCTATGGCATAATGGTCTATATCGGCTTGTTGGATGTGGTAAGCATTTACTACAACTCAATTTAAGGTTTCTAAGTCTATTGGTTCCTAAATGGTGGCCAGCTATGCTTATAAATGTAGCTATTGGCATAATGGTCTATATCTGCTTGTTGATGGTCGTAAACACTACATACAATTCAATTTTGGTGTGTCCAAGTCTTTCGGTTCCGAAATGGTGCCTTGGTATGCTTATAAATGTAGCTATGGCATAATGGTCTATATCTGCTAGTTGGGTGTGGTAAGCATTTACTACAACTCAATTCTAATGTTTCTAAGTCTATTGGTTCCTAAATGGTGGCCAGGTATGCTTGCTTATAAATGTAGCTATGGCATAATGGTCTATATTGGCTTGTTGGGTGTGGTAAGCATTTACTACCAACTCAATTCTAAGGTTTCTAAGTCTATTGGTTCCTAAATGGTGGCCAGGTATGCTTATAAATGTAGCTATGGCATAATGGTCTATATCTGCTAGTTGGGGGTCGTAAACACTACATACAATTCAATTTTGGTGTGTCCAAGTCTTTCGGTTCCGAAATGGTGCCTTGGTATGCTTTTAAATGTAGCTATGGCATAATGGTCTATATCGGCTTGTTGGGTTTGGTAAGCATTTACTACAACTCAATTCTAATGTTTCTAAGTCTATTGGTTCCTAAATGGTGGCCAGGTATGCTTATAAATGTAACTATGGCATAATGGTCTATATCGGCTTGTTGGATATGGTAAGCATTTACTACAACTCATTGTTAATATTTCTAAGTCTATCGGTTCCGAAATTGTGACCAGGTATGCTTATAAAGTTAGCTATGACATAATTGCCTGTGTCAGCTTGTTGGGTGTCGTAATTTTGACCTATAATTCAATTTTTGTGTTTCGAAGTCTATCGTTTCGGTGATGGTGGCCAGGTATGCTTATAAATATTTATTAGGCATAGTGACCTATTTCAGCTTGTACTAGGTCGTATGTATTATTTAAGGTTCGATTTTCATGTCTCTTAGTCTATCTGTTCCGAAATGGTGATCATATATAGCATATAAATCTTATAAGCTTATAAAACTACCGAAGACATAATGGTCTAAAGCAGCCGTAGGATACGATTATAAGATGACTGGCCTAATGGCCTATATCAGCTTGTTGGTGTAGTAAGCATTACCTTAGATTCAATTTCGGCGATTAATTTTATATATATATATATATATAAAATAAAATGGCGGAAAATATATATATATAATAGAAATACATTCATATAAGTGGCGTACCGGGTAGCCTTTATTAAATTGTTTTTTTTTTACTGCACAACATCTTTTTTTTGAGGATTAAAAAATCACTAGGGAAGTTTTACTTCCCCACTGTGTCTATTCGTTACGAATTGGAGTTCTTTCACATTCAGATTTGTAAGGGAGTAATAATTTGCTGGTTAATTTTCATTTTCTTTGGCCACCCCTGTGCTAAGGCCAACTAACAACACGCCACGTGTTATCAGGATACCATGATATGAAAGGAGGTATTTCCCAAGTACTAAGCGGTATTGTGTTTCGCATTTTCACACATGTTCTCGTGCTGAGAAGCGGAATTCTGAAACTATATACGAAAGTATTGTATAGATAGTTTGTTCGCGTGTCGATCCAACACTTATAAAAACTACATTTATTTATAAAAAAAAAAAAACCTTATGGCAGTAACTGCACTGGCCTAGATTTTCCGCGGGCAGTTACTGGATCGTACAATTCTTGGAGAGTAAATTACCCCCCAAAAATGTTACTTAATATCCAATAAGAAATGGAACAAACGTCATGAGTAGCACCGTATATGACCCGCGTCCGAAATGTCATAGGTTCGTTCTCAGTCATCTTTCCACACAAATATGTTACGGCCAGAGTTGTTTAATATGAACCATCTGAAACATTGCCTTACTGAAATACCACACAGGCTTACACGAATGTTCTCATTATACATTACACTGAGAACAAACTTACGATGAATAAAACAAAGTTTTTCATTGGCGCAACCAAATTACAGCAATTGTTTCTATAGAGGCAACGAAATATTATGTTGTTGAAACCAAATTGGATGGCTATGTCATTTTTTCGCGTTTGTGAACCCTGTCATTCAAAACATTACACTGATTACAACTCAAGTTGATATTCTAAACCCTACCTCCGTAATAGAGTTATTGCTCGTTATCTTATGGCTTGATGTTTTCTGGGTTCGCGTTTGGGGTAATGCACGTGTGTAATCTTTATTGTCTCACACTACTGTTGCGTATCTTCCATTTTACAGCCCTAAAAAATATTGCTATCAACGAGACATCACGGCCTACCTACCTTTACTTATAAGAACTTCATTCAAAATTATTTGGACCCATGTAGAGGAAAGTAGGCTCATTATTTATATAAGTAACTTGGTGTGTCTCCTGTTGAACTTGTTTTATTAGGTTTTATACCATTACCAAACATAATAAACACACTAACAAACTCTGTTACTTATAAGATTACCACAAACATTACAAAGAAACACTTGAACCGTATTTTCAAACGAAGGCAAACAAATGAGTCGCCAATAAGTAAACCTATACGGTTGATTCAACTGAATATTTTGTTGATAGTAAAATTTGTTATGGACCAACACACGGGAACTGTTTATTACAGCGTGTACTTTGTTAGATGAACAAAATCTGTTTTGCTTGCTTTTTAAGTTTTGTTTATTGGACAAAATATTTTGCAAAAAGGTCGGCAAAATATGATTTCTATGTGCATAATTGCTGCTTCTAATGAATAATGTTGCGGAACCCAATTTAGCAAAATTTTGTTGAATTCTTATTTAATAAATACCTATAACATGCTTATCTAAATTTGGTTATATTAACGCCATTAGAAAAAAAAGGCATGCCGCACATAACATATCAGTTTACATAGCCTAATGTACCACAACTTGCGTGTAAAACGTGGAATGAATCGGTCCACTGGTTCTCGAGATATATTTTTCATGTGATTTTCTTCATAAATGGAGAACAAAAGTGTTATGTATAGCCCATTCTATGGTTGTCATAGATAGAGTGTACGAATAAAAGTTAAAATCGGTTGCATAATTTCGTATATATAACACACTAAGCGTTAGTATTATTATAGTCACCAATCTAATAATACATGCCTGGCGCACTTAAAATATACAAATTAATATGGCCTACCCCAACCCAACTTCTTCGTCAAATTTGATGGGAATCGGTTAGTTGTTTCCCAATATTAAAGGAACAAAAAAAATCCCACGTGGGGCAATCTTACAAAATGGCGGAAAAGTGAGGTACTGTTCATACGCATTTGATGGTTCTAATAGATACTGTTAGCATACAATGTTATTTTGTTTCGTAGTTCCATAGTTATAACATGAGATAACATTTCTATACTACCGCTATTTTTAAAATAAGTGTCTGACTCATTCAAAACAAATCAGTTTGCATGGCCTACCGAAGTGCTATTTGTTTGCCAGATTTGGTGGTAATCTGTTTGTTTCCTCCAGAGATGACAACACAAATTTTAGTATGTAATGTGATGCTGTCTTACAAAATAGCTAACTAAATTGGCTTTGGATGGGCTCATTTTATGGTTGTGATACATAGTGCCAGTATACAAAATAAGTTGAATTTAATTACATGGTTTCAGGGATATAGCATACTAAACTAATATAACTAGATATCCACAATTTAAAAAATCAATGGCTGACATACTTAAACCATTTCAGTTTATATCGCATGCCGCAGTACTAGCCTATTTGTTTGCTTTATTTGGTACTATTCGGTAAAATACTATCCGATATGTGACATACAAATTATAATTATTTGTGTTGCAGTATCTTACATTTAATAGTTTTTATTTACACTGCCAGCATACAAAGTTCAGTTGGAATACATATCATGGTTTCTACGATATATCACACAAAGCTAAAATATCTACATGGCCACCATTTTGAAAATCATTGTCTGAAATACGTAAACATACCAGTTTACATAATCATCAGTACTGCTTGCTTGCCAAATTTGGTAGGAATCTGTCAATTGTTTCCTGATATATGACATAACTTTAATTACACATATTGTGATATCTTTCAAAATGTAGGTCCAAATTGGCTTTGTATTTGCATATACGACACGTGTAATAGATATTTTTAGCATATAACATTTAGTTGAAGTAGGCTGAACTCTACAGCAGATATACGAGAAAAACCCAAAATATTTGTATGGTCACCATTTTGAAAATCTAAAATATTTGTATGGTAACCATTTTGAAAATAAGTGATTAATCAATTCAAACCAAACACGTTAAAATTGCCAACCACCGTATTACACATTTTCTCAAATGTGGCAAGAATTGGTTGAGCAATTTTTGAGATATAATGTAAAGGGTTTATTTTTTCATGTGGAGCTAGCTATTTTGCAAAATGGTGCTTCTACAACAATATCCATAATTGATTTCAATGATTACGTGACGCACTGCCAACATAAAAAATTTGTCTTAATTTAGTTGAATGATTATTCGACATTTTCGACAAACATCCTTTAATAGTTCTTGAATTTTATTCATTAGAAGCAGTTATACCATCTACGTAAAAATCTGTTTTGCTGTATCTCCACTGTCGCTGAAATTTTCGACGATGTAAAGTTTTTGTGAATGTAGTCGCGTCTGGTGAACTGTTGCAAGGTAAGCTAGTGTTTGCTCGTTGCTGTACATTCTCAGTGCAGGCAGCAGCAGCCAGTAACCGCCGTGCTGTCTAGGGAAACTGAATGGATTCCGACCGATCACAAGCGAGCAGCAAGGGAGCCATTTCACTCGCCCGTCCTGTGACTTCACCTGTCGAGCTACGTTTTAGTGGCGGAAGTGTAAAACAAGCGAGCAACAGGCTAACACCAGCTTACCTTGCAACACCACCACACGGCACTGCATGAATGCATCACAAAACGCGGGAGCAACATGATACGAGCCAGAGAAGGATTGTGGTGTGCCGGCCTTGATCGTGATATCGATAGTAGTGTGTCAAGCCAACGTAAGTGCAACTCGAGCACAAGTATACAATTTCTTCGTTTAATGATTCCTCTTAATAATTCCATATTCTCCTTGATTACCAACTGCTATAGCTACTTCTACTCCTGTTCAATCTTTAGTTCATTCATCTACATTAGTTACTGCTGGTATTTATTTATTAATTCGATTTTATCCACTTATGTTAATAATATATCATCAATCTTACTGCAAGACAGTATTTTCAAAATATAATATTTTAATTTTAATATATTAATTATATAATATATAATAAAAAACAATAATGGTTACTTATTAAATTGGTTTATATATATTTTTCAACAATGAAAATAATACGTATGCAAATATTTATTCATGTTATTTAATATTAACAGTATTATAGTAGTATGATTATTCATTTGCAAGACAGTTTTATATTATTTTTCACACAAATATCTCATTCTGGATACACTCACGTACATTTTTACAGCTCTCTAGAATACACTTATCAATGTGATATTTGTCACCTGGACTATATTTTACATAGACCAGTGGAAAGTTTTTTTTTTTTTTTAAACGTGTGATAACTGCAGTGTGGAATATGGAGTGGGAACGTCTTACCTGAAACGCAGATTAGGCTTAGCCATATTCACCCACACCACTACCAAATTTTCCTCTCGACGTTGTCACAAGAATAAGAATGTGGCTAAATACGGAACTGCTCGTGTTGGGTTACGAGCAAGATTTAGTAAGGCAGATGATGAGCAATACGCAGTGTTATTAGCATCGGTGCATGCAGTTTCCACAGGATAATGTACGGTGCAGCTTTAAACTAATTGCACGTGCTTCCTTCCAACGTGAAATAATATGAATTCTTCCAAAGAATATATCTGTCTTTATCTGCAGTCATACATATTAATACACGTTAAGTAATCATGGATATCTGTGAACAGAACGATACAATGGTGGCATGATTCAGCAGATATGAAACAACGATCGCGAAGGGCTTAAACAGATTACGCAGCTGTCTGTCATAAGTTATTTTAACAGTTTAAAGTTTTACGTATTAACACTCAAAGGACGTTTCTGCCTATCTCATTGTAACATACTTATTTTTACACTGAACCGCATCCTGTAATTGATTTGTAGAGAATGTACGTGTAACTCAATCCAAGTAGTTTCGGTGACATTCTATAAAGCACTTGTAGAGGCCACGAGTTCCATATTAACAGAGACAAAACTTGACAATGTAAAGTTTTACTGCTGCGCTAACAATGAAGACACAGTGAACAACAAAGCTACCTTGAAAATGAATTGCTATGCTAAAGTTAGTAACGACACACACGAAGGAAGGAAGGCTGGTTCTCACTAATACTACCTGGGCGCTGTCTCGGATACACTAAACAGAAGATGAAAAGTCTGGGTGTGGCGAGGGACACAGCCATGGGTTCTACGTCAATACTTTAGTTATACTTTGCTTATATTGTGGTGAAACCGTACTCGTGGGTTGGGGGAATCTCACGATGCTAGAGCATGTGTGGAAAATACATATAAGAAGCTATAGGTTCCTATTATATGGCTATATAAAAAAACATCTGGAGAGTACATAAAATACTATAAGGTCGGGGGAGCATTGTCAATCTAACTACAGCCACTACCTTACTGAGAGCCACATTAGTAGAGATAGGAAAATTTCGCGAATTCATTTCGGACAAGATAGACGTCAAACACATATATAGTGAAGTCACCTTCGCAATTGGATCACAATTTTTGGGACCCGCCCTGCACGCCTCTGAGCCAATGGCAGACTTGCAAGGAAACACCCTGCGAATCCCATAACTGCCAGGTGTGGGTCAACAGCCAATGAACACACAGCTGAGACTCCAGTATACAGAGGACTGAAGAGTCTAGCCTACAGGTAATTGAACTCGCAAAATTTTCCTATCCCTAAACATTAGTAATATTGCAACTGTCCCACCTTGACAAGTATCCGAAGGCTGATGAAGTATAACGGGATACGGCGGTCGGCACAGTAGACTTCTTGTGATTTCCATCCCGGCCGGCGTCACACGGAGAAAGAAGCCTACCGCCGCCCTGCATTGCCCTCATATCGGCGTGGCGTAACGCAACATGACCTGATCTAGTGTTGGAATGGATCAGGCTGCAGAGTTACTTCGCCATCTGGGTCCTGGTACGCCATGTCCCGGTCTGATTTTAAACACGTACTCACGTAAAAAAGAAAGAAAGAAAAAGTACGCCTCGAAGGAACAGCTTTAAAAAAAAAGGCCATGTTTGCACGTGGCGTTACCAGACGGCAACGCATGAGTTCATCAAGAGCGCAGCGGTGTTGTAGAATCAGGAACTGTTTGTCGATTGGCTGAGGTATATCCTTAGCTCCGCACCTACCCATCTCAAAGTTGTGTGAGCACAGTGTATGCGATTAACGCAGCCCGACAGAACATTATGTAGTATAATGAATCTCCCGAATGACCATTTTGCATGCCACAAGTTTTGCCACTGCTGCTACCGTCGGAGTTATTATTACACACATCACGGAGCTTTCCTGCTGGTATGGCCCGATTTTATTCTGGGATTGATAACAAGACTTGTCATATTTTCCATCACATGTTCCGCACCGGCTTTCGAAAAGACGTAATTATCGACCAGTTATATCGCAGTTTCAGAGCGTATAGCGCCATTCTCCGCGGCCACTACTTGAAAATAACTGATGAAGTTACATCTCGATAAAGTTGAAATTTAACTAAAAAATAACTTTAAAATATAAATTCAAATACAACCGATGGCAGTTTTTAACTATTTCTTGGACGTGTACTCGATAGCTACAAAAATTCTTGCTTCTCGTTGCTACGTAGACGCAATGGAAAAGCGAAGCTGTAAAATTCGAGTGCTATTTAATTTAGATTATAACCCAAAGATATCGAATAATCTACTTTGAACGAGAAATTGCAAATACTTCATTACTTGGCAAAAAGTACTCCCATGCCTTTACAGTATTTTCGTACTACAGTATTTGTTGGTACGCCTGCTACTGTATAGTAAAACTAATCTTGCCTGTCAGCTCACATACCGGTTGGTATGCCGGCTCGTAAACCACCCATTACAGGAACTTAACTTGTACAAGGGCTAGAACTGCATCAGTCAGGTATTGTGTGATACCAACTTTCGAACGGTTGATCATAAAATAAAATTGGGAAACATGTAGTATAACAAGTGTCAGCAGTGCAGCACTGCATAAACACGATGCCTTTGTTAGGAACAACTCCATACTGAATTACCCCAGATGAGTTCTAACAGACAGTATTGTAGCTATTTAACACTCTTGCAATCAACGGAGAACTTTACAGGTACTGAATACGGCGAAGAAAGTATTTAAAAATCGTGAGTTTTTTTTTATCCTAACACTTGCACTGAATTAGAGATATACAGCGTGTTTAGGAAACATGTGTACAAACTCGGGCGTATGATTCGTGACCGGAAAAGAGGAAGATTGTTAAAGGATACCCATGGTCCATCTCAAATAATGACTGTAGCAGCCCCTAAAGCCGGAGGGCCATAAGCATATTACGTGGGATATTAGGCAAAGAACTTGCGAAAAGGAACACAAATTAGTATACGGATTAATTAAACCCATATATTGGATAAAAGGAAGGTATAGCCCGTCGTACATACCCCCATCATGTAAATAATAGGGGTTGGCACCCTTTGATTGCATGCGACATTTACACCGTGAGGTTGGATGAAGCAGGACGTCGTAATTAGCAAATATGAGCCCCCCCCCCCTCAGTTGCATCTCTCTAGGACCCACCGTTTCCGGTTAAATAGCAAACGAAGGGTGCAGTGGTAACAATAGCATGGCCTAGTGAGTAGGCAACCCTTCCTGCACCCGGAGGAATTCAGCGGGGATTCCCCGCCGAATAAGTGAAAAGATTTTGGCGGCTAGTAACAGCGAGGTCTTGAGAGCCGATGAGGGTGATTGAGGTGAGTATGGAGCAGTGCCGGAATGAAAGGGCGGAGAAAACGGGAGATCCCGAGAAAACCCGGCGATCAGCAGCATCGTCCGGCACGACATGTGACATCGTGCATCATACCACCAACATGTGCTCAAGCCTGGTGCATCACGTGTGGCCTACACACCGGGCCATGGCCTTCGTCTGCATTTTACACGGAAACTGTGGTGCTAGGGAGTTGCAACTGGGGGGGGGGGGGGTTATTTGATAATTACGACGTCCTGCGTCATACATTGATATCCACAATAACTTTAACCTCGCGGTGCAAGTGTTGCATGCAATCAAAGGGTTCCAACTCCTATTATTTATATGATGAGGGTGTGTATGACGGGCTATACCTTCCTGTTATCCAAGACATTGGTTTAATTATCCCGTTGACGAATTTGTGTTCCTCTAACGCACGTACTTTGTATAATATCCCACGTAATATGCTTGTCGCCCTCCGGATTTAGGGGCTTCTACAGCCCTTAATACTTGAGATGGACCGTGGGGTGTCCTATATAAATCTCCTTCTATTCTGATCACAAATCACGTGCCCGAGTTTGTACACATGTTTCCTAAACAGGCTGTATGTTTGCATGTGTGCATACACACAAATTATATGAATAGTTAAATATGGCGCTGTAGTTGAAAAAAATCCACTGTTCCCCTTTGAAATCTGCCACCGGGGAGAGCTCAAGAAGGAGTCGCTGATGTGGTGGCAACACTGGTGACGCGGCTTGTTATCTCGAGAAGGTTGGTACGCTGCGTCCGCCGCTGTATTAAAAGTCTAAAGCGCTGCATCACGGCGCGCAGACAGTCGCTCGACAGGAGCTGCGAGGTATCAGCGACCAAGGCAGGCGTTCACACACGGCAGCAAACATGGCGGTCGTGGTTCCTACTGTACAGTTCCACAACGGCTACAAGATGCCTCTCCTCGGCCTTGGAACGTTCTTGGTGAGCTTAATACCTCTAGCAGCGTACTCAGTTGTAGTGTGTGGTGCGCCGCGCAGTGAATTTGTGCTACACACCCCGTCCACGATATGACATGAAACACGGATGCGCGTATCTTGGCATCAATTCATTCGTTCTAAAACAGTTTCAAAACATTAATTTGTTATTAAGTAACCCTGTCTAAAAATTTTGCCTTATAGAAATTTGGCTTAAAATTATTTGGCATAAGGTAATTTAGCCTAAAATTATTTTTCCTTAAGTTAGTTGGCACTAAATTAATTTAAATTGTTTGATCTATAGTCACCTTAGATACAATTATTTTACCAGAAATCACTTTGTCTAAAATTATTGGCCTAAAGTCAATTGGCCTAGAATTATTTTGCCCAAACTCACTTTACCTAATATTATTTGGCTTAAACCAAATTGGCGTAACATTATTTTGCCTAAAGTCAAGCTTAAAACTATTTAGTCTACAGTAACTTGGCTTAAAATATTTTGGCTTTTGAGTTACTTGGCCTAAAATTCTTTGGCTGAAATCACCTGGCCTAAAATTCGTGTTTCAGTACATTTACTCCCTTAAAGTTTTGCTAACGTTTATGTGATGTGCCAGACACAACTGGATAACTAGATAATTAAAATTAATTATTTAATTTTGGGAGGGAGATATAAAGGCACGAAAAGCAGGCAGTTTGTTGAAATAAAAAAAAATGGGAGAAATTGTATGGCGAGAAAAGGATAGGAACGTTGTATTATCACTTTGAATGTGTGCCAACGATGATTTTAGACACTGTATTCGCTGAACTTCGTTTATTATATTAGTCCGAAAGGTATTCGCATTTTCACTTTTGGACGCGTTAGTAAGAAATAAATGTTACTAATTTTTACAGTTTGGTTTAGTTTACAGTTAATCTTAACAGTCCCTTTAAACATTTGTAATATTCCACGTCAGGGCATTCATCTGGTAAAAGAGCAATATATTTTAGGAAAATATACCTGTTCGTTTTTAAAGCAACGAAATTTCGTTGAAACATTACTCTGACTCTTGCGTAGAGCAAACAACTTACTGGGTAATGAAGTCTGTGGTTACGTTCTATCATTGTCTATAAAATTATCTAATTTTATACCACATATTTGCTGGTTATTATATAGTCAGGTCAGGTGATATATATATATATATATTTAATATATCTTGTTTAATCGTCATTATTGTTTTATCAGCATGATTACCGTTGATATGAAAGAAATAATGAAAGATAAAGAGCACTAGTGTAATCTCTATGACAGCTTTCTTTCGCGGTAACTCTGGAAGCAGCACTGTATTATGGGGTTGTACATAATGGCACGAAATAAAGCTCTCACATTTGTGCAAAGTTGTTGCGGTTATGCTAGGCTGGAGTCATATTTGATGTAACCCTTCGTTTGTTTTCATCTTTGCACTGGCGAGAGCCACTAAATGTAATTAGCTCCAGTAAACGGATAGTATGCAAATGTGCGCAAACCTGCGCCCAGAATATGAGCGAAAGCGAGCGCGAGGCCCCACACATATGCACCAGTTTCATATGAAGCAGGCAATCTGTTACGAATATACACGAAAGAGTTAGATAGGTAGTAACTGAATAATGCGAGATGATTTGAGTTTATTAGACATGATGAACACACGATAACATAGTACGTTAATATTAATTACTCGGGGGAGCTTATATTGAATTTAATTTAGTATATGATTAACCTTTTATGATATACCACGGCCACTACTATGATAAACTGACAGGAATGTCTGTACCTTGATCATGGTTCTTGAGGCTGTTCTGGTAGTGCGGTAGTCAGCATCTGGACAAACCCATCTCTGTGATCTTCTCTCGGCGATGGCCAGCGGAGAGAATTTCTGCTGCTGGCTTTTCTGCAATGAGTTGTTGCAATTCCGTTCGCATCCTGATGCAATATCTAAAGGTGTGATAAGGCAGGAATATTACTTAATGCCGGCTCCCATCGTACCATCTTCCCCAACGTTCATTAGCGAGGTGCCCTCATCTCGCCCCTGGTGTCTGCGTGAATTTTGTAGCAGACTAGAAGTTGCGGGGATCTTGTTGTTACAGTAGGAATAAGGATTATGTTGACAACCTCTTCAGTATGGTAGGAAAGTTGTTACAGGAAATAACAATAACAGATGGGTAGCTGAGGTATAGAGAACTGCCGTGTAGTCCTCAGGCAATGTGGGCCGTAGAAATGCTGTGGTTTGTTTATGCTGCCGCCTTGGAACTTCAATTATGCTGGGATGTGCAAGGTTTCTCGTAAGTTCGCAGTTTCGTACAGTTAAGAGAGGCTGTATAGTAGAGGGAGGCGGTATAGTAGACACTTTATCGGTAGCTATTTTATTTAAATGAGGTTTCCAAAAATTGTAATTAGCGTATATAAATAATAAAAATTATATTTTTACCACTAAAGACAATTTTTTGTGTTTCCTTAATTTGCACATGGTTAATACGTAATATTAAACCCACAGGTAACATACTTTTGTTGGTTAACAGCATGGAAGATATTAAATCAAGCTAACACTATTAATGAATATGCAATTTCAAATCACGCAATTTCTGGAATTTTAAAAATTATTTATTCTAATTACAATTTTTAAGGGCTTGGTTATCCCTTTAAATCACGTTACACCGTGAGTCGTATTGTTTTGTGGACCTCATTTCCCCTATCGAATCATGTAACGAAGATTGTAGCCTACCTGGAGTTCAGCATCACTCAGTATGTACCACTTGGTTAAAAGTGGTGCCTCGAAATGTTCGATGTATTAGTGGCGTTGTAAGCAGCTGATGAATTTTTCAGGCGTCCAGCGAGGTGGTAGGAGCAGCTCTAGACACGGCCTTGAGAGCGGGCTACAGACACATAGACACCGCCACCATCTACGAGAACGAGGCTGCCATTGGAGAGGTGCTGCAGAAGTGGTTGAAGTCCGGTAGAGTCAGGCGAGAAGACCTCTTCATTGTGACGAAGGTACGGCGCTGCTGTTTCGCAAGTTTACAGGCTCGCGTCTTGGCCACGCATTTATAAAGCTTGTCGACTTGATGCGGTAAAGCAATATAAGTAGGGACAGTCTGTTTAAACAGCTTTGATCCCAAATACCTAATTTTAGAAATTATTTTACAAATAAACCCGAGATGAAGTGGTAGTATCCACCTCCAATGCTTGTAATTCTAAATTAATTTGCGTAAGACAAGTAAAGTTTTTCTTGTTTATGATATCCGATCTCTTATGGACACAGGCAGCACATTATATTGCACAGTGAAATTCTAGATAGTTTTTCAGCACGTCTACATGGCAATGTTCTGACTGAATACGCTCCAATTTTTTTAATGGTTATCGTAATGGAGGTGTCTGACTGAAGGTACTATTATTCTGGATTTATATTTAAAATTTTGTATGAACGAATTATAAGACCTTCAAAAAGAACTCATTATAGATATCTTGAATTTCAAACAAGAAAACTATTAATTTCTGCAAAAATGTTCTTCTCACATAATTATTTTTAGTGCTAAACCTCTCTATTTTTAACTGGACTAAATATAATAGTTCTGAAGTAAAATAGTTTCCGTGTATATATGAAATTCCCATTAGGTATTCTCCCTGAACTAAAAAAAAATATATATTAAGTATAAAGATCTAAAAGAGCACCAAACGTCCGACAGAAGAAGAGAAACCTTGTGTCTAATAGATAGTGTAAAATATTCGTAATCAAACAATTTTTTTTTATATGAGTTTGTTTCCTGAGTTGCTTCATTCCGATTTGACAAAAGACACACAAAATCACCTTATTTCTGATCAACTTTGTCAAGTATGATTCACTGACTTCATGGTTGGGACCCGTTAGTCAGTAATTCACCTCAGAGAGAAATAAAGGGGAAAATGCAGTTTAAAACCTACTTTATATCACAAAATACCACAGAATTACAAAATGTGGGCAGCTAATGAGCACAAGTTTAGAGTACAAATATTCGCTCTCTTAGTATTTTCCGTAGAAATATATATTTTTTTTTGCGATTAGCCTATGCCTAGTTGAATCTAAAACTCTAAAAATATTCTGACTATATTTAAATGTATTAATTTGAGGAGGGGAACAGTTAGGTTATTTTAACACACGATCTCACGTTTACCTTCAAACTTGATATTTGTCTATCGCAGAACTCAGGAAAATGTCAAAGTATTGAGGATGAGATGACAGAAGAAAAGGTTCATAAGATGTTGGACTTATGGCAACTGCTCTACTTATTTTGGAACGAATTAATTGGTCAAATAAAGTAGTAGTAAATTTTGCTGTTATTTATTTCGCCACAGTGAGTATGCGAACGTTAGGATCAACATAGAGATTTGTCTGGGTTATGTTTCAGCTGCCTGGATCTGGAAACAGGGCAGAAAGCGTGGAGAAATACTTGAAGAAGTCTCTGGAGGCACTTCAGCTGAACTACGTGGATCTGTATTTGGTCCACAGCGCCATGGGCAGCCTTGAGCAAGTTGGAGCTGCTCGTGGTCCAAGAGTTCCAGACGTGACCACAGACCACATCAGCATCTGGAAGGTACAACAATCGCCTTTCAACATACAGCAAGTATTTCTCCTTCTGGCAGGCGGGCCGCGGTGGCTGAGCGGTTAGCCTGCTCGCCTCCCACCGAGGTGAACCGGGTTCAATCCCCGGCCGAGCCCCTCCCGGATTTTCACAAGTGGGAAATCGTGCCTGACGACGTCACTGATCGGCTGGTTTTATCAGCGATATCCCGTTTCCCTAACCCCTTCATTCGGACTCTGCTCCATACTCACCTCAATCACCCTCATCGGTTCTCAAGACCTCGCTGTTAAGAGCAGCCCAAATCTCTTCAGTCACTCCATTTGGCAGGTAAATTCGAGGAACACTCTTTAGGTTGATAAGCAGGGATTGATTATATGGTGAAGCACCTTGTACAGATACACACGAACTGAATCCTATTAGAGGTGGACCCCCCCCCCCCCCCAGTTATTTACTGGTGAGAAACTCTTCGCGTTAAAATATTCTCAGTCACGGATGAATATATTATTTTACGCGAGCAGCGAACAAAATTTTTGTCGGGAATCGAATAAGCGACAGTATAACACTCTGTCATGCATCGGGACCAATGAAAGTGACTGTGTTGGGTGTTATTTGCGACAGCTTTTGATAAGGCAACGTAATATAGCCCCATCAAGGAATGGCGTCTTCTGTCACCTAGTGTGAAACTTCCTTTGTTGGATTTTGTCTTCTGTGAACACTGCAGATCACAAAATCCACTGATTGTACAACAACCTATATGCGTGTGTGTTTGTGGGGTGTGTGTGTGTGTGTGTGTATATATATATATATATAATATATATATTAGAATGGTTCGTTAATGTGAATAAAACTGACCCTCTTGTCTAAAGTTCTAACTGGCGCAACGTTTACCCCATTTACTGGTCAGATTACGCGAAGTTAATTTTGGGCGCACGTGCTTTGCAGAATCAATAACTTCCTCTGGTTATTCTTTCTAATGTAAAATATACGGACTTATTTTTACCGTAGAGGAACTAACGAGAGTTATTGCCATTCAACTCGCTGTGGTTTGGGATTGCGCGTATGTTGCTGGTTGTGAAAGTGGGCGTGGCCGAGTGTGAGCGGAAAGTGACTGGTGGATGGGTAGATTGCAATGTGAAGGGTTTCTCACGAGAATTGTGATTTTTGGGTATGCATAGTGTAGAAATGGACCCACACTTTAGAAAATTCTTTTCCGGCACTTGATATGGAGAGAGAGAGCGAGAGAGAGAGAGAGAGAGTGAGAGAGAGAGAGAGAGAGAGAGAGAGAGAGAGAGAGAGAGAGAGAGAGAGAGAGAGAGAGAGAGGTCACGCGATGGTAAACCGTCTGACTCCCATACAGGAATACCTGATATTTCGGTTAACCATGACTTCCCGAAATCACCCCAGGTGAATTCTGGCGTGGTTCCTCATTGTAGGTCATCGCAGATTCCTACACCGACTTTGTTTCTCTCAGCAATTCTCCCCCTCTCTAATGACCTTGTAAAATGTGCAGAGTGCGCTCCTCGTAACTATTAGTTCACCACGGTTCCCCTGCTGCTCCTTTCTCCTTCCCTGCTCTCTGTTTTTTTAAAAGATGTCTAACGCGTATACGTGGAAAGGTGATTCATCCAAAGAGCGGAAGAAAATAAGAGCAGGGAAGAGAAAGGAGGTGCAGGGGGACCAAGACCGAACGACGGTGGAGTGGTGAACTAATATCGATAGTTACGAGTAGAGCGCTCTGCACACCTTGCAACCTCGCTGTCGACGAGACGTCCAGCATACCAACCTTCTCCCACACTTGCTCTTGAAGCTTGCTCTTGTGCAGATGCCTGTCAGTGGCATCTTTCGAAGGTTCGCCGAAGGAGTGCCACACGGGAATGTTATGTTTGTCGAAGGCGATGGAGGCTCAGGTGGACGCAGGACGGGCGCGCTCCATTGGCTTGTCCAACTTCAACTCCCGCCAGATAAAGCGCATTGTGAAGGAGGCTAGGATCCGGCCAGCCAACCTGCAGATAGAGTTGAACGTCTACTTCCAGCAGAGGGAGCTGGCGGCGTTCTGCAATGCCCTCGACATCACCGTGTGCGCCTACGCCCCTCTGGGATCGCCAGCCTTCGCGGATCATCTGAAGCAGCGAAACGGAGAGGACGCAGAGTGAGCACTAACGAATTATCCTAGTTCCGAACCAGGATCCAGTTTGATCTTGGTTCCAATGTAAAAGTGTTGCGCCAACGAAGTTTCATGATTCTGGATCTCGGATGTGTCGATCTAGGTTCCAAAGTGAGAGATCGAGATTAAGTATGAGACAAATTTGGCTATTGGTTCGTAATATATGACGTCATAGAAGTAGGCATATTTTTCACTATAGATAGAACTAGATGTGCAATGTTTTATCTGTTTTAAGTGAATTATTGTTGTACGAATTTTACTGAATAATATTCAAGTGCGTATAATGTTTTAGTTTCCCATGGAACAATCGAACGTAGTTCTATCTGTTGGCGTATTTTCTAACTACTGTCGACGATGGCTGCTGATCTCGGGTCGAAATTTCGAACCGCCAATTTCGGCGGTTCGAAATTAACTTCACCTCGATCTCCAGTCCAGCTCTGAACTAGAATGCTGCAACAGTTTTCTGTGTCGATCTTAGATCTGATCTCGGATCGAATTTCGAACCACGATGGTGCACCCGGAAATAAGACACGTTATTCAGTAAGGTTCGGGCGGCTGTTAACAAACGAGGTCTTGAGAGCCGATGAGGGTGAAGCGAGTTGGACATGCAGCAGCGCCGGAATGCAAGGGCGGGGAAGCGGGAGATCCCCGAGAAAACCCGCCGACCAGCGGCACCGTCCGGCACGATTTACACTTGCGAATATCCGGCTGTGGCTCCGTCTGGAATCGAACCCGGTTCGCCATAGTGGGAGGCAAGCTCTATGGCCGTTACGCCACTCGGTCCTTAAATTAAACTGAGCTACGATATTGGTTAAGATTTGTAAAAATATCCCGCAGTGTGTGGATTCCCGAAAAAAAATCAAGAAAATATTTTGAACTACTTAAAGTAATGTTTCAATGGGGTTACATTTATTGACAAAATACCTAACTGATGATAACTAACCTATGAAGCAATAGTTGATCAAATCGATAGACAAAATCCGTAAATATGTCAAAATAATTATCTTAAAATTAACAATATAATATGGACTGTAAAACTATATCATTTACATTTACACATCGAGAAGAAAAATAATATATTTTGACAAAATTTTCTAACAGTGTCTTTTAAAAGACGAAATTCGGCGATAATTGAGAAGAGGGATTCGTTTTAATTTTGTTATTATAAAGATCTCCATGGCAAAAATTTATGGATTTTAATACCAATATATTTGTATATGTTTTATATTGCAGGTTCTAAAAAAAAAAAAATCCTAACTCTGTGCAATATTAATTATCGCAGTATATGATGGTATTGTTAATGCAAATATAAGCCTGTACAAATAAACCAAACGCTACCGAAATATATTTAAAAGTTCAAATGCTGTTCTTGATTTATTTTGAGATATCGCGTGCAGCGAAAACTTTCATTGCCCTTAAGATACAGTGTTACATTTTTTAATTACTGCAATGACGCGACAAAAAAAAAAATAGATATCGGTGGTTAGGTTATCTCTGTTTCATTGAATTATTTATTTGTGAGGCCGGATCACATGTGATATAATGTAGATAACACCAAGACAATTGAATGCAGCTACATTGCGATATGCAGCAGAGGGTGATAATATATATATATAAGATTAATACTTTAACAGCAAACATAGTTTGGCTACCAGTGCTACTCGACTTGAAGTGATATGTTATCGGCACTCTGTGTATAGTAACAGGGCTTCCGTGTTTGTTTTTTACTGCATTAAAGTATCTCATAAATACACAGCCGCGAGCCTTTAGGGACGAACATTTAGTCTACAACATAAGAAGAGCCAGTCAAACGAACACGTCATGACGTCATGTATCAATATTGTGGAAAACATTTTAAATTTTTTCCCATTATATTAGTTTGCGGTAAAGCTTTATGTGTTTTCTTTTGAGTATTTTGTACACGACGCTTAAAAGTTCGTTTATGTTCGTACAAACAAAAACGATATGTATGGTTTGTATCCTGACAAACGTAAAAACCATAACACTGCGAAAGACTTCGCATATGCTATTTTTTTCATGCACTATGCGTGTATAAATCAGTGCTGAGAAAAATATAATGTTGATGCTTCTGGTATATTTGTGCCACGCCAGGTTAGCCATAAAAGTAACATCATACTAAATAAACTATTATTTTTAGCACCGCCACGCTCATGAGTCAACTCCCAGTGCTTCTTCGATTGTCGATAATAATGCTCCGTATACATTTTAAACTGGAGTACAGGAATATAAACTTTAATGACGTAAGGTACTATGATATTTGCCTTTGGACTATTTGTTGTGTCGGTTATAGTATATAGAACGTGTACCGATAACAGCAAGGAGAAATAAATAAGTTACGTGTAGAGAGAAAGTCCTGATGTCGAACACATGGAAATTAAAGAGAAAATAGCAATTTCATAAGTCCTTCTAAATGTTTTGGCAGACTAATCTGCATCGCTATCGTTAGTATAAAAGTGGCGAACTGAAAAGCACAGTTATATGGCCCATCGGATACTTTGTCACCATACATATTGGTCTATGTCGAGGCTACAGTAGAAAAACTAGCACAGTAGGGCCGAACAACGCATCGAAATAATGAGTGCATTGTTTAATGTCACAATATTGTGTTTTTTGGCGAACCACTCATTTTTACACGAAAATAATTGCTGTATCCAATAACAGTTTGATGAAAGGCGTCTTTAAGAATGCATTCGCATCAGGCATACTGAATCAATGAGAGACTTAATGGCCTGAGGTACTTACGGTTATGGAAGCACGTCACCTGTAGTATGTCAGCGTTCCTATTCCTGAAAGACGCACTTCAGACTGTGCTCCAGTAAGATAACGCCTGCGTGCATGCAATCACAACAGCTAATAATTTTTAATTTCTTTCTGGCCTACTACGACGTTGGATTTGTCACACTTTGAAAATATGTTGGAAATAGTCAGACGACCGGCACACTAACTAATAATCGTTATTTGATTTCCTATACCGCTGATTAGAGCTCTCTGTACATATCTGGGTAGGTAACACCAACCATATGCCTAACTGAAGGTATTGCCTAGTAAATACATCCCAAGAAAAATTATATTAGTATATGAAACCCACTTATTGGCCAAACTTTACTAGGCACCTCTTTATTCTGAATCGTTTTCCGAGTAAAATTCTGTACAAGCGAAATATTAAATATTTGAAATAGTTACTCGTGTTTTCTGTCATAAAGATTGTCTGTACATAGTTGAATGCTTTCGAAAGATCATGTTTTTATTGGCCTATTAAGTCGGGTATTCCACCAGAAATATTTCTCATCAGTTTTCCACACGCCAGTCCACATTTACCAGTATCACATCGTATATGGAGCACTGGCCCCTAAAATTGCAGTGGTAGGGTCTATAAATAAATTGGGAACACAAATTTCTGACGTGTGTTGAACGGACCAGCATTTAGACAGGCATTTCAGCGACCGGGCATAGCAGCCTAGGTGAAAGTGCCAGAGAAAGGACTCTATGTCAGGAGGAGATAGTACTTACCTTAATTTGGTGATATTATATAACAAGAAGTTAAGTCTTTTCGTTTAATTTCTGCATATTTGAAATTAAATGTCAAAAAACATCCTATTATTCCACTGGCTATTCTAATAACCTGTCTTCCAAACAACACCTCACTCACAGATCGTCAGTGTATTTGCAGGGCAATGTTATTTAAACTGTTATATACGAATCTCCCTGCACCTAGGGCACAGACAAAGTGGCAGCAAACAAGATACCAGCTCGCCAAACATATTATAGGACACGAATAACTTCTGTAACTAAATAACATTGCACTCCCAACCACTATGTGTTTAAGGTACAGTTGTTTTGCGATTGATCTGATGTCAGGTCACTACAAACTAATAGAATAAGAACCAACGAATAGATTAAGTTGAAGCCGTGAATTCAAAGCCGATATGGGTGAGTGAAGAGCCCGTTTCTTGTGTGCAGAAAGCCAGCGCAAAGCCTGTTGGCAGACCCGGTTGTCCTGGCCGTGGCCAAGAAGCATGGCAAGACACCAGCACAAGTTCTGCTCAGGCACATCCTGCAGAGGGACATCGTCGCCATCCCCAAGAGCTCCAACCCCGATCGTATAAGGGAGAACTTCAAGGTGAGCAGCGATGCCTCTGTACGAGTTTAACAATGATCTCCTTGTAACATTTACGTTTGAGGTCGAAAGTTGCCGTTATTGTTTGGTAATGTTTGCTTTTTTGTCAGTGAGCAACTAGTAGCCTACTTATGTTAAAGGCTGTTCACGATAAGGCGAGCAATTTCGAAACCAACCTTAGAAAAATGTCACTACTCCTGCCTGCATATATTTTAACGGGAGTACTGAGTGACATGCACCCAGTAAAATTGGTATCAATTGATGGAAAGTAGTTCCATGTTTTAATGTGGAATTAAAAGTGTTAGGCAACCATTTGTAATGACTTAAATTATTTCTATCACATTCAGATTTTTTTAAAATGCATCGAAGTGTAAAACTGACCAGATTTGTAAAATATTAACTTTCCTAATAACTTCACAGTTTTACCTGATAGACGCGTGAATAAAGCCATGAGACCCATGTCAATGTTAATTTTACATAAGGCGGAGGAGTGCACAACGTGCATACAAGTAGAGCTTAAGCAGGGCTTTCCAAAATGCTCATTTTACCGTGAACAGCCTATACCAGAGTTTATACAGTTTGTTGCAAAATTGCATGACAATACTTCGGGGAAATATCCCTCACATCTGGAGGATGGGAAAAAAAAATGTTATGTGAATATGGATCCGCAAACGCTTCGTTTCTTCACTACAGCCCGTAATACATAACGTACAGTGTAAGAGCCGCGGGCTGGAACATGGAACTGTGGAATGCCATCGCAGCTGTAATTGGCAGCCCCATACCAGTCCCCGAGGAGTCCACCACTAGACTTATTTGTGGCGGCATTTAGAGGCACTTGTGTATGCGACCCCAGTGGACGACGTGGGCATCCTCAGTACCGAAAATAGTGGCGGGTTGCGAAACAATCAGGAATTACCCAGGGATTCATCCACGGAGAGTTGATGTATGTGTTCGTGCTGATGGAGGGCATTT
This sequence comes from Dryococelus australis, assembly GCA_029891345.1. Taxonomy (NCBI): domain Eukaryota; kingdom Metazoa; phylum Arthropoda; class Insecta; order Phasmatodea; family Phasmatidae; genus Dryococelus; species Dryococelus australis. The sequence goes on along the minus strand of CM057003.1, from coordinate 19,063,716 downwards.
TGAACGATTCCTTTAGTGCCAACGATAAGCCTTCACACATGTGTAACTAATTCCTGTGCAGTTCCCACTGTTCTAGGTGTAGTGTAGGAGTGTGAGGCGTCTTGTATCATGCAAACGAACACTGCTATGACATTCCACAGTAACATGATCCGGCCCGCGGCTCATACACTGTACGTTATGTATTACGGGCTGCAGTCAATAAACGAAGCGTTTGCGGATGTGTGTGTGTATGTGTGTGTGTGTGTGTGTGTATATATATATATATATATATATATATATATATATATAATATATATAATAATTTTTTCGTTCTCCAGATGTGGAGAATGTTTCCCCGAAGTATTGTCGTGCAACTTTGCAACATCCTATATTTATTTTATGAAAATTGCAATTGTTCCATTTTCTTAAATACAAAATGGAAAAATGCAGTAAACATGCAACACTCGTGCACCCTGGCGACTGAAAATCTTAGTTGCCAAACTAAAAACATCGATCTTCCCAAACCGTTTAGATAAATCTTACCTTTAGTAAAGATAGCATCAGGGCATTTGTCTGGAGTGATTTCGGAAAACCATGGAATACCACGATCATGATGGCTGGATTGAATATCGAGCCCGGGTCCTCCCGGATGTGAACACGAGGTGTACCCCTGCGCCATCTCGATCAGTCCTTGGCACTCGATAAACTGTGTGGGAGAACTATAACCAACTCCTGCTCTCTGATAAACGAGCTCTGACTCTGATGTGTGCTCCCAGGTGTTCGACTTCCAGCTTGATCAGGAGGACGTCGAGAAGTTGGATGCTCTCGACAAAGGTGCCGAGGCTCGAACTTTCGGCGGCAACATGCTGAAACAGTAAGTGTCTGAGGATGTTTTAGAAGCATTGGGTCATTGAAAATTTAATTTTAACGCCATTAAATGTCTGTAAAATATTTATCTCGGCTTTGTCAAATGTGCATAGAAGCCATGTCGTATTTACTAAATATTTTCCTGGACAAAAAAAAAGTATTACGATAAATGTGATTATTGAACTGGTTACATTTTTTCACAAGTGTTTTTATATATAACTAGCTTTTACCCGCTGCTTCGCGCGCGGCTCCACTATCGGGTGCTCTACCCACTGAGCTACTGCGGCCCCACTAACGGGTTCTCTACCCACTGAGCTACTGTGGCCCCACTATTAGGTTCTCTACCCACTGAGCTACTACGGCTCTTAGGAAGGAATGTAAGACAGCCCATAGACAAAAAAGAAAGGGAAATGTCGGAATTTTTTTAACAATGATATTTTATGCAGTAATCCAGTTTAATCCAGTACCTATGTACAACCATAATCATCATTTTTTTGGAACCGTTTGAGATATTTTTCTGGGAGAAAAAGTTGCCTATGTCACTGTCTGTACCTCTAACTATATATGTGCAAAAAAATCACGTCGATCCGTTGCTCCATTTTGACGTGAAAGGACAAACAAACAAACACACTTCGCGTTTATACAGTAGTAAGGATTATACGACATTATATCGTGTCATTAAGTTGCTAGAAAGATCTTTTAATGAAAAGTAAAACAGGCACAGCACGGAAGTAAAAATGTATTTATTTTGAAAGCGTGGCGAGACCAAAGCCTGCAAGCTGAGACGTCACACGGAAAAGAACTTACAAAGACGCTATACATTTTAGAGAATGGTAGACCCGAAGAATGTTTCTTAACTCAAGGTATTGCTTTACACAACATTCAGTCGAAACAGACTCTGGAGAAAAGTCAGTAGCCTTTTATTCTTTAATTCAAGGGACGAAACTTAGTTTTACTACAATATATTAATTTGCGACAATTTAATGCACACATTACAGGGATCATGTTCTATACAATTGTTTATATACAAAGTTGCTGTATGTTCGCGTTTTGAAATTTGGAATGACTTTAGAAAAAGGAAAAGAAGACGTAGTATTTTTTTTTTTACATCATAGTCAGAACATGCATTTCTACTTGATTAGTTTTCATCCGCGTGTGCCTCACTGATAACAGTAAATACTTTATGAACAATGGTGAGAGTTCTTTTTCATCATTTATAGGACAGCAGGAACTTTCGTCCTCTTTGTGCATAATAACGCAGAATCTTGAGTGTTTTCCGCACAGAATTAACTTTATTGAGGAATCAAGGGTATTTGGACAGTTTGGTTTTTAGCGTTAAGCTCAATAGAAAATTGGGTAAATATCACGCAAAATTCATTTTGGTTTTCATTTAAAAATACCTACTGACTTGACAAAACTGATACTCTAGCCCTGGCAAACGAGGTGAAAAATTAATAATGAAGAGCTTCAAATATGCGTATTGGAGACAGCAACGAGCTGTCCATATAATTATTGTGCTGCGTGGAGAAAAGCTCATTAAAATAACATCAATTCAGGACTCCAACTTGCAGAATATGTTCAAAAAAAGCAAAATCAGGATTCTTTATATAATAAAGTACGACACGAGAAAAATTAATGTAGGGAACACATCAAAGGTTGTTTATAACTGTATATTTTTCTAATCAAGTTCTAATCAGGTTTAAGATATTATGAAAAATTGAAGCATCCTGTTTGATGTAATTTCATTTCATTTAATATTACTTAAAATGTTGGTACATATGTAGACAAATTATTTGTATAAAATTCCTATATACAATTTTCAGTTTATGACTCTGTATTTAATGATCGACAGTGACAAGTAAACATATAATATTTACGTATTATTTCAATGAGTTCAATTTTATAAATGATAAATATAGTAAGTTGACAATTTTTATACGATTATTTATTACTTACAATATACCTTCTTTTTATTCTACTTATAGTAAGCTTTATTATATTTAATTAATTTTATACACGAATTTATACTGGTTATACATTTTTAGAATTTTTATAAACCCGCATCTCCATTTCATCATTGGTGTAAAACAAGAAAGGCTGAAATGGACTGGGAGCATAGAACGTACATACCAGATATCAGCTGATAAAATATAAATATTAGTTTCAAATACAGACTCTGTAGTTAAAAAACATGAAATTATTTATATATTTTATAATTAAACCAAACTATATGTAAATGATAATACAAAATTTCGTGAGTGAAATTCGTGTTTTTCTATTTGAATAAATTGTATTCATTCATTTCATACTACATGTTAGATCATTTGGAACTATGTAAGATCTATTGTTCATGATGTTTCGTGATGTAATAGCATCATTTTCGCATTAACATTTAGTAGTTTTGCGGTAATGTGACACCTTAATTTCCTAACGGACAGCGAAACCTAAATACTTATGTTTCGAAATCCCTACGGAACGAAGTAGCAAAGATCGTTTGGGATTTAATGTAAACCCTCTCTTAAAATTGAACTTAAAAATGTATTAATGAGCGAGTGCATAGAATCGGTGCAAAACAAGGCAGTGAACTTGATAAAATTTATTCCTATACCTAGACTATTAACATTTTCATGCGTTTGCATGTTTGCTAGTAGAAGATAAGATACATTACTTGTTCTCGTTATTCAGAACAGTGTTCATTCCAGCTAATGCATGTACCATTGTTACTACTTACAAGCTAAAATGTGTGCACCTGTATTTGCCTTTCCTTTTAAAATGAAACCCATAAATAAACCTATCGTGAAAAGAAATTTATTAAACGTCATCCGCAAATATAGAGATGAGATATTTCGCTTTGTATAGAGCAGTAGTATTTCTAACGAAGCAATTCCAAGAGCTGAAAACGACTAATATCTAAGGTCACGTCACATATAATTACATGCATACAAAGCTTGTTACAGACTTCCGTGTTTCTCTATGCCCCTGTTCCTCCATTTCATCCCGATAATGCCGTTGGAAGGATGGATAGCACTTGCTGTTGCATACCAAGTGGCTTTCACCAGTCCAGCAATGCACAAGCTCTGGATAAATGATGTGCTTCCTCGTGCTACTGGGGAGGAGTATTTGGCATCACGTGGCATTAAGTCTTGTCAAACAAAGATATATCAATTCCATAACCCATATGGTTACAATGGACCAGGCCTATGGATATACACACCTCAGTAAACATTTTGCACAACCGGTTCTCGGCCCAAGCGAAAGTATGGGTTAGAAATACACAACGTCGTGCACAAAATAACATGCCGGACATGTGAACTGAAGTGAAGAGATATGGACGGCTCTTAACATCGAGGTCTTGAGAGCCGATGCGGGTATTTGAGGTGAGTATGGAGCAGCGCCGGAATGAAAGGGCGGTGGGAATGGGAGATCCCCGAGAAAACCAGTCGACCAACGCCATCGATTCCCACATGAGAAGATCAGGAGTTACCCGGCCGGGGATTGAACCCGGATCGCCTTGGTGGGAGGCGAGCACGCTAACCGCTCAGCTATCGTGGCCCCACGCCGGACATGACGAATGTCTTCCTGGGCAGCGGCTACTTTGCAAGCAGAATTTCTTCAAATGTAACTAATCACAGGTGTATTTAGTTAGAAAAAATGATCCAATTTTGGTTTTTCCGTCACATGAAACCCTTAAAAACATTGGTCCCATTCCTAAATAACGGAATGGTATATTTTTTAATTCGCAAAATAAAATTTATGTCACTTCTGAGAGCTCCAGGATATGAAAGCTTTTTAAAATTGACTGCATTAGTACAATTAAATAGTTTTTCACCAAGGCAGTTAGTGTTTATGTAACTGTAAATTAATTCATTGTATTTTCTGATTTCACATTCCTAACGCAGGTGTCTTTACATTTGTGTTTTACAGCATGCAGAGTCATCCGGAGTACCCATTCAACGACTCGTACTAATTCGGAAGACGAACGAAGCAAAGAGAATGTCCAGTGCATTTAGGCGAACACGTGGCAGCGCGTTTCAGTCTTGATAATTGTCATATATTTTAATTTTGATCAATAAAAAAATTTATGTATTTTGTATCGCTTCTTTTATTTTTACTACTAGCTGAAGACAATACTTCCAACAAATATCCTGATTTTCCACTCTTGTGAAGAGAGACCAACATTTACAGGAGTTTTGCTGTTGTTTTTCGCGACATACGACATAAGCATCCCTTCTTTATTGAGTGCTCACATTAACAGAGAAGGCTAAGGTGTGAGGATGGTAATCTGATCACATACATTTTGCTTTCTCCAGAGAACGAGTATCTCTTCTCCAGTTTCAAGAGTGGCTGATGCTCCAAGTTTCTGGATGCGCGATTACTGTGCGTAAGTAGTTCAGGCTTCGGACAACTTATTTACACTTACAAAATATTCCTGTTCTCAGTCTATTACAGCTTCCATGCATCTTATGGAATATGAACATGAAATGGTTTACAGTAAAATATGTAAACAAGCAAACGCTCTCATTTATGTTGCATGAAGTCGAAAGGTATGAATTCAACTCATCCGGAACTTCCAGGGATGCTATAAGTTGAAAATAAACAGTAAATTATAAGCAAGAACCGCACTTGAGGGCAGGAGAAAGAACATTGGCCTCCTTTGTCAAGTCTGCAGATAACAGATTTTTGGACACGTATATTATAGACGTAAGTAGAGACAAGAAAGTTTCGTGTCTTAAGGAACCTTTAGGATAGACTCCACTGTCCTATGGATTTTCCAGCTCCATCTTCAGCTGTTGTACCAGTGGGGACACAGTTTTACCTCAGACCAGCTGGCACGTGATTCGGGGCTTGTTTCCTAGCAGATATGTTATTGGCTCAGAGTTCACTTGGGCGTGTTTAATAAACTGTGACCCAATAGCAAACTAAACAGAAATGTAGGCCTACATGTGTTTGAAGTCTACCTTATCCTAAAACTAATTTGCCTAATTTTTTCAGTTCCTACACATAAGAGATTCTCTTACACTGTTAGCAAACTGAAATGTGTTTATTTACAAATGTATTTATAACCAAAAATTAAAATCTCTTTCTCAAGTTAAGATCTACGAAATACAATATGATTTTGTCTCAACTTCACCCTTAAATACAAAATGTATTTTTTATTTTCGAAGGTATACAAAACTTCACATCGCTCAAACATTTTACAAGCCTAACAAAGCAGGAATGTGAAAAACTGTTTCTCCTTACACCATAATTTTGTTGGGAAGAAATGTCCGATTTGCATACTATACGCATTCCCTACCTCGTATAATCTGTTAACGTTGAACTGAGCACTTTGGAACAGCCCTGCTCAGGATGTTCTTTCCTTTTCAACCATAGCATATCCTTCTACCATCTGCAGAATTAATATTGCCATAAGTTTATTAACTGTATTCATGCGTTATTTAAGTGAAACTGTAGTATTGTTAGGACTGTAACTGTGCTGCTGGCGTGCTAATACTTACTGCGATGCGTATAAAACAAGAAGCAATTATCACGAGAGTAACTTCATGTCACAATCATACATGACTTGTGCTGGGAACGTAGCTAACTGATGTGGCTTCATCAGTGTCATACTCACTTCTCAAATGAAGTTATTGACCTTAGGGGCAATTAAGATGGTAGAGCATCTTGAGGTAAATGGATATAAGAGCTATAATGTTAATATACGGAGATGAAATTTAACACATGGACAATACATTACATGAAAGACTGAATACTCGGGGGGAGCATTATTATTACTGATGATTACATTAAATATTTAAAGTGAGCCATTATAGTTACTGGGTTTATCCCACCTTGAGTTGAGTCTGGAGGTTGTCGTACAGAAGTAGTGTTACGGCGGTCGGCACAGCATGCTTCTGGGCGGTCCATCTCGGCTGACGTCACGTGGAGGAAAGACACCGTCCGCCACTCAGTATTCCCTGACAAAGGCTGTCCACGATAAAGTGAGCACTTTTTAAATCAACCTCAGAAAAAAGTCACTGTCCCTGTCGGCATATACTTTAAGGAGCGCACTGAGTGACATGTGCCCGGTAAAGTTGGCAACGACGGATGTAAAGTAGTTCCATATCTTAACGTCAAGTTAAAAGTGTCAGGTAACAATTTAAGAATAATTTAAATGATTTCTTTCGCTTTCTTTATTTTTTAATGCATCGAAGGGTAAAAATTAGCAGATTTGTAAAATATTTACTTTTTATAATAATTTCACCGATGTATGAAAATGTGACGAGGCCCATGGCAATGTTAATTTTACATAAGGAGGATTAACACGCAACGTGCATATAAGGAGATCTTAAGCAGGGCTTTCAAAAGTGCTCATTTTACCGTGAACAGTATATATCGGCGTCGCGTGATGCAATTGGGCCTGATTTCTCCTGCCCGGGGCGGAGGGGGGAGGGGGAATGAGTTTCCGCTTACTGGAGTTCGGCAGTGTGGGCCCCGATTGCAGCAACTAACTGCTGTCCTGGTTTATGCTTCAGTGTGAGACCGTGTTCAGGCAGGCCGTAGAGCTAAGACTCGCCCACACTATCATAACACACTAACGTTACCGACCATAAATGTATACGTTACACTCGCAATACAACATCAAGTATGCTGACATCTTAACTAGCTGACTGCCCGGAGATGTGCACCGTAGCATATACGTATAGGCTGTTCACTGTAAAATGAGAACTTTTGAAAGCCCTGCTTATGATCTACTTGTAAGCCCATTGTGTATCCTTCCCACATATGTAAAATCAACATTTTCGTGGATCTGCTTTCAGGCCCTACCTCCGCCTCTTGTTGAATAAAGCTTAACAGCATTCAACCTATAGTAACCTTAAGCACTTCTGAAAGCAAGACTATCTGAACTCACAATATTTTATATACGGTAAATAAGAGTAAAAGAATTGTAACTTTTGTACATCTTTGTAAAATATGACAACAAGGGAATTTGAAGTAATATATTTGTGTTAACATACAACCGCGCATCATCAAAATATTTTAAAATACAAATATGTCTGTACAGGGTGGCTCACCTAAATCTTTCACCGCAAATATTTCGGTTTTAAAGGTGCTATTCATGTGTTGGTTTCACATAATTGACGTTTAGACAAGGGCTCATAATTGCAACCCAGACACAGATTTTAATAAGTATTAGAATAGGTATCTGTTGCACCAATACACATTTTTTTTTTTCAAATGGAGCAATGACTAATCATATCAAGAAAATAAAACTATAGGAAATTATAATGTCCTTGGTATTTATTTGCAGGATTATATTGAAAGTAGTTTACGTTTTACCATAATATAACACTTTTAAATACAGACCGTTGTCTACCCTAATTTAACTACTTAGTTACTAGGCTACGTTGTTCGTATGTGTGTTTAGATTTCGTTTCCATTACACTGTTTGCATTTGGATTGCCTTATGAGTACTTTGTGATAATTCATACTACCTAGACGTTGGACCTGCAGGAAGATGGTATTTACTAATGCTGCGAAGGACAGTCTTCTCTTTCTTCTTCGGAATGCTCAGTATTTTAAAGTTAGTTTCGTTTTCCTTAAGAGAGTTCATATAAAGGGTACAGTTAAATGGAGCACAGACAAATGAAGGCATTTAACATTGTCATTACGATAGCACGTAAACTAACTGCTATAGAATCCTGTTCATCAAATCTGTTTTCCGAAATGCAACTCCCACTTTTCCGCCGTACATGCGAGAATAGTAAATTAATGTTAAAAAATTACTGTAATGGATATCGTCCTTCCCCCAGAATAAAAATTTCAAAAGCTCAATTTAAGAGATACGATTTTTTCCATTCAGAGTGCGATATGGCATAGCGTTGTTCTGAAAATCCGCACCTGCTCCTATTAAAGAATTTGTTCGTTGCAACGCCTAACATTATATATTTTTCTGTGACTGTAGGGTTAAAATGTAAAAAAAAAAACCTAGCCAGGTAACATGCCATATTGTCCTGTTTGACATCCTCACCGAGGGAAGACAGTCAAAACACATGAGTGGACATAACCTTCAAGAACTGGTGGATAACCAACCTTTCTAACATACCTTCCAGAGGTACAAGTTGACCCAAACTATGCAAAGAAAATATTCTCCAGGCCGTGACACTATCGCAACAATAGTGGATTCTTCGAATAATTGATGCAGGGTGATTTTCCGCAGAGATTTCTCTTCTGAAATGGCAAATTTTGATCGTTATATCGAAATTAAAACGTAAATAGTTGGGATAGGTAGACCTTCGCCAATCAGAAGACGCACAATTGTGATACCTCCGTACGAATTGAAGCCTTTTTCGCTGTTAGTCGTCCTCAGCAATAGGCAAGTGTAGTGATCAGCCATCTGATTCGGAGCCACGAACGCAAGAGGTTTGGCCATACTGTCGTTTGGTTCGTTTGAGTTTCTGAGTTCCTCACATGGATCGCGTCGGCACACCTTCGCAGCCGACATTCGCCTATCGCAAGTGGCTTTCTGCATTTATTTACAGTGGAATCGCCCGTCTAATCACGGCACATTTTAAGCGCGGAAGCACGCGAACTGTTAAATACTATCAACCTTGATCACACAGCTGATAATGATCCACATTTCAGGATATGACTAATCTCTCGTTTTGCCCGCGACAGTATAAGTTGGTATACTTGCAGAGTGCCTACATCTCACCTTGTACGCTCACAAAGTCGGCTCACGACATGCGCTCTATTTCATTGGATATGTTGATATCAAGTGCAACGGGTGGTCGTAATAATAGACTAGAACGTGGTGTATAAGTTGGTATACTTGCAGAGTGCCTACATCTACCACCTTGTACGCTCACAAAGTCTGCTCACGACATGCGCTCTATTTCATTGGATATGTTGATATCAAGTGCGACGGATGGTCGTAATAATAGACTAGAACGTGGTGTATAAGTTGGTATACTTGCAGAGTGCCTACATCTACCACCTTGTACGCTCACAAAGTCTGCTCACGACATGCGCTCTATTTCATTGGATATGTTGATATCAAGTGCGACGGATGGTCGTAATAATAGACTAGAACGTGGTATATAAGTTGGTATACTTGCAGAGTGCCTACATCTACCACCTTGTACGCTCACAAAGTCTGCTCACGACATGCGCTCTATTTCATTGGATATGTTGATATCAAGTGCGACGGATGGTCGTAATAATAGACTAGAACGTGGTATATAAGTTGGTATACTTGCAGAGTGCCTACATCTACCACCTTGTACGCTCACAAAGTCTGCTCACGACATGCGCTCTATTTCATTGGATATGTTGATATCAAGTGCGACGGATGGTCGTAATAATAGACTAGAACGTGGTGTATAAGATTCCGTACAAAATGGAGTAAATCAGTACCGCTTATAAGCATCACTTTAATATTTATACTAGTTAACGGGGACTCAATGTCTTGATAAAACATGGCTAACACGTCCTCAAGATGTCATGACATTGGGATATTTGAACATTACTGTATATGTAAATGCGTTAAACACATACGACGTTAATCATTTGACAGATACATCTCTAAAAGTTCTTGAATTATAGTTTTATACTCTGTACCTTATTTGCCCAATGCTACGCTTAAGGTGTCCCGTATGTAAATTTATATGTTTTTTTAATTTTGGGACGGGGGTTTGCATTATTATAATTCCCTCGAAAAACTTGCAATGTAAAGATTGCAACTTGTAACGATTGAGTTGGTATTCATGGAGTTATACAGTAATTTAAAAGGAAAATCTGGCTAATGTCGTGCTACTAGTGACCAAGCCCGTTTATTGGTCAGTTTCACCTTATTGCCTCCATTCCATGCTCATTGGCCGGCAAAGACCATTATGCTGCGAAAGTGAGAATGTAAGTTCTAGTGATTGAGAGTAACTTTTAAGCCGAACGCGCACAGTATGGGCAAGGTACTGAAGTGATACAACCGATGTCTAAATGGAGACTAACAGAAAATTATCCCACAATTTTCTTAGTAAGTTAACATCCGTACAAACTGTTTCCGGTGCAGCCATCTTGCAATCCTTGATTACTATGGAAGTACAATGCAATTTCCAACATACACCAGTTTCCATTCATTCAACAACATGCATAGAACCATTATAAAAGAACTGCAGTGTTTACGTCTAACATATACGTTCCTCTCAGGTCATATTTATTTATTATTGTACTGTAAGTGTGTTATTTGTTTAGCAATGAGACAATGGCGCGATATGATTCAGCACAAGTTGTAAGATGATAACGCATTGGTAACCAAAAGTCAAAGAGTAGTTGAAGGAGATTATGAAAATATATGTCATATGCTATTTTTATTATCATTCATTCCCACATATACCGGAATAACAATCACTTCATATGTCACAAAATCCAAGAGTACCTTAAAAAAACAGCATTGAAGTACTTTTTAAATCATTCATGTGTTAGTAACTCATTCACATGACTTATAATTTGGTCGCCAAAATATTTTAATTTCTTAACCCTTTCGAACCCACTTTAACTTGCGTTTTAATGTGTTGCAAACTAAAAAAAAATTATGTGTGCTGTACTTCAGTCGACACAACAATTGCTTCGTTGTCACAGCCAATGAGCTGTAGGATATTTGTTCGACAACAGTTATAGAACCAATTACTACTTAGACCAGTAAGACTGATTGCGAATTATTCACCCACAATTAAGATCATTGGTCATCGAGTTTCGCAGTGTACAGTACAGACAAAAAGTTACCTACACGTGCGTAATGTACACAATTGTGTACACTGGGTCTGAATAGGTTACAATTACAATTAAAAACCAAAATGTAAGAAACTTAATAAATAAAGATAGATTCAACAATATAGCTACGAGATATACACAAAGAAAAATATTTCTCTGCAATATTATTTTGATCTTCACCACAAAATTATGTAGTGACCACAAAAGATTAATAGAAACAACTGAATAATTTCGTTCTCACTTAAAAAAAAAATGCCAAGATGAATTTCTACAAAACATTACTGAAATATAGTTGCAGTCTGTTCACAAATAAATAATTTCACAACTCGAAGTAACAGCAGTAATTTTACTAAAATTTTCTACTTAGAAAGTTTAATTTAATATGCTAAACAATAAGTCTCATTTTACATTAACGTTTACACTTAAAAATATGTAATATGTCAGTTTATTGTTTTTTCATCATTCGGGCTAAAATTATTTATTTGTAACCTTAGGAATTTTTTCACTATCATTAGATTAAGAAAATAATTACTTAATATGCGAAAACAATTATTGTTTATAAAATAATCACTTAATATGCGAAAACAATTATTGTTTATAAAATAATCACTTAATATGCGAAAACAATTATTGTTTATAAAATCCTTTTACTCGAAGTCATTTATGTAATATAAATTTATAATCATGAAGAAAATGTAACTTATTACGACATGGCCGGCAAAACTAAACTGTCCAGGAGATTTGTTGCATTTATAAACATTATGAAACATTTTTTTTACAAACCTAGAATATCTTCAGGACTTAATAGAATGTTTTAAACCAAATTACAGGTAACATATGAACCGTGCGCTTATATGATACCATATTAAATTATGTTTGAATTACTGCATTGTCTGAATAGTTTATTTGAAACATGGTTTATTAACAATACATACAAAACATTTATTTAAAAAATAAAATAATAAATGACACATAATCATGGATTGAAAAACAATTCCACATTACCAAGCATATGCATATCGCCAGTAGTACCAAATAATTTCCGATACACCCAAATCTGATCACCAAGTTCCAGCTTCATCTTCTTACATGAATGCATAGAAACATTTCCAAAAACACTTATTGCAGCAGTATTGTCTACCTTGCAATTATGAAATAGAAAAGTCTTCCAACAGATTATCCTGTTTGGATCAATCTCACTAATATCCTTTGATGCAGGCTCATTCTCTACATGAGACCATCTGCAGAAACACATTTCCAACCAACCACTGCCAGCTTTAGCAATTATTCTTTGAAGACCAAAAGGGTACAGAAAATTCAACAAAATATAACTCTTTCTATAGCAAGGATCTTAACTGTTCAAGACCTATCACCTTTATTGACATCCTTAGTAAAACACACAATATTACGATAAACCTTCCTCGGGTAATAACCACAAGAATGAATTCTCCTCCGATTCATGTCAGGATGAAATCCGTAAAAACTCATAATGAATAATGTTAACAATCGCAAAAATTATTATAATATGCCAAAATGAATTAAACTATTAATGCAACACAGATACACACCTCAAGACAAGGTAAGAACACAAAAAAAAACCGAAAACCGAAAAGTGTAGGATCAGCCCGCACCTACTACTTTAACCTACTCGCTCGGCATTTAACATGCGAATGGTGAAACTCCGTGGCAGCGCTCCGTATCTCTATATGCTGCCCCTATGTGCTGGGACTTTATCACCAGATGTACTTCCGGGGCCCCACCAAGCCGCCACTTCCGGGCGTAAACAACTTCCTGTTACAACCAAGCGCAATGCACTATCGCAACTGATAACAACATCCTGTTACCTGCAACACACACACAAGTGCAAACGTGTTGGCCAACATAACCATTTGATCCACCAACTTAACAAACGCAATTACTCCTTTCGGGCATGTTAAAAGGATCACATTGAGAGGAAAAGAGGGGGGAATGAATTTAACTCTTCTTGCATGTCTTTTGTCAATCCAATGTTATTTATATATATTTCTGTGTACCATGTTGGACGTTTTCCTGAAGAAGCTCCATAAATTTCGCTATTAATTTTAATAACACGATTTTCGAAGGGTGCACTTTTTGAGTATCTAGTGTGATATCCTTGACGTGTATTTATATCACTGCGTATATTTAATAGCATAAAATAAATGTTCAAATATTCCCCTCCCCCTCAATAAACCCCCCTTTTCAATATAAAGAAAAGGAATATAAAAATATGAAAAACACCGCAGTACATTTTGTACCTACAAAACCTTTATTTACAAAATAAAATGTACATAACACATCATCCGGAGTTCTCATTCCTATGTTAAATGCCGAGCGAGCAGGTTAAAATAGTAGGTGCGGGGTGATCCTGGACTTTTCTGTTTTAGATTTTTTTTGTGTTCTTACCTAGTTTTGAGGTATGTATCTGTGTTGTATTAATAGTTTAATTCATTTTTGTATATTATATTAATTTTTGCGATTATTAACAGTATTGATTATGTGTTTTTTTTGCAGATTTCATCCTGACATGAATCGGAGGCGAATTCGTTCTTCTGGTTACTACCCGAGGAAGGTTTATTGTAATACTGTGTGTTTTACTAAGGGTGTCAATAAAGATGATAGGACTTGGACAGTTAAGATCATTGATATAGAAGAGAGTTATATTTTGTTGTATTTTCTGTACCATTTTAGTCTTCAAGGAATAACTGCTACAGCTGGCAATGGTTTGCTGGAAATGTGTTTCTTCAGAAGGTCTCATGTCGAGAAGGAGCCTGCACCAAAGGATATTAGTGAGATTGATCCAAACACAGGATAATATAAAATTATAAAATCATAATTTAACGGCGTTTATTTTAAAACATGTTTTATAGCTATTACTAATCTTTGCAGCTTATTTACGGGTAGCGGTGGTGTAGTGGTTAGACAACTCGCCTCCCATCGAGGCGAACCTGGTTCAATTCCTGGTGGGGTCACTCTCAGATTCTCGCTCATGGAATCGTGCCGGACGATACCGCTGACCAGCGGGTTTTCTCGGGGAACTCCCGTTTCTCCCGCCCTTGCATTCCAGCGTTGCTCCACACCCACCTCACTCCCCCCTCCAATCGGCTTTCAAGAGCACGCAGTTAAGAGACACCTACATCTCCCAACTCCACTTCGCTTCAGTTTATCAACTCCCGTAAATGGCTTATTGATATATTTTAATAACAGGTTTAAGAAAAGCCCGTAATATTTGCTCTGCAGCCACTAAATTAGCAGCAAACAACATCATTGGAACAATGATGAAATATTATCAGCACATTGTACTGGAACACGGGGTCTAAGTATGATTAGCGATGACATCACGCGCTTGGTAGCAGGCGTATTAGATAACAGCTGGTTCCTCAGGGGCTGAGCTAAGTCGCTCTCCAACAGCTGCGGAGATCGCAACCAAGCAAGCGCTAACCTACAGTAGCAAACATGGCGGCTTTGGTTCCTAGCGTAACGTTCAACAACGGCTACAAGATGCCCATCATAGGCCTGGGCACTGCAATGGTGGGTCAGCTAACAACATTCCTCACCAGGGGCGTATACAGAACTATTTAATTTTCTTGCGGGAAGTGATTCATAGTACGTATATCGACATCAGTGGTTTAGTATTTATGTTAAAAATGTGGCGAGAGGGAGATTATTACTATTATCATAATTATATTATATATAAAACTAACACCAAATCTAAAATACAACATGTTTGGTTTGTAAATGTAATAATTATTATAAACCATAACAACGCGTTTTTATAGCAATTATTAATCTTCGCAGCTTATTTACGTGTTTCTTTCCACTGCTACTGGCTTCAATTGAGCACTATAGGCTATCTATAAAAATGAGGTACATATAAATAAATATTACGTTATAATATTAATAGTATTAATAATGACACGGACATTCAAAGGACGGTATTTGTAAGCCATTTGAAAGATAAATTTAATCGAAAATACTTATTATATTACTCTGCTGTTAGCCTCCGATCTTGTGGATAAGCATTTCCGTTCCTGTCACCGAAAGTTGTATTTGTGAGTGATTGTATTCGTCTGTGTTACCCGTAATTGTAAAATTTCACGAAGGATTAATTATTAATAGAAATACCCAAGAAGTATAGTCACGTACAGTACTTGGTGACCCAAGTAGGCCCGTCGTTATATTTTGACGAGTTTGGGCAAAGTAAAATAACTTCTTCTTTAAATTACTTTGAAACGAACTTAATTTTTTGCTGCACTCATCCAAAATTTCTAGAAAAACTCTTCCTTTACTTATGGGGGAAAATCACCGCAATAGCTCCCAAAGAAAATGGCCGAAAGAAACTATTAACAGACAGTGCAACAAATGGTAGTTTATAATTTTTTAGGTCGTGGGAATATTTTCTAAAGTTATAAGCCAGCCAACTGGAAACTTTGCCCTCAAAGACTATTGATAAGTTACCGCGTAGCCAGACAGTATAATTTAAATGCACTTGTCTATAGGGCTTCAGCCATGTCAGAGTGTGATACGTAAGTATAAATTTATTTTATTAAGAATGATTATGTTTAATTTCAGAATTTAAAACAAACATTGATCAAGTAAGAATGTATGAAGAAAGAGTTCAAAACATCTTATCATTACATAAGACATTGTCCACCTTATGAACGGTGGAACGAGCTTACAACTGGATAAAATTAAAAAAAAAAAAAAAACGATAATAATCGCAGAGAAACTCTGATATACTGCAAGGGAAAAAGAATGTAAGAGTCTATAAATTAAGGAGTAATCGGCAAATTCAGAAAGGAATTATCTGTGTGCAGAAATTTTTCAAATTTGCAATGCCACACTGGCAGAATTTGAGAAACCATTTCCAAGAATCCGCATTCAAATATATGGCTTTTGGCGGATGGAAACGAATGTTATGTAAGTTGTAACACCCGATAGTTAAAATAATTATTTGTGAGAGGAACTCACATCTGGTGATGTAAACATTCCAGGTATCCAGCGATGCGGTGGAAGCGGCCTTGGAGGCTGGATACAGACACTTCGACACAGCCTACGTGTACCGCAACGAGGCCGCCATAGGAGAGGTGTTGAAGAAGTGGCTGGACTCTGGTAGAGTCAAGCGAGAGGAACTCTTCATCGTCACCAAGGTAACGTATAGTCTATTCATAGTAAAGTGCACAATTTTTGAAGTCCTCTCATTTGGAATAATAGTCAATAAATGTATTTTATTGTAACCTTCGACGTTAACTTTCGAGTACGGTGAAATATGTACACTGTGTTTATTACTTACATGGCAATACAAGATGTCACAAAATTGCAAGTCAATACTTAGGGGAAACACTCCTCACAACTTGAGGATGCAAAAACGTTATATGAACGTAGGTCCGCAAATGCTTCGTTTCTTCACTACATCTCGTAATACATAACGTACAGTGTATGGCCCGCGGGCTGGATCACGTTACTGTGGAATGCCAGTCCAGCGTTCGTTTGCGTGATACACGTCTCGCACTACGACACATACTCCTTGAACAGTAAGAACTGCACAGGAAGTAGTTACACATGTGCGAAGGCTTATTGTCGGCACTAAAGGAATCGTTCAAAATGCCTTCCATCAGCACGAACACATACATCAACTCTCCGTGGATGAATCCCTGGGAAATTCCTGATTGTTTCGCAACCCGCCACTATTTTGGTTACTGAGGTGTCCCTATTGTCCACTGGGGTCGCATACACAAGTGCCTTTAAATGACGCCACAAATAAAAGTCTAGTGGATTAAAAATTAGGGCTCCTCGGGGACTGGTATGGGGCTGCCAATTACAGCTGCGATGGCATTCCACAGTATCATGATCCAGCCCGCGGGCCATACACTGTACATTATGTTTTACGGGCTGTAGTAGAAATTTTTTCATCCTCCAGATGTAAGGAATGTTTCCCCGAAGTACTAACATGCAATTTTACAACATAGTGCATCTATAAAAAAAACGGTGCAAGTATAAAAATTGGCTGACGGAAAAAAAGTAACTATAGGCGCAAAAGTGCTCACTTTACTGTGAACAGTCTATACCGCTGTCTTCCGTTGTTCTTTGATGATAGAGGTGGCAATGGCCATGACATGGCGTTATTGGTGGGTGATAACAGAACGCCAGATTGGATCAAAATTTCAAGATTTGGCTTGGAATGATTAGATAGAACTGGCTTCGCTCGAGGAAGGATAGAGTTTTGTTGAATTATGAGGAGGGATTGGCTCTGCTTTGTCAATGTTTTCCCGAGGAAGCCTATGGAATAATAAATTCTGCAGGATGCATAGATGTATAGCCTAAGAGTTAAAGCAGTGTTTCCGATACACCCCACTAGGGATTGGTTCTGGTAGGATGTGGTAGTGAAATTAGGTGCTGGTTCTGCCGGTAAAAATTGTCTTCCACTGTGTGTTGTGCTTAACGAGCTGCAGTTGACCTACGTGGCACTGATAGATTCGCATGCATTTGTAGATAACAAGAGTAACATTATCTTTATTAATATTAGCTTAATATGTAACTGTTTTTATTTACTGTCCTATGTTAGTTTGATGTATAGGTTGGTTTAGGTGGACCTGTTATGCTGTACTACTCGGTTGTAGGCTATGGGGAATACCATTGTCTCTTCATACTATTTTGAGATATATATTATGAGTGTCTTGTGAGTAGTTTATATTAGGAAACACACGGTCCTAAAATTTTATAATATTTTATATCGATGTGTTGTTTTCTGAGCATAATAGTACATTTTCCCATTGTATGACATGACCAAATAAAAAAATACCTGCAATTTTCCCATTGTATGACATGACCAAATAAAAAAAATATCTGTAATTTTCCCATTGAATGACATGACCAAATAAAAAAATACCTGCAATTTTCATGAAGTTTGCCGGTAACGATATTATAGGAAAGGGGCGTTTTTTTTTGTGTTTATTAAACTTATTCAGTTTTTTTCCATTCACAATATTTTAGCACTTTTTTGTGAATAAAAATATTCCCGTATTGTTTCCTTCGCTACACTTGTACGATCGTGTGGACAGTAGTTGGCGCAGTGGGTAAAGCACTCACCTCACACCAAGACGAACGAGGTTCGATTCCTGGACGGGGCAACTCCCAGATTCTCGTATGAGGGAAATATGTCGGATTATGCCACTGGTCAGCGAATTTTTTTCACGGGAATCTCCCGCTATAGTTAATCACCGGATTCTCCGATCCGGCCATCCAGATTTCGAGCAGGCCATGGCCTATTCACTCCCCGTTCCTCCTTCTCTTAGCAACTTGTTCCTTGTGTAGTGACCTCGCTGTCGACAAGATTTTCCGACCTACGTACATTCCTATTTTTCGCCCCCTCCCCCCTTGTATTTGGTGGTCGGCAAAATCGAATTATTCTCGAAATCAGTTTTTATTCAAATAGTCTCGTCTAAAATTGAATCAACAATTCGGATTCCGAATATTCGGCTACCTTATCCGTTTGCGTCATTGCGTCTTAATCGAAGTAAATGAATTTAATGCTGCCTCAAGATAATAGAAAGTACTTTCGTGAAGCGAGTAAATTAATGGAATGTTTGATTGAGGTCACGAAAGTTCAGTTATAATATTAATTTGTTTTCGAAAAGGTAACGTTTTAAATTCTCGATCAATTTTCGTCCTAATGTGCATTTCGGAGCTGTCGTAAACATTTGGAACTGGCACAGAGGGCCTTTTACGTTGTTTTATTTCTGTCCACAATCTGTTCTCGTCAATGATAAATACATTTTCTCAGGTATTTATTTAGATGAGTTGAAAGGCATTTGCAATCCTCGAAAAGTTACAAAATTTAAAACAATTAATAATATTTATTTTCGGAAACCTAATTATTGCCATAGCTGCCATTCACTTCCCTTATATTCGAATGAAACACTCACGAAGTGAATATGTATTAACATGAAACGAACGAAAATTCGCAAGAGTGAAGCGAATCATTCTTCATTTAACAAACTGAATTTTGGGTGGAATTTTGCTTCCTGTAAGTAGAATATTCGACATGAACTGTGTATAAAGAAAAAAAAAGAAAGATAAGATTTTAAATCTTCGTACAAATATGGCAGAAAGTTAAATGCCAATTGCTGATGACCTTAAAAAATCACGTAAAATTTGTAGTGTACCTAGTGACATCTGTTTTTGAGAAGGAAAACTTCAAACCGAATGACTCACTCGAATACGACGGACAAAAATCGAAAATTCGATTATACAGCAACAATCGAATATTCGAATTGTTTTCATTCGATTTTGCCCATCCCTACTTGCATTCAGGTGCTGCTACACATCCTCCTCACTTCATCCTCATCGGCTCTCGAGAACTCGTTGTTAAGGGTCCTATGTACCTGCGCGTCCAAGGTCAAGAAGCGAGGGAGCGATACGGGCGACACTAACACTCACGCCTAGTGCCTCATAGCTTCTACGCGCAAGGCGTGCAGTGTTTACGTCCTAATACTTTACTGTGTAAACTAGATCTACAACTGTGGGGTTTTATTACACGCGATTAAAGTACACAGATCAAACTAGTTGTGTACGATCGTACTTTTCTCTTACCGCTTAAAGAAACTTCATAGCCAAGCTTTAAATATGCGATATTTGACCACTTTCACGAATTTTTTCCTCCATTAATACACTTAATATGATACAAGTAAAAAGATAGCGTTATAGACAATAGCTTTTTTTAAAATCCTTTCTGGCAAAACTTCGTATTTCCAGAACAATTATTTACCGAGACACGCGTTTAAGCGCAAACAGCGATTTCACAGAAAACGTTTCAGTTCATAGGACCTTTAAGAGCCGCCCAGAACTCTTCACCTCACTTGTACGATGGTTGATGTCATTCAGACGACAGACCGTCTTCTTCGTCTTCCAGCTGCCGCACACGGGCAACAGGGCTGAGAGCGTGGAGAAGTACCTGAAGAAGTCGCTGGAGGCGCTCCAGCTGAGCTACGTTGATCTGTACCTCATACATACACCTGTGGGCTTCGTGGATACGGAGAACCCTAGCGACCGGGCTCTAGACATGAACACGGACCATGTCAGTATCTGGAAGGTAGGACATGCACGCATGTCGTAGATAATTAAGTACGTCACAGCTGGATTCATTTTATTACGGGAAATATTATCTGATTGTTTCTCTCATAAGTGTAAATTACTAGGGATTAGCCCGTGACCGTGTTTTCAGAATGGTCACGTGCCTAGAATAGTTACGATGTTACAAATGTTTGTTATCATACAAAGACTGAAGAAAATGATGATGTGAAATTAACTCAACATTGGATATAGTTCTATCCACTAAGCCACTGCGGCCCCACTTGGGATCGCTCTAGCCACTGGGCCAATAAGTCCCCACTTGATGTGAAATTAACTCAACATTGAAGCGAGACATTTAGAGTAAAAAATTATATATATTCCATTACCTTCATATCTCTATGCAATAATCTCTATGCATTAATACAAAACTTTCATAGGAAAAAGTAATTAAAAAATTAGTTTTTAGGGTCAAAAGTCATTATTGCGTAATCTGATCTTGCTGAAATCCGAAGTTGACCTATATTAGACCCCGAGGATTGGCTCTGCTAAATTTGAAGAACTTTTGTTAAGTTTCAAGGGACTTAGAAGTATTAAAGACGGACAGAGGAGTCTACTTATTATATAAGAGGAGGAGGATATTTATCGTGTGAAAATTAAATATAGTTATACTGAAAAATATAAGAACATAAGAATAGTACTTTATAGTCCCGAGTGATGTCCAAATATTGCTTAAGTCAGCTATGAAATTAGTTATGGATATTTATTTACAATTTCAGTGTGCGAGGTTTAAACTTCACAAATGTGAAACTTAAATATTATTTCTCCTCTCCTTTCATCACAATTTCCAGATGGACAGTGAATGTCTTCGCCTGCATGTTTACGTGATTGGGAATTTTCGCTCAAACAATACGCGACGCTAGCTAAATGTTTTCTGACGCTCTTGTTGAAGGCGATGGAGGCTCAGGTGGACGCAGGACGGGCGCGCTCCATCGGCTTGTCCAATTTTACCTCCCGTCAGATAAAGCGCATTGTGAAGGAGGCTAGGATCCGGCCAGCCAACCTGCAGGTAGAGTTGAACGTCTACTTCCAGCAGAGGGAGCTGGCGGCGTTCTGCAATGCTCTCGACATCACCGTGTGCGCCTACGCCCCTCTGCGGTCACCAGGTCTGTCGGAAGATTCCAAGTAAGTTACATTTTCTCCCGGTGAGCAGTCGTACGCCTCTCATAGAGTTTAGTCTCGCGCGAATACAACGGTATTTGAGGCGGTGCAAATGCAAAACTCACTCGCTTCACTTTCGCCCTGAAATTAGCTGCAGGCGTGATGAAATTATCATGCTGCCAGAGAGTTTCTTTTAACCCGTTATTCTATGATTTTCTTCTGTATTGTGCTATGCAGGGGATAATTAACTTTGTTTCTTAACTAACACTCTTCATATTGTGCTGGTTCAGAACTCATTCTCCAAAATTATGTAGCGTAACTTTCGATGTAAATTCAAACTTTGCAACTTTAAGTAATTATGAAACAACTTGATTTTTTTTTTTAAATACTGGTGTATAATGAAAATTTTATTATGTTGCCAGACAACCACTGCCGTGTTCGCATTGTATTTAAAAAAATAACTTTAACTGTAGTGAGATGCAAATCAGTCATATTTTAGGATTTTGATACTACGAAAGACGAAAAAGATTTTCTGTTAAAACAGTTTGGGTCTTAATATTACTTACGTTAACTTTCACTCAGTATACGTATTAAAAAATAAATAAAACTAAAATGTATAAATCGGGTACTGGAATGTTAAAAATATACCATTCGGATGTCTGAAATTTCCGTAAATCTATTCACTTGTCCAAGACTACATGTTGGCCTGTAAGCTGGACTTCGAGTTACGTACTCTACTGATATCTATGCACGTGTTAACGCTGTCTTTACACAGAAAAGCTTATGCAGAGGAACGTATCCTGTGATATATTCTGAAACATGTGTTTGGGGAGGCATGTGTCCAGTCAACAAGGGTTCTGTGCAGGATGCCGCTGAAAGATCCTGTAGTTCTCGATGTTGCCAAAAAGCACGGCAAGACGGCAGCGCAGATTCTCCTGAGGCACCTCATACAGAAGGACATCATTGTAATTGCAAAAAGCACCAACCCTTCTCGAGTCAAGAAGAACTTCCAGGTGAGATGTGTTGGCATCTCAGCCCAGCTCTGGGCCGTGAGGCATGCAATTATAACGAGGCTACACGATGATGATATTCAGCACCTTTCATGGACTGGCTATACAGAAACTAAATATATGATATTATTGTTACGCAAAGTGAATTTTGAAGAGGTAATTTACATACATTCCTCATTAAAAAAAACTTATCATAGCGCTACTTTAATACTACATTTGGTAATGTTTCCTTTAAATAGAAAGTAAATAAAAAATATTGTTTTATGTGGAAAATAAATGATAAGCCACTCTCCGAAATGGAAAAATATAGTGCCCCGTAGTAAAATATATGAAAATTGCCGAAGTGTTGAAATACACAAAGCAGCCCGAATAATTTCTTAAAATATGGAAAATATATATAAATCATGTTTTTTTGTAATTCACAAAATATATCTAACGACTTATTATTACATAATTATATATACAATAATTAATATTTATATTACCAAACAAATACAAAATAATTCTTATTGCACTTATTGCGTCCTTTGCCAATCCCATTTTACTGATAGTCAGAATTATTTGAAAAGTTGATAAAGTAAGACCTGTTGCTAACTAAATTATGAATTACTTGTTTATTTTAGCGTGTTTAAACACTTACGAATCTACCTGCATGGTGACCTGAGTTTCCTGTATTGGACTGATCCATCGTTTTGTATGTCATTCTCTATTTGTTTCTTGATTTGAAGTTTTAGGAAAGGAACATACCGAAAATACATGAATTAATTTTAACTAATGGTATTAAAATTCTGTGTGAGAAAAACATGCTATATGTTTTGGCGTAAGAACAATGGACATATATCTAACCTTTAAACAAATGCCGAATACAGAGTAATATCAATTTGACGAAAAAAAAAATGTTCAGTTACTACTGAGTGTTAAATGGTGACGATAAATTCTATATGACAAAAAATTTTCGTACTAAAATGACTTGATGCAACATGGGTACATATGACAATGTTTCAAAATTTCAAAACGCCCTCAGATGAGTCCTGTTCTTACCACGATACGGACAAACCTATGTTCCCAGGTGTTCGACTTTCAACTGGACACAGACGACATGGAGAAGCTTGATGAGCTTGATGAAGGTCCCAAAGGTAGAAGCAAGTTTGGCGGGAAAATGATGAAAGGGTAAGTGTTTAAGGAAATGCCCTTTACACCATCTGATAAACTTAGCCTATCAGAAGCCAACCATGTTGCAATGATAACGGTGTTCCACTCAAATCTCAGCAATTTTCATTTCATTATTTCAGCCTGAACAAAACATATTTTCAAATTGTTAGTAGAATGATTATGATCAGTCGGATGCAAAGAGATAGGAGTCAGGCGCCGCCATCTTGAATTTCCCTTTTTCCTCAAAATTTCTCTGTTCCATTCGAAATCAGCCATTTTTCGCTTAAAATTTCCCCTTTTCACTTAAAATTTTTTAACTTTTCCCTCAAAAATCACCGATTTCCTCATTTGCAAAGAACGAACCCATCATTTGCAGAAATGAGCCACTGGAAGGATTATACCTTGATCTTGACCATCACACATGTAAATATATATGAAACACATAAATATATGATAGGAACAGTCATAATTATGTATAAAATAAATTTAAAATAATTTATATATATATATATATATATGCCTACAAGCATATTAAAGTAACATATTGTTATGTAAGTATCTGCGGGTTTTCTTCCTGAGAGAACGAGTAAGTGGGTTTTCTCAGAGTTCTCCCATATTTTTTTACAAATAAATTGTACAGTAGAATGCCTTTTGTGTGCACAAGTTCGGCTCTTTACTTTAAAAATAATTACATTTATATAGAAAAAAAATGGCAGGTGTTGACACCATGATGTAAACATCGACTTGGAAGCTCTCTCTCATCATACTAAGTAGATGAATTGCTGAGGAGGATTGCTGAGCAAGAATATTGCAGATGATTGATTAGGTGGATTGCTGAGGATTTTGGACGATTATTGAGGAGGATTGGTGAGGATTGTGGAGGATTTTGGATGATTTTGAATGAGGATTGCCAAGGATTGTGGAGGATTGAGGCATGGATTTCAGAGGAGGATAATTAAGGATTAGGATTAATCGAAGGATTGGGATTGATCCAAGGATTGGGATTGATCGAAGGATTGGCATATGTTGCTGTGGATTGTGGAGGAGCATTTTGTGGATTGCGGAGGAGGATTGCGAAGGATTAGAGTGTATTGGTTCAGATTGGTGTGTGGATTGGCATGGATTGGTGTGTGGATTGGTGTTGATTGCTGACTGTGGTGCTGATTGAGGGGGATTGATGTGAGGATTGACGTGTGTACTGGTGTGCGAATTGCTGTATATTGGTGTGGATTGATGATTGTGGTGATGATTGCGGTGCTGATTGATGGAAATATTGCGAGATTGATCCAAAGATTGATGAAAAAACAATTCTTAAATTAATTTCTAAGAAATTTTTGAATACATGTGTTTCTTAATTTTGTGATTTTATAAAATTCTCCAGATTTTCTTTTTAGGTTCAAGGTTATACAAGGTCATGGGCATGGTCTCAAGGTTACAGATGTGAGGTCAAGATAAATGTCACCCATATGTTACCCATAATGGTCGGATCATCAGTGCCCAGCTAATGTGTCGAAAATGTAAACAAGTGACAAACTAAAAAACTAATATGGCGGGTGGAATGCATTGGATAGAATGAGCAATGGTGAGAGGGTAGAGGAGGTGAATGTTAATACTATATGATTGATTTGGGGGGGGGGGGGTAAGGTCTGCTGGGCGTGCTGCTGTGGGGGACCTCCGGAAATGTAAGTTTTTAAATAAATCATTAAATATTGTTTTAAAATAATTTTATATTAATTTTTAAGATATTATTTATAAATTTTTGTCTGCTTTTTTGGAGTATTTTGTGATTTTTTAGGTTCAAGGTCTTACAAGGTCACGGGGTGAAGGTCAAAGGTCAATTTCAAGGTCACTCGGATTCAATAGAGTGGTTGAGTGACGTCATGACATGACAGCCGAAAAGCCGCAGTGCCAGAACATTATGCCAGCGTTGGCTCTGGGCCCTGTTATGTCAAAACATCAAAATTTTAATTTTTAAATATTCTTGTAGAGGGTCTTTGGTCAAGAGTCTTGAGTCTTGGGTCACGCATCTTGAGCCTTGAGTCTTGAGTCTTGATACAAGTCCCCCCAAATCCTTCCAATGGATATTTTTGCAAATGAATGGCTCGTTCTTTGAAAGTGAGGGAGGTACGAGGGAAAATGGAAAATTTTAAGGGATAAAGGGAAATTTAAAGCGAAAAATTGTACATTTCGAAGGGAAAAGAGAAATTTCGTGAGAAGAAAAAGAAAAAAAGGTAAATTCAAGATGGCGACTGGCTGATGCCTGGGGCCCAACCCATTGCACCCGACTCATCATAATAATTCTATTATTATTCAATAAAAATAACAACAGCAGGACGTAAGTTGTAATTGATGATACTGAACCCAAAAGTGATTGGGGTACATCTCTCAACTTCAGAATAGAAATGACTCTAATGACTATGGGGATTCTGTATTTCGTGATGGATATGAGGTAATATTGAAGAATTATGAACAGAATCTCAATGAGGAGTTTTTTAACCCTCGAAATATTCATGTATCCGTGACTGAGTCACTCTCATGTTTGGCGACCTGGTGCAGAAATGTATACTCAAACGAACCCAGAATACTCTTCGGATGTCCCCTGGCAGTGTAGTATTATTGTGTATATTTCGAAACCTTGTTAACTGAGGTTTACTCCAAATGGGGGCTGCAGACATTTCATTTTAATATTACCCTCATTCACTTTACCCTTACACCCTCAGAAAACAAGGAAAAGTTGCTGGGTGTCCCATTCCATAATACACACATTAATTATTAACGAATTGTACTTAGAAGATAAACCATATAGCTGTTCTCAGCATCAAACCGTCTCTTGGGCTGAAAGCAATTCATATACATCTTCCAGAAATTGTATGGTCTGTATTCCTCCTTAAATACATATTTTCAGTGAATAATGTACGGCCATGGTCTATTATTTACTTGAGATTTGCTACCTGTTACAATTGTATTTTCCGAACATCTTCGCTATATCAATAAGAACCGTCTTCCACTTGTCTGAGAGAAAATTAAATATTGTATTTTCTCCTGTTATCAACAGCTAGTATTTGCCACTGTGCTATCTTTAAAACCAGTTGAAAGAATGACATATTAACTTACTGTTCCTTTAGTTTTGTTTGGAATTTTGACATTCGGGTACGAAAACTGGGCAAAATGCACAATTTTCTCTTACAGGTTTGGTTGTTTGCACATCAAGTTTATAAAAAACATACAGATCACTATACAGAAAACATTTAACTTTGATTTTATATTTAAAATTAGCGCAGTGAATAATCAGTAACACTACTTACACCACCCATAAAATTTTTTCTTCCTAGTTCTTTATTTTATTAGTTGTAAATGTTGTCCTCCCATTTCTATTTTCCAGGGCAGATTTGCATCCAGAGTATCCATTCAGTGGTCCATACTGACACACGATATTATTCATGAAGCCAACAAGACACATCACTATATTTTATTAAAACATTGCTGTGTTATTGAGAGACGATCTCGAATTGTACCTGAAGAAAAATAAATATTATTTGTGTTTTCCATAGTCCGTCACTTTTATTTATGGTTTGCTAGCACATATGTTTAATTTCTGCATGTATGAACTATGTCGAGTGTCCACTGGCAATACTTCAGTGACTTACTCGGCTTGCTACTTACTCAATTGCATGTTTGTTTTAAAATTGTCTCCATAGCCTAATTTATACTTGGCAGTCGAACAAACTGAAGCCGATATTATAACACGATTCTTTCTGCCGTACATGGTCTTGTAAAAGCTTCTACAAGGCCTGGAGCACGAGCCGGTATACCAGCCGCTATATGAGCCGCCATGGGAGATTCATATTACACGACAGCAGTTCGCGTACTAGCATTTGACACCCTCGGTGGGTGCGCAGTGTGTGGTTTGTAGTAAATATGAACCCCATTCGTAGAACTGCTGCCAGTTAGTAATTTGCGCAGGCCAATAAAAACTAGCTAGCACATCTTAATATTATTATAATACTGTTGGCCTTTTACATAAATTGATTGCTCACTTGTATAGTTTCATTCATTTTCTTGAAAATGACGTGGGTCACTAGAGTCGAGTGCTTTATTTTTATCTTTGACTAAAATTATGAACCGTTTGCAAAATATAGTATTTTCTTTAGGTACCAAGTTATTGTCTGCATGTAACATTTCATGATTAAAAAGCTCAAAAGAGTTCAACGGAGTTCCGAACTCATGCCCAAAGTTCGCGTTATATTTGTGGACACTGTGCTTTTACCACTTTACTACCAGTTCTCACTCTGGTTTATTGTTTATAATTTGTAAATAAGGTAACCATTTGAATTAAATTTCTCATTAGATAGTTAATGTTTTAAATATTTTGAAATGTTTTAAACAGCAATTAAATGTTGTTATCGCCAATATTATTCGTCGTATTTCGGTTTCTTCGTCAATTCATTTCTAGTAATAGCCACGGGGAGCGCCATACGTTCTGAAACTGCGTTGTAATTGGCCAGGTACAAAACCTGGTATGGAACCTGCCACGAAAAATAGGACGTGTCCTATTACGAAACCTGGCCGTACAAGACGGGAAATGCTATGACAGGTGCCACGCTAGCCCGCTAACGTCCGCCATGACGGACCTTGCACAAGCTTTTACGGATTCTGGTATCGTGTAGCAGATGTAGGTTCACTGTGGCTAGGTTAACCTTTGCACAGGACTTGTGTTCATGTCAGTTGTCAAATTCTCAGCAGGTCATAGTGAAAAGTAGGGGCGTAAAAACACCAATATTACTTCTGTTTGCGTGTTTAACGTTTATTTTGTATGGCAAGAAGATGCAAAGAAAGTGTTAATTTCTCCCTAAGTGTCAGCTCTTGGAATGCGTCAATGGAATGAAAAGAGGAATATCCCAAATTAAGAACTGAATACGTATGAACGTATTGGAAACTCGAATATCTAGATGAAATTTTCCATATACGAAGAATCTCGGCTCAGCTTTTCCACTGGCCACTCGATCAACCAGGCTGTTTAGTATTCGTTTGCCCAGGATTCTTTCTTAGGACGAGGTGGCAACTGTCGTTTCACGGTATACAGCGACTGTACCAGTTTCTTCCATTCTTCATTTCCTAGCAGCACTACCCCGATAAATCAACTCTCCTACTACATTCTTCATAATGGCTGGGAGAGACAGTTCTGATGTGATATCCAGATAAGTTGTCTATCACATCAAGGCGCAGATGTTTATAATATTCTAGCTATTTTACCTATATAATCCTTAACTAATAATGCGGAACAGTAATTTAGTTACTCCGAAAGATTAATTTAATGGTGTAAATAGAAGTTATTCAGCTTCCTGATATTACAGAACTAAGATATTTGATTACTAAAATTTGGAATAGATATTTTTAATTCAATTGAAATTAATGATAAAAAAACTTGCACATAAGATTTGAAATTTTGTTTGTAGCTTTTACCCAAGGAAAGAAATTGAAAAACCAAGACAGACCTTGAAATTCCCACGTTCCCATTATTCCATTATATGCACGTTCCTTAAAGATACACATTTATAATCCCCTGATCTTCTAATAAATCTTCCCTCTTTCTTAGGACAGATAAAAACAACATAAGTGGGATAAGTAAGGTATTTTGGGGACATGTTATGTTCAATTGACAAAATTAATTTAAAGAAATAAATTTGCTATTTTATAAAAGTGTTGGTAAATCAGTCATACAACAGTAGGGAGACATTTCGTATGATTATATATATGAATCAAATATATATATATATATATATATATATATATATATATATATATATATATATATATATATCATTGACCAGTTAGGTATTTTGGGTACAAGGGAGGTATATGGTGATACAGGCAAGTTTATTATGTGATAGAAAATTTTTCATTTACTGCGACATTCAAATGCTTCAACAAAAACACAAAAACTGTTTAGAAAACATGCGAAGATAAATAATTTTTACATAAATACAATTAAAAATGTCTTTTAACAAAATAGCTGTTTAAGACAAAGTTACATCGACACGCAAACAAATTAAAATAATCCGGTTTGGTGATATCACATTTTTCATTTGCAGTGACATTGAAATGGTTCAATAGTTTTTGGAAAAATATAGGCGAAAACAAATAAAATTGAGACAAACATTACTGATAATTTCAGAAAATTAAATTTAACCATTTAAGGCAAAGTTACATTGCTATACAAGAATAATAAAATATTTTAATTTAAAATAGTATCCCCTATTCTGAAAATAGTCGTGACATTTATAATATTCATAGCATAGAGATTAAAAAAAACACAGCTATTAATGGTTTATCTCATCTTTTCTTGCACATTAGTCACATATGTAAACTAAGTCAGTGATAGACTCTGTTTGACATAATTCACGGCAAGTAGTGCAACGGAAAGATAGCTGGATTGACGAAGCTCCTATTTTCTTCTAGACATAGAAGAATATTTTCCTTAGCAGGCACCACACGTCCAGACAGAAGCATCATCCTTCCATGAACTATGATGATCTTCAGATGAAGATGGTCTTGGCATTGATTCAATATGCTTACTGTGGTTGTCCTGCTCCGTGCCCTTCACTCTTCTTAGGCTGTTTCCAGGCTTTGCACTTGAGCCAAAGGGCGAATTAAGACAT
Organism: Dryococelus australis; assembly: GCA_029891345.1. Lineage (NCBI taxonomy): Eukaryota > Metazoa > Arthropoda > Insecta > Phasmatodea > Phasmatidae > Dryococelus > Dryococelus australis. Next base: position 19,033,052 of record CM057003.1, on the reverse strand, counting down.
TTTGCTCAGCCATTTCTTTTCGTTTTGCCATTTTGATTTTGATTTCGTGTGGTGCGTGACAACTGTAAAGGTTCCTCACAATCTCTTGAGGAACATCCAGGAAGTATTTTAGAGTTTGGATGAAACTTGCAGTTTGATCGAAATCAAAATTCTATTCAGAAGCATATTTTCATACTTCTTGAGAGATTATTGTACTGTCTAAGGAATGAACATATCGTTTGACGCTGGGTTGAATAGCCTCCAGTTGCACTTCAAAGAACAATAAACCCCGAGGTAAAGAGGGCGAAGTAGATGAATTGTGTGAGCGGGAAGGATTAAAGGAATTGACAGCTGCCCACCAATCAATTCTATCACCTCTGGGGTTATGTGAAAGTTTTGGGAATCCAGAAACAAGGTTACGAATTTAAAACACTGTCATTTGATAATTTTACAATAATTTCTAACATATTATAGGTAATTTTGGCGATAAGTCATGGATGATACAGGTGTATTGACGACAATATGATTTAAGTGATATAGGTAATTTGGTAATAGGCTACTATGTATTAACATTTAAATAGCATTGAAATTTTCACTTAAATCTAATTATTTGATTAACAGGAATCGACCGTTGAGCCGATAAGTAAACAGAGCTCATCCGGCATACACCATTGTGTCCGAATACTGCAAACAAGTACTTCCATCCAAGAACTCGTCTACAGCACCTTCCCCTCTTTACATGCTGCCTCCACGCTATTCACAGGTCATTGCCTTAAAAATGAACAGAGAACCCATCTATTCACTCCAATCTATCCTCGAAGTTCGTTAGCAACTTCATCTCCTACGTGGTTTCATATAGCCTCTATGATGGAACTGAAACTTTTAAAGATACTTGATAACTTTTACAGGGTTTCTTCAAGTGAGCTTATGAATCGTAATATGTTCTACCCATTCGCTTCAACATATTCGCTATCACATTTCCTCTTCATTCATCACACCCGGATGTCCTCTGACTACTGCATGACAATTTTCCATTTAAAAAAAATACAAAGCATTTGTTACGTACAGGCATTCTCCCAAGTTCATGCCAGTGCATTATTTTACTAGGAATAGTTTTAATACTGTGCCATTAAAAGTATTCATTTACATTCCAATGAATCTGGAAGGTATTATTCTCCAATTATAACTTCCAAAATTACAACTGAAAATAAGGCAAACAGAGAAACTTCACAAAATACTACTCCACCTATTATCGTCTTTGAAACCAGATTAACCTTCTCGCTTACCCTATCTTTGGGTAATTGATAATTATACAACGAAACTACAATTTAGTCTCCGTTTTCAAAAATTCAAGATTTAGCCATCATGTCATATGACTAAGTACAATCAGTACAACTTCCCTAACTCATTGTTTCATTTCTTTCATGGTGCCTATTTAAATAGTATGCTCTGAAATTTCTCAGCATAGCATAAACTCCGATTAGGCAAATAGCAGCTAGATAAATGACAGATAAAGCAATACGCTGCACGAGTTCTTGCTGAAGATGCCTTCTAAATATAATCTGATGGATTATTTTTAAGAATAATTTGTTTTCCCACCATCGCGAAGAGCTAGCGCAAAGTCGTTTTGACAACTGTCTGCCATAATGATATGCATATGGACTTTAGAAATAGAGAAATCGGTTTGAATTTGCTTCCCATGTCGCAAAACACATATGGCCCATTTCTGGTTTACAGTCGGATGCCAAGTCGGCAAAAATGGCCAACAGCTGGCATGCACTCGGCACCATTGCTGGTCCGGAAATGGCACAACTAACTAGCCATACGCTGCCCATATCTGGCCCAGGTGTGGTGAACACAAATGGCCCAAGCATGGCCCATAGGCGTACAAAAGCAATTACCCATCGATGTACAATTTCACAGCAACCAGAAGGTCTACTGATGGCTAGCCATGCTGCTACCATATGACAAACACTCTCTCTTAAAAATAATATTTTTTGTATCATTCTCAACTTTCTTTTGTTTTTAATTCCATTTACTTCATTATTAATTACATTATATGACATAAAATCTTATGCTTACCAGACGCGTCCCTTGCAGTGAAGGCCCAGTATGCTAATTATTACTCCACTGTGCATTATTATGTTTAGATGAACTAATTTAGAATATAATCAGACTTGAATTATTAACAAAAACTAATATAGTATAAAATGCACCAGTTATTCCACAGCCTTAAAATTTACCATGCGAACAAATCAGTCTTTAAAAATATGCGGGTAAATAAAAAAAAATACTGATGTTAAGAGAAAACTTCCTACCTGAATCGCGATATTAACAGAATAACTTGCCTTCAATATAATTTTTCGCAGTATGTATGTCACCTGGAAGCTATTAATCTGTTTTGAATTGCAGTTGGCATATATGTATATTTTAGTGAATTGAAACAACAAAAGCCTTTAATGTTAATTTTCTAAAGGTTGTTATATAGTGTTTTATTTAACTTCTCATTTTAATTATATGCAGTCGTACATGTAAAACATTACATATGTCAAATTATATATATATATATATATATATATATATATATATATATATATATATATATATATATATATATATATATATATATATATGCGAAGAGTGGGAGCAATAAAACTTCCCATAATAAGCCAAATTGCACCGGCAATGGTCCATCTATGTATCACGTCACAGCCATCAAATGGCCTGCAGATGGCTAACCATACTTTCACCAGCAATAAGTATAGGCTATGTGCGACAGTTGCTGGAATACAGCTAGTATGCTATTTTTGGGCCATTAGTATTTCACATATTCTCAACCATCACTTTCATTTCCATCAACATTCCATCAGTGTGCCTTAATGGCATGTAAAATGTCCTGGTACCAGCAGTTAACCATAGCAGGGCCAGTTGTGTAGACCAATATATTTTCTGGGTCAACAGTAATCCCGAAATGCTATCAGTAAAACCACAGTCGGCCGACTGTCCGTTTCTACATTGGTTTTTAAATGAGGGTATTGAATTTCTAAAGGCAAGCATTGATTTTAAGTCATGCGCCTCATCGAACCTGCTACCAACAGATGTCCAGACATCAGCATGTTAAATATACCAATGTGCCTTTCCCATGCAGCCTTGGTCTATATGTAGATAGGAATGGATGATATAGTGTATGCGGCCCAGGGAACAGAGTTTATTAATAGAACTAACAATATCCAACTGTACTGCCATTAGCCATATGCAAACAGACTATATGCCCTAAGCAAAGAGGTTCGTACACCAATACAGTAGCACTGAATTTACACAATAAATTCTCAGTAGTCCCTGTGCTTCTGTCGTATGCTTACAAAACCGAATGGTATGCAAATTAAAACCACCAAGTTCGTTCGCAATGGATAATTCACCTTTTAGAGAGGACAAGATACGAGAATATAGCCATCATTATAGACGAAACAAGACATGTGGGCACAATGGTCATGATCAAAAACTACCTCTCGCTCACACACGACGAGAACCACTGTCAAGATGGCTGGTTGAGGGATAGAAGGCAACTACCAAGAACCAATTTTCATTGAAGGAAAATTTGTGTTGAGCATGCCACTGTCGATGTTACTGGGCTTTGCAGAAGATTAAAGGATTATAATAATTAGTGTTAAGTAAGAATTGGCGATAATGCTGGATACAATACAAGCTCTAATTCTGAAACAGTGATAATTGAGCCCAATCAGTGAAAATAGTGAAAATTGAGTTACCGATAATCAGTGCTTGATAACTAATTAATGCGATGGCTGAATTTCACTGATTTGTTTGCGATTCCCACTGATTGTTGAGAGTTCCAATGCCGTAAGTCACTTGCACCCAGTTCAATTCCTTGATTTACCAGCCAGCAGTAGTTTATCAAATTCTTTTCAGTGAATGTTATTTCACTAATTGATATCGCTGATTCGGGTTTAGAGTCCATCTCGATGAAATGATGGGGACAGGAGACAAGCCACAGGCCATTGTAGTAAACCCGAGCAACACGGAATCGTTATGCTTCTACACGACTCCAAGCACCTGCAAATATGAGAAGCAATTAAATTAAGCAAATAAAGAAATAAACGTATTGACGTAACCTTTAGGAATTGGAGTTTGGCCGACTTCAAAATCGTGGCATCTACCAAAACAAAACATTGGGTCGTGAAGATGTCTTCCAGGTCAGAAAAATCTCTGTTATTCATACTGCCATTTCAAAAGAACAAGAGACTCAACATATTGGTGGAAAAATCGACCTTGGATAACTGCAAACTTCAGAACTTTAAAATATTTTTTAACAGCGAGTATCTGTACATGGACTGGAAAACTTCGTTTGGCAAAAAAGGATTTAAATTACCATGTTATCTGTATTGTCAGTTTTTAACTTTCTGCTACTGATGTGAATACTACTCCACGATGAGTCCCAAAGTTTTTTGCAGCAAGTATCTACTACAGGTGTTTGCCATGTCCAAAAAATATAGTTCAAAATGGTGTGGGGGATTGCCGAATTCAAAACGTTTACAAATAAAATTTCCGCGAACACCTCTGACCTTTGCATACTGTTTGGTTTAGCAAATCATAATAGTGAACTACAGCTTTTTCTCGTGGCTAGTGAACACGTAGATCTAATCATAAATAAGAACAGCCACTGTTTGCAACTACGTTTGTAAAGCCATTGTGGCTACATGCTCATGGAGATCGTCATGGCTTACGAAGATGATATGACACGAATATGCTCCATCATATCCATTATCCATGGGAAAACATGGAAGAGAAGAGCAAGGAAACCAACACCAGGCTTACCTAGTACTACTGCAGATATAAATGGGACGAAGGAAAGATTCCATGCTATTAAGTGGGAAACGAAACTATGCAACCTGATGTCGCAGTACAAATGACAATGGTATACATGATGAGGATCGAGTAGAAAAATATCCAAGCAAACTATGCAAAGAATATATGGAAATCATCACCATGGAGGAAGAATATTGCGTCCCTTCGTTTGCACAAGTTGGCAGAACTTTACATCGACTCCAGCGACACGTCTGGGACACGTACGGTCATGATGGGACCTGCGTATCGCGGAATCTAAAGATGTTGTGCAAGTGCTGTGCTTAGTCCTTGGATAGGGATTCTGTTATTAGCGAATAGTCATAAGATGCCCATGAACAAAAAACATAGGAGTATCAAATTTCAAAACATAATAATTTCATAATTTGGCATCCCTGAACAATATATGTAGTATAATAGTTAATGCCATATTTTGTCGCAACCCAGACCCATTATGCTATTCAACAACACGAATATTCATGCGAATGCCAAGCCCGACTATGGGCAGTGTGCAGTACAGTTTATTCGCACTAGATAGCACAAGATAGCACACGTAGACAGAGACCTGTTAAAGAAGCTCCCAGCTATGGCGATTCGCAAAGTTTCTGCTTTCCTAGACGCTATCGCAAATACAAATGAACTGTCCGGAACAATCGCCCTACGTTGTGTTCCACAAGACGCCTAAAACACAGCTAACCTGTACCATAGACGATGTCCTCAGCCCAGAATTGCCTGTCTCACATGAAAGATTCATGTAAAGGATAGCAGTTAGGAGTTGCATGTTACCGTAGCAGCACAACCCATCATCGGTACAGCCATCGTACGACCTGCCGATTGCAAGTGGCCCGTTCCCATGTGATAGACAATGTATCAATCAGGACATAGGCCGTAGTTTCAAAGGAAAACGGAGTTTCAAAGGAGTCTTGCCCAAGTCCATCTACACATCTCTGCAATCCAATTATAGATTATATATTTATAAGGGGAGAGGGGAGCGGGTATTCGCTGCAACGCAAATACGATTGGTAGCAAGCCAAGGGGATAACAGTTTCTTATTGGGAAATGAACTTCGAACCCGATGTGCATACACATGTTCTGGGATGGGTGACATCGCCTCTGGCCTTCTACATGTGTAAGTCTGGCTCATAAGTTGTAGGTGTTGACACAGAAAAGGTTTCGGTGGCAATCTTGCATGGAGCATGCTATGCGCACGGGGTCATCATCTCTACTGCTCCACCTGATGTATATGATCGGAATCGTGAGCTGGGGACTGTGGGTATTACTGCACAGGCACCTGCAATCATTCTTGTTTCGTCTATATGTCCGATTATTTTCTGCAGCCATGAAATTGTTCGGCTAAGGGAGAAGGTGGTGTGTGTTGTTGGGAAGGGGCGAGGGGATTAAAATATATCTTTTAAGCCCGTTCTCATAGCTAAATTGGGAGAACGACTGCACACGTGAAGTCTAGAGCATCACGTTCTCTCTCCTGCCTGAATTAATTTTAATTAATTAAAATAAACGTACCGATAGAGTCGAATTCCCTACATTTGGCAAATTGAACTTCGCCCTTAAACAGGGAGGAAAAAAGAAAGAAATATGTGCACACTGACTCCGAAAACAAACATGGCGGCTGTTACACTAATGCCCCAATAGTTACAAACAAATATGGCGGACTGAGCATGGTCCTAATCCGCAATCCCTTGCGACCGAAGTCTCATTTTTAAACAAAAGAACTTGCTTCCATGCTTAACATTTTTATTTTCAACTTATGCCATTGTACTTATGACGCAAATGCAACAGACAACAACACAATCTGAACATATTTTATAACACAATGTTACATATTTCATGCACAGTGTGAAAACCGTTGTATTCTTCTTTTTGAAGTGATAGCACCTCCTGGTTAATGTATTGGATTATTACTGTATATTTTAATAAGCTATTAATTGAGGTGGTTAATCATTTGTCAAGCCTATTTCTAAAAGAACTCGGGCATCACAATTCTCTAATATGTATATAATATGCAGAGTGTTTTATTTGCAGCAGCCACATTCTTCCTTCATAAAGGCTGTTCATGATAAAGTCAGCACTTTCGAGATCAACCTTAGAAAAAGGTCACTGCCCTTACCTGCATGTATTTTAACGCGCGCACTGAGTGACATTCGTCCAGTGAAGTTGTTAATGATAGATGGAAAATAGTCCCATAACTTAACGTGGAATAAAAAGTGTTAGGTAAGTATTTGTGATGATAACTTACATTGTTTATATCGCTTTCTATTTTTTTATTCATCGAAGTGTAAAAATGACCAGATTTGTAACATATTTTCTTTTCTTATAATTCCACAGTTTCACCTGACCGACTCATGAATAAAGTGATTATGTCCATGCCAATGTTAATTTTACATAAGGTGGAAGAATACACAACGTACATACGAAGTAGAACTTAAGCAGGGCTTTCAAAAGTGCTCATTTTACCGTGAACAGCCTATATGCTAAAATATGGAGGAGAAGAGTATACACGCATTATTAATATTAATATGGATATTCGTGTCAGGATTTTTGCATGCCATTTTAACGGTAGTTTTAATCAAAACATTAAATTATTATTTTATAGTTATCTTACCGTCCCTTCCTGCGTATACGCATATTATTTCCTATCACGAACAGTAAGTACACATATTTATTAGGTTTGTCTGGGTATTGTACATGTTCTCCAGTATAATGATATGCAAATGGCTGGAACTTCAAAACTAAAATAGTTATTAGAAAATTGGCACATGCTGGCCAGAACTAACCCAGTCCTTGTAACGATCTACGAAATATGTCTACAGCTACGATGATTCTAAGTAAAAACCAACAAAAATTTGCATTGTGGAATGCGCTGTTGATCTGCTGCTAGAGGATATTTGACCATACAAAATTTGTTACATATGGGAAGTAAAAATGATAGGGAGCTGGGGAGGTATTGCGTTAGTTGGTAAGGTAATGAAACAATTCATTCACATAAGATGGCTTAGAAGAGTCGAATACCGCACTGGTGGTGGACTTAAGATCGCTCGATGGTTGCCGTATTCGATAAGTCAGTTTAAACTTTTGTCTAATCTGGTGTTCACTAGGATTTGTAAGTATTGCATCACCGAAGACTACTGAAAGTAAGTTAAAAGAAAGTTAACTAAGTTATATTGTCACGTCTTGTTCTCAGTAAATAGTTTTACCGAGTTATCATAATGATTAGCAACAACCTTCGGCTAATAGAATAGTACAATTAGAAATCTGATAAAAAAAAAAAGGAAACCTCCTTTAAATATTAAAACTAAAGAGTATAATTTGAGTGTAAAATGCAATTTCTTACAATAAAGGATTCTTTCATGTTGATGCTAGCTGGAGCGATATTGACATCATTATGAATAGTGATTATGGTAATCTAAAAGGAAATTCTTCTAGAGTTAAGAGTATTAAGAATACTTAACTGAAGATAATAAATAATATGCACAGTTTGCCTTTGGATAATTCTTCTTATTTACTGGAACAGACTTTGCGTTTATTTTCTTGTTTGCTAGTAGCATGAAAGTGATTATTGTAGATGCTGTACTTCCTTTATATAATTACTAGCATCCCGCCAGTGCTTCGTTCAGGTGTTGTGGAGTTATTAAAATATAAACTGCGACTACCCGCGACTACCAATGACTACCCGTGACTACCTGCGAATAATGGTTTTGTTTGCGAATTGCTTAGAAAGTAGCCAGGTAGCTCTTTTTTCTCCTACTTGGTTGACAATTTTTTTGAAATTTCTCAAGGAATATAAAAAAAAAAAAAAAAAAAATTAAATATTGCCTATATCTATTTGAGATAATGTAGCTTTATACTAGCGAAAGAATTTTAAGAATTGCCCGTGTAGTTTCCTAGATTACCCGAGGCGTATAAACAAATAAACAAACTCACATTACCCATTAAAAATATTAGTACAGATAAACAATTTTTTCTTCATTCTTTGTGACAGTTTTAGTAATAATCTTTGTCAAATACACATATCTTAGTCGAATCTTAGTCAACATCGAATAAAATACTATACATTATTTAGGACAGCAATATACTACATCTTCAATAAAAGAGTATAGCAGCTCTCAAAATAATATATTCTTCACCACGGCTACAGCGACGCAACGACTACAGTTCTAACCCCCCCCCCCCACCAAGACGAAAAAGGTTCGATTCCCGAAGAGGCCACTCCGGTCCTCGCAGTTGGGAATCGTACAAGATGATGCCACTGGTCAGTGGGTTTTTCTCGGAGCTCTCCCGTTTCCCCCGCTCATGCATTCCAGCGCCGCTCCATACCCACCTCGCTTCACTATCAACGGCTCTCAAAATTCTCGTTGTTAAGAGCCACCCACACCTCTTCACCTCACTCCATATCTTCTTCTCTAATCATGTCACCAATGCCATCCTAAGTCCAACTATGCTGATGTTGACGATTTAGTTCTGGTGTTGCCTTCAAGTGGTACCTAGGATTGTGTATGTACGCGTAAAGTTAAATTATGTGATTCCAAATATGCCCACCATTATTGAAATTATTGTCACCTATAAATAAATTTACAACCCGCTACACACACCGTATAGTTGAATCCGAACATAAAATGTAGAAAAACCGTGCAAATTATGCCACTGGAATTCCACAACATTAGCTTGTAAGAGGAATGGAAGACATGTAAAAAACAATTCTTGTATTAAAGTCTTTCACAATGGAAATGCCAACTTCCGAGTTGAAATCTCAGGTCCCAACCTGATTCAGTGATCGACTAACGATGTAAAGATACGTTATTAAATAATAAATTATCAGTAATGGGTTATCTAAACTGTGTCGTTCAGATACCGTGGATATCTCCTGAAAAAAAAAGTACCTTTGAGTGCGATACGCGTTGTGTATCTACGAACTCATGATGCTTTATTGATTTGAATTTATCTTCGCTGTGTAAGTTCAGTAAAAAATATCGACCATTATTTTCCATCTACTTATTCACAAGCAATTACTTTGCTTTTGGCGGAAGCATGCGAATGACAAGTATGTAGGCTGACACATTTTGTGACAGAGTAGATCAGTATACAGATGTTAAACAGTCTGCTATACCGCGAGAACGAGGTGGCGCAGTGATAACTCACCGAACTCGCATTCGGATGTACCCAGGTTCGAATCCCGGTCCGGCCATTTCTGTTTTCCACTGTTTTGAGAAATCACTCGAGGCGAATGCCGGGATGGGTCCCTGATAAAGGCCATGGCTGATTACTTCCCAATTCCTCTTACCTGTGCATACTTGCACCGTCTCTAATAACCTTTCTGTCGACGATACATTAAGCCCAACTACCTTCCTATCTTATACCGCGACCCAGCATGCCTGCAAAATGGCGTCACTGGCCAGAAACATATAGTAATGCTGTTCGCGAATCAGTGCCTTGTAACTAACTCGCTGGCAGGCAGCCCAGCCAATAGGTAATCTATCGCAGCGTGCAGTGGCCTATCAGGCGTACATATCGTTCGCAGAGTTTCGCGCAGCCTATCGGACAGTCGGCACGCCCACGTTAAACGCACAGCCATGCCACTTCGTCTCTGTTGACTTAGCTACTCTGCAACCGAGTGATTAAAAATAAACATTGATTGCTGTGAGAGAAATGTGGACATTTCACGCGCCTTGGAGGCTGGATACAGGCTCGTCGACACAGCCTACATGTACCGCAACGAGGTGGCACCTTGGAGAGGTGCTGAAGAAGTGGCTGGACTCTGGCAGAGTCAAGAGAGAGGAGCTGCTCACAGTCACCAAGGTAAGGTACTGCTGTCTTCCAATATGTGTTGAACGAGCTCCTTTTGACCAAAGTGACTGTGATTAATTCGCAGTTCCTTGTAGAGCACGAAAATGTCATTTGATATATTTATGTTAGTTTAAAATAAAATCCCCTTATTTACTGATTATTCTAAATTAGTTTAGGTTTTACAGTCGTAAATTTGTTAACCCAGACTCTTTAGATTGTGGCACTAAGCGGAAAATTATCAAGTAAAGCATATTATTTCATTGTTTTCTCATATGTATATCGGAATGCTGTTTGTGATAAAACTATATCAGGAAATACATGGCATAAAAAATTTCAATTGCAAACAACTACGTCCCGGGAATAGACTACAATCCCAAAGTTATACTGTCGGTATCGATCACCCTACAAACTTTACACCATAGTTTCCGTCATGGTAACCTATGTGTAGGTCAGATTTTGACAATCTTATTCTGTTCAGAGAATGTGATCAGGCTTGAGTGAAAGAGAAGTTCCCTTATAGGTTATTTAGTTGCACTTTGCACTTGTGTGATAGGTGGACTTCAATCAGATCAGCACTGTAAAATAAATTGAGGTAAAATTCCCTTACATGTAAGGGAAGTTAATTATCTCTAAGTACTATTCCCTAATCGTACAGAAAAGTACCTGACAAAAGTGGGGAAAAAATCCCGTACAAATAAGGGAAAATTAACTATATTGTATAATAAAATTATATTTAAAAGTATCCTGTAGTATTAGTATTATTAATTTTTTTTTACTACCTATATCCTCTGACAAATAGTAACCGAACCCTCAACACTGAGATCCTCGACACTTGCCGGTGGCTGGGCGCGAACTATGGTCCTCTATCACGGCTAATGTGCTCTCCATTACACCGCGATGACAGCGTAGCAGCACCAGTGTATGTTAGCGTGTTAAAGAATTGTTTCTTTCACCTTGTAGCGTCCTCCTTCTCCTACCTCTCACAGTAGGTGGCAAATTCTACCTTTACTGTCAATACTAGATTCAATATAAATTAAACTATTGCGGTAAGAAGGGATTCCGCTTATGGGGGAGTAGACTGACTGAATAGAACTAGTCAGACAGGAGACTCACTAAACACAAAACACTTTATTAAAAAATTAATTACATAGACGTGAAATACACAAGATACAAGAATGGATAGTTACTCTTCTGATCTTTAGTCACAAGTTCGCATTAATTAACGATACTCTACAAGTTAAGATTACCTGCCTAACCTCGCCAACGGTATTAGTTACTTTAGAGTCTCTGCATTAACGGGGTCTCGATAGCGCCTACTACCTATCCGGATTATGCTCACCGTATATTGAAGTACAGTAGCTCCTCTAGGCCTCGATGACGATGTTGCCCTCGTACTCAGCGTTGTCGGCTCCGGCAGGGAAACTTCGTAACACTCTGATCACTTTGGTGCGCCTCTTGTGTGGCGGGAGGGGGGGGGGGGGGGCGCTCAGCTTATATACCTCACAGTCAGTGGGTCACGAGGATTGTGCTATTATAACCTGTAGCACCTTAGGCTAACCGTGTGCGGCCCCTTGGTGGCCGCTACAGCCTGTTCCCCCTACTTATAGGCTGTTCACGCTAAAGTGAGCACTTTTTAAGGCCCGCCCAATAGCCATTAACCACTAATAAATATATTCTATTGAAGCCTCACACGTTAACTTTTGAGAGTGATGAAATGCATAGACAAGGATTACTAGGCGGTGCATTGTAATGTTTGTACTAAAAAGTGGTAGAGTGAAATAAATTGGCTGAAAGGAAAAATTTTGCAGGGCCTTAAAAAGTGCTCACTTTACCGTGAACAGCCTATAGCTGTTGAGCATGCTGAAGAGATTCACGCGTCGTAAGGTAATTTTCCCCTCTATGTATTGGATTTTCCACTACCATGTACGTGAATTTTGCTCCACGAGTGTGGTAATTTTACCTTACCTGTAAGGAAAACAATGTTTCCCCCACAAGTTTGTCAACACCACCTTACACTTGCCAGGCAATTTTTCCATTATTTTTTACAGTGAGTGCTTTGGTGATATTTCAACTGCCTGAAATGGGAAACCGGGCTGAGAGCGTGGAGAAGTACCTGAAGAAGTCGCTGGAGGCACTCCAGCTGAGCTACGTGGATCTGTACCTCATACATACACTTGTGGGCATATTTGATTCGGAAAATTTTGGCAAAGGTGCCATTGACGTGAGCACAGATCACGTCAGTATCTGGAAGGCAGGACACGAACACATGCAGTCATAACTACAATATTCAGTGTGCCTGTATTTCATGCGAATATTGATACACAGGCTTATGGATGGGAACATGCCATTTGTATATTACAATGATACATGATGAAGTTTATTCATTTTGAAGTTAAACCTGAAATCGTGCTCTAACGGGAAACATTATTAGTATTTATTCCATGTTTTAAAGAAACTCCCTGAAATTTAAATATGCCGAATTTTAAATGTTGTGTTCTGTACGACTTATGGTGCATTATTAAGTGTTGTTTTGGTAATATTAGCACTTCAGATGTTATTTCTACACCTAGCGTGGGTGATTTAACTTTCAAAGATAGGAATCCCCAAACATCTGGCACCTTCTCAAAACGTCGTTCTCCAAAACCCAATGCTCTCTTCTCCTGGATTCTAACATTCCTGTAAATGATCTCCCATTACAGTTTATGTATGGAACAATGATAAGACGGCAAAATAATTTTATGATATGTGTCGAAGGCGATGGAGGATCAGGTGGATGCAGGACGGGCACGCTCCATAGGCTTTTCCAACTTCAACTCCCGCCAGATAACGCGCATAGTGAAGGCGGCTAGGATCCGGCCAGCCAACCTGCAGGTCGAGCAGAGGGAGCTGGCGGCGTTCTGCTATGCCCTCGACATCACCGTGTGCGCGTTCTCTCCTCTGCGGTCGCCAGGTCAATCAAGAAATTCCAAGTAAGTAAGTAAACATTTAACTTGGTGGGAAGTGCAATTCATTTATGGCTTTTAATCTTGCGCAGCTATTACAATAGTTTAAGGGGCGAAGATGCAAAACTTGCATCCATCACTTTCGACCCAAAATTACGACGAGAGAAAATCAAACAAAATATATGTTTGTATAGGGCCAAATATATATTTAGTTGCTCTAACAAAATATATTGTTGAGCAAACAAATTTTGGGGGAAAAAAAAAAAAACTTTTGTTTGTCTAACAAAGTATATGTTTGAATAAACGAAATCTCTGTGTTGGGCCAAAATAAAAATTAGACTGTCATCTAAATATTTTATTGAATCAACTGTATATATTTGTTTGGCATGCCTTAGTTGGAAAATACAGTTCGAGAGTTTGTTTGTATTTTTTGTGACAATTAGGATAGTAACCGTATTTTGTTAGTGCATGTATTGATGCTTAACTATCGTATAAACACATCAGTAAAACAATACAACAAGAAACTGATAAGTAAAGCTTTAAAACTTGAAATATTTTTTGCACACGTTGCCCAATATCTGTATTATCTCTAATTAAAAGCTTTCCAGTGTCGTCAATTGTCACATTATCTGACATTACTAAGGTGTAGTGCTTGGACGCAGGTTATCTAGGTTATAAAGTTGGTCGAACTTGTAAACTTTTTTTATATCGGCCCAAACTGTTCAATGTACGTGCAGCCAAACAAATTTTTAGTTGCACCAACCAAGTCTTATAGTTTGGGGTAACCAAATAAGAACAACAAAATAATTTGTTTTCAGCCACAAAATATTTCATTGCCCATATACAAACAAATAATATGGTTGCACCAAACAAATCTTGTTTGATTCAATAAAACCTTTTTCTAATTGTAACTACAGGTATAAGGACATTCATTCTCTCTGAAAAACATTATGTTTACGTAATGTCCTGAAACATTTTTCTGTATTGTGTAATACAGTTAATAACTTTTGTTCCTAAACTAACATTACCCATATTGTGTAGGTACAGAAGTCACAAGTATTCAAAATATTACTGCATAACTAATGTTCTTCGCAGTTCAGCACAATTTGGTACAATCCCTTGTAACTAATATATTTTTCCTTTGAGTTGATGGTCATTGATCATGCATAATAATTAATTGTACACACACAGATGTATTATAAAGTTTTTATCAAATGTAATGTGTTTTCTGTTCGTTTGATTAAAGTTGCAAACGTGGAGAATGATATTTTTGCAATTATATACTTCATTTAAGAAATGACTTGGTTATCTCTAAGGTGTCGTGCTTAAGTCTAAAGAAAGTGATTGTTCGCGATCTCTTCTCAGAATAACTCAGTTTGAGTAATGAGTAATGTCGCTTAGAGCAGACTCAGCAATTCCCACGGTACGATGCCGTTCGGTGAATATCCGTGCAGAGTAGAAACTCATATTGTATTTTTCATAAATTGTGACACACCGATAAATATTTTTAATTCTGACGTGTTATATAATATCGCAATGAAGTCAGACAATTGTTGATGTATTAGCTTAACAAATAGTATTCAGATATGATTAAATACAGTGTAATGGATATTATTAAAACGATAATGTTCTCTTGTTACTGATAGGTACGTCATACAGAATAATGGCAAACTCTCAATATTTGTGTACAGTTATCAGACCAGTGTGTTGGTATAACAAATTCTGGGACTGCCGATTGTAGGAATGCCAAAAATTTTCTTTTGTGAAAGAATCTGGATCCTTGTATTCTGTGCATTCAATTTCACCCGTGGAATTCGGTACTTCTTAGTTTATGTGGGCAATAATACATACTGCTAATTACAATGTTGTAATAGATGAGCGTAAATCTCAATATTTGTGCAAAAATGGTTTTAGAAGTCTAGTACCACACCATTCAATGTAAACATGTTTTCAAAGAAAATTAAAATTTACGAACTGGGTACTTGGTTAGGAAATATGTACTCTTGGATGTTCAAGTGTTGTTTAAATCGATTCCTCTTGTGCTAAACTTTATGCTTATCTATTAGCTGAACTTTGAGCAATGTAACCTGCATATACACGAGGGTCAACACATAAGTAATGGCAACCGTGTTATAGCTTGTGAACATGTGGCAGAACGAATCATGAAGTACGTACGTTTGAAAGCCTCGTGCACTGGTAAATGCGTGACGTGTACGGGCAGACGCGAGTGGAAACATCAGTATGCTCCAGACTGTGCGTCGAGATAGATGTCAGTAAAATTGGGCAACGCTGGTACTTTAAAATTACAATTCACCGTGGAATAAATGCATGCCAGTGCCACGTGGAGGTAAAAGAAGCGCTAGGCGATACAGCTTTTCCCTATTGGAATGTTGCGTGCTGGGTTGAAAAACTAACTAACCACACGCAGTCTATGGTCTTGAGTGGCTTCTTGATCTTTGGCAAAGATGTGTTCAAGACCTAGGGGAATATTGCGATGGATGTTTATTGTTAGGGCGTACTTTCCTGTACATGTATTTTTTAACTGACAAACCCCCCCCCCCCCCTCTTCTCATCACCTACTCTTCCTCTTCTTTACTCGGCCACGTTTTCACTTTCCCTTCAAACACATATAATGTTTTACTTTTGAGGCACAGGCTAAAGCACGGTTGCCACGACTTATGAATTGACCCTCGTACATGCTGCACTATTATGCACAAAACTAATTCTACTGAGGAGCATTGATTATAATATGTTTTGTAGTCCTAAGGGCAAGTAATCTGTCAGTATGAATTTTGTGAAGGAAGCTACCGGAAGATTCTGTGATTCAGGATATTGCCAAGAAGCACGGCAAGACGATAGCACAGATTCGTCCAAGGCACATCTCACAAAAGGGAATCGTTGCAATCCCAAAGAGCACTAACGCTAGTCGCGTTAAGGAGAGCATACAGGTAAGAAGTGATGGCTTCCCTGTACACCTCTGGGTACGAGATATCACTATGTTATGAGGTTCCATAAGAAATTTTCGGTAGTTTGTGTTTACTTTCAAATTGATGTCACCGGGCTAGGAGTCACAGTGGTTAAACTTTGGACTTGCATTTCGTATGACCGCGTCCGGCTATCCTGATTTCGGTTTTCTGAAATCGCTCCAAGCGAATGCTGGGTTGGTTTCTTGCTCCAGGTCATGACAGATTCCTTAACATCCCTGCACGTATGAGCAACTTGCTCCGTGTGTAATGAACTCGCTGTCTCGCTGTTGGAAGGGCACTAAGCCCTACCAACCTACCTGAAAACCAAACTGATAGTGGCTTGGTCGGGCTCGTGACGGAGTATGCTCCATCACCAAGGTTGGATATATTTTATTGTGTGATGGTAGGACCGTTTGCTTTTCCAGCTGTAAGATATATATATATATATATATATATATATATATATATATATAATTTTAGTAGTTATTACAGAATAAAGTGTGGGAAATTTGGGCGATAGTTTGCAGTTACTACGAAAATTCATGCGGTTATGAAAAATGATCTACGGCTGAAAATTATAGCACGAAACTGATCGTCATGCTACGTGGGCACCGAGGCTACAATATTGGAAAATGCCCTCAGAGGAATCCTATTCTTGGCACTACATGTACAAACACGTGTTCCCAGGTGTTCCACTTCCAGCTGGACAAAGAAGACCTGGAGAAGCTTAATGCTCTTGATGAAGGTCGCAAAGGTCGACACAGTCTCGCCGGGGTGGGAATGGAAGGGTAAGCGTGTAAAGGCTGTTCACGATAAAGTGAGCATTTTTAAAATCAACCTTAGAAAAATGTCACTACTCCTACCTGCAATTATTGTAACTGGCGCACTGAGTAACATGCGCCCAGTAAAATGAGTAAAGATGGATGGGAAGTAGTTCCTTATCTTAACATCGAATAAAAAGTGTCAGGTAACCATTGTTGATAACTTAACTTATCTATTTCGCTTTCTGTTCCTTGTTAATTACTCTAAGAGCAGAAATTATCCGATTCGTAAAATATTTATTTTTCTAATAATTTCACGGTTTCACTTGACCGACGCATGAATAAAGTTATGAGGCCCATAATAATGTTAACCTTACATAAGGCATAAGAATACACAACGTACGTGCAAATAGATCTTAAGCAAGGCTTTCAAAAGTGCTCATTTTACCGCGAATAGCCTATAAGGAAATGCTCAATACGCCATCGGCTAACATCAGCTTGTTAGAAGTAATCATGATGTAGTGAGAACTCTCCCAGTCACATTTAAGTCATATTACTTTAATTATTTCAGCCTGAAAAAAAAAATTGTTTTCCCTTTATTACCCAATAGAAATTGGCCAAAAGTGTTTTTCAGTACTTACTCGTAGACAATGCTTTTCTACAATACTAAAATAGTAAGTTATACAATTGAAACCAGCAAATTATTTAGGCCACGTCGCTCAACTTTAGAAGGTGAAAAGACTCCAGTGACGATAATGATGCTCCTTCGAGTGAATTCTGTAAATAAAGTTGCATAAGTGCGCTTCAATTTATCTATCTCCATGGAGTTTTGTTATCTTAGAAACATTCAAATCTCTCTGACTGATGCACTTTCACATCTTGACGACCTGGTGCACTTGCGTTCATTGTAAACCAACCCAGAGAGTCTCTGATGGTGTAGCATTATTGTGCATAATATGTAAAGGCTATTCACGGAAAAGTGAGCACTTTTGAGGCACTAGTTACTATTTACTTTAAGACTTTTTAAATTCCTTTAACCACATTTTAAAATAAAGATTTACATGTAAGTAATAAACACAATGTGTATATTTCACCGCACTAGGAAGTACACTTATAAGGCTAAAATAAAATAAATTTATTGACTATTCTTCCAAATGAGAAGGCTTTCAAAAGTGCTCACTTTACCGTAAATAGCCTATAAGCTTGTTAACGCAGGCTAATTCCAAATGGGGTTGCAGACATTTCATAATCAAATCGTTTTTTTTTTTAACTCACTAATCCCCTCTAGAAAAGTAAGTTTATGGACGCCAAGAGCACACCTAAGTAACTCTTGAATCACACATCAAAGAGAGGACTTAAAAATATGACCAGTGTGTCAAACTAACTCTCGTGCTGCAAAATATTTCATAGTTATCTCCCTGAACATGACTTGTCTCAGTTATTTCATGAACACACGTCTTCTGTGAAGTTTTGAGAAGCCACATTTTATTATTAATTTTTAATTTCTGCTGCCTATGACAAGTTTATATTACTACCAGCTTCGAGAAGTTATTGAACACAGTATGTTCTTTCTTACAAGACGCAACAAAGAATATTCTTCCTTGGCCACGTATCTTTCAGTTGTCTAACTCAAAATAAAATCTTGAATTTTCTCAAACTTCCATGCAGTATTTGATTCAGTGAAGTACGCATTTATTAACTTATTGTATCTAATTATTTCAATTTTTCAAAAACCAGATGCATCACAAAATTTACACAAATAGAAAATATTTTACGTTTGTACGTACGGTCGTTTACATGAGACGCTTGCATTAACATGAACTCACTCGATATGGAAAAAACAATTTGGCATATTTAAAGTGTAGACATTGTGCAGTGAATAAGATGGAATAATGCTGTAAATTAATGTATGCAGCAATCTCCAAATTCACTATTTACTTACTTAAATTTTGTGTCCTAACATTTCTCTTTTCCAGGGTGGAGAAACATCCAGAATACCCATACAGTGAACCGTACTGACACAAAATATCACTCACGAAGCCAAGAAGACAAGCAAAATGCTGTGATGTTCCTAAGTGGTGATCCAAAATTGTATCTCATTAAAAATAAACTCTGTTATTTGTATTGTTCATATTTCGTCTCTTTCATTTATGATTTTTCGCATGTGTTAGTCATGGCGTGTGTCCAGTTGAAAGGTTGCTGTTTTTCAGGTTTTACTCCTTTTTTTTTTGTTTCGGATTATTTGGATGTGTTGGCGAGTAATTAATAGCGACAGGAAAATTTCGCATTTTAAAACGACCCGTATACGAATTTAGAGTGCACCTATACGTATGTTACCAAATTCTTTAAAATTTTTAGCTTAAGCATTATTCTGTGTCGTATTTAAAAACATTTGGTAAATGTCTACATTCTTTAAAGAACATTATCATTACACGTAAATAATTTCACCAAGCACGGCGAATAATACAGATTACGGTAATCACATTTTTTTTTTTTTTAATATTACGTGAGTTAAAATTACTCTTTTAAGTTTTGGAAATAATATTTACCTCTGTAACGTATGGTTTATTGCACATATTATTTGCTTACATTAACACGTTGTGTATTGTGCTAATTCGAATACATAAATGTTTATGTTTTAACAAAATGCTAGTGTTGTGACATGTTACGCATGTAGGTTAATTGTTCAGTCATTTAATTTAATTTTACGTGTTTGTTGTTATGGTACACGCAGCATCTAAGTTTTCGTGATCTATATATTTAATTTAATTTAATTTTGTTTATTTTAAATTGTTAAGTTTTCGTGCAATATGTTAATTCACCTAAGTTGGCAACGTATTGTGACGTCACTGCTATTATAATCGTAAGGAATACACCTCACAGGTAAACCCTATACGGCACAGGTTAATTTGAATATTTTAACCGCCCCGACTTTGGATGGCGATAGAATCATCTCATCTCCATCTTGTTCTAGAAGGTTCCTACTCCCAGAAAGCCAGGGAGGCTGAGGTTGCTCCGATAATCGACGTAATTAAAGTATTAATTGCTGCATCGAACGGAACGAGTATAATAGCCGACGGCATGTGTATGTGTAAGCCGTCTGAAGAGGGTAAATGAGCATGATGACTGCGTCATACATGTGTAAGGTATTTCCACCGCCCATCGTTAAGTGACCGTTGGTCCACCGGTGAAGTGTGTTAATTACACGTAAGCAGTTGCACTATTAGACATCACCTTCTAGATTGTCACGAGACGCCTGAGAACTCTAAAATTTTCTCTCTCTTTTTCAATTTACTTCTACCGATGGGACTTCTTTTTTAAGTGCATGCTTACAAATTGATATTTTTATTTATTGTGTGTAAGAATATTTTTGAAACAAAGCTAAACTACTTATTTTACACTGCAGAACATTTATTTATTTTTACGTTTAAAGGTACTGTACAGACATTGTTTACAGTTATCTGACACCTCGTGCATAATGATTATTTTCAACTGGCATAAATAGGGAACACTTTATTTTCGAGCTGCTGCATGCTGGTTTTCTCACATTTTTCATTCAGTTTATTAAGGCGAAAGTTTAGTTTTGTATCTGGTTAAATATTTTTCAGCATTAAATATTTAACTTCACCATCGGGTGCTTTTCATTGAATAAAGACGTACGTAGCTAGTTCTCTCCCATTTCCTGTTGTGTCTGTGAGTTGTAAAAAATTGCATACGAAAGAAACCTACCCTCTACGACAGTCTGTTTTATTCCAGACAAATTTAGCAGCAGCAAGTACTTGTGGGATTGTAGGAGACGACAGACTTTGGGAAATCAAGTGTTTAGAAAAAATCGATGAATGAATTTTCTAATTTGTCACTAATGAATGGGATTATAACACTTGCTTTGCAGTGACAAAAAACTGCAACTGAAATAGAGCGAGAAAAAAGACTGCTAGGCTGACTTCCAGACCCAGGGTTACCTTCGAACTACAAGAAGAAAATGTTACAATGTTATCGTATTCTTGAATGCAGGCATATTTGCTATAGGTATAGAACATGGCAAGAAAGTATAGGATGAAATATTACATCCCCTTAAGCGCAAATTTTACTACGAATATACAGTATATTGCCGGAAATTGTAGATGGCGAGATCCCTCCATGACTACGGCTAGAGAAATTAATTTCATATCAGACCGTGCAGATAAATAACTAATGTAAAGGATCAGTAGAGCTGCGTAGTTTAGCTATAGGTGAATTTGTTAGTGTTTAACCACTGTTACATATAAAAGCATATTTATGGAGTTTATACGCAGTAAAGGTTTATAAAAGTGTTTCGCGGCATGTCGCTGGCATGAATTTTTATTTTCGATTACTCAGTACTCCCGTTTACTTCATGTACATTCATACCAAAGACTTTGTTTACAATACTTAAAATAGTGAACATTTTAATGGTGACAAATATATATATTGGCAGTTCGTGGTACTGCTTGACAGTATAACATACTGTGCAGTTTAACATCACGCTTGTGTCAGATGTTAAATGTAGTCCTCAGTTTTGCATGCGTTATGTCATGGTCTATTCAAATAGTAGTTATCATTACTTTTGACTACTAATGCTGTTAATATAAAACTGTAGAATAGTATTTGTGCTTATTACTGGTGCTTAAATTTGTTGTAGGTTAATTGCAGGTTTTGTATATTTATAGTAAATAAGGCAATTGAAATTAAGTTGCTCTAATTAATTTCCTTTTCTAACAAAGCAGTGAGATTTTAAGGTTACGATTTTAAAGTTTCATTTTACAATGTTTTTGGTCTGAAACGAAAAGTGTTTAATTATTATTTCAGTGGTTCACATGAAATTTTTTTCCAACTATATAAGGAATCAGAAAATTAAATAAATCACTTTATTCAAGGTAATTTTAAAAATTGAAATATATTTTATTATTAACTGCTCTTTTTGTGGTTGTTCAAGAAGGGGATTAGATGGTATTGGGGTTAGTGCATCAGCCAGTCCCATGGTATTGCATCTGAATCTCGAACATACATGAACATGGTTCTAATACTGGCATACGAGTACTGTGATGGATATTGTTCATGGCGGATGTAGTATTACAGGTAGCTCTATTTCTAAATGATAATACCATATCAGATTTATTTACGTGATTCACTTGTTCACAGGTAAAAGTTACATTTTATCTGACTGATTTTAAACAAAGTTTAGCGTCGCCAATTTCACTAACCATTAATTATTTTCTTTTAATGCCATACCTTACATGTTGGCTTTTGCATGAAATTAAAATATACTATCTTTGAAGGCACGGAATTTACTCACATAACAAAAGATAGTCACCATGTTTATACGTATCTATGATTTGATGAGTTTAGGTTGTTCCTGCAATGTGTGATTATGGCTGTTAACTTTTAAAGTGCATGATAAAATGAAAACCGTTATCACTCACAGCAAAATGTATTAATTGTATTATTGAACTTAGTCATTTCTTTTACATGTTCTCACATTCCTTAATTTTTTTGCACTCCGATTTGAGATGAAAATAATTGTATGGCAGAGACATTCGTAGGAGACGAGACACTTGAGTACTAGAGTGACAAGAGCAGAGGATGATTCTCAAGGAACTAGCCCCCTCCTCCCTGCCTGACCAGCAGCCAACGTGGCAACATCACACTACTAGCACTTCACAGCCGTGTCTGCTGCGGCGGTCGGCAGTGGCGAGTGTCAGATTCACTACACCCGCGCCGCCCGGGCGTATTTAACTGGCGCTGAAGCCATACTGTTGTTCTTCGGGGCTCCATTAGTGTAACCACCAAAATGCTGTAATACACTCCAAAACTGAATCAGGGTGAAATTCACGGTTACAACCAGTCAGCAGTACCTGACAGTCATTTCAGTGAATTTAACTGATGTATCGGAAAAAAAAAAAGCCAGATTTTCTTCACTTATTGATTCAGTGATATTTTCCACTGATTAATCAGTCTTTTTTTCATTTTTTACTCAGTGGTTTATTTTTGACCGATAGACCAGTTAAACAGCATGTAAAAATGACCCTTAAACAATGTGTATCAATTGAAATAACAACGAATAAACTAATAAATCTAATACAAAATACTGTCAAAAATATGTTTCCTCTTTCAAAACACAATTGTACCAGGTAATATGGACATTCAGCCTTTCATTCCATTACTACGTC
Organism: Dryococelus australis; assembly: GCA_029891345.1. Classification (NCBI taxonomy): domain Eukaryota; kingdom Metazoa; phylum Arthropoda; class Insecta; order Phasmatodea; family Phasmatidae; genus Dryococelus; species Dryococelus australis. The sequence goes on along the minus strand of CM057003.1, from coordinate 19,009,557 downwards.
TTTCACTTCGTTTTCATGTAATCATCACAGTGCTCTGTTTGAAGGTTTAAACTGCATATAATGTGGCGAAGAGAGTGTACGCATTATTTGTTTTCACAATCCTAACTGTATCAATTAAACCACATACGAAAAGTAAGGGCATACCATTTAAATCTTCACGATTTCGATAAGAACTATAAGACACATATATTGCTCTCACTGTAAACTTAACCTGGTAGGGCAGATGGTAATGTAATGCCCTAAAATCGAAATGGAAATCGTGTGTGCTTAATACCGACCACCTCCGATATTATTTTTTACTTTTTTAATTTACAGTAAATCGTGCGATATAAATAGTAAACTATCGTAAGTATGTTTATTTCGCGTAATTATTTGGCTAGATTCAATAAAACTATATTTAATTCGCCTCTGCAGACGGCCGTCACCTATTCAGTCAGTGAAATTGTTTCACGTCACTAATCGAATAAGAAGAATTGTTTCATTTAAACAATCAGTGGGTTTCCACTGATTCTAAGTGGAGAAATTTTCACTGATTCGAGTAGTTTAATTTCACTGCGAATCAGTGGTTTTCCACTGATCCGAATTTAGTGTGTAGCAGTGGGCTCCAAGTGAAGGCTTGACAAAACGATGTAGTCAAGGCCACAACATCTTCCTATTCAATTCCACTAACTTTAATTTTATGCCACTGCAAGGCAACTGTGCATGGGGGAATATTTTATATACTCTGGCAACAAACAATTATAATTGCACTTTACAGATATAAATGCAGTATATCATTTAGATATGTTACCGTCATAAGCATAACGTTCGTAGTTCGGCTATAATACTCTGTTCCTAAACCCACTTTCTCAATGCTCTTCGTTAAGTGATATTTAAGTATATAACCATACTTGTCCATATCAGACGCAGCTATAAAACCCCAGAGTGTAACTCCACTGCTATCATGCTTAACAATGGCTTGTATATCCTACATGTCAAGTTCGGTCTTGGATTTCCCTTACTGTATATCAAAATGCGAGCATCAATGTGAAAAAATGTTAAACTTACTCTCCTTCGAGAACAAAACAATTGTCCCAGAAGTTCTGATACATCTCTACATAACATTTTGCCAATGCTAATCTCTTCTTTCTATTCGTCTTACTTGTGCATGGCTCCACTCTTGATACCCTGGCTCTGTACCCTGCAAGAATGAGTAGTAGTTTTATTGTTATTGTTGTTACTTGTTTTCCAAACTGTTTGTGCATATTCACGGATAATGCAGAATACGTAACTTTTGCATCTTTCTTGATCATTCTTGATCATTATCATAGAGGTTTCCCACCAGACATACATAATTTCATTTTTTACTCTTGTCTCCATTTTGTCGCTAGGTGCAACTGAGATTGCATATTGCTATTCTCTCGGGGGATCTATTTCTATTGAAATAGGTTCCCAGTGTCTATGTAATGTGTATGTGATATAAGCTTTATTTTACAACATGTTTGAGAATTTCGGTTAAATGCTTAGACAACTACTCACTAATTCGTATCCATTTGAATACAATTTCGTAGAGAATTTTAAGGAGAACCAACGAGTTGTCGATCATTGAAATCGGATTAATGGTTTTCAAGATATGAGCGTTTTAATTACGTAGTGAAAAAAGGAAAATTGTATAAATCCACTTGCTGTGTTACCCTGTCGGCCAGATTTTGTGGGTGGTCACTCCGTTAAAGCTTTTGTTGATCTAAATCACTGGGTTACATGACTTTGTACAACAATGTTTGCAATTTCAGGATATTATTTGTTTTTAACACACTGTGAAACAATGGTTTGTTTCCTTTCCGCCATTTTCTTTGCGACCTTTTATCGTTCTGTAGCCAACTAGTCACACCATACAACATGTCTGTAGTGCATTATAAAGCTGTAGGCGGCAGGATATATCAGTGAGTTAGTCTGGCCATAGCTTCTTTATTCACAATAAAACACAATTAATTTAAATTATAATTCAATAGGCGTTGTTAGCACAATGTTCACGTTGCATTTATTGTATACGTCATCACACTTGCAAATTAATTCAATCGATACTAAATACTTCCAATGATAAATCTATTATATATAATCAAAAAGCAGGTATAGCACTTATACATCATGTATGTTCTACATGTAAGTACACTGTCTTACAAATATGAACATTTAAATCGTCTGGTAAACTACAGTTTTTCCATTTTGTAAACCTTGTGCCTATAAAACAAATATGGCCACTGGCTTGGGGAAATAATCGGTGGGTCACGATCATGGCTACCTTTCAAGGTTAAGAGAATTCAAAACGGCAGTTGTAGTGGAGTTGAGCAATTTGAGCAGCTCTTAACATTGAGGTCTTGAGAGTCGATGAGGGTGAAATTAGGTGAGAATGGAGCAGCGTCGGAACGAAAGGGTGGGGGACATGGGAGATCCCTGAGAAAACCCACCAGCACGATACCCACAAGAGAAAATCTGGAAGGGGTTCGGCCGGGGGGATTGAACCCGGTTCACCTAGGTGGGAGGCAAACAGTCTAACCGCTAAGCTACCACGGCCCCCACCGCCATTGTATAGAAGAATTGAGCGCACATGAACCGGAAGGTCAATTAGCTCCACGATCAAAATCCTGAATCATTCACCAGAATTGATTGTGTATTTTAAAGATTCCGTGAATATTAGCTGGCCTTTGATACTCAGATAAAAAAACTTAGGAATGGAAGAAAATATACTAGTACGAAATACAGTTCAAGGTACAGCTATTTAGTGTTTCCTCTTTAGTGAACTGGAAATGAAAAATGAAACAATATTTTAGTCCAAGGCAGGTAGTAAACATATATTGGTATTTTCCACTTCATATTATAATTGACTGACTAGAATGACACAAGGAAGTTCGAGATACAGTTCTTTCATATTTCCTCTGCAGTGAACCTGGAAATGAAACCTCACATTTTCTTAAAGTTCAAAGCAATTCGTGAACTTGAATTAGAACTTTATTCGTCGAACTGAAAATGCCAGAATAAGTGGAGTGGGGCAGTAAAGAATAACAGTTCGAGAAATATTCAATGTTATTTCCATTCACCTGGAATGAAATACAGAATGGTTCAAACGAATATCAGTTTGTGCCGGACTTGGACTTGAACTGGAATTATATTATTTTGTCATCAGTCTCTGTATCCACGTTACATAACCGGTACTGATATGTTACGCGCGATAGTCGAGTTTTCCCTCTATCTGAATGGGCAAATGCTTACAAATTACGACCCTAAATCTGAGGAATCAGCCATTGTGCACAGTTAGTTTTTTGTTCCTGATGTTATTGGAACTACGGGCAACAGACGCGATACGTAAGTATATGATTCATGGCCCTACGTATTAAGTGATAACGACTAATCGAGAATTAGATTTTATAAGCACAATTACTCTAACAATTAAGAAAATAACTAATTCACTTCTTAAATAATCGCATTGCTGAAAAGGTCAAATAGGCAAGAACGCGAGGCCAGCAATAAAGAAATTAATTTTTGCATTTCCGTGTTTCTGGTTACAAGCATTCGAAATAATCATTTTGACCGTAATAACTGCAGCCCCTACGCTGGCAGGCTCAAGCAAAAATCTCCTTGCATATTAATTTAACCCAACGAAGCTAATCGGATCGGGAACTGATTGCGACAATTCCCTGCTCCCCGAGCAATCGAACCCATGTGCAATGAAATGTCTTGGCCATTCGTTCGGTCACAAGGTAGCTCCTACTTACATTTAATATATAAATACTTTAGCTGAGGATAACTGCGTGAAATTGTAGGCCACTGCCTTGAATAATATTCGCATAAAGAATGTTTGCACAATTATTATAGAATCTGGCCCACTGTGCATGGTTCGAGGCCAACATCCCGCACAACCCATATTTATGTGCAGGTCAGCACCAAGTGATTCTAGGTCACTATGATCACCAGGTCCCGTCTTAGTTCTCCTCCTGGTAAAAATGAGCGTTGTAAGACCCACCAAACAGCAATGTAAAGATACCACCTAAAGTCCAAGTCCCCAGTGTCATTGTTCTTTTCGTTTATTGAGCTAAACGGACGGAACTCGCTCGTTCGCACGAGTCAAACCGGCTTGAAAAGTTGGAGCGAACAAGCGAGGAATGTGTGTAGTCCGTAACGCATCTCCACAGACTGTGTAAAGAGACCCTCAATGCGTTCGCGGCCGGTCGTTCAACAGACACGCATTCTACTGCTTGCTGGCTGTGTTGCCACTACGTGAGCATGCGCACGCATATTTGCAAGTTCCCAACCTGCTAGTGTGAGGTTGCCACAGCACGCAACACACATATACTCGTTTCACATTCATGGCGTCTTTCACAGGACGAAGTTATCATATGCACATGTGCATTGAAGTCCTGGAAGTATTGCTATTGCCTGATAGAGTATTTAAAATTATACATGTTTGAATATATGTAATGACAGTGAACTAAATGCGCAGGTTACAGTTGTAACTGCAATACTGCAATATTTCCCTTTCAAGCAAATTAAAGTGCTGAACAGAATCATTTAGTATTATAATGAAGTAATTACTATAATGTGTGTCAAATGCAGTGAAAAGAGAGATTTGTTAATCACAGTGGAAACTGTTTTATACTTTAAAAAAATTCCATATGCAGTTTTCTATACTATAAAGAAACCCATTTATTTGAGGCTGTTTTGTTTACAGCAACACAATGTATTTTTAATTCAAAGAGAAGGTTATAGTAACATATGCTTGCTGTTAATAAATGTTTTCTTTCTATTTTGACCACCATTTCGAACAAAATCTACCGCTTAGAACAAAAAACGAATCGCAATAATTTTAGAACTTCTTTAAAAATTGCAGACAAAATCGAAATTTTTTTAGAAAATGTTACCACATAAAAAAAAAATCACGAGACCTTGGCGGTTGATGATGGCCTCAGCTGGTTTACCACCCTGGAGCCGTGATGTATATCTCTCCCTGTCTCGACTAGTGTCCTGGTCGCATCCCTTCGACTTGCCTGTGCTGCTGGTCGACCGCCTGGACTGCCTTACAATCTCTCACGATGTTAGTTGATTGCGCAACGACGGTCGGGTCGGATGTGTTCCGCTGCTAGTATCGTGAGTGATGGCCTCAGCTGGTCTACCACCCTGGAGCCGTGATGTATATCTCTCCCTGTCTCGACTAGTGTCCTGGTCGCATCCTTTCGACTTGCCTGTGCTGCTGGTCGACCGCCTGGACTGCCTTACAATCTCTCACGATGTTAGTTGATCGCGCAACGACGGTCGGGTCGGATGTGTTCCGCTGCTAGTATCGTGAGTGATGGCCTCAGCTGGTTTACCACCCTGGAGCCGTGATGTATATCTCTCCCTGTCTCGACTAGTGTCCTGGTCGCATCCTTTCGACTTGCCTGTGCTGCTGGTCGACCGCCTGGACTGCATTACAATCTCTCACGATGTTAGTTGATCGCGCAACGACGGTCGGGTCGGATGTGTTCTGCTGCTAGTGTCGTGAGTGATGGCTGAACTCTGAATGTGATGGTTTCGTTTCAGTCAGATCGTAAGGAGGTCGTTCTGTTCTACTGACCAGATCAATTAGGTCTTGTCTAGCATCGTTTAAAACACAACGTACAACACACAACACTTGTGTGATTGTGCTCGTTGGTATGTACTTATAATCATTTTCCTTTACACTGTTGGTGATTTTTATATCTGTTTTCATCGGTGTGTAGTAGTGTTGCCCTATCATTCCGGCACTTTGTCGAATGTGTCATTGGCTTAGGCGGGGTCTAGAATAAGTATGAGAAAACCTTGCTGGCTCGTGATGACATGTTTATTGTCTGGTGAGTGCATACTCATTCGAGTATTCCTTCTCCTCATCACACACTTTCTATCGGGCGTGTCCTTAGCTTAGGCGAGTCCAGCAAGAGTACAGCAAACCTCGCGGGTTCACGATTACATATTTATTGTCTGGTGAGTGTGTAGGCTTATGAATGTATTTGCTTTATTTCTTATCCTACTCACATTATGACAGTCGTGTGCATAGGACGATGCATTTATATGTGCTATTTAATATCCTAACATTTACCATGCAATGATGGTCGTGCGATCACGGCATTGGACTGGTAACCCAAGATATCTGGAATGATTCTGCATGCTTCCTGTATTATTTTGAGATCTCAAACAACTAACATGAACTACTAACTTGAACTATGCTCCCCAATGCTAGTGCGCCACTGCTGAAGATGGGTGAACAAGACAACACAACAACATGGTCGTGGTTCGTAAGGTAGTCGTTTGCTGTTCTGTTGTATTGATGAGGATGGCCTGGTCTTGTCTAGCATTGTTTAAAACACACATATCGTACAGCACCCCGATGCTTGTATACTATGTGATTGTGCTGGTTGGTAAGTACTTATAGCTATTTTACTTTACATCATGTTTATATAACTGTTTGCATCAGAGTATACCTGTGTTGTCCTTATCGTTCTCACACTTTGCAATGGGATTTTTTTTCGCCTAACATAACATACATCACTCGATGCTCGTGCAACATGCATTTATTGATAAATGTTTTATAAATCTGCCCGCCTCGGCATGTAGCAGTGTCGTCTCTCTTGGTGGATGGTTTCGTTTCAGTCAGTTAGTAAAGAAAGTGTTCTGTTGTACTGACCAGGGCTGCCTGATCGCATCTAGCACCATTTAACATGCACACAGAATACAGGACCCGATACTTGTGTGATTGCACTTGTTGCCCAGTACTTGAATTCCTCTCATAATGGAAAAGTAAATGTGTGACTCAGCTGGTCTACAACCCCTGGAGTCCCCCGACATTTCTCTCTCTCTCTCTCTCCCTCTCTCTGGTACTGTTCTGTGTCATCCCTTCGACATGCTGAGACCTGCAAAGTGCCTGCGCTGATGGTCGACCAGTTCTGTAATTACAGCAAACTGTGCATATAAGTAGACATAGGGTATACTTGGCCTGCGACCCTTCTTATCGACGTGGATGATGCATATGTAATGAATTCGATGATGTGCATGTAGTGAATCGGTCAACTATATGTTATGCAGTTCGGAACTTTCAGACAGTAATGGTTATAAGTATATATAGGGCTTACTTGGCCGTGTGACCCTTATCATCAGGAGTGAGGCCTGTGTTGTAAATTTGACAACTATATCTTGCATGGTTCAGAAGTTACAGCCAAATATGCTTATAAGTAGACATAGTGTGTACTTAGCCCTGCAACCCTTCTCTTCGTGGATGATGTCCATGTTATAGATTTAGCAACTATACATTGCATGGTTCGGAAATTACATACAACTATGCCTATAAGTAGATATAGGGTATATGTAGTCCTGAGATCATTCTCACTGTTGTGAATGATGCTCATGTTATTAATTTGGCAACCTTATCTTACACAGTTTGGAAATTACAGTTATATATGCTTATAAGTAGATATAGGGTATAAATGGTCCAGTGATCCTTCTCATCATCATATACATAGGGTATAATTGTCCCTGTGACTGCTCTCGCCACCATGGATGATGTCTATGTTATGCATTTAGCAAATATATTTCATGTGGTTAGGAAATTAACACAGCTATGCTTATAAGTTGACATACTGTATTTTTTGCCCCTCCGCGGCCCATCTCACCATCATGGAAGAAGACAATGTTATGAATTTGGCAACTATATCTTACATGGTTTGGAAATTACAATCAACAATGGTTATAAGTATACATGGGGTATACTCAGCACTGCGACCCTTCTCATCGTCGGATGTGATGCCTGTGTTACGAATTTTACAATTTTATCATATGTGGTTCGGAAATTACTATATTTATAAAAAGACATAGGGTATAATTGACTCTACGACCCTTCTAATCATCGTGAATTATGTGTATAGAATAAATTTGACAACTAAATATATTTTGCAGCTTGGAACTTAGAGACAACAATTCTTATAAGTAAATATAGGGTTTACTTTGGCCTGCGACCCTTCTAATCATCAGGTTATGAATTTGGCAACTGTATCCTATGCAATTAGGGAATTATTGCCGACTATACTTATAAGTAGACATATGGTTATACTTTGCCCTGCGACCCTCTCTCCGTCGAGGGGAGATGCCTGTGTTATGAATTTGACAACTATGTCTCACACATTTCGGACATGACAACTATGCTTATATGTAGAAATAGGGTAAGCTTGGCCCTGCGACCAATTCTTGTATACATCGGATTATGCATATGTTATAGACTTGGTAACTATAACTTATGTGGTTCGGAAATTAAAGACAACTTTGCTTATAAGTAGACATAGGGTATACTTGGCCCTTCGACCCTTCTCATAATCATGGATGATGCCTATGTTATGAATTTGGCAACTATATCTTATACAGTTAGGATATTATTGCTGATTATGCTTATAAGTAGAAAAAGGGTATACTTGCCCCTGTGAACCTTCTCATCTTATAGAATGATACTTATGTTATGGATTTGGCAACTATATCTTATGTTGTTTGGATATTACATCCACCTATTATTATAATTAGACATAGGGTAAACTTGTCACTGCAACCCTCCTCATTGTCGTGGGTTATGTCCATGTTATGAATTTGGCAATCATATCTTACACAGTTCGGAAATTACAGCCCTTTACACTTATAAGTAGACATAGGGTATAGTTGTACCTGCGACTCTTCTCGTACTCATGGATTATGCCTATGTCATGAATTTGGCAACTATAACTTACATGGATCAGTACTTACTAAAGCCAACTATGCTTATAATTAAGTATGGGGTATACTTGGCCTTTCGACACTTCTTATCATCGGGGCTGATGCCTGTGTTACGAATTTGACAACTATATTTTACATGGTTCGGAAATTACAGCCCACTATAATTATAAGTACAGATAGAGTATACACTGCGACCCTTCTTGTCGTTGTGGATTATGTCTATGTTATGTATTTATCAACTCTATCTTATTTGGTTGGGAACTTACAGCCAACTATGCTTATAAGTAGACATGGGGTATATTTGGCCCTGCGACACTTTTCATCGTCGGGGGTACGGCCTGTGTTATGAATTTGTCAATTATACCTTATACAATTCGGAAATTACAGTCAACTATGTTTATATGTGTACTTAGGTCTGGTAAGCTTGTAAGCCGATACTGGTATTTGGCACTACATTACGACCCTAGGTCGATAGATCCTGAAAGGAATAACAGAGCATGAGATTTGGCTCCCACTAGGACACTAGGTGAAAGGGTTGCAACACCCTGCCATCGGATTGACAGAGCAGTAGGTTGGGATCGAAGATGGCAACTGCAGGAGTGAAGGAAAATGGGAATTTTGTGATGTCAACAGAGATGGCAGTTGCCTAGTTCCCATGTCCGCAGCTCCAAGGGCCTTTTAGATTGTCCGTTTGTATACTACTATTAAGTCATCATTTGAAGAGATGCCTCAAAATGCAGTACTTAGTGGTTACTACAGTAGAAATATAATTATATACAGCTTTTTGACGTTCCCATTACTTTCACTGACGTCAAATCGGTTGAGCAATTTTAGAGAAATTCTATATAGGCATTACATTTGCGGTAGCACTGTCTTTCAAAATGGCTACCAATATAGACGTATCTACTAGTACCGGAAAACGTCTGTGCACACGAGTCCCTTCCTGCTCCCTAGACTGCGGCTCGGGCATAGACCGGTCTCTAGCTGAGCGGCAAGACAGTCCCGTCAATATTCGCGCAGAAATAAAAATATTCGGTATTTTGTCTTGAGTAACAGCAATTGCAAAACCGGAGACGGATACTTTTTACTGGCGACAACAGGTAGCAGTGCTCTTGTGACAGTGTGTGCTGCAGGATTTCTTTATCTTCTGTGTGTATTGTTCGATAGAATTCAGTTGCTTTTCTATTATTGAGTGCATTTTTCAGTTCAAATATTAAATAGTTTCGAATTAATATTACGTTAGATAAAAATAACAATGATGGAGGTGGATCACTTTCTGTGCTTTGATTACTTGTTCCTTTTCCACTTTTTCATAATTTCTTTCACCATTAAAATGGGGATGAGTGGAGGATATAAATATTTGATCTGAAGGTTTACGGCACGGCATAAGAAATATCTCAACGGGAAAGCATTACTCATATTACAAACTTTTAGCGCAGCAGCGTAAGGCGAGTATCGCCACATAGCAGATAAGTAAAGGCTGTTCACAATAAAGTGGGAACTTTCAAAAGCAACCTTATCCTACCTGCATATATTTTAAATGGCGCAATGAGTGACATGCGCCCAGTAAAGTTGGTAACGAAGGAGGGAAAGTAGTCCCACGTCTTAACGTAGAATAAAAAGTGTTAGGTACCCATTTCTGAAAACTTAAATTATTTATTTCGCTTACTATTACTTTGATACATCAAAGTGTAAAAATGAATGAATTTGTAACATATTTACTTTTATAATAACTCCACGGATTCATCTGAACGACGCATGAGCAAAGTGATGAAGCCCATGGCAATGTTAATTTTACATAAGGCGGAAGAATACACGGCGTGCATACAAGTAGATCTTAAGCAGGACTTTAAAAAGTGCTCATTTGATCGTGAACAGCCTATATGCAAGGATGAAATTGGTTGGCGGTTCCTTTGATGTGGACATAGTCATTCTCTGATTGGCTGCGCGAAGCTCTGGAACGGGCCTTGTGTCTAATTGGCTGTTGCGTGCCGCGTAATACTCCCTATTGGCTTGGCTGTTGACTGGCAGGCGAACTACCTGGTGCTGGTTGGCGAACGGCCCTCCGACATGCTACCGGCCAGTGAAGCCATTTCGCTTCACGATGGAGGGGTTGTCTCCGGGTATTCCAGTTTTGGGGCGTGATAATGGGTAAAACGATTGTTTTCACAATCAGGTTTTGCTGACAAATTTTCTGCACATAAATTCCAGTATTGTATTTATACACGCATTGTAATTTTATGTGTATGAGCGTGTTTAAATATAGAGGGTCACCTCTTACATAGGCTATCACGATCAAGTGAACACTTTTGAAAGACCTCCCATTTGGAACAATAGTCATTGAATATATTTTATTTTGGCCTTAGAAGATAACTTCCGAGTGCTGGGGAATATACACACTGTGTTTATTACTTATATGGCAATATATATTTAAAGAGATGGTTAAATGATAAAAAAAAAAAATTGCAGTAAGGAAAAAGTAACTAGGGTATCAAAAGTGCTCACTTTACCGTGAGCAGACTATAGTAATGTTCAGGCGAGTCATCGGCGGGGAGATTGCTCGTCAGTTGAGCGTCTTGCACTTAGGAGCGATGAGACAAGTGATGGGTGAGGAAGAGTCGTCCTTAGAGCTCGCGCGTTTCGAGGCCTCGAACGAGCGAAAATATCTGCAGGAAGGAGTTACCGACCTTTACACCACCCCGTGCACGACGTCACCTATGGCGTGTATCTCAGAGAGCGGGCTGTGGAAAAACCCTTGCTGTTTGCCTGCTAGACATGTTCTGGGTGATCGGTTTTCAGAAGATCCTCCTCGCCGGTGTGAGGGAGATCAAAACGGCCGACCCAGAAACAGGTGTTCTGATTGTGAAAGGACGGATAGTGGAAACAGCTGCCTACGTAGGGGGGGGGAGGAGATTGTTTTAAGAAAGGCCTACTATTCCCGTAAAGTCCGGGCAATGATAAGCAACGAAAGATACTTCTCCGCCATGACCATGGATGAGCTTCATAATACGGCAAGCTGATCGCACGTATTTGGCGTGTGTTGGTAAAGGCAGGATCACGATAAGATTGACATGTTATGGAGTATAGTATATTCATGGTATTCTCACACTTTTATAATCAAATCGTTGAAGAATCACCCAACGTCTTTGGTTATTTTGTAAACACATAACCTATTACAAGCATTTTAAACTTTTGATAACGTACAAGTATCTTATTTTTCTTCAAATCGAACATTCACTTAAAACTTATATGCAACTTATATTATTTATTTTATAATTAATGTGAAATAAACATATGTAAAATAGGTTTTGTTGGTAACGCCTAGTAAGAAAGAGTTATCACGCAAAATATTATTAAATGGAGTGAGCAGTAGAAATGTGATGGGTTTTCCCGTGGGTGTAATTTTTAAGACTGACTTAAGCTTAGTTTGCACGAGGCGGAGGAATATACTCAAAGTAGTACTTCAGCCGGACTTCAGAAAACTTGGAAATAACCACGGATGTACTATAGGTAGGAGCACGTGATGTCGATATGATTGCTCAATCACGCACGAGTGCAAAGTCTGCTTTATGCCGCCTGGCATTGCATCCCGTTCGCTGCATGGTAGCTGGTAAATACATAAGTAGAGTCTCCTTGGCTGAGTTTATCTTATCTGATTATAAACAGTACTCTGTCCTAGCTCCCTCTGTAAATATTCGTGACGGTGCGGTTTCTATAAAGCAAAGTGTTCTCCGTACACGAAGTGTTACTCTGAGGAGGATGACGGCTCGACTGCAATGTTTGCTGTGACGTCTTTCTGTAGCCGCGCATGAATTATACAGCGAAGAGATATGATGTGTCGAGTCTGATCTGATGTGTTGACAAGTCTGCGTTGTGTGCGGTAAATAACAGTACGTATTATCTGTGCAATTTTGGAGATTTATAGGTCGCTGAGGTTCGTCTGACCACACTAGGTTCTGGGTTCGAATCCCAGCTGTACCATGTGTGTGTGTGTGATTGAAGTGAGAAAGTGAAGAGATTTGGACGGCACTTAACATCGAGGTCTTGAGAGCCGATAAGGGTGATTGAGGTGAGTATGGAGCAGCGCCTGAATGAAAGGGCGGGGAAACGGGAGATCCCCGAGAAAACCCGCCGACCAGAGGCATCGTCCGGCACGATTCCCACATGCAAAAATATGGAGGGACCCGGCCAGGTGTTGAACCTGAATCGCCTTGGTGGGAGGCGAGCAGGCAAACCGCTCAGCCACCGTGGCCCCGCCCGTGTGCGTGAAGATTTCGAATTAAGTAACTTTGGTTCAGTATGGAAGCCGTCCCTGGTTAAACTGAATAAATTTAAAGCGCGAGTGTTAATATGACGATCAAAACAAAACAGATCGTTAACTCTTATTTTATATTTACAATTGGTAAATTTTGGTTGTTTAGTGTCGCTTAATATGCGTGACGTTATCCATTTTCTTATGTAAGGCGTTTTTAATTTTACAGCATTAAGACGCAGTTTGTTGTTTGTGAAATTCAAGGAAAAGATCGCTTTTGTCGCTTGAACTAATATATATATATATATATATATATATATATATATATATATATTTATTTATTTATTTATAAGTGACGAAGACGAACCATGCTAATACAAACATTCTTTGTGTCTTACGTCAGCTTAACGCTAGGAATGCTAGTCGACTATTGGGTCATAAAAATTACTCAATATCTCAAGACTAATGCCATATTATAATGTAACAAAGGGAAGTCTTACGTCAGCTTAACGCTAGGAATACTAGTCGACTATTGGGTCATAAAAATTACTCAATATCTCAAGACTAATGCCATATTATAATGTAACAAAGGGAAGTTGGCTCAGTAATCACATTTTTGTAATTTTTATGGCACAATAGTCGACTAGCATTCCTAGCGTTAAGCTGACGTAAGACACAAATAATGTTTGTATTAGCATGGTTCGTCTTCGTCACTTATAACGATAGCAAATCTTTTCTTGGAGGTGCAGTGTTGTTGAAAAGAGCATTTAGACAGTGAGCGTCCAGGACATGATAATATTTTCTTTCCCGGAAATTTTGGGGCATATTTGTCTCAGTAGCGCTCAGTCCACGACAAAATATAATTCTACCATGGCGCTTGTAGTTTAGGAACAAAATCTATGGTCGACAGCGAGTAGCATGTTTCTGAGAGGCCATGTTAGTTTTCCGTTACTTCGATAAGGTAAGGACTGATATACTGTTTTAGGAATGTAAACAAACAACGATGCATTGTGGCTGTGCATACGTCAAGCGCGATGTGCGCCGAGAATTCACTGGTCTCAAATAATGGTCGCAAATAATAACGCGAATTTCGCATGCCCCTAGCTATAGTGTATTCGTTGTTTCTTCACATAATTTGAATCAAATATTTCAAAACTCACCCCGTGCATGATGTACTTGGTGGTTTCCTAAATATGCAATATATCACAAGCATTTTATGTTTGTACAAACAAAGAATACTATATTTTTATTCAATTGAAGATTTACTACTATTATATTTATAAATTATAATATTTAATTTATAATAAAAAATGAATGAAAACAGGGAGAAGGTAGTTTTTTTGGTAATGCTTTATAAGAAATAGTTCTTATGTGAAGTATTATTACAATGAGTGCGCACGAATTCGGTGCGCTGTCCCTTTGGTATAATTTTATAAACCCGGTCATGATTTGTTTGCATGAGGCGGAGGAATATTCTGGAAGTAGAACTTTAACGGGGCTTCAGAAAAGTTGCAAGTTACTGTCAATGTACTATACTCATATAGAAGAGGAGGGTCTTCCGAGTAGGTGGCCACAGATCCCCGTCGACCTCCTGAGGTCACGTGGGGCGGGCTCCCACAACAGAGCAGCGAGAGATTGAAAAGGCTGGGGACACGGGAGTACTCCGAGAAAACCTGTCAACCAACGGAAACGTCCGCCCCGTTCCCCCCAGGTGAAGATCCGGGGTGTCCCCGTCGGGAATCGAATAATTGTGAGAAGGTGGCGAGCGAACAAATTGAGTACATGCGTCAATTTTTCAAATTGTGAATTTTTACGGTGTTCGGATAATCGTTCTCATATTTACTAACACTTTTTCATGATTTAAAATTTCAATTCAGCGAGTGGCACTGTGGAACCCGCAATATCCATATTTATTTTAAAGGCAATTTTGTTGTGGCGTTAACAACAAAAGTGGCACGGTACTAGAAATTATCTAGTATTTAATTATAAATGCATTATCTTCGGTTTGAAACACGTTCCCTAAAATCAGTTATAATTAGGGATAGGAAAAATTCGCGAGTTCAATGACCTGTGGATAGACTCCACAGTCCTGTGTCCACTCGAGCCTGAGATGTTGGTTCATTGGCTGCTGCCCCATAGAGCAGTCAGTGTTACTTCACACCTGGCAGTATGGCACTCGCTACTTTACTCCTTGCAAGTCTGCTATTGGCTTAGCGTCGTCCAGGGCGTGTCTACTAAACTGCGATCCAATTGCAAAGTCAACTTCAGTGTACACGTGTTTGACGTCTATCTTGTCCTGAAATGAACTCACGAAATGTTCATATCCCTAGTTATATTTGATGGTTTCATCATGAACTTTGAAAAATAAGAGCAATTACTAAGCTTGATTTCTGAAAACACATTTCAAACAAGTGTGACTGTACATTGCAATACATTGCAACTATTATATTACTGAATCTCCGTTTCCTTTACTACCGTAACCTTAACGTATTTACCATTGCAGTTAGTGGGGTTATTGCGGTTGCGTAATGCCCCTAAAAAGCTTACATTTCTCCGTAGAGAGATGTTAATACGTAAAAGTTCCTTCTAACAGCTAATTACAGCGTTTTGTAGAGTGTTAATTTTTTAAAAGTCAGCTGTGATGGAGGATACGTAAAATAGTGGAAGGAGAAAAAAAAGGGGGGGGGGGGGTTAAAATTCCCTCTGTCTTCAGATATTATTCTAACTCCAACTTTTAGGACAACATTATTGATTCGCCTTGAAACACGCCTTTAAAATTGTGTATTTTGGTAATGATCGGTTTTGCAGCATTACATGAGATTTTTTTTTTTACTTCAACTTACAATAAGTAGTTGTAAAAGTGAATGAACTTTGTGATTTTACAGGTATCTCTCTTTTGACGGCTGAGGAGCGAGGCCCCTACCAATAGAAGATGGACTCAGGGAAGAAGTCTGCTCGCCCGGCTAACCCCCGAGCGACTGCAAACCCACTGTCTGCATTCTTGTTCATGTAAGAATACACTTTTCTCTCAGGATGCTCGCCTGCCTGTCGCTTGAAATGCATGTTTCCCACAAAATTATAACGTGTGGCCCCATATGCTTAGAACTAGTGATCTTTCGCAAAAAAATTTGATTACAGAGTAGACTTCAACACCACAAGCACCCAACACCAGTTTGTCTATTGCCATTGGCTGCTCTCTGCTTGGGAAGGCGTTTTCATATTTGACCGGGCCACTCAGAATTCGGCAACATCGGCACGGCTCATACCCGTTTCGTGTACAACCAGTTAACACTTGTCAAAAAGTAATTCAGCCGGTCAAGACAAGTAAACGACCCAACAGTATTTTGAAATATAACTTGTCTTGAAATATTTTCGCGGAATTTCACTACCCCTACATGCTAATCCACGAAAGGAACACCCGTTTCAGACGGGATCTGTTCAGTGCTTTCAAGATGTCACGTGTGCGTTACGCCCCTGTCACACGGTCAATTTTTTTCGTCAAACTGCTTACAATAAGTTTGGTCGAATAAAGTTGTTCAATTATGCCATCACCGAAACGCAGGGATAGGAAAAATTCATGACTTAATTTCAGGACAAGATAGATTTCAAACGCGTGTACACTGAAGTCACCTTTGCAATTGGAACATAGTTTATTAGACACTCCCTGGACGACTCCGCGCCAATGGTCGACTTGCAAGGGAACAAGAAGCGAATCCCGCAGTGTCAAATGTGAGGTAACACTTGGGCAACAACCAATGAACACACATATGAGGTTCGACTATACAAAGGATTGTGGAGTCTAGCATACAGTTCATTGAACTGGCGGAATTTTCCTATCCCTACTCATTTGACTGCCTTCGATCGAAAATACAGTTCAACAGTTCGTGTGTACTTTTTGTGACAATCAGAATTCCAACAGTGTTTGTTAGTGTATTTATTGATGCATAATAACTAGGGATACCCGAATGTTGCGAAAAGATTTCACGACCAGTTGTATTTTTATAACTCTTTAGCTCAGATCACCTTTCTTGATTGGCTGATGTAGGTGTTACGCGTCTAAGGCGTGTGCTCGCGAATCACAGACGTACAGGATCGGAGTTAACTAATTCTGATTGGCCCCTCAAGGAAGAACATGTCTTCTCTTAAAGGCTCGTGGCCAATAAACAAATGAAAACTGACGGTACGCCGGTAGGCTATTGAAATATAGCATGTCCAGAAATATTTTCGCGAAATTCGGGTGTCCCTAATAATAATGGTATAAACATCTTAATAAAACAAGTTCAAAGCGCAACTAAAAAGTGCAACGGTAAAACTTGAAAGATTTATCTGCACATTTCGTCTAGTATTGAAAATGTATATATTTAAATTCGTCACTTTAGCCGAGGTTGCTAAGGCGTAGCGCTCGGTCGCAGCTGATATAGATTCGAATCCTGGTCTCGTATAAAATGTGTTTTTTAACCTTAAACGAAACTGCTTGGTCTACTTTGAGCCAAATAAATCGTTAATTGCACCCACCAAACCTCTGTTTGCGACAAACAAATAAGAACAACTTGCAACAACAAAATACTTTATTGCCCCTATACAAATATTGGTTGCGCCAAACAAACTTTGTCTGATTAAAGAAAAAAAAAAACTTTTTTCTCAATGTAAACACTGATTTTTAAAAGCAGTATATCTGGATATACTTTACATACAAAACTACTCAAAGGCCCAGAGTAGAACCTTGCCACAGACCTATCTTCTTTATGTGTAAAATCCTTTGTGCGTGACTGAACCGCATCATCACTGACAAACTACTGGACCTATTGAGACCATATTCACACCATATATTATTGAGGTGGCGAGTAAGGTTTTTAGTTATGTTTCATTCCGATAGGGAGTGCTTTAGTCTAACTTCTATATTTATGGGCCTATTTTACTCACACTCGAAGGAAATGTTTGTTGATTAAAATAAATTGTTTTATTGTACTTTGCATTCAGTAGGTTAGGTTCCGATAGATGGCGCTGGAGTCTAACTCTTATATTTATGGGCCGATTTTCCTCATACTTGCGGGATATGTTCGTTGATCTAAAATAAATTGTTTTATTCTGCTTTGCATTCGGTAGCTTGGGTTTCGATAGATGGCGCTGGAGTCTAACTTCTATATTTATGGGCCGATTTTGCTCATACTTGCAGGAAATGTTTGTTGATCTAACATAGGTCGACGTACCAGACGTTATAGAGACGACATATTGAGAAGGCAAAATATAACGTTAGCCGGGATCAGTTAGTCACCAATAAAATGATAGGGTCACGCCATAAGTCCCATAGGTACGTTCATCACGACGAGAATACAGCACTTCAGTTCACAGCCCTGCGCTAAGTGGCAATGGGGTACTTGACGGGCGTAGAAATATCGCCATTATTGCTTCCACGCTTGTTGAACTCAAACGCGGGGAAAAAAGCTTAAAGTAGGCGGGAGTCTTATGAAGTGTTAAATTTGTGTAATGTTAAAATGTATTGTATTAAGTTTAAATGTACATCGGGTTGTAATGATCTGGAAGGGGGTGGTGGGGTTGTTCTCACTACATCTAAGTTCTGATAAATTGACGTTTATGTCTAGTTGACAGTTGTTATTTTAACGTAGGAAATTAGAACCAAAATTTCATTTTTTCATGTTTAATTGAGAAATAATTTTTACTTGGCAAAATAAATGTCTGCTTACAGTCGTTGGACAGCAATATAGCATAAAATCTCGTACTTAAGGAAAATAAATTGATGTAAGTATGAAAATTCTAATACAAATTATTAAATTGTTTATCAATAAAAATTATTAAGTTGTTTTAATATTTTAAGTTAACGTAAGAAAGACAATTTTAGATACATTGATTGAATAAATCTTAATTTTTAAAAATTAAAATTTAAAAAAAATTTATGTTTTCCTCCTTTATTTTGTAAAACGAAATCAGATAAATTGTTACAACAAACGATAATAACCGCAAAACTTGATATTTAGAACAAATATCAAGTTTGACAAAATTTGACAGCAAATATTTGCATTGCATATATTTGCTAATAAATGAAAATACAAATAAATTTTTCGAACAATAATCACACGAGAAACCAAGGAATAAATTATTAAACAAGATCTTTTACTCATACATCAGAAATGAGAAAAACTAAAATTTATTTGATTAAAATACTATATTGTTTATCGACGACTGAGTTTGCTCACATTCAAATTTAAATTTCCAATTGGTTGGTAAAGGATATTTAAAATTATTTTTACGTTTGTTTACGAAATTATATTTTTTGATAATTATTTCTCTTTCGTTAGGCAGCCTTTCTTCCTCCTCATCCCCCCCCCCCCCCCCAATTTGAATCTTGGTACATACTCTTCGTCGATAAAATGATAGAGTCACCGTTTAAAATCAGATTGGTACACCCAACACGAAGAGAGCACTGCACGCCAGTTCATCCAAAGATTTGGCCCTAGTGGCGATGGCGCACTTGCAGCGCGTGGCAGTGTCGCCCTTATAGCTAATACGCTTCTCGGTCTCAAAAGCGGGGGAAAAAAAAAAAAAAAAAATATCTCCAGGCACGCGGGTCCATTAATGGGTTTGACAATACTTTTGCAGGGCAGGCTGGAAATGACAATGTAACTCCCAGTCCTGGACAAGGAAAAACAGTTTTCTCACGTCTGAAAAATTTCTATCACGATCGAAAATCAATCGCAGTACCTCCAGTTCACCAGTCGGAGGTTCTTGTCATCGAGCATTCATTGATGTTATTCACAGCTAAAATCAACAGTTATGATTAACGAAACTAATTGCTGCAAGTCTTATGATGGTGCCTTTGATTTGGTTAGCTACGATTAGTGCCCTGGTGTTAAATTAAATGCCCTTTATACGAATGGCTTGGCAACCTAGTTAGGTAGTATGCGCCTGTTCACATTATAAACGTATGCCAAGAACAACGCATAAGAAAAATAATCGTAAAGCACTTATATTTATTTGCCTAGCAGGTTAAGTTCACCCGGATAAAAAATTCTCCACTGTGCCGGTTCAGATTCCCTGAGTCAATTCTGGGCTGAAATCAGGTATACCCTTCAGAGTTCATGATGACATTAAGTAGGCATCGTTAAGGGACCATTGTAGGCCAACATATTTCAATGCAACAAGTATTTGTCTACGTTATTGTCAAATGAGTGTATCTGCAAATATATTTATTTAACTCTATCGATAAGCTATTTTAAAGAGATCTGCTGTATACCCTTATATTGGGCTCATTCAATTATATACCAAATTACTGTCGAATAGTTCACTGGGATGCCATTAAAATTTTTTTCCACGACTTTAGAAATGACCGCTTATTGTAATTCACACATTTATTAATTCATGGCGCACAAATATTGTGAAAAACTGTTTTGTCCATTGTAATTAATATCTTACAGTTTGGTTTAAAACTATTTTATAATTCCATACACGTGTCTTGTGCCTTCTTATAGTCGAAACATTCTTAACTAACATTTAGCAAATTAATAACTTCATTTGGTTTTGCAATGGTGTTTCTGAAACACACAACACCGAAGGCACGACTGCCACGTTATAAACTATATGGCCAAAAAATCAAGTGAACGGCCTACTCACTGCTGTTAGTTCCAAATCCACCCGTGGCTAATTTGCTCGCCTCCTAACAACGCGGACCGGGTTCAATTCCCGGTGGGGCCGCTTCCTGATTTTCGCACGTGAGAAATATGGAGAACAATGCCGCTTGTCGGAGGGTTTTATCGGTGGTCTCCAGTTTTATTGTCCACGATAATTTGATACTCGCCAGAGAGTTCATTAATCAAACGGTTAATTCTGATGGACCAAGCCCAGACAAAGAGAAACAGCACCAGAACATTACGTTAACGCCTCCAAATTTCACAGTCGGCTCAACAAGTACTTCGGTAAATATTGCCCACCAGCATATGCCAAGTCCGCTCAAGTCTATCTGGAAGTCAGAGAACGTGCCTAAATCGTAACCCTACTATCGTCTCCCACCGCTCCACAGTCAAATGCCGGCGTTGTCTGTGCAACTGCAATCTACACCGGGCACTGGGGCATGTGATCAGGGTTTTTTTTTTGGGAGCGGCACGAACATGAAAAACAAGGGTTCTTACCGCCCAGTAGAGTGTCCTATCGGTACTGGGGTGTGTGTGGAATCTTCTACAATTTTTAAATTGGCCGTCTGGCGATTGGTTCATTGGACACGCACTCGAGAGCTCGCCAGTCCCAATTATTTAGTTTCTTGGGCCTACCAGAACCTTGCTTTCAATGACGTTTCCATTTGACAGTGAGGGGCGTCTCAAAAACTGCAAGTCTTTCGTTTCCCGACTTGACGGCCGCTCTGGTTGTACCGCCTGGCTCGCCTTCGCTGCGCTAAACCGCGAAGTACGACCAACAATGATCACCGCTTTCCTGCTTACATTTCTACGAATCTACGTGTGAGCTACATGCTATGTGTTTTGGACGATAACTTCTTACCTTAAGAACAACACATACTAGAAGTTCTGCGATGACGCCTTGTTACGACAAGGTGTGGCCCCATACGTGAAGAGCGATCTGTCAGTCCGGAACACGACCTACCTCAAGACCATAGAGTAAATAAGGTGTATACCAAAGTGGCAACAGCAATGTTATTGAGCGGTCGCTAATTTTTTTTTGGCCCTCTCCACGCATACAAACGTAGTCGACACAATTACTGCATCACTTCGAACTACGAAGTTGGCACTACTGAGTATTTACAGCGCTTCTGGCGGATATACCTTGAACTTCTTAAAACTGCAGTACAAATATTATTATAATTGTACGTACCATTCAATGTCTTTAGGAAATTTAAACACTTGTGGACCACCTTCAGCAGTGGAATAAAATGAATTATGGGTGGGATCAGAAGATTACGGTGTTCTGCCGAGAATTGCAACGCATTTCACAAATTCAAGCTTATCCTGGAGTTACGCTATCGTTAGGGATAGGAAAATTTCGCGAGTTCAATGACCTGCAGGCTAGACTCCTCAGTCCTCCGCATACTGGAGCCTCAGCTGTGTGTTCATTGGCTGTTGCCTCACACCTGGCAGTTATGGGATTCGCAAGGTGTTTCCTTGCAAGTCTGCTATAGGTTCAGAGGCGTGAAGGGCGGATCTAATAAACTATGATCCAATTGCGTAGGTAACTTTACTATATATGTTTTTTGACTTCTATCTTGTCCCGAAATGAATTCGCGAAAATTTTCTATATGTAGCTGTCGTCAACAACAACAATATGGCTGATGTATAAAATACTTAAGCTCCCGCAGTTTAAAAACTAGGAAACAATTTGTAATTGCTTTAATGGCTATCAAAAGATTTCACTATAATGACGGCATGCCTGGAAAGGGACTGAAAAAATAAGCGACCTGTTGTTCCCTATTATGCGAACATCCCTTGCTCAAGACTGCGTAGGCTGCCAGCAGGGCTGGTGTGCCCAACCGCAGCGTGGAGCGCTGGAGTGCTGACGTCATGGCAGCAGTGCGGCGCAGAAGTAGAACACGTGTCGCTTGGAGTAGTACGAATAATAGCGCTGCGGAAGTTGTGTTTCGACGGAAATAAAGAACTGTATAGAATTTGGTGGAAAATTCCTTGAACTCGTATTGGAGGAGGTTTTTTGAATTTCCCCCAGCAGGGAGGGGAAGAACTGTCAATGTTTGGTATTTAAAGTTGAGAGTTTGCCGTCATCAAGGTGAACGGCTGGCTTCTATGTCCTCGGCACAAGCTAAGTATTGCTGTGATTGCACTGTCATACGGGGAAAAAGGCATACTTTATACCCAAGCAGATAGCTAGATGTTTTTCTAGTATTCAATTTACGAATAGAACTTGTTCCATAATTTAAATTGGCTGATTAAATTTAACATGTTGTACTTTCAATACAGGGATTTTTGTAAAAGTTATATATGTTAATTGCCATAAAATATTTTACATCACGGCAAATATTGCGAGCAAGATAAATGATTTGAGTGAAGTAAAAGTATTTAAATTGCAGAAAATTATTGACACAATGCATCAGTTTCGTGAGTCACGTTTATAAGTGATATTGATTTTAAAGAATGTTTTTACGTGGCCAATCACTTTTAAGAATTGCATGGGAATTAGAATTTTAGAGTCAAGATCATATGAATAATGGCATGTCTTGAGAATTTTATGATACCCCAAAGAATTGTCGTTTACAGAAAACACAAAATTTTTAAGCCAATTGTATAATGTCAAATTACATTTAGGTCAAGTGAGCACTTTTGAAATTAACCTTAGAAAAAATGTCACTGTCCCAGAACGCATATATTTTAATGGGCGCACTGAGTGAGTGACATTTGCTCAGTAAAGTTGGTGACGATGGATGGAAAATAGTTCCATATATTAACGTCGAATAAAAAGTTTTATGTAATCATTTTTTGATCACTTTTATTATTTCTTTAGCTTTCTGTTTTTTTTATGCATCGAAGTGTGAAAATGAACAGATTTGTATATTTACTTTCCTAAAAAATTTCACAGCGTTACTTGACCGACTCATGAATAAAGTGATGAGGCCCGTGGCAATGTTAATTTTACATAAGGCGGGAGAATACACAACGTGCATATACGTAGATATTAAGCAGGGCTTTCAAAAGTGCTCATTTTACCGTGAACAGCCTATATTGTGAATACAATTAATAAACTTGAAATTACGAGACTTTTTTTTAAGATGGTAAATCAAGTCAAGCGTGTTTTAGGAACAGTTTGAATATAAAACCAAATATTGCCAAAAACTATTTTTGATATAATTTGCAATACCAAATGTATGGCGTCATATATTAAAGGATAAAATAAAATATATAAAATATTTTAATAAATCAAGTGAATATTTCAGAATACGTTCTGTGTGCCTTGTTATTAGCCAGAATATATTTAGTGAACAGTTTCTGCTAAAATGTTACTTGTTTTTGCTGACTTTGAAAGTGAATGGAGGGCAGGTATGCCCCCCCCCCCCTGCTACTCTCTTGGATAAGGACGTAGCCACAGTGAAATTGCAAAAGTGGACCCAGGAACGTTCAATTGTTCAGAAATATCCCTGACGCAAAGCTCGATTTTTATGGATCCCTGCGATCTTTTAAACGGCATAAATTGCTCCTCTGAATTACTTTGAGAATAAATAAATGTGCATTGCTCGAGAATGTTTATATTATATTATCTTCTAATAGGTATAATTTACTGAGAGTAAAGGAGCATTAGATGCATTTGTTCAAATATTGTATTTGTCTTTTTTCGAGTATGTCACAAGTAATGACTAGAGACGTTCAAAATCCGCGTTATTGTTTGAGGACACGTTAATCTTTAACCACTTGCACCTTTGCAATACGTTTGTCATTGGACCATACTTTTTCTGACACGCCGTGGGTAAATCTGCGCCAATAAATGAACACTTCACAATTGTGTGCCCCAATAACATGCAGCTCAGTCAGAAAGGGCGTGGCTTCACGTCTATGCAGCAGCCAATAGAGAAACGACGCCAGCTTCAGTACATACAGTACTGTGTAGTTTAGCCTGATGTCGAATAATGACGCGAATTTTGCATGTCTCTAGTAATGACACGTTGTAACTGTCAAAAGTACAGATTTCAGGATGTTTAAACCTATTACTAGGGCCGCCTGATTTCCGCGAAAAGATTCACGCGAAGACTAGACGCCAATGTCCTGTGGCATACGTGCAGTTTTCCTTCGGTTATTGGCCACGTGTCTTTGACGGGAGACAGTTCCTTCCTTGACTGGACCAATCAGAATCAGGTAACTCCGACACTGAGTGTCCGTGATTTGTGGGCAAACACTTGCAATACGTGACAGTTAAAATCACCCAATCACGGAAAGGGATATAAGTTCTAGTGTTCTGGATTACAATTGGTCCTTAAATCTTTTCGCGAAAAACAGGTAGCCCTACCTATTACTAGGGACACCAGAGTTTCGCGAAAAAAATTCACGAACAGTTGTATTTCACAACACTTTAGCTCAGATACACTTCAGCAATTGGATGATCTAGGCGTTACGCGTCGTAGATGTCTGCCCGCGAATCACAGACGCACAGTAGCGCAGCGGCCTTATTCTGATTGGCCAGTCAAGAAGGACAATGTCTCCTCACAAACACGCGCCGCCAATAAGCAAAATAATACTGCTGGTATGTTCACGGGGTATTGAAATCTAGCATGTGCGGAAATCTTTTCGCGAAATTCGGGTGTCCCTACCTATTACTTTCACACGCACCAAAGCGTGGATATCTGAGGGACACTCTATACATGTCGTTGTTGCAGCTGGACATTGAAGATATTCAGGAGCGGGCTGAAGAAGGAAATGGAGGTTGAGGACCTGTTCGAACCACTGCAGGAACACACATCAGGCTACCTGGGCGACTGTTTCGAGAGGTAACCTTCTCACTACACCTAGTGATCAACCTGCCGCCATTATCAAGGTTTATGTTTGCCAGGGATGGTGGAGAATGTTTTGTGGAATGTAGGCCTACTCAAAACATGCCACCTTGGCGAAGGTTATGACTTGGGGTGGTCTGCTCAGATGTAACTGATCATCATTGTTCCACATTCTGTGGCAAAATAAATGTTTTTTACACAGTGAAATGCAACTGACTTTTACGTTGTTTTGATCTTTACTGATGTGCAACGTGATTCCACAGAATTGAGTAACATAAGAGCCACTAGGGTGGCTCATAGACTAGACCTAAAGTATAGCGTTTATTGTCTTCTGGGCATGTCCTCAACATCGGATCAATAATTGCCTAAACAACTGTTAAAATTCACGGGTTTGAACAATTATTTTCCCTTTGTTTACATTTAATTTTATACCAACCCGAGCTCCAATGAAAATATAAAAAAAAAAAAATGCATTTTGCGTGACTTAATTACATTGTTTTTAAGGCACAATTTTGTCAAAAGTAGTTATGTATCACATAATAGCACCTATTTATATAAACAACTGTATGGGAGGAAAATAACTTCAGTGTTGGGATACCGAGGTTGTTACTGTGAGACAGGCGTGCGTGCACTCTATTCCATACTTACTTTATGGAATTAACAGAACGCTTACACTTACGCCAATCATACACTAACGATGAATTAGACCGCTTATTCGTCTTCTGCGTATATAGACTAAATATGAGGTAGACCGATCTCGCTGGCTGCGCACAGCCAATCTCCGCGTCCCAACATCGAACTGCTTTTCTGTCTACACGACTAGTGAAATAAGGCATGGTTTAGATTTTAGGTTGGAAAACTGATTTGTAAACAAATGATTTGAGATGTATGTATACTTCATCTAATCAATTTGTAATGTAGTTTTATTAAACTGAAACGGGTAAAAGTATTTTATTCATGTAATAGCGCTCGTCATTTAAAGATTAAGATATAAACAAACACGTTCATCGCTGTTGACCATGTGACTTTTACAGTTGTGTTCCTTTGGGGTACGTCAATGTTGGGTATAAGCGCAGAAGACGAATAAGCGATCTACGTCAGTAATACCAACGTACTTGTTCCTGTGTAGGAATTTATATAAAATAGCAAGTATAAAATAGTGTCTGTAGTAACACACGTACTAGGCACAATACAACTTAAAATATTTTTAAGTGGAAGCCAGCACACTTTTCTATGTGATTCTTTTCTAAAAATCTGGTGTGATTCCAGCTGAGTATTTTTTTCATGTGTTACAGTTCTTGGCAGAAACGTCGAGTCAGCGAGAAGCACCCGAGCCTGCTGAGAATCATCGGGAAACATTTCTTCTGGAAATATTTTGTGTTTTTAATACCCACCATTATCATGGAACTGGTATTCAGGTAAATTTTTTTCACTGGCTTAGGCGCACGGAGCGCGCAGAAAGATTGTTCTGACCCACGAAGCTCACTGAGAACATACATTAACTGCTCTGGAGGTATAGGCTATTCACGGTAAAATTAGAACTTTTGAAAGACCCTGCTTAAGATCTACTTGCATGCACGTTGCGTATTATTCCGCCTTATGTAAGATTAACATTGCCACGGGCCTCATCACTTTATTCATGCTCAGGTCAAGTGAAACTGTGAAATAATTTGGAAAGTAAATATCTAACAAATTTGCTCATTTTTACACTTCGATGCATTAACAAATAAACTGATTACGAAAGAAATAATTTAAGCTAACAGAAATTGTTACCTAACTCTTTTTATTCAACATTAAGATACGGGACTACTTCCCATTCATTATTACCAACTTTGCTGTGTGTATGTCACTCAGGACGCCTGTTGAAATATATGCAAGTAAGGGGAGTGACTTTTTTCTAAGGTTGTTTCAAAAGCGCTTACTTTATCGTGAACAACCTTTAGCTCTGTTTCAGTGGGCGTATTTAACCAGCTTGCAATCAAGTACATATTAAAAAATAAATAAGTAGAAAATTACTCTTTTCTCTCTGTCAGTAATAGTAGGACTTATTTTTGTTACTTTTTTTTACAACTCTCACGCAGTATCCTGTTACTGTCAAATTAATTTTTTTGACTTCTCACATAAATATAAACCCTTCGCAGTTATTTCATAAAAATTTTTGCTTCAGAAAATGTTTTACTTAAATAAAACAGTGAGTAAACAGTCGAAAAATTTCGGCCGACAATATTAGATAATTCACGAGAATCCCTGTAGGCTATTCAAGGTAAAGTGAACACTTCTCGAAGCGCTCTCAACATGAATAATAGTCAATAAAAATTTTTTTATTTTAGCCTTACACTTAGACTTTCGAGTCCGGTCAAATATATACACTTTGTTTATTACTTAGGAGACAATATTTATTTCAAACGGTGGTGGAAAGATAAAAAAAATGGCCGATATAGGCTATTCACGATAAAATGAGCACTTTTAAAAGCTCTGCTTAAGATCTACTTGTATGCACGTTGTGTGTTCTTCCGCCTGATGCCATGGGCCTCACCACTTTATTCATCCGTCGGTCGAGTGAAACTGTGACATTATTAGAAAAGTATATATTGTACAAATCTGCCCATTTTTACACTTCGATGCATTAAAAAAATACAGAAAGCGAGAGAAATAATTTAAGTGATCACAAAACGTCACCTAACACTTTTTTGTTTGACGTTAATATATGGAACTACTTTCTCCTCCATAGTTACCAACTTTACTGGGCGCATGTCACTCAGTGCGCCCGTTAAAATATTTGCATGTAGGGGCAGTGACTTTTTTCCCCAGGTTGCTTAGTGCTCACTTATCGTGAACAGCTTTTAGGAGAAAAAAAAGCAACTAGGGCCTCAAAAGTGCTCACTTCAGCGTGAATAACCTATAAAGTGCTTGATTGTGTTGTGCAGGGTAGCACAGCCCATATTTCTCGGGAGACTCATACGTTACTTTGAGCCAGGCAGCGCCGTGTCTCTGGAAGAGGCCTACCTGAACGCGTTCGGGCTGATCGTGTGCAGCGCGTTCTCTGTCTTCGTGAGACAGTCTTGCCTAATGGCCATCATACACCTGGGCATGAAGATGCGTGTTGGCATCTGCTCGCTCATCTACAGGAAGGTACTGTCCACACCATAGACTAAAGATGAGGTGGACCGCTTATTCGTCTTCTGCGCATGTACCCATCATTGGCCTACCCCAATCCTACACAACTGTCAAAGTCACGTGGTCAACACTGATCAAATTGTTTGTTTACATCTTAATTTTTAAATGACAAGCATTATCATATGCATAAAACACATAAAATAAAATCCCAATCATAATTTAATTAAAATACATTATAAATTTGTTAGAGTATGTATAAAAATACCTCAAAGCATTTGTTTACAAATCATTTTTTTAACAAGAAATCCACACCATGCTGTTTTCGCTAGAAGTGTTGGCCGAAAATCAGTTCAATCTTGGGACACGGAGATTGGTAGTGTGCAACCAGCGAGATCAGTCTACATCATCTTTAGTCTATGGTCCACACCCACACGTGTTGTCAACAAACATCACCAGTGTAGTCCAATTGCAGTTTTTTTTTCACACGTTTCCCATCAAACCTTTGAAACCCCCCCCCCCCCTTCCACGTATGACATTTATGGTTATTCCCTAAATATGTAGGGCCATGTATTTTTCGCGAAAATATTTACGCTCATGCAGTACGTCAATATTTTACGTCTGCTACCACAACTTTCTTTGGTTAATTACTGCGCGTTATTTGACTGGACCAATCAGAATAGCGTTCTCCGATACTGAAAGTCCATGATTCGCGGGCAAACACTTGAGGCACATGACATTTAAAATCATCCAACCACGAAAGTGCGCATGAACTAAAGTGTTTTTTGGAGTACAACTGATCTTGAAATCTTTTCACGAAAAACACGTGCCCTTATAAATATCCTATTATCACTAGCGTTTTATAAATCTGTTAGCATGAAAGTATATTATTTTTGATTAATTTTAACTTTTTTGTTACATTTTAAACAGATATCATAATATTTATTTTAATGATGGTGTGGATAAAAACATTTAGGTAATAGGCGTATTAATAGGGACAGGAACATTTCGCGAGTTCATTTCAGGACAAGATAAACGTTAAACACGTGTACACTGAAGTTGACTTTGCAACTGGAGCACAGTTTATGAGACACGCCTTGGACGACTCTGAGCCAATAGCAGACTTGCAGGGAAACAAGTAGCGAGTGCCATACTGCTAGATGTGAAGTAACACTGGCTACTCTATGGGGCAGCAGCCAATGAACAAACATCTGAGGCTCAAGTGTACACACGACTGTGGAGTCTAGTCTACAGGTCATTGAACTCGCGAATTTTTCCTAATCCTACGCATTGATAATGGCCAGGAAGAAATAGTTCTCATACAAAATGTTAGTAAATTGAGTGAGCACGAATGCGGTGCATTATCCCGTTTATAGCCTTAGTTAGTCTTTGATTTCACGAGGGTTGAGGGATAGGCTGAAAGTAGAACTTAAACAAGGGTTTAGAAATGTTGGAAATAATCATGAATGGAAAGTACAAAAATAGAAGCATGGTAGCTAGGTATAGGAACAATTCGCGAATTCATTTCAGGATAAGATAGATTTCAAACGCGTGTACACTGACGTCACCTTTTCAATTGGATAAGAGTTTACTAGACACGCCCTGGACAACTCCGCGCCAATAGCCGACTTGCAAGGGAACAAGAAGCGAATCCGCCACTGTCAAATTTGGGGTGACACTGGGGTAACAACCAATGAACAAACATCTGAGGTTCAACTATAGAAAGGATCGTGGAGTCTAGCATACAGGTCACTGAACGCGCGAAGTTTTCCTATCCCTAATGATAGCATATACGATAATCTCAAGGTTTGATAGATTTCGACGTCGTATGCACGTGTCGTTAACTCATCTTTCGTTACTGCTTCCAGTACACGCGATAT
This sequence comes from Dryococelus australis, assembly GCA_029891345.1. Lineage (NCBI taxonomy): Eukaryota > Metazoa > Arthropoda > Insecta > Phasmatodea > Phasmatidae > Dryococelus > Dryococelus australis. Next base: position 18,979,124 of record CM057003.1, on the reverse strand, counting down.
ACTATTTACTTGTTTAACTAGTCTATTAAAACTTCTGTTGCTCCCACACTGAACATGCATGATTGGCAGTCCAAATAACTGCTAAAGTGTCAGCCAGTCGTAAGAGAATTAGGAAACCATAGAGGTTTTGAAACTACTTCGGTCCGAAATATTTTTGGCAAAAAAATTAACCATCTCTACGTATAGTCAGTAGAGACCTGAAATATTTGCGGGTTCATTTCGGCACATGCTAGAATTCAAAACTTCTACTTTTGGGTTACTTATCAAAGTGGTTCACCGGTAATTTGACACCTTGTAGAGAAAATCAAGCCAATAATAATAATGCAATAAACTACAGGAACGGTCATTACTTTCCACTCTGACAGCAAGAAGTCAAAGGACGGTTAAAAAATAAAACCACGTGATTGTACACGAGACTGTCAAGTAGCCTAGGCCTCATTGAATCCGTTAATATTCCAGGTATCTTAATAATAACTGTTTTGCATTAAGACGTGGCACAAGCTAGACTCCACATACTCGTGCAAAAGTCACATGTTCATTAGCTGTCACCACAGAAAGAACTCTTTTCCGGTTTATCCCGGATTCTCCAAATGAAGGTACGGAAGTGACAATTGTGTACTATTAGTTCTGAATCTAACAGGCCGTATCGAATTAGTGGTGGTCTGAAAACACTTGTGTACTCACTCAACGTATGATTGTATGCCATCTACATTGGTGCTGAATTACTACGCGAAACAATAGGGTCTCGATATTATTCAGAAATGCTGTAAATACATTCGAGGACGAGATATACTTCAAACAAATGTGTATATTACTTATACTTCCAATTGTATCACGGCTTGTAAGATACCTCCTGGACGAATTTGAGCCAATAGCTAGGTATAGGAAAAATTCGCGAATTCATTTCAGGACAAGATAGATTTCAAACGCGTGTACACTGAAGTCACCTTTGCAATTGGATCAGAGTTTATTAGACACTCCCTGGACGACTCCGCGCCAACATCCGACTTGTAAGGGAACAAGAAGCGTATCTTGCACTGTCAAAATGCGGGGCAACACTGGGACAACAGCCAATGAACAAATATCTGAGGCTCGACTATACAAAGGATTGTGGAGTCTAGCATACAGGTCATTGATAGGACCATCTGTTCTTCGCGAAAAGATTTAGGCGAAGGTCAGACTCAAATGTCCCATGGCAGACCTGTAGTTTTTATTTGGCTATTGGCCGCGTGTCTTTGTCGAGGGACAGTTCCCTACTTGACTGAGCCAATCAGAAACCGGCAACTCCTACACTGAGTGTTCGTGATTCACAGGCAGACACCTGCAAAGCGTGACAGTTAAAATCGCCCAATCACGAAAGTGGATCTCACCTCTAGTGTTATGGAGTACAAGTAGTCCTCAAATATTTTCGCGGAAAACAGGTGGCGCTAGTCATTGAACATGAGAAATTTTCCTTTCTCAGGCTAACCTGCGGGAAAAGAGGATAAAACCACGTGTACCTGTTCTGTGGTAAAACTCAAACACCAGCTAGTGAACAAATAACTGACGCTCGAGTACACAAAGGATAGTTTGTTGCCCACGAATCTGCGAAATATCCAAGTCTCTGTGTATTATTCTCAGGAGAGCAAGTGAGGAGTCATATTTCGAGAACCAGAAAATTAACCAGCAAAAATCAAGCTTGTTTATTTTATAGTACATAATACTGAATAAAGAGACAAACAATATTTTGTAACTACAAATTTTTATTAGTTGCTTAAATTTATAGTATTTAGAAAAATTACGAAATTGCGAAAGTCGGCTTCCTGTATCCGCTGAAAGAAAAATTTCTAAGCATTGAACACATGTTTCAATTCATCCATACTGCTTCTACATAGATAACAAAGTTTGGTTGCAATTAAAGATAATCAGAATTGCAGACTCGTACATGAATGCAGTAAAGTTATTTCATCAACAGTTTGTCCACCCTTACATTTTATGCCAAGCAAAAATCTTGATATTAATAATCTGGGCGAGGCACTTGGAACTTTACCATGGACCGAAGATGACCATATCCTAGCATAGATTCTCAATACATGAAGCACATTTCACGATTGATGCATTTTTTTCGAAAGCGGCAACAGTCATATCTCAGTTGGACGCAAATCGACTTTCATGACACGATGCTCGCTGTGAATGTTTGGACTGGAGGTTTTCATTGCGAACGTAGTAGTTGGTCCATTTGTTCTTCCTGCTTGTGTTATCGCCTAGCATCTCACCAGTACTTGTAATACGTGCTATTGTAATATCTGGAGAGGGGCCCTCGCCTCAATTTAAAATTAAAAGTTACGATCAGTTAATACCTAGACGTAGACGTCCCATACTCCTGGCTTGGCAGAACTGGACACCCATAGTATGGCCCCCGCGATCACGACATGCGAGCCCACTCGATATACAGAATGTTGCAATATTACATGTCAATAATTAGGGGGAACATTCTTCACATCTGGAGGATGAAAAAAATGTTATATGAACATAGGTCCGCAACCGCTTTGTTTCTTCGCTACAACCCATAATACATAACGTACAGTGTATGGCTTGTGGGCTGGATCATGGAGCAAATAATTGATATCAAATATTATATTTTCAATACAAATAATTTTATCAGTATTCGACATTGGACGTTCCCCTAAGGAAGCTCTCTGAAGACCTTTATATTTTATATGGGCATTTTCAAGGCTGCAGTGTCACGTAATATCTGGGAGCAAAAGTGCGTCACATTGATGACACTATGAATATGCATGTCTCCAGTAGTACCAACCATCTTTCGATACAACCAAATCTGATCGCCAAGCCTCAGCCACAGCCTAGCACCGAAACCCAGCGCAACGCATATCAACTTCCGCTGATTACAATATCCGGCCAAGCTAATTCGAACACATACCAGTAACAAACTACTATATTACACTCTTGCAGACATGTTGTACAGACTGAGTGTGAAATAATTCGTTTGTAGTACGAATGTACTGTAGTGTTGTTCTTTTATTTTATTTCTTTAATGTTGTGTGTTTTTAAAATATATGCAGGGTTATAGAGAGGGAGGGGGGGAACTCATTTATATTAATAATGCATAGTGTCATCAACGTCATGCACTTTTGCACCCAGATATAATGTGACACTGCAGCCTTGAAAATGTTCTTATAATATATAGAGATCTTCAGAGAGCTTCCTAAGGGAAACGTTCAACATCGAATACTGATATTATTTGTATTACAAAATAATATTTCATACCAATTACTAGCTAGTTTGAGCGAAAGATATGCAAAAGTTACGCATACTGACTATGTCCCCCCTCCCCCCTGTGATCCCTTTAACATGACCAAAAGGAAATTATATGTTAGCTATGTTGGTAGATCACGAGTTATGTTGGCCAGTATGTCTGCAAGATTTTAATATAGCAGTTAGTTACTGGTATGTGTTGGAATTAGCTTGGCTGGATGTTGTCATCAGTGAAAGTTGGTATGCGCTGTGCTGGGTCTCGGCGCTCGGCTGTGGCCGGATGTGGCCTGGTGATAAGGGCCCCATGTAATTCGGCCGCGGCTAATGTTACGGGTCGCTGCCGCAGAATTGCCATTGCCATGTTAAATTTGGCTCGAATATTTTATAAGTTCTTAGTATTGGTAACATGTTTGGTAACACGTCGCTGTCTTCGCATAAGAAGATGATGTTTGAGCTTGGCGATCAGATTTGGTTGTATTGAAAGTTGGTTGGTACGACTGGAGACATGCATATTCATGGACATCTAGAGTTGTTTTACCATACTTAATGTAAAGAGGATGTTGCTGGTGTAATATGATGCATTTTTAAGAGTGCGAAATAAATCGTTTGTAGTACGAATGTACTGTAGTGTTACTGTACTGTAGAGTTAACTTAGTAATAGTGACCCAGGCACGAAAGTCCATGCATAGCTGTGTGTTGCCCTTCCCCCAGGGGCCATGGCGATGTAGAAGTAAGGCGAACTGGGTTCGATTCCCGGCAGGGTCACTGCCAGATTTTCGCAAATGATACGATGCCGCTGGTCGGCTGATTTTCCCTACCCTGGTATTTCGGAGCTGATCCATACTCACCTCGCTTCATCGTCATTGGATCTCAAGACCCCGCTGTTAAGAGCAGTGCCACCTAAACCTCAACATAACTTTCCTTGCAGTCTCTGCGGCTTACACAGACAGCCCTGGGCGAGGCGACGGTTGGTCAAGTGGTCAACCTGCTGTCCAATGACGTGTCTCGCTTCGACATGTGCCTCGCCCACCTGTATTTCCTGGTGTTGGGTCCGGTGCAAGCTGCAATCTGCACGTACTTCATGTGGGATGCCATGGGTATCTCTGCTGTTATTGGTGTGGTAACCACCCTCTGCTTCATTCCTTTGCAAGGTACATTCACACTGTGCACTGAATGTAATATTAAATTAACGGAATGTTCATTCATTTGAGTGAATTTTGCTATGAAGATAACCTTATGAACATTGCTGGCGAGGCAATAGTTCATCGCCAGTGTCTTCAAAAATATGGATGTCGCGATCGTGATTTGCACTTGGAATGTTCTTTCCTGAGTAGAAAATATTCAATCCATCCTCCTCATTCCATTCACTCAAATATATTTCATCTGCACCATCGCAGAAATAATATTTGTTCGAATTGAGTGGTCTCATTGTGATGCAAAGAAATGTTAACGACAATTAATGTAGCTGAAATCCTATTATATAAGACACAAATGCAGATTCTTCTCCAATTTTAATAACTAGGGTTTTTAATTGCAAAATGAGTGCCTAAATAATTATTTGGGCACTACTTAAATATCGCCTTTTTACGACTCACGAATAAGCATCGTGAAATAAGCACAATTACCGAGGTTGAAAATTCTGTGCTTTCAAAGTTCTCCTATCGCTGCTTATCAGTACATGATGATAAGAAGACTGCATTACACCCTGTTATGAATCCACAAAGAAATTTTCCAATCCTGAAAGTTTTGTTATCCGACAAGGAATCTCGCCCTGTTGTCTCGATCACTTAAACCAATGGTCAGACCACCAAATATAAATTTAATTATGATTGCAATTATACGTTTACTAGCTGATATAATATATTTTTATGTGTCTCTAATACTGCCAAATATACAAAATTATTCACCTTGAGATTAGGACACTAGACGATAAACAAAATGGTTGAGTCTAAATGATTGTGCGTAATGCAAACACAGTAATTACATTTCATTAACCGCTTCTTCTTTCAAGTTAAAAGAGTTAGAAGTACATCTGTGTTGTATGAAAGTAAAGAAAGAAAATCCACACGACAAGCTTGGGAAATGCCATAATTGCATACACAAAAATGTAGATCTATCGATGATAGAAATTTATCTTTGTGGAACTGTCCGATTAATATTCAACAAAATAGGCATTTCAATAAAAATGATTACTATTAAAAACGTACACCAGTGCAGAGCTAAGGTCTTATGGGAAACACATGATACGACAAAAATACAATAAAAATGCCAATAAAAGCAGAACGTAACTGGTTCAGCAGATGTGTAAGTATTACTTGGAAAATTACATAGATGTTACTAAGACAGTAATTATAAACTACATAAGATTAATATACAAACTAATAACAAAACAAATAAACAACTATATTACTAACCATTATTACAAAAATCATCCAAAGAACCCAAAAAGGGGTTTTCAGAACTATTTTACTTAACTAATATAATTTGTGTTTACAGCTTACATCGGCAGGAAGACAGCGGCTCTTCGTCTGCGCTGCGCATTGAAGACGGACGAGAGAGTGCGGCTAATGAATGAGATAATTGCTGGCATCCAAGTGATCAAACTTTACGCCTGGGAGATACCATTTTCCAAGGTTGTTTCCCATGCTAGGCTGTGAGTATAATGAAGACCAATTCTAGAGGAATGTACGTACATTATCATGATAAACTTAATGTATGTTTGATTCTGTTGAGTAACAACATTACACCTTTGTGTGTTCCCACTAGGCCTGTGACACTGCCAAGTGTGATCTACAGTTGATGCAATTCCCGATGAAAAGCATGTTATCTTAGTACCTTTTTGTATTTTAGTCTAGTTTCACAAAATTGTGAAAAAATTTCATGCGTCTATAGTTTATAGGTTTCGTTGCAGACAGCATACTATACATACCGTCCTTCCCAAATCCCATTAGTTTCACAATGGAAAAAACAAACTCCTCTGTTTCAATTCTATCCTGTAAAGTATATCTCGCTCCATTATCTAATATGCATATCATAAAATGTCTATATTTTTGCGTGTTCCTTGCAGGATCGAGATTCGGGAAATAAGAATCATGTCATACCTGCGGGCAATTATGTGTTCTTTTGAAAGATTCACGACACGACTTACTCTCTTCATCACTGTGTTATGTTACGTCTTGTTGGGAAACACAGTAACAGCTGAAAAGGTATGTTTATTCTGAAATATATCGATTTAACTATGTAGTAACAATTCAATATATAAGATATACAACAGCAAAAAAAATTCCTTTATGATGAACTTGAAAGCTCTAGTGATGTATTTGGTTTGAGTGTGTCAAAGATATTTACCTCATTTAGCCATATGGGAATTAATGTTTTGACAACATATGCTACTAACTGGTGATTTTATCATTTCAGATCTTCGTCGTGTCATCATACTTTTCTATAATACGATTGTCGATGACAGGTTTTTTCCCTCAAGCGATTTCCTCTGGGGCAGAGACACTTGTCTCCATTAAGCGCATCGAGGTATGCGACTAGTGTCCATAATAATGTATTATAGCTTATTGTATTTGTTAAATAGTGTAGCGTGTCTTAATTATTGTCGTTTAAAAACAGAAATTCCTTCTGTACGATGAATTGGAGACTCCTGAACTATCCAATCATCAGCAAGGCAAGTATGGGTCGGTTGCTATGAGTGACAAGTCTCATACGCTAATATCGCAAATCAGAGATGAAGATAAAAATGTGGACGCCACGTTGGACCACCTTGGCATTTTAGTTTCTGGAGCAACAGCCAGGTGGACGCAAGATTCCCATGAGGACAACCTCTCTAACATCAACCTGAGGGTGCCATTGGGCCAACTACTTGGTGTGATCGGCCCAGTAGGCTCTGGCAAGGTAAGGCATATGCTGTGTGTCAGCACTGCTGCTTGTTTCAACACTGGAAGAGCTTCTTGTGAGTGCGGCATGTTTTACAGACATCGCTGCTGCTGGCACTGTTGCGGGAGCTTACTCTGACTAGCGGCTCCATAATGGTGAAGGGTAGGATCTCGTACGCCACGCAGGAACCGTGGTTGTTTGCCAGCTCGGTACGCAACAACATATTGTTTGGAGACTCGTACGACAGGCGCCGCTACAGAGAGATTGTGAAGGTGTGTGACCTCACAAGGGACTTCGAGCTGCTACCACATAGTGACAGGACAATAGTGGGAGAGCGAGGGGTGTCTCTCAGCGGTGGACAGAAGGCCCGCATCAACCTTGCCAGGTCTGTGTGCAATCTCACTAGGTATAAGGCAAACACTTTAACATGTTTGGTGTAGTGCTAAATAAAAACATACTGATAAGGATCTGTTTTCCAAAATTGTCACAAAACCCTTTGCCAATTACCCGATTTCCAGTTTTCATTTTTTGGAATTGCTTCTCGTTTCACATTTATGCATGAAAATTGTAAGCCCATACATTTACATTTTAAATTTTGTTACATGTCATTACAAAGCATCGATCCCTCTAAATTATTGTACTTAACAGTCCTACAAAGATATCTTAGACACATTTGTCATCCAGCATTACCAACTACTGCCAATTAATTTTAACCATAAACAGGAGCATACTTAATTTATTAAAATTAATGTTTTTCACGGTTATCCGAGGGCGCTTTGTACTTGTCAAGAAAGTATCAAGTATTATAAACACACGGATTAATGCCCACAATAATATTTCTGTTTGCTGTTTCTAAAAAAAAATTATCATCTTTATAATTGCATGATGGTATTGCACAACACAGGGCCGTGTATAAGCAAGCAGACATATACATCCTTGACGATCCTCTATCTGCTGTGGATACTCATGTGGCGAGACACTTGTTCGAGAACTGTATCTGTGGGTTCCTGAAGGACAAGATCCGTATCCTGGTAACACACCAGCTGCAGTTCCTCAGGCACGTCGACCACATAGTAATCCTGAACGAGGTGGGTCATACAGCGGCCATTGAAGTTCTGTCTCAAGTGTGATGAACTCTTCATGATGAGTCGTGTTTTTGGACACAGGGTCACATGGAGGCCCACGGCACATACAGCCAGCTACAGGAGAGTGGACTGGACTTCGCCAAGCTGCTGGGAGACCAGGAAGAAGATGACTCCGAGGACGAAGATAGCCTAGGAGAAAGAGGAAAGGCTATTCGTCGCTCTTTGTCACATCGCAGGAGACACAGAGATGCGTCCATTGGGGTAACGCATCTTCACAACTGCATTTCTGAGAGTTCTCAACATTTTATCAGTCATTTTCAATTCTCACATTGCACTGACAATTAACTTTATTGGTGTGCCCTTTTCTCACTATCTTTCATTCACCTTATTTTCTTCATCTACAATTTTAGGCACTGGAAACATTATCCATCATTCACAGATTATTTGCTTATCACTCTTAATGACTGAATTGCCAGTACTCGAAAGAGTTACTTAGATAGCAAATATCCAATGATGCCGTACACTTGTGTGTATATATCAATATATTTTCTTGTAATGGGTGCTTATTAAACGTTATTGTTGAAGACACATATTCAAATCCTTAAGTACGCAATAAAACATTATTTTCCAGTGTCAGTGCCAAACATTTTGTTGGTGTCAACAGACCTTTACTAAAATAAATATTATAACATGTAACATGTAGTGTATCACTTGTATGGAAATGAGCCTAATCATTGACAATATAAATTTGTTTTCGCTAACCATTTATTATTAAATGCATAAACGTATAGTGAACCAACTCTACGTAGGTTGGACACAAAGTTATAAGGAAGTGTGTTATCTAACCTTGTATAGTCCTAAGTAGTCGAGCCAAAGTGTAATTCTTGACAGTTAAATGGCATGTGGTAGACATGTGTAATAGAATGACCAAATAGAATAATACAACTTGCTAGGAGTTTCACTTAGTTGATTATTACTATAGAGAGTTGTTCATCATGGAAATATTGTGAATGGTTTCTATATGTTACATATTTAACTCCAACCTTCCTTTCGTTTTTGCCTTTTGTCCGCATTTAGAACTATTTCCTCGTTTTACTTGGACAAATTACTCTTTCCCAGTAATTCTTCTGCAGAACAATTAAGCTATACCATACATTTTCCGGCCAAAAATTATTTTTTGAAAAATTGTAAGGCATCGAATATATAAAAGAAAAACTTAACATAATTTTAGCACCCAAAGAAGTAAGATGTTGGAAGATTACAAAAATAATTTAAATTTTTGAAGATCCCAAAAATTGTTGAACAAATTCTTACCAGTTTTCATTGTGTGTCATTCATTTTATGATGTACTTTCAAAAGTACTATGTAATTTTTGCAATGTCCCATGCTTAACTAGATACAAAAATTACAGGAGATTTCGAAAAAAAAATTTATGCTGCTTTACGATGTTGTATCATTAATTTTATCTAGGGTATAGTAAAATAATGCATGGTACTCATGGATAATTTGAATATTGATTGTCAAAGTTTAAATGAAATATAATTTTATAGATATAATTTTGACAAGGTAAGGTTTATGGCAACTAACAGAAGTTCTATAAAACACTGAACAGAAATTTAATAAAATAATAAAATAATTGCTAAGATATAAGCTGTTGATGTTGGAGATCCAGTTCATGTTGTCACTTAAATACAATACGCGACTAACCACTGTATACTGTTGCTGTAGGCTGATTGTTATGTGGAAGCGACGAGCAGCATACCAAGTTGAAGCTGCGTCTTGAGGGTTGTTCTTCTCGGCCTGGGTCCACAGGCAGACAGACCCGGTTCAAAGTGTTGTCAAGTGTTATATAATTACTGATGGCGTAATTGTTCCGAATACCGTGCCGCCTGGGATGGGAGATCCGCTGTCAAGCTACGGAGCTATGCTTAAATGTGTTCTGAATCCTTCCCCTGGCCTGGATAACAATGCGTTCTTGCAGTTTTCTTGTCTTGTCCACGTTGAAATCACTGACGAAAACATGGTATTAATGAGCTGCGCTCTGAATTGAACACAGCCACGTGGGGAAAGAAGAAACAAAACATTCACAAATGTGCATGCATTTCACAAATTCCAACCGCAAAGTATAGCCTCCTGATAAATAATTAGCGGGACTTGACGTCGAATTATATGAGATTGAGATCGCAAACCGAATCACTACACATTTGCAATAACCAGATCCACTAAAACCCGGGTTGATTTTAAATTTATGCCAAGCAGAATACCTACCCTATAAAAATATAGTTTTAAGAGTGAAACCTAAGAAAGGCATTGAAGGGATAAAGCAGTGTAAAGCACTATGCTTCGATGGTATCCACATAAATTTCTACATCATTGGGTGAAACTGATTACTGGATTATTGGCCGTCATACAAGGCAATATTATGTAACTGCTAAAATTTAAGAAGTCTTGGGACTAGTTATTCTGATACTGAAGATTCAGAAAGCAAAACAAGGCCGATATCTTCCAGCATCGATGCTTTGTCTATGTTGTTAGTTTACTGAAACTGCATGTATTTAGAAAAATTATATAATATTCGAATTTTTAATTTCTATTTATTGTGCATTACACAAACTCAACAAAGTTATTCTTGGTATGCTGACCAACTTGATAGTGCTGTGCAGGAAACATGCGCTGATTACATCAAGAGGATATAACCAGGAGGGTATGATGAGAACAGAGAAATATTAATCAGAGCATTTGTTTAAATGAAATTGCTGCATGCCTTAGGGAAACAAAATATGTGTTGTTTACATACAAACAAGAATATTGTTCCTCCTTCTAATAGCTGTCAGAATGGGTTATCAAAATCCTCATCAAGAGTCTTGATATTGTTACGAATGGTATTTTGTAGTCAGTGAGTACTGTCCGTGGCCGATTTGAGTAAAGTCACATAATATCTTCCTTGGGATTGCTAAAACTTCACTGCGTGAATCGGTTTTCCTACTCTGTACCTCTGCCATCGGACTAGTCTAATCATGAAACAGAGAACTGCTGTACAGTTCGGTGAGCAGCCACCAAACCAACAAACTAAACACAATTATTAATCAAACGATAAATATCGTAATTGTAAACTAGTTACTGGTGCACAACTACAAGTGCCTCCTCATACAAGAGGAAATGAAAACTTTCTTAGAGATGACAGTGAATGAAAACAATTCTGTGTCTTTCACCTCACCAATATATGCGTTTTCAAGTATAAATAGTTAGAATACTGACTTTATCCTTAAAAAAACACAAGAAAACTTGTTTCTTAGTTGTATATAGTGGGGCATCAGGATAAAAAATCGAAATTCACAGAAACTCAGAATCATTTTTGCACTTGAGCTTCTTCAGAACACCTCGTTCTCTCTTCACTAAATGACTGAAGAGGCAAATGCAAGTAATTCACCCATAATCTTTGCCAGACTGTAAGTGTGCAATATAAAATAAATCCGTGGTTCACAATGTATACAAGTGTCCTCTCAGAAATTTTGAAATCCATTACATCGTTACCCTAGCAGACACAACATTGACGTACAGATATAAGAGTACTACTGAACATGTTCGTCACACATTCTCGCTGGAGGAATAACTTAATTCCTAATTTGTTTCAACTAAGTATTTTACTGAGTTTTAACCTCCATTAATTTCTATGAGTTCAAATAGAGCTCTAAACAAACAGTGGACCTGGTTTTACAGTTACAGAATCTATTCAATTGTATGAACCTATTTCCTCGATTTTAGGATACTTTAGTTTCCCGGCTCCTGACTGTCGTGAATATTGTGGTGTTACAGAGTATCTCATCTTCAGTTGAGATAATCTCGACAGAGAATACAACGGAGAAAGATGCGCAGGAGATGCGAACGAGGGGCCAGGTAACATCGTCAACGTATGGATCGTACTTGTTTGCAAACCGGAAACACTTCCTGGTGTTGGTGATGGTGCTGAGTATCTTGGTGGCCCAGCTGCTCTCCAGTGGAGCCGACTACTGGCTCTCTTTCTGGTTAGTTGTTGCACCTAGATATTCTCTACTGAAATTTCTGCTATTTATGAGAGCAAAACGTTAGGCAGATATGTTAACAATATATTAGCAATGGTTGCTGTTTGATAAATATAAAACTATCTCACTCCTTTGCCATCTGTACTTTCAAAACACCAGCAGTTGGTGACTTGTAAGGAAACATACTATATCTTGGACTAACGTCTTGATTTACATATCCTTGAATTTATTACTGGTTGCTTATTCATTGCCAACAGTTGACACACCTTGGAAAAGGTTCTGGAGCTTCAATTTCCCCCAACACCATTTAAATACATAATATTAATAAATTTTGTTTCATATTATGTGTATAAGTACTTATTACTGCTGCTAAATAACGGCACGTTTAACATTTTAATAAGTTAGCTGAGAAAATATTTCGCCGAGTCGCCTATCGCGATGTTGTAATACTTACATGCCTAATTGCACTAAATTTGTTTTAAAGAAAATTCTTTTTTAAATAAGAGAACTTAATTTTTGGTATAAGTTGAATAACATGATTGTGGAATGTAAGTGTGATAACACAAATGTACACATTGTTGTTTCATTCCCTTTACATTTACCTTATATATAGAATTATAAATTTTGTCGAGAACATTTATGTCAGATTTCAGTACCAAAATTTTTTACATATATGTAATGAAGTGTTTTGAAGTCCTAGAATTCTTAATATATTCTTTAATCACGTGCTTAAAATGTTTTGTGACAAAGGTTCTACACTAACGTTTGTGAAATATGCAACACCAAGAAGGATACAAGCAATTGAAATTAACTTTATACCACAGCTTACTTACATGAAAATACACAATTGATTAGGATTGCAAAACTGTACATTATCTCTGTCCTTGAGAATTCAGTATGGTGTTAAGCCGCCACATGCTGCAATCAGAACCCCTAAACTTAGCGGCATGGAAACAAAGAGGACCTGGATATGTTTCTAAGTAATCTCCCTCGACGCGGTTTGTATGCGAGTTCACGAACCATCAACAGTGATTACTGGGGGAACAGTGACGCACAAGTCAATCACCAACCATATCCCAGACATGTTCGATGGGCGACATGTCAGGCGAACATGCTAGCCAGGGAAGCAGTGGTTCCCGTTGTTTATTGAAGAAGGCTTTCACATGCCTCACCCCATAATGCCAGGCATTTTCCTGTGGAAATATTGTATGTAGGGTCACCTGAAGGAGGGCCAGTACCTCGGGTTCTAAAACCTCCCTGATGAAGTGGTTTCTGTTCAGGTTGTCCTCAATGCGTAGGAGGAGTCGTGTTCGCATGTTGTATCCAATGGCGCCCCAAACCATCACACTTGGCGTTTGTTCACTATGCCACTCCACAATGCAGGCTGCCAGACTGCGGTCACCACGTTAGCGTCTAACACGTGTGGGGCAATCACTGTAGGACAGGTTGGAGCGGGACTCGTCCGAAAACACTACATTTTGCCACTCAGCATGCCAGCGACGGTGTTCACATGCCCATTGCAGTCTGAGGCGTTTGTTGTTTCTGGACAATGGAAGCCGACGCAATGGCATGCGTGCCATCAGTCCAGCCTGCAGCAGACGGCGTCGAACAGTCGACGCAGATAGGTCGACACCCATTGCAGTGCTCCAGTGTCGAGCCAACACTGTGGACGAAGCTGTTCGTTCCTTTACGGCCATGCGGACAGGATGGTGGTCATACCGTGCTGTGGTCACATTGCGGGGTCCAGTACCCGCTCGTCACTGCCTACGACTCTCTTCTATCCACTGGTTCCACACACGCATCACTGCCGTAGTAACATGCTCTGTACGAGCCGAAATATCCCGGTATGAAACCCGTTTCCTTGAGACCTATCATTCTGCCCCGTTCGAACTCACTCACATGCTGATATGGCGCCCTTTGACGTCGACGAGGAGCACTCGCACTTGCTTTCACTTCGTTTGACAACTCTTCATTGACTGAGCTTGGAGTAACATGGACCTTTCCTGTCACACAAGAGAGGGCGGTGCTGGGCCTGCGTGTACACCATCTCTCTGCAATCGTAATCACTTATTGCTGATACACGTTATACACATCCTCCGAGGTTGGATTCATTCAGGTAATTCTTTCTGTATGATGCAATTTTCACAAACAATACTGTACAATGATTGTGTTGAATTGGTTTTAAACACGGGTAACTGCTAGGAACATCATGTGACTATCGTAAATGGAAAGGTCATAAGTTACATGAATATATGAGAATGGAGTGGGTGAATTGTAGGATCATAAGATTTAAAGAAACGAAATGCTCTACACCGTAGAAATGTCATGTCTGAATACTCTAAAGACATAAGTATGCCCTTTCTAAAACACTATATCCTATTTTTTGCCACAATCCAGCCAGCAGCAGAAATGCCAAGAAAGTAAGTATGACATATAATCATTGAGCAAACAGCAGAGCTCTTGGCCCATTTAAGGGAAGATGATTCAACCAATTTTTAATGTAACCTTTAATGTAGTATTTGTTTCTATGAAATAACTTAGTATCTGCCCTTAACTTAAAGCCATATTTTTCCTTACTAAATCCTTTGCCTCATTTTTACCATACAACTGAAAAATTATGAAAATTAATCCTTAAGTAATGTCTTGTTAGCACTATTTATGTCCGTAATGCAAAGTAATTTAAGTAGCCAAAGAGGTAAAACCAAATTTTTCAGACAACCGATTTCTAAGAAAAAATTACTTACATAAGCAAAAACCAGAATTTTTTCAACGATAGGAGAACACGGGTAGTAAAATTACAATAACGCATGAACAAATTTTACGTTTTCAAATTTTATCATTAATATTTAGCCTCCAGTAGATATAAACAAACACTAATGTGGTTTTAATGTTTGCAGGACAAACACAGAGAGCCAGAGAGGTCTAATAGAGACTGCAAGAGACAACGCGGTAAACGGAGCTGCCTTAGAAATGGCCTCGAATTCTACATACACAACTGTACCAGACAACAGCTCGCTGATGAGCAGGGATCTCTGCACGTATATATTTACTGGAATTACTGCAGCATCCATAGTGTTCCTCATATATAGTAGCTTCACGTTCTTCTACCTCTGCATGAAGTCGTCAGTG
Organism: Dryococelus australis; assembly: GCA_029891345.1. Taxonomy (NCBI): domain Eukaryota; kingdom Metazoa; phylum Arthropoda; class Insecta; order Phasmatodea; family Phasmatidae; genus Dryococelus; species Dryococelus australis. Next base: position 18,963,751 of record CM057003.1, on the reverse strand, counting down.
AACCTCCACAACAGAATGTTTAATTGTATTATTCGTGTGCCAATGAAATTCTTCAATATCAACCCCTCAGGTACACGGGAAATAATTTGGAAATTATGTCAAGAAAAAACGCTTGCAGCTTAACACATATTATTTAATATTAAATATCCAAAAAATGCATATGACATGTAAATAACTTTGGAAAGGGAATCTTGGTTCGATTGTGGTGTGAGAAACTGATCTTCACCTCAAATTGGTCTGTGATAACGAGAGCGTATTTCCCATTTTCGTTTTTCAACATCTATTCTACAATTTTCACCTTTACCTAGTGTATGCCGGCATTGATAAATAAATAAATAAGTTTACTTATGTCAATATGTGTACTTTGTTAGCATGTAATGGCATTTACAGGGTGCAATATTTTCACATTCACTTTTCATTACCTAGAAACAACGCAAGTGTAAAATGTGTGTCGTCCACAATTTTTGGTACATTCAAAACGTCTTTTCCCTGAAAAGCAGCAAATTTTGATATCCACTAAATGATGATCACAAAATTCGCATGAACAATTCAAAATGAAATTTACTTGCATTTAAAAAGTATAAGTGGTAATAATCATGTGAATTTTATTGAAATTATAAACATTAACGATTAAATTATGTCCCACGTTAAAGTAACCGGACTTAAAACTTTTACGAATGAAAAACAGGTTTAAATAATAATATTTCGTTGTATAAGCTTTCACGGTAAAATCAGCACTTTTGAAAGATTTGATGAAGATCTACTTGTATGCGTGTTGTGCATTTTTTCGCCTTATGTAAAATTAACATTGCCATGGGCCTCATCACTTTATTCATTCGTCGATCAAGTGAAACAGCGAAATTATTATAAAAGTAAATATTTTACTAATCTACTAATTTTTACTCTTCGATTCATAGAAAAAAGGAAATAAATAATTCTAAGTTATCAGAAATGGGTTACCTAACACTTTTTATTCGACGTTAAGATACGGAACTAATTCCCATACGTCATTACCAACTTTACTGGGCGCATGTCACTCAGGGCACCCGTTAAAATACATGCAGGTAGAGGTAGTGATTTTTTTTGTAAGGTTGATTTCAATAGTGCTCACTTTATCATGAACAGCCTTCACCCGATCCTCAGTACCTGTACTTGAATGTATTAGACTGTGCTAAGAGTTGTATAGTTTTGATAAACATTATTTTGTCTATTCATTTGCCCGTTTCCAGCACATGGTTACGGACTACTTATGTGTGACATTCTTTGCAGTGCTAACATTTGTCATATTGCTACAATGTAAATTGTATACTTACAGGTCAGATTTTGAACCGCTTCTCCAAAGACATGGGATCAATCGATGAACAACTTCCTCTCGTGCTGATAGATTGTTTGTTTGTAAGTCGTGCACATCTTCAATGCGTATGGAAGTAAACATCCTGTGTCTTCAACACACTATTGTTTGTCACAAATGATGCTACTCTTGTTGATACGTTTGACTGTGGTTATAGGAATAACGTTTTCTGTTGTAGAATAAGAAAAAATTTAAAATGTGTTTTGTAATTGATAAGTTATTATTTATTCTGTAAACACTTAACCATTTTATTTTGTTTCCTTCCCAATAATATAACCTCCACCCTTCACACTGAGGTAGTATTTATTAATAAACACTGTGAGTTAATTACTTATTTTTTTTATATGAACGTCTCGCTAAATGGTTTAACACCAAAAAGCATATGACATTAATATTAATTCAAGGTAACATACTTTAACGAACACAGTCAAAAAATTCCTAATATGGTCGAATATGATACAAGCCCATGTCTGACTATCTGCTATACACACTTGATAAAGCAATTTGTTGAAAACTTTTTTTTTTTTTTTTTTTTTAGCAATAAACACTATTCGTTACGTTTTCCGTAACCTGTTCAGAATAATAAAAAACGCAACACTATTATTTATGTTGGTTCCCGTCTTATAATCACAATTCGCGTGCACTGAGAGATACATTTATTCGAATAGACAGTATGTTTCTTTGTAAATGGCGAAACAAATTATAATACAGTTGATTCAAGATAATGTTTTCGCCAGACAAATTCTGTTGGCTCAACACAATGCTATTGTAAAATGAAATGTGTATTCTGTTACATGAACGAAATCAGTTTTCTTGCTTTTCAAGTCTCGATAGCTCATCAAAATATTTTGTTGGAGCAACTTCGTATTTGCTTGGCCGTATAGAAGCAATTATTTTGTTGACTGGAACGAATATTTATCTACCGATCTGGGATGCGGGGGGCTCTGGGTTCGAATCCTGGGTAAGGCATGGGTACTAATTTAAGTTATGTTATAAGTTAGTCTGCAAGCTGTCCCCTGCTAAGCTTTTAAGCATAAAACTAGGAAAAGTTAAAAGGCCCTTAATATATATATATATATTTATCTGAATGTGTTGAAAGATGTCCTTTGAAAGGCAGGATCACCACAAAGCACAGTATTATTGTCGTGATGTACAAGTGCTTGTGACGTGACTGTGTTGATCTCAGATCGGCTGCATGCTGCTGGGCATCGTGACCTTGATCGCCATAGTCAACTACTGGATCCTAATACCCACGGCCTTCGTGATCGTCATCTTCTACCTGTGCAGATCCGTATACGTGCGCACGTCCCGCTGTGTCAAGAGACTGGAAGGAATCAGTAAGTGCGAGGAAAGCATTGGCTGTTGATATATTCATGTTCTTGTTTCTACTTAAGTTTTGTTGTTCCTTTTAGAGTCTTCTCTGGTGAACACAGGTAGTGGCTACATTACACTGTACACTTAATACTTACTAGCGACCCGCCCTGGTCTCGCTCGGGTGCGATTTACAAATATGGCGTTGTTTAGGTTTACAGTAAGTTTATACACTATATACTTAAGGTAACTAACATAGGATTAATACTGTGTTGTTTCCAAAGTTTCAGTCTTAACAGATAAACAAATGTTGTTCCGGGCTATTTTATAGACCTTATTGAGATCTACAATTCTGTAGTACATTAATTTTGTGTATATCTTACGGTTTAGTCAGCGTAAGCCATGTAAACGCCAGAAAAGTTTCTTTTTACGGCTTGATTAGAAAACGTAATTTCTCTACTATCCTTACATTATATATTAATGTTTTATGCACCTAAACCTTCCTCACGATATGTTCTAAATCATCATAATACACAGACCCCACCGGGACGGGTTTATGGCATAAAAATTGAGAATAAAATAGAAAGATTTATACAAGGAAAGTATAATTAGACTTTATTCCAAATGCTATGACACAGACAGATCTTCTGTGATCATTTTGACTCCAATATTTGATGGTTTAGTGATTTATGTGTTTATTGCAGCTCGCAGTCCAGTTTTCTCTCACCTGAACGCTTCGCTTCAGGGACTCACAACCATCCGAGCATTCAGAGCTCAGAAACTCCTTCAAGAGGAGTTTGACAGTCATCAGGTAGTGTGTCTCGCTTAACATCACTCTAAGATATATCACTGATATTCACATTGCAATAGCCAAGACACAAAATTTAGTTTGGGAGGTTCGGGTTTAAAATATTGTTAAAAATAATACATATTATATTTTTAATTTTTTTTTCTGTTTGTACAGTGTTCTTGAAAGAACTGCAAAAGTCAGGGTGTTTAAAAAAAACAGCAGAATAACTAACAGTTGAGTAAATCGTGCTCTTGTAAATACAGTTGCATGACCAAGCTGGTACTTCAAAAAAATTCTTTCTAAATAAGTTTACTTGTATTTTTAAAATTACCTATTTTGTAAAATAGTTTTTGGTTATTTACATACGTTGATACTAAGCAATTTTTTGTTTTTATCTACTTCCTACATACCAATCTACCGTATGCTAGACCTCAAATGCCTTCTCATATTTTACAAGAACAAACTTATTTAAATTTGTGACATAATATGTATTGTAGCAGCTCTTTAAAACAGAGGAGCATGGCGATCCAAGAGACTGTCTAGTGTAAAACTAAATGTCTGTCCAAAGCAAACACTAGCCGAATAATCATTTCATAGTACCAACTTAACGACTTTCAATGTTGCGAACACTGCGAATGCCATCAAGTACGTGCCATAACGTTACCGGTAAACAAAAAAAAAAAGATTCTTGGTTATTTTAAGTTTTGCGATATAACAATTATAATGAAGCGACCGTTCAACTTCGATCATATGGCAAGATAAGTAGTTGATTGAATAGTTTGTTGTGAAGCACACGGCATTGTTGGAGCGAAGTAAACACAAATGGTTAAATCAAAGTTCGCAGCACTTCAACAAATTCTTTGAAACATTGCTGGAACTTTGACACAAAACGCCAAACATTGTTGTAATATTTCACATGAAACAAATGATATGCCACACGCTTACGGCAATGTAGACATCACAATATTGTAATAAAACACCGCCGTTCTCATGTAATGAGGCAGCAAGTTGTTCGAAATAAATGCATTAATAAGCCGAAATGTCTTACCGCATTTGATTGAGCTGGCATTATGATTATTTTCTAAATTTCCTACGTAAGCCATCCGTTTCGTTGTAATATGATATGATAGTCTGAAAAAAAATAGAACAAACTGACGTTTAAAAATTAATGAAACGCGTTAATACAATTGTAAATTAATATATATTTTTTCGTACAAATCTCGAAATGGTACAAATATAATACTGTAAGCTACAGCTCATGTAAGGATGTCATTAAGACCATATCTTGGAAATTTGCTATACCGTTCGCCCGTATATCGAATCTAAGTGCCTCGCCTGCCTGCATCGTTATTTTCCTTTTTTTTTTTTTTTTTTTTTTTACCGAGAAACGTGGGAGTTATAAGGGCCACACTGGCACGCGCTACAAGAGCGCTATCGCCTCTACGAGCAGGGCTCTCAACTGGTGTGCAATGTTTTCGTAATGCTGCGTTTACACATGGGACTTTCAGCGGTGACCCTAGCGTTCTATTGATGAGAAGCCTGTACAAAAGTTCAGTAAAAGCTCCCATCGTAGCTTGGCTCGTGTCCGGCTGGTGTGTTTTAACATGGGACTTTCAGCGGTGATCCTAGCGTTCTATTGATGAGAAGCCTGTACAAAAGTTCAGTAAAAGCTCCTATCGTAGCTTGGCTCGTGTCCGGCTGGTGTGTTTTAACATGGGACTTTCAGCGGTGACCCTAGCGTTCTATTGATGAGAAGCCTGTACAAAAGTGCAGTAAAAGCTCCTATCGTAACTTGGCTCGTGTCCGGCTGGTGTGTTTTAACATGGGACTTTCAGCGGTGACCCTAGCGTTCTATTGATGAGAAGCCTGTACAAAAGTTCAGTAAAAGCTCCTATCGTAACTTGGCTCGTGTCCGGCTGGTGTGTTTTAACATGGGACTTTCAGCGGTGACCCTAGCGTTCTATTGATGAGAAGTCTGTACAAAAGTTCAGTAAAAGCTCCTATCGTAACTTGGCTCGTGTCCGGCTGGTGTGTTTCAAGATATGGTAGTCGGAAAAATCAATTTTTAACTATATTGAAAGGCTTGAAAATAATGTTGATAGCTGGGCGGTGAGTTTAAAGTATCATTCCGTCCTCGTCTGGGGTATGGTGTCTTTTCGTAGGTAAACGTACTATAGTCGCGTTTAAAAGTTTCGTCAAAAACCATGATATCAAACACTCTGCACCGCAGTTCAGGGGCTGGGCAGGCGGTACAATAAGCCAGAAAATATAAACTCTTACCGCAGGTGGACCACAAGTCGGATTTAAAGAAACTGCAGTATGCAACACCCTTGACTTAACAGGTGAAACTAAACATTGCGGTGAAATAAATTTTTGAAATTTGTACGATTCAAAATGTTGTTAAAAGTTTCTCATTTATGCTTTAAAAAAAAATCGTTTGACGTCATTTAAAAAATGATTTTATATTTTTGCCAATTTATCATTGATATAATATCCCGAAACTATATCTTCCTAATATATAAAAAAAAGTTTATATTTGAACAACCCAGCTCTATAGGTATCGCGTTCAATAATTTTTCCCATGGAATAGCCTTAACACAAAAATGAGACATTTATACTGTATTCAGTTGCTTCCTTTAGTTCTTATATGCGCACCTGCATGTTCAGATTTTTTCAGTACGCTATATATAAAACATGTGAAATTACCCATTGTATTTTCATTGGTTGGTCACTAAAATTCATGTTTTATTGCATATCAGTAGGGACACCCGAATTTCGCGAAAAGATTTCCGCATATGCTGGATTACGATACCCTACAGTACACCAGCAGTTTTCTTTTGTTGATTGGTTGCGTGTCTTTGTCAAAAGACATATTATTATTTGACTGGCCAATCAGAACTAGGTAACTCCGACTCTGTACGTCTGTGATTCGCGGGCAGACACCTAAGATGCGCAACACCTAGATAATCTAATCAGGAAAGTGATTCTGGGTTGAAGTGTTATGTAATACGATATTGGTTGTGAAGTCTTTTCGCGAAATTCGGGTGTCCCTACTTATCAGTATAAAATAACTTCAAAATTTCATAAAAGAATATCATTTACTTCTAAAAAAAATGCACGTAATTTTATAAGATGACTTTTATTTTTCCAGGACCTGCACACGTCTGCATTCTACCTGTTTATTGCATCCAGTCGAGCTTTTGGTCTTTTCCTGGACGTGGTGTGTCTTGTGTATATCGCCTGTGTTACCTTCAGCTTCCTGATTATAGGGCAAGGTATTAGACTGCATTTAATAAATATAGGCGACATTATCGTAACACACGATACTGCTAGCAGTAAAATTTGCCTTTTCATTAAGGGTTTGCATTGGAAAGAAAATGCCATAGACGTTCTAATAATTTTAATTCTAATATTATTTATTTTGTAAGTCGGGACTCACGACGCTGGTTCTTTAGCTGTTTATTTGATAGTACAGAGTGATTACTTTCTCTGCACCCGAATATTCTGCAAACTTTACATTTAAAATTTTTCGAAATTCGCTGATGAAAATTTCAACCAAATCTACAGTTGATTCTAATTCTTACCCACTTCAGATTCGATTTTGGTCATTTCGCCTCAACCAAATTGAATGTATATCACTCTAGAGACAGAGTTTATTCCGTATACAACATTCCTTCTTCGCCTACGCTGCATACTGTACAATATTCCAATGCCCTAAAATCTCTAGTCATAGTATTTCTCTAGTCAGAAATCAGTAATTGCGTTTTCTTGGATACCTTCACCATAATTCGTAACAAAGTAAAGCTGTAATTTCGACACACTAAACCGAGTTTCAGGGTCACATGGATGTGGCAAAAGCACACAAAAGTAATTAGGAGTGGAATATAAAACAACAATGACTTTCGTTTTAAATTCAAATAATACATTGATAGTAGTCGAAAAACGTGCAAGTATATTGTTATTTCGAGTTCCTTGAAACTATTATTGAAGATGCTTCAACAGCCTATCTCTAAGCACAAGGGACCCGAGAAACGCGCAATATTATCTGCCAACTAGCTGGTCTTCACAATACTACACATATTCCAGTAAGTGGCAATTGTTTATTGGCGTCTGCAACGTAGAGAGAAGGTGCGGTATAGTTCGCTCCCAAGATGCGCAGAAGCTACTCGCGTGTTCAAGCATTGAACTGCTTTGCTGCCAACACGACTGTCATAAACGAAGGGGATAGAATTGAAGTTAGAACACTGCTTATGTAAACAAATGCTTTCTGGTGTTTGCACATTTCCTCTCTCTAACCAATATAATAATGGAATTAAATGAAATTCAAATTGGTGAAGGTATTTTATTCATGTGAAAGGGCTTGTCTTTCGCAAACTATGATATAAACAAACACGTTCATCACTAGGGGTAGTGAAATTTCGCGAAAATATTTCAAGACAAGTCAAACTTCAAAACGCTATAGGGTCGTTTACTTGTCTTGATTGGCTGAATTAGTTTATGACAAGTGTTAACTGCCTTCACACGAATCACGTACGAGCCTTGCCGATATTGCCGAATTCTGAGTGGCCCGGTCAAATATGGAAACGCCTTCCCAAGCAGAGAGCAACCAATGGCAATAGACAAACTGGTGTTGGGTGCTTGTAGTATTGAAGTCTGCCTTGTACTCGAATTGTTCGCGAAATATCACTAGCTCTATTCATCATTGTTGACCGTGTGACATGTAACTGATGTGTTGGCGTTGGAGGTGAAAGTCGGGTACGTTCGCAATAGACGCTAATAGAGTCTGCAAAAGTGATCGCCCGTTTTCGTTCTGACTTTGAAATGACTGGTATATCAAATCTTCGGGTGTTTCCTATTGGTTTACATCCCTTCATGGCATGTTTAACGACCTGTAATCCAGTGAAAGAAAGCGAAACAAATGCACACATGTATAAAGTGCATTCTGCCTCTTAATAACAAAGCGAATTTGGTAGGCTCCTACTACTCAGCAACAGTGTGATGTGCTAACCGTGATCAACTGCATGCTATTTGGTCGTTGCTAGTCTTGCATTAGACTCTGGTCGTTTAACCTCCCGAAACTTCGACCATATGCGAAAAAAAAAAGTAACCTTTTAATTTTGCACCCAGTGCACGTAAATGATAGTTCATGAACTTTTATAAGATCCTTACATCCATCAGATGGAATCTTCACTGTGTTGTGACATATACGATCTAGTCGCACTACATTATCCATTCCACTGTTTTCTGAGAAACGTAGTCTTCAGGGATTGTTACCAGTGATTCGCGAAGAGTCCGATGCGGAAAACAGCACACTATAATAAAATGTTTGAAAATTAGCCACATCAGTGAATATGCATATTGAGAAAGCATGAACGCCGATCTCATTTCCCGTACATCCGCTGTTAACTGTCCCACGTTTTGTTTCAGAAAGAGTAAAATAGGACCCACATAGTGATTTTCCCAACTTCTGTCTTAACGACGATAAGTATTTCGACATTTGTAGTCTGATGTATCGTAAATTATCATTAGGATGAAAGTAGTATAGAAATGCCGATTTGAGCGCAACCGCAAAAAAGTGACTCAAAAAGTTGCGTTTGGGTGCATCTGCAAAAAAAAAAAAAAGGGGGCTCAAAAATGTTGAATACATGAAAAATAAAATATTGTATATAATAAAGATGGATCAGTTGTTAAATGTATTAAACGGAACCAAACAATTTAAGAAACTTTCCGAACTTACAATTGGACAGTCCTATCCCATAAGCCATGCTGAAATAAATGATACATGGTATGGATACAAAGTGGTAATTACTTCTGGATATTTTAAAGTAACCTTACCAGACAGATATATTCAGATTTTCAGTGAAAAAGTTTTAAATGATGTTAATCGTGGAGGTATAAGTTTTGCATATGATGGAATGGTAGATTGTGGTGCTAAACAAATGTTTTCTATTAGGTTTTTAAAGAGTAAATGATCGTCGTCGTATAATTAGACATCAGTTGATTTTTATTTGCATCCATTTCTCTATAAAGTTTTAATGGTTAACCAATCATTAAAACACAATTATCGCTCTGACTTCGGCAATGTGCTACAATATAGTCTAATTAAAAATTTAGATACACATCTCCAAATTCGACATATTAAAGTAGCCGAAACATTGAATTCTTTTTCCAAATCTTTCATTGCACTTTCTATAGAAATATTATTCACCTTTATCATACGAAAATTTAATAGTTTAAAAACTATTAAAGTTATTATATATAGAATATGACTACTTCCAACCCAAAATAAATCTGTGGTCTCATCTCTAATACCACTGTTCTTTCGGACAAATCAAAGTTAATTAACTTAACTTTTTCATCCATAATTTCAACTATTATTTCATTAACTTGATTCGCTTGCACTGGAAAAAATAATGGATAAGCTGGTTCGTAATAGATCGTGTCGCCAAATCCAAATGTTGTTCTTGGTTTAAAAGTGGTAATTATGTCATTTTCTCTATGATTATATTCATCATGTTTTAATATCATACCATTTACTATATTACAGTGTATATTTATTGTTTCAAATGGAGCAAATTTTGGAATTGTATCGCCATAATGGTCCACATTTGCTATCAGAGTTTTATTTTCTACGAAACCCAAATGTTTTCCTGTTGAACCCCGTTTTCCAAACTGTAATTTAAGCGTACATTTTACTTTCACTCTGTTTGTTATTTTATTCAGCTCGAAATATATATAATTTTCTTTCCCATCCATTGAATCTACATTAAATGAAAACATTGCTTTTATAATTCTTTCAATATCTTTTAAGCTGTATTGGCCAACTGGAATATCAATTGCTGATTCCATATCATTCTGGCCTACAAAATATAGCTTATTTTTCCCAGAGATAATGTTATGTGTTAGATAAGTGGTACAGAACTGAACTAAAGTCAATGAGTGCCCCTCTATCTCTAACGGGTAATGTAGTCTTTTCTTCAACACTGATTTGTTATCTATTAGTTTGGATACTTTACTAATTTATTATATTATTTAAAAAAATCTATTAATAAATGAGCAAGAAAAACATGAAACATTTACACTGGGATATTAAAATAAGAATACCGGACAAGACTGTATCGACAAAACGTCATGGATAATTATTACCTAATAATATTATATGCTTGATAGTGGGTCCTAGTAATTCCTAGTAACTGTGGAAAAACTACACTTATGATAGATAATTTTATATATGCTCAGGGATGGTTGGACTTTGGTACTCTCTATGTGTGTTCAAAAAGTCTGGACCAACCAAAATATATCAATTTAAAGAAAGATATAGATGTAGAATCAAAATTATTTAATGAACCGATTGCATACTTATTTCCATCAAATGAAGAAATTATTGATGTAAATGAATGTCATAAAGAGTCTGTAGTTGTATTCGATGATATCATACTTGAGAATCAAAATATGGTAAGGGATTACTTTACTCGCGGTAGACACAAAGATATTGATTTTTCTATTTAGCCCAGACATACTTAAAAGTACCTAAGCAACTGATAAAAGGCAAGGCCAATTCTCTTTGTATATTCAGACAAGACGATACAAATCTTAAACATATTCATAGTGATTTTGTTGGTGGTGATATGTCGTTTGAGAAATTTAGGGAGACTTGTTCAAAATGATGGAATAATGAATATGGTTTTCTTACAATAGATATGACTTGTAAGTTAAATAATGGAAAGTACCGTAATAAAATTAAAGACTTTTTAAATTCTTAGATTATAAGTCAGTTTTGTTATTAATGGAAGCGTTTCCATTAAAAACCAACATAATCTGATCTGTTTAAACATATTGGTATACCATAACTATTTCAATAAACACAGTTGTACCTTCGGATACATTGTGGGCTTTTGGTATTTTAAAATATATCATATCATCAGAGTATACTTCAAAAGTTTTATACATGCCAATTTCTTTCCGTTCATGGTATAAGTTGATAACACTTTAATATTTTTCTGGTTTTATTATTATTTCACCTATATTTCTATCTCTCATAAAAAATAATATTCTATTCGATTATCAAAGTAAAATACTATTTCTTTTGGACTGTATTTTTCAACTAAACGAATAATGTTAATTCTGTTTTTCTGATAGTACTCTAAATTGATTGCATCCATCGGTGCAATGGGATCTCCCACATGTTTTACTCTTTTTTGTTCAAATTCTATATTATTATATACTTCCAAGTAAGTAAGATAGGCTTTAGCCAACGATATTTTATTTCTTGTCAGTGTGGCTTTTAAGTCGTTGAACTGTGTGTAGGAAACAAAATCATTAGGAATGATCTTCTCAGTAGTTGTATCATTGTCCGTGTGTTCTTGAATTCGATCTTCAATCCAAGAGCTCATTAATGCATTTCCACATATATCCATTGTTTATTAATAGTGAAATAATTTTCGGAAATTTAAAATTATGTGAAAAGTGATTTAGAACAATTACACATAAATGACCACAAGTTACTTGATTGAAATTTTGAATTCTATTATCGTTACAAAAAATACTACTTCCGAGATATGCTATTAATTGTCGGGGTGGATTTACATCAAATGAATCAAAATAATATTTGTTGTTTGCCTTTTTCCAATAGCATACCCAGTGTGTATCAGAGTTTGTTAAAACATCTAGATTAACAATATCACATTCATTATCGAGTGGTGTGTTAAGTAGCTCATCCATCATAAATACACCTCCAACATTTTTAATGTTTAATTTTTTAACAATTTTATCAATATCAAAGTTACTGAGTGGAGTTACTTTTTTTTAACATTCTTACCCTACTTAACTTTCTTCAATCCCTTGTCGTATTCCTCCATAGCTGAATTTTGTCTGTGTTGTTCTTCCAATTCTTGGATTTTCTTCTTAGCATTAATTACTGATGTAGCGATAGATGATGCACCACCAGCTAACGCTCCTAGAGCTCCCAATGCTGTGAAAATTAAGGGTAAAAATCCATCCTTGTGAACTGTTAGACCATTTCCAGTTTTCATTTCTTTGGACATTTTCTTAAGTTGTGGAACTGAAATTGTGATAGTCATCCCTTAATCCTCCTCTAATTTCTAGTTTTTACTTTTCAGTTGGTCTTTTGTTAGGAAAGAATCAATATTCAAACCCTTCAACTCCTCGTTAGGAACTTGAAATACAATGTTTTTTACTTTCATTTATTATAATAAATATTTTTTCATTTTATTTTAATTCCCCAGCCAAGCTTACGTTTAATATGCATCGCAGATCCAGTGACACCAGCTCACAATCTCTCATTGAGATCAGCATCTGAACTTAATCTTTTGAATGCTTTCTCTTCTAGTTCTTTGTCAGCTAAATGTCTTTCAGCTAGATCTTTATGATGATGATAAGTTATATTATGTTCTATTGCAGCCGCATCTAGTGGATTAATGGGTTTATCACCACGCTCAATTCTCTCTTTTAGTCTAGTACCTGGACCTAAGTACTGATAACCAGGTGCATGCAACTCAAAAAGTAGTGAATTAATTATATCATTGAGTAACCCTTTTCCATGATGCTCCGACTCCCAAAAATTATGTGGTATTGTGTTTAACATTCGTATCAGATATGGTATACCTTTTAGATTATTCACAACGAAGTCACTAAACTTGTTGTTGAGCATATTCATTATTCCAACTTTTTCACTGTAATAGTAATCATTTCCAGCATTCTCTTCGCTATAAATAACGAGAAATCGATCAATAAGCATCCTAACATCATCCATCCATATGTATTCTTTGGGATAGCCTGTATATTTCTTTATACCTTTCCCTTTTTAGGTAAGGGACGTTTATTTTTTATCGAATCGTAAATAGGTTTAAAAATAATTTTCATTCGATTTTGGCGTTCCCAAAAACTGCATTTGTATCTGCTAGGATACAACTATAGTGTTCATAGTCTGTTGCAGTGTAGTCACTTTCTATTACTTTCTTACTAGTTAGTAATTTCATCAAACCATCAGTTCCAGTGTATGTATGTTCGGCTTTTTGCAGTCAATTTGTCATTGTTGAATGTTACTTCGCTATCACCAATATACAATCTACCATTATCAGCCTTTAGTCCAAAAACATCGTCTTTGCAGTCAATTAAGATATCGGCCACTTTCTTATCAATACATGTAGTTTTGTAGTTAGTTAACTGTGAGATATCAGTTTTCAAATGCCCCAACGCTTCGTCATAGCGTTCATCGTCGTAGCATTCATCGTCATAGCGTTCATCGTCGTAGCATTCATCGTCATAGCGTTCATCGTCGTAGCATTCATCGTCATAGCGTTCATCGTCGTAGCATTCATTGTCATCATCATAGCTTTCATCGTCATCGTCATAGCATTCATCGTCATAGTGTTCATCGTCATCACCAATGCGTTTAATGCCATCGTCATAGCATTCAACGTCATCGCCAATGTGTATAACGCCATCGTCATAGTGTTCATCGTCATCGCCAATTCGTTTAATACCATCGTCATAGCGTTAATCGGTGCCTATTTTACCAAACAGTTTTCTTTCAAAACATGTTTCTGTTGGTGTCTGTGGGTAGTCTAAATTTTTAACAGCAAATGGACAAGTTCTTTTATTAAGTTCTTATTCAAATTTGTTATGTGACCAATTTTTTTCTCCCAAATCTTCTATTGCAACTATCAATGGTTGTTCGTATTTTTTATTTTTATTATATTCATCTTGGCGACATTTTCTAAAAGTTTTAAACTTTTCAATTAGCTGTTTTCTTCTCTCTATATTCTTCTCTATATTGTTTACAATTTTTTGTTGATTCATTTATTATATAAAAATAAATAAAATTAACAATGATAATTTAAATGTATACTGTCTCAAATGTATGAAAAATACACTAAGTTCATATAAACTTACAAATAATAACAAAGTAAGAATTAAATGTGTTTGTAGATGTTGTGTTACCAAAAAACTGGTGGGGGTATAAAAAACGATATTGTAAATGCAATTCATAAACCAGTGCGAAAAAACTTTCCCAGAAGAACTGTTCTATCTTTTGGTATCGATGATCTTTGGCAAACTGATTTAGTTGAGATGAATTCTGAATCTTTAAAAGGTATACACAGAATTAACAAAGGGTTTATATGTTAATGGTGATATCAGTTTTTTTTTTCCAAATATGCATGGGGAATACCAATCAAAGATAAAACTGGTGAAAATGTTACATACGCATTTAAAACTATTTTGAATGATCGCAAACCTGTGCATTTACAAACAGACTAAGGGAAAGAATTTTACAATGAACCATTTAAGGCATTAATGGACAACAACAACATAACACACTATGCAACATACAGTGAAAAGAAACTAGTGCTGTAGAAAAATTTAATAGAACATTGAAGGAGAAAATCTGGAAGATATTTACTATGCAGGGGAAATATAAATGGGTGGCTATATTACCTAAATTAATAATTGAATACAATAGCACTGTTCACAGTACAATCGGAATGAACCCCATCAATGTAAATGCAAAAAATGAAAGTTCTATTCTAATCAACATGTATGGAGGGGAAAGGAAAAATGGCTAAACCAAAGTTTGCAATAGGAGATAAAGTTCGTATAAGTAAAAGTAAAAATTTGTTTGAAAAAGGATATACACCAAATTGGTCCACTGAAGTATTTGAGGTTTTTGAAGTATTGTGCACAAACCCAACGAGATAGAGATTAAAATATTTAAAAAAATGAACGTATTAAAGGTATTTTTTAATGAGCCAGAGCTGCTAAAGACCTAATATGATGACAACTTAGTGGAAAAAGTTTTGTGATGAAAAGGAAATAAGCTGCTAATTAAATTGTTAGGTTTTGATAGTAGTAATAATTCTTGGGTTGATAAGAAAAGTGTAGTTGTTTTAGAAGTTTTTTCTATATAATAAAAGGATCAAGAAAAAATTGAAAGTTATGAGCGTCAGTTGTTTCCGCCAAACGATCAAACCAAAAATAATTTGAATGAATACAACAAGCACATTGAGTTTGATATTCCTATTGGCAATTCATTTTCACATCCGAATGAAGCTTATGTATACCAACAGTATAAGATAACTAAAAGAGATAAAAATGCAGATTATGAAAAAACTTCAACTATTGATCTTTGTGAGAATTTCTTCCCATTTCAGTTCTCAAGAAAAGAGATCTCTAAACAAGGTTGTATAATCGAAAGTATTGACAACCCTGGCATCACTTCAACAATGATGCATACATTGCTAGGTTCGGAATCAGAATCAGCATACTTACAAATGTCGGGGATAGAACTAGGAAAATATGTTAAGAAAGATAAGTGTAGTGAAATTACCTATACATTAAGATATTTGTTTGGGTTTATGAGAGATTGTAATGAAATATTCTGGAAAGGCGAGTACAAGATCACATTCATTCGAAATTCTGATGATGATGCTTCTTTTTACAGAAGACCCCCAAAGAAAGCAGATGGAGCTGATGATGAAGATAATAGACCAGATGCTGGTAAAATTGTTTTTGAGAAAATGGAAATTCTGTGGCCAATTCTTGAATACAATCCTATTTATGGAGACGAAATTAAAGCAAGATTATACAAATGCCCCAAAATTCCATTTGGTTTTAATTATTGGCAATGTCTTGAAAAACCAGTACCTACTAATGCAAACTCATTTCATTTTGATATAAAAGATCAGTTCAATTCAATCCAATTATATATGCCAGACTTTGTCATTGTTTGTTTTCAGCAAAACAGAAAAGTAGATCCTGGGCATTTCACACACGGTTCAATGTTTGACTCTTGTTTTGTCAAAAATATTTATATTAGGAATGGACGGAATGAAGTGTTTCCCAAAGAGAATTGGATTTTAAACATTGATGATAAAATTTTCGATAATATGTATATTGGTTACACTGATTTTAGAAATTCAAAAACCAAACTAGATAACCCTTATCATAATAATGAACTGCACTTCAACTCTGGGTCATTTATTGGGAGAAGACCATTGTATGTTATTGATTGTTCTTACAGAAAAACTGCTATTGTAAAAGATCGAACTAATCCGAAACTTACAGTTAATTTTAATAAACCAATATCGGCTACAACTATTTGTAATGTGGTACTAGTAAGCCAAAGAAACCTAATTTATGATGTTAAAAGTGAAAGAATCACCGAAGTCCAATAGTGCACAAACATGTATGGTTATTAGTTTTTAATGGGTGGTTATCCATTAAAAACATTTACTGTTATATATTATTTCAAACTATCACTCTTCTTCAATTTTGCAGTGCCCCCATGGTAGTGTTATTAATGCCATCTTTAAGAATAAATCTTTAATCATCTTCGAAACTTAATACTTTTTTTCTCAACTCAATCGTATAGAGTGCATGTTTCTTATTTTTAATAAGATTCATACTTTTCTACAACACTTTTTTTAACCAAACAAACACTTTTTGTAGTCACCAAAACTAATCTTATTTCTGACTACAGTGTTTTTCACACCCTTTGCTCTTTTCTTTACACCACCTTCCACATTTATTGCATACATTTTCGATTTCAATCCAATAAATTCTTCCACTATTTTTCCATTACATTCATCTTTCATTTTGTCAATAATCTTTTTGTTAACTAATGGTATACCATATGGATTATCTTTTTTATAGTCAGAAGTATCAAAATGATCGCCCATTTCTTTCATGTCACTGTAGAAGTCTGGTGTTTTTATATAATAGGTGTATGAATCAGTATCTTGGTAACACAGTTCAATATATTTCCCATACTCTGGTTGCATTATATTATAGTGAAAATCGTACATTAAGACTTTCGATAGATCAAGTATACTCATTTCAACATAAATGGTTTTGTTAAAGCTTAGTTTTGTTTTAATCATATGAACTGCAACCAAAGAGTTAGTAAATATAGTTCTATCTTTAAGGTTTGCTTTAGCCACTAGTTTATCCATTTGCTTAGAACTTGTGCACAACCGTATGTCCACTCTGTTTCTAATATTTTCTATTGTTTTTCCAAAAACAGAATTGTTCATTAATTTGTAGAAATCTTTTTCAAAGTCATTTGTAGACTTTGTTCGCATATTTGTGTTTAGATTAATATAGGACTTAGCCAATGTGATTGATCAAACTCCAGAATTCTATGGATCTTTTACAACTTCATTCCGAGAGATAGATATTGTTTCAGATTTACATAGTGTAATACATATTTTTCTTTATCATCCAGATTAGTTAAGAGTTTGGGGTTTTTGAACCTTCTGTTATTTTATTCTCTGGTGCCAATGGCAGATCTTTGTGGAGATCGTGTAGTTCATGTGGATATTCCAAATCAACTTCCAATATATAACCTTTGCTAGAATCATCTTCTATTTTGTTACATCTATATTTGTATTTCTCCCCTTAAACCCACCATAGGGTAAATACTGACTCATAACCCATCCATATAAGTTATTGGCGTCCAGATATATAAGATAGAAGATTTCCTTTGTACTATCATAAGCATTCATATATTTATTATTTGCTTTAGCATATCGCTTACAACACTGTGCAATTCCACCACGAACACCTTTTTCTATCATCAAAATCATGTCGTAATCTGTTAATAATTCTAGTTCTATTTTAGTATGTTTGAGCATATCATCCCACACTAACCCTGGGGCTGTGTAATACCATGCTGGATCTATCTTATATGTTTTGAGACATACAGCTCTAAAATTTTCCAGAGTTGGCAAACTTTCAGCTCTTTGGGGGCAGCGAAGTGATCTCATGGCCAGCTCTCGCATTCTGATCACGGTGAATGCGATCGTTGTAGACCTTCCTGCGTGTCGTGTTGGCAGGAACTCTGGGCGGAAGTGTCGGCCTGGCAATCTCGCAGGCTCTGGGCCTGACGGGCATGTTCCAGTGGTTCCTGCGACAGTCTGCTGAGCTGGAGAACCAGATGACCTCCGTGGAGCGAGTGATGGAGTACAGCAGCTTGGAAGATGAAGGGAATCTGGAATCCGCGCCAGGTCTCTCCAGCTCATTCCTCTTTCTTGTAGGTTTTTCACGGTAATGTGGACGTTATTAAATGTACACTTGAAAAATATCGCTGCACACACCTGCCTATATTTTAACGGGAACACTGATTAGCATTCGCCCAGTAAAGTTGGTAACGATGGAGGGAAAGTTAGTAGCGTGCTTTAATGTTCAATAAGTGTGTAAGATTAACATGTGTGAATACTTATTCACACATGTTCACGAAAAGCTATGATATGTTCAGAGCTTTTAGTGAACATCGTATATTCATTTTCACTGGTTGTAGATGGTTTTACACATTTGAGATCAACTGTTTCCGAACTTAACTTTATGCACTACCTTACGAAATACAAGTGTATTCTTCATTTAGCTCGGACGCTTTGCTTTCCTCATGTAGCCTGTTTAGCATAACTGATAAAAGCAAATGACGAGGATGTTATTATGGATCAAGCTGTAGTCTATTGTTGTGGGTTAACAATAATCACGGAAATGTATTTCTACATCATCAGCGCTACAGAGCTTATAGTCATTAAATCAACATTATGTTTTTTCCTTCAAACTTTTCTTTGAAATTCAATTATTTCTATTTTCCCGTTTCTTATTTTTCTAGATGAAAAATTAGTTGAAAATTTCTTTGATGAACTAAAAATACAGAGTTTTTACCTTTGTCTAATCTGGAAAAATATGTGTTACTATATTTTATTAATACGGTACACACTGGTAACAAAACTTATGAAATATTCTCAAGATTTCTACTCGTTTCTATCTTAAGGGTATAACTTGTTGACCGAAGCATATGTCTTTCATCCACACAGGAAAGAAGCCGCTAAAAGGATGGCCGTCACATGGCAGAATCGTTTTCCAAAATGTTTACATGTCGTACGTAGCTGGAGAGCCACCTGTGTTGAAGAATCTGAACTTTACTATCCATTCAGCTGAGAAGGTAAGGCGAAAATGGCTTCTTAAGATAACTAGGATCCTAATTAGAGGCTATATGAACTGAAACAATGTTCACAGGAATTCAAATCACTTCAGGAGACATTTTCAACAAAACTAGACTTATAATGACTCTTACTTTCTTTCTGTGTCCAAGTCAAGCCGTATAAATACAAAAAAAAAAATATATTCGCTACAACAGCTTACTATACATTTCCTTAAAAATATGCGGTATGCAATGTATTACTATTATAAGGCCCCTCAGAAGAGTCTTATTAAAACAGGTCATATTCGCAGAGCACATCTTGGTATTTCGCAACAAACACCATTTCTGCAAATTACTATTTAATTTAACCACTCCTATATGTAGCTTATGTTAGAGTTCTCCAAATAGTACATGGAAAAACCAGGTCAGTGAGTAGCTCTTCTTTATTGGCTTCCGTCGTTTCTGGTTCTACTTTCCATCCAGATATTCTATTTGCTTTCTATGTTTCTTGAAAAAACAGAAAATCGCAAAAAATAATGTTTTTTAGATTACAGGCACTTTCATTTGTCGTGTTGCTGGTTGGTGGCCGTACAGAAAGTCTACCATTAAACCACACAAATAAGTACAGATATTTCTGAAAAAAAAAAAAAAAAAAAAAAAAAAAAAAAAAAAAAAAAAAAACTAATATAAAACATTACATGTTCTTGCCAACCTGGCGAGAGAAAGCCAGAGACCTAACTGGTGACTCTGCGTGTGCCATTTTCTATTCCTTTACTCATGCTCTATAATTTATCTTGGGCTCTAACCATCTTGAATTCTGCTCATCCATGATACCGACCATCCAGTACGTTCTGTAGAATTTCTTAATCGCTTCCTAAAAAAAAAAAAAATCGTTGCTCAAAATTCTTATGTCCGGACAAACTATCTGAAACATCCCCTGAAAAGATCTTAATATTCCACAAGTGTACCTCTATTCCACAGATTCCACACTCTGCAAACATTTTACAGACTTCTCTATTCCCAAGCATTCGTCACCAGTACAAGTATCACAAATTTCAATGATTTATAGAATTTATAACGATTTGTCACATAAACGCACATATATGCAAACGCGCCACTACTTTGCATTTACACACAAACTCTTGGGATTTGTTTTAAACTGTTGTGTTATTGGGTCTTAAAACACTATGCTTATCATTTATCTTTATTTACCTTTTCAAAATTCCATAGTTTCTCTTGGAACGTATGTGTGTCGTCTAGCATGCCGTGATACTGTTGACAAGACATTTGTTGCAGGTTGGTATCGTGGGACGAACAGGAGCCGGTAAGTCTTCCCTCATAACTGCTCTCTTCAGGTTGACCAACTTTGAAGGCTCCATCCTCATAGACGGCATGGACACCAAGTCCCTCGGGCTGCACGACCTGCGTAGCACGATCTCCATCATCCCTCAGGAGCCGGTGCTTTTCTCTGGGTCCCTGCGCAAGAACCTCGACCCATTTGACGAGTATCCTGACACCGTTCTCTGGAGCGCACTAGAAGAGGTGCGTATCGCCTGTTGATCATTCCCAGCTTGTTTGTCGTCATGTAATGTACCTGGAGTTAGCTCTCTCGGTTTCCGATGAGGGAATTGAAGGGGGGCAAGTAGGTTGTGCTTGACGTTCCGTTGACAGTGAGGCTATTAGAGATGGAGAAATTCTCTCGAAGAAGTGGGAACGGAAGGAATAGACTATGGACTGTAGTCAGGAACCATCCCCATAATTCTCCTGAAGTAATTTTTTAAGATGATAGAAAACTGAACTAAGGACGACTGAGCTGTAAGTCAAACCTGAATTCTTACCGATTGCTGCCAAGTGTATTACCACCCCACCATCTCGCTCTGTGGGACTTCGAGAACGATTATGTTCTGCCCATCCATGAATCAGCAATATGTGTGTGTGTTTTGCAGGTGGAGTTGAAGGAGGTCGTGAAAGAGATTCCAGCTGGCCTCAACCACAAGATGCTGGAGGGAGGCTGCAACTTCAGTGTGGGTCAGCGGCAGCTGGTGTGTCTGGCGCGCGCCATCATCAGGAACAACAAGATACTGATCATGGACGAGGCCACCGCCAACATAGATCCACGGTGAGTTGATAAAGGGGGAGAGCCTTCGCCGATAAGTCCTCTCGTAGGCTCCACCTGATGGAAAATAAAAACGTAGTCCCTTTGTTCATGACATTCTGTTTTGGATGGTGCAGATAGAAATGAACCTCATCTAGTATAGTCTAGTCACTAATTATATAACGTGCTACAAGCATTTCATACTTGTGTTAATGTTAAATAACCTTATTGTTGTTTAAATTTTATTTAGAAGTTCTAATATTTCGTTTTAAATTAATATGAATAAAATCAGCGAGAAAATGGGTGTCTTGGAAACGCCTAGTAATAAATCGTTCTTACGTAAAATATTATTACACTAAGTGCGCACGAATGCGATCCGTGGTCCCTTTGGTGTATTTTTGTAAACTCAGTTAAGCTTTGTTTTCATGAGGTGGAGGAATATCCTGTTGTAGACTGTTCATGGTAAAGTGAGCATTTTTGATGTCCTAGTTACTTTTCCTTTTCAACCATTTTTTATCCTTAGACCACTTTTTAAAATAAATATTGCCATGTAAGTAATAAACACAGTGTGCATATTCCAAAGCACTCGGAGGTTAACGTCTAACGCTAAAATAAAAAAATAAAAAACATTTTTTGACTGTTATTCCAAATGAGAGGTTTTTCTAAAGAGCTCACTTTACAGTGCCTGGCCTATAGTAGAATTTCAGCATGGATTCAGAAAAGTTGTAAGAAACCGTGAATATATGTACTATAGATAGAATTTTCTTATATTTGTCGTATCAGGACGGACGCCTTGATTCAAGAGACGGTGCGGAGAAAGTTTGCAGACTGCACGGTACTGACCATCGCTCATCGCCTGCTGACAGTCATGGACAGCGACAGAATACTCGTCATGGATGCCGGAAATGCTGTGGTGAGTTAGCTCGGACAGAATACTAGGTTCCCTCTGAAGGTTCAGCGAAATTAATCAAATACACCTTATGTATACATGTTTGAGGGAACGTCTCCACTAAGACTGAATGCTTTAATATCATAGGGAGGAGGGGGAAAAAATATTACAAATTATTGAAATATGGTATATAGTGGCTAATATTGAACAAAGTTTAACTCACTATAAAATGTTCTCTTCAAAAAATATACAAAAATTGCACGATCGGATTAACAATAAAATTAAGTAAAAACTGAAAATAATAGATTGATATTTTTACTGAATAGCGTATTTAATTCGACGAATTCCTTAAGCGTTATTATTGATCACACAGTTCGCAACCAAAGAATAGTGCAGCCATGGCCAAAATTTACATACCACAACAAAATGTTGTTAAAATTTTAAATATTAAAGTTTATGCAAATTCTTTAGCAGGAGAGGGCTAAGAAGAATGTTCGGAAAATTGCACACTTGGGTGCGGTGATATAATATTCTCTGGGAGAAGAAATAAATATTTGAATTATGTGCAAGCAATATTTTGTATTGCTAAATTACGAGCTTGGTAAATTACCCCACACGTTTTCAATTTCTCCTGATATTTTGCGTTCTCTTGAGAGATATCTATGCAGTTTACCATGCATGTTTGTTTATTTCCTGGAGTATATAAATACACTATATATGTTTTTTTCTGGCTCTTTTAAGAGTTACGTCATAACCAGAGAATGTAATGGCAAACTACTAACTTCTAAACTTCCATAATTCCACTTCCATTTGGTGGCAAAACCTAATAATAAGTTTTTATTGATTCCAAAAAGTTAGATCATTGGAAGTATATTTAATGTATCCGTCGATTTTGTCTTTAGAAAATTCAACTTTGAAAGTATATTAATTCAAAAATATATTTTTCTTTCAAATGTTTAACTGTGAATAAGGCAACAGTCAGAGATACATGATACGAAGCTAAAATCCCAAGCTGTGAGTATTACTTGGCACTAGCGTATGAGATCTCGACAGTGAAGAAGCAGTGACGACAGTGGTGTTGTGTGAATGACTGTGGTGTTGTGTGAATGACTGTGGTGTTGTGTGAATGACCGTGGTGTTGTGTGAATGACTGTGGTGTTGTGTGAATGACTGTGGTGTTGTGTGAATGACTGCGGTGTTGTGTGAATGACCGTGGTGTTGTGTGATGCAGGAGTTTGGCCACCCTCACGTCCTGCTGCAGAACAAGTCTGGCTTCCTGTGGAGCATGGTCCAGGAGACGGGCAAGTCCATGGCCGAGACACTGACGAGGATCACAGAGAAGGTGGGTGACACTATCTCTAGAAGGTTGACACAGGCCGATTTCTCATCTCCTGCGCGTGTACCCAACATTGACCTAGCCCAAACAATAGAGCTGTCGTAGTCACACAGCGACGGTGATAAAGACAGTTCATGATAAAGTGAGCACCTTAGAAATGAACCTTAGAAAGAAGTCACTGCTACTGCATGCTTATATTTTAATGGGCACGCTGAGTAACATTCGCCCAGTAAAGTTGGTAATGATGGATGGAAAGTAGTTCCATATCTTAACGCCGAATAAAAAGTGTTAGGTAACCATTTGTGATAACTTAAAAATAATTATTTCACAGTCTTTTTTTTTAACGCATCGAAATGTAAAAATTAGCATATTTGAAAAGTATTTACTTTCTTAATAATTTCATAGTTTCATTTGAACGACGCATAAATAAAGTGACGAGACCCATAGCAACGTTAATTTTACATAAGGCGGAGGAATATACAACGTGTTTACAAGTAAATCTTAAGCAGGGCTTTCAAAAGTGCTCATTTTACCGTGAACAGCCTATCTGCGTGTTTATTTATATCTTAATTTTCAAAACACAAGCACTTTTATATGAATAAATTATTTTTACCAATTGGACTTTAATCCAATTGCATTAAAAACGAATCAGAGGAATTTTAGAAACATATCGAAGCACTTGTTCACACAACCAGTGTTAAAACCTAAAATTCTATCCATGTCGTTGAATTTGACACTGAAGCAGTTCAATGCTGGGACACGAAGGCTAGTTCTGTGTAGCTAGCGTGATCACTGTACCCCATATTTACTCTACGATCGCTATAGGCCATTCACGCTTAGTTTAAAAGTTTTAAACACCTTGTTTAAGACCTGCTTTCCTTCTCGCTGCGTATCCTCCCGCTATATGCAAGATTAACTTTGTCATGAACAGTCTCATTTTATTCATGCATCACCCAAGAGAGATGGAGGAGTTTCTAAGCAAGTGAATGAGTTAGCAATGTGCACATTTGAGTTCTGGTGTGTACAACGTAAGAAAAATTGACGCCAGTATCCATAGACCCATAGACTCAGGGTTTCTTCATACTTTTTAAATCAATCCTTTGAGAAATCTCCCCGTATATGATGTTTTTGGTGTTTCCTACGTATGCCGTGTATTATAAGTTGTTTCAATTGTGTTAACATAAAAGTATCTTATTTTTAGTTAGTTTTAACTTTTACTTATATTCGGTCTATAAATTATAATATTTAGTTTATAATTAATATTAATAAAACAGAGAGGAAATAGGTGTGTTGGCAATGCCCAGAATTAAATAGTTCTTATGCAAAATATAATTATACTGAGTGCGCAAGACTGCTGTAAGTTGTCCCTTTGGTGAAATAGTTAATACTTGGTTAAACCTTTTTTTGCATGAGACAGAGGAATAGCCTGGAGGTAGAACTTGAGCAGGGCATCAGGAAAGTTGTGAGTTACCTATAATGGACTATACACTTTTAATACAACGTCAGTTCTTAGAGCTACGGGTAGTGATGCGCTACCGAATGAAACTGGCAGTCTGCATGCTAGTATGTTCTGTAGCGTGTATGTAGGGATAGGAAAATTTCGGGAAATCATTTCGTGGCAAGATGGACGTCAAACACATATACAGTGAAGTCGCCTTTGCTATTGGATGACAGTTAGTTGAACATGCCCTGGACGCCTCTGAGCCAAATAGGCCGTTCACAATAAAGTGAGCACTTTTTGAAGAGGTTTCATCAGACATAATAACCAATAAATATATTTCATTGTGGTCTCGGACTTTTGGTTTTGGGTATGGTGAATGTATACACTGTACTGTGTTTATTACTCACATGGCAGGGTTTACATTAACAAGTGGTGGAGGTATATAAATGGGTTGAAATAAAAATTTAGCCAGGGCTTCAAGAGTTCGCACTTTAGCGTGAACGGCCTATACCTGTGTTGTGTATACCTGTGTGTGTGGGCAGCTGAATGACGTTCGTCGGTCTGTGTTGCAGAGCTACCTGGACAGCGAACATGAGAAGACGAACTAGCACAGCCCACTGATTAGGAGACAACAGCGACTTAGTATTCCTATCACATCTACTGAGCTCGTGCAAGGAGGCCGCAGTGTTAAATATCTGCCGAGTTCTCCTACTGCAAGATTACCCGCTACCATAAAAACAGGAACACTCTTGATTTTGTTAAGAGGGTACAATCGTCAACTGTATTAACGCACTACTCTCAGACACTCAGTACTCTCAACACATGAGATTATCAAAATTTCACGTGTTGGAATGTTTCACTGCAACATGTCGGTACATACAACTCGCCTGGAGTATACGACACAATTTATAATACTTTCATCGAGGGTGGTATTTTCGTCTAAATGTATAATATCGTGGATGGGCCCCAGAATGCAGAGGTTCGTGAATCTCTTTATCGCATTTTGGCAATAAGCTAAAATTATAATAAGTGATTGCCAACTTTTTTGATGTTTCACAACATTTATGTGTAAACAGTATGTGTGATATCCACTGAATATATTGGTGATTTAATATAGCGCAACTATGAAAAAACCGCAAATTGAAGCGCTAGAAGTTCTTACTTGATCCGTATACAAATGTTTGTAGAATAACAGTACACAAATCTATGAAATTCCAACTTCTATTTTTTCACATGTATCTAGTCATGCTAATTGTATTTGCGAAGGTAAAAGTTCTCATAATCAATAAACTGTAGGCTGTGAACCTGAGAACTAGAATAGAGTATCTCATTTCTGTGTTCGGCAGGTGCTTGAATAAAATCGTATTTTGAAGTTTTTTTATTTATTTTTATTTAAGAACATGCCTGCAACTGTATTAATTTCAATTAACATTCAGAACTTTTAAAAGACATCTCTCACATCTAGAGGATGAAAACACACTGAACTAGTATAAGTTCGGGAACACTCAGCTTCCATACTAAAAACCCCCTTTACACAATACAACACATTGTATGAAGCTCCATCTGGACTGATTTTGTGTATGTAGACTGGAAACGAAACTATAACATGTGTAGCTCACTACTCTACATACCAAATAAAATGACATTCTAAACAAAGAGCAATCCAGCTTGCGTTATACAGAGTAAATAAGAATCGTGGGGGAATAAATTATAGCGAAGAAGTGAAATGTTTACGCTCCCATTCTCATTGAAAATGTTCTCATATACTTTGTTATATATTTTACCCTGTTTTTTGCATGAGTTATTTTGTTAAATACCGTCATTGTCTCTTCAAACATTACATTTTTTTTAATTTCATGGCCACTGAAACCATTCCCGCGGGTTTTATTTCTGGTTTATACACGTTACAGTATGAGATCACGTAACGGTGCTGTATTAACCCTCCAAAAGGCCGACGAACTTTGAAGTCAACACTCAGCTCAAGTTAATCTTGGGCTTACAGAATTATCAAATACTGGCCGCGCAGCTATGTAACTTATTCATAATGAATTAAGAGTGACCTATAGTTACAGTTTAGATACGGTATGTTAAACCAATTTCAGCGTAACGTTAGGGTAACATATTGTCAGTCAAGCGCGTTTCAAGAAACCGTTATTTTATCTTTGTTTTCTGCATGCAATTTTATTCCTGCCAACTTCCGGTTGGACTGTATATTGTTAAGTTACACGATTACTAAGCATTTGAATTTTTTATTTTTTGTGTGAATTTTTTGATAATAGAGAATTTAACAAATTGAAAAACTCAAAAAAATAATTATAGATTATTGACGCAAATATTCGCCAATTAATACCAGAGTTAAGGTTATTGTTGGCACATACTATATGTTTTTTTTTTATATTTCGACTGCTGTTCACACATACATTTACTATACTTTAAAATGTACTAACTCACACATACACATGAAATACTTTCAGAACCCAGAGAGAGCATATTTGATGCTACTGCAGTACGACTTATAAATAACAAGCCGTTCTTAAATACAGAGTGCATACAGCTGCTAGTTTATAGTAAAAATATTCCCATAGTGAGCTTCATTTTAGTTTCAGTGGGAACCGGGGTAATCTGTAGTATATTTTTTCGATGCACGATTATAATTCATTAGCCAAATGTAATGCCGCTATTTACACCCGATTGAAGGAATGCCTTACGAGAAAAAAATGAAGTAGGCAGTGTTTTCAGAAGTGATATGGTAACCATGAACCAATGAAGCTGCATCTCTACTGGTCATAATGACATTGCGGCTCATCCTAAACCTTGGCTTTGCGTGACAGCATAATACGGATATCCTAGCATACTGGGAATATGAGAATATTTATTTTTTCTTTATTTCTAAGAAACATCTGTAGAAGAAATCACTGAACCAAACATAACTTTCATCATTTTACGTTAACCTTCAGCTATTTATACGAGTGCTGTTCGTTGAAAGAGAATTATTCTACGCCGACCTACACTAGTTTGCACGGAATTGCACGCGCCCATAAAACAATAAGTACACAAAAACCTTAACAACTCAAAATAATTTTCGCTAATCTACACTGACTGCGCGTATGAGAACTTGCAAGGGGAGATGATTGCAGTT
The DNA here is from genome assembly GCA_029891345.1 of Dryococelus australis. Classification (NCBI taxonomy): domain Eukaryota; kingdom Metazoa; phylum Arthropoda; class Insecta; order Phasmatodea; family Phasmatidae; genus Dryococelus; species Dryococelus australis. Next base: position 18,935,447 of record CM057003.1, on the reverse strand, counting down.
TCGTGGATGTTGGTGCAGGTTCATGAACGTTCGTTAAGGTTCGTGCAGGTTTTGCAACTTGAGTCTGGTTAATCGACCTCGATACAGTTTAATCTATGTTTGAGTTAATTTAATAAAGACTGTGTTCCAAATAACCAGCATTTTGCACTCACACTCGCACGCTTATTCACTCTCACAACTTCCTGCATACTCTTGATTTGGAACGGATACACACTCGCACTCTCTCTATAAATATACTAGTGTTATCATCGTATGTTTTTTATTTGAGAGATGCTCAATTATGCATTCGTTCACCTGAAAGCAGAATGATTTGGCCGACTTCGTGACTAGTAGATGGGGGATAGGAACCAGGCGCTGACCGGTCGCCATGTCGTGACGTCACCAGTTCGCCATCTTGTCTCCATGTTACCTTTGAACTTTGAGCAAAAATAAATAAAAAGCTTCAAAAAAATTGTAAAAATATTACTAAAAATTATTTAGAATTATTAAAACCTTTTTAATAGTTACTGAATATTTTTTTTATAATTTTTATTAATTCGTTTTTTATATTCTTTGGATTTTTTTTTTGGATTTTTGCGATCAAAGGTCACATGAATTCAAGATGACGGACGGGTGACGTCACAACATGGCGGACGTTCGGCGCCTAGTTCCTATTCCCCTTCTCCTTGTTCCAAGGTCGGCCAAATCATTCTTCTCTTGAAGTAACTAAATGCCTTTCTTTTTTCCGTTGTCATTGTAGACAATGGAGATTCAAATAAACAAGCAATGTTCAGAAAGCATGCACAGTGCATGAATCCAACTCTCACTCACAACACACACTCGTACACCCGCTCTAGCACTCTCTGACGTCACTTCCGAATGAGAGTGCGCGAGGTTACATATTCTGACTATTTGGAACATGGTTCATGTTAGTGGAATATGTAGAGCATCAAGTGAGAACTGTCTAATACTGATTGTTACGAATTATAATTTTGTGAGTAAAAATGGTCGAAAACAAGTCTTGTAAAAAAGCTGGTATAAGTTCGTGTTTGTTTCAGTTAATAAAAGTGAGAAAATTTACATAAGTTTTAACCAAACCTATTTTTACAGAACCAAAACTAGCGTTACCCAACTCTACTAACCTGCTTGACCTGATATAAATAACACTAAATTAACAAAAACGAAGATATTTCATTTAAGTCAACCTAATTTTTCGAAACTGAGTATCCAGAAATTCCACTAATCTGCACTAACTTCCGTTTGCCTGCTTTCACGAGCTATTTATCACCAACTATTAACGAATCAGAGCCAATTTCCACTAAAATACAATTACCATGATACAGCCTGCAGTTATTTGCACTAAACCATGCTAATTCGTATAATTTGCAATTGCCACCAAGTTTTACTACATATTTTTATGCAGCTACAGTTTATATTAATGTACACATGGCAGCAGTAACCTGCATAGGATGTGACTGCTGGTCGTAGGAGAAGTCAAGAAAGGTAATGTGTAGGCGAGAGTATAGTGTCGCAGATTAGTGTAGGCAATTTATAGTGTAAGTTAATGGGTTTTAATGCAGGCTGATATATGTTAATAATTATTAGTGCAGATCAACAGAAAATTTTCTTCTTGCAAAATGAATCAGCAGTTTAATGCAAGTGGATATAGTTTATAACACATGCCTTACCGGTCATTTTATAATGGTTTAGGTACTTATGTTCCACTACGTAAATTTAACATAACCTAATTCAGCCAAATCCCAAATAGTTTGCAATATCTTACACTCCCAACAACCTGAACGAGCCTTTAAAAGAAGATGTATGTTGGTAAGGCGGTTTAAAAAGGTGACTGTATTTGGGTAGAGATAAAATGGCGAGGCCAGGTGAGTGCAGGATCCCTGTAGAGGTTAATTCAAATTGATTACGATTAATTCAAGTTAGTGCGGGGTGGTGTAATACAGTGGAAGTGAGAAACAACCATCAGTCACTCCGGTAGGAAATATGGGCAGTAACTGGGAGAAAATCACTAGCAACGTACATCGCTAAAATAATAACTACTTGAAATATAAATTAATTTAATTCTCATATGATACAAAAGAGAACGCTGGAGATATTTCGTCGCAAAATGACAGCAATGACTTCCTGTTGGCGTGGTCACATGCATATCAGTACGGATCATTGAACGGGTACTCCGGATGATTCAGCGTGCTGTGAAATGCAGAAAATAATATTAATTTTCTAATAATACAAAGAAATATTACTAAGCATGAAATATGGGCGTTAGATTCGCATTCATTCTATTAGGAAAATTGGTTAGATTATTAATTGCATTAATAAACTACTGTAGATTGTCAGAAGATATTGTACTCGGTATGTTTCACTCACATATTTATATTCCGAAAAAAAAAAATTATCAAAATTAACTTGACAGTACTGCTATTCGAAACGATTTACTTATTTGGTTGTAACTTTGGGCATTGGCGCCCATGTCAGTAAACATAGCAAATGTACAGCCAAAAATATTCAAATGTTTTATGTCAAACAAATTTGGTAATAGCGTACAAACACAATTATAGTATTATAGTACGATACTTCAACACCCCTAGAAAATATGGAAGGAATGTTACGCGCTATGGCTGAGTATAAGCACATGACTCATTGAGAAGATACGTAAGAGACATAAAACATTTAAAACAATCAAAACTAAATTGATTGACTTTCAAATATGTGGCATTATTTATTGTTAAACCTTTTATTTCACGCGGGAGTGAACTTGAACATTCTTGTTTCCCGATTAATTCGTTAAAATAAATTGTACGTTTTCATGTATAGTATATACTACTTTTTAATTTATGCTTACGATGTATTAAAACGTTTTCTTTTCTCGAGTTACAGCATTATTTTTTTCGTAGGAACAACTATTCAACATTACCCGATATTGCGCTGTAGTGCTGAATGTAGTTAAAGAAAAGGTTCTGCGCTCATAATTTTGGCATGAAACTTGTAAACTGGAAACTCCGGGGAAAGGTACAACTTATCATACTGACAACTTCAGTTCCAAGGGACAAATGTGACATTATTGTGTTCTAAATAACTTAATAATGGAAATTAGTTGCGAAAAATATTTTTAAAACATTAAAAGAAAAACAATAATTGATATTTTTTTTTGGAAAACACGCTTACAAGTTTACTACGGAGCGAAATAGTGTTTACCATACCACCACCTTTCAATGCACAAATACAGCTAGCTACAGAAAACTAATTTAATGTAACTCTGCACCACTCAGATCCCCAGAGTGCTTCTCACACGCATTTCCCTGCTTCATATCATGCAGCAAATTGCACTAATTTACCTAGTTCATATGAAGCAGTAAATTGCACTAGTTTACCTTGTTGAGACAAATTAGTGGTTTGCACTACTCTACCTTTTTCGTATGAAGCAGGTAATTTTATACGGCCCTCCGGGGATCAGAGTGGCCTAGATTAGCGTCGAATCAGTAATCTGGATCTACTTACGTTTGGTGCAATAAAGCAAATATAAACACGCAAAATATCTGGGAAAATACAGCACGAATATCTAAGAAAATATATTCTATGTATCCCCATATATAACGAATAAGCAAGAGCATTAATCGATTCTGCAACATAATCGATACGGTTTACTTCTTTTATCGCCAGCCGCCACCATGACCTAGGTTAAACGTTGCAAATTACATTAAACGTATATACATAATGATCTCATTTCGATTTGTTAAGTATTACAATTGGTAAAATATTTTTAAAATTTTCACTATCGAAATTAATGTACGTAATATTTTAACTGTGCTACCATAAAAATATAAACTTTAAGATGCAAATTGTCAGTACGATAAAAGTGTAAGAAATGCCGTATTTCATAACCCAGTTAATAACGCAAACGTGTATAGAAAATAAAATGTGTAAAAGTCGTTTATATGAATAAGACTCACTCTTTGAGCAGCGTTGCGCCGAACAAGCGTCCCTTGGAGCGTTTGTCGAGAGAATACAACTTCTCAGCGTCCTCTTTGTCCAGCTGGAAGTCGAACACCTGAGGGCAAATAGTGTGCTTTAGCGGTCCGAGCACGGCGATATGACACCCGAAGTTTCTTAATATTGACCCTTACGACCGTAGACTAAAGACTTTATATTTTGCAGATGTGCTAATTCTTGCATAGAAAGCGAAAGAAAGAAATTTCAGTATTCACAAAAAGTTTACCTAATGCTCTGAAGTCAGTTTTGAAACGTGAAACTGCTTTCCCTCCTTCGTTACCAACTTAAGTGGACGTCTGTTTGTCAGCGTGACAGTTGAAATATATGCCTGTAAGGACAAGTGATATTTTCAAATGCCGATTTCTAAAGTGCTCACGTAATTACTGATGGGATAATTGCTTGTAAAATATTCGATTATTTGATTTTAAATCAATTCGATTTTTTTTTTTTTTACAATTTTCTCCGGTTTATATTTAAATAAACCAAAACATTGTAGATACCTATTTGTATCAAATTTATTTAAACTATAAATTATAATCTAGAAACGAATTTTCAAATTTCCAAGTACGTAATACAATTACAATGAGTTTTTTTCTGTACATATTACGCGAATAACAAGAAAATACTGAACAATTAGGCCTTATAAATAATAGGTTATCACAAATAAACACACGTCTTTTAAACTACATACATGATATGTTTTCGAAACAACGTTCTGGATTCATTTTATTTGTGAAACTCTTCGCTTATTTTTTAAAATAAACAGAAAAATTTTTTTGGTGAATATAGTTTTAAACAAATTCATAGAAATATACACTATTTGACGTCAATTTTTATTTATGAATTAGAACAAAACAATCTATTATTTTCACCAATGCAGCGAAGTGTAGAAATGAGCAGATTTGTAAAAAATTTTACGTTTATAAAAATTTCACAGTTTCAATTGACTGACCCATGAATAACGTGACAAGGCCCGTGGCAATGCTAATTTAACATAAGGCGGAAGGATACGCAATGTGCATACAAGTATATCTTAAGCATGGCTTTTAAAAGTGCTCATTTCTCCGCGAACAGCCTATAAATGAAGGGCAACAGTCCTTTAATTGGTCACGCAATACAAAATGTATCCTATGGTCCAAGGACGCATGGCGTTGGCTAACCTGAATGTTCGTCTTGAGGCGCTCGAGGTTGGATGTCTTGGGTATGGCGATGATGCCTCTCTGGGTGATGTGCCTGAGGAGAACTTGTGCCGCCGTCTTGTCGTGTTTCGCAGCCACAGCCAGAACCACCGGGTCTGTCAACGGGCTGTGCTCTGGCATCCTGCACACGACACAACAGTCAAGTTCGTATGGACTTGTTGCAATCTAAAACAAGTGTCCGCAACATCAGCTTCATGCGCTGAATTTTGTTTAAGACTGATCGTTATCTCAGAGGCATTTTTATTTATTTGATTTGTTTCGGGTATTTTTACTGTAGACTGGACTTACCTGTGGCTCTGGCTGGATCAACATTACTTCCATTTAATACTGTACCACGTCAGTTCTTCTAGTAATGCACAGAAATCTTACTGTCATCAAGAGTATAGATTACATGAGCTCTCCCTAGACTGATAAACCACAATTTAAAATAAACATTAGCTTTGCAATATAATTTAACACAGGATAATACTTAAACATGAATACATAGAAGAACCATTATCTGCCAGGGGCTCAACCGATGGAACCATTATCTGCCAGGGGCTCAACCGATGGCTCCATTTTCTTCGTAGCAACAGGATGTTCAGCTTTAGAATTGACTGAATGCTGAAATTGTTTTAGGTAGGCAAATTGCTTAATGACAACTGCCACTTATTTTTGTGTGTTTTGGCCACAGTATGATTCACGCTTATGAAACTGAAGAGCATTGTTTTGTGAACACAGTGATGATTTGTCAAAAAAATTATCTTGCAGCCTGTTGTTTTAAAATAATTCAAACTTTATTACAACTTTTAAGTTAACACTGTTGAAACATGGAACTGCTCAACAAAGATAACGGGCTTGCTATTAAAACATCGGCTCTAAATTTCGGACTTGTGAACTGAATTATCGTCGGTTGCTACTTTTGACTCTAGCTTGAAACTATCGTCAACTGAAAATTTTGGTGTTTTGGTTTCAGTCGTTTCGGAGCCTAAGGTATTGTGTCTCCTACTTAAGTGAAACACAACAGTTGAGAGTATTCAAACAACCGCAGAAAAAATACCGCAAATATTTTTTTTTATATTTTAAAAAATAAATTTTAATTTATTAAAATTTTCTTTTTTGGATTTTTGTGTTTTCAAGGTTAAAGATCAAAGGTCAAGGTTAAGCTAACCTGGTTTCAACATGGCCAATAAGATGGCCAGAATGACAGCATGAACAGCTACGACGCTCCGAGCTCCCTTCCCCTAGTTCCAAACTCCCAATACTATTCTATTGCCTTCTATTCTGCAAGAACGCCATTACTCACCATTCTTTCAAAAACCACCTTTCAGCACTCGTTTCGTATTTACGTGCAAGGTTGAAGCCACTTTCCGGTTCACACATACTTCAGCAGATTTGTGGTGAAATGTATAGTAATTTAAAAGCATCGCTGCCATCAATAAATATCAGTGGGCCCGTTAATACACAATCTGGCGGAAGGACATATTCCTCCAATACATTAATTTGGTAATGTTCATCCACGTGTACGTATTTAGCATTGCATTTAATATTTCTATGCAAATGCCTATGAAAGGTTACTTTACAGATGTTTCAACTTTGTTTGGGGAAATCTAACTTTCACTCTATCGTTTAAGACTTTCATAGTAGTTGTTAGTTAGATGGTCGAGTTTCGGATCTGAGTCCTGAGCAGCTTCTATACAGTGAAAATAAATATATAACATTTGAGAATGTTATCATATCCAAAAATATATATATTTTTTTAAATAATGCATTTCAGTGATGTCACTAGCAGCACGAATAATGCAATCTGCTCTTATCATCATTATCGCAATGTTTTCGTATGATACCCAAGAGATAATGAGAAATGTTGTCTGAAAATAAGCACTATGTTATAAGGTAACTGACGAAGGCTGTTTAAGGATTAGTTTAATTTGTTCAAACAGATTAATTCGAAAGCCTGTTACTATATTCCTCAGATAAAAAATATTATGTTTTTGATACATGCTGTTAGTCGACACAGTGCTTGCTTCATCATTATAGCCAATGAGCTGCAGATTCTGTGTTCGGCTGGAGTAAAATTAACCATTCATGACCTCGGGTTGTAGCACGGTTTACGAAAACCCCTTTTTGCCTCAATAAAGAGGGCTCCATCTGACCTTTCCACTGCAGTCCCAGTGTGATTTTCCATTCAAGTATTCAATTATTGATTGATAGCAATATGCCGTTTTGAAACGCGTGTGCCATAAACCGCCTCTTCATAGGTTTCATGGTTTTCTGGTCTATTATCGGTGAACATAACTACTTATAAGTTATTTAGTTTCTTAGATGTTTGTATTTCCTTCCAAACACGTTAACTCCTAAATACCACGATTTTGACTATTATGTATTATTTTTAGTTGATTTCATAAACGGAAACTATATTGTACTACTTCCTCGACAAAACGGGAATTGTTACTTGAAAATCATCGGGCACTGAACCATACTCCACAGCACTACTCACCCGGTCAGATCTCTGCCCATCTTCTTGAGGAACTCCGGGAAGGCTGGCGATCCCAGAGGGGCGTAGGCGCACACGGTGATGTCGAGGGCATTGCAGAACGCCGCCAGCTCCCTCTGCTGGAAGTAGACGTTCAACTCTATCTGCAGGTTGGCTGGCGGGATCCTCGCCTCCTTCACAATGCGCTTTATCTGGCGGGAGTTGAAGTTGGACAAGCCAATGGAGCGCGCCCTTCCTGCGTCCACCTGCGCCTCCATCGCCTTCGACAACCGTCAAACACCACAGCTTGCTGAGATGCACACTCGCACAGTCCTGCTTATGAGCAGGTATTTGTAAAGAAGGTTCAAAATGAGGACAATTTTGAGGCTTTACCTCGGTGGGAGTTTCACCTATTCCGTAAAGACCACACAACACGGCTAACAGAATCTACCTCTACCATCATCTCATCCACGAAAATTAATTACAGAACTACATTAGTCCATATAACATAAAACCAAACACTAAATATACTTGACATCTTATTAGTAGGGATAGGAAAATTTCGCGAGTTCAATGACCTGTATGCTTGACTCCACAATCCTTTGTATAGTCGAACCTCAGATGTTTGTTCATTGGCTGTTGCCTCAGTGCTGCCTCACATTTGACACTGCGGGATACACTTCTTGTTCCCTTGTAAGTCGGCTATTGGTGTAGAGTTGTCCAGGGAGTGTCTAAAAAACTCTGTTCCAATTGCAAAGGTGACTTCAGTGTACACGTGTTTGAAATATATCTTGTCCTGAAATGAAGTCGCGAATTTTTTCTATCCCTACTTATTAGGATCGACCTATTGGGGGGGGGGGGGTTACAGTCAGTCTCCCCGTCTCTCACTTAGGCGAACCGTGTTCGATCCCCGGGGAGGTCGCTCCCAGATTTTTGCATGTAGGAATTGTGCCAGAAAATGCCGTTGGTCGACGAGTTTTCTCGGGGATATCCCGCAAACCCCTGCCCTTGCATTCCTACCCCGTTCCATACTCACCTCGATCCAAATTCATCGCATCTCGAAATCTCGATCTTAAGAGCTTCCCAAATCTCTCCACTCCATCTTAATTGGTAGTATATTTTGGAGAGTTATGGCACAATATATATTAAATATCACGATGGTTTGAGGGACGTGCAATGGGTGAACAGTAATTTAGAAGAAATATGTTTGTGGGTTATAAATAGAAGGGTTTTAAGTCGATGTGAATAGTAAGTCGAACGAAGGTTACGTATCAATATTATGGCTGCTCTTTTACTGCCAACAACAGCAGAATATGTGGACTGAATGGCAAAAAAAAATGCACTCTTCGGGAGTCAAACCCTAGAGTGAAGCATATACTACTGGCTATATAAATTGCTTAGAAGTTTTCATCAAGCTTCATAAAACCAATTAGGTCGAAATCAATTGAAATGTATTGTTACAAGCAGGTTTAATTTTATTTAATTGGGTTACATATATGAAGACATTTTAAAAAAGCGTATTGCTAACAAGAACTGTACGCACTAGACTGCACATTGGAAATAACTTGAAACATAATTATTATCATTGTGTTCTGGCCAGAGGCAGGTTTTCACGTAGTATCTCTCCATGCTCTCCTGTCTTCTGCCAACCCCTTCACGTTCATATGCTTTCGGCTCCCCTTGATGTAATATATCAACATGTATCTTCTCCTTCCTTTCAATTTTTTTCCACAAACTATTTCTTCCATAATGTCTGTTAGCAAGCACTCCCGTCTAAACGAGTGTCCCGTCCAGTTCTTCTTCACTTCTCTTATGACTTTCAGCAGTTTTCTCTTCTTATCAACTCTTTCCAGCACTTCTTCATTACTCACTCTTCAATCTCCTCCTCCTATTGAACGCTTCCTTCGCTACCGCAATACGAGTCTTCACCTCCTGATGACATTACAAGTCCTCAGTTATCGTACTTCCTAGATATTTGAATGCTCTTACTTGGCTGATATTAACTTGTCCCTTCTTAATATTTGCCGGTTTCCTTCCTTTACTGAATACCATACTCTTTGTTCTTGATGTATTGATTCTTATTCTATACTACTCACAAGCTTCATTCAGATCTTTTAGCATTTTAGTTATAGTTCTTTCAATTTCTGCCAATAAAACCATATCATCGACAAATCTTATACATTCTATTCTCTTCCCGCCAATACATACTCCTCTTCTTCCATATAAGCATTTCCCAATAATCTCCTCCAGGTATAAATTGAACAACAAGGTAGAGAAAGGCAACAGCCTTGTCTAGCGCCCTCCCAATGCTGCTTTCTTCCAACATTTCAGTTCCAATCCTTATCCTTACTTTCTGTTGTAAATATAGATTCTGTAATAGTCTTCTATCCTTCCAATCTACTCCTTTCCTCTCCGAGATGCCCATCAGCTTGTTCCATTGTACTCTGTCGAAAGCTTTTTCCAAGTCAATAAAGACAGCATAAATTTCTCTACCTATCTCAATATATCTATTCCCTATGATTCTTAACAGGCCTATAGCATCTCTTGTTCCTTTTCCACTTCTAAATCTAAACTGTTCCTTTCCAATCCATCTACCTAACATCCCATATAGCCTTCTATTCAACTCTCTTAACAATATTTCAGCTGCATGAGAAATTAGACTAATAGTCTAACCTCTTCACATTTATTGATATTCTTTTTTTTCAATTGGTATCATTACCGTCGTGAGAAAGTCATCCGACCATTCCCCTGTCATATATCTCATTACATAGGTAGCCTATCTCCCTCCTTCCCCTGTTTCCTAAACTCTTCAACACTTCTGCTGGCAAATTATCAATTCCACATGCCTTTTGATTCTTCATCTCCTTCAGTGTCTTTTCTACTTCTGCTTCCAATATGCCGTACCCCTTTCTATCCTCTGGCACCTGTGCCTCCTCTTCAATCATACTTTCACTTGGTCTGATCTGCCTTATAAAGACATTCTATATATTCTTACCTTCTAGTCAACACCTCGTGTGGTTCTTTGGCTAATGTGCCATACACCTTTTCTATTTCCATGTTATACTTCCTTCAAAGGCTATCTCCCTAGTAATTCTGTACATCATTTCACACTTTCCCTCTTTCTGCATTTTCTCTGTTTATTCACATTTCTCTTTCGTCCATATTTGTCTTGCTTGTTCAGTTTCTCTTTTTAATTCATTATTCAGTTTCCTATACCTCCTTCTTCTTTCTTCATTGCCAATATTCTTTCACTTTCTCCATTCTTCCATTTTTTTCAACATGTTTTCGTTATCCATTCTTTCCTGATACTTTTGGACTCTCTAATTCCTAGAAATTATTTGGCAGATGTCATGAGTCCTTCCCTCATTTTTATCCATTTTTCATTTATACATTCTTCATCTCTGACTTTTTGGCAATTTTCCATAAACCTGGCTTCCAGTTCCAAAGCGTTACTTGCCTCCTTGAGTGTCTCTAAGTTTAATCTTTTGCTTGCTTTACCTCTCTCCACTTTCTTCTATTTACTTGTATTTCTCCTACTACGAGATTGTGATCTGAATTTACGTCTCCTCCTGAGTAAGCTTTGGAATTCTTCAGGTAGTTCCTATACCTTTTCTGATTCAGGATGTAGTACATCAGGTACCTTTCTCTAGTCAAACCAGAGACCCATGTATACCATCTCCTTTTATGATTTTCAAATAGGGTGTTGCCTACCACTTGTGACTTTTCTCTGCAATAGTTAATTAACCTTTCACCCCTCACATTTCTTACCCCTAATCCAAATTTTTCCACTATATCTTCTTATTTTCCTTCACCCACCACTGCATTCCAGTCCCCCATAATAATGATAAAGGCATTTTTATTCTCTTTCTCAGTAAGTTCTTTAATCTTTACATAGTATTCTTCCACCTCTTCATCTCTATGCTGGCTAGTTGGCATATATACCTGTATTAATATCACGTCTTTCGAACTACCCTGCAGCCGTATCATTATCAATCCTCCATCAATATATTGCATCTTCATTGCCTTATTTTTCAGTTTTTGCCCTATCAGTATTCCCACACCATTTCCACCACTCTTATCTTCTACTCAGTAGAAAAGCTTATAATCTCCACTTTCTATCTCCCCGTTCCCTCCCCATTTCATTTCACACATGCCAAGTGCATTTAATCTGTTCTTTTTCATCTCCTGTTTTCGATTTTATAGCTTTCCTGTTTGCAATAGCATGCATACATTCCATGTTCCAATCCTCATCTTGCCTTCCTTTTTCCTTCTCTTCTTTCTTTCATTGGTATTTCCACTCAATGTATTCCCTTCCCGGAGATCCGAGTGAAGGGAAGCTTTACCTCCGGATTCTTTTACACAGAGAGTCATACCATGTACTACTTGGGAAATATAATGTGGTAGTATCCCGTTACTTTCCACATAGGCAGTAGGTTGCCCAGCCTAAGATCAGTAGCTCACTATGAGTCAGACGCTGTTTGTAAATACTGTTATTTCACTATGTGATGGTTGTCTTGTAACCACTGCAATATCTATGGTTTTTTTACTTGGAAATTTAAAATTAATAAAACTCATTAAAATTGGCAAAAAAAAAGCTGATTTGCATAAGATGCAACACTTCAGCACTGCAAAACCCCTTCGCATTAATAATTCATCAAATCCAATCCATACCAGTGTCAAAAATTTATTAAATCTTACCCGCCGGAGGAATCTCTACATTGCACTCCACTTCCCACTCACCATAGTTGGTTTTTTTAGTGAAATTTTCGCTAAAATTTTACCCCCATCCTTGCATTCATTTCAGCTTGCTTCTTATATATGCAGGCACTATTTAAAAACATATTAGACTCTCACAAAAACTTTGGAACTAATTAAAATCGATGTAGTACAGAACAGCATAAACGCAGGCCAAATGTAATATGTATAAAAATTAATATGAGACCCCTAAAGTAATTAATTAAATACAAGTTGCCCCAAATTAAGTTGCACTCAAATTCAATTAGCCGAAAAAGTTACTTGAAAATTATACCCTGAAATTGACTTGAAAATAAGTGTATAAAATAATCCCAAATCAAGATAACATTATCCCCAGCTTAAAACAGCAACTATAATTTCAATTACTTTCAATATTTTTAAGATGAATTAATTTAACAAAATGTTAGAGTACCACAATTGAATGAGAACGTCTTAGCAGAAAAATAATTAATTAATGGCGTCTGAAAGAATTCAAATTTTACAGATATTAATTTACTTATGAAGTTTGAAGTTAAATATACTTAAAAAGTTAGTTTGAGAGCTTAAAATTGATAGGATCAGATAACCGTACATTGGTAACGTTCAACAACTAGCATGCTAGCATCGTGGCTAGAAAACCACAACCTTATGCTTTATAAGCACAGTTTCAATACTACTCCATGTCCACGCAGCACCATTGAAACAAAATAATTATTTCGATGGTATATTGCTTCATAAAAAACTTCCAATCAAGCTGTTTGAGTCTGTTGGTCCGAGATTTAGGACCAAAAATTTAGTTCAGAGTTGTCGATAATATCTGTACGTGAATGAATTACTATGTTATGCACTCGTGTTCCTTGAAATACTCCCACAGCATAATACAAAAGCTACTAAGTTTCAATCGTTAATCAATACAAGTCTTAATGTTTAGGAAATTTTTGCCATTCAAAGTCTTTAACAGTGAATTTATGTTCTGTGTAGTTCTCAATTATAATAGTTTTTCTTTAAATCAAACATTTCGTCTAAAATCACAATGATAAAAATTAAACAAGAGTTACTCCTGAACTTCCACTGTCAACTTGGGTGTATAGGCTGTTCACGGTAAAGTGAGCACTTTTGAGGCCCTAGTTTCTTTTTCAGTCCAGCCATATTTTATATTTTAACCACCTTTCAAAATATTTATTACCATGTAAGTATTAAACACTGTGTATATATTCCACTGCACTCGGAAGTTTACGTCTAATGATAAAAGAAAATACATTTATTGACTTTCATTCCAAATGAGAGGGCTTTCAAAAGTGCTCACTTTACAGTGCATAGCCTATAAAAGTACTTATGGTTTGCGGTTATACTAGGAAACACTTGAATGTTGCCATGGTTACCTTCCAGATACTGACGTGGTCGGTGGTCATGTCAGGTATACTTGGTCCCCGGGGAGATCCCTCTTGCTGCTCGATGCTGCCCATGGCGCTATGGACCAAGTAAAGATCCACGTAACTCAGCTGGAATCCTTCCAGCGACTTCTTCAAGTATTTCTCCACGCTTTCAGCGCGGTTTCCCGAACCTGGTAGCTGTAAACAGACCCCACGAAAAATTGGTTTATTCAAAGTCTATCCTTTTCCTCATGCAGTCAGGGCATGATACTATTTATATTGCGTTAAAGTTACTCCCTGAACTATGATAGTCAATAAGGGAACCGAATTAAACCAGTAAAATCCAGACAGATAGGAACCAGTAGTGGACATGTTGAAATGGTGGGGCTATTTTACTGAACTCACTCATAATTTTACTACTGAAATTGTCTTTACAATAGTGTTTGCGTGTACGTTAGTACGCTTTAGATGTTCAAATTAAAACCTCCATTTTGTAATCATCCACCATATGTAAAATTAAAACTGCCATGGTTCGTTTCGCTGTATTCATGCGCCGAAATCAAGGAAAACGCTGAAATTGTTAGGGATGTAAATATGTTTCCAATAAATTATTATTCCCGTTTGTAGTAAAGAAAGACAGGCTAGAAGCATTAAATTCGAACTACATAAATTTAAACATCACGATACGAATGCAACGTTGAGACACGGACTGTGTCCAGTTTGTTGCCAACTTTACTGGACTGTAAAAGACTGTAAAACTTTACTGGGAGCTTGTAGTAACAACTAGTTGGTAACATAACCTTGAACTCTAACACAGAATGGATCAGCATTAGCAACAGAACATTATGTTAAGTTAATACAGTTCTAATAGTTGTGGGAACAATCCAAATATTGTTGAAGTTGTTCTATTGGACGTAACATCTGTTTAAAGCCTGTCCACGATAAAGTGAGCACTTTTTGAATCAACCGTAGAAAAAATTCACTGGGCCTGCCTGGAAATATTTTAACGGGTGCACTAGGTGACATGCTCCCAGTCAAATTGGCAACGAAGCATGGAAAGTAGTGCCATATCTTAATTTCGAATAAAAAGTATTAGATAACTATTTGTGATAATTTAAATTATTTCTTTCCCTTTCTGCTTTTTTAATGCGTAAAATTAAAAAAAAAAAAAAAAAAAAAAGAGCATTTATTTTCCTAATAGCTTTACAGTTTCACTAGACCGACGCATGAATAATGTGCTGAGGCGCGTGGCAATGTTAATTTTCCATAAGGCGGAAGAAGACGCAACGTGCATACAAATAAATCGTAACTATGCAGGAATACAACACACAGTTCTGTTGGTAATACTATATATGTTAGCAAACTTTAGGTGGCTTACACAACCCATCAGATGGCTGTCCCAATTTTAAAATTCTTAAGGGATCCTGCGGGGGGTTCGGTTAATACCGGGGTAGCTCCTGATCTTCGCTTGTTGGAAACGTGGTGGGCGTTGTTAGTGGTCGGTGCGTTTTCTCGGGGTTCTCCCGTTTCCCTCACCATCGTGGTCAGTCACTGCACCCTCTCCACCTCACCACCTCACACTCACTTGTAGTTGCGCTTCGCCAGACTGCAACTGAAATATCTAAGAATTACATTTTACACATCAAGAGTACGAAATGCTTACAACAAGCCGCAGCTTTTTGCGGCTATTTCCATCGTAATTCTTTACGCCTCTGGCCTTGAGTAGCACAGGGCAGCCACAACAACTACCGAAATGTGGGAAGAGAAAAAACCTTTGACGTGGCTCAAGCACACAATCAAATACATTAAGTATAAATCAAGTAAATCTGCATACACAGCTAGTTACTAGTGGGGTAGACGTACAAAAAAAATTAAATAAACAACAAAAAATCTTTAAAAATATGTTGGTGTATATTGGTCGTGTTCACTGCACTCGACAGAAGTATTTCGTGTTAATGTAAGTATAAAGGGCACATGTAAATTGTCTGTGAGCGTTAGTTTGTGCTTGGGCTAGAAATAGGCCGCGACACTTATGGGCTACGTGTGAACGGAAATTATTCAACTGATTGCGGTTTGAATACTCGATATTAAGTCAACCCACGTCTTCACGACTAATCTTAAATGCATTTCTGTACGCTCATCGCAGCGCAACAAACGGAGTAACGCTGGCAAAAATAATTTATGACCTCGTTCGTATAAACCCCGATTCATTTCGTCTATTGGCGCTTACCATCGTCTGGGGCTCACACATGAGTGTGTGATCGTAGCCGAGTGCATTAGCAAAAGACAGCAGCACCGTACCTTGGTGACAATAAACAGTTCTTCCCTCTTGATCTTGCCAGAGTCCATCCACTTCGTGAGCACCTTTCCTATGGCAACTGCCTGATCGTAGGAGTTGGATGTGTCCAAGTGCCTGTAGCCGGCTTCCAAGGCTGCGTTCACAACCTCGCCCACTACATTACTGGACGCCTGAAGAACACACTCGCCAGGTCAAAAGTCCGTTCACAGCGTACACATTTTTCGAGGAACCTTTTTCCAATTACTTTGGTCACTACTAAATATTTTCATAGCATTCATGTATTCCTCCCAGATATCAATTATTTGTGAAAGTTCATTTGTTTCTGTGAGTTAATACATGAAATGATTCCAATAGCTAGATAATTTCCCGAAAAATTTAAGAATTTTTGTAACACGTTGTTTTGAGAGTATAAACATTTCACAAACTTAATCAATTATTTCAATTTTTGGATTAACAGAACAGTAAATAAACTAATTATAAAATATACTATAACTAGCTTAAGCACGAATTTGGTAACGACTGCTGATAGCTTATAATAATTCAAATTAAACTTGCATATTTAAATAAGTTTATTTAACTTAAGTATATACCTACGTAAATATTCAAATAAAAGAGATGAACACATAGATTTCACAACGAATTTTTTGCTCGTAAACTTTACAACATAGTTAAAAGGTTTTCCTACAATATCACTATTAGTCTTGGAAAGAAAGAAAGAGTCCAATATTAAGTTCATATTTATTTACATTAATAGTTTATTTTATGACTGTTGAATTTGGCTTGCTGGAATATGAAAATAACATAAGTAGTTCGTAATAACGCAGTGTGGCTAATAAAATATATTGTTTGTTTCGAAAAAGTTGGCACTAATATTGAACATATTTTCTTGGGAATTACTGAAAAAGGCTTTTCTTCGAAAAAGGTCAAGAAATATTTTCATTAAAATCTAATACTAATGCACCTGCAGTTAGTGCTTAACTTGTACCTATTTTAAGCTTCAAGTTTATTTTACAAGATAACAATTAAAATTTCAAATCCATATAATGAAATTACAAGCAAATTACCCTATTTATTTCCAAAAAAAGCATCTTATTTTTGCAGTGTTATAACATACTAGCTGTTATCCGCAGCTTCACCAGCGTGCAAAATTCAAACTTTAATTATAATGACCAAGTGCTCTATCTTAATGGTCGATGGCATATTTTGTATATTCCCTAAGAAACTGTTCGTTTTACTGGGATCAAAAGTAGCCTATGTGCTAATCCAGAATATAATCTAGCCCTGTACCAAATTTCATCCAAATCCATCGAACCGTTACGACGTGACTGAGTAACAAACATACAAACTTTCGCATTTACAATATTATTAGGATTTTGGAATGTAGCCAAGTATAATAGCTTGTGTATTGTCTATAAAAATGTTTGACTATATATATACATACATATATATGATTATTTCATATGTTTTAGAATTAAAATGCGGTTTTTATTGTACTTGTCTGAAGCTTCTGATTCATTTCATACAAAAAAATGACGGCAAAAGTTTGGATAGTTTGACAACATTGAAGTGTTTAGAAATCAACGTTACGGCTTCGAAATCTAGGTCAATCATAAATATCTGTGTCGCTCTTAGATGTAAGCGTGGGTTAGTTCAGAATGCAATACGTCCCCAGATAAGACTGACCGAGAAAAATGCAAAGACGTCAACAAGCCTCATACAAATAATAATTTTCAAATAATTTTAGAATTTTTTTTATTGAAGTATTTAAAATTGAAGTATAATATTTATCACAGAAGAAACATTGAAAGATGTTAGCCAAGAGAAAATTGTCGCATCTCTTTGTAAATATCAATAATTTTACATGTGAAGAGGATGTTATACAGTTATAAAATAATAGTCATTTCATCTTTTCATCATCAATAGTTAATTCCATCTTTTCTGAAGCTATGCTCACGTAAACAAATGTGAACTAATGAGAGAGAATTACACCACGTAGACAACGGACATGCCTCATTCACAATTAGTTTAAAAACATTTTTCATATGAGCTATTTATTACTAGGCAATGCCATCACACCTATCTTCACTCTTTTTTCATTCTTATAATTTATAATTGAATATTATAATTTATACGTAAAATATACATAAAAGTTTAATTTGACAATAAATAAGATGCTTTTATGTTAACACTGGTTTAAAACTCTAATGGTGCGTGATATTTTTAGGAAAGAACAAAACACATCATACATTTGGTTATTTTTCAAAGGTTTGACTCAAAAAGTATGAAGTTACTGTGAATAGACTATATATATATGATTTCATAAATAGAGCTTCGTGCAGACAGCGACTCACCATAAAAGTGCCCAGGCCAATGATGGGCATATTGTAGCCGTTATTTAGCGCCACAGTAGGAATCACCACCGCCATGGTTGTTTATGTGAGTGATATTACGTCACTCTACCTCAGCTCCTGTAGAGCGACTGAGCGAGTGCGACCCACTGCTGACACTTTTGAAGGCGCTCAGATAAAACAAGCGAAGGTGCGCGCCCCGCACTGCCCAAGATAAAATAGTCTTAACAGCCGAGCCACCACACTGTTGCCACATTTACGGCTGCTTCCTTGCCTCACTCACCCTTCACACAGGCAGCATAGCTGTGTTGTTATCGTACTATGTGTCCGTTCAATCTCCGCCCGGGTCACTCCCGGATTTTCGCAAGCGCGAATCGTGCCGGACGATGCCAATGGTCGGCGGGTTTTCTCGGGGGGCCTCCAATTTCCCCCGGACATGCATTCCGACGTTGCCCCATTCTCACCTCATCTCGCCCTCATCGGCTCTCAAGACCTCGTTGCTAAGAGCCACCTAAATCTCTCAACTTTCAACTCTCGTACTGTTGGTAGATGTGTTCCGCAGTGTAGCAAAATGCACCATCTGTCATGCTAGGGACATAGGTTCTATTACTGGCGAAGTCCATGGGATGACACACTGCATCGTGAGGTCAAGTGGGAAGCTGTCCATAGTAAACGGGAGGGAAGTCGGGTTCGATTTTCTAAAACAAAATACCGTAGAAAGAGGTGGATAGCGGCAATTATGAACCCTTGAATTACGCCATGTACATGCGTTCACTGATAATACTAGTCTGTACATCAGCAGGACATTACAGCAGAATACCTTAATTCGCTGTCAAGACAGCTCGGCAAAAGTACATTGGGAGTACACAGTATGCGATGAACTTACATACACCGTTACTAAACAATGCATTTAAAACAATAAAATTGTATGTACGTGTTTCAGATTCAAACACTCGAAAAATTCTGCCATGCTTCTTGGATTTTTGCCATAATATATTTTACTTAGTATAGAATTCCCCTCCCTGTTACTTTCAATACAGAAATTTACGATCCATAATTCGCATGTTATTTCGTCCCACAAAAATATTTTTCGCAACATTGCTTTCTTTATTATTGATGGTGAAAAGCTTTCCTCCATTTTCATGACCGTTTAGTTCAGCTGACTAACGGATAAGTAAAAGTTAAGTATTCTCACTGTAACTACATATTCAGAAATTTGTGGGATTATCATTGGCTGATTGCAATATAACTTTGACTTCTCTTACAAAAAGAGTCATATTTACAGTCGTCTGATGTCCTCTCTGTTGTTGAACAATTCTTCCGTTATCCCAACTTTTTCTGCAACTTTCCTGGTCTCTACCGTCCATCCTGTTGTGCATTTCAATTTTGCGATGTAGTTGAATATTTTCTTAGTGAGTCTATGCTCATTCATTCTTTTTGGGTGTCGATAAAATTCCAGTCTACTTTTTCTCATTGTGTCTGTAATTTTTTCGGTATTTCTGTATAGGTCTTCATTTTTCCTCTTGATCCACGTGTTGTCTGTAATTTTGAGTGGTCCCAAAATTTTTCTCAGGATTTTCCTCTCTCTTGCTCCCAATTCTCACAGTTCTCCTTTCATATTCATCGTCAGGCATTCTGAACCACATGTTGCTCCTCCGCAATCGATGCCGCTGCAGCATGTTGCGGAGCTCATCATTGAAGATGGCCGGTGTGTTCTTGATGGTTTGGAATGCTGCACGAACACTGGCCTCACGTTCTTCTCTGGTATCCACAGGGGTGCCATACACCAGTGTTTTCACGTGGCTGCGAAGGTATAGATCCAAAGTCATTAGGTCGGGGGAGTGAGGTGGCCTGACAATGGGACCTCCTACTGTGCGTCAAATGGGGCAGTGCGAAACACCTTCAACGTACACATGCAATGCTCGGTAAAGACTGTTAGCCATAAAGAGAGCACTTTTGAAATCAACCTTACAAAAATGTCACTGCTCCTGCCTGCATATATTCTAACGGACGCACTAAGTAACATGCGCACAGTAAAGTTGGTAACGATGCATGGAAAGTACTTCCATATCTTAACGTCGAATGAAAAGCGTTAGGTAACCAAATGGGATAAATTATTTTTTTTTTTTTTAGCTTTACATATTTTGTGCATCGAAGTGTAACAATGAACATGTTTGTAAAATATTTACTTTTCTTATAATTTCACAGTTTCACTGAACCGACGCATGGATATAGTAACGCGGCCCTTGCCAGTGTTACATGAGGCGGAAGAATACGCAACGTGCATACAATGAGATATTAAACAGGACTTTCAAAAGTGCTCATCTTACCGTGCGAATTATAATTACCTTGAAAGATCAGTACGGCGTTATGGTTTATGGTGGGGTAGGTTAATTTATATATAAATAAATCTCCGTTAGTATAACATGAAAACTTGCTATAAGTTCAACATAAACGTATTTGTAATACATTCTGTCGGCACATTTGTTGAGGTACTGCGTATCGCAGGACGGAAAGCAGACAAATAGTTCTCTGAAGTTGAACTCAGAGACTTGCTGTTGTTAAAAATATCGCATGACGTACAGCCACTTTACCTACGTAATCGCTTCATTGTCTGATTTGCGATTACGCACTCCTGATTATTGTTACATTTGTGCTGAGTTGTACCTTGCCATTGTTCTGCTCGTAAAGAGATACCTGTACTTGCAAGGAAGACATTAGTATACCAGGAAAAAATAGAAAATCTCAACTTGGACATGAGAGAATGTGACTATGCTGAACGTTTATCGTATGAGAAAAAAAAAAAAAGACTAAATGTACTAGTGAATGCATTACACTGTAAATCTGAAACAGTGAGAATTGAGCAAAATCAGAGAAAACAGCGAGGATGAGCGGATGATAAGCAGTGCCTGATAACTTATTAATAGGGTGGCTCAATTTCACTGATTCACAATGGATGTCGAGAATTCCGCTGAATAAGTAACTTTCCCCCCCCCCCCTACCCAAGATCATTTCCTGGAATTTTCCAGTCGGCAGTAGTTTATCAACTGATTTTCAGTGAACATTCTTACCTGTATGTAAACCGCCGTGTTGTTAGTTAGAACATTCAAATCGAAGATGTTTTTGACGTGTAGTGCTCCTAAGTACTATTTGGCTCCACCGCAACACAGTCACGAATGTCTACTGGACGCGCATTATTGTTGTGGCGCCTGCAACAGCGATAACCCACCGTAATATGCCTTTTAGACGGTTGCGTGTTAGCAGGCATAGACACTTTGTAACTCTAACGCACTGACGCTAAGCTTTTGCATTTCAGGAGAGTATTATTACTTATTTTCATTTTATTCTTCAGGTCACTCCAGTTAGTTTACAGACATACTGTATATGCCATGAAGTATAACCTCTCAATGGATTTTTGTTCGACTCGAAAACATTGGAAGAACTTTCAACAACAGTTTGGGGGGGGGGGTTAGGGGGGGGGGGTTAGGGGGGGGGGAAATATTACTTTATAAAGATTCTTTTTAAATGTGTGTAAACATTTACATACACCCTAAATTTATAAATTTATATGTAGTTATTTAAAATACTCTATAACTTACGTAAATAAATTCAAGTTAATTTTTTTTGTCTTCTGACCTCGTAATTTTGCTTATATAACTCAATTTTTTTCTTTAATTTCAGCTTCAACTCATACTCTTTTGATACGGCATGTTAAATTTAGAAAGCGCCTTGTGATTGAGTGCTACTGTAAAGGAAAAGCGTGTGTGGTCGGACTCACCTCCTTGTCAGTTCGTAGAGTGCAAGACTCTTCATAAGATGCAGGGCAGAGCAGACGGTCTGCCGTGGTTACTGTTCGCAACTCGCTCTTGACAGGCGACGTTCGCTCCTATTGGCTGCCTACACAAGCTGTACCGCGTCCTATTGGCTGCCTACACAAGCTATACCGCGTCCTATTGGCTGCCTTCACAAGCTGTACCGCATCCTATTGGCTGCCTACACAAGCTGTACCGCGTCATATTGGCTACCTACACAAGCTGTACCGCGTCCTATTGGCTGCCTACACAAGCTGTACCGCATCCTATTGGCTGCCTACACAAGCTGTACCGCATCCTATTGGCTGCCTACACAAGCTGTACCGCGTCCTGACCATGCCACTGGTCGCTTCCTTCATCACCTCGGTTGCCAAGCACTGCAACTCGAATACGGAAAACGAATTGTTCCGTTTGAAAAAAAGATTAAAACTGTTCCGTATCAAGAAGAAGTGTTTCTTATTAACAACCTTGCGTAAATATACAACTTAATATAACATAGCGTTTGGTTATACACATGACAAAAAAGATTAATTATTACAATTTTAATGGCAGTAGCTTACACTTTACTTGACTGCAAAGCTTTTGTTCATTCGTGTATTTTGATGAATATTATGTTGAGGTTTTGTATTTTATAATGTTTCAACAGTAACTGTTTACTTTCGTACTATCATAAACGTACTACTGACAAAAAAATTGAAATAATGACAGGAACAAACAGAAAGTTTGCCCAGAATGTGAAGATCAGCCACAAATTATAAATAATATACACCTGTGTTGCATGCATATTGTTTGTCAACAGGATAAAGTAAACATTAATATTTTTAGTGTTTGTCCTGCGATATTTTCTTTGTATGCTTTTTGGAGACTGTAGCTGACATACAGTGCCACCAACACACCCACAGATAGTAAAATGTAGATATGGCGTGGATTTTAAATAAAACCTTCTTAACGTTATAATATTAATTTTTGGGTTTGCATATTCGAAGTTATCTTATAATTATTTCAGTGGATAAATGTGGGACATAACAAAAAATTCACGTAAAGCGTAAAATTATTACTATCGCTTACCAGTTGTGAGTTAAGAATGGGATGGACCGTCCGCGTCCAACGTCAAGAAGCGAGGGAGCGATACGGGCGACACTAACACGCACGCCTAGCGCCTCGTCGCTCCTACGCGCAAGGCGTGCAGTGTTTCCGTCGTGACGCTGTACTGTGCAATTCAGATCTGTAACACTGGGGTTTTAATACACGCTATGAAAGCCCACAGATTATACTACACCTGTATGTTTGTACTCTTCTCTCGCCACTTAAGGAAACTACACAGGCAATCTTTAAAAATGCGATGTTTTACCATTTTCACGGATTTTTTCTCTCCAAGAACACACTTATTAAAACAAAAGTACAAATAATAAAAAAATAGCAGCATATATAAGTGTTTTTAAATCTTTTCTGACAAAAAGTCGTATTTGTAGAACATTTATTTATCGAGATACGCATATTTGCGCAAACAACTATCTAAAAAAAAAAAAAACGCGCAGGTCTATCCCACTCTTAACGAGCACGCCCCCTCCAAACAAATTACGATACGGGCATAGAAGTCGAGACATTATTTTAATTACGCATTGTTTATTCTACAGTGTTTGGTACTCTTTCCTTGTAGCTTCTACTAAGTCGTCACACTGTCTAAGACGTCAAGGTCAGCTGTAGTCCATACACGATTACTTCCAACTTTTATGAAGCCCTGCTGAAATTACACTTTCGGAATATTCCTCTGCCTCGTGCAAACAAAGTTTAACCGAGTCTAGAAAATTACACAAAGGGACAGCGCACCACATTCGTGAGCGCTAAATGTTATAATATTTAGCATAAGAACTATTATCTTACTAGGCATTACAAACAAACCTATTTTCTAGCGGTTTTATTCATATTAAATATAAATGAAATATTAATATTTTAAGATAAAATAGAATCAAATGTGCAATTTAAAAAAAAAACCAATAATTTGACATATTTAGGAAACAATC
Source organism: Dryococelus australis (assembly GCA_029891345.1). Lineage (NCBI taxonomy): Eukaryota > Metazoa > Arthropoda > Insecta > Phasmatodea > Phasmatidae > Dryococelus > Dryococelus australis. The sequence goes on along the minus strand of CM057003.1, from coordinate 18,911,216 downwards.
AGAGACGTCATACGTAGAGTGATTTTTCAAAGGTTTGATTAAAAATATGGGAAGAAACCGCGAACAGACTGTAGAAGTGCTACAGTCAAATCCCTCGCGTAACTGATTAGTTAGGAGAACAGTGCTAGTGGTCCAGTGGTTCGGAGGCCACCATTATAAGGGAGTCCCACAGCCTTAAATGCTGTTCACGATAAAGTGAGAACTTTTGAAATCAACCTTAGAAAAAATATCACTATTCGTGCCTGCATACATTTTAACGGGCGCACTGAGTGACATGCGCTCAGTAAGGTTGGTAACGAAGGACGGAAAGTAGTTCCATATCTTAACGTTGAATGAAAAGTATTAGGTAACCAATTGTGACAACCTAAATTATTTCTTTCACTTTCTCTTTTTTTTTATTGCTTCGAAGGGTAAAAAAGAGCAGAATTGTAATGTATTTACTTTGTTTAGCAATTTCACAGTTTTACTTGACCGACGCACGAATAAAGTCATGTCAGTGTTAATTTTACATAAGGCGGAAGAAGACACAACGTGCACACAAGTAGATCTTAAGCAGGGCTTTCAAAACTGCTCATATTACCGTGAACAGTCTATAGAAGGATTCACCGCAATGGTTAAAACTGCGCAGTCCAGACATCTGCAGCATGTGAAAGTGCACGCATAATATTGCACGCAGGACAATTTTCTAATGGTCTTAATTAGGACATTTGGCTTCGGAGTCCTGTTCTATATATCTGGGATTTGTTTCATTAACATAATTGTTTCAAATTAAAAAAACATCTTAGTTGCTGTTAGTTTACGAGAATAACAATTAGCATAAACGAACTGAATAAACTACTGTATGTTTAACAGTTTGTCAAGATCATTAAAGTTCTAATGGCCGACCGGCGTTTCCCAGCCTCGTGATACAGATTAAGTAAACTCACAGGCACGAAATGTCGTGGCGTACCTATTCGCTGATTGGCTGTGTGCCGCTCCGGGTAAACAGGCATGGAGTCTGATTGGCTGCCGCATGCTGAGGAAGGTTCCAGGTTGGATCGACTGCTGGCACATTGGCTGAAGCTCGTGGAATAATCGGCTATGTCACCGTACTCTGTGCTTGTGATATTTCTGAGGGACAAATTTCTCGGTATTATCAGCGTTTCTGACCAGAATTGAGGATACAATCTGTTCATATGAACGCATGGTATTTTAAGAGCGAGGGGATATAGATAAATAATGGCCCTGTTGCATACAGGCACTGTGGTGATTGTGTTAATAAAGTACTATCCTCAGAAAAAAAAAATGTTTTCTACACCAAGGTTGCACAGGTGTACGACCAGGAGAAAAGAAATGTGTGCGTATACATATTCATTGGGAGAGAGAGAGGTGCGATAAATTACACGTAGCATAATCTGAAATTAGAATTATACATACGTGTGTATGCATGTGGCTTACATGTACACAAACGCTCACACACGGACATGCAAGCTCGAAAAAAAAAAAAAAAAACAACTATTTCAGATATTAAGATGTTTGGTGTTACTGCTACATAAACAGTAAACGAACATACAAACTGCCTGGCGGTTAAACTCCACTGAGAAACGTTGAAACTGAACAAGATGGGAAAGTCCATGCTTCACGACACAGTTGTAATCATCCTGCATCCGACTGTGCCATCTACAGGAGTCGTAGTAGAACAGTATCATCACATCTAGCATCCATACTGGTGTGAAGAGAAGCTTAACAACGATGGGATGGGAGGGTTTTCCTATTCCACGAGGAGCGAAAAGACAAGAGAACATAAGTAATTTTATTGTTAGGGCCACATGTTTTCCCCGAAAAGATTCATACATAACCTAGATTTAAAATTCTCAAGTGCAGGTCTGCGAATTTCCTTTGGCTATTGGGTGCATGTCAGCGTGAGAAGATATGTTCTACTTGGATGTGCCAATCAGAATAAAGTAGTTGTGATCTTTGAATGAATAGTGCAATGGAGGTGAAAGACTAGATGGAGATTTTTAGACATTGGCCATTGCGATGCTTCGCACTGGCCAATGTCTAAAAATCTCCATCCAGTTATTCTTCCCCAATGCACTATTCATTTAAAGATTTCATCAATACCCGGTATGGACCCGCTATGCATATTTCTTTGAGGAAACTGGAAAGGAAATTGATTTTTCTATCGCAATGTTCCAACAACTTGACCTTTCACTGCAAGTGTCGTAGTGAGGGAGTCATTCCAAAGGGACTCATATTCGAATCTCCTGTGAATAGCAAACATGCGCAAAAATAGCTCGGAATGCCAGCCAAAGTCTTCTGGACGAAAAAATTTATGCATGGCACTATCAAAAAATCGCAGTTGAACAATGAAATATCAGCCATACAGCTTCTAATCCAATAAATTTCGCATCGCAATGGCGAATGTCCAAAAATATCCATCAAGAATAAAGTTATCCTGACGCTCTACGTCCATGATTGGTTGGCAGAGACCTAAGAAGCGCGTGAGTTAAAAAAAACCATCCAACAACGAGTTTGGTACAGATCTAACGTCTTTCGTAGTAGAACTAGTCGTGGGATCTTTTGGCGAAAAACAGGTGGTCCTATTTATTGTCCTGTGCTTTCAAGCTAACATCAGCACACCATTGTTTCAAAGGTTGGTTGGTTGCACTTGTTTATGACATTGCCACTCGGGCAATACAAACGTACTGAAGAAATTGCCATGTTGAATGGCTATAGTCTATTCATAGTCGCTTCACACTTTGCGAATCAAAACATTTGAACAATCGCCCCACGAATGACGTTTTTGGTCCTTTCCTTAATATGCCAGGTGTTTTATACGCATGTTACCATAAAAGTACTATATTGTTTGGTTCAACTGAACTTTAATTTATATTTTATCTTTAAATCATAATACTTCATTTAATAACTAATAAGAATAGAAACAGTGAGAAAATAGGTTTGTTAGTTAGTATTGCCTGGTAAGAAACAGTTTTTATGAAACATATTATCATAGTGAGTGCACACGAATACGGTGCGTTGTCTTTGTTATAATTTTTTAGACTCGACTAAGCTTGGTTTGCATTAGGATGAGGAATATCCTGAAAATAGAACTTTGGCAGGGCTTGAGAAAAGCAGGTAGTAACCGCGAATAGACTTAAATTGGGGGGGGGGGGGGAGATGGCCCACCTGGCCCACCCTGTAGGCACGCCTATATCTTTCAGGAGAGTGAGTGAATGAAGAGATTTTGGCGGCTATTTAAATCGAGGTCTTTATAGCCGATAAGGGTTGTAGCGAGGTGAGTATGGAGCAGCGCCGGAATGAAAGAGAGAAGGGGGAAAACGGGAGATCCCCGAGAAAACCCGCTGACGAACGTCATCGTCCGGCACGATTCCTACTCGGCGGAAATTCGGGAGTGACGCGGCCGGGGATCGAACCCGGTTCGCCTCGGTGGGAGGCGAGCGGCCTAACCGCTCGGTCACCATGGTCCCGGTTCCAAAAGAGACGGGTGTATATTCTTGTCGTGCAATGACAGCGGCACCTGAAGAGGGGCACGGGAATGCCCATGCGTGGGCGGCTGGAGTGGTCGGGGGCGCTCTTACCCCTTCACTGGCTGGCCCTCGTTGAGGCAATTGCGGGCACTTATCCTCGCGCTAGAGACCTCGCGAGCTGCTCACTTGGACATCCTGTGGCAGTGAACGACAGACACTCCTCGCCGGCCATGGCCTGAAGACGACCTACAACTCAACTCGCATCGCCGACATCCAAGGTAAATAAAAGCTATTCACGATAAAGAGAGCACCATCGACATCAACCCCAGGAAAAAAAAAAGTCACTGCTCTTAAAGGATGTTCACGATAAAGTGAACACTTTAGAAATGAACCTTACAGAAAATTCACTGCCCCTGCACGCATATATTTTAATGGATGCACTGAGTGACATTCGCCCAGTAAAATCGGTAACGATATATATAAAGTAGTTCCATATCTTAACATATAATAAAAAGTGTTAGGTAACCATTCGTGATAACTTAAAATTATTTCTTTCGCTTTCTGTTTTTTTTTTTTTTTAATGCATCGAAGTGTAAAAATGAGCAAGTTTGTAAAGTATTTACTTTCTTAACAATTTCACAGTTTCATTTGATCGGCGCATGAATAAAGTTATGAGGCCCATGGCAATGTTAATTTTACATAAGGAGGAGGAATACACAACGTGTACTGAAGTATATCTTAAGCATAGTTATCGAATGCTCATTTTACCGTGAACAGCCTATACCTGCATATATTTTCACTTGCACACTGGGTGAAATGCGCCCTGTAAAGTTGGAAACGATGGAGAGAAGTAGTTCCATGCCCTAACGTCTTAACTTAAGTTGTTTCTTCCGCTTTCCGTGTTTTTACTGCATCGAGGTGTAATAATGTTGTAGTAAAAATAAGCAGATTAGTAAAATATTTACTGTTATAAAATTTTTACAGTTGCCCTCGACCGACGCATGAATAAAGTGATGAGACACGCGGCAATGATAATTTTACATAAGGTGGAAGGATACACAACATGCATACAAATAGATCTTATGTAGGACTTTGAAAAATGCTCTTCTTACCGTGAACAGCCTATAGCTCACTACCGTCCGTACACTCGCGGCCGCGGTGGCTGAGCGGTTAGACTGCTCGCCTCCCACTAAGTCGAACTGGGTTCAATCCCTGGCCGGGTCATTTTCACAAGTGGGAATCGTGTCGGACTATGTCACTGGTCGGCAGGTTTTTCTCTGCAATCTCCTGTTTCCCCCGCCATTGAATTCTGACGCTGCTCCATTCTCCCCTCATTTCACCCTCATCGGTTCTCAAGACCTCGATATTAAGGTTGAAGTAAAGCAACTGCCTATGGAGCACTACACCGGACTATACGACGTGAAGAACTCATGATAGAAGTAGTACAGACACCATAAAAATTGTTAGAGCAGTGTGATTTATGATGTATATGAAAGAAGAATGTATATATTTTGAAACATTATAAAATATTTTACTAAAATATACTTCTTAAATATAAAAAATTAATCTGTCGATACAGTTAGCATTTTTAACAAAATACAAGCGCATGTCCATTCTGGATGCTTCAGGAAGCAGAATTTGCAACAAAATCTTCGTCATGGAATATCGTCACAATTTTTACTATGATTGTGTGTAACTAAATTGTAACAATAATGTAGGAAATAATTTTTATAATTGATTTTATTCGCGTCCATTTTTCACAAACATTTATGGCTGAAACTGACGTAAATAAAGGCAATTATAAAATTAATATGATACATTATAACTATGATTTTCTTACGTATGATCTCAGTAAATATTACGACGATCTTTCTTGAAGAAGATTATTTTGCAAATTCTGCTTCCTGAAGCATCAAGAATGGAAATATGCTTGGATTTTTTTTTAATGCTGACTCTATCGATTGATTGTTGACATTTTAAAAGTATGTTTTAGTAAAATATTTTATTATGTTGCAAAATATATACTTTCTTCTTTCATATACAGCATAACTCACACTTGTGGCAATTTTTATGGTGTCTGTAGTACATTTTTATGAGTTCTTCGCGTTGTATAGTCATGTGCAGTGCTCCATAGGCAGTTGCTTTACTTTAACCTTAAGAGCCGCCCATATCTCATCACTCACTCATTCACTCGCTCACTCCATAATGTGTAATATACGACCAGACTCGAGGTGTGAGTGTCCACGGGTTGGTGAGGCCAATGAGCGACTGAGTTCGCTTACCTACATCAAAATAACCACAGCGATATTTTACCTCTGTGCGGATGAGACTTTATTTTTCCTCACGAAATTATATATATATATATAATATACACACATAGCATTGTAAATGTTCTGAAACTGAAAACAAGATAAAAATAATTTTTTTGAGATCTAGCTCTCATAATCATTTGTGTCCTGCCCACAGGTAGGTTTTCACATGGTATCGATCCATTCTCTCCTGTCTTCTACCAACCTCTTCAGGTCCATATGCTTTCGGCTCCCCTTGATGTAATCTATCAACATGTATCTTCTCCTTCCTTTCAATTTTTTTCCACAAACTATTTCTTCCATAATGTCTGTTAGCAATCACTCCCTTCTAAACGAATGTCCCGTCCAGTTCTTCTTCACTTCGCTTATGACTTTCAGCAGTTTTCTCTTCTTATCAACTCTTTCCAGCACTTCTTCATTACTCACGCTTCAATCTCCTCTTCCTATTGAACGCTTCCTTCGCTACCGCAATACGAGTCTTCCCCTCCTGATGACATTTCAAGTCCTCAGTTATCGTACTTCCTAGATATTTGAATGCTCTTACTTGGCTGATATTAACTCGTCCTTTCTCAATATTTGCCGGTTTACTTACTTTACTAAATACCATACTCCTCACAAGTATCATTCAGATTTTTTAGCGTTTTAGTTATAGTTCTTTCAATTTCTGCCAATAAAACCATATCATCGACAAATCTTATACATTCTATTCTCTTCCCGCCAATACGTACTCCTCTTCTTCCATATAAGCATTTCCCAATAATCTCCTCCAGGTATAAATTGAACAACAAGGGAGAAAGGCAACGGCCTTGTCTAGCGCCCTCCCAATGCTGCTTTCTTCCGACATTTCAGTTCCAATCCTTATTCTTACTTTCTGTTGTAAATATAGATTCTGTAATAGTCTTCTATCCTTCCAATTTACTCCTTTCTTCTTCGAGATGCCCATCAGCTTCTTCCATTGTACTCTGTCGAAAGCTTTTTCCAAGTCAATAAAGACAGCATAAATTTCTCTACCTATCTCAGTATATCTTTACCCTTAGATCCTTAACAGGCCTATAGCATCTCTTGTTCCTTTTCCACTTCTAAATCTAAACTGTTCCTTTCCAATCCATCTATCTAACTTCCCATATAGCCTTCTATTCAACTCTCTTAACAATATTTCAGCTGCATGAGAAATTAGACTAATAGTCTAACCTCTTCACATTTATTGATATTCTTTTTTTTCAATTGGTATCATTACCGTCGTGAGAAAGTCATCCGACCATTCCCCTGTCATATATCTCATTACATAGGTAGACTATCTCCCTCCTTCCCCTGTTTCCTAAACTCTTCAACACTTCTGCTGGTAAATGATCGATTTCACACGCCTTTCGATTCTTCATCTCCTTCAGTGTCTTTTCTACTTCTGCTTCCAAGATGCCGTACCCCTTTCTACCCTCTGGCACCTGTGCCTCCTCTTCAATCGTACTTTCACTTGGTCTAAAATGAGTTTAACGAATTGCATAACATTTTAGAAAGTTATTCATAATAACAAATTCTGTCGCAAAACAAAAACGATGAAATCGGCGATATGAAATATTTACCACAGGGGTTCTTCCATATATTTAATTTTCCATTTCATGTAGTTACTTGAGTAAAAAAAAACTATGAAAACAAATAAAACGATTTATAGGAAAACTTTTCTTTCCTGGTGTAATAAATTAATAGTCATTAATTACACAAACATTCGTCGAAATCGAGAATGTTCTTTTGGTTACAACTTTCGGCACTCAAATCTCTTACCGAAACGAAAGGAAATGTGTCATTTTTCCTTTCGGTATACCGAATAATTGTACAGCCCTACTATTATGTTATACAGTTTGAACGACGAATGAGGTGTTACACACGTTCGTGTTCGCTGAACGTTGTTTGATCCGTGTGTAGTGTACGTAATCAAAGCAACTTCCATATTATAGCAGAGACCTGAAAAAATCGCTAGTTCAATGACCTGCAGGCTAGACTCTACAATCGTATGTACAAATATGTCGATGTCAACTGTGCATTTGTTGTCTGCTATCACAGCGGAAGGCGACAATTGGGCTAACGTTCGACAGGAGGGGTTAAACACATTGTGGACCAATGGCTTAACTTTTCTAAACACACGTGTTTGGAATTCTAGCTTGTCCCAAAATGAATCCGTGAATTCTTCAGGTCTTTAGTGATAAGTTCCATTATTAGATACGTGCGAAATTCGCGTTTTCTTTCGGTGAAAGGATAGATTCCACTGGCATATGAACAAGTGAGCACAGTCTGTGGTTTCATGGACGCTACACTTAACCAAAATCACCTACCTGCTTGATCTCATGAAAAGGGATCGCCCACTCCGTCGCTGAACTGATATCTCTGGCTCAAAGAGTGCTCCGAGATGAGCTAGGCATATTTTTGGCCAATCACTGAAGTGGGTTAAAGCACAGTGACTTGCAGTTCTGTCTGTCACCATTATGTCAGACACAGTAAGCGTAACACATTGAGGTCTGCATACATTTACTGGCACTTAACACAAATTAGAAGTGAGTCACCTATATCCACTACTGCAAGAACACTGGTTCTGTTGATGACTGTGTTAGAAACTACCGTCATCCTACTGTTCCATAACTAGGGGTAGTGAAATTTCGCTAAAAGATTTCTAGACAAGTTATATTTCAAAACATTGTAGGGTCGTTTACTTGTCTTGATTGGCTGAATTACTTTTTGACACGTGTTAACTGTCTGCACACGAATCACGTACGTGACGTGCCGATATTGCCGAATTCTGAGTGGCCCGGTCAGATAGGAAAACACCTTCCCAAGCAGAGAGCAACCAATGGCAATAGGCAAACTGGTGTTGGGTGCTTGTAGTAATAAAATCTACCCTGTACTCAATTTTTTTCGTTAAATATCACTAGCTCTAGTGGTTTCTGATGTTTTCAACCAAACGTATTTTAAAACTAAAATTTTGGGGATGCATAGCGCTATTAATAATCACTTTGGCGGACAAATTATAAATATATTTTCGTAAGGAATTGCCTTTCGAAGTTTTTTCCCATGTTTTAGACACATGTGGTAGGTATAGACGACTGAGTCACTATCAACTCGTTTTAATTGGCAAATATGTACCGCACTCAAAGAGTTAAACGAATTCGGGTCCAAAAAGGTCAGAAGTGGCCGAGTGGTCTCTTGGCTTCTGTGTGCTATAGTCTATTCGTGGTTTCTTCACACTTTTTGAATCAAATCTCTGGAAAATCACCCCACGAATGTAGTGTTTGATTATTTTCTAAATATTTCATGTATCACATGCATTTTGTATCTCTGTAAACGCAAAGGTAGCTTATTTCTAGTTAAATCGAATTTTCATTTATATTCTAACTATAAATTATAATATTTCATTATTAACTAATATGAATTAAAAAAGTGAGGAAATATGCTTGTTGGTAATGACTAGTAAGAAATAGTTCGTGTGCAAAATATTATTACAATGAGTGCTCACGAATACGGTGCGTTGTCCCTTCGGTGTAATTTTTTATATAGGCTGTTCACGGTAAATGAGCACATTTGAAAGCCATGCTATAGATCTACAGTTCTTGTGTACACGTTCTGTACACCACCGCCTTATGTAAAATTAACATTTCCATGAGCCTCATCACTTTATTCATGCATCGGTCAGATGAAATTGTGAAATTATTAAGAGAGTAAATACCTTACATATCTGCTCATTCTTTACACTTCTATGTATAAAAAAAGCAAATAGAGAAAGAAATAATCTTAAGTTATCATAAATGGCTACCTAACCCTTTTTATTCGACGTACGATATAGAACTACTTTCCACCCATCGTTACCAACTTTAGGCTACTACGCGAATGTCACTCAGTGTGCCCATTAAATATGTGCATGCAAGGGCAGTGACTTTTTTCTAAGGTTCATTTCTTAAAGTGCTCACTTTATAGTGAACAGTCTTTATTTGGTTAAGCTTTGTTTGCATGAAGTGTAGAAGTAGAACTTAAGCAGGGCTTCAGAAAAGTTGTAAGTAATAGTGAATGGACTATAGCTTGTTGTGCGGGTGTTGCAGTGAGCGGGCGGCCATGCATAACTGGACGGGCGAGGCGTTGTCTGACGCGAAGCGCACATTCGACTGGCTCGACTACCTCGTGTTCGGCGCCATGCTACTGGTGTCCGCCCTCATCGGCGTCTACTTCGCCTTCTGCGCCCGCCTCCGCCCTAACACCACCTCCGAGTACCTCATGGGCGGCAAGACCATGGGCATCTTCCCCATATCCATGTCGCTCATAGCCAGGTGAGGCGAGTGGCTCTCAATACCGGGCTCTTGAGATCCGATGAATGGAGATGATAATTTATCACTAGAGACTTACAAATTCGCTTTATTCATTTGTAACACGCTAGACTTCACTGCCGTATATCTACTTAAGCGCGATTTCATTGGCTACTGACATCATTTACCTGTGTTACTGCCACACTGCAGGTTGATTCTTCAACTTTTGAGCCTCTACTATTGGCTAAAAGCGTCCTTGGAACGTTCCATAACTAGGGACATGCAAAATTGGCGTTTTTATTTGGCACCAGGCTGAACGTCACAGTACTGTATGCACTAGAGCCGACGTCGTTGCTCCATTGGCTGCTTTATAAATGTGAATTCACTCTCTTTCCGACTGAACTGCACGTGATTGGGGGACACGATTGTGAAGTGTTCATTCATTGGTGCAGGTTTTACCAGAGCGTGTCACATGAGGCATAACAAGTGTCAGCCAATTTCAGAAGTCAAATGAGCAGAAAACGTCTCCGAGTCTAACCTGCAGGCACAAAATAACGCGAATTGTGTAAGTCCGTCTTTATCACGAGAAAAGTTTACTGTTAGCTAGGATGCAACGTACTGTAAACATGCCAGGCAGTTTTCTCTCCACACTGGCTGTTTATTTTGGTGGCCATGAAGAGGAGCACCCTATGTTAGTATGCTAACTACTGGAGTTAGGAAGGGAAGTAGGTTCTAGGGGCGTGCTGAATCCTAGGCCTATGCTCTCTAAAAAAAAACAAAAATTGGGTGTTGGAGGAACATGCAGCAATCGACAGGTTTTGGAGGACCAAGTCAGTGTTTGTGTCCTGACCCTCAACTCCAATCAAACTAGAACTAAGTCAGTGGAAGGGTCATGCATACATCTTTGAAGCTACTACCCCATTTCACTGGCCCAATGAGGAGTCTGAAACTAAGGTAGAATGTTTGGGGCTGGTCTGCAAACAACTTAATCGAGTCAAAACCTTCACTGTAAAAAAATTTCTGGTAAACTTCCTAAACTCTAATGGATGTTTTTAACCTATACCGAGTATGGAAATATTATTACGTACCAACGAAAATAATGGAATGTTTAGCATTGCTACTATACAAATTTAGGAACTTCCCTACGCATTTGGCTCTTTCCTGAGCAACTGTAGGAACATTACCAAGGATGCATGTGAAAATATTTTACCATTCGCGCTTTGTTACTGTACGTAAACACTAGAGTGTTATAGAATATGTGTTGGCTCAAAACATTTTCGCGATTTTCCATCACCTCTACAGATGAGGGTGAACCGAGTTGAGTATGGAGAAGTGATGTGTGGTGAAGTGTTGCAAGGTAAGTTGGTGCTTGCCCAGTGCTGTACTCACTCGGCGCACGCAGCAGGAATCAGTAACCAGAGTGGAGCCTGGAGAAAAAGAATGTATTGCGGCCACTCACGAGAGAGCGACGAGGCGCCCCATTACACACATACTGTGACGTCAAAGTGGCCAATGTGTAACCTAGGAAACGGTTAGGTATTTCACGGAGCAAAGTACAGCTTACCTTTTGTGACAATTTGGGAATCACCAGAGCATTTTAAATATTTTTAGTACACATTTTTAGGGAAATTTTTATAGCGGTTGGTAATACACCACGCGGGTAGTTTTTAGTATTTGTGTTAATAATTGTAGAATGACCAGTCATACATTTATTCCTACCATTTAATTATTTGCTTATATATACATTGTAATTATTTTAACCAACCATTTAAAGCATTTAATTGTATTTGCCATTTTTCACTGCGCGATAATTATCAATGAGTGTTATTTCTAGGTAACGATTATGATATAGGCGGTGAGTCGATTATGGCATATGCAGTTTCTTGTTCCACCGCTGTAATGTAAAGAGCGGCCGCAAGGTGTCGCACCTGGCGTGTCCCGCGTGATGTCGCAGGGGTGGGAGGCGGGCAGTCGTATACGGTAGAGTACGAGTTAGACGGGTGGTCTAGAGAGTCAGCTGTGTGCTCAAGCAGTGTAATGTTATGGGACTGAAGTACGATCGCTCGGCCGGAAAGTGTATGTTGGTCGTCGCGGGAGCTAACGTACTGGTGGGCCGATTATGTGTGTTACCAGCCAGCGTCGGGTTAGAGAGAATGGACGGTGTGTACGTAAGCTCGGACTGCGACAGGATTTCCACCGATGTCGTTTCACTTACATTTGGATTGTGCCCGTACTGTACGATAGTGAGCCGTTGGTGTCTTGTCGGATTGCGACGGAATTTTCCCGTGAGCGAGCGAGGCGTTGGACGAAAATCAACTTGGTGAAATGGGGTCTGCGTGGGACTAGACCCAACCTGGCGTTTAATATTGCGTTAGACGCAACTCTCCCTGGAAAACGTGTGCAAAACTGACGAGAAATATAGACCGATTGTGTAACGTGATCGAGGGCACGGAGTTGGGGGGGGGGGCGTTGAATTAACTGTTCGCTGCTAATAAAAGTTTATGCTGCGGTTTCAAACACTATTTAGAGACGGTTGAAGATTGCCAAATGTCCGTAGCACTATTTCAACGAGGAAAGTCACAGATATAATTACTGGACTCTGGTGTGTAAAACGTGTCGAGGTGAACCCTGACTTTGTGGTATCAGCGGACGCCGTTAGGATTTGCGCCCTGCGCTACTGGACGGTCTGCTGGTAAAATTGTCGGGCTAAATGATGGAAGTAATTTTGGCCGGGAATAACTCCTTGACTGTTCCGCTAGCCGGAACTTTCGCCGGGCTCGTAGTCCACGCCACGATTGCCGCGGGAAACTTAATACGAGAGCGAGTGTGTCGCGAAAGAGCGGCGTTTTTAAAGTGCAGTGCCTATGGGAACGAAGACTGCGTCAGCGGGGCGAGAACAGCTGGTCAGAACTCCGAGAGCTGAAAAACGCGACACGACAGCGTCGCGGTCTGAGACGGCCCAACAACCTGCTTCTCGTCGTTGCCCGAATAATCGGGCTGGTTTCATCACATCGTCAGGCCAATGGTACGGCTGCTGGAAAGGTACATACCATTACTACTTCTTCGTTATCGGAGTGCGACACACAGCGCCGCAGTTAAGACTCGCCAAATCGCGAACCCAGCGGCTTCTCTGAGACGACTTTTGATGTTGGCGTAAATTATTGGAATGAGTGTGAAATAGTATTTGTACACGATGATAAGTAGAGCGAGAACGAACTTTCTGAACTGGCCGCATTTAGCGCAATAAATCTTAGAGCAATTTTTAATGCAGTGTTTTAAATGTGTTTGCCAGAGATTTTTTGGAATGCTACGTGAATTTATGGAGTGTAATTTAAATAATAAGATTTCTTGCCACTAGACACTTGAATTTAAGAACATTAATTATAATCTCATACAATATCGTGGACGTGGCTTGGTTCAGATGGGTGTTTAATGTTGAGCACGACTAACTTCATCCAAGGGCGGGGTTGGGGGTTGTTGTTGTCTGGGTGACGGAGTGAGGTACATTTTGTTACTCCCCCCCCCTCACAGCCCACCACGGGGGTCGGAAGGTGTCTCGCTTGCAACAGTTCACCACACGCCGCTGGTATGGACCCAGCTTGGAATGCAAATGGCGGGGGGAAACGGGAAATCCCTGAGAAATCCCACCGACCAGCGGAATTGTGCGGCACTATGTCCACGTTTCTAAAATCTGAGAGTGACCCAGCCGGGATTCGAATCCGGTTCGCTTTGCTGGGATGCGAGTAGTCTGGCCGCTACACCACCGCGGCATATCATTGGTGGGGACCGCTAAAAGTTCGCGTTTCAAACGATCTATAATCTAAATTCGAATCAATGGAAAACCGCTGATGCGTATTCAAATGCAACAACTTGAATCAGAGAAAGGTGCGTCACTTAGGAATCGTCGGTAAACCACCGAGAAACAATTTCATCGATTGAATAAGTGACAGCCAATTGCAAGTGGGGAATTAAATGTCGTTTTTATTGAATTTGGACAAATAGTTACGAGAAATAAATGCAACGTTGATTGCTGAAGAAAATATTTATTACAAACCTCATCGAAAATATGTAACTCTAAATGCTATGCAATTTATTTTAGTTTTTAGTTCAACTGGTAACATTACGATTTCTAATATAAATATTACGTATGAATGAACTCAGTTCATTGGGCCGCAGTGGCTGAGCGGTTAGACTGCTCGCCTCCCACCAAGGCGAACCGGGTTCAATCCCCGGCTGGGTCACTACCGGATTTTCGCAAGTCAAGTGGAAATCGTGCCGGACGATGCCGCTGGTCGGCGGGTTTTCTCGGGAATCTCCCGTTTCCCCTACCCTTGAGTTCCGGCGCTACTCCATTCTCACTTCATTTCGCCCTCATCAGCTCTCAATACCTCGTTATTAAGAGCCACCCAAAACTCTCAATTCATGTCAACTCAACTCACTTCATGCAGTATGAATCTCTAAACCCAGCGCAATGATGCTTATGTGAAAACGAAATTAAAGACTGATGTTCATGTTAACTGGTAAAATATTACTATAAAAGACGGCACCCATACTTTAAATTAATTTTATCAGCTCATATGTTATTTCATTCGACATACCTAGAGACCTAAATAATTCGCGGATCCCATAGCGCCTAGGCTAGAATTCACAATGACATGTATATACAGTACAATTATGTAGTTATTAGCTGCTCATTGGCTACTTACTATCAGAGATGAAAGTTATGATTGGACATGCATTTTATTGCATTTTTGTTATTGGCTGACTGTTTCCTAGGAAATGTCATGTAACGTGTGCACCAACTGGAGAAGTAACACAAGTGTAAAAAAATTTTCAAACCTATCTTTTTCATATATGCTGGCCCGAATTCTTCAAGTCTCTTAGAAATGCCATCACTAAAAATGAAAATCACTGAAAAATAGCGAATAAAACGGTTTATGAGTCGGGGAAATGTCGCTTAATCAGAAATGGAAGGAAACGTGGAATTTTTTTACTGGCTCGCCAGTAATATTGACTGTCATGACTGTTGAATAAGTAAGGATCTGTTGACTGATTCAAACAGCGAAATTATCATTCATTCAGATTTAGAGTGTGTAGGATAGACTCCACTATCCTGTGTTTTTTTGACCTGGATACGTCTTTGAATTTGCGACCATAGTGGGAGGCAATCCAGAAAATCCGATGATGATAAAATCGGGGGATACAGCTTGGCATTGCAGCTCCGAATCTATCGTCTACATTCAAAATTCAATTACACCACTCGATTGCCAAATGATCAAAGAATATGTTACGTTAAGAAAGGACTGCGAAACATATCGCGCAGCAGGAGATGGGGGGATAGGAATTGGGGGGGGGGGGGGGGGGGGGGGGGGGGGGAGAATTTTGAGTTCGTTTCGCCGTGCCTCATAACTTCCGCGTAGTATAACTTTTGTCTAGGAGAAGCTACGACGCTCATTTAGGTTTCAATCGTCAGCTTTCGTCAAGATCAATCGATTGCGCGTAGTAAAAAAAATATTGTAGCGTGGTTATGGTGAAATTGTATGAGTTTAATGAAATCATACATGGTTGGAAAGAGTATCTAAAATCAATCCAGTGATCATCATAAAACCCCATATGATCGAGCGAAGCGGTGCCAGGAACGTCAAGGCGTCCGAGCGCGTCAACGTAGACGTATTCGGGCAAAACCAACGGCCGTGTGCCCAACACAGCAACATCCCATTTTTGTTAGCTTTATTTTTCTGTTCACTGGCTGGAGCCCCAGTGTGCAGATAGTTTTACATCAGACCAGGTGGCACGATATCCGGTGCTTGTTTCCTTACAGGTCTGTTATTTCACTCGAAGAAATTATTCGTAAATTTACCACATCATTGTATACGCACAGTGAGAAAGTGCTAACAGTAAATTATTTTCCCATATATTCATGGTAACGTCACTACGTTCCCTGAGGAAAGAGTCAAATGGGTAGGGAAGATCCCAGCATTGTATAGTAGTACTGCTAAACATTCCTACCTTTGCAGTCTGATACGTGTCATCATTTCCATACCATGTATAGGTTAAAAACTCCCATTACAGTTTAGGAAGTCTACAAGACAATTTTTTACAGTGTGGCTCAGAGTTCACCGGGGCGCGTTTATTAAACTCTAATGTGCTACAATTACAAACTTAGGAGGGATGCGCGTGCGTGTATTTGAAGTCTACCTTATTCTAAAACTGCGTACCTTTGTGAGAAGTCGTTTTAATACTTGACCGGCCAATCAGTGTTATATTGCTTCTATCATAACAACACAGTGACGTGACAAGTTTTTTTTTGAGAGAACACTCACGCGACTTTTTATTTTACAAAAAAGTCACACCATTTTCTTAACCTTCCCGTCCCCACATTAATATACTAGAAACCCAGCCCGTGACCTTTTTTTTTCTTTTAGTATTGTCACGTGCCTAGAACAGTTACGATGTTACAAATTTTTATCATCATACAAAGACTGAAAAAAAAAATATTATGTGAAATTAACTCAACATTCGATATAGTTCTATCCACTAAGCCTCTGCGGCCCCACTTGATATTGTTCTATACACTGAGCCATTGCAGCCCCACTTGGTATCACTCTATTCACTGAGTCACTGTGGTCCCACTTGGAAATTACCTCAACATTGAAGTTAGACATTTAAAGTAAGCAAAAATGATATTCCATTACCTTAATATCTCTATGTAATAATAATCTCTATGCATTAACTTTAAACTTTCATATAGGAAAAAAGCAATTTAAAAAATGAGTTTTTAAGGTAAAAGGTATTGATTGCGTAACCTGATCTAGCTGAAATCTGAACTTGTCCTGTATTTGACTCTGAGAATTCGCTCTGCGATATCTGAAGAACTTCTGTTGAGTTTCAAGGGTTTCAGTGATATGACCCAGCCATAACGTAGAGCAATGTAATCCATTCACAATCACTTCGCCCTTTTCTGAAGCCCTGCTAAAGTTCTACTTCCAAGATATTCCTCCATCTCCTACAAACTTAAGTCTACGAAGTTACGCCAAAGGACAACACACTGAATTCGTGCGCACTCAGCTGTAATAATATTTTGCACGAGAACTATTTCTTACTAGGCGCTACCAACGCACATTTTTTCCCACTGTTTTTATTAATATTCATTACAAATTAAATATTATAGTGTATAATTAAAGTACAGGTTAAACTTCAATTTAACGAAAAATAAGACACTTTTATGTTAACAGAGGCATGGAACGTTTGCGACATGCGTCATATTTAGGGAATAACTACACACGTCATTCATGGGACGACTTTTCAAATGTTTAATTAAAGAAGGTCGAAGTAACCATGAATAGACTATAGCTCGACTTACGATCAGTTAGCCCGAGGAAAGTTCACCCAGTTTTAAGCCTCGCGCTGTACAGTTCTGACGAAACACAGCCTTCCTCAGCAACATTTAGACTATGGAATGAAACAGTTAGCAAAACGTGCCAGTTGGATGGCGGCCTGTATAATCCATTCAAAGTTATTTCACACATTTCTGAAGCCCCTGCTTAAGTTCTACTTCCAGGATATTCCTTCGCCTCGTGGAAACGAAAGCTTAACTAACGATATTTCGCATGAGGATTATTTCTTACTAAGCGCTACCTACACACATGTTTCCTCACTGTTCTTATTCACGTTTATTATAAGTGAAATATTGTAATTTATAAATAAAATATAGATTCGACTCCAATTTAAAGAAAAAAAGATACTTAAGTTAACATAGGTATAAAACGCTTGTGATACATAGCATATTTTGGAAAATACCAAAAAAGTCACATATAATGTCTACCTCATTAAGGTAAGCGTAGTAAGCGCATATCTTGGTCAAGGCTCTTAACTATTCGCGCCAAGCTTCTATATACTAAATATAAATTGATAAAAAATATTAATTTGTAGTAAAGTTTATTATGCTATTCAACCACGTTTTATTAGTTCTACAAATTCTATAACTATTACTATAATTATTTTTGTCTTTTCAGTTCATTTATAAATAAAAACTTCGTTTTAAAAGTTTTTTTTTTACAGATGATTAATTTTTTTTTTATTATACAGCTAGAGTATCTATACATTCACAGAATCGTCCATCATCGGTATCGGTTGCAATCAGTGCACTCTTTTCGCGGGAAATTGAACTGCCATGCTGAACATTCATTATTGATCTTACACGTGTGCGTATGTGTGTATACGAGTTCACGCAGATCGGAATCTTCAAATGGTATTCCACATACCCACTTGCGATCGATCATTTGGATTTCCTTCTTCTGTTTCAAAATTTGGGTGGTCTTTTACACTAACAACCATGTTGTAAATGAGGACTTCCCCGGCACTGAAATGCCAAATACATCGCGATTGCTGGTGATTCGGTGGGCGCCGGGCAGGCACCTCGCACGCACCTACCGGAAGTACAAACAAGTGGAGTTAAATAAAAGTCGTAAAAACAGCATCACCATAAACATCAAAAACAACAATTTTTTTTTTCTAATAACAATTTCAGTTGACGAATTCTGGAGAGGCGAAAACGTTACGGAATTACGCCTTACTTTGAGAAGGCTGAGATTTTTTTATCTGCAATTATTTTCTCGCGTGCAACTATTATCTGCGAATTCGTCCTGTGACACAGAGAGCATAATGCACTCCGAACATGTGTTCCAAACGAAACGTTAAAGAATTACAGGACCCAATAGAACAGACGACGAAATTGGAACCAGTATAGGAGCACAGCCATTGATGTGACAGGCTTGCGCCTACAGTACAAACTGACGGCCTCAGATCCATCTCTCTCGCTCTCTCTCTCTCTCTCTCTCTCTCTCTCTCTCTCTCTCTCTCTCTCTCTCTCTCTCTCTGTAATAACCCAGGCTTCTGCCAGTTTCCCCACACGCTTTGCGTATCGCGTGAATGCCATCTTCTTGGCCGCACCATGGCTCCGGGAACAATTTCACTTGCCGATTACTGTTTTTTCCTTTTCTTCTTAGTAGAATCGTCACAAAAAGTTGGGTAATATTCACAAGTTTTTCAATGCCACTTACTTAACTCTATCATGCACATTATAGACCATTGTCTATATGTAGGGGTGGTGAAATTTCGCGAAAAAATTTCAAGACGAGTTATATTTCAAAACCCTGTGGGGTCGCTTTACTGTCTTGATTGGCTGAATTACTTCCCGACACGTGTTTACAGCCTGCACACGAATCACGTAGGAGCCGTGCAGATGTTGCCGAATTCTGATTGGCCCGGTCAAATATGAAAACGCCTTCCCAAGCAGAGAGCAACCAATGGCAATAGACAAACTGTTGTTGGGTGCTTGTAGTATTGAAGTCTACCCTATACTCAAATTTTTCCGCGAAATATCACTAGCTCTGTCTACCGTGTACTCAAATACTTTTCGCGAAAAAGCACTAGCTCTATCTACATGTTGCACCATAAGGTTATATTTGACCGGTACTGTACTCTGCGGAACTAAGTCCCCAAAGATATTCCCTAGGGGCAACTGGTTTGTAAACCGCGCTGCTGGGCTAACCACTGAAAACAAAGCCGACACATTATTGGATGTGATAACGAAACGAGTTCTTTGTCATCTTAAGTACAGTACACACATAAAAATTTCTTATTTGCAAGAGCAGAAAAAATAAATTAATGTAGTAACTAACGGGTTAAACGAGAGTTTTGGGCAACACCTTTGATTTATCTAACGTTTACAATTATATTTTGGCATGAAAAAAAAATTAAAAAATGTGAAACTGCTACGCAACAAAATATTTTTGCTTAAATTTTAAATATTTTTATCATTTTACCAGATCATCTTATTTGTAGTTTTATACAGACTGTAATAAATGATTATTTTCTATTTATCCAATATGGAATACGATTAAAGGCTTATAAGGATTATAAATTTAGTTGATCTACTGAGTGAAATAATATTCCTTGTATAAGAAAGAATCTGATCCAGAAAAATTGAATACATTCCATGGCTCAAATCGTGTAACTAACATTAATAAAGTAGATACAATATAATAAATATAGAACTTCCTAAGGCGTTCGATTATATGTAATTGTTACACACCTACGTCTAATTTATTACTGATAAATTGATATAATGATAAATAACTTTTGAACCATTGTATAACAACCTGTATTTTTAAGTGACGCTGCCTTCCAGAAAGTTGGACGATTTAAGTTATTACTAGGGATAGGAGAATTTTGAGAATTCATTTCGAGAAAAGATAGACGCCAAACACATATATAGTGAAGTCAGAGTCGCAATAGGATCACAGTTTATTAGACCCGCCCTGCACGCCTCTGAGCCAATAGAAGACTTGCAAGGAAACGCCTTGCGAATCCCATAACTGCCAGGTGTGGGGCAACAGCCAATGAACACACAGTTGAGTCTCCAGTATGCGGAGGACTGAGGAGTCTAGCCTACAGGTCATTGAACTCGCGAAATTTTCCTATCTCTGGTTATCACTAATGATTTCCTTGATTCCAGATGGATTGCCAGCATCACTAGTTTTGAAAACAGTAGCAACTGTGATGGCGGTTCAACAGGCCTGCTTTAGGAAAACTTGAAAACCAGTTGAATTTTCCCCCCTTGTGCAGTGTTTCAAAGATCCACGGTCTTGATTGTCTGAGGTCAGCTCACAAAGTGCCTCTCCTTTTTCTCCCAGCTATCTCTCACATCGCGCTAGTCATTAGAGGCACAAGAAAGTGTGTTGTGAGTAGGACGTCGTGTTAACACTTCACGCTCGCACGTAAACACGCCCCCTACGCACGTCGCGATACGGCGCCTTTGCTGCCAGTCCTTGGACGCACTGCCAAGGTCAAAGCGCGGTAATTACCACCAATCAGACGCCAGAAACTACGTCTTTATTTTAGCTGTCTCGTTAACGCAGTGTTTCCGGACGTTATCCCATTTGGTTGAGTGAGGAGTAAGGATAGGGAAATTTCGCGAGTTCAATGACCTGTAGGCTAGACTCCACAGTTCTGTGTATACTCGAGTCCCAGCTGTGTGTTCATTGGCTGCGACTCCAGAGAGTTGCCAGTGTTCCACCACACCTGGCAGTGTGGAATTCGCTACGTGTTTCCTTGCAAGTCTTCTATTGGCTCAGAATCGTCCAGGGCATGACTAATACTCTGTGATCCAATTGCAAATGTGACTTCACTTAATATAATTTTGACGTCTATCTTGTCCCGAAATCAACTCGCGAAATTTTCCTAATCCTACTGAGGAGCTATTATTATGGGCGAAATTACTTTAGGAAAAATAACGGGGTCGCAGTGGCCGAGTGGTTAGCCCGCTCGCATCCCACCAAGGCGAACCGGGTTCAATCTCCGGCCGGGTCACCGGATTTTCGCATCTGGGAATATTGCCGGACGATGCCGTTGGTCGGCGGGTCTTCTCGGGAATCACCCGCTTCCCCCGCCCCTTAATTCCAGTGCGGCTCCATACTCACCTCAATCACCCTCATCGGATCTCAGAGACCTCGCGGTTAAGAGCTGCCCAAATCTCTTCACGCTTCCAGGCAAAACGATTTTAGAAAATTAATTTTTAGACACACGCTAAGAAATTATTCGTAAAACTACCATATCAATGCGTACGAATAGTGAGAAAGTGCTATTGGTAAACTATTTTCCCATACATTCATGGCACTGTTCCTACATTTGGAAGTCCCCGACAACCTTGTACAGTAATGACGCTCGACAATCCTGAATCTGCAGTCTGGCATGCGATATTGTTCCCATGCAATGTTTAAGTTAAAAACTTCCATTTGCAGTTTAGGAAGTTTGCCAGAAAATTGATTGAGGTGCAAAACACAGGCGGAAAACACTTTTATCCAAAACGATAAGTGGTCGCAAACCTCGCTACAGCTGTAGGCTATGACTGGATCATTATCACTGTCGGCGACGACAAAGCTTACACCTCGTTGGTTAGGACAAAGACAATATTGTTCTTTACGCTCAAGGGCAGCGCTTATATTTTTATTATTCGAAACACCCCAACACCATTATTTGGTGCGGGAATGAAAGTGTAAATAATTTATTTCGAAAACGGGAAATAACATCATACAAGTCCGTAATTCAGCTGGTCACAGAAAAGAGGGGCATCCAAATGAACGCAAGTTTCTATTTTGATTTATAACAACTAGTTTGTCAGAAAGTTTATTTGTCTTAAGTCTTTCTGCCTACATTTAGTTTATAAGAAAACTATTTTCAAAAATTGGCTCATGTACTGACAAAAACCGAGATACAGTCTTGAATAAACAAGAATTCCTAACTCTTAAACGGTAAACACTTCTTTAAGAAGTTCTTACGGTTCCTTCCATTAATACCATGCGTTCTAATTCTCCATCAGCTTATAATTGACAATTTAACAACCTACAAAATCTGTGGAAAAAGTTTAGGTTACGCCAGGTTATGTTTGGTTAAGTTAGATTACGTTAAGTTACGTAAGGTTGGGTTAAAATAAATAAAGGTTAATATGTGTGCAGGAAGAGATATTTAAATTTTCCCAATTACATTTTATCTATCAGTTGTTTCATTGGCTTAGGTGTTCTAGTACGTGGAGTTATGTGGACCGATTCGTGGTAAAGAATCGCCAACGTGTTCGCTACATTGCAGATGCATTTTGCCAAAAATAGTTCTCCCAAGTAATTTGACATAAAATCGTATAACCTAAAAGTAATTTTGTCCAAAATCTTTTCACTTAAGATTAGACAAAGCTGTTTTTAGTAAACCGACGTGTACTCTCCTCGGTCATGGAGACGGGTAGGCCTACTGAACTTGTTATAGGCCGTTCACGATTACATCACACTTTTGTGACGCCCTGCTAAAGTCCTAATTCCAAGCTATTCCTCCACCACATGCAAACAAAGTCTAGAAACCGAGTCTATAAAATTGCACCAAAGGGCTCTCGATGTAATACAATTAATCACAAGAACTAGAGACAGGGGACAATATTTCAGGACCAGTTGTACTCCAAAACTTTAGTTCATATGCTCTTTCTTGGTTGTATGATTTTAAATGTCCCGTGCCTCAAGTGTCTGCCCGCAAATCACGGATGTTCAGAATCGGAGTACTTTATTACGATTTGCCTAGTCGAATAGGAAGGTAGGTAGGTAGTTAGGCTTAACGTATCGTCAACATCGAGGTCATTAGAGACGGTGAAAGTTGCGCAGGGGAGAGGGATTGGGGAAGGAATGGGAAGGAATCGGCCATGTCCTTCACTAGGGAAAGCCGAAATCAGGATGCCCGGACCGGGAATCGAACCCGGGTTCTCCCGAATGCGAGTCCAGTGAGTTACCATTGCGCCACCTCGCTCGGTTCAAATAGGAACATGTCTTCTCACATAGATAGGGATAGGAAAATTTCGCGAGTTTAACGACCTGTAGGCTAGACTCCACAATCCTGTGTATACTTGAGTCTCACTTGTTTGTTCAGTGGCTGCTGCTCCAGAGAGTAGCCAGTGTTACTCCACACCTAGTAGTATGGGATTCGCTACTTACTTCCTTACAAGTCTGCTATTGGCTCAGAGTCGTCCAAGGCGTGTCGAATAAACCACTATCAAATTGCAAACTCAACTTCAGTGTACACGTGTTGGACGTATATCTTGTCAAATGAACTCGCGGAATTTTCCTATCCCTACACATAGATACCTTGACTACAACTAGGAATAGGAAAATTTCGCGAGTTCAATGACCTGTATGCTAGGCTCCACAATCCTTTGTATAGTCGAACCTCAGATGTGTGTACATTGGTTGTTGTCCCAGTGTCGCCTCACATTTGACACTGCGGGATACACTTCTTGTTCCCTTGTACGTCGGCTATCGGCGCGGAGTCGTCCAGGGAGTGTCTAATAAACTCTGTTCCAACTGCAAAGGTGACTTCAGTGTACACGCGTTTGAAATATACCTTGTCATGAAATGAAGTCGCGAATTTGTCCTATCCCTACCAATACCCAAAGGAAGTTTTGGTTGTGGACGTAGTATATTGAAGTCTATCATGACCATAACTAATTTTTCGATATACACCTGTCCTTAACAGGATCTCTTTCATGCTAGGCATTATCAACACACCTGTTTTAATCCATATCCTTTGCAAATTAAATATTGTTATATATATGTGTATATATATATATATATATATATATATATATATATATATATATATATAAAATAAGTAAAAGTTCAGTTTAACCAAAAATAAGGTACTTTTATGTTAACACAAGTATAAAACGCTTGCGATAGACGAAATTAGGGGGGGGAAAAAAAAAGAAAAAAACCAATCACAAAATAATTGAGGGAAGTTTTTTTAAAGGTTTGGATCGAAAAGTGACGTTATAAAGAAGACTGGAGTAAGGTCTCGAGCAGTGGCACGTGACGTGGATCGAACGGCCAATCAGGGGCGGCCTTGGTAGGTCGCCGCGCAGGAGTCAAGTGGCGACCTCGGCGCCATCTTAATCCCGGCCCTTCCTGTCCCGCAGAACAAACACTTCCGCGCGCGGCGAAAGTAATTTGTCCATTGAGCGCCGCGGCCGGCGTGCCGGACGGCAGAAATTACCTCCTTAACCCGAGGTCAAGGACGCCAGGGGAGCAAGCACCCCTCCAACTACCCCTGCCTTTCCCCCCTCCCCCCAGGCGATCAGCACAGTGCGCGTGCGTACAGACCATATACAGGCTGTTCTCTAAATGCTTAGCTTAGGCATTTTATCTCTTGCTATTTGTATAGTAAGCAATTTTGTAATATCACAGAAGAGTTTTGGTGTAAAAGATTGTTTTAACGCCTTAACCATATTAGCCCGAGTATACACTTTAACGTAAGACGTGTTGTGAAACAGGTAAAATCATTGTCAGTTGATGTACACAGTCGGAAACCAGCACCAATACGGACGGCGTTTATAATATGATTTGTGCTATTGGCTGCGGTTTGGAAACCAACATTTTAAAATTGGTTGTTGGCGGTGCCATCGACCAACAGAAAGAAATCTTTCCACACGTTCCATCATGTTAAGTTGTTACAAGGAATCCGTAAGTACTCGTCACACCGAAAATCTACTCCTTTGCAGCAATTGGAACGAAAAATTAATATGTAAGTTAAGGGGTTAATGCAAATGCGTCAAACCTTGCAGGAAAATTTTTTCTAGCAAAAGGTAAGGGAAAAAATAAGGTTATTTTTGTCTGGAAATCAGGGAAATATCTGGAAATTTTCCTATAGAAATAAGATGGCAACCCTGATCATAAGTAATGACCAGTGGTAGTAAAATTTCGCGAAAAGATTTCAAGACAGGTCATACTTCAAAACACTGTAGGGTCGTTTACTTGTCTTGATTGGCTGAGTTACTTTTTGACAAGTGTTAACTCTCTGCAGGCGAATCACGGAGGTAGGGCATCGGAGTTACGGAATCATGAGTGGCTCGGCCGAATGCGGAAACAATACCAGCAGCCAGCGGAAGTACGACAACGGCCGAGTTATATATATATATATATATATATATAACATTGGATTCTACTGTGTGCTCAGATTTATTCGCGGAAAATCAATGGCCTAAGTCATATGTTATGGCTAGAAACATGGAAAATGCGCGTTATTATTCGACATCAGGCTAAAACTTCACAGTATTGCTTGTACTGGAGCCGGTGAGGTTCCGCTATTGCCTGGTGCATGGATGTGAAGCCACGCCCTTTCTGGCTGAACTGTATGTGATTGGGGCACACAATTGTGAAGTGTTCATTTATTGGCGCAGAGTTACCCACGGCGTGTCATAAAAAGTATGGTCCAATGGACAAACGTATTGCAAAGGTACACGTGTTTAAAGATCGGCCATGGCCTTTGTTAGCGACCCATCCCAGCATTCGCCTGGAGTGATTTCGGAAAACCATGGAAGGCCGAAATCAAAATGGTCGGATCGGGAATCGAACCCGGGTCCTCCCGAATGTGAGTCCAGTGAGTTATCACTGCGCCGCCTCGCTAGGTTTTACATTTACAGCAACTGTCAATGTTAATTTTGAGATCATTTAAATATTTCACAAGTAATGGAAATATAAAATACAGATGTGTTTTATGGAATATTTTTTAAAGTTTTTAACATAATGTAGTTATCATTTAACCGTATATTCTGGCGACTAATAGACACACTTGGTAATCTTAACAAGAAATGATGTGATTTAAAAAAGAGAAGAAGAGCCGTGTTTAAACTGCAAAGTAAAAGTGTAAATAAAAAGGAAACAATTAGAAATGGGACCCTGATCTGCGCTGTAAGTAATTATGAAACAAGGTTGCTTAGCTCATAGGGCAAGAGAAGCAAACATTATTTATTATCATAGACATGCTTTGCGACGCAAAAAATACTTAAAGTTTTATATTTCTTTAAGTGCTAAGAGTGTTGTAAATTTGTATGCCTACATTAAGAAAACCACGTAAGTCACACAATTACGTGCTTATAAAATTTTAATGGGTCCATAAACTGGCCCAAGAGAAACGATTGAATAAAAAATACACATTGTGTTACATATACTTAACAGGACAAAATGTTGAACCCACAAAAAAAAACTTCTTTATTTAAACAAGTCACACAACCAACATCCGTAAAAAAAAAAAAAATAACGAAGAAAAAAGTACTTTGGGAATTTTGAAAGAGAAATACATCGAGTAGAAATTGTCGAAAAAAAAAAAAAAAAAAAAAAAAAAAAAAAAAAAAAAAAAAAAAAAAAAATAATAATAATAATAATAATAATAAATACGTAACACGTTAGAAATACACAACAGAAAGAAAAACTGGGTTATTTATTTAGATCATTCAAGAATAACAGGTTCAAACAGCTTGCCTACAAAACCTCTAAATATAGCTAAACCAGTGCAATCACAGCACAAAGGAGCACTTTGTATGTGTATGTATAACAAACAGTACGATTAGTAGTTAGTTTTATAACTCAGTTTGGGAACAACGCGAAATTCCTTATGGTATACTAGGTTTTGGCTATGTCGAATGCGTAAGTATTAAATGTATTTGTTGTTCACGCCCTCAGTATTTACAAAAAAGCAAACAGGAAAAAAAATCAAATAAGCCGCGCTGCGCTCGCTGTTCGCTGGCGCAAGCAGTTAGCTCTTTTCTTATCAGGGGAACATAAAGAGTATAGGAGGTAACGAGGTTTTCTATGCTCGCTTCAGGGCCAAGTAAGAGCTCGCTCCGGGGCCACCTTGAAGGTCTCCACAATCCGCGCAGGCGCGACTCGCCGACTCGTATCGGGGAAGTGCAAGGGTACAGGAGGTACGAAGCTTGTCCTACGCTCGCTTCAGGGCCATCATGCGCGCTCTGGGGCCTGGGGCCGACGCGACGCATTACTGATGGCGAGGCGTATGTATCCGGAGAGCATAAACGTGACGGAGGTATCCCAGACTAAGCTGGCACAGGTAGTATCTAAAGGTCTCTACGCTCGCTTCAGGGCCATCATGCGCGCTCTGGGGCCTGGAGCCGACGCGACGCATTACTGATGGCGAGGCGTATGTATCCGGAGAGCATAAACGTGACGGAGGTACCCCGGACTAAGCTGGCACAGGTAGTATCGTAAGGTCTCTACGCTCGCTTCAGGGCCATCATGCGCGCTCTGGGGCCGACGCGACGGGAGCGCATTACAAGACTGGTGACGGGGTGTATGTATCCGGAGAACATGAACGTGACAAGAGGTTTTCCCGGAGTGAGCTGTAGGAAAACACGTCGACGATCAAAAATATATTCCGTTCACGGTTGCCGCCATCGCTCTGAAGCCTTGCTTAAGTTATACTTTCAATCTCCGGCTCATGCAAGCAAAGCTGAATCAATTCTAGAAAGTTACACCAAAGAGATTATTCGTGCCCACTTGGTATGATAACATTTTGCATGTGTACTGTTTCTTACCAGGCATTACAAACACACATATATCATCTACGTGTAATTAATGTTACTCGTAATTGAAATTAAAAAAAAAAAATACAATGTAAGTAAACGTTAAAATTAAACAAAAATGAGATACTTCAATGTTAACAGAAGTATAAATTGATCGTAGTACATGACCTATTCAGTAAACAAATTAGGCTGTCAGAGGTGAGGTGATGTTTCAAAGGTTTCATTCTAAAAGTGAGATGATACTCACTCTGAATAGTTTGCCGAAATGCAACCCTGAACGAAAATGATTAGTACGAGTATTGTTCCCAAAATGCAAAAACGTTTTACGTGCGAAGTGTATAAACAGCTAGCGGAAATCCCTGTCACACAGCTAAACTTTTTGCTGTAAATATATTTTGCTATAAAATATATATTTTTTAAAAATTAATTATTGATTTTTTTTTTTCCATTAAACATAGTTGATCAAATAATTTTGAATGTGTTTGGAAACCTGACTCACTGTCAAAGATATTTATGTGACTGATCGAACACGTTTGGTTTTTAGTTTGTTTTCGGAAGGAAAGATAGGTTAATGAGATCACTTTCCTGCCTATGTGTGCCCGTGTGTATGAGTGTGTCGTATGTATGCGTACGTAGGTCCCTAAAACCTTTTGAGCCCGTGAATCAAATATCACCAATATCAGTAGCCATGTAGTACTTATACGTCTTTTAAAGTTTTCGACAACGTCGGGTGCTTATTTTGAAAATAGTGGCCATTTTAATATTTAAAGGGCTGTGCTATATCTCAGGAATCATTTTCATATTTGAACCAAATTTGGTACGCTGAAAGTGCATCATGTAAGCACTGAATATTGGAATGGATATTGTTATTGGTCCACCATTTTGAAAAATTGCACTACGTGAATAAATTAAGTCATTGACTTATTTCCCAAAAACTACTTAACCGATTTCCACCAATTTTGGCATGTTAATAATACTATCGTAGGCCATGTAAACATACGCGATTTTAAAATATAAGACACTTAATTTCAAAATGTAGGTCATATAAACATTTTAGGTTAATTTGCTATATCTACCATATCGTTTTATCAATATCGACGAAACTTGGTATTCCAAAAGTATATGTTAAAAGCATACAATACGTCGATACACAGCCTTTTATGGCTGCCATTTTGTAAGGTTTAAATAATACCGTTTTTATTTAATATCCTGGCAAAAATCTCAAACTATTCGTGACAAATTTGGCAACCCAATTGTTCTAAAGCAGGTCATGCAACATTGTATGTTTCCAGTAAGTCAGACACTTATTTTAAAAATTGCAGCAATATAAACATTTTACCGCAGTATGCTATACCTGTGAAACAGTGTAACCATTATAAATATATCTTTACATGCTGGAAGTATATGTTAGAAATTTCAAATGTCTCTTATTAGTCCACCATTTTTAAGATAGTGCCACATGAAAAAATAAATTTTGTATTTATAATCTCGAAAAACAATCAACCGATTACTACCAGATTTAGCAGGAAATTAATACTACGATAGGTGATGTAAACTGGTATGTTTTAAGAGGCCTTAAAACTTATTTTTCTAAATAGCAGCAACATAAAAAGATTAGTACACTCCATCTAGCTATATCTACAAAACCGTGTTACAAATTGCAATTTAACTTTATATTCCGGCAGTATCTATCACAGCCATCAAATTTGTCCACACAGAGCCTTTTTTCCGCATTTTGTAAGATAACGCAGCATGGGAGAAATATATAGTTCTTATGTCAAATCTTGGAAAACAGTCAATTGATTCCTACCAAACTTGACTTGCAAGTAGTTTTATCACAGACTATAAAAATGACACTTTTTAAGTGAGTCAACCACTCATTGTTAAAATGGCAGCATTTTAAGCTTATTATGCTATATCTATGAAGCCATTTAATCAGATTCGACTCACTGTAAGTTTTTATGCTTACGGTGTCTTTTCAAATAATTAAATGTGTCTCCACAAAGTATTTTTTTGTCAGCCATTTAACAAGGTAGTGCCATATGAAAAAATTAAATTTTTATCACGCATATTTTGTAAAATTTTAATGAGTCAAGTATGTTTAATAAGTACTATAAATAATTTATATATAAGCCTTATTAATAGGGATAGGAAAAATTCGCACATTCATTTCAAGACAAGATAGAATTTAAAACGTATGTACACTGAAGTCACCTTTGCAATTGCAACAGAGTTTATTAGACACTCCCTGGACGACTCCGCGCCAATAGCCGACTTACAAGGTAACAAGAAGTGTATCCCGCAGTGTCAAATGTGAGGTAACACTGGGACAACAACCAATGAACAAACATCTGAGGTTCGACTATACAAAGGATTGTGGAGTCTAGCATACAGGTCATTGAACTCGCGAAATTTTCCTGTCCCTACTTATTAAAAACTTTTCAAAATATCAACCAAACTTTATATATTCAATCAAACTTTTCATGCTGAAAGTATCAATTGGATGCATCTTATATACGTATAGAGCCTCTTTTGTTCGATAGTTCCGTGTGAAGAATGTAAACATTTATGCCATATTTTGGGAGCCATCAAGCTATTCCCCACAAAATTTTTCACACAAGTAGTGCTAGAGTAGGCCATGTTAACTTATAGAAGATTTAAGTGTCTCATGTTAGTACATGTTTTCAAAATGTTGGCAGAGTAAATATTTAATGTTAGTAAACCCTATCTACCAAAACATTATAATGAGTACAAGCGAAATTGTTGCTCCGAATCCTACCTCCGCATTGCATCTACGTCACATTCCAGCTTACGTGAAAAGAGTTCTGAGTTCCAGTTTTGGGCAAGGCGCTATTTCACTAGTGTTGAGTATTATTTTTCTCTGTCAATACGGCCTCAAGGTAGGGATAGGAAAATTTCGCGAGTTCAAAGACCTGTAGGCTAGACTCCTCAGTCCTCTGCATACTTGAGCCTCAAATGTGTGTTCATTGGCTGTTGCCCCACACCTGGCAGTTATGGGATTCGCGAGGTGTTTCCTTGCAAGTCTGCTATTGGCTCAGATGCATGCAGGGCGGGTCTAATAAACTGTGATCCAATTACGAAGGTAACTTCACTATATATGTTTTTGACGTCTATCTTGTCCCAAAATGAACTCGGGAAAGGTTCCTATCCTTACCTCGAGGCTTACCTATTACATAAGTAGAGACCCGAGAAATTCGCGAGTTCAATGACCTGTAGGCTAAACTTCACAGTCTTATATACGCTCATACACATATCAACTGTTTATTGTTTTATTGTTGTAGTAAAAGGAGGTGGTTGGGCGTACAATTCATTGCATGTTTGTTATTGACTCATTTATCTCCAGGAGGTGTCAAACAACACGTTGACCAATTACAAACGTAACATGAACGTAAATGTGTGTGAATTCCAACTTGTCTAGAAATGAACCCGCGAAATTCTCGGGTCTCTACACACAAATAAGGACAGGAAAATTTCGCATTTTAAAGGACACGTAGGTCAGACTCCGCAGTCTTACGAATTCCCGAGCCTCAGCTATCTGTTAATTGGCCGCTGCCCCAGTTTGTAGATAGTAATACCTCAGATCAGGTGGCATGTGATTCGGTGCTTGTTTCGATGCAGGTCTGTTATTGGTAGAGACCTGCAAAATTAGCGTTATTTTTTGCGTCAAGCTAAAATCCACAGTACTGTTTATACTCTAGCCGGCGTCGTTTCTCCATTGGCTGCTGCCTTGACGTTAAGTCACTCCCTTTCTGAGTGAACTGTACGTGATTGGAGCAAACTGTTGTGGGCGTTCATTTATTGGCGCAGAGTTACCAGGTGCGTGTCAAATAAAGACTGGTCCAATGACAAACTTATTGCAAAGTAAGAGTGTTTTAAGTTTGGCATGTCCTCAAATAATAACGCAAATTTGGCAGGTCTCTAGTTATTGGCTTAGAGTTCACCTGGGCGTGTCTAATAAACTTAGAGCCAATTGAAAACATTACAGAAATTGTGTTTGAAGGATAGATAGTCATGAAATGAATTCGCGAAATTTTCCAGACCCCTACAAATGAGCTTTTAAGAACTTCGTCAGAATTATTTGCATCGTTGAAGAGCAAGACAGGCTCATTAGTTAAATCGGTAACTAATAGTTTTTGCTCCCAATTTGTAAAAAAAAAAAAAAAAAAAAAAAAAAATTATTTAGTTGAGAGTTTTCTAATGCACAGATCTAGTTATATTTGGCAGTACATATACTAATCATCACTTTGTTCTACCGGTTTTTTGCTTATTCTCTTTTATGTTTCTCGGCACGTAATGTTGACACACCGCCTCCGCCATCTTTCTGAACACTGGATACCTCAACCTTTTCTACCCTGAAACTAAATGCTGCAACATTTCTGTGCTTGTTACAAACAATTCTTTGTAAACTAATTGCCAAAGATTTTCTTTCTACAGATATAATAGTGTATGCTTACAAGACACTAGCTAAGAAAACATAGAAACGGTTTATGTAGCTCGGTGCTTATAGTAAACTCGAAGCCTTCATAACTTGCTTGTTATAACTAGGGTTAGGAAAAATTCGCACATTCATTTCAGGATAAGATAAGATTTCAAACGCGTGTACACTGATGTCATCTTTGCAATTGGATCAGAGTTTATTAGACACGCCCTGGACGACTCCGCGCCAACAGCCGACTTGTAAGGGAACAAGAAAAGAATCCTCTACTGTCAAATGTGGGGTGACACTGGGGCAACAGCCAATGAACAAACATCTGAGGTTCGACTACACAAAGGATTGTGGAGTCTAGCATACAGGTCATTGAACTCGTGAAATTTGCCTTTCTCTAGTTATAACTCAATATTAATTTCATACGTTCTTCGTACAGATTTTGAGAAATTTAATCTAAATTATTTGTGGTGTTAGATAAATATATTTGGCAACCAAATATCCTTAAAGACGCAAATAATAATATCAATAATTATAAGTTTGAAGTTGAAAATTACGAAACACTGACGGCACTCTTTTCTGCCACAATCATATCACAGAGTATCAAATATTACAGAGGCGAAAAGCCCACTATAGTATATTCGCGGTTTCTTCACACTTTTTTAAATTAAACTTTTGAAAAATCACCCTATGTATAACTTGTTTAGTTATTTCCAATAAATGTCATGTATAGCAAACGTTGAAGTTTTACCTATATTCAATATATTAATAATCATATTTCACTTATAAATGAATAAGAGTAAAATCAGTGAGAAAAAAACATGTTTGTAGTTCCCAGTAAGAAATAGTTCTCATGCAAAATATTATTACAACTGAGTGCTCACGAATTCGGTGCGTTGTCCTGTGCTGCCATATTCTATAATACTTATTTAAGCTTAGTTTGCACGAGGCGGAGGAATAATCTGGAAGTATATCTTTGTCAGGGCTTGAGGACACTGTCAAATATCCGTGAATGGATTATATCACAGGATATCCACCTCATATCCTAATTAGATCCACAAAATCTAAAACTCATATAATTCCTACAGTGAATTTCGAATGTATGTGTGCTTTGGATATCCAGTAGTATATACCGGTTCGTAGCACTTACTGGATATCCATTAGATATTACAAAACCACCAATGGCCATTACTTAAGGTCCTTGACTACATTTTAATTGTTTACAAAATCTATATCACCATTTGGATATTGGGTGGACATTTGGATAACGTTTGGTAGTCTTGTGACTGTAACTTTGCTACTGGATGTCCGTGTACATCCTGAATGTCTGAGAGTGACATTCGTCAAATATTCACTGGATGTCCTGTGTGCGATATGTGTTGCTTTCACTGTCGCACTGCCAAAGCTAACCTCCGCAGTCACCTCGGAATTGATACAGTTATAGAAAGCGACACCCGATTTTCGCGAAAAGATCTCATGACCAGTTGTGTTTCGTAACACTTTAGTTCAGATCCACTTTCCTGATTGGCTGAATTACGTGTTACTTATCTTAGGTGTCTGCTCGCGAATCACAGACGTTCACTACAGTGGTACCTTAACTCTGATTGGCCATCAAAGTAAGAAAATGTGTTCTCACAAAGACACACGACCAATAAGCAAAATTAAACAGCTGACAACACCTGCAGGTTATTGGAACCTAACATTCGCGGAAATATTTTCGCGAAATTCGGGTGTCCCTTAGTATATGACAAAAACAATGGCGTGGTGAAAAATGCGGGGAAACGAGAGCACCTCGACAAAACCCACAGGCATCGTCCGCCGAGTGACCGGGGCGTGGCCCCGTCGGAAATCAAACCCGGGTTGCCATGGTTTTTTTTCGGCCGGCTAGCTAGCCACCTGCATACCGCGGCCCCGCAGTCTCCGGCACTGATTTTGACCCACTTGTAAAGCGGTTCTGCTTCAATTGGGTTCGCTCGTCCCGGATGCCCGCCCTTGGCCCGTATGCTCAACCTTGCGGCTAGAAACCTAAATAAAACTGCAGAAAAGCGAGGCCACAGCCTAGGCAGCTCCTGGTCACCTCAATAATTTGTTTTTACTTTGACTTTGAGCGTTTTTCCACAGATAGACGCAGGGTCGACGTGATTCTACGGAAAAGCCAAGAATTAAAAAATGATTTACATATTAAAAACTTAACACAAATTATGAATAGTTTTGTTTTCTTATTGTGTCTACGTCTTATTGAATCAAACGAAATACAATAATTCTCAAATACGTAAATATTAGATAATTGTTTTCGGCCAGAAACATTTAAGATGCGATAGATAGATTATTGCCATAGAAAAAATAATAATTTTGTCCTCTGCATGTTATATCTTCGTTTCTAGATGTATGCGGACATGCCGGCTGCATTCCAAACTGAAACTTCTCTCTTGTTTAGAAGAGTGAAGAAATTTGGGCAGCTCTTAACGTCGGGGTCTTCACAGCCGATAAGGCTGAAGCGAGGCTAGTACGGAGCAGCGCCGGAATAAGAGGGTGCTAGAAGTGGGAGAACCCCGAGAAAACCCGCCGACCAGAGACATCATTCGGCACGGGGCTTCGGAAAGTATTATTTAATGAAACTTCCTGTATATGGCAAAATTCTTTAATATGCATTATATCTCATATGATCACATACATATATAATAACATAACAAATACATATCAAGGATTATAAACGAATTCTACATAACCTAATATTCTCATAATACCACAAGTACCTGTTAACTTTCTATACAAATAAATTTGATTTTCTTTCTTGAATACGTAACAGGGTTTCCAAATGAACTTATAATAGCAGTACTCCTACTAACACCTTCATTAACTGAGAATGTTTTCCAACAAATTACATCTCGAGAATATATTTCACTAATGTCTTTTGGTTTTGGGTCTTTAGAATTATTTGCTCGTCTGAAGAAACATAACTCTTAAGAAACCAGAGCCATCTTTTGCAGTAATTCCTTGTAGGGCCAATATAAATAACAATGACAATAATAGGGGAAAGTCGCCGAAATCGTACCACCACTGGTTTTCTATAAAGCAGGACTAGTGGAGCACTCTCACAGTGAATACTTGAACTACTAGATATATTGAGCAGTCCGTGAAAATAGCTAGTCATTGTAAGCACGTGTTGCGTTTTTATTACAGTTATATTGTTCGAGTGTTTGCTGATGTAGTTTTTCTGCTCCATATGTAAGATAATACAGCAATTAAAGGTAAGTGTCATTGGATTTCATGCAGTTATAGTTGCGGCGTACGTACTATAGAACGTAACGGCTGGTCGCTTTGTGGCGAGGCACCTGTTTTAGGTTAGAAATGACGTAAAGAGTGAAGTTGCGCGCTGTTGCCTAAATCGTACCGGCACGAATTGGGATATCATATTATTTGAAGCTCTATATTTGCAATTTATTTGCATCAATTAAATAAATTTTAAATAAACACAAGTAACGCACGTTTTAATTTTGTGTGACAGAATGTCGAAAAGGAAATATGGTGCCTGGAGTGAATCAGACATGGAAAGGGCTCTGGCAGCGTACAGAAATGGGGACATGGGGTTCAACGAGTGCTGCGATCAGTACGGTGGTCCAAAATCAACGCTAAAGCGCCACTTGGACTGCAAAAACGTAATTGCTAACGATGGTACTAAGGCGCTTGGACGGACTACTACCTTGCCTCTTGAAATCGAAAATAAACTTGTAGAACATATTTTAAAATTGGAAGAACTGCTTTTTGGAGTCACGATTTACGATGTACGCAAGCCGGCATATCAGATAGCAGAGCACAGCCACATTTCTCAGAACTCCAATCGAGATACTCAACTGGCGGGTAAAAAGTGGTTTTCCGCTTTCCGAGCTCGTCATAGAGAGTTGACATTACATGAACCGGAAGCAACATCCATGGCTCGAGCAAGAGGGTTCAATAGGGAACATGTTGGCGAATTTTTCGACGTATTAAAGAAAGTCATTGATGAAAATAAGATCGATGTGACCCGTCTATTTAATGTGAATGAAACAGGCGTTAGTGCTGTTCAAAACAAATGCCAAAAGGTTTTAGCAAAAAAAAAATCAAACTCCAGGTGGGTTCAGTCTCTAGTGGAGAAAGAGGTGTAAACATGACAGTGGCGTGTTGCACAAGTGCGCCAGGGTCAAGCGTTCAGCTGAGTACCTAAAGCAAACAGATGATCCTACACCAGTCAATGAAGATGCTGATCTGTGTGCATCTTCAAGGCCCACTGAAGATGCCACTAATGAGTCACCTAACCCAGATGAAAACAATGTCCTTTTGATTAAAAAAACCAAGTGATGCAACTGGCCCTAATGTAACGTAAATCACTTCTTGTAATCTCATAGTGTCTATTGAATCACTTTCACCTACTCCTAGATCCAACAAAATATGTAGGTTGGCAAAGGCCCAACGGGCACGTGTTTTGACAAGCAATCCATACAAAAACGATTTGGAGTTGACGAACGCGTTGCAAGTGGCACAGGTAAAAGTAAAAAGAGTTAAAAATGAAAATCGCTAAGGATATGCTATATGACCTACAATTATCACAGCCCAGTATTAAGAAGAGAAAGACTAATAGACCTAGATCTACAACGAAGGAACATTCTACATCTGCAGGAAGAAACCAAGGCCTAGATCACAATGTACACCAGTCATTCACCTCATTACAGCGTGATATTCCTATCGACATAGAAAGTGTCCTACAACGTGACGACTGGTATTGTTCTGTATGTGAAGAAACATTTGTGTACGATATGGTTCAGTGTTTAATGTGCGCATCCTAGGTTCATGAGAGTTGTGCGGGTGTTAATTCAGAACTGAAACATTTTGGGTGTGCAGCCTGTAAATAATTGAATATTTCTTACATTTACCGTACAAAAAAATCTAACTTTATTAGCATTTAATACTACACTAATCCTGTGTGTTATTACATGCTATCTTGTTTGTAATCTTATTTGGTTTAATTTATAACGTCGTTGTACGATTTAGGACACAGGAGGTACGATTTAGAACACCAGTTTCTTATATCGTACCAGTTGCAGCGTGTTAAGAAAAGTTCTTTATTTCTTCTCCGATGCTACATTTTGAAATGTAACCCACATAGATGTATCCATAAATAGTCATACTTTTTTATACAAATTCGTAAAACTGGGTTTTTTTTTTTTTTTTTTTTTAGACAGATAAAATTGCAAATATAAAAAGTGGTACGATATAGGTAACTCTCTCCTATATAACTTTCTTCAATGTCCACAACTCGTACAGTCCACTCAGTATCATCTTTGTTAACGTCCGGTTTTAATGGCATGTATATTGCGAAACATGTTCCTTGGCAAACATGCACTTCCACCTCTACGAAATTTTTGTTTCTACGTGCAGCAGAGAATGGCGAAGTGTCTAGGCACGCTCCCCACGTATGCGCCTGGCCAGCTGGATGTCCTTGGGCATGATGGTGACTCTTTTGGCGTGGATAGCACACAGGTTGGTGTCCTCAAACAGCCCCACCAGGTAGGCTTCACTCGCCTCCTACAGAGCCATAACTGCCGAGCTCTGGAAGCGCAGGTCGGTCTTGAAGTCCTGCGCAATCTCTCTTACCAGGCGCTGGAAGGTCAGCTTGCGGATGAGCAGTTCGGTGCTTTTCTGGTAGCGCCTAATCTCCCTCAAAGCTGGGGCACTCTTGCGAGCAGCTTTTGTAGCGAGCTGCTTTCGTGGGGCTTTACCTCCCGTCGACTTACTGGCTGCTTAGTGCGAGCCATTCTGGTCTCCTGGTCCGTCCGACACCTCCTCTGTGGGCTGTCTGCGGCAACCGCCACCACCATTTCTAACCATTGCCGAAGCTCAGAGCGGGGGTGTGCTCGGGCCCTTGTGAGGGCCCTTATACCACCCAGACGGTTCTCTGAAAACACGAAACTTACTAAATTACAACCGCAATACACCGCAAGGGTGTATCGTCCCTAAAATCTCCGTAAAGGGGGAGTGGTCCGGCCGGGGATCGAACCCGGTTCGCTTCGGTGGGAGGCAAGCAGGCTAACCGCTCAGCCAGCGTGGCCCCGCTTATACAGAAGTGGACTGAACTTTATGGTTGCAAGATAACAGCACGTACCAGCTGATTACGGTAAATGCAGCACTTTTGAAACAAACCTAAAAAAAAAAAAAAAAAAAACTGCTTATAACTACATTATAGGTTGTTGACAGTAAAATGAGCACTAATGAAAGACCTGCATAAGATCCACTTGTATGTATGTTGTGTATTTTTCCTCCATATGTAAAACTAACATTGCCATGGACCTCATCACTTTAATCGTGCGTCGGTCAGGTGAAAATGTAATATTATTGGAAACGAAAATATTTTACAAATCTGGTCATTTTTATACTTCGGTGCATAAAAATAACAGCAAGCGAAAGGAATAATTTAATTGATCACAAATGCTTACCTAACACTTTTAACTCAACGTTAGGACATATAACTACTTCCCCTCTTCCGTTACCAACGTCACTGGGCACATGTCGGTCAGTGACATTTCCAAAGGTTGATTTCAAAACTGCCCAATTAACTTTTAAAAGCGTTTAATAAAAAAAATAGTTTTTAACATTTGACTTTGCATCGTCAGGAATGTTTAAACGTAAAACCACTGGAAGCAGTAATTCCTTCTTTCGCGCGGGATGGAATATAGATCTGCATCAATAATTTGGGTTCCAAAGAATTCCAGTGTTTTGATTGGCTGTCGCATGAATAAAGAGATCAAGCCCGTGGCAATGTTAATTTTACTTACGGCTAGGGACAGGACAATTCCGCGTTTTAAACGACCTGTAGGTTAGACTCCACTGCTTCATGAACTTTCGACCATCAGCTGTTCATTGGCTGCTGTCTGTTTAACTTCAGACCAGGTGGCGCGGTATTCGCTGCTTATTCCCTTGCAGGTCTGTTATTGGCTCAGAGTTCACCTGGGCGCGGTTAGGGACAGGTGTTTTTTTTTTCTCGGGAACATTTATTGCCATGCTACACTTCAATATCTTACATCCGCATTCGCAACTTCCTCTGGTTACTGGCCACGTGTCTACGTGAGAAGACATGATCTTATTTTCTTGGCCAATCGAAATAAAGTATTCCGATTACTGAACGTCCGTGATTCGCCGGCAGGCACTTGATGCACGTGACATTTTAAAATCAGCCAACCACGAAAGTGCATCTGAATTGAAGTGGTCTGGAGTACAACAGGTCTTGAAAAATTTTTCGCGAAACCCACCTGTGCCTAACTGTGATCCAATTGCAAACCTAACACAGATGTGCACGCGTTTGCAGTCTAACTCGTCCTAGAATGCATTCACATAATTTCCCAGGCCCTATTTACATCGCAAAAATACAAAATCAGGAGTAGCCTGCATGTAGTTCATAAGCTGGGCTTTCAGAAGTTTATATCTATAGCTAGGGGCACCTGTTTCTCGCGAAAAGATTTCCCTACAAGTTGTGTTCCAAGGCACTTCAGTTCAGAACCACCGTCGTGATTGGATCATTTGAATTGTTACACGTCTTGTACTTTAGACCGTGAATCACGGACAGTCAGTATTGGAGAATTTTAGTTTTGATTGGCTCACTCACGTAACAGACTCTCTTCACACAAACACAAACGGCCTTTAGCCAAATGAAGACTGCAAGTGTGCACAATCATATTGACGTCTGGCCACGACGTAAATCTTATCGCGAAAAAACAGGCGGCCCTATCTATAGTCCATTCACGGTTATTTCCCAACTTTCTGAAGACGTGCTAAAGTTCTACTTTTAGGATATTCCTCCGCCTCATGCAAACAAAAATTAACCGAGTTTACATTATTACACCAAAGGAACAGTTCACTCTGTGTTAACATATTTTGCATAAGAACTATTATTACCGGGCATTACCAACACGTCTATTTTCTTACATTTTTCTTATTAACTATAAATGAAACATTATAACTATGGATAGGAACATTTCGCGAGTTCATTTCAGGACAAAATAGACGCCAAACACGTGTACACTGAAGTTGACTTTGCAATTAGATCACAGTTTATTAGACACGCCCTGGACGACTCTAAGCCAATAGCAGACTTTCAAGGAGTAAAGTAGCGAGTGCCATACTGCCAGGTGTGAAGTAACACTGGCTGCTCTGTGGGGCAGCAGTCAATGAACCAACATCTGAGACTCGAGTGGCCACAGGACTGTGGAGTCTATCCTACAGGTCATTGAACTCGCGAATTTTTCCTATCCCTAACTATAACTTATAGGTAAAATATAAATAAAATTTCATTTTAACCAAAAATACGGTGGTTTTTGTTAACACAAGTATAAAAACACAAGTATAAAAAGCTTGTGATATAGTATGGCATTTAGGAAAACCCAAAAAAAAAAACCATACAGGGGGCGATTTTTCAAATGTTTGATTCAAAAAAGGATAAGAAACTGTGAGCAGAATATAATATAGAACAGCCGACCACCTGTGGTGCTTTCTAGTGGTGAGCCACCCGTATGCGGTGCGGGAGTCCTGGGTTCGAATCCTAGGTAAAGCATGGGTGTAAATTTAAGTTAGATCAACGGTTAGTTTGTAAGCCGTCCCAGTGTGCAGCTTCAGACATAATACCGGGCGACGTTAATAAGCCCTTTACGAATACGAACATAACATAGAA
Source organism: Dryococelus australis (assembly GCA_029891345.1). Taxonomy (NCBI): domain Eukaryota; kingdom Metazoa; phylum Arthropoda; class Insecta; order Phasmatodea; family Phasmatidae; genus Dryococelus; species Dryococelus australis. Next base: position 18,870,101 of record CM057003.1, on the reverse strand, counting down.
CAGTCTTTATAAGGATTTTGGGAGTACTGGGATGGTTGTAGGTTATCATTAGAGCTAATGATATTTCGCAAACAAATTTGAGTACAGGGTAGACTTCAATACTACAAGTACCCAACAACAGTTTGACTATTTCCATTGGTTGCTCTCTGCTTGGGAAGGCTTTTTCATATTTGACCGGGCTACTCAGAATTCGGCTTCATTGGCACAGCTCGTACGTGATTCGTCTGCAGACAGTTCACACTTTTCGAAAAATAATTTAACTAATCAAGGCAAGTAAACGACCCTACAGTGTTTTGAAATATAACTTGTCTTGAAATCCTTTTGCGAAATTTCACTACCCCTAGTTATCATGAGAGACCCGAATAACTTCGTTGATTCATTTCGCAACAAGCTAGACTCCACAATCCTTTGTGTACTCGAGCTTGAGTTAGTAGCTCGTTGGTAGGGGCCTGCAAAATTCACGTTATGTTGTACCTTCAGGCTAGATTCAAAGATATTTTACGCTTATTTGACTTCTGCAGTTGGCCGACACTTTATTTGACAAGTTCCAAGGACGCTTTTAGCCAATAGTAGAAGCTCAACAGTCGATAAGTCTAGCATGTTAGCAAATAATATCTCGAATTTTGCACGTCTCTACTCATTTGCTGATGCTCAAGTTTTACTCCAGGACCAGGTAGCACGGGACTTGGTACTTGTTTTCTTGCAGGCTAGTTGTTGACTCTAATTCGGCCAGGACGTGTCCTACAAACTGCGATTCATTTCGAAGAGCAAATAAAATGTACAGGTGTTTGAAATCAGCTTTCTCCTTAAGATTAATTCCGAATTCGTGACATTTCGAGGTCTCTAGTTAAGGGAATAAGAACGTTTCTGGAAGCGTGTTGATAAGAACAGCCACGCACTAACGTACACTCTAAGAACTTATTCGAAAATATACCACACCGGCAAGGGCACGAGTTTTTCCGCGAAAAGATTTCACGCACTTCCATTGTCGGATGGTTTTTAAATGTCACGTACCTCAAGTGTCTGCCCGGGAATCATGGACGTTCAGTATCCGAGTACGCTATTCTGATTGGCCCAGTCAAATAACTCGCAGCAAGTAACCAAACCAAAGGAAGTTGTGGTTGCGGTCGTAGAATATTGAAGTCTAGCACGAGGGTGAAAAAATGGGGGGGGGGGGGGAGGGGGTGTTAAAATTTTTCCCCATGCGTCCATGGTAGCGTTCTTACATTTGCTCAGGAAACAGTCACATGCTCCAGGAAGTTACCAGTTATGTATTGTAGCGGCGCTAAACATTCTCATATCTGCAGCCCGATATATGGTAGAGTTTCCATACAATGTATAGGTGAAAAACTTCCACTACAGTTTACGAAGTTTACTAGAAAAATTTTTATAGTGTATGTTAGGTAACAGCTAACTGCAACAAACTGAATCAGTGAGAGATGTCGTGAAATTAGTTTCAATTTCGTAATAAAGAAGGATTGAAAAGGAATTAATTATACTTTATCCGTGAAGTGATAATTTCGAAGTTAAATCTAATTGCCAGTGTTTTAATATACATTGCACTGTTATTTGGGACGAATGAATTTACCCAGTCGCGTCTCAAGATACAACGCACGGATCTGATCGAGTGGAGTTGATTGGGAAGTATATAGTTTGCAAGATCAGATTTTCTTTTCGAATATTTACTTCTGTCAAAGACAGAGATAGAAAAACTAGTGAATCCCGTGACTTTTAGGGTAGATTTCATAGTTTTGTGTTTACCCTAGCTTAAACTTTTCTTCTTGCTGCCGCTCTGAGGAGCCGAATTCAAATTGAACACTGGCTTTCAAACGGACACTTGTGTTTGTTCGTACGGATTTCGTGTTGACTCAAAATATTTCAGTGTGTCAAATAATATATTGTTTTCAAGAGTTCTCATTTTATCGTGACAGTATTTAACTTGTATCGACACAGGAAAATTTTATCAACTAGTTTCCAAAGAAATCTTTTTCAAGGGCACAAGAAAATTTTACTGAGTACAGTTTTGGAGTTACGAGGTTTGAGCGTCTCCTGACAGCGGCGTCTTCAGAGCCGAAGAGGGTGATTGAGGTGAGTGTGGAGCGGCGCCTAAATGAAAGGGTGGGGGAAGCGGGAGATCCCGGAGAAAACCCCGTCTACCAGCGTCTTCATTCTTCACGATTTCCACTGAAACTACGGGTGAGATCCGGCCGGATATTGAACCCAGTTCGCCTTCGTGGGAGGCGAGCAGTCAAACCGTTCAGCCACTGCGGCCCCTTGAACTACATGCGAAACATTTACGAATAGAGACCAACAAAATTCGCGTTATTATTTGGGGACACGTTCAACTTGAAACACGTGTACCTTTGCTATACGTTTGTCATTGGACCATACTCCATGTGACACGCCCAGGGCAACTCTGTGCCAATAAATTACCACTTCACAATTGTGCGCCCCAATCACGTAGAGTTCAGTCAGAAACGGAGTGACTTCACGTGTATATGGCAACCAATGGAGAAACGACGCTGTCTCCTTTACGTACAGTACTGTGAAGTTTAGCCTGATGCCAAATATTAACTCGAATTTTGCAGGCCTCTATTTATGAATAATGAAGTTAATTATTTACCTTCATTATTTTTAGGCACGTGAGTGCAAGAATAAGCAAATTGGTTAAGTATTTACTGTTGATATGATTTACTAATTTAAAATTTTCTCTTAAGTGACACATGAATACAGTGATAACTAGAGACGAGTAAAATTCGCGTTATTTTTTGGTAACATGCTAGACTTCAAAGCTGTATATCTTCTTGAGCGCAATTTGTGATTTCATTGGCTACTGACATCTTTTACCCGTTTTACTGCTACACTGCAGATTGGTCATTCAACTGTTGAGCTTCTACTATTGGCTAAATGCGTCCTTGGAACGTGTCAAAAAAAAGTGTCGGCCAATGGCAGAAGTCGAATAAGCATTAAATGTCTTTGACTATACCCCGAAGGCACGAAATAAGGCGAATTATGCAGATCCCTAGTGATAAGTGCCCGTGGCAATGTTAATTTTAAACGTGGTGAAAGAATGCAGAGTGGGCGTACAAGTATATTGTGAGCAGGGTTTGTCGAAAGTGTTGGGTTTACTGTGAACATCCTGTATGTGTTTGTTGCCGGTAGCTACGTGTCTGGCATCACTCTGCTAGGGATGCCCTCCGAGATGTACATGTACGGGACGCAGTACTGGGTCGTCATCTTCCCCGAGGCCTTCGTCAGCATCACCATGGCGCTGGTATACCTGCCCGTTTTCTACAAGCTGCAGATCACTTCCTCCTACGAGGTGAGCTGGCGCCTCTACGCCAGATGTACTGGCCGCTCATATCTCCAGACACGGCCGGCTCCCAGCACACTCGCCTTTAGTCCAGCTAGGAGCAGTGAAATTTCGAGAGAAGATTTCGAGACAAGTTATATTTAAAAACACTGTAGGGTCGTTTACTTGTCTTGGTTGGCGGAATTACTTTTTGACAAGTGTTAACTGCCTGCACACGAATCACGTGCTAGCCTTGCCGATGTTGTCGAATTCTGAGTGGCCCGGTCAAATATGGAAACGCCTCCCCAAGCAGAGAGCAACCAATGGCAATGGACAAACTGGTGTTGGGTGCTTGTAGTATTGAAGTCTACCCTGTACTCAATTTTTTTTCGCGAAATATCACTGGCTCTTAGTCCAGCCACGGTTACTTACAACTGTTTCTGAAGCCCCGCAGAAAAGTTCTAAGTTCAGGCTATTCCGCCCGCCCCGTGCAAACAAAACTTAACCGAGTCTAGAAAACTACACCAAAGTGATAACTAGGGATAGGACAATTTCGCGTGTTCAATGACCTGTAGGCTAGACTCCTCAGTCCTCCGCATACTAGAGCCTCAGCTGTGTGTTCATTGGCTGTTGTCCCACACCTGGCAGTTATGGGATTCGCAGGGTGTTTCCTTGCTATTGGCTCAGAGGCGTGAATGGCGGGTATAATAAGCTGTAATCCAGTTGCGAAGGTGACTTCTTTATATATGTGTTTGACTTCTATCTTGTCCCGAAATGAATTCGCGAAATTTTCCTATCCCTAGTGATAACGCGCCGTATTCCTGTGCACTCAGCGTAGTGATATTTTACATAATAACTATTTCTTACTACGTATTACCAACACATTAATTTTCTCACTGTTTTGATTCACATTAATTATAAATGAAATATTATGATTTGTTGATAAAATATAAATAAAATTTCAGTTTAAGTGAAAATAAGTTACTCTTATGCTTTCTATGTTAACACAAGTATAAAACGCTTGTGAAACATAGCATATTTAGGTAACAACAAAACCCGTCATAAAAGGGGTGATTTTTCAGAGGTTAGATTAAAAAAGTGTAAAGAAAACGCGAATGGACTATATTTTCGCGCCACAGGTTTCTGTTCATTGGCTGCTGCCCCAGAGTGCAGCCATTTTTTTCCTCAGACCAGCTTGCACGTGATGCGGTGCTTGGTTTCTCACAGGCCTGTCATTGGCTTAACGTACGTGCGTTTGAAGTCCAATTTGTCCTGAAATGAATTCGCGAAATTTTTTCCTTCCCTGGCCGTCAGTCACAAGGCCCGTTCCCGGAGCTCCGCGTAGCCAATCAGCGAATGGGTGCGACCACGTCAAAGGAACCACCACAACGTTCCGTCTCTCTGGTTTGTGATTGTGAGAGTGATGGCATAATCGCTTGTAAAATAACCGATTATTCGATTATTTAATTGCGATAGATTCGTCGATTATTTTAAAACAATTCCATTACTTATAATTTTCAGCTGTTTATACTTAAACAAAACCAAAACATTGCAGATACCTACATGTTTCAAATTTGTTAAAACTATAAAATATAATCTTGAAACATATTTCATATTACGTAATATAAATATAATGTATATTTTCTGTACATATTACGTGGATAACGTGAAACTATACTAAACGACAAGATATGTTTTGGAAACGTTTTGGACCCATTTTATTTGTGAAACCCCTCACACATTTTTTAAATAGCGTAAATTATTAGAAATAAACAGAAAAAATATTTGGTGAGAATAGTTTTAAAAAAACATTTATAAATATGTAGCAACTGCCATCGACTTTTATTTATGGATTAGAACAAGACAATCGATTATTTTTGCCGATTATTTATTCGATTAGAAATAATCGTAATTGATTCTTACGAATTGCACAATTATCCGGTTATCCCATCACTAGACTGGTCCAGTTAGGTCGTGGGTTACTTCAATTTCCTGTACGTGACGACCAAACTTCATCCTGTCTAGTCGTTGCTGCCTGTGAGCTCGCTGCTTTGACAATGGAGGACGCATGGATACATTCGATACTGTCGTGAGATGGAAAGCCGAAGCGGCTCCAGAAAAAAAACTGCGGTGAGCACCTGTTAACAACTTGGGCGCGATATACACGCTTATCGAGAATTAAGACAAGCTGGGAGCGAGTGACGCATATTATTGGTTGCATGACCATCAGTTCTGTTGGTCCCTGTATTCCTGTTTACAATTGTATTCCTGTATTCCTGTTCAAACAACACCGGACACGTTTACTACACTGTGCAACGTTGATTACTGGCCGGCTTTCTACCAGTTTAACGCCGACTTGGAATCGGCCAAATCAAATGTTCCATCCTACCTAAAACAGTGTACAATACATTATCTTTATTTGAAAAATTCACACTTCTAAGTGTTACAGAGATCCGTATGACTACTACTGGTGAAGCAATATTTCTTCGCCCGTGTCTTCAAACAATACGGAAGTCACAACTATACGGCGAACTTCATACAACTCAGCTAAATCCAGGCGACTTAACATTACGTCGGTAGCAGCCAATGGGCTAAGTATTTCAGATACCGGCCAAAATCGTGCCATAATTTTTTGAGTACAGGTCCATCCCGTGAAATTTTAATACCTTAAAGACGATTAGTTCCGTTTACATAAATGTGTGCATAACTTCAAGGAAAATTGACTAAGCCTCAAAAAGAGAAATTCAGGTACTTTTTTTTTTTTCTAATCTTACAATACACAGTGCTAGCCGAAACTAGTCAGATTATAGGGTATTCACGGTAAAGTGAAGACATTTGATTTTAACCTTTGAAAAAAAAATATATATATATAAGTTACAGTGTACACTGGCATGAATGGCTTGCTGATATGTTGGCAGTTAATTAAAGGTATTTAGTTATAAAATTGGAAGTTGTAATGCGGGTGTTAAGTTTAAGTTCATGGCCACTGAAGTTGGTATTTCTAGTTTTACACATATTGGATTATGAACTGTAATATAAATGACACATTTACTTGTCTATCAGGATCCTAATTTCACTTGGATGGCGCATGACCAAAGTAATCAACCAGACCCATGCAATGTTAACCCATTCACACCCAGTGTACACAGTTGCGTACATTTCGCACGGGTACGTAATTTTTGGTCCTTGCTGCACACACTGTCAAGCTCAATGGCCAACGATCCTACCTGGGGGTTAAATATTCGCCAACCGTCTTACTTGTCTACGTTATAATTGGTTCACATAACTACAGTATAGCCGAACACATAGCCTGCACCTCATTGGCTGTGACTAAGAAACAAGACTTGTGTCGAATGAAGTGTAGCACGGATCATAAAATAAGTGGGACTGAAAGGGTTAAGTTTACGTGAGGCAGATGAACACAATCCGGGCAGGAATCCCAAGCAGGCTTGTTTGGTACTAGTTTATGATTTTCTATAGCACCGACCATGACTTTGCCCATTCTGAAACACGTCATACTTGGGATAATATGTTATGTGGTTAGTATGAATTCACTTCCATCCATAGTCCGTCTTTTGAAATATGAATAGTAAATACATACCTGAATTACGGACGTGAGTTCTGACAGTAATAGTAGACAAATGCATATAAATCCCAGATGGCGGAGGCCTGTCCGTTGTGACATTGCTAGTGTTGAATGAATAAAAAGTTCCTATAAAATGATTCCTTTTGAAAGGACTACAAGGAGAGCAGATGTCTTTCTTGAAGCATCGTCCGATTGAACGACACTTAGAACACCGTTGTTTGTGGGAGATCGGCAGAAGTGCGAAACGTCAGTATTCTCGGAATACGTCATTACGTATGATTCACCAAGCGACGAGAACGAAATATTCCCACGTATGTGCGAAATAAAAATAAAAAAATGAATACGAAGTGGTCTCCAGAAAGCAATAGACCAGTTCAATAACCAGATAGTTCCTGACTTGAGGATCAGCCAGAATCACAACGCAAACATTTCGAAACCGAGTGTCGTTGTCTAGTTTTACTGTTTCCCGGGTCACTCGAAATGCAATCGACCGTATTTAAGCATTTATTGTGAAAAAAAAAAACATGATATGGCTTACATTAAATATTTAAGAACACTGTACTGTTTTGTGACCTTTCAGGACGGTGTAATCTTGAAAATGAAACTCATGGTTATTTTATTTTTTTCCAGTATCTCAAACTTCGTTTCAACCAGACCGTGCGCTTGATGGGGTCTGTTCTCTTCCTACTGAAAATGGTAAGTAGATTCCTTTTTTTTTTTTTTGATCTTGAGTAAATAAATGATGAAGAATGTATTCTCTAAGACAGCATACATTGTACACTGCCATTAAATTCTGATTTTCTGATTTTTGTTTCCTCTAATAAAGCTATCATATTCCAACTAGATTAAAACTTTGAAGTCTAAACCAGCGTTTTAATTTGTATGAAATATTTTCAGCCTGCGAAAGGAATGAGTAATTAGGGTGTCGTGTGTAGTGTGTTTGGTTACGTTTGCACAGCTACACGCAGGATAAATGCTATAAAGGCCACATGATAGCTTGGTTGTATACTGGTTGTGGTCTGCACATGTTACCCACTTGCTACCCAAATACTTGTTTAATACTGAGAGCGTATGTGGAACAAGTCTTAGGCTCGCCTTCCTAGGCAAATGGACGTGGTTCCCCAGGAAACTTCACAGGCGAGGAGAGCTTTTTCACAGTATTTACGTTCAGTTTATCGTTTCACAAACATTCACTCGTTTATAAACGTTTATCACGAACTCCAGATAAAGGCTGTTCACGATAAAGTGAGCGCTTTAGAAATGAACATCAGAAAAATGTTACTGCCCCTGCATGCATATATTTTAACGGCCGCTCTGAGTGTCATTCAGCCAGTAAAGTTGGTTTCTATGGATGGAAAATAGTTCCATTTCTTAACGTCGAATTAAAGGTCTTAGGTAGTCATTTGTTATAACTGAAAATTATTTCTTTCGCGTTTTTTTTAATGCATCGAAGTGTAAAAATTAGCACATTTGTAATATATTTACTTTTCAACTAAGTACACAATTGCACTTGACCGACGCTTGAATGATGTAACGAGGCCCATGGCAATGTTACTTTTACATAAGGCGGAGGAATACTCGACGTGTGTACAAGTAGATCTTACACAGATCATTCAAAAGTGCTCATTTTACCGTGAACAGCCTTTACAAACTTATGAGATTGTTTGTAATGGAAAAAAAAAAAGATAGATAACTTAATATAACACGCTTATTAAGGACGCTATAAGCTCTTAAAAATTAGTGAGTAATATTATTTATTTTCTCTGATACAATGCCAAAGAAATACTTTTTTTTTTGGTCAGGGGCAAAATATATATTCAGTTGCCCCCCATAAAATATTTGAGACAAATGTCTCCATGCCCACCTTTGATTGTTCGCTCAACATACCACTTGACTATGAGGCAACGGAGAATTATTGTGTTCTACGACCCGACAGAAAATACTTTCTTCGCACGAAAGAGAGTTTTTATTATTAAAAACAATTTTAAAACTACTTTTCCTGTACGCAATAGTAAGACCAACCTGATTTGCATGTCGCTGGACGATCTGCTGTGTTTACCTTTGTTACGACAAGGGACTTGGCGTCTGAAAACTCTTCAGTCCACGACGCGACATAGCCTCAGGCTGAAGTAAGCGCCGAGAGTATACTGGCGAGCTCGCGGACATTAGAGCTTCGAGCGGCAGCCGTGTGGAGCAGTGGCGCCACTAGTGACATGTTCACCGGATGTGAGCCCGCGCGGCAGGAAGTCGGCACCAACCAAGAAGTTTCTTGACGTCCCCAGACTATTATCGAATGTTCTCCGGGCCCATGATTGGCCAGACTTAAAATAAAACGTGGTGGAGTAGGGGAAACTGCCCGACCCTAGAGTATAAAACATTGAGAGATGGTCGGTAGCCTTAGATACCGACTTTCCTCTTAGACTTCTCCACGAGTTAAGTAATTGCTATAATGTAACTTTGACCCTTCAGGTAGGAAAACAGGCAAGATGGCAGCTATGTCCGTCCATAACGATAGGGCGTTTTTAAACTACAGTATTTCATGATAGAATTTCTTAGTAAGTGGCTGATAGAATTTTTTTAGAAGCTTTCTTATGCTTAAAGTAACAGCCATTTTTGTGACCAAACGCGACTTATGAAACTCAAAAATATTATTAAGTAAAATCTTAATGATTTTGTAACTCAGCCATTTTGGGATAAAACTAGGGACTTTAGATGGCTGCTTTAATGCTGAAATGCACCGATGTTTTTAAAAGATGTAGTTATTTCTAGAAAAATAATAGGAAAATAAAGAAAATTAAGTAGTATGAATAATTTTCACGTGACCCGAAAGAAAGATATATAATGATGAGTAATTGTGGAACACTCGTTTAGAAAATCACTTTTCAGTGAAAATGTTAAAATTGTAGAATCTAATATTGTGAAAATAATTGGATTTTCTGTACCTTTGTATTGAAGCCTCTTTCTTCGTGAAACATTGTATTGAATCCTCTTTTTTCTTGAAACATTGTATTGAAGCCTCTTTCTTCGTGAAACATTGTATTCATGAATAATAAGTATTAGTAAAAGAAAAAGAAAACTTTCGCGTGAAAGTTGGTTTATTTAAGCCTGATAGCATAACCACATATAAAATATATAATATGTTAAGTTATCACCACTGTTTATATTTTGGGAGATTACTTATCCCATTCATTTTGGAATTTCTAAAAAGGAAAAATTCATTTTCTTCAATATCGTGATTAATAAAATATAAAATAATTTATCCTGGGTAAATTTGTATTTTTATTAGCCCACAATCAGACGAATGGCCATTCATATGTCAACACCTGCGAATAGTTGTATTTCACCTGGATATTAATTTTAAAACTAAAAGTCCGAAGCCCAAAATGAATCACGTTGTATTTTATATCAAACAAAGTATGCAATGTTTTGAGAGAGTTCATGTGTGTTCTTGCCAGAAATCCTTACACTTCGTGGCTCTGTCTTATACAATTATTTTTAAAATATTTTTCACTCGAAATGCTGGGCTGTGTATAAGCCTCCTTCCACGCTCTTTGAGAATGGCGTCACATACAAAACTTGAAATGCAACATAATTAATTTTATTCATCTAACAAAATAAACGCTTGAACTAACAAAACCTCTGCATTTGGCCGAAATAAATCAAGACTGTCAACAAAATATTAATTGAATCAACTGTATATATATTTGTTTGGCCACTAATTTGTTTGCCTTAGTACGAAAATACAGCTTGAAAGTTTGTTTGTTTTTGTTTTGAGAAAATTAGTGTTGTGGCAGTGTCTGTTAGTGCATTTGTTGATGCTCAATAATGGTATAAACTGTCAGTAATAAATCAAGTTCAAGAGGAACCTAATAAGTGAAGCTATAAAACTAGAAATACTTATTCTCGCACGTTGTCAAGTGTTTGCAGTATATGTATTTATAAAAATTCTAATTCTACAAGTAATTAACTTTAGTAGCGCTCGGGCGGATCTGATTATGTTCGAATCTCTATCGAGATTCGAAATTCGTTTTTATGTCAACCGGAACCCTTCATTGTACGTAGAGCTAAACAAATATTTAGTTGTACCAACCAAATCTTTGTTTGTGGCAACCAAATAAGAACGACAAAATAACTCGGATTCAACGACAAGATATTTTATTGCCCCTGTACAAATAATTAATGATGTAGCGCCAAAATAAACCTTGTTTGATTCAACAAAACCTTTTTCTCGGTGTGCAAAATGTTAGAAACTACGGGAGACGAAACAGCCAATTCGTGAGCAGTGTTATAGGCTGTTCACGGTGGAGCGCCCTTCTTAAAATCTACTTGATTGCACGTTGTGTATTCTTCCGCATTATGTAAAAATAACGTTTCCATGGGCCTCTTCACTTTATTCATGCGTCGGTCAAGTTAAACTGTGAAATTATTAGTAAAGGAAAATTTCGCAATTATGGTCTTTTATACACTTCGATTTATTAGCAAAAAAGCGAAATAAATAATTCAAGTCATTATAAATGGTTACCTATCACTTATTATTCAACGTTAAGATATGGAACTTCTTTCCCTCCATCGTTACCAACTTTACTGGGGACGTGTCAGTCAGTGCGCCTGTTAAAACTTACGCACGCAGGGGCAGTGACTTTTTTTTTTAAGGGTGATTTCAAAAGTGCTCATTTTGCCATGGACAACGTTTAGTCTGGCCTGATATCCGCCACTTGCGAGTATCTGGTAGGCAAGAGCATAGCCTGCCATTAGGTTGCATACATCGCAGGCAACGTTGCAAGTTTTCTCGAGAACTTTTCGTCTGAGAATGTCGTATCAAGGCGACGTTTTGTGTCCCTTTGATTTGCACGTGATCATTGAGTCGTGATCGGCAAAACCTCACGAGATAGCACACTTCCAGTGGTTAGTAACGTGGCACTCGCAAATTTCCCAACTTCCATGGCTTTGCATATGACCTATGTAACAATAACAATGTCAAATAAGAATGCGTAAGGAAATGACGTCTTCTGCGGTGCAGTGCCTCTGTGTTGAGTCAGTGTTCTGTTTCCAGATGCTGTACATTCCAGTTGTTATCTACGTGCCAGCGCTAGCCTTCAGTCAAGGTAAGGCTACATCGCAACTGATGAACTGCGGTGTCCATATGGTACACTTATATATATATTATATATATATATATATATATATATATATATATATATATATATATATATATATATATGGAATAGAATTTGCAGAAAAAAAGACCTCATACCCTCATACCAAATAATAAAAAATTTAGTTGTTAACTTTTGGGAAATAGCTCCGTCATGAAGTCAAATACGCCGCCATCCTATAAAAGTTTGACTGGCAAAATCTAAAAGAATAAATACAGAGACCTGCAAAATGCGCGTTAGAGTGCATTCGACCAACTTCAGTCATTTGCCATAAAATATATATCTGGCACTCCTCCGAGAACTCTTAAGCTAATAATATACGTTCAGTGGTAAAGTGGCCAATCTCTTTCGAGAAGATCAAGCAGATAAGTTACGTCGGTTACAGCGCAGCGGCCAATGCAACCACGAAACGTGGTCACTTGTTCATAAGGCAGTGGAGTCTATCATGTCAACGAAAGATAAAACGAATTTCGCACGTATCTACTAATACATAAAATTGAAGTGCCTGTCTGTTATTTCAAAATTGATACCAATATCTAAACGCAATGTGCTATTTTAGCAATGTTGAAGCACAAATAACTGTTTTTAGAATTTTGGTCTTTCTGTCTGTCTGGATGTCTGTCCAGAATAGGCTCCGAAACGGCTGAACCGATTTTGATAAAACTTTCTGATGTTGTAAAAGATATTTATACTTAAATTCTGCTTTTTTTCCATATCGATATCTCAAATGGTTCCAAAAAAATCGCGCAAAAGTGATATTTATTGTGAAAAAGGATTGTCGAAACAACAATACCTTTTGTAATCATTAACCACTTACAGAGAATTTATGAAACACACAGATCATATGACTCACTTCAGTATTAATTACTCTTTGTTTGTTTTGATTATGGAAATTATTATGTGTAAATTTCTATTGGCACTATTCACGCCTTATTTCGATATTCAATTTATATTTTAAAAATAAGTAAACAAATCCTAAAGTCCACGCGAACGAGGTCGCGGGCACAACTAGTTTAAAATTATTTCCTCTTAATTAATAAAAATACCTTGCCAGCACCACATGACTCACTCTGACTCTGGAGTTGTCTGATTGGCTGCTTCATGCTGCGAAGGTATGCCTATAGGCTGGGCTGTTGCCTGGCGAGTCGGTTGCCAGATGATGGTTGGCGAACGGCCTCCAACATGTTGCCGTCCAGTGACGCCATTTTGCTGGCACGTGCGACTGGAGTTCGGTGGCACAAACAACTGTTTCCTTAAGCAACTGTCTACGGGGCACCGCACCTGACTGTACAATGTGTAGACCCCGTTAAATAGTAGTACAGACACCATAAAAATTGTCAGAAAAGTGCGATTTATGATGTACATGAAAGACGAACGTATATTTTTCCAACAGTATAAAATATTTTACTAAAATAAACTTTTTTTTTTGTATAAAATTAATCGATCGATGAATCCGCATTTTTAACAACATTTAAGCGCATTGCCGTTTTGGATACCTCAGAAAGCAGAATTTACAAGAACATCTTCAAGAAAGATTGTCATAATATTTACTGTGATAATGTGTAATAAAATAATAGTAATCATATTTTGACCTTGTTGCGTCCTAAACCAAGGGCGTCGGAAGGCAGGATTTGCATAAGACCTAGCAAAACCACCAGAACACAACAAATGGCAAATCCATGCAAAAAACTATTTTTTCTGTACAATGTAAGGCTACATGATAGTTAGTTATAAACGAATTGTAACACAAACAAAGAGGTGTGGTAATACTCTTTACTTTGATTATCGTTTTTTATTCAATTCTTTCATAGTTCTTACAGGTGAAAAAAAAACTTCCATTTGTTATTATTCTTACATTACATTTTAAAAAGTGGACATTATTTTCCTCTCCCATATATAACAAATTTACTAAAACATTTAGATAAAAAGACAGGTTACCCAAATATAGAATAAAATGCAACCAGATACTCCAGGTACCAAATACATTCGCTATTATTCAGCAAATTTTTCATACAGGTCATGTTTATGCCCTTTAGTGGCCATTTTAAGCAGTAAAAACAAAAGGCCTTCACAAAATATATTGGGCAAGTGACCACAAAATACCATCATTACAAAATGGTGGCTTTATTTCTGTCGCACCTACATTTACTCTGAATATTACTAAATAAGTTTTTAGTTCCTACACCAGGGACTAACCATTTTGGTAACACATTCCTGGTCATCACTAATTGAGTCTGGTAACCTCACTGTTTACTGCATTTCTACTCGCGATCCCAAGTGGATGGTAGCAACTCCTAAGCAATGTCAGCCTTAACTCCCGCGAGTAAATGTAATTTTTGCAAAAGTCTTCTTAAACTTCGTAAAGTTTTCTCTTAAAACATTTACCAGTCATAAATACACAGAGCCTCGCATATCTTCTAATGGGTTACAAAAGGTTAAGACCATAAGTATTGCATTTGGTTACAAATGGTCTCGATTACAAATGGTTACAAGTGGTTACGAGTGGTTACAGCCACCTAACTTCTTGGTTACGACATGGTCACCATTCTCCTAACAAGTTTACAAAATCCCTGGTTACAGAAGGCTAATGTTGGCTAAAAGGCCAACATTTCGCAAAACTTTAAAAATACTTTTAAAATTCCGGCCAGCATGGCCCTCGCCTAACGTCAAAGTAACGCGAGGGATCTGTTCGCTTGAAGAGCCTACATGTGTGTATCAAATAAGACTGCTACTTATTTCTGGTAGAAGCTCGCTTCCTCGAGGCCGCTGAACTGACCCTGAAGGCAGCGTGCACCGACATTAAATACACAGGTCCGCCCTCCTGCGCTACCAATCAAATTAATTTCCCCTCAAAAACCCCGCATTTCCAAGAAATCGTTGGGCTTTCAATTACTCCTAGGAGGGATCAAGCTAATCACAACCAATGGTGGTTGTCGTTAACAATGTGGTGAACCGACGCAGCGGACACTTATTTCCCTTGGGAGTCTAACTAATTGAAAAATCAAACACCAATAATATTACAGTATGTCATCAAACTTCCCGTCTCTTGACCAAGTTGCCGGAAACGGCCGTAACCAGACGTCACTGTTTGGGCGGCGCACGCACCATGGCAGGCAGTTCTCAGCGCTTGCCGTCGACGGTGCTGCGCTCCGGTGACGAATCGCTGAAACACCAGTCCGCTACACACTTCTCTGCCAGGTCTGGTTGCTGCCGCACGTGAAAATGTGCACGGACATTAACAGTTATTTCCTCGGCACCCCAGGTTTTTCAAAGTCTTTTTGAAGTGACGTGAAGCCGGCGAGAACATTACAGGTGAGTTATATTAGAGTTTCAAGTCGCATCGGAGGTTTCTAAACATCTAAATCAACGTGCGAAAGTGTTCGTCGTATCGGACAATACGCAGCGCAAACCGCAACGGAACACAATAAGTATTTTTTTTTTCGAATGGGTGAATGTCGACAAGGTTCGCCTGCTAGTACATAATTATTTTAATTATTAGAGGGTGTGTGCGACGTAATCCAACCCGTTAATTTTAAGAGTGTTTTTATTAGTTTCAAGTTGATAGTTATTCCAAGACGTACAGTGACGTGACGCTGCCCGTCACAATATATCATATCAATACGTCAGTTTCAGCCATAACTGTTTGTGAGAAATGGACGCACATAAAATCAATTATAAAATTTATTCCCTACATTATTATAATTTTCTTACACACAATCATGGTAAACATTATGGCGATATTCTATGACGAAGATCTTCTTGCAAAATCTGCTTTCTGAAGCATCCGGAATGGAAATATGCGTAACTTTAGTTGAAAATACAGACTATTTTAAACAATTAATTTTTTAAATTTAAGAAGTATATTTTAGTAAAATATCTTATAATGTTGAAAAATATTTACATTCTTCTTTCATATACAGCAAAAATCGCACTTTTCTTACAATTTTATGGTGTCTGTACTACATTTTTTTATTGAGTTCTTCACATTATATAGTCAAGTGCAGTGCTCCACAGGCAGTTGCTTTTCTTCAACCTTAAATACGCTGTGTCTGAATGTTGCTACATTTGGAAGGCCTCATGATAATGTCCAAGATAATACACGTTATAGAGCATATGAAATATATCATAAAATCAAACATATTAATGAACGTGTAGAGGTGTTGGTTAACGGCACGTGTTTGGACCTGTAAATGTGCGAATACTCCATGTTCGTGTGCTAGTGACTGTCCGTGTATACTGGACAAATTTGACGTGTCTTCCGACTTCCTCCCATGTGCTGGATATATTAGATATTTTAATTTCCCGCGCTGCCGTCTATCGTGGTTTTCGCAGTTGTTACCGCTGGATCATTCACTGGATCACAGAGTTGGCAACCCTGTGCTGCCGAGAGGAGGCAGTCAGTTGTTCGTGAAATATCATGGCGATGAGTAGTGTCAATCGGGCAGCCTCTCTTCCAATCGATGTTTTAATTTCGCATCCGAAGTTATTCGATGCCATTACACGCTGTTTCCGACCCAACTTCTGCGTTAATACATTACGCTGCAAATCAATAGTCCGATAGCATACCCGTGTTTTATGGAAAAAGATTTAAAAATCCAGTAACCTATCTCATTAAGGTGGAAGAGTGTGCTAAGATGTTGTAATGTCGGAAGCCGAGATACTGAAACACTTGTGTTGGAGATGGCGTTCAACAGCTTATAATAGGTGAATAATACCTAGAAGCGAAATTAATTACTATCTAGGTGGGTCAAGAAAATTTACGAGAGGAGCTGGCTCTACTTGAGGAGCAGATGTGTCGTTCCGGCCAGACAGAGGAATTGGTATTTGAGAAATGAGGACGGCTGTAGTGCCACTGGAATGAAGACGGGGGAGAAATTGGGATTACTCTTAGAAAACTTACAACTCACTACATTGTCCTCCCATACTTTCTACGTGAGAATGCCTATCTAAAATAAACCGCGCTGGTGCCTTGGGATCGTACCAGGGGAGCCCTAGGAGTGGGAGGTTAATGTCGAACTACGGTAGCAACCTGAGGTTCCACCCGAGCATTCTCAAACACAGTTTTAATTTATTTTGGAGGAATATGAAATTTGCTAATGTATATACTCGTAGTCACGTGGAGAGATGAGAGACCGGGAGTGTTTGGTATTCCAACAGAATTTCTGATCGTCACTCGTACTTATTATTTTGGATCTCACTGGACTGCTTATAGACGTTTTATCTCAAATTAGGTTGCATATACATTCCAATAAAAGGCCAGTGTGTGGAAATAAGTACGTTCAGTATTCTATAATGCCACAGGACTTCTAATCTGTGACCACCCCTTCTTTACTTTCATTTACCGTTTTTGCGGGTTTTTAATGTGTTTGTTATCTCTTTGCAGTGACTGGAATCAACCTGCACCTAATAACGCCAATCGTGTGCGTTGTGTGCATATTCTACACCACTCTGGTGAGTAACACACGCAAATCATTAAGCAATAAAATTAAGTAATTTGTAAACAATGTCGGGAGACTCGAGGTAGTGTAGCATGGCGACTGGTGAAAAGCCATGCTGATTGACTTCAATATCATTAATAATTTTAACTCCATTCTGAGCCCCACCAAGGCAAACCGGGTTCAATCCCCGGCCGGGTCACTCCCAGATTTTCGCATGTGGGAATCGTGCCGGACGATGCCGCTGGTCGGCGGATTTTCTCGGGGATCTCTCGTTTCCCCCGCCCTTGCGTTCCGGCGCTACTCCATTCTCACTTCATTTCGCCCTCATCAGCTCTCAATACCTCGTTATTAAGAGCCACCCAAAACTCTCAATTCATGTCAACTCAACTCACTTCATGCAGTATGAACCTCTAAACCCAGCGCAATGATGCTTATGTGAAAACAAAATTAAAGACTGTACAATACACGAGTTAGTGCAGAAAGGAACGGGGATCAGCTGTATATATCCCGCAGGTTCACTGCATGCCATGCCTTACACCAATTGCAGACTGGTTGCCCGGCCTCTCCCACCCCTATGCCAACCACCTGACCCTACATCTAATATGGCGCCTATTGCCCAACATAGAAACGAGCATCTAGGCCCGATTCCATAACGAGCCCACCAAGCAGATAATCCAGCCCGAGAGCAAGAACCTTACCTGTTTGTCAGAAAGTCAGGGACTAGCCCACAAGGTATGGTTCCCCTAAGTTGGTAACTCAGTGGCACATACCTTACAGCAATTACAGTCTGGGCTTCCGATGTTCAAATACCCGCCAACGTGCAAGCACCAGACAGGCCACAATGCCCGGACGAGTGTCATAGTTATTCCCGCTGGATGCTGCAACCGGTAGACCTAATTATGCTTTTCCACCCACCTACACAGACAGAATAAAAATACCTGAGAGCTGAGTGTTTTCTATTGGCCCTGAGTCCCACAGGACTTGTTGAATGAGCGGAAGTCTAATGCCTCACGTAATTAACTCATGCTTGTATGCCGTCCTTTTTGGTACTGGACTATAGCTGAAGACCCAGAAATTTTGCGACTTCATTTGAGGACAAGCTAGACTTCAAATTCATGCACATTTGACATTATTTTTCCATTGGATCGCAGTTTATAAGACACACCTTGGACAAATTTGAGTCAATAAATAACCTGCAGGATAAATAAGACCGAATCCCATGCTACCTGGTTCGGAGTATCATCCAATGATCAACTAACTCAACTAACTGAGGCCCCTAGTAAACAAAGCACTGTCGAGTCTAGATTGCTGTCACACAAATCCATGTGATTTCTGGGTCTCTAATGGCAGGTTCTGCACTGATTTGGTAAATTTGAGAACAATTTCTTAGAGACTATTCTACATGCCATCGAACAAGCTATTTTTTTTTTTGCAGGGCGGTCTGAAGGCGGTCGTGTGGACGGACACGCTCCAGACGGTCGTCATGTTCGGAGGAGTGTTGATTGTCCTGGTGCTGGGCACCATCGAAGTGGGCGGCGTGGCTGCAGTCCTTGACAAGAGCAGACAAGGCGATCGCCTCGAGTTCTTCAAGTGAGGCCTTCTGTTACTTCACATATAGGCTGTTCACGTAAAATGGGCACTTTTGAAAGCCCTGCTTAAGTTCTACTTTTATGCGTGTTGAGTATTCTTCCGCCTTATATAAAATTAATACTAACATGACCATATTACTTTATTCATGCATTGGCCAAGTGAAACTGTGAAATTATTAGGAAAGTAATTATTTTACAAATCTTCTCATTTTTACACTTTGTCGCATAAAAAAAAACAAAAAGGGAAATAAATAATTTCAGTTATCACAAATGGTTACCTAACACTTTTTGTTAAGCGTTAAGATATGGAACTACTTTCCATCCATCGTTACCAACTTTGCTGGGGGAATGTCACTCGGTGCACCCATTAAAATAATATGCAGTCAGGGGAAGTGACTTTTCCTAAGGTTTATTTCATAAGTGCTCACTTTATCGTGAACAGTCCTTACCAACGAAACTGCGTAATATTTAAGAATATTGAAGCGAAACTGTGGCGTGTATAGTGAAACTCCAGCCACACACGCTAACAAAATGGACTCACTGGCCTATACTGTGGTGGAACGTCGACCACCAATCAGTTCCTGGAGCCTAACTTGCCAGACGGCTGCCCGGCTAATGTTGAATAGTCCGTAACGTGAAACAGCCCATCAGTAAGGACCCCCTGATTAACGCGAATTGAATTCCATGCATGCCATATTTCAGTATACAATGTGCACCTCTGCATTTATCATTTCTTTACTGACCGCGTTTCTTTTTGAGAAGACAATATGGTCTCCGACTGGACCAATCAGAATCGGCCGGGATTACTCAGGAAACGAATGCATGTGATACGCAGACGCACATAAGAAACATAGCTGTTAAAATCGTTCAATCTATAAAGTATGTTTGGGTTAAATTGTTTTGAAATACATACGAACGGGAACTATTTTCGCGAAAATTGGATGTCCCTGCCAGTCAGACTCTAGGCCCATTTCCATATCTTTGCATGGCGAATGAGCAACAGAGCGCATTTACTTGAAATGAATCGCCAAGTAATTTGGCTTCTGTATACTTAGCTATTGTGTGCTACCGCTCAGGAGATAATATGTCAGTAATGAATAAGTGTTGTTTGTGGTTGGTCCACAGTCTGGACTTCGACCCAACGACGCGGCACACCTTCTGGAATGTGTGCATCGGCAACTACTTCAGTTGGTTGGCATCTTGCTCCGTCAACCAGGCCATGGTGCAGCGCTGCCTCGCCATGCCCACAGTGCGCAAGGCCAACATGTAGGTATATCCTCTATCTCTCCCCACCCCCTCCTTTTACAATGCTCATTCTTAACATCCTCCCCTGTCAACCAAGTCAGGGTGCAGCACTGCCTCGTCAGGATCAGCATGTGCAAGACCAACTGTAGGTATACCATCTCTCTCTATTTCTCTCCCTCCTTTCCAACTCTCCTTCCTTCCACACTGCTCTGTCAACCAAGCCAGCATTCCCCAAAACTAAGTCAATGCACAGTCGAGCACACTGGGCCGCAAATCGCAGTTAATGGGGTACCACCATGCTTAATTTTATCGTGAAAGAAGGATAAAGCACAGACGCTGTAGTTGTATGTGTGAGTAGACTAGTGTAATTCTCTTTTTTTTCTTTTCGGACAGCATGATGGTTTCAAAAGTGCATAGTTCCAGATGGGCCCTGAAGATCAAAGAGCCGATTTAGGTATTGCTTTGCGGGGGTTAAGTGTAATGGCCTCCTAGAGGTTAGGATGGAGAGGCCAGTGCCGATTCCACCGGGAAATTTTTCAACAAGGCCATGGTGCAGCGCTGCCTCGCCAAGCCAAGCATGCGCACAGCCACCATGTAGGTGTACACACACACACACACACTCACTCTCTCTCTCTCTCTCTCTCTCTCTCTCTCTCTCTCTCCCGCCTTCACTCCATTCTTCCTTCTTGCTTGCTAAATTCTAGCTCCTGGTTTGTCCGGCCCTCGTTTACAATTTGAGGACTATGTTCGGCTGTAGCTCGAGCAAGAGTTCTTTAATAATTCGAAGTTTGCACATTTTCACACATTTTCCAGGACAAGCTGGCAGCAAGTGAAGTGGCATATGGTCACTACTACAGTAACACAAATTCTATCTCTGTATTCACGCTAACCGCCGTACTATTTATCAACGTATCACAGAACACATTAACTTGTTATTGACTGTTTGCCAGCCATGGAGTGCAGAGATGACCGTGCCCTAATCAAATGTTGTTCACTATATTATGTAGTATGAAATACACTTTATCTTGTTCGGTATAGCAATAGCAAAAAAAATTGCAAATTTTATTATTGATTTCCTTTTTTTTAAGTCCCTGAATAACATCAGCGAAATCTTGAGAGAATATCCATGGTAATTTTATCCTTAAGTACGAGAAATATTCGTCCTTGGGATACCTGAGCTACACTTTGGCAAAGGCCTTAAAGCGTTGAAAATTTCTTTTACCTGTAAACAAAAATCGAACAGATATAGATCTATTATTTCGCTAGTGTTCAATTGGGTTTTGCATGGTCATTACAGCTCAAAAACAATAATTTTACTGGCTGAAAAAATATTTTTTCTTTTGTTACAACTAGGAACACCTGATTTTTGCGAGAAAAAAAAGTTCCACGAGGAGACTACTTCAAAATCCTGCGTGAACAACTACAATTTTCCTTTATTTACTGGTCGCGTGTCTTTGTAAGACGTTTGGTTTCTTTACTGGGCCAATCAGAATTAAGTTGCTCCGGTACTTAACATCTGGAATTAATAAGCAGGTACATAAGACGCGTAGTAACTGCACTCATCCAATCTCGAAAGTGGACCAATGCCAAAAGATAAAAATAAAAAAAATAAAAAATCAGGAACTCATTTTCGAGAAAGATTTGTATCCCTTTTTATATATAAGAGGCCCGGAAATTTCGCGGAGTCTTTGGCAGCAAACTAGACACAACAATCGAGCCTCAGTTAGTTGTTCATTGGGTGACTCTCCAGTTTTACCCCAAGGTCCAGTGGCACAGCATTAGGTCCTTGTTTTATCGCAGGTCAGTTATTGGAATAAAAATTCGCCCAGGACGTGGCTTGCAAACTGCGATACCACCGAAAAAGAAAGTAAAACGTGCATTTATTTGGAGTCTAGCTGGTTACCAAATAAATTCGCGGAATTTATAGCTCGCTAGTTACAACTACTCAAAAGAATCAAGTGACCTAAATTATTTTGCACGACGAAATTCAACACACGGCATCTCATAGCCTGATGACGAACCAATAATGGAAGTTTCGCGGTACAACAGGCTTGTCCGGTTCATTTTGAACCAATTAAGATGATGTTGAGTGTTAATGTAGAGCCCAACACAGCTGGGGTTACTGCAATGATGGATATAGATAGCTCGCTTCTAACTTATCCCGAGTGCATGTAAACGTCTGCAGACCTCAAAATTTTAACACTTTCACTGCTGCTGACGAAGGAACCGGAATTTTCGCGAGTTCAGTCACTACTATGTTAGACATTCAAACACTTCTGCACATTTCCTTGTTACTTTTGTTATTGCCACACTCGTTTCTTGACAAGCCCTTCAGGAATGTGGGCTAGTAACACACGTGTATAAAGAGACAGAGAGAATCACATACAACCTAGTATACAGAACTAAGTGTTCATCATGAAGTCATCGACCAATGAACAAATGACAGAACCTGACAACTGTCGAGTTTCGCCTAGCCGTCAAATGACAGAACCTGACAACTGTCGAGTTTCGCCTAGCCGTCAAATGAACTCACGAAATTTCTCGCTCTCTCTCTTAACATGTGACGTCGCCTTCTGTGGCTGTGGCTGAGCGGTTAGACTGCTCGCCTGCCACCAAGGTCAACCTGGTTCAATCCCTGGCCGGGTCACTCCCGGATTTTCACGAGTGGGAATCGTGCCGGACGATGCCACTGATCGGTGGCTTTTCTCGGGGATCTCCTATTTACCCCACCCTTGCTTTTTGGCACTGCCCATCTCTCATCTCATTTTATCCTCATTGGCTGTCAAGACTTCGTTGTCAAGAGCTGCCGAAATCTCTCAACCCAACTGAATTCAGCAGGGTCATAAGGATGTTGCCATGTTTTTGCTAAGATCGCATTCTGTGAATGTATTGGTGATTCAATGCCACACTACCAGCAGTTTTCAAGTTGACTGCACAGTAATAAAACTTCGGTAGCATTCAAAGTGGAAATTGGTCAAAATAACAGGATGGGCTGTAAATTAAGTTACCAAAAAAATTTTGATTGTGGCAGTGTCAACTCGGCATTGTATTGGTAGCAACTGGGTCCGATATGCCATTGCATTGTTCTGTGCTTACCTATTGTTAGAGACACCCGAATTTCGCGAAAGGAATTAGGGCACTCCTGTAATGTACTTCTGTGATTCGTCAGCAGACACCTAAGATGCGTAACACGTAATTCATCCAATCAGGAAAGTGGATCTGAACTAATGTGTTACTAAATACAAATGATCATGAAATCTTTCTCGCGAAAATCGGGTGTCGCTACCTATTGCGTGACCGCGATATCCATGTTACACGACCACGAGCGAGATGCAGTTTGCTTGCAGAACCATCATGATCCTGGCCGTCGGCATCGTGTGCATCGTGTCGATGAGCTGCTATACCGGGCTCGTCATCTACGCCACGTTTGCCGACTGCGACCCTGTGACTACCAAGGTACTGGGCTCATCTTAACTATGTCTCTTGGCGTTTGTGTAGAGTAACTGACAGAGATAATGATTATCATGAAAAGGGACCCATGGTTGGCTGAGTTGAGTAGTGACCGACCTCACAATTCTGGAGTCCCCTGATCGATGCCAGACCCTGGCGAGCTGTAAATTCTAGGACGGTGTAGCTTTCATGTGGTGAGTGGAGACTAGGAAATTTCGCTGGTTCATTCGGCAACAAGTAAGACTCCACAATACTTTGTTTACTCGAGATTCAGTTAGTTGCTCATTGACTGATGTTCCAGTTTCACCCCAGACAAGGTAACATGGGATTAGTTCCTTGTTTCCTTACAGGTTAGTTATTGGCTTAGATTCGTCCAGGGCGTGGCTAACACACTTCCAGCATATTCCTCCGACTCACGCAAACAAAGATTAGAAATTTATACAGGATGGCCAACGCACCGCATTCGTACGCACTCAGTTTTGTATAACAACAAATTATTATTAGGCATTACCAACACACCTATTTTCTCCCTGTATTTATTCATATTATTTATTAAATGAAATGTTATAATTTAGGGAAAAAATTTAAGTAAAAGTTCAAATATAACCGAAAATAAGGTATTTTTATGTCACAAGAAGTATAAATAGCTTGTGACACATGGATTATTTAGGAAACAGCCATATATGTCTTACATGAGTGATTTTCCACAGGTCTGATTTAAAAAAGGGCGAAATAACCACGATCGGATTATAGTGGTTATTGTGAGAAAAATTGGCTGATTACAACAAAACGGAACATTTTGGGAGTTCAAGTTTATATATTTATTTATATGCGAAGTTTTCGACCTTCTGCCGGATTACAAAAAACTGTGTAAATTCTATTTTAAAGTATACAATATATAACTATTTCTTACTAGGCATTACCAACACACCTGTTACCTCACTGTTTTTATTTTTATTCATTATAAATGAAATATTGTAATTTGTAGATAAAATACAAGTCAAAGTTCAATTTAACCAAAAATATGGAACTTTTATGTTAACACAAGTAAATATTACTTTTGATGCATGACATATTTAAGAGCCAACCCATGTAAAAAAATTTACAGTTGGTATAGTTTCACATTAACTTGAAAATATAATGAAACGGCGAGCAGCGTATTAAATTTAGGAATAAAGCATGAAATATTATTATTGAAGTAATATATTATATAAGCTAATCTCCAATTAATGATAAACGGCACAACCATTTGTATCTTGAATGATATTAGTGTTAATAAACTAATAATATACTAACTGTAAATGTAAAGATGGCTTATTAGTACATGGTTTAATAACTTAAAACAATACGTATAAATTTGCCTTTAACTGTGACGCAAAAATGCCTTCATAAGATCAATAACAAAATTTCTGTGCTCTAAGAGATAATAAATCAATTGAATCAATATTGCCTGTGTATGATTGTAAGAAGAGCTGTAGAATACCCAACTAAAATGTCACTAACGATTTCTCATCTTCCATCATTGCTCCGAGAATAATAAAGGGAGTCAATATCTAACAATGTAATGATGTGTTCAAATTATTATTTACGTTTTGTCGAGCTAAAAATTTCAACAAACCTTATGAAAAGCAATTCGTGATTAAAATAAGGAAAATATATTACTTTTGTGCACCTTTCCTCTTACACATTTTAATTATATGTTATATTTTAAAAACCTATTTACATCGTTGATCACTGTTTCGTATACAGTAACAAGAAATATAGGGATGAGTAATGGTAATTGCAGCAACAATTTACATAATATATTAAAACAAGACATACACGAGTTGCAAAGGCTATGCGGCCGCAAGACTTGCCATTTACTGCACGTACTAACTTCAGCCATTGCCTATTGTCTCAAAGAGCACACCGCATTTTCTACTGCTTGAAACTTTAGTAATACATTTGGCAACACTGGAACCATCTGCCCCCTTACCGGATACGTATGTTAGGCAACAGTGGTGCTTGGCGAGTCGTCTTGTCTCTTTTTTCCACTATTTTAGGCGAAATCAAGTCCTTTTTATGCCAGTGCGATTTTTCTCGGTAAGTCCATGGAAATATTCAGTTTTACAAAATAAATTTAGCAGTGCTCTAAATATGCACACTTTAACATTAACTTAACATACTAAATATCTTTTTGGTTGAACGAAATGTGATCAACAATTAAAATTAACACTCTTTAAACTACATAAATAGCAATTGAACTGACAATCCTTTTTCAATTTGAGCGAAACTCTATTTCATTTGGAAAAACTATCTATACTGAATGAAGAGCTTCAATAAATAATTCGTGATGCAGCAGCACAAATCTCCGAATACATAACCGCTTCATGTATATGTCTCGGGTTCAGGAGAAATTTGATGACGACTCAAAAGCTTATTTGACGCAGTTAATGTATTTTAATTCAGTACTTACTGTCTTCAATAATGATAAAATTAAATACTCATGACGTATCGAGCAATATAGTTCTACCTCTCAGCAGTGCAGTTGTTATACTACTGAGTCAAGCAGTGCACTCCTTAATGTGAAAATTTATACAAATGTACAGCTTTAGATATTGATAAATTTAAAATGTTATAAATTTAGTGGGCTATATTCGAGAACGAATTCTCTATCCCAAACACTAAGACGCTTACTATATGTCCAATTAAATACACAAAGAAGAAGGTCTGCAGGTGTTCCAAATTTACTGCACTGCAGTGTTTTCTGTTTCCTGCTGTGTTGTTAAATTTGCCTGAAATCCTTTCTTCACCGAATGATCAACCACGCCAGCCTCTCTAAGAGACCACACATCGCCATCGATTTTGTCCGCGAGGGGGAAAGCTTTTCCGCGTTATACTGACGACGTACACGGACGCGATGCCCTGCTGTGCTATGTGCAGAAGTGGCCTCTGGTTGAGGAAATTCTCTCGCTTGCTGACTTCGTACTTGGCTGCCGTCGAGACATGCAGGACACTCGTGCAGAGAAATGCAGAGAAAATTTCGGACAGAAAAAAAATGTAAATATTGTGACTTAACTTTATAGGCTGTTCATGATAACATGAGCACTTTTGAAAGCCCTGCTTAAGATCTACTTGTATGCACGTTTGGTATTATTCCACCTCATGTAAGAATATCATTGTCATGGACCTAGTCACTTTACTCACGCGT
Organism: Dryococelus australis; assembly: GCA_029891345.1. Taxonomy (NCBI): domain Eukaryota; kingdom Metazoa; phylum Arthropoda; class Insecta; order Phasmatodea; family Phasmatidae; genus Dryococelus; species Dryococelus australis. The sequence goes on along the minus strand of CM057003.1, from coordinate 18,843,155 downwards.
CGGTCAAGTGAAACTATGAAATTATTACGAAAGTAAATATTTAACAAATATGCCCGTTTTTACAATTCAATACATAAAAAAGCCTAAAGAGAAAGAAATAATTTCAGTTAACACAAATGGTTGCCTAACACTTTTCATTCGGCGTTAAGATACGGAACTACTTTCCCATCCATCGTTGCCAACTTAACTGGGCGCATGTCACTCAGGGCGCCTGTTAAAATATCTGCAGCTAGGAGCAGTGACTTTTTTCAAAGGATGATGTCGAAAGTGCAACATCTACGTGGCTGGCGGTTACCCTGGAGGTAACCCTGCCAAGTACTGACTGCACCCGAGGCTGTTTAACTATGGCGATCAGTAGACCACTAGGTTGCTAGCACGGTATGCCCACCGACAGAACATGGAGCAATTTTTTTTTTTTGGGGGGGGGGGGGGGAGCAGATATAGCTCATGTTCGGTTATTCACAGGAACGTGTAATCCAGCATACACGTTACTTAACGAGCAAAATTTCCGTTTGCCTTATATGTGAAACGGCACATTTTATTGTAAAATTCTAAAAGGTTTTCGTTGCATGTCAGCAGCCACTGACTACGTGGATAATAACTCCAGTACATATACGACCAAGCATTCTAGTCTGAGAATGTCAGTAAACTGCAGATTATTTTTGCACCTGGAAATAAACCTTCTATTTTGCATTAGAACATTGTACATTGGTGCATTTTTCAATCCCCCCACATACACGGGAACAGGTCATTCATGCACCGGCTGCTGCCCCCAGTAAGGATTCATTCTCCTGTTCGGTTTTGCAGCACAGAATCAAGCCACGGTGATTCTCGCATTTTTAGTCTTGATTCAGAGAATTTCAGGGCATCGGGTAAGCTGATGTCTAATGACACACATAAAACAACCCTGAACCTCTATGTGGTTTAGTCTGCTGTCAAATTACTAAGTGAAATTGAATTTGTATAGTTGCAGGTATCATCTAAATAATGTTAACATAAATGGTCGTACAACAGAATTGCTTGTTATATTCCTGTCTGTGATTGTATATGCTACTGTACATTTGATTGCTGCAGTAGAAGACTGTTCCTAATACAACACGAATAGTAACTCAAGCAGAAAAACGTCAACAATATTTTGCTCATTCCCACAACAATCAGGATATTAAAAACCTAACATAGTGTTCTGTCGCTAGTACTGAACAGTTTTGTAATCGGGTTTGAGGTCAAAAGCGACAGAGCAGTTTGTCAATTTATTACAATTCTAGTTGTTGTTGGAACAATTCAAATATTATTGAAGTTGTTTTGTTGGAGGTACTATTTGTTTTTAGTTGGAAACCAGTGCTTCGCTGTAGCTTCCACATATAGAGTAGCAAAAAATACAGACATGAATACAACACACAGTTCTTTTGGTAATGCTATTCATGTTAACAATATTTAGACTGTACTTACAACCCTTCAGTAGACTGTCCCTATTTTAGTATAGGCTGTTCACGATAAAGTGAGCACTTTAGAAATCAACCTTGGAAAAAATTCACTGCCCCTACCTGCAAATATTTTAAGGGGTGCAGTGAGTGACTTGTGTCCAGTAAAGTTGGCAACGGTGGAGGGGAAAGTAGTTCCATATAGTGTTAGGTAACCATTTGTGATAACTTAAATTATTTCTCTTGCTTTCTGTAATTTTTAATGCATCGAAGTATAAAAATTAGCAGATTTTTACAATATTTACTTTTCTAATAATTGCACAATTTCACTTAACCGACGCATGAATAAAGTGATGAGGCCAATTGCAATATTAATATTTTATAAGGCGGAAGAACACACAACGTGTATACAAGTATATCTTAAGCAGACCTTTCAAAAGTGCTCATTTTCACGTGAACAGCCTATACGAAGCAATACCAACACACCTATTTTTACACTGTTTTTCTTTCAAAGCAATCATAAATGATATATTATTATTTATAGATAAAACAGAAACACAGTTTCAGTTTAACCGAAAATAATGTTTTTTTTTGTGTTAACATAAATGTAAAACGCTTGCGATACAAGACATATTTAGGAAAGTACGAAACACGTCATCCAGTATGTGATTCTTCAAAGGTTTGATTTAAAAAGAGTGAAGAAACCACGAGTAGGCTATATAAAGTGGCATGTAATAATAACCGAATTATTTTCATAGAAAAAAATATTTATTACGTTTTGAGTTCTCCTCCGAAAATTAAGCCGACCTTCCATGGCGCAGTCGGTTGGTGCACCATCTGGGGTGCGGGAGGCTCTGGGTTCGAATCCCGGGTAAGGCATAGGTGTTAATTTAAGTTAGGTTATAAGTCAGTCTGTAAGCCGTCCTCTGCTAAGATTTCAAGCATGAAACTGGGGTCTTTAAAAAGCCCTTTATAATACAATTCCGAAAATGCAGGGAATTTCATAATGTCCATGAATATACTTTGGTGATAATTATATTGTACAAGACCATGTAATACGATATGAAAATGCAGTGCAATCATCATTGGGCGAAAACCATTACTAATGAAAGATAAAGACTATACAAACTGTGGCAGATCCTTCGGGATTGAATATTTCGTGACACACAGTAACATCTTGGATATATATATATATTTTTATTGAATTATTATTCTGCTCAGCTTTGCTATCGAGCTACATTTGAGTTTCAGTAATGTCAAGTATTATAACATTGATGTCTTGAGAACTACATAAAACACAAAGTTGGCTTGAAAACCAAATTATGTACTAATTGTTTTAAAAGGAGCAATATATAAAATACCGTACATATTCCTTCTAAAAACTACGTGTGGTTTCTAAATTTGTAACATAAAAAATATTTAACATTTTCCTTCTATAAATCATGTTTGGTGAGTTTATTTATAAACATTGTTTAGTTATTCATTAAAATACAAAATATAGACCATTCAATTTTACCTGTGAAAAAATAATGTTGTAATTTACAGTAGCTGACTTAACAACTACTTGGCACACTAAACTGTACGATCCATCAATTTCTTACTCAAAATACAACCCAGCTTGCGACAGTAGGATGTGCGGTAGAGTTCATGCTCGCGCTCATATTACGCGTAATCTCGACGTTATGATCTCCCCACTCATGCCACGGGCAGCCGCTTTGAAAAATCACCAGTCGCGTGGAATATAATCCATGTAATCCAGAGTGAATAGGTTATTCCCGCAGTTGCGAATGGCCACTTACTATGTCTTAGTCGGTTATCTGCTCGCAATCAGTACATTTCTAGGCGCTTCATGCGTAATAAGACAATTCAATATATAGAGGTCATTGCTAAACATAAGTTAAGAAGGTAACAAAACGACAACACAAAGAACGAGACATCAAAAAACTAGGCAGCAGCGGAGATCGCAGCAGTCGTGAAATCATAGAGAAGTGAATTATAACAAATTAAATGGCAAAAAGTAGTTGAAAGCAACCACTAGAAATAATGACCACAGTGAAAATCAGCGGAGGTTAATTAAACAAGATTATATAACAATTTATTTTTAGTTAAGAATTTTAATATAACATTACAAAATTGCGATCGTAGCGGAAAAAAAATTGGATTAGAAAATAAAACAAACGGACGTGAACATATATGAAAGAAATAATAATACAGGAAAATACTTCAGAAAAACAGAACGATTCAGTTATGATAAAAAAAAAATTACAAACTCACATTATACCAAAAAAAAAAAAAAAAAAAATAATCGGAAGACCGCAACAGGAACGACACGTGGCCACTAATTTCCGGGACCTGGAATTCAGAGCTTGACAACCTTGCTCAAGAGCGTCACGTGGCCACTAATTTCCGGGACCTGGAATTCAGAGCTTGACAACCTTGCTCAAGAGCGTCACGTGGCCACTAATTTCCGGGACCTGGAATTCAGAGCTTGACAACCTTGCTCAAGAGCGTCACGTGGCCACTAATTTCCGGGACCTGGAATTCAGAGCTTGACAACCTTGCTCAAGAGCGTCACGTGGCCACTAATTTCCGGGACCTGGAATTCAGAGCTTGACAACCTTGCTCAAGAGCGTCACGTGGCCACTAATTTCCGGGACCTGGAATTCAGAGCTTGACAACCTTGCTCAAGAGCGTCACTTGTCTAGTAGTAGGCAATTTATCTAAGAAAAAATAAGCACATTACAATATACATAGTTTGTAATATCAACTAAACACCTGTTCGCCACTATAGGAATTGTATTTTTTCCCCAGTAGCAACATTTGATTGGGCCTACGTTGGCACTGTGTTTGCTTGTTCTACTTTTCGGCCAACGCTGGCGTATTTTGTTAGCCCAACGCCGAAATGTCACGCGGCCCTACGTTAGCCCAACGTGACTTTTGAGTTGGTTACCAAACTGAAATATAATACTGGTGTAACATGTTGTTATGGTTGTGCACAAATGTTTAAGGTAACCGCGTTTTTCTTTCAAAAAGGCATTCACGCAGTTTCAACTTTAATGTGTTGGCAAGATGTGTTATAGCAACGTTTGTTTCCAGAGTTGTAAATAAATTTTCTCTCCTAACTAATATTTTAACATTTTCTAAAACTTATTATAATACAATACTTTTTCCTTCATATTATGACGTGAAGGTTTCCTTGGTGGATGTAGGATTTGAACTCACGCCATTTAGGTTATCAGTCCGATGTAATACACTGTAAAAAAATTGCTGGTAAACTTCCTAAACAATGAAGGAAGATTTAACCTATACAATGTATGGTAATAACACAACACATCGATCTGCAAATATAGGAAAGTTTAGTATCGCTACTATACAAAGTTTGGAACTTCCCTATGCATTTGACTGTTTCCTGAGCAAAAATGTAGGGATGCTACAATAAATGCTTTCTCACTGGTACGGTAAATTTCCGAATAATTTCTTAGAGTGTACCTACAACACTGTGACTTCAAAAGTTTCGTGAATCAACAGGCTCATATTAAAGTATTGTATATCAACACAATGTATTTCATGTATTCATGTTAGATTCTACTATTTTCAAACGGTATTTAAATATCATCCCTTGAGAAATAAACTGTTGTAATTAAGGAATTCTTCTTGCCTGGCGCTTGAACACGTTCAATGTATTAGAAATCCTGGTTTCATGAGGAAACAATTAAACGCGTTCCAGTGTGTTTGACTACGAGAAGACATAATACATCACAAAATGGCGGAACGGAATTTCAAAGAGACCACGCACGCTGGAAATAGTATCACGAAGCCCTCCAATATAGTTACAAACGGCTTTTTCAGACAGCCGCGTCTTAATTCATACTAGCCGGACCGGAGCCATGCTACGATAGGAACCTGTAATGAACTTTGCTACAGACGTTTCATCAATAGATTGCTAGGGTCACCGCTGAAAGTTCTATAGGTAAACGCAGCGCTCATGTAGCATACCCCTAGGTATAGGAACATTTCGCGAGTTCATTTCAGGACAAGATAGACGTCAAACACGTGTGCACTGAAGTTGACTTTGCAATAGGATCGCAGTTTATTAGACACGCCCTGGCCGACTCTGAGCCGATTGCAGACTTGCAAGGAAACAAGTAGCGAGTGCCATACTACCAGGTGTGAGGTAACACTGGCTACTCTATGGGGCAGAAGCCAATGAACAAACATCTCAGGCTCGATTTTACACATGACTGTGGAGTCTAACCAACAGGTCATTGAACTCCCTACATATCACCATGCCAACTAAACTTCAACTGTAAAAATAAAACTTTATTGCACTATTAATCTCTTATATTTTCATACCTTAGATGCTAGTTACGGGAAAAGAGTGAAAAATGAACAATAAATTGATAGTTGTATTTTAAAACATTGATCGTATATTTGCATCCCAACACAACATATTTCCCACCTTTTACTAACCAAATGCCAACACTTGGAGGCACCAACAAAAAATACTTTTTTTTTTAATATCTCTGTGCTAAAAAATATCTAACCCAAAAAGAAAATAAAACTAATTACGTATGTATTTATCTTAGAAAATTATAATAGTATTTTATCTTGTCATAATATTTGCAACGCAGAATTGGCCCTGCGTAAAATAACTGTACCCATGCCTACTGTAATGTTCACAACTATGTCTCAATATATGAAGAATAAAAGACATTAAATAAAATTACATCTGGAAAGTCTTCACATGCTGTAAAAATTAATGTTTCATTTTTTTAACGATTTCTTTTTCTGTTAGTGAAATTACGTTCATTGTACAATGTTTGCCCAACAAAAGTTTGTATACGAAATGTTGATAGTAGATTTTCCAACAACTACCCAATATATCACCGACGAAGACAGTTATTTTAAGTAAGACATGGTTTATGTGTTAAAGACATTGCTTTTAAACAATCATACCAATTTACAGTGTTATTTCATAATAAATATGGCAATTACCATTCTTGGCACGATGTAGGTCACACAACGTTGGTCCATCAAATATTCACATACCAAATGCCGACCGTATGTTTTCCTTGCCCATGCATTCCGGCGCTGCTCCATACTCACTTCTCTTTACTTTGTTTGGCTCTCAAAACATTGTTGAGAGGTATCAAAACTTTTCCACTCCACATTCGAATACGTAATTTTAACATTCTGCAGTAAAATCGTGAGCTCGCGACGTATGCAGAAGACAAGTCAGTCTACCTCGTCTTTAGTCTGTGGTCGTCGTATACTGGTTATTGTAGAATATTCTCCTGATATATATTTAATACATTTTATTACAACAATAAAGGATTTATGGGGGGGGGGGATATATACAAAGAAATAAATTACTCTAATAGAATTTTTTTCCGCGTAAATTTTTAACTGCCCTAAGGCAAGTGATTTTAAATAAAGAATTTCGATTTTGTATATAAATTATTAAGTGTATATTTAAATTAAATGAATCAGTTTTAATATTTTTTTTCATAATATTTTTTAGTATTAAATAGTTGATATAGGTTTTTGTACAATTTTTTATGTCCTCAAATTGGTATTATTAAAAGAGTCCTCCCTAAGTTTTATTTGATTATCGTTTTAAACACTTGTATCTATTTTAATATTTTAAAGATTATGAAGCACTTAAACTATAAATCTCCATTAAGGACAAAATTAAAAGACGATATCTAGTTGCCAGTTTGTAAGTTTGATTATTGAAACATAAATGTGGACGTTGAAGTGTCGAATTCAGTAAAAACCGTTGTAATTAGCCCGCCATTTAATATATTTATTTTTCTGTGAAACAATTTGTTGTATGAAAACCTTGTAGTCACCGCTTAAAATTCTGAGGAAACACAACACTTGCAACACTTGTTTACGCTATTTTCCATTGCCGTCGGAATGCTTCCATACAACCGGACGTAAGCTTCATGCTAGTAAAATTATTCTTTGTTTTTTTACTAGGGAATGCCTTTATAGGTTTAACCATTTAAAGAATAGTGAGATTATGCGACTTGCTCGTTGTGTCTGCTGCAGATCATACGTAAGCCGGACCAGCTATTGCCTTTCTACGTGATGGAAATAGCGGAGTTCATCCCCGCCCTACCTGGCCTCTTCGTGGCAGGCGTCTTCAGTGCCGCTCTCAGGTAAACCAGCCTGTTCACGGTAAACTGACCACGAAGCCCTCATTAAGATATACTCGCATGTAAGATGTCTACTTCACCTCCATATGTTATATTGACATTGGCATGGATCTGCTCACTTTATTCATGCGCGTCGCTCAAGTGAAATTATGAAATTATTGAAAAAAGTAAATATTAAATCTGCCAGGTATTAATTGAGCTCCCTGGTCCAGGTATTTCCAACCTTTTGACGCCTACGACACCCTTACAGTTAAGTCTACCCCTCTCCCTTAGGTCTATGCTTCGCAATACATTGTTTAAATATGTTTAACTTCTACTGTGGGGTCAGGTATTCGATTCAGTGTTGTTATACAATAAATTACTTTTAATAATTATTTGTCGCAGTTCTTTACCATCTTCTGAAAATCTCTCTCGCTTCGCATTCAAGGAAGGGGGGAGGGGATGGCCTAACCCAGGGTTGAAAAAACATGACCTACAATGTTTAAAAAAAATACTACAGGCTTTTCACGGTAAATTGAGCACTTTTGAGGCCCTAGTTACTTTATCCTTTCATCCATATTTAATCCTTTAACAACCTTTTTAAATAAACATTGTCATGTAAGTAATAAATACAGTGTGTATATTACACCGCACTTGGAAGTTAATGTCTATGACTAAAATAAAATATATTTATTGACTATTATTACAAATGAGAGGGATTTAAAAAGTGCTCACTTTACCGTGAATAGCATATAGTGACATTCCTAAACTGTGATGGAAATTTGTATTTAACCCATACAATGTATAAAAATAATACCACATGCCAGCTAGGGATGGGCAAAATCGAATCATTCTCGGACTCGATTTTTATTTGAATAGCCTCGTCGGAAATCGAATCAATCATTCGGATTCCGAATATTCGGTTTTCTTCTCCGTTTACTTCTTAATCGAAAGGAATGAAGTTCGAAAGTACTTTTATAAAGCGAGTAAATTAATGGCGTATATGGCTGAAGTTATGACACTTGTGTTCATAAGAAGTTATAATATTTATTTCTATTTAGAAAAGGTAACATTTTAAGTTCTACATCATTTTTCGCTCTAATGTGTATTCTGGAGCTGTCGTGAACCCTTGGAACTGAGTTAGAATGCTCTTTACGTTTATTTTTATTCACAATCTGATATGATAAATAAATTTCCTCAAGCTTTTTGATGTGTTAAAACATCTTTACCATTCACAAAAAGTTACAAAACTGATAACAATTGCTAAAATTTATTTTCAGAAATAGAATTATTGCATTAGCTGCCATTAACTTACCTGGCATTCGAATGAAACTTTCACTTCGTGGAGATATGTATGAACATTCGCGTCAGTGAAACGCATGAACGTATTCAAATTAGTGAAGCGAATCATTCTTCTTTTAACAAAGTGAATGTTGGGTGAAATTTTGCCTCCCTTATACACAATATTCGACAGATACTGTTTTTAAAGAAAAAAAATGCAAATAGAGGATTTTAAATCTTTGTACAAAATGGCAAGAAGTTAAATATCAATTGCTGATGAACAGATGACATTTAAAAAAATTACGTAAATAGTGTAGTGCACCTAGTGCCATCTGTTGTCGAGAAGGAAATCTTCAAATGAATGATTCACTCGAATATCACAGACAAAAACCGAAAATTCGATTATACTGCAACAATCGAATATTCGAATGGTTTTCATTCGTTTTTGCCCATCACTAATTCCAGCCTGCAAATATAGTAATATTGAGCGTGGTCACGACATTCAGTTATAATTCATTCACGGTTTCTTCGGCCTTTTTGAATCAAACCATTGAAAAATATCCCATGTATGACGTGTTTAGTTATTTCCTAAATACGTCCTGTATCACAAACGTTTTATACTTGCATTCTTAAAAGTTACTTTTTTTTTTCTGTTAAATTGAAATTTTATGCATATTTCATCCAGGAATTATAATGCTTCATTTATAAATAATTTGAATAAAAATCAGGGAGAAAATAGGTATGTTGGTAGCGTCTAGTGAGAAAAAGTTCGTATACAAAATATCATTACAACTGAGTGCGCACGAATGTGGTGCATTGTCCCTCTGGTGTAATTCTCCAGACTTGTTAAGCTTAGTTTGCACGAGGCGGAGGAATATCCTGGAAGTAGGACTTTAGCAGGGCTTCAGAAAAGGCTGAAGTAACCGTGAATGGACTATACATTATACGAGGCTAGGGTGTCGCAGAGGTAAGGACGCTCGGCTCCTACCAAGGCGAACTAAGTTCGATTCCCTGCTGGTTTCCTCCCAGACTTCCATCCGTGGAAGTCGTCCCGTGCGACGCCGCTGGTTGGCGGGTTTTCTCAGGGATCTTCCGTTTCCCCCCGCCCTTGAATTCCAGCGCTGTTACATCCTCACCTCATTTCACCCTCATCGCCTCTCAAGACCTCGTTGTTAAAGAGCTGCCCAAATCTCTCAACTCAGGGCAACCAGTTATCCTTGAATTCCAGAGCTGTTACATCCTCACCTCATTTCACCCTCATCGCCTCTCAAGACCTCGTTGTTAAAGAGCTGCCCAGATCTCTCAACTCAGGGCAACCAGTTATCCTTGAATTCCAGCGCTGTTACATTCTCACCTCATTTCACCCTCATCGCCTCTCAAGACCTCGTTGTTAAAGAGCTGCCCAGATCTCTCAACTCAGGGCAACCAGTTACCCTTGAATTCCAGCGCTGTTACATTCTCACCTCATTTCACCCTCATCGCCTCTCAAGACCTCGTTGTTAAAGAGCTGCCCAGATCTCTCAACTCAGGGCAACCAGTTATCCTTCAATTACTGATTCAGTGGCGTTTTCATCTGATTCGTGAACTATTTCATTCCATGTTTGCCTGTAATTGGCTATTTTACTGAATTATGAGGTAAACATGGTATATCAAATTAAATAACAACACATTATCTAATATAATCCATGAACTATACTCATTAAAATTCAGATTTCGTATTTTATAACATCATTTTATCAGGTAACATGAACATCACTTTTTGATATCTTTTATACACGCCTTTCATTACGTTTTCAGGTAATCATCATAGCACTTTGCTTTCAGGTTTAAACTGCATGAAGCGCGGTGAAGTGAGTGCATTCTTATGTAGTATGTCTATTAACAATTCTAATTTTACCAATTGAACTAAAAAAAAAAGAAAACAAATATATTTTTTATAATTTCTGGAGTTATAGGTTTTCGATAATTGGAAAGAAATATGTTTTACTCTCTCGCTGTCTCTCTCTCACACTCTCTCAACTGTCAATTCGGGTTGGTGGCTTAAATGTTAAGCAGACAAACTGGAAGCAGAATCTTTGGATTATAATCCTGAGAACCGAGATTATTGTAAAAACTTTTTTAACTACTTTTAATTTCACAAAATCAACAGTAACTATTTGAAATACGTTTATTTCTAGTAATTGTTTGGCTTAATTCAATAAAAACAATATTTAAATCAGCGCACGCGATTGGCTGTAATTTATTCAATCAGGGCAACAGTTTCACCGAAATAACTGGTAATTTGCCACCGATTCGAAGTGGAGCCATTTTCACTTGTTTGCACTCTAAATTCGAATCAGTGGAAAACCACAGATTCGCAGCGAAATTCAACCACTCTAATCAGTGAAAATGGCTCCACTTAGAATCAGTTGAAAACCATTGATTGTTTCAGTGATTGAATTAGACACGTGAAACAATTACACTGATTGAATAAGTGACGGCCGACTACAGTGGCAAATCAAATTTTTGTTTTTATTAAATGTAACCAAATATTTACGTGAAGTAAACATAATTGTGATATATTTATATTTGTAGTTGTGTTGAAGGGACCTTGACGAACTCCAGTTAGACCGACTTGTTGATAAATTCCCAGTGCGACATGCGAGCTGGAAATCTGCCGCGGAGGGGTCAGGGCGCGAACCCACGACCCTCGACCACAAGTCGGCCACCCTACCCCTGAGCTATGACGGCAGGGCTAATCATCTGCGCTACGAAGTCAAGTTGTGAAATGAGAGGAAAATATATGTCTTATAGCGATTATCAAAATCGTGAAAATTTTAATTGTATGCCCATTCTTTTCGTTTTTGGTATAGTTGGTACCGTTATGATTGTTAAAACAAATAGTATATATGAGTGCACTTTCTTCACCTCATTATATGCAGTTTAAACCTTCGAACAGAGCGCTGTGATGATCACATGAAAACAAATGAAAGACGTAAAACGAAATGAAAAGCTGAGTGTTCATATTACCTCTTAAAATGGTGCTTTGAAAGATGAAACATATTTGAGAAAGTATCTTGTATTGGTTCTATTAGTTTATTCGTCGTTATTTCACTTGATACACGCTGTTTAACGGCCATATTTAAACGTCGTTTGGCAGCCATTCTACACGCTGTTTAACAGATTCATGACTAATGGATCAGTGGAAAATGTCACTGAATCAATAAGTGAAGGAAATCTGGCGTTTTTTTCCGCTGATTCATCAGTTTAATTCACTGAAGTGACTGTTGAATCAGTCAGGCACTCTTGACTAATTGAAACAGTTTATTTCTCTCTGATTCGAATTTAAAGTGCACGACTCTCCTTACACCATGGTTGTAACCAGAACTCTCTGGCGGAGAAATGTTAAGTGCTGGGCCGAGTGTGTTGTCGGTGTGGGCGCAGCACCATGTCGACGGGCCTGAACTCGATGACTGGGGTGATCTTCGAGGACCTGATTCGGCCGGCGTGCCGCGGACCAATCAGCGAGGCGAGGGCTAGCCTCGTCATGAAGGTGGTCGTCGTCATCATCGGCTCCGCCTGCGTGGGGCTCGTCTTCCTCGTCGACCAGATGGGTACCATCCTCCAGGTAGGCGACAGCGGATCTAGGAGTCCGTTAAAGAAACCTGCTTGGGGAAGGGGGACACTGTGCATTACGTTCAAACCACTCGTTTGAAGTGGCCGGGGAGGGGGGGGGAGAGAGAGATTTGACCAGCTCTTAAGGCGGATTCCCACCCGCCATCTTGAATTTATCGTATCAATTTTTCGCCTAAGCTTCTAATTCAGGAGGTGTAGTGAAATATTTTACCGCACGACATATCCTTAGTAACAGCTTCCCAAATGTGTCGAATTGCCACAGCTTCCCTACATTTATTAATATTTAGCTGGTAACTGTCGAGGCGAAACGCGAGATTATTTTTTTCTGCGAACGGTTACAAAGGTGACGATATCAACAGTAATTAATAAATACTGACCACAGACAATGCACTAGGCAAAGCTCTGTGCTCTGTCGTTCCAAAAACACGATACAAAACTGTATTCCCAGAGTATGGCAAAATTTACATAAATCCAAGATGGCGGGTGGGAATCTGCCTTAGCATCGAGGTCTTTAGAGCCGATGAGAGTCAAGCGAGGTGAGTATGGATTATCGTTGGAATGTAATGGCGGGGGGGAAACGGGAGATCCCCGAGGAAACAGTCTCCAACACGACCCCCCCAGTGCGAAAATCCGAGAGCGACCCCGTTGGGAATCGAACCCGACTCGCATTGGCGGGAGGTGAGTAATCTAGCCACTACACAACCGTGGCCCATCTCTCGCTTGAAGGCTGTTCACAGTTTACTGAGCACTTTTGATACCAACATTTGAAAAATGTCACCGTCCCTACCAGCATAGTATATTTTAACTGGCAAACTGGCAGACGTGTGCCGGTAAAGATGGCAGTGACGAAGGGGAAGTAGTTCCAAGTAGGAACGTTGAGTTAAAAGTGATAGGCAAACATTTTTGAATACTAAAATTATTTATTTCTATTTTTTAACTCATCCAAGGGTAAAAATTAATAAATTTGTACAATATCTACTTTACTAACATTTTCACAGTTGCACTTTACCAACGCATGAATAAAGAGATCAGATCCATGGCAATTTTAAATGTATGTACGTACATACTTATGGTGGAAGAATACTAAATCTGCACACAAGTAGATTTTAAGCAAGGCTTTCAAAAGTGCTCAGTTTACCGTGAACAGCCACCAGCCATTTAGTTTAAACGCTTTATATAATCGTCATAACTTCGTGGATAGTCTATCTAAATATTTTCATGATTTCTCCTTGCCACACAAAGCACAATTGCACTATTTAAAAATGCTTTCTTTCAAGAACAATGCTTATCCGGTGTAAATTCAAGCTGCAAGGGAGGGTGTGAAGCCCTATGACCCCCCCCCCCTCCTGGAGCAAACATTGCAGTAGGGGTTGCCACCTCGATCTATAAATTATATTATTTAATTTATAATTCATACGAATTAAAACTGAGAGGAAACAGATGTGTTTGGTAATGCCTATAATAAGAAATAGTACTCGCGTAAAAATCCTGCGAAAATAAGTGCGCACGAATCCGGTGCGTTGTTTCTCTGGTGTTATTTTCTAAACTAAACTAAGCTTTGTTTGTACGAGGCTGAGGAATAGCCTGAAAGTAGAACTTTATTATCAGGGCTTCGGAAGAGTTGGAAGTAACTGTGGATGGAGCAAAGTGGTGTTCGCGGTATAAGCGTCTTTTTCGCCTCTTCATTACAGAGAAGTCGGTGCCATGTTTCTGCACACTGCGATCCTGCTATAGGCTGTTCACGATAAAGCGAGCACCTTTGAAATCGACCTCAGAAAATTCCGCTGCTTCTACATGCAGATATTTCAAACACATTCAGGACTGCACATATTTACTATAATCGAAGACAAGTTGGAGGTGTATCACTTGTATACACCACTGCAGGAACGTCTATCCTGTTGGCTTTTGTATCCCCATTTACCACACTTCTATTGGTCCACGCCACACTAGGAGTGGTAACTGTGCTCTACAACGTTTATCGTTGGCTGGTTATCAGCCACTGCAACCGCAGAGCTGATTATGCTCCAATCAAATGTCTCTTAGTATGGAATAGGTTTACAGTCAATCGTGTAATTTTTACAAAGGTATAATAAAAAATACATTTTTTTTTGCAGGAAAACTATACCTGCTGGGTTATACTGCTTTTGTAAGATCCTGTGAAATGCTAGTGGTACAAGGGGTCTATAACCCTACGAGTTTTATTTTCAAGGACAAAGAAATTTTAAACTGGCGTTGCTCGTACTTAGCTCGAGCGTAGTCCAGAATGTGTTAACAAGCGCACTGAGTGACATGGGCCCAGTAAAGTTGGAAACGACAGAGGGGAAAGTACTTTCATACTTTAACGTCGAAATTAAAAGTGTTAGGTTACCGTTTGTGATAATTTAAATTATTTATTTCGCTTTCTGGTTTTTTTTTTTTTTCAATGCATCGAAATGTAAAAATGAGCAGATTTATAAAATATTTACTTTACTAATAATTTCACAGCTTTACTTGACCGAAGCATGAATAAAATGATGAGACCCATGGCAATGTTAATTTTACATACGGCGGAAGAATACACAACGTGCATACAAGTAGATCTTACGCGGAGCTTTCAAAAGTGCTCATTTTACCGTGAAGAGCCTATAAACTAAATTAGTATAGCCACTCAACAGCAGTTTGTATCTTGCCATTGGTTGCTGTCCGCTTAAGAAGGAGTTTTCATGTTTGACCGGGCCACTCAGAATTCGGCAACATCGACACGGCTCCTACGTGATTCGTGTGCAAACAGTTAACGTGTGTCAAAAAGTAATTCAGCCAATCAAGACAGTGTTTTGAAGTATAACTTGTCTTGAAATCTTTTTGCGAAATTTCACTACCTCTGCGTATACGTATAACTAAAAATTAAATAATAAGCGACTGTTAGTATTATATCATTGATAAATACTTAAATTAAATTAATTTTGTATCAAATTGCACTTTCTTACAGGAATGATGTGTTAATAGTAGGGATAGATATAGTTATATTTTGTAAATAATAGCTGTATATATCTGTATATAACTGTAAATAAATTAAGGAATAAAAATTATTATTTTTAATTTTTACTAAGACTTACATCCCTCATGAACCCTTGGCAATTTATAAGAATATAAAAAAGTGCTTGGTACTTGAGCGGCCTTTGTCACAAACTAAGCTATCTGTGTCTCAGTACGACGACGCAGCAGATGCAGACGCAGACAGTGACGTATGCTCTTGTTGCAGGCAGTGAAGAGTTTGACGGGTATCACCAGCGGAGCGCTGCTGGGCATATTCTCCCTCGGCATGTTCTTCCCCTGGGCCAACCCGAAGGTAAGTCAGCTGCCGTTCACAGGCGTACGCTGCATCGCCTGCAAATAGTGGACACGAATACAAATAAATGAAATTACGAAACATGTAAAAAAAAAAAAAGTTATTTTGATAACAAATAAAAACAATTTAAACATTGTAGTGTTACACAAAAGCGTCATTACCCGAAGTATCATAAATCAGCTTACTCATACATCAACTGTCCACGACATAGTTATACTGTCTCAGATATTGTCCAGCCACTTCTGTTCTATGTTGCCAACCTAGCAACTACTACCAAGCCATGAGTGACATGAGTACCAACTCTAAAACCTTAAACATACAACAATGTAAAAATATAAAAATTGGAAGTCCATTAAAGTTAATACTTGTAATACATAACCATTGGAGACGCGTAAATTTTGGATTCATTTGGCAACCTGCTAGTCCTAAGTGCTATTGGCTAATGCCCAAGTTTTGTCCCAGAATAAGTAGCTCGGGACTGGTGCTCTTTTTCTTGTAGCAGTTATTGGGTCGAATTTCCCCAGGGCGTACCGTATGAACTGCGATCTAATTGGGAAAGGAAGTCAAATGTACACGTGTTTGAAGTGCAGCTTATCGTCAAATAAATCCAATAAATTTTCGGGTCTCTAATAATCATGTAAATATCCTGGCTTATGCCTCCTCTCTCTCTCTCTCTCTCTCTCCTCTCTCTCTCTCTCTCTCTCTCTCTCTCTCTCTCACACACACTAGCTTTACGACAAACACTATTTTCCTTATTTTCCCTCGGAATTAAGTGTTCATTATCACAACGCAGTAATTCTCCAGACCAACATTTTTGGCGTTAACTTTAACCTTCTATAACATTGTTTTGTTGTAAATTTTCATTACGATCGTTAATTGGAACATTTGCTATTTATTAGCCATTTCAAAATTTTCATACATTCTAAATTAGAATCAGTGGAAAACCACTGATTCACCGTGAAATTCAACTATTCGAATCAGAGAAAATGACTTCACTTAAAATCAGTGTAAAAACAACTATTTGTTTCAGTGAGAAAATTTCACTGATTGAACGAGTGACGGCCAACTGCTAGGGCAAATTAAATATTGTTTTTTATTAAATTTAGCAAAATAATTACGGGAAATAAACATTTTAACGAAAGTTTGCTATTTATATTATGCAATTTACTGAAATATAAAACCGTGAAATATTTTGCGTAGATGGTCGGAATTGAACTCACGCACCTTTAAACATAGCCTTTAGGTCGTCGTTACCTTGTCACGAGCCCTACCAAGTCAAGTTGACTAAATACGACAATATATGTCTTATAATCCTTTGTCGAAAGCGTGCAGTTTTAAATTGTATGCCCTTACTTTTGTTTTTCGTTTAATTGGTACCGTTACGATTGTTAAAACTAATAGCACAAATTCAAATTAGTAACCCCTCTTCGCCACATTATATACATTTTAAACCTTCAAACAGAGCGCTTGTTTGATTACGTGAAAACGAAATGAAATACGTAAAAGCGGAATGTTCATGTTATCTCGTAAAATGGTGTTTTGAAAGACGAAACAGATCTTAGAAATTATGGTTTTTATTAATTTATTCATTGTTATTTCACTTGATATACACGTTGTTTAACGGCCGTTTCTACGCGCTCTTTAACTGATCCATCAGCCGAAAAACAAATCACTGAAAGAAGTGAAAAAAAAAGAAAAGACTGGTGAATCAGTGGAAAATGTCACTGAATGAATAAGTGAAGGAAAATGGGCATTTTTTTTTTTTTACTTATTCATCAGTAAATTTCACAGAAGTGACTGTTGAATCAGTCAGGTACTGTTATCTGATTGAAAGAGTGAAATTATCACTGATTCACGTTTAGACTGTTCATTAAGTACTATGTAAGTCATCGTACAAGTTGCGAGAGTCTACAGTGTACAGTCTTAGCAGATGTGATGTAGCCTCTTAAAGTGGGGAGGCCGCCTTCTTTTTGGATTTTCGTGTATGCCTCTATAAATTAAATTCCATTTTCAGTTTCAAAATTCGTTTACGTTTTGACTTGTAAGGGGTTAAGTTCCCCCTTTGCGCACACCCTTGTATTATGTAACGACCTGCCTACCTAACACTATGATGTCTGCTAATACTAAAAACTATTCATTACTACTCTCACCTCATCTCTCTTACACTCCAGTTAGGCAGGTTCACTCGTAGGGGGGTAGTTAATGCTAATGGCTATTCAATGAAAGAGGGAATTCAACTATAGGAGGTTCACGGTAAATAGGGCACTTTTGAAAGCCCTGCTTAAGATCTACTTTTATGCACGTTGTGTATTCTTCCGCCTTAAATAAAATTAACATTGCCATGAGCCTCGTCACTTTATTCATGTGTTGGTCAAGTGGAACTGTAAGATTATTAGAAAAGAAAATATTTCACAAATCTGTTCTCGTTTTTTCACTTCGATCCAATATAAAAAAGAAAAGAAAGCGAAAGAAAAAATCTAAGTTATCACAAATGGTTACCCAACACTTTTTATATTTCTTTAATATTGGAACTACTTTCCATCCAGCATTACCAACTTATACTGGGAGCATGTCACTCAGTGCGCACGTTAAAATATATGCAGGCAGCGGCAGTGACTTTTCTAAGGTTGATTTCAAAATTACTCACTGTATCGTGAACAGCTTTTACACACATTTATTACAAACTCTAGATTGATATAAAACAATACTTGGCACAACCATAATACTCTCTCCACACAATACTAACTTTATTTTAATCTTTCTGACAAGATTCTCATCTGAACACTAAAGGTTATGATTATACAAGAACGGTAAACTGCTTTACTGACATACAAAATTCTCATATACACGAATAATAAGTTAATAAGAGATTACAAGAATATAGCTTCGCGATGTGCCGTAGCCTAGCCACTTAGTAATTACTCTTATAGGCTGTTCACGGTAAAGTGAACACTTTTTAAGACCCTTCCAACAGGTAATAACCAGTAATAAATGTATCTTACTGCATCCCCAGGCATTAAATTTTGATGGTGGTGAAATGTATACACCGTGTTTATTGGTCGCATTGCAATGTTTATATTAAAAAGCAGCAGAAAGATGGAAATTGGATGAAAGGAAAAATTTAGTATGGCCTTAAAAAGTGCTCACTTTACAGCGAACAGCCTATAATACGGGGTCTCGATAAAGGGAATGCCGCCCTACCGCCTAGCTGGATTTATGATCACCAGTAACTATGCAGAGTATCTTGTAGATGGCCGGATCTCCGCCGACCCTAGCGTTCTTCCGTGTCGCTACGACACTGACGTTCCTGTCTCACACTCTGCCGATGGCCCGGGGGGGCTAGGGGGGAGTGGGGGGGTTGGGGGGTGGTGGGGGTAGGTGGTGAGAGGCTAGGGGGGAGTGGGGGAGGTGGGGGTGGGGGGAAGGTGGGGGGAAATGGGGGGAGGTGGGGAGCGGCTAGGGGGGAGTGGGGGGAGGTGGGGGGAGGTGGGGGTGGTTTTGGGGGGAGTGGTGGGGGGAGGTGGGGGGTGGTGGGGGTGGTGGGGGGAGGTAGCTAGGTGGTGGGTGGTGGCTAGGGGGGGAGGTGCGGCTCTCGCTTAAATAGTCTCCTTTCGGTAGGTCGCTCAGGCTTGTTGATCAACAGGGGGCTCGCTTTAAGAATCTATAGTGTAGGTCACCTTAACTTGTCGTGTTCGGGCCCCCTGGGGCTCGCTACAATTAGGACATAGCTCAAAATAGCTGGAATAAAATTTAAAGTTAAAAATAGTTAAAAGTTAAACCATTATCTCAGGTAAACCAAGAGTCAGATTTCGAAGAAAAATGTCAATCTGACACTCAAGAGATTTCAAGAACAATTTATTTGATACCAAGCTTTGTGTCAAAACTAATTTTTGAATCTTATACGAATCAATATTTTAACTTAACGGTCTTATACTTACGGTTAAAAAATAAATACCGTGGAGAACATAATTTTCAAATGACTTGGTAATTTTATCAAGTTACCTGTCATGTCACGAAACCATAAAACGTCCTTAAAATCTATTTAAAAAAGTTCGGGTTTTGAACACCCTTAAATCCTAGCTTCATTTATTATGCCCAAATTCTTCGTTTTCGTGTCCTAATTTCCGTTTCAGAAATATTAGGCCTATTTAGATTGTTTGACTATACAAAATGTACAATTTACTAGTTGTTTAATGTTTTAGTACCTAATTTTTACTGTGTGTTATTTTATTCTTGCAAAAAGGCATGAACGTGCTGATAAAAAATAATTATGTTCCTGGGATTTTTATAATTAGTAGATAAAACATAATGAAAATTAAGCACGAAAATATTAAACACCTCGTAAAATATAAATATTGTACAATCGTATATTGTCATGAAGAATTTCTTCCTTATTCACGGTGTGTGGTGTCGTGTATGTGTGTGTGTGTGCGACAGGGAGCTCTGGCGGGCGGCATCAGCAGCGTCGTGCTGGTAGGTTGGATATCCCTGGGCACGCAGGCGGCTATCGCGAGCAAGCGGATCACCTTCCAGAACAAGCCTCTGTCCGTGCAGGGGTGTCCACAGCTCTCCAACTCCACAGCTGCGGCCTCCACACCACCCCTCGCCGGCACGTGAGTAGCTGCTCCCGTACTCAGGCTGTCCAGGGTGAAGCGGACACTTTTGAGGCCAACCTTTGGAAAAAAAAAAATCAATACCTGTTAACTCCATACACACTGGCACGCAGCCTATCTGATAAGTTGGCAACTAGTTAAGAAAAATATTTCCAAGTCTCGACGTCCTATTGCGAGTATAACGTTTAAATTTATGGCAGATCAAGATTGTTATCTTCTGTTTTATACACGTTATAGAGTAAGGAATACCTAGGGGTAGTGAAATTCCGCGAAAATACTTCATTACAAGTTATACTCCAAAACACTGTATCGTCATTAACCCGTCTTGATTGGCTGTTTTACTTTTTGGAGCGTGTTAACTGTCTGCACACGAATCACTTAGGAGCCGGTGTTGCCTAAATCAGAATGGTTCGGTCAAATATGAAAACGCCTTTTCAAGCAGACAGCAACCAATGGCAGTAGACAAACTGCTCTTGGGCGCTTATAGTATTGAAGTCTACCGTGTGCCCATGTTATTTCGCGGAAAATCACTAGCTCTAGAAATGGCACATCAGTATCAGATTAAAGTCCCCAACGTGTTGTCTTAACTGACTTATGGATAAAGTTGTTAGGCCTATGGTAATTTAATTTTACATATGTTGGAACAATACAAAATGAGGATTAAAATATATCCTAAGTAGGTCTTTCAGAAGTCCAAAAATAGCCTTAAACAGTCTGTACCAAATATAACTCAACATATATATATATATATATATATATATATATATATATATATATATATATATATATATATATATATATATATATATATAGCTTGATATCCGGTTAACTTTTAAGCGATTTAACACAGTATGGTTTTTAAGCACATGCACATGCGAAAAGGGCAAGCACTTTGATGAAGAGGAGTGAAGAGGTCTGGACGACCCTTATGAACGAGGACTTGACATCCTATGAGGATGAAGCTATTTGAGTATTCAGCAGAGCCGGAATTCAAGGCGCGGGAAACAGGAGACCCCAGAAGAAACCCGCCGACCAGCTGCATCGTCTGGCACGATTCACACGGGCGAAACTCCGGGAATGTCACCGCGCCGGGAACCAATCCAGTTCTCGCCTAGGCAGGAAGCGAGTGCTTTAGCCTCCACGTCTACCGCGGCCCCAGCATTCTGTGAAGTTCTGTACTCTCTTGTCGAAGGTTGTTGCACAAGTTGATTCCTCAAACTTACAGACAGAAAGGACAGTTGGAAATCTCATCATTGAATTTGATGTCCAATATATGAACATCGCATAAGTATTGAAGTTTGGTAAACGCTGGGAAAATTCGGAAACTGAATGTGTAGTTCGAATTTTCACTTTAACCTTAAAACTCCTCATCTTAGTAATGACTGGAGATTACAGTTTAGAGGGTCCAGAAAATTACGCCACTTGAACTCAGGTCAAGGCACAGGATACTTAAGAACGTAGAGGAAGGGATACAAATATGGAATACGATTTTGTTTTTTGGTTATAGCTATAGCCCCTATTGTATAGTGTAATAAAAAAAAATCGTATGGATCTGAAACATTTACACACACATCTGCGAAGTTGTAGCCCCACATAATATCACAATTTTTGGGGAGAAATGTTTACATTAAAAATGACATATTTTGTGCCTACGATAAATTGTCACTAATATGGAATACCACTAAATAAATTCACGATAGATTTGATATTAAATATTATATGCCTTGCATATTACCCTACAGAATTATTAAAGTAATATATTGTGACAAATATCGGACAAATATATGTAAGTATTTGACGTAGTCTGTACTGGAAAGTCAAGTATGTGATCAATATTACTTGCAGTAATCACAAACATACTGTCCATCTTCGTGACCAGCACAGTACACACGTGACCACATATCACAAAGCACGCACATAATCCACTCTTCTCCACGCACATCATCGGAGAATCTCCCACTGAAGAAAAGGCACTCTGCGTCTTCATGTCCTGGCACTGAAACATCAGGAATACTTAGATCAGGTGACTCATCCCTAATGCGAATATCCTAAAGTCATCTGCATCAGGGAAAGAAATAGTGTGCATAGGCTTTCTGGCGACTCTCTTTGTCGTTGTCTGTTTATTACTAGACCTAGGTAAAGGTGTAATTCTAGGTCTACACTTTCCTCTTAATATCTTCCCAGATTTTTCTGCTCTAAGGATTCTTCTAGTTGTGTCTTGCAAGGCGAAGACGCCAATATGGGCCAGATTTTATACATCGCGTCCCCTTTATTTTGCAAGTTTGAAAGTTGAAGAAATATCCCATGGAGCTACAGAAGCCATTCACGAACAAGCAGAAGAGTTTGATGGACCAACAGCCATCAGTGAGGCAGCCCAGCCAGTGGAGAATATTTCGCAGCTCGCGAAACACTGAGAAAAAATTGGTCGTAGGAATAATTTAGTCTGTTAAAATAGTGACAATTATCTGGTTGGTTGTAGCTGCCATCTAAATATTGTAAACACAGATTGTAATACAACAGAACTGTTTGTTGTATTTCTGTCTGTGACTGTATTTGCTTCAGTACCTATGGTTAGGGGCAGTGTAATTTCGCGAAAAGATTCTAAGACAAGTTATATTTCAAACCACTGTAGGGTCGTTTACTTGTCTTTATTGGCTGAATTGCTTTTTAACAAGTGTTAACTGTCTGCAGATGAATCACGTACGAGCTATGCCGATGTTGCCGAATGCTTAGTGGCCCGGTCAAATATGGAAACGCCTTCCCAAGCAGAGAGCAACCAATGGTAATAGGCAAGCTGGTGTTGGGTGCTTCTAGTATTGAATTTCTTCGCGAAATGTCACTAGCTCTACCTGTGGTTGATAAAGAACACTGCGTTCATAATACCAAACATATAGTACCTCCAACATAACAACTGAAACAATATCTTAGTTATTCCCACAACATTTAGAATTATAATAACCAAAAATAATGTTATGTTGCTAGTACTGAACAATTCTGTGATCGGGTTTGAGGGTAGCAGTGACAGAATATTCTGATAGGGTATTACAATGCTAGTTTTTGCGGGGAGACAGTACAAATATTATAGAAGTTGTTCTGTTGGAGGCACTATAGCTACCATATCTACATCGGCAAACACAACCCCGTGCAGGCATACCACAAACAGTCCTCTGGTATTACCATCTATGTTAACAACATTCAGAGAGTACCTACAACTTATTAGATGGCTGTCCTTATTTTAACTCTCTAGATGGTTAGTACAACAGTTTTTTTCCTTCTGAATGTATCCATTTAATTCCGATTATAAACGACTCCAAGCGGTTGCCACCTGCGAGACTGGGATTTCCCTACCAACGCATTATATCCATACACGAGCAAGACAGCTCAGCCCGGCGCAGGGCTGCATCTTCTCGAGATGGACTCGACAGGAAGGCACGCTCCTGGGTGTGATTATCGCAACGCCTCTCCGACGACTCCTATGGTATCACTCTGCGTGACCAGCACTCTGATCTCGGATCACCATAGAAGAGACTCCTGCTTACCTCCGGGCACGTGATGTGCCTCCTGGATCCCTTCTTCTGCATTATCCCCATTAACACCTTCGTATCGGCTCACTTTCACTATAGTTTGAGGGCATTGCCTACCGAGCCTGCAGTCGCAGAGTTTACACGGAGCACCAATGTTGAAGAAATAAATCCGAACGCATCAATTTTAAGGAAAACTATTTAGAAAAAATATTCCTACATGATATTTATTAAAAAATACTGACACTTTAAGAAATCTTGACATTTTTATATTTAATAGGAATATTTTTCTAAAATTTGTATTAAAATAAACAGTAATTAATTAGTTTTCTTAATTTATCAACGTTGGCAGTATTTTCTGAGAAAGTTGTGTTGAATACTTTTTGTTTCATATCTGGTAGGATTTCGGCTTGGCAGATCTTGTACAGATGCTATTTTTATAATTAGACATGTAATAGAAAAAGCTACTGAATACAATAAACCTACATTTTCATGTTTTATCGAGCCCGAAAAAGCTTTTGATAGGCTGAAACTTAAAGATGTTTTACATACTTTATAAGAGAATAATGTACCAAACGGAATGATTTTACTTATTAGTGAGATTTTTAATGGTAATTTTAACAGAATAAAAGTGAATGGAAAATTATCGGATAAAATACCAATCAAAAGAAGAGTCTGTCAAGGTGATTCTTTAAGTCCACTGATATTTCATTTAATACTTAATTAAATTATAAAATACATTAGATCTAAATATGGATACAAAATTGGAGATAGAGATAATAATATTGTGTTACGCTGATGATGCTGTTTTGATGGCGGATTCCGAAGATGAATTGCAAAGATTATTATATAGATTCTATCTTGGTTGCCAAAAGTACAATATTAAAATATCTTTAAGAAAAACCAAATCAATTACTATAGTTAAATTCCCCTTAAGATGTTAGTTAGAACTAGAGAGAAAAATTATTGAACAGGTGATGCAGTAAAATACTTAGGTGTTGAGATAACAAGTTGGGGATCACTGCTGAATGAAGTTGCACATCAGGCCAATAAAGCAGCGCGAATAGCGGGTTGCATGAATGACATCATATGGAATAATAAGTACTTAAATATAAGACAAGAATCTATAAAGCAGATGATACGCCCAATATCGACTTACGTTGCTGAGACAAGGGCCGATACTTCAGAAACTAAACGAATCTTAGCGACCAATGAAATTAATATTTTGAGGAAAATTGTACACAAATCCAGGAGAGGTAAGATCAGAAATGAATAGATTAGAAGACAGTTGAATATCCAAGCAATAGGGGGTTGAGTAGAAAGACGAATAATGGAGTGGAATAAACACGTGTCCCGCATGGCATCGGACAAAATTGTGCGCGTGGCAAGATATAATTTACAGTGGATGGAAAGAGATCACCTGGAAGACCGAAAAAGAAATTGAAGGACTCTTAATTAATTTCTGGATGGAACAGGCTGCAAGACAACTATGAAGAGAAGAAGAAGACTTTTTGTTTAAACCCGTTATCTTTAATATTGGCAAGCACAGTCCGCAAGACAGGCTAGAAGCGAATCTACTGTATCCACCACTACAGAAACACCATGTTTTATTAGCTTCTTTCATCAACTACCCTCTTCCTATTGGTCATTACCACGCCTGACTTCCATTATTGGCCGGCTCTCAACCAGTGAACTGTCGAGTTTGAAATGTTACAACCAGATGTCTTTATGTGTCCAACGAAATGTATCTTATCACATTTATTTAAACGATTACACAAAAATTGTCGTCAATATACTTGTAAGAGCGTGCTTTAATATGTCGAATCGCGGTAGCTATATCCAGGCAAGTTTTGAGTTTTAAAGAGGAAGGAGTATTCAAACATTCACTCCCCGAGCTACGCTGGGGCACAGTTCTCGAAATGTAATCCCAAATCTATTGACAAATATCAACTATGTCCAAGCAGTTGTCCTGAATCCCGTCCCTAGGTAATGAAATAAGAATAATTATTTTATTTTATACACGTTTTCGACGTATACGTTGTCATTTTAAATATTTAACGCCAACAAATAGATATTAAAACATTAAAATAGAAGTTTAAACTGTAAAACAACCTAATGTAACTTTTAAAAATTGATAAATAAACGTAAAATGTCAAAGATACCGCCACGTTAAGAATAATTTTCTCAGTCTGTCTGTTACCCAGGAAGTCCAGTCTATAGTCACACTAAGTAATATAGCGACATTGACTTAACTTGACTATTGACTTCACTTGCGAGTGTGTTTGAGTAAGTAACAATCAGTTGAACGAAAATCACGAATGGCTACCAATGCTTGAGGTCCAACTCTCAATCAGCATCCTCAAACGCAGTTACCGTCCCAGGAGAGCTTACTTTTTAATATTCACTCTTCATTTTCAACCAGTGACCTACTGGTGGATAGAAATAAGTTCCTCGAAACGGCGATGACACCAAATCATAAAGAACCTCGAAAAATAGTCCTTGAGCTACTCCAACGTTTTTCCAAAGCATTTCCATTTACTGTCGAGTTTCATTACTCTGAAGCGACTTCGTCTGTTTGGAGAAGTTGTTATTGCCTTTGCCGATTTTTCATTTACTTCTATGAAACTTTAATTGAGAGCGGGAAATTTATATTTATATACAGAAGTATTCATTTATGCGCAGTTAATTGTCTTCTGAGTGGGTAATCCTCGTCGGGTTAAAAAATACAAGGTGCATGATTGCAGTTACGTGCTTGACGTACAGCTGTTTATAAAATCTGCACTGTTTCTTTCTGCAGTCTGACTTGTAATGAACGCAGATCGAGCAGTGTATCAGCCACTGTGCATGCTTCCTCTTATAATCTCTTCACTTTAAAGTGAGCACTTTTTAAGACTCAGTCAACAGAATAAACCGCTAATAAATGTATTTTATAGCAGCCTCAGACATTAACTATTGGTATATGTGAAAAGTATACACTAAGTTTATTAATCACGTGGCAATGTTTACATTAGCTAGTGGCGGAAAGATAGAAATTTCGCAAAATGAAAAATTGAGCAGAGCCTTAAGAAGTGCTCACTTTACCGTGAACAGCCTATATCTGGGTCATCGACCAGTTTTGTAACACTGTGATCAACGAACTGATAAACATACGCTCTGCGATACGGTAGAGTTTTCATGAGAATCTCATTTACTACTTCGCTGTATTAACATACTTTCAATCACGCCCCCACTGGCAATGAAAGCCGACTCGCGTGATTTACATTTGCATTTTAAAAAATCCATACTGCTTGCACTATAACCATTAAATTGCCATTGAAACAGAGAAACAGAGGAAACGAGACAGTTAAAAAAATTAACAATAGAGCGTTCCTCTGAATGACTGCATAGATTATATCTTAAAAATTTTCTTCAAAGCGAATAATTTTATTTCTGCAAAAGAAAGAGATTTTTATTTTTGTTCCGAAAACAGTAGAATCGTGATTTTTACATGTGATAACGCAAAAGGAATGGGATAGTTCCCCCGATTTAATGGATACCTAGGGATAGGAAAATTTGGCGAGTTCAATGACCTGTATGCTAGACTCAATAATAATTTGTATAGTCGAACCTCAGATGTTTGATAATTGGCTGTTGTCCCAGTGTTTCTCCACATTTGGCAGTGCGGGATTCGCTTCTTGTTCCCTTGCAAGTTGACTATTCGCACGGAGTTGCTCAAGGTATGTCTAATAAACTCCGATCCAATTGCAAAGGTAACATCAGTGTACACGCATTTGAAATCTATCTTGTCCTGAAATGAAGTCGCGAATTTTTCCTAACCATAACGATAACCTACGACTAGAGATGATGGTTTATCGCGGGAAAAGTGGACTTTTTTGCTGGGATTCAACATACTGTACACATGTCCGGCAGTTTTCTTTTCTTATTGGCTGCCATGCATGCATGAAGATACTACCCATTATCACTGGACAAATGAGGATTCTGATACAATAAGGCAGAATGTTTGTGATTGGTCTGCAAACAACTTAACCGAGTCAAAACCTTGTTTATCCAATCATGCAAGAATAAACTTGTTAGAGTGTTATAGAAGATTAGTTGGCTCAAAACTATTTTTGCAATTTTCCACCATCTTTACTTATGACTAGAGACTGGAAAATTTCGCGAATTCATTCTCGGACAAGCTAGACTACAAGCCCGTGCAAATTTGTATTAGGTTTGCAAATTGGATCACATTTTATTAGACACGCCCCTGGTTGACTCTAAGCCAATAACATGCCTGCGAGGAAACAAACACCGACTACCGTGCCTTCTTGTCTGAAGTTAAACTGTCTACTCACTGTGACAGCAGCCAATGAAACATAAAGCCGACGGTCGAAAATTCATGAAGCTGTGGACTCTAGCCTACAGGTGCTTCAAAACGTGAAATTTCCCTAGTAATACGTGAATACAGGAACTACTGATAGATCATGAGTCATGGGCTACTTCTTGGTCATCTTAAATCAAAATTCATACCAAGTGATTGGTTTCAAACCATTACAAGTTCGGCAATCTATAGGTTGTTAGCGTTAAAATGAGTATTTTTGAAGGCCTGGCTTAGAATCTACTTATATGCACGTTGTGTATTCCTCCGACCTATGTAAAATAAACATTGCCATGGGCCTCATCACTTTATTCATGCGTCGGTCAAGTGAAACTGAAGAATTATTAGAAAAGTAAATATGCTACTAATCTGCTCGGTCTTATACTTAGGCGCATTAAAAAAAAAAACAGAGAGGAAAACGAATAATTTCAGTTTGACGTTAAGATATGGAATTATTTCCCTTCCATCATTGCCAACTTTACTGGGCTCATGTCACTCAATACACACGTTAAAATATATGCAGGCAGGGGCAGTGACTTTTTTCTAAGGTTGATTTCAAAAGTGCTCCCTTTATGGTGAACAGCCTTCAGCTAAGTGAACATGGCGCCTAAGCGATCACAGCTGGCACCCACGCGGCTTTACATTGTTTCTTTGCTCTACAGTAGCATTCCATTCCCTGGTAACTAGGACACCAGCATTCGATAAACAAGTTAGTAAGACTGTCCAGAAGGGAACGCAGTCCCTGAGCGGTTAGCCTGCTCGACTCCCACCAAGGCGAACCGGGTTCAATTCCCGGCCGGGTCACTCCCGGATCTTCGCAAGTGGGAATCGTGCTGGACGATGCCGCTGGTCGGCAGCGGGTTTTCTCTGGGATCTCCCGTTTCTCCCGCCACTTCACTCCGGCGCTGCTCCACTCTCACCTCATTTCATCCTCATCGGCTCTCAAGACCTCGCTGTTAAGGGCCGCTCAAACCTCTCAACGCCAATGAACAGGGCCACTTTTTTTTTGTGATATCGTATATGCACTCATGCAGATTTTCGTCGTTTACTGGGCACTCGTCTGTACTGGCCCAAGTAGAACTGAGTCACTACGATAGGTAGGGATAGGAAAAATTCTCGACTTCATTTCAGTACAAGATAGATTTCAAACGCGTGTACACTGAAGTCACCTTTTGCAATTCGAACAGAGCTTATTAGACACGCCCTGGACGACTCCGCTCCAATAGCCGACTTGCAAGGGAACAAGAAGTGTATCCCGCACTGTCAAATGTGAGGCAATACTTGGGCAACAACCAATGAACAAACATCTGAGGTTCGACTATACAAAGGATTGTGGAGTCTAGCATGCAGGTAATTGAACTCGCGAAATTTTCTTATCCCTAACGATAGATACTGTACGTCAGTGATTCGCCGGCAGACCGTTAAAATGTGTCTCTGTTAAACACACCCAATCACGAAAGTGGACCTCAGCTTAACACTTTGAGGTGAGCAGACATTTACAAGACAACCAAGACAAGTTAGAAGTGAGTTACTTATATCCACCACTGCAGGAACACAGGTTCTATTGGTCTCTGTGTTCCCACTCACTACAGTTCTAGTGCAGGCCAACATGATAATGGACACGCCTACTGTGCTCTACAACGTTCATTATTGGCTGGTCTCAGTCACTAGGGCGCTTAATTGGTTTTGTGCCAATCAGCTGTCTTCATTTGCCTAGGCTGTTTCACAATCACACCTGTCCTTTTGTGGAGATGCTATAAAAATGTTTTTGTAGTCAGGAAAGTTATTGTCTCTGAGATGCAGAGATGTTGTAATATCCTGTTAAGCATAGGCAGTACAGCGACTGCGTTAAAATACTAGATATCTTTTCAATGACAAAGAAATTTAAAAAATATATTTTTTTTCTTGAGCTGCACTGGAGCGTACTCATTGCAGTGTTAAAATGTAATCCCTAGTAAAAATATTTAAACCCTTCAAGGCCACGCATTGTCGTAAGTAAGATATTGTGTCGTGCACTCCCAACGCTGCGACATGTATTTCCGTAAAGCAGAGTTTCTCGCTAATTAGATCTGTAACAGGAGTTATTATCGCATATGACGTAAGGCAATGGATAAAAGTAGTGAAATTCCGCGAAAAGATTTCAATATAAGTTATATATCAAAACACTGTAGACTCGTTTACCTGTCTTGATTGATTGATTTACTTTTGAACACGTATCTGCACTCGAATCACCTACGAGTCGTGCCGATGTTAACGAATTCTGAGTGGCCCGTAAAATATGAAAACGCCTTCTCAAGCAGACGGCAGCCAATGGCAACAGATAAACTGCTGTTGGATTCTAATAATATTGAAATCTACACTGTACTCAAATTCTTCCGCGAAAAATCGCTAGCTCTACCAATGGATTAACCCTTTGAGGAGTATGCACATATATACTCGGGGGTACGTTAATAAAGAAATTTATTTTCTTTTAAAAAAATATCTAACACTTTGATAGTTTTAATTTATCGCAGGACGTTATCGGAATATAAGTAGAAAATCACTACTAGTAAATATTTAAGTTCGTATGAATAAAACTTGTTACTTTTAAGGATCACGACGGATTGTAAAACGTGTAACATTTGTCGTGACACATTGATTGGCACCCAGTCAACGCGCAACTCCATTGGCTGACAACGAGCCAATAATAAACGTCGTAGAGTACAGTAGGCGTGACCAGTGCAGCCAGGGCCAATAGGACGATGGTAAGTGGAAATACAGAAACCAACGCACCATATACTTCTGCAGTGGAGGGTATAGGCAGCTCACTTCAATATTGTCCTCAGTGCCTGTACATTTGTGCCGTACTCAAAGGGTCAAACTACATATGCCAATTTGTGCTATTCTCCTTTCCCTTAAGATAACTGCACAGGGAATACCAAATTTGCTATTTTTAAAATGTCTCCGATATATTTTTTGTTTCCGAATATAATATTTAATAGTATAAAAGTAAAAGGTGATGGTTGTAGAAAATTATTCATGTGCTTTTCCTGGAGAAATGCGTGGTTCCAGAATATTAATTTACCTTGATACACGTAAAGGCTATACCGTAATATTTTAGCAATGAGAAGGTTTCCATAGTAATAGTGCCTCCTAGTTTCACCCGAATCGGCGGGAGTAGTGAAATTTAGCAAAAATATCTAAAGACAAGTTATATTCGAAAACACTTTAGAATTATCTAACCATTTCCATTGGCTTAATTACGTTTCGAAAAGCGTTAACTGTCTACACACGAATAAAGTAGGAGCCGTGCCGATGTTGCCGAATTCTGAGCGGTCCTGTCAAATATGAAAACGCCTTCCACGCAGACCGCAACCAAATGGCAACAGACAAACTGCTATTGCTAGGGACACGCGAATTTCGCGAAAAGATATCCGCACATGCTAGACTTCAATATCCTACGAGCGTACCAGAAATATCCTTTTACTTATTGGAGAAGACGTTTTCTTAGTTGACTGGCCAATCAGAATTAAGTTGCTCCGATACTGTAGGTTGCGGATTCGTGGACAGACACTGAAGGCGCGTAAGATTTAGATCGCCCAATCACAAACGTAGATCTGAGATAAAGTGTTATGAAATACAACAAGTCGTGAAATATTTTCGCGAAATTCGTGTGCCCCTAGCTATCGGGTGCTTGTGGGTATTGAAGTCTACCGTTCACTCG
The DNA here is from genome assembly GCA_029891345.1 of Dryococelus australis. NCBI lineage: Eukaryota > Metazoa > Arthropoda > Insecta > Phasmatodea > Phasmatidae > Dryococelus > Dryococelus australis. The sequence goes on along the minus strand of CM057003.1, from coordinate 18,811,176 downwards.
TATTTTTTTTTTCGTAAAAAAAATCACTAGCTCTGCTAATCGGAAGTCTTGGTGATGGCGGCGAGGTACTAGTACTTTACTTACTGGACAGTGGCGAGAACGAGATATCTAGACGGATCAAGGGGGCCGAACGCTTGACCACACACGACCTTTGCAGCTCCGCTGGGTTCGTTCCACGTCATCGGTCCGGAGATCGCCGACCACAGCGCCTCCTAGGCCAGTCTCGCAGCCTTCCCAGGAGAATAAGGAAAAAGAAAACCATTACGGTCAAGCTCATGGAAGTTTCAAACCAGCGCGTGCAAACCGAGTCAGCGAAATGTCTTAGCGTTTCTTCTACTGTAGGCTGTTCGCGGTAAAATGAGCACTTTTGAAAGCCCTGCTTTAGATCCACTTGTATGCTGGTTGTGTATTCTTCTACCTTACGTAAAATTAACATTGCCATGGGTCTCATCACATTGTTCATGCGTTGGTCAAGTGTAACTCCGAAATTATTAGAAAAGTAAATATTCCACAAATGTACTCGTTTTTACACTGCGATGCATAAAAAACAGAAGGCGAAAGAAATAATTTTAAGTTATCACAAGTGGTTGCCTAACATTTTCAAGACGCTATGATATGGAACTACTTTCCATCCATATCGTTGCCGACTTTATTGGGCGAATGTCCTTCAGTGCGTCCATTAAAATACATGCATGCAGGAGCAGCGACTTCTTTCTAAGGCTCATTTCTAAAGTGCTCACTTTATTGTGAATAGCCAACATTTTAAATCATATTGAATTTTACTCACATTTTATTAATAAATTGTAATGTTACTGCACGAATACACTGATATGGTAAATTTACAAATGATTTCTAATAGTGGATGTTGTGTGTGTGTGTGTGTGTGTTGCAGGGTCGAGCCATTCTTCCTGTTCAAGATGTCCTACCTGTGGTACAACGTGATCGGCACGTTGATCGCCCTCGTGGTCGGCATCGCAGTCAGCTTCGCGACCGGGCCGCGTGACCCCAGGGGGGTCAGCCGCGACCTCCTCACACCCGTCATACACAGGTTCCTGCCGACACAGTCGCCGCAGCCCAAGCGCCGCCAACAGGTGCGTACACCCTCGTCGCGTAGTTACGGCGCGCGTCACGTTCATATGGTAACGTACGATAATCACGACACGTTTTACTTCAACACTCTCAGCACGTTTGCCCGTACACCGCACAGGCAACGATTTGCAGGGGTAGCGAAGTTTCGCGAAAAGATTTCATTACAAGTTATAACTCCAAAAACACTGTATGGTCATTTTACCTATCTTGATTGATTGATTTATTATTTCGACTGCCTGCACGCGAATCACTTAGGAGCCGATGTTGCCGAATTCTGAATGTCTCGGTCAAATATGAAAAATGTCTTCTCAAGGAGACGTCAACCAATGGCAGTAGACAAACTGATGTTGGGTGCTTATGGTATCGAAATCTACCGTGTACTCATATTATTTCGCGAAAAATCACTAGCTCTACAGATGACTGCGAAAATAATTTATGACGACAGCCAAAATACTGATTGTGCATAATTTGAAATTTTGCAAGGCAAAATATTTTAATATGAAATTTCTTTCATTACTATAGTTAGCTGCTGTAAACTTATTTACAAATTATCTGCATTTTTATCAGAATATCGTTAGATGGCACCCAGAAAGTGTAAATTTACAAAGGAAATAATATGTCTCATGAACACTGTTATAGCTAGGGATAGGAAAAATTCGCGAATTCGTTTCGGGACAAGATAGACGCCAAACACATATGTAGTAATGTCACTTCACAATTGGATCACAATTTATTAGACCCGCCCTACACGCCTCTGAGCCAATAGCAGACTTGCAAGGAAACGCCTTGCGAATCCCATAACTGCCAGGTGTGGGTCAACAGCCAATGAACACACAGCTGAGTCTCCAGTATGCGGAGGACAGAGTCTAGCCTACAGGTCATTGAACTCGCGAAATTCTCCTATCCCTAGTTATAGGCCACTCGCGGTAACTTCACACTTTCCTGAAGCCCTACTGAAGTTCTGCTTTCATTATATTTTTCCGCCTCATGCAAACAAAGCTTAACCGAGTCTAGAAAATTACACCAAAGGGACAGCTCACCGCATTCGTGCCCACTCGGTGTAATAATATTTTGCATAAGAACTATTCCGTATTAGGCATTACGAACACACCTATCCTTCCTTTGATTATATTTATATTAATAATAATAATAAATGAATTATTTTATTGTTTGTATAAATTATAAGTAAAAATTCAACTTAATAAGCAAAGATAGAGTGCTTTTATTTTAACACAGATATAAAACGCTTGTGATACACGCTATATAGGAAACAACCAAACACATCATACATGGGGTGATTTTTTGAAAGTTTTATTCCAAACGTGTGAAGAACCGCTAACAGACTATAACATTATTTTGCACTACATCTAGGCAACGGAAAATTAACCCTCGCCCTACCCTGGGAAAAGTTTAAATATAAGGGACGCCTGCCCTACAAAGATCGGCCTCCTTCCCGGAATGAAATCTAAGAAGAAATTGGAAGTCCTCGGAGAAAAATCTTCAGAGCCAATGCGCCTACGTGAAACGCCCGGATGAGCATTCCCGTTTTAACACATCGATGTCTGCACCATAGACTAAAGATGAGGTAGACCGTTTATTCGTCTTCTGCCCGCATGTACCTAACGTTGACCTACCCCAATCCTACACACATCTGTCAAAGTCATATGGTCAACATTATTGAACGTGTTTGTTTGCATCTTAATTTTCCAATGGCAAGCATTAATATATTAATAAAACACCTTTTCCAATGTGAATTTAATCAAACAGCATTACAAACTGGTTAGAAGAAGTATAAAAATATCTCTAAGCACTTGTTCACAAATCAGTTTTCTAACCTAAAATCCAAACCACACCGTTTTCGCTAGAAGTGTTGGCAGAAAACCAGTTCAACGTTGGGACACAGAGATTAGTTGTGCGCAGCCAGCAATGTCGATCTACCTCATCTTTAGTCTATGGTCTGCACCCATTTACTGGCACTTAAAACAAAATAGAAGTGAGTCACCTATATCCACTACTGCAAGAACACCGATTCTGTTGGTGTCTGTGTTAGAACTCACCATCGTCCTATTGGTCCATACTACCACGTACTTTACAGCGTTCATTATTGACCGGTTATCAACCACTCGAATGTCCTTTATCGTATAAAAGGATTTACAATCAATCATGTCCCTTTAAGTGGCAGTGTCATTATTTCTGAACTGCTGTGTTCTTGTAAGGTAATGTTAAACACTAGCCGAACAAAGACTGCACACATCCATGCGAGTTTTGTTATGAACAACAAAATAATTTTAAAATTAGATTAGTTCGAGCTACAGTCGAGCATAGTCTACAAAGCGTTAAAAGTCCACGGAACTCGGTGTCGGCAACTGCTACAAGAATAACTGCGTGGGAAATATCTGCAGAAGTAAAGGGAAATACGCGAGTGAGAAGAGTTTAGCGGAAAAAACCTTAACGTAGCAACACAGCATCGTCGCAGAGAAAACAGATAATCTGATGTTGTTTGCGGGTGAATATTTTTGCGGTGCGCGCTGTCAGCAGACGGTTATCTTCTAGTTGGGGTTATCGCGCCAGTAGTGGAGGGTCGTCGCGGAGGTCGCAGCCCGACCTTTAGGAAGAGAGGAGGACACCAGCGTGTAGGACGTCTGGTCGGTCCAGGAGGTCGACGCAAACTTCGTCGCACGCACGGCCCCTGCTCGTCTCGAGAACTCTCCACGCCATTCCCAACTCTGCCTGCATTGTTCGTCTCCATTTCCGGCCGATACGCGCTGGAGTTAATAAGGTTCACACTTACACGCGCTACAAGAGCTCCATCGCAGCTGCGCGCAAGGTTCTGAACTGGCGCGCAGTGTTCTCGTTAGTGCTTAGTTTACACATGGACAGGGGTAGCGAAATTTCGCGAGAAGATTTCATTACAAGTTATACTCCAAAATACCGTATGGTCACTTACCTGTATTGATTGGCTGAATTACTTTTCCACACGTGTTAACTGTCTGCACACGAATCACGTACGAGCCGTGCCGATATTGCCGAATTCTGAGAGGCCCGGTCAAATATGAAAACGTTTTCTCAAGCAGACAGCAACCAATGGCATTAGACAAAATGCTGTTGAGTGCTTATAGTATTGAAGTCTACCATGTACCCAAATTTTTCCGCGAAAAATCACTACCTATACCTATGGAACTTCCAGACTTGACCCTACAAACTTATTGGTGAAAAGTCTGTAGCAAGGTTCAATACAGGCTCCTATTTTAGCTTGGCTCGTGTCCGGCTAGTATGTTTTAAAATACGGCAGGCTTAAAAAAAAGCAGTTTTTAACTATATTCAAGGGCTCCAAGATAATATTTACAGGCTGGTGGTAACTTTAAAGTACCTACCATTCCTTCCTTCTCTGGGTATGATGTATTTTCGTAGGTAAACATACTGGGGGCTCGTTTAAAGCTTTGTAGACAATGCCCGAGTGTATCTCGAGCAAAGATAATTTGAAAATTTCTTTGCTGTTCAGAAAATAAAACTCACATTGATGTACAGTCTTTGTTCGGCAAGTGTTTAACATGACCTCGCAAGAACACTACAGTGTAGTAAAAATTATATTGCTACCGATAGAATTATTTTATAGCCACTCAAAGGAACACGATTGATTATAAATCCTTTTGTACGATAAACGACATTCGAATGGTTGATGACCGGCCAATAATGAACGCTGTAAAGTACAGGGTAGTGTCCGGTGTGGTATGAACCAATAGGACGATGGCGAGTTCTAACACAGAGACCAACAGAACCGGTGTTCTTGCAGTAGTGGATATAGGTGACTCACTTCTAAATTGTATTAAGTGCCTGTAAATGTGTGCAGACCTCAATGCGTTAACCCCCTTTAACTTACGTATTAATTTTTCATTCCAAGTGTTGCGAAATAAGAGATTTTTGGTGTGACGAGTACTTACGGATTCCTTGTAACAACTTAGCACAATGTAACGTATAAAAATATTTATGTTGGTTGATGTCACTGCCAACAAACAATTATTAAATTTCTGTTTGCTACCGCAGCCAATAGTACTGATCAGAACAAAAACGTTGTCCGTAATGGTGCTGGCTTCTGACTGTGTACAGCACTGACAATGATTTTACCTATTTTGCAACACGTCTTACGTGAACAAGTATACTCGGGCTAATAAGTCATATACTCAGTTCTTCACACTTCCCGGGATCTATTATACTTTATATTGACGCCATTATTAGATACCCTGAAATTTCGTGGATTAATTTGGCAACAAGCCAGGCTGCCGGCTGGCACGAATAACCGGCGCTGATTGGTAAACGTCGTTATGACATTTAACTGGACAGTGATGCCATTTTGCTAACATGTGGAGTTGAAGTTCTTAGTAAAAGCTGCTCTTCCACCCCTGTATTCCTAGTACTTTCAGACTCTTTCAGGTGCTGCAACGAAAAATAATTTTATGACGCTTGATGTAGGGCTACTTTAGGTGGCCACCCGGTTGAAGTAATTTGGTACGTCGGAGCTCTAAAAGCGTGGGAGCGCTAGGGGCGACAGAGACATGCGCATCAACTCTCTCATCGCCTCTACGCGCAAAGCACTGAACTGGCGCGCAGTCTTGCCGTCGATAAAGCGCCTCTATGAGATTTTCAGCGGAGACCCTGCCATTTTACGACGTAATAATAAAAACGAATGTTTTATGCACGTCACTAGTTGTTTTTTAATGTTTTGCACCGGAATGTTAATACCTAAAAGTGAGAGTGAAACCATCCGTTTGAGCAGGTTTCAATATCACAAAGACGTGCTTTAGACAGAAATGGAGGAACTGGAAAAAGTTTACAGACGCGTAACGTTTATTTATGCTATTTGTACACAGATCTCACTCAACACATTAGACTTTATTTATTTATTTTTAATAATTTGTTAATAAAACGTTTACTGCTACTCTGCTCACCATTCGGCGGCCTACCCGAGTGGAAACCTTTAATAGAAATAGCACTTGTTTCGTTCTCACAGCCAATGAACTGTAGGCTACATGTTCGGCTCTAGTAATATGAACCAATTATGACTTATATCAGTAAGACGGTCTGCGAATCATTTGCCCACAGGTAAGATCATTGGTCACTGAGCTTCGCAGTGTTCACTACAGACCGAAAATTATATACACCTACGTAATATGTATACAAACGTGTACATTTGGTTGTGATGGGTTAGGAGGACTCCTTTGTACAGTATTGTCTGTGAAATCAGCGTTTACACGTACCTCACTGAATAGACGTTCTATGACTACGAAGTTATTCCAGGAAATGTTAAAAAGAATTATCTACAGCCACCACATTTTACTTTTATCCTTCTAAATATATTTAGAAAGGGACAGTGCACTGCATTTGTGCGCACTCAGTGTAATAATATTTGCATAGAAAGTGTTTCTCACTACGAATTACCAACACACCTATTTTCTCTCTGTTTTTATTCATATTAATTATATATAAAATATTATATTTCATACAGAAAGTATAGGTACATTTTCAATTTAACCAAATATAGTGTAATGCTACACTAACACAGGTAACAAATGTTTGTGATGCGTGACATATTTGGGAAACGACCAAACACGTCATACTTTGGGGTGATTATTTTCAAAGGTCTGATAAAAAACAGTGTGAAGAAATCGCGAAGAGACTATATCAGCGGCTTTTATTCCCGTCTGTATTGTCGAATATTCTGCGCCGTAGCACGGCTGGTTAGTAGGCGCGCGCGTGTGGCTTCGCCCACGTGTCAATTACTGTTCCAGGAAGAGAGGCAATGTTTGCTAGTGCAAGACCGAGAGTGTTATTGTTTGTTGCTAGGCGATAACGTGCGTAGCACGTGCGGGCCATCTCGTACAACCTACGCACTTGTGTCGGATAGTGAACTGCTAAAAGGTTCTTAGTCTTCCCTCTTTGTGTACAGTAAAAAAACAATTCTTTAAAAAGTAGCAGCTAACTACATGCAGATTACTGTAGAGACCTGAAAAATTCGCGAGATCAATGACTTGCTGGCTAGACTCTACAGTCTTATGTTCAAACGTGCCAATACCAACTGCACATTGGTTGTCTACTGTCATCGTGTAAGGTGATGATTGGACTAGCCTTCTCTAGGAGGTGTCAAACACAGTTTGGACCATTGGCTGAAATATTATAAACGCAGATGTTTGAATTCTATCTTGTATCGAAATGAATTCGCGAATTTTTCAGGTATCTACCCCTAAGTATTGTTTATGAAATATATACAATATATGCTGTTCAAGGTTAATTGAGCACTTTTGAAATATACCTTCGAAAAATGAGTGAATGATTGAAGAGATTTGGACGGCTCTTAACAGCGAGGTCTTGAGAGCCGATAAGGTTATTGAGATGAGTGTTGGAGCAGCGCCGGAATGAAAGGGCGGGGCAAACGGGAGATCCCCGAGAAGATCCGCCGACCAACGGCCTCGTCCTCCAGCACGATTATCACATACGAAAATCCAGAGTGACCCGGCCAGGGATAGAACCCGGTTCGCATTGGTGGGAGGCGAGCAGGCTAACCGCTTAACCATCGTGGGCCCCTCCTTTGAAAGATGTCACTGCAGTCACACACCTGTCTTTTTTTTTAGGGGCACAGTTACACACATTTATAAGCGTGCGAGAATAGCTAGAAGTGATTATAAAATGTTAAACTAAGTTGTTTATAAAAAATGGAGGAGCAGCTATCCTGCAAAAAAAAAAAAGAAGAAATGTTGCAAGAGAAAATAACACACGACAGTTAACTACCAATTTTTAAAGCAGAATATTTAATAAATATTTTAAATCACTGTCAATTTTCCTCACAATACGACAATCTGTTGGGAAAATCCATTATTTACCAACACAGCCAACCGATATCAAACTATTCGCAAAATTTCTTAAGCTAAATATAAGACACACGAATTCAGTTGTGAATCAATTTCGCACAAGAATTCTTGTCCTGTGAATGTTCTATTTATATGTCTTGTGCTCTGCGCCTGTAGTTTACTCAACGCTTCTTCACACTTTCTGAATCAAACATTTTGAAAAGAAAAAAAAAAACACCCTATGCAGACGTCTTCAGTTATTTCCTATATATGCGATGTATCACAATCGTTTTATAATTCTGTTAACACGAAAGTATGTAACTCATTTTTCATTAGATTGAAAATTTACTTGTATTTTACTTATAAATTATAATAATTCATTTATAGTATTTATGAAAACAAACAGTCAGAAAACCCGTGTGTTGGAAGCGCCTAATAAGAAGTAGTTCTCATGCAAAATATAATTACAACTGAGTGCGCACGAATCCGGTGCGTAGCCATTTGGTGTGATTTTTTTGGACCTAAATAAGCTTAGTTTGCACAAGGCGGAGTGATATCCCAGAAGTAGAACTTTAGCAGGGCTTCAGAAAAGTTTGAAGTAGCCGTGCATGTATTATATGTTTATTTATTCATTGTGAATCAACACCGAGTTGCGACCAGTGGCGGATATACATAGGAACGTATTAAGGAGGGAGCTACTTGAGGGGCGAGGAACCAAGCATTAGCGTTATGTTACTTTTTTAACAATTAGTAGTCCGGACATATTTCCTGTACATTCGTTGTTTGCGCGTTTAGGCTTATCTCAGGAAATAAAGGTTCCGGGAATGCAATTATCTAGGGCCGCAAATTTTTGTTTTTATAATGTTGCATTTATCTGAAGAGGAAAAAAATCGTGGAAACTGTCGAATCATTTTTTTTTTTTTTTGGAGATTTCCTACGCAGTTTCCGTGGTAGGTTGGAGAAATAATAAAACGGCGCAGTTGTAGGTCGATCCACGGGCTTTCATCGCGTGTGGTAAAATCCCACAGTTACGGACAGGTCTCGTTTGCACGGGAAGGTGTAGCAGCAGGAAGCTGACCTGCGCGTAGGGGCGACGGGGCGCCGGTCGCACGTGTTACTGTCGCCCGTATCGCTGTCTCTCGGGCGTGAAAAAAAAATCTCGGGGTTGCGTACTTTTAATGCTACATACAAATATCTGTACTTGACGAACACGCTTTACAAAGGCATTTCAAAATTTCGTGCTGCTGTACTAATCACATGTATTGCCGTGCTAAGTAAAATGTTTGTCGAACAACACAGATATCTATGCAGCAGCAAAATCAAATAAATGACGAAGTTTCAGTTAGACTGAATTTCAGAGGAGACCTATTCAACAAATTCGTGACACACTGTTGCAGATCTTTGCGTCAACACTCCTTAAATGACAAAATCTGCAGATCTTTAATTCCTTTTACCCCTATATGTACTATGTTTTATAATTTCTTTCTTACTATAACTATTAAGTATATGTGTAACTAACGTACTTGATTTCCAAAATAATCTCCCTTAATTCGGTGTAAAATCAAACTCCAAGGTGGGGGCTCAAACCCACTCTTTTAACACCAACAATAGTTGCGCATGTTCTCGTATCCACTTTGGCTGTGCGGTCCATGCGTGGGCCAGCAGCGGGGGAGCGCCGACCCTCCAAGTGTCACGTGACCTCTGACCCCTCGCGGGCCGGCGAGGATTGGTAAACAACGGCGTGGAGCGAGCAGCCCCGACTGAAGTCCGCGACCCACAATGTCGAGGACTTCTTTGACGCCAGTGGCGTAATTGTGGGGGATAATCAGGGTGACCAATCTCTCCTGGGGGGCGGTGGTGTACACTCTAAAAAATTTTTGTAATTTTTACTGAGAAATTCTTTGTAATTTTACAAATGCTTGTAACAGTACAAATATTTTTCTTGTAAAACTACTCGTTTGTGAAACTACAAGATCCGTGTTTGTAATAGACCATAGGAAATGTTTATGCTATACTGACCCGTTTCAACGAGCTTCAGCAATATGGCGGACTCTCAAAAACGTAAAACCATATATAGCTGTTTGTTTGTGCAAAAACTATTGGTGATGTAAAGTGAAGCTGCGAGCAAAAATTAATGTATTGCAAGTCTGAATTACGTAAAACACTTAAGACAACCGTATTATTCATTATTTGTTAGTGGTTCCTAGGTACACAGAACTCTTAAATCAGCTCTTCATACCACGTTGTTAAGAGTCGTCCAAATCTCTTAACTCAACAACCGAACTCCTAAAAAGAAATAAATATACTTTCTCTTCTTAACCGTACAAGTTCAATATAATTTTGTATGTTCTTGCCCTTTGTTTAGAGCCAAAATAAGTATTAATGTTTTAAGTCAAGTTGGTATTGTGGTTAAAGGTGTGGGCTCTAATCCCCGTGTTGGCTTGATGTTATTTGTTTTTTTCGTAAATTATATTATTATTTTCTAGTTGTTTCCTGCTATTAATTCATCACATTTATTTTCTAGAAGAAAAAAAAAACAATTTTATGTACACTTCTCAATAATATCAGTTTTAAAAAAAAAGCTATCATTTGCAATATTACAAAGAAATGCTTTGCAGATTTTACAAGAAAACTCTTTGTAATTTTACAAAGTATCTCCTTGGTATCTGGGTTTCCAAGGATTTTCCTTGTAAAATAACAAACAATTTTTTCCGAGTGTAGTGGTTAGACTACTCACCTCCCACCAAGGCGAACAGGGTTCTATTCCCAGCGGAGTCGTCCCCGGATTTTCGCAAGTGGGGATCGTGCCGGACGATGCCGTTGGTCGCTGGGTTTTCTCGGGGATCTCCCGTTTCCCCCGCCCTTGCATTCCGGCGCTGCTTCATACTCACCTCGCTTCACCATCATCGGTTGTCAAGACCTCGCTGTTAAGAGCCACCCAAATCTCTTGACTTCCTCCAATTTCTAAAAAGTTAATTTTTTTGAAATCAAGAACGTCAATTACTATGTAGAGATTCATATAGTTTGGAAACAATCAGAATATTTACAACGAAACAACTGGAGCATCAGCCAATGAATATTTAACTGAGGCTTTAGTACACAAAGCAATCTGGAGTATAGCATGTTGCTAAATTAATCCGCGAATATTAGTGGGTCTGTAATAATTATTCTTGTCATATTAATCAAATATATGTGATTCTTCCTATTATCACAATTGTTATATGCGCTACTAGTGCTGATATTTTATAGAAGAGCCTTAACTGTGTTAACCTCTCCCTCACACGACTGTGAAGGCTACAGACGACCCTAGAGTGATGCAGGGAACATGTGATGTTTTCAGAATGGTGCCGAGATGCAGCATTTGTCGGCGGAGGGTTCCAGCGACCTTCAAACGACCTCGGTGGGCGATCATCTGTCATCGTGACACTTCTCCAGCGATAAGAGCAGTCGGATGGCACCACGTTTCAGAATTGTCACTCAACTTCCACCAGCTGTCCGCATTGTGCTGCACCATCGCAGTCCACCTTCCAACTTCCTTCGTCTTCTGTCCATCGTCTTCATTGCACAGTCGAGCTGTTTATTCACTTGTAGAATGTCGCTCCCGTATACACCACTCCACTCCTCAATATTCTCAGTACACGCCATGATCATCTTCCTTACGACTTCCCTCATCTCTTTCCAACAACTTCTTCAATCCAAACATGATTCTCCTCTTTCCTCAGTTGCAAAATGCTCCCACTTTCCTCTACATATGCTTGAAGTGTCTCTTCTACATACTCGGATCTTCTCCTTCGTTAGCACTGAACGACTTTTACATATTTCGCTTCCTTCTTTTCCTCACGCAATTATTTTCATTGAGCAGTCAGATCTGCGCCTTCTCGAGTGGGAAATTGAGTTTTCCATTTCCTCCTCTTCCCACTCAACATCAACAGTATACGATCGAATGTGACTTTTTTTTTTTTTTTCACTCCACTCGTTTTACTTTCCCAGTGTCTTCAAAACGCGATCCGATACGTTCATTCTCCAAAATGCCTTACACTTCTCTCTTCTCCCTCCTCAACATTCCCATTGTCTTGAACGTACAATATTATCAAATCATTCTATCGTAAGAAATATTTACCTTTACGGTCCCTCACTTTAAAATCTTTAGTTCAGTGTCGGATCTTCTTCAGCCCTGGATGTACGTCACTTCCTCTCTACGCACCATGTCTTCTTCGGCGACTTCAATGCACAGTCGAACATACTTGTCAATGACTTGCACTCTCTTTTACACAAATGTTTCATCTCGCATTCGCATTGTGTACGGAAATTCTGAAGACTACGGATAGTTGTCATTTTCGGCTCAGAATCGAGAGGTACCTACTCGGCGTCAAATCTTAAGTCATGTCGAGGCTGAGAGTGCAATCGACACTAGTTTGACTTATACGTCGGCAGTGCATTATGTCTCGGCTGTTGTGGCTACCGGTAAATCACATGTAAATAGTTAAATATTCAATTCATAATGGAAAAAAAGCGAAAATAAGTATTTAATTTCCATTGCAGAATAAACCCAGCCTCATTATTTAATCAACAGATTTAAATGCACTTTAAAAAGCGCTAATGATTTCAAAACAAAAAAAAAAAAAATTATCTCGTCACTTTAAAATCAAAACTATTAAATCTCAAACGAATTAAAAACATCTTTATAACTTTTTTTTTTCACAAAGAAACAAAACTACGTGTTAAGGGGATACTCCAGTCGAAGAACACCTGCAATCAATCCTTAGGCACACTAAATGTTCTTTGAAGATAATATTTCGCTCCTGAAAAGATTAATAATTACCAATGAAAAATTTGCCTTCATTGTCTTGGTAGTTATTCAAAAACTTTTTATTAAAGAGTTACAAAAATTAAAATGTGGCATGAACAGTTGTTATCTCCATTTTCCCGAATTAATGATGAATCCAACATTGCAGATATATGTTTAAGTGATTTCGGATGTAGGTGACTGAATGCCACCCGCTGTCCATTGTCCGTGAACTGATCACAGTAGTGACAGGCTAGACCAATATAACCTCCTTTGGTTTTTTGTGTTTTGGTATTCTTGTCATTAAATTGTCTGTCGGTAATATACCAACAATATGAATCTTCCCTGCGTTTGTGTTACGCAATTTTAAAACCTCATTCGGTAATAAAAATTACTTATAATCAAACTCATAGTTCCATAATAACTGTGTTTAAAGAGTACAAATTATAGTACATGTCTTTATATTATTATTTTAATTACAAATAAAATAAAGAATATTTATTAGTTTGAAATATTTGCTATCAGGAATGAAACCGAACAAAAATTTATTTGTAAATGAGACCACTGTTGTAAATAAAAGCAACTGTTTGTGAGTGTTCATCAATTTAATGTCTTGAACGTGCTTTACTCCCTATGTCCTCATCAATTTTCCTTTTTAAATTTTCATATTACCTCTATTAGTCACTCTTGGCTGGACATTTAGAACAGGTATATTTACATTCCAATGTGAATGGACTAATCCAAAATTCGACATATTTTTACACTTGTGCGACAAATTTTTATTAGTTATTTACAAGCTTCCTAATCCTGACTAATTTTGTATTTTTCTTTACGCTTGATAATTATCGCTTAAGCTGAAAACACCGCCGTATGACAGGATAATATTTTCCTCTGCTCGCAGTCTGTTTATTACTTAGTTGAGATAGTTGGAATATAGCTGAAGCTATTTTCTTATCACTGTTAGAAACACGTATTGTGAGGACAACATCATAAATTATATCTGTAGAGTAGTAATATATTTAGGAATTCAAGTCTACTACGCATACATAAAACGAAACCCTATTGCATAAGCGACGGTAACTTTCCTATTGCAGGATGATTTACTACCCGCTGCTAAGAATGTTGACTGCAGAAAACGTCGTATTGCCGGAGGAAACTGCAGCACATCTAACATAACTCTCTGGACAGAATGATTATACAGTGGTTTGGCGCTGCCTTCCGCAGTTTGAAGGCGAAAGTGCGACCTGACTCCAGTCGAATGTACTCGAACAGAAACGAAACTAGCTGAACAGCTCTCTTCATTTCTAGATCTAGTTTAGTGTCCTTACCCAAGGCAGCCCTAAACTCGCTGCCGTTTCCCGTGGCTCCGAGAATAACAATACGCACACAGTATATATATATATATATATATATATATATATATATATATATATATATATATATATATATATATATATATATATATATATTTGAAACTAGTTGCCGAAATTTTCATGTGACTGTAAAAATATGATAGTGTATATTTACAACACATTTTTTTTTTGAAAACATACAAAACTCTCTGTGTAGCTTAATATTTCTAATAAACTGGAAGTTGACATCACTTGCTTGTTAGAAGACAATATTTGTTTCACACATTCCTCGCTAAGATTGTGAACAATTTAGTCTACATTATTTACAGTGCTTCAAAGATATCTTTGGCAACCAGTTGCCAGAGAATTTCTTGCACAGGAGCAGACTTTTTTAACAGAGCATAATAATCACTGCGAATGCATAGCAGGCTGGCGAACATTTTGACGTACTTGGGCAAAAACGAGTAGCGAATCAGAACCCACTCGTGTTATTACAAGCATCGAAATTCACGTTCATTACCGTATGTTTTTGGTTACGAAAATAAACATCCCTTGACGCCAATCATTGTTTTTTTTTTCCCCTACGCGCCCGTGTGTTTCTCTAGCATGTGGTTTGTATAAATGAATACTTCAATAGCTCCAATAACTCTTCTGCATCAATCACGACTGTTTACTTACGAGATGTTTACGCACATCATTCATGTGACAATTTTGTTTACCCAGCACACGAGCAAAAGTTCAAATAAATATTCATAAAAGAATCCAATTTTGAAGTGAAATTCCATTGGCCGAAAAATGAAAACGTAAGGTTTTTTATATCACTTGTACCACAGGTTTGTTTTTAAGGTAATGGTTATTTCTATTGTAGCGCGACTGCAACTCAACGCTAACCATTGCATAGTTCATTTTCTTTCAAAGAGAGTAAAAATCACGGAGTGGGAATATTATAGCGGCTCTTAACATTGGGGTCTTGAGAGCCGATGAGGGTGACGCGAGGTGAGTATGGAGCAGCGCCGGAATGCAAGGGTTGGGGGAGCGGGATATCCCGTAGAAAACCCACCGACCAGCCCTATGGTCCGGCACGACTCCCTAATGCTCGCGTTGGTGGGAGGCGACTGCTCTAGCCGCTGCGTCACCGCAGCCCCTACTAAACACCATGTGTCACTAAGGTGCTTCTAGAGGAGAGATTACTGGTTTAACGTAACTATAGGCTGTTCACGGTAAAATGAGCACTTTTGCAAGCCCTACTTAAGATCTACTTATATACACGTTGTGTATTCTTCCGCCTTTTGTAAAATTAACATTGCCATTGGCCTCATCACTTTGTTCATGCGTCGGTAAAATTAAACTGTGAAATTATTAACAAAGTGAATACTTTACAAACCTTCTTATGTTTACACTTAGATTCATTAACAAAACAGAAAGCGAAAGAAATAATTGTAAATTATCACAAATGGTTACATAGCACTTTACATTCGACGTTAAGATATGGAGCTACTTTCCATCCATCGTTACCAATCTTACTGGGCGAATGTCACTCAGTGCGCCCATTAAAATATATGCATGCAGGGGCAGTTACTTTTTTCTAAAGTTCATTTCTAAACTGCTTACTTTACCGTGAACAGTCTATAGCTAGCTGCATAATAGCCCCACATCCTATCAGAGAGCCCAAAAACATTTTTCCAGTCACCTTAGCATTATTGGCTGTCTGCGTTCAAGCACTTTATAAGACATTACTCAAATCTGCTTTTCTTCTCATCTTGTAGAACCAGCGCTAGTGTAGTAGTCAGAATACTCACCTGCCAACATGGCGAACCGGGTTCGATTTCCGAAGAGGTCGTTCCTGGATTCTCGCACGTGAGGATCGTGCCGGACGATACAGGCCACTGATCAGCGGGTTTTCTCTGGGATCTCCCATTTTCCTCCCGCCCTCGGTGCATTCCGGTGCTGCTTCGTTCCCACCTTGCTTCGTCGTCATCGGTTCCCAAGACCGCGATGTTAAGAGCCGCTCAAATATCTCCACTCCTCATCTTGTATAATTTCGCCACGTGTCATATTTACATTGCTGTGGGCCAATGACTTTATTCATGCTTCATTCAAGTTTAAACCTAGAATTGCTATGAACCTAAATGTGTTGCTAGTACACCAATGTGTTTTGTAAAGTACATAAAGAAGAAACTCAGAACTTAACGTGCTGTAAACATTACACTCGCGATACAACTTCAAGAATGACAAATATTTTAACTTGATTTTCCGCCAACTTAACTGTAAGAATACATGCGAGAGCTCTCGGCAACAATAGACGTAGTGGGTAGTGACATTTTCTAAAGGCTATTTTCAAAAGTGTTTACCTTTTGGCCAGTTTATAACAAGGTTCCGCGTTCTGATCCCAAATTTACTGTCAATTTCATATAAGTGGTCTCAAATTTGACAATGTGACCAACCCACACACTATGTAAACAGTAAATGCTCTCGTTCCTACAGTATTGTATCAGCCGATGAACTGCTGCGGGATCCTTGTTGTTAGGTTGGCTATTTTGATGATATCTTTAGAAGAAAATAGTACTCGGAACTAAAAGTTGTAATTTAAAATCTTAACTGCACTTACAACATTTATGGTTTAAATGGTGTTTCTAAAGCGATATTAAATTGTCTTCCCTATTAGTAACGGGACTTTAAAAACATGTGCAGCATTTATGACAGAGTATGTCGACACATACGAACAGTAAACGTTTCCAGACAATGGCTAGCCATGTTTATGTTTCCAGCCCAGTGAATGCCATTGTGGGTGTCCTTTTTTCTTATCGTGTTTATACGAGTATCTTGCTGGTGTCGGAATATTTTGTCGGTAGTTGATTATTTTTTTATTTGCCCTTTTTTAAGCATAGTTGGTTGTAGGTACCGTTGAAGTGCGTTTTGTTGAGTGAAATGTAATATTAATCGGCACGTCGTTAAAACTGCTCGTTCCGCCATTTTCCTAACCGCCTTCGACAACGAAGTGACACGAATATAATTTCCGTATATAAGTTTAAGTTTATTTGTATCAGGAAAAGTGCGCAGTGATAATTTTACTGAATGATTTTGCAAATAAATTATTTAATGCTAGTGACGAACAAACGTGATTTTAGTGAAGTAAACGCGCAAGGATTGCCATAGAAAAACACGTGTTCAAGAGGTTACAACTGTAAGTTCGCGTATTTTGTAAAGTATTTGTAAACCATTAACATAATTATTGAAATGGACGTGGCCTGAAAAATACCGCACTTTCCACACTTTTGTAGTGAGTGAATAATATTTGTGTAAGGTTAACTACGGTCGAAGTGTGTGAGAGTATATATTGCTGCATCTTTACGAATACGAACAGCGACGTATGTTTCGCGTTTTGTATTTTCATTAAAGTTATAATTTTCGAAGTTAAATAATTAAAATGTTATTTCCATACGAGCTAAATTCTCCACTGCTCTATCAAAACAATATACAACTCAAAATGCCACACACTCATGCCAGAATCACATAGCCTCGACCAACACAGCACGACACGACCAAAAACGCAACCACGACACATTTCAATGTGACTACTTGAATTTACAGCACGACAGACAACATGCTCTCGGCATTTTACCTAACTATTCAGAAGGCGCTGATAGGCTACGTTAGTCTCAAAAGTGAACCAGAGGGAAATTTGCAATGCATAATGGTGACAAATTGGCATCGTTAATGCACACAAAAGTAAAATAATTATTTTTAAAAGTTAAATACAGTAATTTTCAATTTACTTTTCTTTTCAGCTAAGTATTTACCATTGTAGGGAAAGCTTGCAATACGATTTCATTTTGCAATGTTGTACATTCTGTGCGTCGTGTCGCACGACACGAAGAATAGAAATCATTTCTAATCCAAAATTGCTGGTCGGACGACAGAATCGGCCGGGCTTACGGCAATATATCTTGTATTTCATTGGCTGTTGTCCATCGTGTCGTGCGCGTTGGGGCTATGTGATTCCGGCATCGTAAGAACATCAAAATAATCCCGTCTCACGAAAGACGATAAACTACAGTCCTCCCACTCTGCTAACTTTTTCCTTTTTCCTTCGAAATGAAATAAAGATGATACCCTAGTTTTGCCCACATTTAATTGCTATGAACATTTCTCTGTGGTATTATTGATTGAAACTCTAACACTCTGGTTCTGGAGGGTTTCAAAATGTAAGGCCTACGGGTCATACAAACTTGTAAGTTGTGCCACTTTATTTTTTTTAGAACGTATATAAAATTTGTCATGCTTGTTACGCAGAGATACTTAGATACTTGTTAGCAAATAAATTTAAAGTTTTTTCCTGTTTTTAAAGGCTGTATTTGAAAGTAACATAATGGCATGTAGGTTTCAACGTTGGAGTCTTTCACAAACTTTTTGAGCACTTTTGTTTTGCAAATTAAAAGTGCTCATATGTTTTTAACATGCGTTGTTACGAATATTATAAGAGTAACGGAAAAATTATTTCGTCAAAACAGGATTTACATTGGAAAGACAACTTTTTGATATAAAGTAAATTACAACATGCTTATCAAACAAAATTCTTGCAATTTAAACACCCAACGAAGGTGCTCCAACATCATAAAGAAGTGTCTCATGCATCAGCAGGAACTGCGACATTCCAAAATTTATCGCTAAGGAAAATGAACTTTATGATGTCTTCAATCTTGGGTAGGTGGAGCCTCTTTTTAGTGTGTAAGTAACATGTTTGTTTGATATATTGTTGCTGTAGGTCACATCTGCTTCTCTAGAGCGTTTTGTAACATCTCTGAACTGAAATACAGTTTTTCATTAGGTACCCGAGAACACGCCTAGGGTTGTATTCACAATTTTGAGGGGAGGTTGTGCAACTGGACTTCAGTGTAAATATCAACACTGAGTTAGTCAGAAATAAGTTTTAATTCACAGCATGACAATTTGAACACGCAGGTATTTGAGAAAAGTTATTAAAGTATTTTGTATGTAGGCCTGCAATACTTAACATTTGAGTTACTAAATGAGAGTTATTAAAATTACTGAAATTAAGTAACATTTGCTTAAATATTGTTTTGGCTACCTACATCCTGAGAATTATAACCACCATAAAAGTATCAGGCTGTACCGAGTTTGTTGTTATATCATACCACAAAGCTGAATTATGTACTTTTAATGCAATAGTAGGCATAGCCTGTATGTAAGAATGTATACTGTAGTTGAAAAAGAAGGTGGTGGAAGGGGGGGATGGTATTTCAGTATTTGTGCATTCCTTGGGGTGGGCAGGGGGGATCTTGGTATTTGGTATTCGTGGAAACCATGCTAAGTTTTTTGTTTACAAGAACTTTCCTTAGGTAAGTGTGACAAGATTAGTTGTCATTAATATATTTAGAGTGTATTCAGAAACAGTAAAATATATTTTATTCATTTGACAGTCAAAGTACAATTTCATTTTTGTACCTCTTAGATACAAATTTCTTGCAAGGTAAAAAATTATCAATTTATAGACTTATTACATGGGCTGTTAGTCATTTACATAAAATATTTATAAACTGAAAAAAATGGGATTGTTGCCAACCTGCAACTGTTTGAACAATCCTTCACAGCTTCTAAAAGTAATTTGGGAGGAGGCACATGCCGTTTGTTTACAAAAACAGGCAGTCGTATGTTGTTTGTTTACAAATACTGGCA
Organism: Dryococelus australis; assembly: GCA_029891345.1. Classification (NCBI taxonomy): domain Eukaryota; kingdom Metazoa; phylum Arthropoda; class Insecta; order Phasmatodea; family Phasmatidae; genus Dryococelus; species Dryococelus australis. Next base: position 18,791,410 of record CM057003.1, on the reverse strand, counting down.
GTCACATGGTGTTTGTTTGCAAACAGTCACCTTCAATGACAGTTCAGCTGTGGTGGAAGGATACATAGTCACCCAGATGCCATCGGCACTATTTTCCTAGAACTGTCAAATTTGTGACACTTATATTAAATGGACAATATCTTGAATGTATGTGTGCCGTTTTAAGTAGTAAGAGCATGTTAATTTATAAACTAAGCCGGCCTCCATCCTTCAGTTAGACAGCCGACATAATAATAAAACCTTTAAAAGAAAAAAATAAAAGAATTATTCTCGCTTAGGTATTTTAATTTATGCTTTCTTGTGGATCTGCGAAGTGAACTTCATTTGAATGTGAACGTGATTCTTGCATAGTGGTTTAGTGGAATATTACGAAACTACGCAAGTTTATGTTAGTAATTTTTTTATTCTTGCAAGAGTCACCCCTGGTGACTTATGTAAGCCCGAAAATCATTTCTAGGAATTCCGGTTCTCGATCGCAAGCTGTAATTGGAGGGGAAAGTTAAGGAACCGGTTGTTGACGTAAGACATCTGCTAAAGTCAATCCTAAGAAAATGTTACTGCTTCATAACATACTCAGCGTAGCGACCAAGGTTATACATCTTTCAAAGCTTGCCAATTCATTCTGCCGAGAAAAAGTATGTTAGAAGCTGAGCCGACTACCATTTAGCAATCAACGCTATCTCACGACGGAAATGAGACGACTCTTTGCCTTTGGCAATGTAATAATTATTCAAAAATATAGTTTAATCGACTGATGATTTGTTACCACTTTGTGTTCAGCGAACAGCACATAATAATAATAATGGTTGTTTCTCAAATGTGTTATGAAAATAATAATTACATAAGAATAAAACCAGGATGTTTTTGAAAATAGGAAAACTAAAATCTCCACTGTGGGTTAAAAAGACTTATTAATAACTTGTGTATTATAAAGTGCTAACTTGTCAGAATAACCTGGATCGTATACGAATACCAAATGAGGATTCACTTTTACACAAAGCGTCAATAAAACTACTAACACAAATAAATTACGAAAACATTTTCTGTATCACCCCACTCCCCCCCCCCCCCCCCCCCTCCGTCAAAGTATAATTTTCCAAACACAACGGTAAAGTGTTTACCATACTTACGTACTTTCATTGCATATAGTCTATTCGCGGTTTCTTCATATACTGTTTGAATCAAACCATTCAAAAATCTCCCCATGTATGACGTTTTTAGTTATTTACTAAATGTAAAATGTATCAAAAGCGTTTTGTAACTGTGTTCATAAAAGTAATATTTATTTGGTTAAATTGAAATGTTATTTATTCTCTATACAGATTAAAATATTTCATTTGTATTTAATACGAATTTCAAACAGCGAGTGCGCAGGAATACGGCGTGTTATCCTTTAGTGTAATTCTCCTTGTGCAATCACTCCATTTATAAGTGAACTGCTCGTTATTAAGGCACACAATTGGGTTAATTTACTGACACAGAGCTACCTAGGGCGTGTGAAGTAAAATTTGGCCCAATGACAAACGTACTCCAAAGGTAAATGTGTTTTAAGAATTAAAATTTCCTCAATTAATAACGCGAATGTTGCAAGTCTCTAATTATTAGGAATTATTTAATTTTAATGCTGTGTTCAACTGAAGTGTATTCTCCAAGAACGAAGTGATTTGATCGCTGTAGTTCGTAGTATTAGATTTGTATGTAGTTGTTTATTTCTGCCAAGTTTCAAACTGTCACCTATATTCTAACTGAGCAGACCTGCATAATTTTCCCGGGCACTCGTGAACTGTGAAGTTTCATATTCTCAATGTCACTGGACAAGTCAGCCGGATCACAGAACGCAAGAAATTATCAATAAACAAAAGTCGCGAGACGTTTAGTGCCAGGAAACTATTCTTAATTTTAATTATAGTATTCCAGAGGATTACATGTAAAAACCTCACTTTACTTTCTCAAGAAAGTGTCTACCTAATTTCTTGCACTGTCGCCTGAAACAAACCGTACACAGAAACTCCTCAAATTAAGTTTTATTTTTCACATTGAAAGTGAAACTGAAATAATATCTATAAGTTGGATACCACTAAAACATAAAAAACTTCATATTCTTTTTTTCACTCTTTCTTTTCTTCAGTAAGCTCGTATAATGTATTAAAGAAGGTCAGAAGAAGACAGTTTCTTATCACAGATGTTTAAGAACCACTTATGAGGATTTCTAATCAACCGTTCTTCACTTAGGCTCTTGAGTTGAGAGTGTTCAACATACGAAGCGTGGAATCAACACTTGCCGAAACATAATTCCCTGGATGTTCAATAATCACAAAGCTATTTTGCGAGGTTATGTTTACATCCGCAATATGAAAGGTAAGTAAACGGATGTGTCAAGTTCAAGCAAACTCCCCAGCAGCGAGTTCCAAGTTTGAGCCAGCGTTGGAAAAATAACGTTGGCCGAACGTGGAAATGACCCTCGCTCGGGCCCACGTTAGCCTAACTTTGTGTTCTTAGTCGGACGCCAACCAATTTCCGGCCATCTACCAACTGAAGGTTTCCTGGCATTTTGCAACTTAGGGGATGTGTTGACAAACCGTATTGTATACAAGTGCGACGCCAACCAGTAAGCAATATCTGCCAATGTTGGTTAGTGGCGTTGCAAACACAATTTACCCAATGCTTAGAAACCAACCAAATTTCTTCACTCTCAGACGTTAAATATTTTACTTCCTAAATTGTAGTATTCACGGCCCTCCATCATAAACTGTCTTCTAATTAGTTTATTCGATTGGTGTTTGACACATACTCATATCACTTGGGCTACCAATCCAATGTGTTTTCCACTACACTATCCTGATTACAAGAAGAGCAAAATAAAATTAAACATATGATGCCATTACAGTTCAATATACTATGCTACATTCCTTCACGTATTGATACATCCCGTTTTACAATTTTTAAAATGGATTTAACTCTCATTCTATACTCCGCCAATAATTATTTTAAAAAAATTGATTATCAGCTACGAAATATAAACTGATAATATAAATGAGTAATATATAACTTCATGAGAAACATTTCTGGAATCTCGTGTTATCATTTGATGGGTTTAAAAGCATCATCAATACGGAACGAAATTTTCTTATTTCCCAAAGTAATGTAGAAATATGAAGGTACAGTTGAACGCAGATTTACTGGCTACAGTTCCTACGGGCAGGGACAATAGTTACTGTAATTCATGCTCATATGTGGACGTAAAGAGTGTGTCCCTGCTTAATGTCGGGCACGACATGTGTAGGAATATTTCATGCCGCCTGGCATAGCGGCCGATATGTTGGCTTCTGTACCATGCATTATATGAATAGATATTTTTGTCAATTAAGCACTTTTTAAAACTAAGTAACAGTCCGTAGTTGCATACTATTTAACCACGTCATACCCACTTTAATTAGTGGTCTACGCTATTGCAACCAAGAAATATTGGGACCTCTACTGAATTTTCGCCGACAGGGCACTTGTTTCGCTATTAGAGCCAATCAACTGTAGGCTTATTGTTCGGCTATAAAGGCTGTTCACAATAAAGTGAGCGCATTTGAAATCAACCTTAGGAAAAAATCACTGCTCCTGGCTGCAATATTTTAACGGGCGCAGTGAGAGACAGGCGCCCAGTAAAGTTGGAAACGAGGGAGCGAAAGTAGTTCCATTTATTAATGTAGAATTTAAAGTGTTAGGAAACATTTGTGACAAATAAATTTATTTATTTCGCTTTCTGTATCTTTTAATGCTTCTAAGTGTCAAATGAGCAGATTTGTAAAATATTTGTTTTTCTAATAATTTCACAGTTTCACTTGGCCGACGCATGAATAATGTTAACTTTACATTTGACGAAAGAATACACATAGTAGATCATATGCAGGGCTTTCAAAAGTGCTCTCTTTACCGTGAACAGCGTATAGCATATACAACCACGCATACCTTAGAGTAGTAGCACTTTTACGAATGGGTTACCCACAGGTAAGAATATTAGGCACTAAGCCTCGCAGTGTACAGTACACGCCAAAATTCCACTTCCTGTGCGTTACGTACACAGCTGTGTACACTTGGTCTGAATGGGTTACCGTAAGTTATGACTGTGATATTCGTGGCAAAGTTGGGAACGAAATAGGAAATTAAATACCAGGTATTAACGTCATATTAAAAGGCTGTTCACAATAAAGTGAGCACTTTTGAAACGAACCTCAGAAAAAAGTCACTGCCTCTGAACACATAGGGGCCACGGTGGCTGACGGTTAGCATGCTCACCTCCCACCAAGACCGGGCTAAATCCCCGGCAGGGTCACTGGAATTTCGCAAGTGGGAATCGTGCCGGAAGATGCCATTGGTCGGCGGGTTTTCTCAGGGATCTCTCGTTTCCCCCGCCCCTTCATTCCGGCCACCGCTCCATATTCACTTCAATCACCCTCATCGGCTCTCAAGACCTCGCTGTTAAGAGCCACCCAAATCTTTTTACTCACTCACTCTAGACGCATACATTTTAATGGGCGCACTGAGTGACATTTACCCAGTAAAGATGGTAACGATGGATGGGAAATAGTTCCATATTTTAATGTCCAATAAAAGTTTTTGGTAACCATTTGTGATAACTTAAATTAATTCTTTCGCTCTCTGTTTTTTTAATGCATCGGAGTGCGTAACTGAGAGGATTTGTATAATATTTACTTTCCAGAAAATTTCACAGTTTTACTTAACCGACGTATGAATAAAGCGATGTAGCCCTTGTCAATGTTAATTTTACATAACGCGGAAGAATATATAACGTGCAAACAAGTAGATCTTAAAAAGGTTTTTTTTTTTTCATGTTATTGCGAACAGCTTATGACACTATTATGTTTAAATTTGTGAACGCTAAAACTATATTCTTTTCTTTTTTTTATATATGCTCTTAGAGGCAGAAATTAAAATATTACTAACCAAATTTACAACACTAACGAGTTCACAGTTACAACTGATCGGCGCATGATTAAAGTGATTGGTTGTTTGGCAATGTCAACTTCACGCATGGCGGAAGGATACGAAGCGGCTGGAGGATCAGATCCTAAACAGGGATGCCGAAACGCTCGGTCGTCCGGGAGCAGTTTCATAGAAGATACAGGAGGAGAGAAAGTATCGTGTCCTGACAGCTTCGAGGCCAGTGTACTCCGGCAACAGGTTCTCCGCTCCGTGTTCCGTCCACGCACAGAGCATAGAAAGTAGTTCTGTTGGCGGAGATGACGTAACGGCGTCCTTTAGAACGCGCGCTGAGTCACCTGAAACTGGCAAGTCACGCGCGACCATGGACCGTCGTCGCCTCCTACACGGCCGCGATGGCCTCTGCAGTCGTGTACGTCATCCCACGTGACTCACAAGCGCCCTTACTACACGTCCGGCGTCCGGCTCAACGTCGAAAACCTCAGCATTTGACTTTACGTCACCTTTCCTTTGACGAAACCAACAATCTACATACTACTAAATCAAATAGAAGTGTCTGTCTGTGATTTTCGAATTTCTCACTTTTAATTATTCTCTCATGTAGAGTAATTGATTAAAGGCTATTTACGGTAAAGTGAGCACTTTTGAAAACCCTGCTTGAGATCTACTTGTATACACGTTGTGTATTCTTCAGCCTTATGTAAGATTAATATTATTATGGGCCTCATCACTTTATTCATGCTTCGGTCAAGTAAAACTGTGATATTATTAGAAGAGTAAATATTTTACAAATGTGATCATTTTTACACTCCGATGCGTTAAAAAAAAAAATCAGAAAGCGAAATAAATAATTTAAATTATCATAAATGGTTACATAACACTTTTTATTCGACGTTGAGATACGGAACTACTTCACATCCATCGTTACAAACTTAACTGGACACATATCACTCAGTGCACCCGTTAAAATACATGCATGTAGGGGCAGTGATATTTTTCTAAGGTTGGTTTCAAAAGTGCTCACTTTATTAGGAACAGCCTTTTCTAAGCCATCTGTTAATTTTTTTTTCATGTCTGTCTGTCTGTCCGACCGGATTTATCTCAAAAGCCACTGAACTTATTGACATAAGATTAGCACAGTTTATAGATAATAACCCCAGGCCCAACTTAGTCTTTCTTCCATCGAGAAATCTGAAACGGTTCCTAAACTATGATGATCAACGATGTACTGCATAGGTACTGGATTAAGCTTGTCTTAGGATTACTGCATAAAAAATCATTGTTAAAAAAAAGTTCCGTCCTTTCTCCTTTCTTTTTTGTCCATGGGCTGTCTTCCTTTCGTTCCCGAAAGCAGTGGTTAGAGCGAATACAAGTCCTAAATGTCGTGCGAACGAAGTGGCACAGGGAAGCTAGTATACAATACAATTGTAAAATAAAAGTTCAGACAGTTGCAGAACAGTTCTGCGAGATTCTTAAAAATGTTTACTTTGCTATGCAAATCTTTATAATATTATCGAGGAATACATTTTACGTATCTTTTTTTTAAGAGGCTTAAAAATTATATTAAAAGTTCATTTCGAAACAAAAAACTAATATTTTTTTTTACTTTATTCAAAAATTGCAATTCATATATTTCATCTTCACATTGTAGGTATTCATTAGTAATTTATTTAATGTAGACGAGCTTGGTTTAATATACCGAGATGGACTTCACATAACCACTGTTACATCCTCGGCAAAATGGCTACTTGACTTTGACATTAAATTCCAAGTTTTCGAAATCGTGAAGTCAAGAGTGTTTAACTTTCACCTTTGAGAGTTCCATTGTTTCAAGTTCCATAAGAAACAACATGTCGGGAAGCAAACGTTAAGTCAAATCGTAAAGTCAGATGTTAAAGCTTTGATAAGGGCCTTAAAGGTCGGAGCAGGGACAGATCTAGACTTCCCTTCGCCCAGGGCAAACATTGTGTTCCCTCCCCCCCCCCTCCAACATAATAAACGTACCATGCATAATTTGTTTTGAAACTCTATACATTGTAGTGTAAAAATTTTAAGTTAAAATTTATCAAACCAGTGTTTAAAAGCACGTTTTCATTAACACACTATGTTTAAAACAATAATACGGTGTTCAAGGTTCAATGGAAACACAAGATAAAATCACATAGTTTTAATTGTGATACATTGTTAAATTATATTAATGAAAAAATACTTGACTAAGTAAAGAAACTAGTTACTTGTGCTCCTGTAATGCCTATGCATAGGCGCACCTGTTCTTCGTTCTTCGCGAAAAGATACCACGACTAGTTGTATTCCTCAACAATTTAACTGCCATCCACTTTCGTGGTTGAATAATTTTATTTGTCACGCGTCTTAACCGTCTACCTGCCAATCAAAGACGTTCAGTAGAGGAGTACCCTGATTCTGATTGGCCAATTCAGTCTTCTCAAAAAGAAACGAGGCCAATGAGCGAAGTAAGATACGTAGAATATTGAAGACTAGCCTGCGGGGAAATATTTTCGCGAAAAGACAGGTGGCCCTACCTATACGTACTCAAGGTCCAATGAATTTGTAATGATAACATATGCATACAAAATTAGGACATGTACTATGCATTGCACTGTCTGGCCTGCGCATGCGTCTACCCCTGTCCAAGGTCACACGATACTTCCGCTCATTCTATTACCCTATTCCCTTACCCTCCACGGGCTCCATGTAAGCATGCCGCGTAAACTCACTATACAAACTGAGCAATAAACTTCTCCGTTGAAAACAAGATTAATGATAAGTAGGGTTAGGAAAATTTCGCGAGTTCAATGACCTGTATGCTAGACTCCACAATCCTTTGTATAGTGGAACCTCAGATGTGTGTTCATTGGTTGTTGCCCCAGTGTTGCCTCACATTTAACACTGCGGGATTCGCTTCTTGTTCCCTTGCAAGTTGGCTATTGGAGCGGAGCTGTCCAGGGCGTGTCTAATAAACTCTGTTCCAATTGCAAAGGTGACTTCAGTGTACACGCGTTTGAAATATATCTTGTCCTGAAATGAAGTCGCGGATTTTTCCTATCCCTATTGATAATGAGTACAAGTCGAAATATTAAAGGCTGTTCACGATAAAGTGAGCTCTTTCCTAATCAATTTTAGAAAAAAAATCGCTGCTCCTACATGCATACATTTTAACGGGAGGACTGAATGACATGTGCCCAGTAAAGTTGGTATAGGCTGTTCGCGGTAAAATGAGCACTTTTGAAAGCCCTGCTTAAGATATACCTGTATGCACGTTGTGTATTTTTCCGCCTTATGTAAAATTAACATTGTCATGGGTCTCATCACTTTATTCATACCTTGGTCAAGTGAAACTCTGAAATTATCAGAAAAGTAAATAGTTTACCAAATCTGCTAATTTTTTACACACCGAGGCGTTAAAAAAAAAAAAAAAAAAACAGAAAGCGTAAGAAATAATTTAAATTATAATGAATGTTACCTAAAACATTTTATTCGACGTTAACTTATGAAACTACTTCCCAACCATTGTTACCAACTTTACCGGGCGCATGTCACTCAGTGCGCTCGTTAGAATACATGCAGGCAAGGACAGTGACATTTTTCTAAGGTTGATTTCAAAAGTGCTCACTTGATCGTGAACAGCCTTTACCGATGGTAGGAAAGTAATTCCATATCTTAACGCCAAATAAAAGTGTTAGGTAACCATTTGTGATAACTTAAATTATTTATTTCCTTTGTTTATTTAATGCATCGATGTGCAAAAATTAGAAGATTTGTAGAATATTAACTTTCCTAATAATTTCACAGTTTCAATTGATCGACACATGAATAAAGTGATGAGGCCCATTGCAATGTTAATTTAACATAAGGCGGAAGAATATACAACGTTATTTTCGTTGCCATGAATAGACTTTACCTCACCTGTTCACGGGTGCTTCTTATTTGCCGCATACAGACTGATTTTTTCGCTATAGGCTGTTCACGGTAAAGTGAGCACTGTTTAAGGCCCGTCTAAATTTTTCCTTTCGCCCAATTTCTATCTTCCTACTGCTTTTAAATTTAAAACTTACAGTGTGAGCAATAAACACAGTTTATACATTTCACTGCTCTCAGAATTTAACACCTAAGGCTGCAATAAGACATTTTTATTAGCATTTAGTGCCTGTTGGGATGGCCTTAAAAAGTGCTCACCTTATCTTTAACTCTATGTAGCTCATACCCGCCTGGTAGGCGTGTCCGTGGTACAAGCATTTCCCAGTAACACAAGTTTTTTCTTTCAAATGCGCTGCCACTTACTTTTTATTTAAGATGTTCTTTTGATGATTTTTAAGAAAACTTCTGTCTACACAAATCACAATAAATATACTTATTTTTTGTCAGAAATGACCTAACATTGCTATTCTTCTTACAATTATAATTTTCATTCATCTTAATATAAAAAAAAATTAAAAAGTGAATATGAAAACACGACTCTCCATGTACAACCCCCATGATTAATTATTTACATATTAGAAAATGTGAGGAAATAGTAAGAAGTATGGAACTGCCTACAGGTCTAGTACATGTCTGGCAATATTTATTTCATTTCCGTACGAGTCAAATTTTTCACTCAAAACAATATAACTCTCTCTCTCATAAAAAGACGTTAAAAACAATGCCGTCTCACGAAAGACGTTGAAATAAAGCCGCCCCCCCCCTTTTTTTTGTGCTCCTCATTTTCTTACGAAATACAATAATAGAGCAACAGCATATTTATTCGATTATTACAAACAGAACAGCGGTTAGGGAAGGTTACATTATGGTCACGTTACTTTTCTAGAACTGTAGAAATTTACCCCACTTACATGAAATGGACAATACCTCCTTGTAAATCATGTTATCCTGATAGGACAGTGTCAATAGTAGCAATTTATCTACCTGTGCTATTGCGTCAGCATGGAAGTACGAGAGACAGGAAAAATATCAAATACAAAATGAGTAATGTGCGGATTTGGATTACAAGTAAGTTCAAAATAAAGTCAAAAATAGTATATGTAATATTCTCAACCTTAAATACTATCAGGATGAAGTACTGAATACTAACTAATACTAAACGGCAGGAACAGGTACGAAATGACATCGTATGAGTATCGAGTAACAAACAAGTACCGCATGTGATTGTTCCTGCTTCATGATACAAGCATAGACTAAAGCGGAGGATAGTAACCGGTATTCCCAGAAGCCAGGAACAGATATCGTCCGTTCTTTCCCGATACCTGTTACTGATAACGGGTATGAAAAATACTACTCATCCGTCATCCCTAACAATACAAGTGTCCCGACCAACAGACCCGCCAGTAGGGAAAGATACGCTGCATTCAATAACCTTTCGAACAGAGCTTCCGTTCGCAGAGTCTTCCGCAGCCGATGTGTGACTTATCACATTGTCACTGCGGCGACCCCGCCCTTTGTTTCGCTTCTGCAGCAAACACATTATGCGGTCACGTGTTGACAACGTTTAGGGTCGTTTGGAAACCACGCGCCGTCTCATCAGCAGTGATCGCTCGTCAACAGACCTGCTGTTTCCAGGGATCACGCGTCAGAGGCAACTGTGTCACAATAGACGACGGAGGATAAAGTGCGGCATTGCCACATCGGTCAGTCTTTGTTGTTTAACGTGTTCCATGAACCTGAGAAATAGTACCCATGGGACTTCCCATTGCCACGATCTGGCTTACATTTCGTGGCATGGTCGCAAATTTATATTCATCTCGTGAAAATGGCAATTATCCGATTTGTTTACACACAGAACGGAGTATATCCGGTACACGTGCAATACCAACACTACAAGGCTACGAAAATTATTATTTGCCAACTATTAATATTGCGCTCCTTAACCCGAGTAAAACTAACCTTAATTTTACTTGTGGTGGAAGGATACAAAATAAACAAAAAGTAGAATCTAAGCAGGGCTGCCAAAAGTCTCCAATTAACAGCAAACATCTTACAGGACGGTGATAAACAAACGCGGATCTCAAACACCCTGCAACGTAGTTAATGTTACTATAGGCTGTTCACTGTAAAGTGAGCACTTTTCAAGGCCCTCCCAAAATGCATTAACCCCTAATAAATAGATTGTATTGCAGTCTCAGACGTTAACTTATGGGCGTGATGAAATGTATGCACTGTATTTATAAGTCATATTCCAATGTTTACTTTAAAAAGTGGTGGAAAAATACAAATTAATTAAAAGGAAAAATTTAGCGGGGCCTTAAAAAGTGCTCACTTTACCGTGAACAGTCTATAGTAGTTGGGTTGCGTTAATCTGGCGGGGTTCAAATGTCTTTGTGCTGCAATGCTTTTAGCAATTATAATAGAATCGTCACACACTTTTTGAACAAAACCTTTAAAAATTCCTCCCTTGTGGGTATATGTTCGATCATTATCAAGAGCTTTATACCTCCGCTGGCATATGATATCATACATTTTTTTGGCAATATGAAACCTTCGATTATATTTCTGTTTGTGGTTATAATGTTTATTTCTTAGCAAATATCATTTTAAAAAAAATATAACAAGACAAATGTTGGCAATGGCTAGGAAGAAAGAGTTCGTTAATAACATATTATTAATAGAATTTTTAACGCTATTCTACAGTAATTTATTCTTACCGATATGTTTACGTTTTCGGGTAAAATTGGTGGAATGCGAGTAAGGGAAGAGATTCGGGTGCGGCTCTTTACACCGAGGTCTTGAGAGCCGACGAGGGTGATTGACGTGAGCATGGAGCAGCGCCGGAATAAAGGGTTGAGGAGAAAGGGAGATCCCCAAGAAAACCCGCCAAATAGCGGTATCGTCCGGCACGACCCCAACATGGGAAAATCCGGGATTGGCCTGACTGGGGATTGAACCCGGTTCGACTTTGTGGGAGGCGGGCAGGCTGACAGCTCATTCACCGCGGCCCCAAAATTGGTGGAAACCTATTGCATTGCTATGTCTAAAAAATCACTAAATGTTATCGTCTGCACAGGGCACAAATATGGTGCGTTAGTTTCGCCTTCGTGTATTTTTCGACTTGTTTACATTTGGTTTTACATGTGACAGTATGATACATTGTGGGAGCCCAATAGTAGAACTTTATCTGGGCTTCAGAAAATCTGGAATAATAGTCTGCGCACCGTTAACTAAGCACTTTTAAAATCAATCTTTGTAAAATGTCACGGACCATATCTCCATGTACTTTAACGGGCTAACTGACTGGAATGCGCCTAAGTCAAGTTGGTAAATAAGGATAGGAAAATGTCGCGAGTTCACTGTCCTATTGGCTATACTCCACGGTCCTGTGTATACTTAAGGCTCAGATGTTTGTTCATTGGCTGCTGTCCCAGAGTGTAGCCAGTGTTAGCTCACATCTGGAAGCATGGAATTCGCTACTTGTTTCCTTGCCATTCTGCTATTGGCTCAGAGTCGTCCGGGGCGTACCTAATGAAGAGAAACCTGAAAATTTCGCGTATTCAGTGACATGTAGGTTACAATTCACAATTTTATGTTCAAACAATCATACATTAATGTCTCATTGGTTGATTGCTGTCAGGCTGGATGGCATTGATTGGACATGAATTTAATTATAAGTTTGTTATTGCCTCTGATATCTCAAGAAGGCGTCAAATAGAGCGTGGATCAATTTGCAAAAGTGACACATGCGTACACGTTTGTGATTTCTAACTTGTCCTGAAATGAACCCGCGAATTTTTTCAGGTCTCTACTAATGAACTGTGATGCAACTGCAAAGGTGACTCCAGTCTATCTTGTCCTGAAAAAAATTCGCGAAATTTTCCCATCCTTGTTGATAACGATGCAGGGAAATAATTGCAGACATTATTAGTTTTCATGTCATAATTTCCGTTTCAGAGCCATCATTGCAAATGTTCGGTTATAAAAATTTACGATTTACTAGTTGTTTAATAAATTTGTATCTAATTTTCACTGCGTGTTAGTTTGTGCATACAAAAAGATAGGAACTTATTAATAAAATATAAATATGTTCCTGACCTTCCACAAAAATCAAATAATCCACAATTAAAATACCGTACAAAAATAAAAACAACTCGTAAAATGCATATTTTCTAAATCTTACGTAGTCAGTAATCAAAGGCTGTTAATGATAAAATGAGCACTTTAGAAATGAACATTAGATAAAAGTGACTGCCCCTGAATGCACATATTTTAATCGGCGCTCTAAGTGACATTCGTCCAGTAAATTTGGTAACGATGGATTGAAAATAGTTCCATGCTATACTTCGAATAAAAAGTGTTGGGTAACCATTTTTGATAACTTAAAATTATTTCTTTCGCTTTCTCATTTTTTAATGCAGCGAAGTGTAAGAATTAGCAGATTTGTAAAGTATTTACTTTCTTAATAATTTCACCGTTTCATTTGACCGACGCATGAATAAAGTGATAAAGCCAATCGCAATGTTAATTTTACATAAGGCGGAACAATACTCAATGTGTATACAAGTCTTTCAAAAGCACTCGTTTATCGTGAACAGCCTATAGACTACAACGGGCTGCGTGCATAAAGGTTGAAGATGACGGGACATCCCAGAGATGCTGGGCTCGTAGCCACTTGGCTAACAGCTACGTGCTTCATAACGCGAATAATGCATGTCGTGGGCGGATCTTGAGCAAACGCCATCCTCTCCACACAGGCTCGATGCCCTTGGAGACACAGTCGCACATCTTCTAGAGTCCTGTAAGGATACCAGGCACTAGTGATAGTCTGATGGTTTCTCAAGTAAACATGCATACTGGAGGGTTTAGGCTTTAAACTAGCTTCCCGACAGCTGCTACACCCACACGTATAGGCTATTCACGGTAAAATTAGCACTTTTCAAAGCCCTGCTTGAGATATGCTTGTACGCACGTTGTGTGCTCTTCCAACTTATGTAAGATTAACAATGCCATGGGCCTCATCACTTTATTCATGTGTCGGTCAAGTGAAACTGTGAAATTATGAGTAAAGTAATATTTTAAACAAATCTGCTCATTTTTACTCTTAGATGCATTAAAAAATGCAGAAAGCGAAAGAAATAATTTTAAGTTATCAGAAATGATTGTCTAACACTTTTTATTCGACGTTAATATACGGAACTACTTCCCATCCATCGTTACCAGCTTTACAGGGTGCATGTCACTCAGTGCGCTCGTGTGTGTGTGTGTGTGTGTGTGTGTGTGTGTGTGTGTGTGTGTGTGTCAGATTGCACGTACACACATTTTTTTTTTCTTTATATAATGTGACTAATCTTCTTCCAACGTGCTGTAGGGCGTCATCATTTTTACTGAAACGGAAGGAAAAGAGAACGAGAAAAATCGGAACAAGAAATGCGTTATTGTAGATCAGTAATATTGTGCCATTTTAATTTTAGTTTCTTTAAACATTGCCTTGTCTATAGTCCTGCTCAAGATATGCACATAACATGAAACTACTCATCTTTTTCGCATTCACTACTCTCTGAGCTACCATATTTCTGTTTCACCTCTTGTTAATGTAAATATTTTTCTTGTTCTTTATGTTTACGTATGTGTACACTGATTTATAACTGGTTAAGTGTAAGAGAAGGCATTGAAGCCTTAACTTCGCCAGTATAAAGAAAGTCGAAATAAATAAAATAAATAAATAAATGAAATGTTATACAGTAATTTGTATATATATATATATATATATATATCTGTGTGTGTGTGTGTGTGTGTGTGTGTGTTTGCTGTGTCGAGTGTATAAACATTGTATACTGTAATTCGACCTGACCAATATCTTTGTACAAGTATGTATTGGGAAAAGATATTATGGACGCTATAAAGCCAACAAACAAACAGATTTATTAATGGTTAATGACTGTTCGGACGGCCTTAAAAAGTACTCACTCCACCGTGAATATCAAACACGTGGGCGCCCATGATGAGCGGACAAACACGTGGGCACCAGTGATTGGCGGACTCCACGGTACCGAGAACCTGTGCGAAAAATTGTAACAGAACCAACGCTCACTTTCTGTCGAGCGTGACGTCACATAACCTATTGCAAGACGGGGGTCACTTGGGTGCAATGTCGCTTCTGACGCAACGCTATTCTCCGTGAGGCGGAAAAGAAAGCTATAGGATGTCCACTGTAAAGTGAGCACTTTTGAAAGCCCTGCTTATGATCTACTCGTATGCACGTCGTGAATTCTTCCGCCTTACGTAAACTTAACATTGCCATGGGCCTCATCACTTTATTCACGCGTCGGTCAAATGAAACTGTGATATTATTAGAAAAGTAAATATTTTACTACTCTGCTCATTTTTACACTTTGATGCATTAAAAAAAAAAAACAGAGAGCGAAAATAAATTTAAGTTATCACGAATGTTACCTAAGATTCTTTATTCGACGTTAAAATATGGAACTACATTCCCTCCATCGCTATCAACTTTACTGGGCGCAAGACACTCAGTGTGTCCGTTAATATTATATGCAGGTAGGAGCAAAGATTTTTTTCGAAGGTTGATTTAAAACGCGCTCAATTTATTGTGAACGGCCTTTAGGCATTGTTGCTGCCTCCACGCAAGAGAGGTTTATTATACTTGACAGGTTAGGAAGTAATACTTCTATAATGAAATACATTCTGTAATGACCATGACATTTCTGTTGTAACACTAAAACCAATAATTTAATTTATAAGGGGTTGTACAGCCTCTCAGGTTTACGTCCCGTAAAGTTGCTGAACATAACGCAATCTGTCTTAACCACTATGCAAACTGTATAAATTACACACGTCTTCCTGATACACGCAAGGAATATAAAAGGCAAATTTTGAAGATTTTCCTCCTGAAATGCGCTCCAATATAAGGTCGCTGCTGTAGTATTTCTGCTCCAGGCCTCATGCAGTTGAAGTACAAGATCAGCCGGAAGTTCAATGACCTGGATGCCTTTCCCCATGTGATATGGCATATTTTTTTACAAGTAAAGGGCAAACGTGCTTATACATATCATCCCTGGCATTAATTAAACGTGTATTTAAATTTATCAAATATTTCTCGTTATAATGAACTTACTAAGTAAGAGATTCGCATACGTCTTTACGGTGCCCTATTTTACTGCATGTACGAAATTTCCATTCAATAAAAAAAAATTGGCCGGCTTGTCAGAAAATATTGAAAAGTAAGCTCGTGGGCGGACAACAATTTAAAGTATCATAGTTCCCAAAAATATTTTTTGTGGTGTGCTGAAAAATGAATCGTACACCGATTTAGGGCGCTAACTATCAAGCTTGCAGTTAAATGAGGATTCAAATTTTAAAATAAATATATTCTCAATGCATATATTCTAATGATAATAGTTCCAAATTTGTAATTATATATTCAATATATTTTAAAATTTAACATTTAAATTTACATATTGCGAAAAAAATTACATATTGCGAAAAAATGTTATGACTAAATAATTTTTTTTTTTTTTTTTTTTAAGTTATTAACGTGGAAGCATTCTCTGAGAAAACTGAGGGAAAGAGGGATTTCCAGGAGGAAACCGTGCTTACATGCACATGAGCGGATTTTAACAGATAATTCCCTTGAAATGATGGAGTCGAAAAAAAAGGGGGGGGGGGGGGGGTGCACAAGATGGGAGTGGGAAAAATTATTATTAGTTTCGCAGGTTCAGAAGTCAGAACACGCAATAAATAGTGAACAAACACATTTTTGGACACATATCGGAATATGTCAGCATTACAAAACACGATATCAGGTTGCAGTTCTTGTAATTAAATAATTATGCCAACATGCACATTAATTATATACTCATATATAATTAATTATTTAAAACAGGTTCCAAAATAATTTAAATTAAGTATCCAATGACCTGTCCTCACGCCGTGTTGTATATAAAAAATTAATCTATTCATAAAGATTTCTTGATAAATTTATAATTTTTTAACCCTAATTTGTAGGTTTAATAGCAAATTTATTTGTACGTTTAAGTTTTTAATTTTAATTTGCATGTCTATGTTCTTAATATATGTGAAAATTTAATGGTTTCTACCAAATAATTTTTTAAAAATTAATAATTTTAGTTTACATTCTAATTTTTAGAAAAATATGTTAGTTTTAACGACCCAATCTTCGCCTGGTGTGTGTGTGTGTATATATATATTATATATATATATGTGTGTGTGTGTGTGTGTGTGTGTGCAAATAAATTTCATATTAAACCTACAAATTAAGGTAAAAAAATAATAAATTTATCAAGAAATCTTTATGAATAGATTAATTTTTGATATACAACACCGCGTGAGGACAGGACATTGAATACTCAATTTAAATTATTTTAGAACATAATTTAAATAATTAATTATATATTAATTTTCTTATTACTGTTTTGATTATTAGAAAAGTGGCCCAATATTCCCCTGATATACAACAACTACTCATATCCGACTTTGAAAAAAGTTAAGTTTTCATTTTACACGAAAACACGAATAAAACAATGCGATATAGCATTCAAATCAATACAATTAATTAAGCTTGATGCTATTAGAGACAGATAAAGTAAAAAAAATTAATCTGCATTATTTCCCGAGACGTGTAGCCCTCAAGAAATAATTCGTTGGGAGCTCGAGTCCTTGTGCCCCATGAAGTCGGCGCCTATGCCTACACGTCATCCATAAAAAAGAGGATTATGGAATGAGACCTTTACATAAAAAGGCGGGCGATAGAAGGGGAGAGGACGGGAGCACGTTGAGGAAATCCACTGACTAACGGCAACGTCCACCACGTTTCTTACACGTGAGAACAGGTCGTGACCGGGAATCGAAACCTGAATCGCCTTAGTGGGAGCTGGTGCTCTAGCCAACCGTCCACAGAGTCCCCAATTTTCGCGTTAAGTACCAGTGTAGATAAGACTACGTGCCTCCCCCTCCTCTGGTCCCCTAGAGAGGTACTTCTAGCGTTAGAACGGCAGTAGGTCTCTCCTCCTCCAGGGGTGACTGCAAACTACGCGAGTGAGCGGGAAATAACTAGGGCACTTGTTGCGTGAGTACAACAGTAGGTTTCTGCTCCTCCAAGAACTATAGGCTGTTCATGGTAAAATGAGCACTTTTGAAAGCCCTGCTTAAGATCTACTTGTATAAACTTTGTGTTTTCTTCTGCCTTATGTAAAATTAACAATGCCATGGGTCCCATCACTTTAGTCATGCGCCGGTCAAGTGAAAGTGTGAAATTATTAGAAAGGAAATACTGTACAAATCCGCTAATTTTTACACTTCGATGCATTAAAAAATACAGAAAGCGAGTTAAATAATTACATTTATTTGCAAATGTTAACCTAACACTTTTTGTTCGACGTTAATAATTGAACTTTTTCCCATCCATCGTTATCAACTTTAATGGGCGAATTGACATTCGTCAAGTATCTGCAAGTAGGGGCAGTGACTTTTTTCAAAGGTTGATTTTAAAAGTGCACACTTTATCGTGAATAGCCTTTAGAGATGGTTTGTTGTTGGCCGGGGGGTGGGGGGGTGTCACTTCTTGCGTGAGCACGGCGGTAGGTTTCTCCTCCTCCAGCGGCGACTGCGTAGTGGCCGCCCCTCCAAGAACGAGCGGGCATTGAAGGCTGCGGACTGTATAACCTCCAGCCGCAGTTCTCCACGCGACGTCCCAGCCGTAGCAACGCCTCCAGGACGAACTTCCCCGCCCATTGTCCACTCTTCACTCGCGATGGCGATCGTGTGGTTGGTGCTGGCGGGCGCCGCCTTGGTCAGCGCCGGCGGCTCCAACATCCAGGCCTCCAGGGTGCTCTGCTACTTCGACAGCCGCGCCTACTGGAGACAAGGTAATCGCGCGTTCTGTCCAACCTATTCACGGGTACTTACAACCTTTCTGAAGCCCTATTTTAAAGTTTTGCTTCCAGGATATTCCTCCGCCTCGAGCAAACAAAACTTAACCAAGTGTAGACAATTACACCAAAGGGAGAACGCACCGCTTTCGTGAGCACTCCGTTTCTTCATATTTTGCATAAGAACTATATCTTAAATGCTGTTCACAATATAGTGAATACTTTTGAAATCAACATTTGAAAAATGTCACTGTCCCTACCTGCGAATATTTTAGATATGCAGAGTGACAGGCACGCATCCACTGAAGTTCGTAACGACGGAAGGAAAGTAGTTCCATATCTTAACGTTGAATTAAACGTTTTACGTAAACATTCGTGAACACCGAATAGATTTCTTTTACTTTCTGGAGTTTTAATGCATATAAGAGTAAGTATTAGCACATTTATCAAATATTCACTTTCATAATAATATCAAAGCTTCACTTTAACGACGCATGATTAAATTGATGAGGCCCATACTAATGGTAATTTTGCATACGGTGGAAGAATACTCAAGATGCATACAAATAGATACTAAGCAGGGCTTTCAAATGTGCTCATTTTACCATGAACAGTCTGTACCAGGCATTACCAACACACCTATTTTTTCACTGGTTTTATTCACATTAATTATAATTGAAATATCATAACCTATAAATGAAATAAAGATAAAATTTCAATTGAAACAAAAAAATAAGGTACTTTTATATCCGTTTATGTTAACGCATGATAAAACTCTTCTGATACATAACATAATTAGGAAACAAGCACACACGTCACACATTAAGTGATTTTTTTCAAAGGTTTGATTCAAAAAGTGTGAAGAAATCGTGAATTGACTTTACATCCACTCCTGCTCATTTCACTTCTCTTTCACCCCGGCCCCTCAAACATCCGTTATATACAGACTATTCACGGTAAAGTGAGCACTAGGCCTTTTCAGCAGACATAATATCTAAAAAAACTTGAGAAGGGCCTGCGTTGTCCTTCAGGAGAAAGTCTTTTCCTGAAGCTATGCAGTTTCTATTTCCATTTCGTGAAACACGCCGTGACTGTCCCAGCCCGTCATTGTCGCCTTTTTACAAGAATCTTGAAGAGTTTTTCCTGTCCAATGTGATTGTTGCCCTGGCGGTAGACCTCACATGACCGCAGGCTCCGACAAATGTGAAAATTTGCGCTGTTTATTCACATTGTCGCTAGAGACCTGAACAACTGGCGGATTCATCTCGGGACAAGCTAGAATTCAAAACACCTGCGTTTGTGTAACTTTAGCCATTGGTCCACGCGGTTTTAGACACATCCTGGAGAATACTGGCTCAATCGTCGTCTTCCACTCTTGACAGCAGACAACCAATGTGCAGCTGACATCGGCATATATGTACATAAGACTGTGGAGTCTAGTCTAGAGTTAATTGAAGTCGCGAATTCTTCAGGTCTCTGTGGCCTTTATCATCCACATATGCAACATATTGACGCCTGCACTGCGCTCCGTTTTCCACATACCCTTCGCCCTGAACTGGAGAAACCGGAATACCCCGAGAAAGCCCACCTGCCAACGGCAACGTCCGCCAAGTTTCCCACGTGCCGGGATTCAGACCCAGACGTACTTGGGTGTAGCGTGGTTGCCTGTCACGCGACTCCCCACACAGACTGGTGATTCCATCAGCCGAGATCGACGTCCCACAGAGCTCAGAATTTTTCGCCTGGAATATGGAATTTAAGTGGACGCGGTCGATATCGAATGGGGTATTCTCGAGGTCTTCTCGTTCCCCGTCCACTCTCCGATTGCCGTCGCCTCGCAGTTGCAGGCAACATGAACGCAGTTTGCGACGTCTAGCTGACGCTTGAAGTGCGCTGCAGAGTGTTCAAAATACACGTTTTTTTCTACGAAACTATTAAACGTGCGTCCAGTGTACTGACCTACAAAAAGAACACCTACTTCAGACGAGGACTGTTGAGTGTTTTCAAGACCTCACGTTGGTTAGAAACGCCATTTCAGAGCACGCCAAAATGGCTATAAACGGCTTTTTCAAAGCACTGTATCTCAAAATGTACGTGTCAAATCCATACAAAACTATTAAAGGGGCATGCATTGAACCTTCATGCAGACTTTCCACCAATAAAATAATACGGTAGCCGCTGAAAGTCCCATAGGTACACGCAGCACGACGAGAACACTGCACGCCAGTTCAGAGTCTTGCGCTTAGCGGCGATGGGGGACTTGATGCGCGTGGCAGTGTCGCCTTTAACGCTCCCTCGCCTCTCGGCTTCAAACGCGGAAAAAAGCCCTAGGTAGAAGGGCGTCTTAAGGCCCCCGTCTAGCTGGCGCTCGACCTGCGTTGCAGAGTGTTTACAGTTCTCGTTTTCTCACGAAACTATTAAATGTGCGCGTGCAATGTGCTAATCTACTAAAATAACATGTACTTCAGGTGAGAGATGTTGAGTGCTTTCAAGATGACACACACATTATAAACACCATTTTGCGGTACTCCAAAATGTAAAAAAAAAAAAAAAAAAGTTTTGTATCCAAACAAAACTACTCAAGGGCCTTGCATTTGACGTTCATTCAGACTTTCCATCAATAAAATAATATGGTCACCGCTGAAAGTCCCGTATGTATAGGCTGTTCTCGGTAAAGTGAGTACTTTTGAAGCCCTAGTTATTTTTTTATTTCAGCAATTTGTTTAACCTTTAACCACCTTATTAACTAAATATTGCCATATAAGTAACAAACAGTGTGTATATTCCACCGCACTCGGAAGTTAACGTCTAACGTTAAAATTAAATATATTTATCGACTATTATACCAAATGAGACGGCATTCAAACGTGCTCACATTACTGTGAATATACTATACACGCAGTGCGACAAGAACACTGCACGCTAGTTGAGAACTTTGCGCTCAGAGGCGATGGGGCACATGACACGCTTGGCAGAGTCGACCTTATCGCTCCAGCGCTTCTCGGCCTCAAACGTGGGGAAAAAACCTCCAGGTAGACGGGAGCCGTAAGACCGTTGGCCGCGAAAAAAATGTTATTTTATATTTGTACCACAGACTATTCAACTTTTAGACATTATAAGTAATTACTCTTTCCTCGCATAAAAAACAAATTGAGCGCATTGTTGCATTAGAAATACATGTCAAAATCACAATTTTACTGTATTAGGATTGTACAAAAATTTTAAACTAACTTACTTACAGTAATGAGATCTTCAAGACGTCTCAAAATTCGTAAAAGAAAATGTTCTTGCAACTTAAAAAAAAAAAAAAATGCTTAAAGAAGGAGATTTTTGCATATATTTTATTTGTAGGTGCCCCTGATTTTTTGTAAAATAATTTTTGCTAAGCATGCATTAAAAATAATTGAGGCAACACCTTTCAATTTCCCTTAAATTCTTGTAAATATTTGAGTTTATTTAATATGTACTTTACAAAAACAGCAATGACTTTGACGTGTCATTTTGAAAAAAAAACAATACAATATAAACAATTAATTTAAGGTAAAATTAGTTACAGACAATGTCTACAAGTTGAATAGGTTGAACATTGCGTGATACAAATATAAAATAACACATGTTTTCGCCGCCAACGCCCTTAGATAAGGAAGGCCTGTTTTCGTCTGCTGTGCATGTTATATGCTATTCATGGCAAGGCGAGTACTTCTGAAAGTCCCCTCTTTTGGAATAGTAGTCAATAAATACATTTTACTGTAGCCTTCCGTGTGGGGTGGAATATACATACTGTGTTTACTACTTACATGACAATATTTATTTTAAAAAGTGGTAAAGGAAAACTAATGGCTGAAAGAAAAAAGAAATCAGGGCCTCAAAAGTGCTCTCTTTACCGTGAACAGTTTATACCAACATTCCCTCACCCTTCACCATTAGAACTGTCAAAAAGCACACGGTCAACAGGAATGAACGTTTTTTTTGTATTGGACGCAATATTTTACATTAATAAAATATTTCGACTACCTCGACGACCCTTTTTTCACTGAGGTGGCAACCCTCATTTTACTATGTAGGGTATGCGGTAGGTCAACATGGGTACTTGTATGTTACAGTGACTGAATTATTTGGCATGTCTACAGAAATTCATTCCTTAATATCACATGGTTTCAGTGTAATTAAATAAAGTTCATAATTGCAACCCCATCTTCACAAGGGTTTCCTGCCATTAGGAGTGGTTTCCTGGCATTCACTGTCAGACATTTTCTAATTGAAATTTTGCAAGGAACGTCCTCTCGCCGTTTGTTGCAAAGCTGATGAATCACCCTATATATATATATATATATATATATATATATATATATATATATATATATATATATATATATATATATATATATATATATATATATATATATTCAAGGTCACATAGCTATTATTAACTTTACATCATAATGGTGATTATTTTTTGTTCCTTACTTTTCATAAGAAACAACACCATATTAATTTTATTGAGTGAGGGTTCATAATATCATTGTATAGAATTAATTCTATCCTTTTGCTATGTCAAAAAAATTTTGGTACAGCAAAATGATTTAGCAAAAGTAATTTTCGTTTCGTTTAACTTCGTACGACACTCAGCAACAAGGTTTACTCACTGTAGGAACAAGCAGTCAATGATTGTTTCACTTCTGGTTCTGTATAACAATGCCGGTGTGGTCTAGCATGGAGGTAATTGAATCGTTGAATTTTTCCGGTTTCTACTCGTGACGTGTGAGCACTGATCCTACGTCCTGCAGTAGCAGTTTTGATCTAAAACTAATATTTGCCACATGACTTACACATTACATTTGAAAGTTCGCAGCTATTTTAGCAAGCATATTCGACCACTGGTACTCACTACATCTACTAGATCATTCTAACGCGGACTGTCAGACAAAGAGGACAGTAATTAATAAATATCTACATAATTGAGTCGCTAGTTTGACGTCTCAAATTAATTACTTTATGAGGGTCGTTTTTACGTTTTTTTACGATTTTTTTTTACTTCGTCACGTAATCCGTGCAGTAGTTTGTTTTCTGGATGTGTACATTAGCTGTGCAATTTTTTTTCCTGATATAAGTGGTTTGCAGTTGATTGAAAAAAAAAATTGCAAATCAGTTTCAAAAATATCTCTGCAAGTGACTGTTGATGTTTTAAGTTTCACACAGACTGAATCACACGCAATGCCTTTGCCTGCGAATCACGAAAAGTAGTTCCAAGACTAAAATAGCCAAAACGTGCCGGACGATGTCCCCTGGTCGGCGGGTTTTGTCGGGAATCTCCCGTTTTCCCCCGGCCCTTTCATTTCGGCTCTGCTCCTTACTCGCCTTGCTTCCCCCCTCACCGGCTCTTAAGACCTCAATGCTTAGAGCCATCCAAATCTCTCCACTCACTCGCCCACCCACTCACTCCACTCCACACCATCCCACCCCACCCCATTCCTTTCTATCTCACGCCTCCCCATACTCCACCAAACTCCATACCACCCCATTCTATCCCATCTCACCACTCTCCACTCCACTCAACCCCACTGCACTACAATTCTGCCGGAGCTTTTCGTGGGGTTCAGTCTGCCGCCAAATAACGTGGAATTGACATGTCTTGAATTAGAGAGTATTTAGACTCAATAATGGGAAATGAACTGAAGGTGTTGGTTTGTGTGTGTGTGTGTGCGGTTGCAGGGTCCGCCAAGTTCCAGGTGTCGGACCTGGAGTCGAGCTTGTCGTACTGCACGCACGTGCTGTATGGCTACGCCAAGATCGACTCGACCAATAGCCAAGTGGTAGCGATCGACGACTACCTGGACGTGGATAGCGGCAAGGGAAACTACCGCGCCACCACCAGCCTGCGCCGGAGATACCCGGGCCTCAAGGTCCTGCTGTCCGTCGGAGGCGGCGCCGACACTGAGAACAACGAGAAGTACCTCACACTGGTACGTCACCTCGCCGCGGTCTTACATGCCGCGGAATGCAGTAGAGGGGAGGGCTGGCAATATCTCGTCAACTGAGAGGCAAAAAAATATCACGACTAATGCCAAAGGACACACAATCTTAAATACATCTAAAGGCTGTTCACGATAAAGTGAGCACTTTTGAAATGAACCTTAGAAAAAAGTCGCTTCTCGTTCCTGCATATATTTTAATGGGTGCGCCGAGTGACATTCGCCCAGCAAAATTGGTAACGGTGGATGGATAGTAGTTCCATATCTTAACATCGAATAAAGTAGCCATTTGTGATAGCTTAAATTATTTCTTTCGCTTTTTTTTTTACTGCATGGAAGTGTAAAAGTGCGCAGATTTGTACTATATTTCCTTTTCTAATAATTTCACAGATTCACTTGACCGACGTATGAATAAAGTGACTAGGCCCATGGTAATGTAAATTCTACATAAGACGGAAAAATACACAACGTGAATATAAGTAGATCACAAGCAGGGCTTTCAAATGTGCTCATTTTACCGTGAACAGCTAATACTTGGACGCATTTGCAATGTTACCTCAGTGCAACGTCTTTCGCTTTGTCAACGACAACTAGAAGTTAAAGAGAGAGGATAGATTTGGGCGGCTTTTAAGGCCACTCCCTACTTGATGTCAGCTGCGAAATTTACATACTGCCTGTCTGTATTGAAAATACACGCTTGTAAGGATCTTCTCTTTAAAAATTCGGGAAGAATACATTTTGTTTGAAACGCCTATCCTTAAAATTAATACACTGATACGAAATTACCTTAACATGGGATTTCCTGCCTAAATTTCGCAGCTACCAGTCGGCAGGCAGTGTCCTTGACATCGAGGTCTTGAGGGTCAATGTGGATACAGTGAGGTATCAGCACCGGAATGCAAGGGCGGGGTAAACAGGAGATCCCTGAGAAAACCCGCAGACCAGCGGCATCGTCCGACACGATTCCCACATGCAAAACGTGCGAGCGACCCCGGTTCGCCTAGGATGGGGAAGGGGTGGGGGTAGGGGCAGAAACCGACCACTAAACCACCGTAGGCACAACTACCCAAGTAGAAAACATCAAACAGTTAACAGTTGGCCAACTGTTGGCAGTGGTGGGATACTTTCGCATATATGACTGTCAGCATTTCTTATGTGGTTAACAATTAGGCCATAGAAACAAAAATGACAGCACCTATTTTTTAAATAATCATATTATGGACCAATGTTCTCACAATGATTGTTAGATTTCAACAGCCGCCCCACAAGCAGATGATAAACGAAATGCTAACTGTTACTCACTGCTGGGAAAATATTAGCATCATGTTTATAAGCCATTTACGGCATGCCAGCTGGTTTTTACTGGTGGTTACATACAAGCATTAAACATGTGGGCCCCTCATGACATGCCAACTACTGCGTACTGCTTGGGGCATAATAGCAGCACACTCACGGCCCTTTTGTGGTATGCCAACTGTTCCTTTTTACTGAAGAAATATTATCGGGAAGCTTATGTGGCATTTATGGCTTGCCGACTATATGTTGTTGTGCAGTAGCAAATAGCATGGGTGAATATTCTTGAATTTATTTATTTTATGCATATATGGATTGAAATTATCATTTGAAATTGCTAGTAATAGGAACAAATAGTTGTTAGACTGGAAACCTGCAAAGTATAACACGTAAAGAATTCATTATTTTGCATTTTAAATTTTGCCTGAAAGTAGCCCGAAACTAAAATAATAGTCTTTTAAACACAACAAAGCAATCCCAGCATTGACTCGTGATACTAACATTAATTGTGTCTATAGCAAAGATAATAATACAACGTGTATGTGTAGAAATTAGTCAGATTACTTAACAGTTTTCATGTGAGTATAGGGTACAGTAGTTGATAGCATTCCAGACTGTGAACGAAAGGTTTGTGGGTTCGACTCCCAAGTTTTTCCAAAATAAATTTACTGATTTTGAAATAATGCTTAAGATTACACATATGAACATGATAAATAAATGCGTTTCATTTGGGTGAAACATAATAATTATTTTTTTTACTTTGAAAAACCATGGCAAGCTGCTTCTATATGAAGCATTAGTGGCCAATAGCTGGACCATAAGTCGCTTGCCAGCAGTTGGCTGACGACATGTAGTTTACTTACGGCAGGCCAGAATGAGAAAGCCACTGGGCCACTGCTGCCACACATGGCCCACTGATGGTGCCGATATGTTTGAGGTGCAGTTGGTTTTACTCAGAAGCTGGTCGCTTGTGGGCAAATTGTACTTTGTTACATGGACGTTAATTTAACAGTGGCCCAGATGCGGCCGACTGGTAAACGGCATCGTCTCAGCCACAAGCATCTGTGGGTGCACTGCGATGGTTGACGTTAACTGATTATGGAGACCGTGTACAAGCAGATTTGCACAAGTGGGCCAACTGGCTTTTGCTACTTGAGTAGAAGTCAAACAAAATTGTAGCAATACTAAACATTTTTGCAAGAGTTTAAATGCCGTAAAATCCAATGGCTATTTCCGAATACCGGTTAAAGTAACTTACTTCTTTATTGCACCGAATATACAGTTTCTCCAGATTTTCACATGTAGAATGGACCTAATGTGATACATCACTGTTGATTGGTCTTCAAGTTCAGTAACATCAACTGTGTGATGATACGAATATTTCAAAACTATCACCACCACGCAACTGTGGGCATTGAAGTAAAACAGTTTATTTAAATTAACTAATTTAATAATAATCTCAAGTAGTCGTTCAGTGTGATATTGCTAATTTTCTATAATTATATCTCTTGGATATTTAAAAAGGGTGTCTGTTATTTTTAAATTCAACCGGAGTGAAACTCAGCAGACAAAACGGGTTCGTAAAACGTTCTCAGGTAGAAACTATTGGATGAAACCAGAAATATAATAAACAAAGTTTAGCCTTAAACTCTTCATGATGAGAGAATAACAACCCCGATTTAACTCTTCCGCCACACTAAATTGCTCTTGAGTTTAACATCAACTAACCGAACACTGAGTAATAACATAAAGTCGGAGATTACATATATCACGACCATCGTGTAAGATTGCTTAGAGAATTTGGAAAGATAACACGCGGAATAGAAATAGGAACATGTCGTAACGAGATCTGCCATCCTGGTGCCAATAGTGGCTCACAAAAATAAATCAAATTCCTAACACGGAAGCAATATTCCATACAACACACACACACACACACACAGTGTGTATTTCCCATAGCTGTGATTTTTTATTGAGATTACTTTACTTTGTAATGTCAATGAACTGTTTTTCAGGCGTTTTTGGTCTTGATTCATTAAAAGCAATTTTCCAATCTTAAATACCGCGTCTACTTAAACAGTTGGTTAATATTTCAGTATAGGGACGACACAACCTCGCTTCAGATTGCTTATGACCGTGTTGTTTCCACTTGGTACTTGGCTCACTCAGGAAGTGCTAATTGTCCTTCTGAAGTGTTAACACTAGCCGTTGTCTGTTAAATGTTTACTTCAAGAGCGCAAGGTGTAATCCTTAGTAAAGATTTAAATCACGGCTGACCGCAAGGAAGTGCGATGGGCCTTCTCAAGGCTGCAACGTGCATCCCCGGGTATCTGTTAGATCTTAAACAACAGGATATTATCAAACGCGATGTAAGCCAATCGATTAAATTTCAGATTCTACTCCGTGCTTTTCTCTCCTTTTCCTTGATTAAATTGCGTAGGAAAACACTAGAAATGCAAGTTGTCATCATTTTCACTATTTTCTCTCTCTTTGAATATGTTAATTAGGATTCGCGGCTATAGAAAATTGTTTTTTGCCTTTTCTGGAAATAATTCGTATTCCCAGAGCATTAATTTTATTTATTTAGTGATAAAAACGTGTATAATGACAAACACTGATTTTACAGACAACATTTAAATACAGGCAGTCCCCTTAAGGCACGAAGCAAGTACATTAATCGACTTCTACTCTACCATTATTACTTATCACCAAGTTCATTCAGGAAAGATGGAAGTAACTTTGAATGGACTATAACGTATCATTGCCTTCATACAATCCACACTGAAGTATGGGGCCGCTGTTGGCGCAGCGACTAGAGCGCTCGCCTCCATCTAGGGCTCGATTCCCACTGGTCAGGGGGTTTTCTCTGGGATCTCCTGTTCCCCTGCCCTTGCGTTCCGACGCCACTCCATATCCACCTCACCTTTATCGGCTCTCGATTCCTCGTTGTTAAGAGCTACCCAATTCTCCAACTACTCCACACTAACGTAACCTACAATGCTTATCTTTGGCACTTGTAAACTTGTTGAAATCTTTGCAGGAGTGAAACACTTATTCCATGTGTGTATGTTCCAGCTGGAGAACTCCGACACCCGCACGCAATTCATCAACTCGGCCAAGGCGCTGGTGAAGCAGTACGGCTTCGACGGGCTCGACCTCGCCTGGCAGTTCCCCCAGCTGCCCGCGAAGAAACAGCGCAGCACACTAGGTACTCACTTTCATGGTACAGTTGTGCCGCGGCACGTATTTTATCGTATACTGGCACTGGTACAGTAGTCGCTTACTGCACACCATCTGCCTGGTAGCATGCCGGTTTCAAGCTGCACGCCATCAGCTTCCGAGTAGCACACCATCATATTCCGAGTAGCACTCCCATCATATTCTGAGTAGCACGCCATCAAATTCCGAATATCGCACCATCATACTCCGAGTAGCACACCATCATATTCCGAGTAGCACTCCCATCATATTCTGAGTAGCACTCCCATCATATTCTGAGTAGCACTCCCATCATATTCTGAGTAGCACTCCATCAAATTCCGAATATCGCACCATCATACTCCGAGTAGCACACCATAATCTTCAAAGTATGTCATCATCTTCCAAGTATGCCATCATCTTCCCAGTAGAATGCAATCATCCTCCGTGTAGCCTGCCATCATCTTACTAATAGAACACCATCGCGTGCTCACACGTGTTAGCAGTCGTCAGATGGACGGACGAGAGGTGTTCAAACTAAGTTCAAATTACAGCGGCAATGACATAACCCCGATAACCTAACTGCGCTAAGATCTATATATCGACCTGCTTAACCACACAGAACGCCAGTATGAAGCACGCAACGTGTAACATACACAACTACTGTAGACACTTCCCGCCTGTTTGTTCTTGCGGTGAATGCTAGGAGCACGACACTAGTGTCGGCACCGAGTGATTGAAGATTTGGATTCGTGTTCTGAAGGTGAGTGGTCGCCATCACATCTGCCCACACCTTACACACAAGCGAGCAAGGATGAGTGTGTATTCAAATTATGTTTGCATTCTAATGCGAAATTGAAGTTTCATACTTCCGGATTCGGAAGGTATCTTAGGCACTGAAGGTAAATAGCAATTCAATCAATTACTTTGTTTAGTGCGGCAGGTTTATAATTCTTGTCATCTGTTTCTTGAATGAACTCAGTGTCGTTTTCAGGTAATGTGGTGCCAGTACGGTCAGGAATGAGTCTCGTGTGCACATTGTCCTTTTTGAAACGAGTGTTGCACCACCCACCTTCTTTAGGATCTGGTGTGTAGAATTGGAAATGCTTCATGTGACCAACGGCTAATTCCTCGTAAGTGAGTAAATCTTGCTCATCATATTCTAGCATGACAACGGTTCCTGATCTGTGGTAGGGTGGTTGCAGTGCATCAACCGAATAGGTTTCGTCTCTGATTTATCTATCCTCAATACAGAGCATACGGTTTTCAGATGATTCAAAGTCCCATGCTGTTGTGGATGTTTGTCCTTGTGTAAGGAATCTCTGCCAGAGAGTCGCCTGGTTAGTAAGAGCCATTTTAAAGTTTTGAAATATAATTCCAACGGCTTTGATTGCAAGTGCGAAAAAGAGGTCTTGTTGTCCCCATGTGTTTAAGAATTTTGCTGCAGCTGTTCGTATCCAAAAGGCCATGTTTCTGTATGGCAAGACGATTGGTTCTTGAAGAGTTGAGAAGTTTGCATCCCACCAAAATGTTTGCGGAAAGGTACCGTATATGGCACATTGTTCTTTTGGGTAGTAGTTTTATGGTATTTTTTTTATGGATGTGTTACCATAGCCGTCTTGGTTACCTTGATACTTTGACCCATTCCATGGTCGCCTGTAATTCCTTCGACACTGGGAGCTGCTTCTGGCATCTCATCGTCTTCTTCATCAGATTGCATGGCTGGTTATGGTGTTCTGGACGATGTGATGAAAGGATGCTTCTACCCACATTTCGCCATCATGTAACTCACATAAACAAGTCAGTTAGTTTTGCTGTTTGCTCTTACCAAGAGTGTGGTAATAGTGTTATAGACTGTTCACGGTAAAGTGAGCACTTTTTAAGGTCCTCCCAAAAGGCATTTACCACTAATAAATATAGCTTATTGGAGCCCGAGTCATCAAATTTTGAGGGTGGTGAAATGTATGCACTATGTTTATTGGTCACATTGTAATGTTTATATTAAAAAGTAGCAGGAAGATGGAAATTGGAGGAAAGGAAAAATTTAGAAGGGTCTTAAAAAGTGCTCACTTTACCGTGAACAGCCTATAGCATATTTTTTAATGTTTCAAAGAGTTTTCATTTGCATGAACCCAATCCACTGCTACAGAATTCTGTAGTGTTTCACCTATAGTGGTGTTAGTTTCTTTGAAATGATATGGGATGTGCACATACATGGTGTTTGTACTGAGTATATGTGGTGGCTGAGATAGTTCACTGGAAGTATGTTAGTGGTTGACGTTCGACCACTTCGCACCAGTTGTGGAGGGGCACATTAGTAGTAAGGAATACTGTAATTCCATTGATCTCTTCCTTATCAAGGTTCTTGATGGCTGTAGTAATTTGTGTCCCCTCCGACAAAAGCTTCTAAGTGCGGATATTCGAGTTATCTATGAGCGGCTCTTCAAATAACACAGCCGTGACACTGGGCAACTGGTCGAAGTGAAACCCAGTCCTGTCGCGTTCGTGACTTATTAGGGTGGGTTTCAGCAGTTCGTTCAATAACCTGGTAAGCATGGACTTATCGGTGTTTCTGGATCACTGGAGTATAAAACCATGTATCTTTATCAACACCTTGCTCTGGATCTGAATGAACTGCACATAAAATGTCACTGGGTCGATGTTGTTTACTAAAAAGTAGTTCTCGAGCCAGTCAATGTCATCAGTGCCCCGCATAGCTCCACATTTTCAGGCGAAGGTGATGGCGCTGTTACTTCTGAGATGGGTGATAAGCTTAAATGTCTTAAATGTGCATTAAATTTACAACTATCTGTCCGCCAATTTTCATGTAATTCCTGCTTTGGTAATTGCGAATCTGATGGGCGTTGTTGTGTGCGAGGTGTGGGCTGGTGTGATGTCGACCACTGACCTTCAGAACGCAAATCCAAATCTTCAGTCACTCGATGCCGACACTGTGCGTCGTGCTCCCAGCATCCGCTGCAACAACACACAAGCGTGAAGTGTCTAGTGTAGTTCTGCACGTTACACGTTCCGTGCTTCATACTGGCATACGTGTACAGTTTGTAGAGCTTGAATGTAGTCTGTTAAGAGTTTAAGTGTAGTTGGAATCTTGTAGAAACCTAACCTGATATAGCTTTCCTAGTGTAGTTTATTGGAAACACATGTTTCACTCTCTATGTCTAACATTTCATTATTCATAATAAAGGTGTGGAAAAATTTCTACTAAAATTGTCCATCTGTTATTAGCATTATTTTTCATTCAAATCAAAAGGAAAGTGTCTTATATGAGACTAAGTTTATATAGATCATCATTCATGCCTTGCATTAAATATTATGTGTTTGTTCATTTTGTACTGTTTATATTTTATCGTAACACATCTTACAAGTTCATGTTTCTTCGTTGCATTACAATAGGCACACTTCTCACTTCTGTTTCGTTCAGTCAGATCGCGTCATGATAAAAAAAATTGTTTGTCTGGTATGTACTGATGCCCCATGACAGCGACAGTGAACTACGGACAGGTGGTGTGTGAATAAGAGTTGTCTTCCGTGTGTTCGCAGGGTCCATATGGCACAGCATCAAGCAGACTTTAGGCTACGGCAGGGACTTTGTAGACGAGAAGGAGGAGGAACATCGTAACGGGTTCACAGCTCTCGTGAGGGACCTAAAGGCTGCTTTCCGTCCCGACAGTTTCTTGCTGACGGCGGCTGTCATGCCCAACGTCAACGCCTCGGTTAGTACATCGCAATTACGATATAGGCTGCTCACGATAAAGTGAGTACTTTTGAAATGAACCTTAGAAAAAAGTCACTGCCCCTGAACGCAAATATTTTTACATTTGCCCAGTAAAGTTTGTAACGAATGGACGGAAAATAGTTGCATATCTTAACGTCGAATAAAAAGTGTTAGGCAATCATTTGTGATAACTTAAAATATTTCTTTCGCTTTCTATTTTTTTAATACATCTAAGTGTAAAAAATTAGCCAATTTGTATAATATTTACTTTCCTAAAAATTTCACAGTTGTATTTGACCGACGTATGAATAAAGTGATGAGGCCTGTGGCAATGTTAATTTTACATAAGGTGGAATAATACACAACGTGATTACAAGCAGATCTTGAGCAGGGCTTTCAAAAGTGCTAATTTTTACCATGAACAGCCTACATAGCACTTTTTAACGCCTTTCCAAAAGACATTATTCCCTAATAAATGTATAATATTGCAGCATCAAACGTTAACTTTTGAGGGTGATGAAATGTATACACTGTGTTTATTAGTCATGCTTGCATTTAAAAGTGGCGGAAAGGACGAAATTAATTGAAAGGAAAAAATTAGCAGGGCCTTAAAAAGTGCTCACTTTACCGTGAACAGCCTATACCTACAATCGATCGTTTAAAAGAGGTTGTAAAGATTTTGAATTCAAACATAAATTTTCATAGTGCAGAACTCAAGTGGGTTCTATACTTCTATTTAGCTTAACTCGCCTTCTTTTCGGGTTAAATTGAACTTTCACTTATAATTCGCCACTAATTGCAATATTTATTTCATAGTCGAAATAAATAAAAAAAAAACAAGGATAAAATGGGTTCGTCGATAATGACTACCAAGAAAAATTCCTATGTAAAACACTTCTTTTTTTTTATCAGGTTATATGTAAAATAAACTTTCGTGACTGATATTCCTAGGTTTTCAGGAATGTATTTCATAGTTATGTACAAAAATCTTTACGTTTGATTGTTCGTTTATAGCATTAATACGATGCCGTTGTTTTACCTAGAAATTTTATTCCAGACTTGTTTACGTCGTGATTACATGTGGCTGAAAAACACTTGCGGACAGCACGGAAGTAAAACATTAGCTTGGCTTCAGAATTTCATGTTAATTGCTTGAAGCCTGATTGATATTCCGCAAAATCATAATCACATAAAATTATTGCAATTTTTTTTCATTGTTTTCGTAATTTTGTGTCACTGTTGTTGATATCGTGTTTTAACAAATGTAAAGATTTCCTAAAAACTTAAATTTTTCATATAGGATTAAGTGGAAGGATTTGGGGGAGTCTGGGCCAAGGGCACCGGAGCCAGGCGCTGGCTGGCCGCCATGTTGGAATTTCCCTTTCTTCCCTCAAATTTACTCTTTTTCCCTGAAAATCGACTAAATTACCCTAAAAATGTTCTTTTTCCACTAAAAATATCTCATTTTCCCTTAAAAGTTACAGTCTATCCCTGAGCAGGCGACGAGGATTAGTAACTCGGGAGAGGCGAATCTTTGACTCAGGAGAGGCGAATCTTTGACTCAGGAGAGGCGAATCTTTGACTCAGGAGAGGCGAATTTGTGACTCCGAGCCAGGAGAGCAGGACTGATGACTCAGGAACTTGACCTTTGACCATTGAACTTTATTCCCCAAAACCCAAAATATTCCAAAAAATTTATAAAAAATATATTTAGAAATTTAAAAAAAAAATATTTTTTAATGTATTGAAAAAAAAACTTACCCGTACTTATTCCACCATCTTAGTAGGCTTTCTCCCCCGTTGCGACCACAAACTTGGTAGGTACAGCTGTCCGCCATCTTGGTAGCATCCGCTATCTTGGTAGGCGTCCACAACCTTGCTAGGTGCAGTTCACCATATTGGTTTTTTTCCGATTGTCATTTGTTTTAGAGTTTGTCTCTCAGCTTCGTTCGACTTCCATATTGGATTTAATATGTTTTCATCACCTATGTACCACCAGGTGGCAGACATATTTGATTATGGTGAGAGACAAACTTTAAAACAAATGACAATCGGAAAGAAAATATCATGGTAAACTTCACCGAGCAAGATGGCGGATGTCTACAAAGAAGGTGGATGGCTGTACCTAATAAGATGGCGGTCGCACAAAGGAGACAGCCTGTCAATATGGTGAAATAAGTATGTGTGAAGGGTGAACTATAGGAATTTAAGTTTTTTAAAATAATAATTATTACATTTTTGCTAATAAATTATATATATTTTTTATAAATTTTTGGGGATTTTTTTCGGATTTTTTGAAATGTTTGGATTATTAGTGTCAAAGGTCAATGGTCAAGGGTAAAGGGTCCTGAGTCCTCAGTTCTGCTCTCCTGGCTCGGAGTCACAAATCCGTCTCCCTGGAGTCACAGGCCTACCTCCCCTGAGTCACTAACCCTCCTCTCTTGCTCTGGAAAAAACTGGAATTTTTTAGGAAAAAGAGAGAAATTTTTAGGGAAATTCAGTCGATGTCGAGGAAAAAAGGGAAATTTTGAGGGGATAAAAGGGACATTCTGACATGCCGGTTGGCCGGCGACTGCCTCCCGTGCACTTGGCTCAGACTACCCCAAATCCTTCTACTGGACTTCCTTAACAAATGTAAATAATTTTTCTACATCACTGACAACTGTTTTTGAGTGCAGGTAGGCAATTATTCCGGCTAACTATATGCAATTTTAGGCAGGGAATATTTTATTTTCAAAGTATTGTTTTAAAAGTCTTTAGTTATCAACCATAAGTAAGATGTACTGCCATAATAATTATAATAAACCTTACATCGATACATTTATTAAAATATCATTACACTCATAAAATCGTTATTAAAATCACAAAGTCGTTATTACATTCATTGATTCGCTATTAAACTCATTAAATCATTATTTCAATCATTGAAACATAATTACGCTCATTAAATCGTCAGTGCTCTCATCATATTATCATAATTAAAACTTCATGATTAAACTCATAAAATTATATTATCACACTCATTAAATCGTTATACAAATGAAATCATATGACCCATAACGTAGTTATTATATTAGCATGTGAGGTTGAAGGTGTGGGGTGTGTGCATGCAGGCATACTTCCAAGCGACAGAGGTGAGCCAGCACCTGGACGCCATAACCCTGATGGCGTTCGACTACAAGACCCCGCAGCGCAACAAGAAACAGGCCGACTACCCGACGCCACTCTACACCGCTGGCGGCAGAGACGTGAACGAGACTGTGGACGGCTCTGTCACGTGGTGGCTCGAGCAGGGAGTGCCAGGTGAACACCTCCACTCCTCGCACCGACACTCTCATCACTATTACGCTATTCACTGCAAACTGAGCACTTTTCAAAGCGCCCTCATTTCGAATAGTAGCCAGTAAATACATTTTATTGTAGCCTTACTTTGTTAACTGTCGAGTCCAGTGGAATATACGCACTGTGTTTACTACTTACACGGTGATATTTATTTTGAACTGTCGTTAAAGTATAGGAAAACGGCTAAAGGGGAAAAAGTAACTAGGGCTTCGAAAGTGCTCACTTTACGGTGAACAGTCTATACCTACACAGACGTTCAACTTCTGCGCATGTCCCAAACACTGACTGACCCTTCGCCAATACAACTGTCAGTCATATGCCTAACAGGAATGGACGTGTTTGTTTACTTTTTAATTTTCAACACACACACAGCCCTTTATTTTATTACAGTACCTTGACTACAATGAATCTATTCTACTGCATAAACATTAAAACTAGGCTTTTGGGAAGGCCACTTTTAGCAATGTATTAGGGCCATCCTATTTTCGCGAAAAAGAATTCCTGTTAAGTTGTATTTTAAAACACTTTAACTCAGATCCACTTCAGCGATTGGTTGGTCTCAATTGCTGCGCGTCCTAGATTCTTGCCTCGCGAATCGCGGACGTTCAGTACCGGACAACCTTATTCTCACTGGTCCAGTAAACACCACACCGCCTTCCGATGTAAGCAAGCGGCCAATAACATAATGAAAACTATACGAGTGCAAGTAGTATATTGGAATATAGCCTCAGTGGAAGTTTTTTCACGAAAATCGTGTGTCCCTAGCTATGCTGGGGTAATCTTAAATGGTGTTTATAACGTACACGACGTCGCTATCATTTGAAATGTGTGTTATTTTCGTAGATCAGCACATGGGACTCAGGTTAAATTGTTTAGCAGAAAAACATGTTTTTTTTTTACAACAGTGTTACACAGTCCAGGCGCAAGGTAAGCGGAGTACTTGAAAGAGGCGACTAAAGAAACTATTTTATAATTTTCGGAGTGAAATCACCTACAAATATTAATTTTTTTCTCACTTCCCAAGTAAAAAAAAAAGGAAGCATCGAAAACTCACCAAAGTTGATCCTAAACCTAGCAATTGCAGCGATGCACAGTGTCGTTCGAATTTAATTCCCCAAATCCCAAAAACCTAAGTTAACAAATAACGGAATTCGGACAAGTCTAGGCAATTCCAATGTTACACACAATTCGTCGCGTGGTGTATTTCTATGAAGGATTTTTAGAGTGCGAGTCGAGAAGCGTTTCATACCGTAAGTAAAGAAGATGCTGTCAGTGGGAGTGGAAGTGTGAGAACGAATGAGAATGATAAAGTTAGTGAAAGAGCGAGTGAGAGAACGAGTGGGAGGATGCATGGGAGAACACATGGAATAATGAGTGGGAGAATGGATGGGAGGATGTGTGGGAGAATGAGTTGGAGAACGTATGGACTAACTGAAGGGCGAATGCATTGGAGAACGGGTGGGAGAATGAGTGGAACATTCACGTAGAACATGGTCGAGTCTTTCCGTGTATAACCATGCGATGTACAAAATTAAACTTTGTCTATGTTCCAGCAAACAAGCTGACCCTGGGACTGGCGATGTTCGGCCGCACGTGGAAGCTGACCTCGGACAGCCAGATATCGGGCGTGCCGCCGATCGACGCTGACGGCCCAGGTAGTGAGGGCTCTCTGACGGCCACGCCAGGCCTGCTGTCCTACCCGGAGGTGTGCGCGCTCGTCCCCAACCCGAACCAGCAATCCGCGGGCAACCTGCTGCGCAAGGTGACGGACCCGGCGCAGAAGCTGGGCACTTACGGCTTCCGCATGCCCGACCCCGAGACTGAGGAAGGAGGGCTGTGGGTGGGCTACGAGGATCCTGACACCGTGGCCACCAAGGCCACGTACGCCCGCCACAAGGCGCTGGGAGGCATCGCTGCCTGCGACATCACGCTCGACGACTTCAAGGGCGTCTGCAATGGCTACAAGTTCCCCGTGCTCAAGGCGGCCAAGGAACGCCTCTAGTCAACACACTTACCACATCACGTCTACATCACACACTTACACCGAACTGTATAGATATCAGACATTTAGCTTGTTCCTAAGAGTGTCTCCTGGACTTCACTACCCACTACATACTTGGACAAGTGGTGTTTCTTCATTGGTTATTGCTGCTACTCTCTGATGATTCTTATTTTACTTGTGACTATCGGTGTGTCGATCCTTGCCCTAGTCATGAGTCTGGCCTGGCAGCAAATGAACATTTAAATTTTTCTGTTCTGATTCTCAAATTGTTTTTCTGTTTAAAGTGCAACTTGTGATTCGATGATGGTTACAATTGTGTGTTAAGTGCTGGTCATGTACCAGAATTATCCTAATATCTTATTTCCATGGACAATCATTCGGGTCTAGCTAAAGGTCCTTTACCAGCCTACGTGTTACATCATATTCATCTTGAGTGGTTCGCAGTTGTTTACTTTACATATGATTCCACCTTCTCTACTAAGAACATTTGCCAACCACCTATGTTGACAGTCGCATAGGAATTCATGAGTTGTGACTGCTACACCAGTTTATTTAGCTATACTTACTCTTATGTTGAATGTAGTTTAGTTAAACATTACAATTAAATGAACTTATTATGTTAAAATTAAAATAAATATTTTTACCAAATGAGTGCCTTATTGTAAGTACCCAGATACAAAATAAAACATTTTGAACAACTTATGCAAAAATATTAATACCTGTCACAGCAAACCAAAATAAAAAAAATTGAAATATTCATTTTGCTAAAGTTGTGGCTCGAGTCCTCGTTTTATCAATCAAAACATTGTTTAGTAAAGATTTTAAAAGTCTTCAAACCTTTTGTTATCAAACTCAGCCCGGCCAAACAGGAAAAAAAAAAGAGACGGGGTCTCTAGGTACTTTAATATATGATGAATCAAACTAGCAAACATTGTTTAATGATTACAAATTTTGAATGAACGCAACATGTGTAATAGAAAATACACCATATAATGCTATACAGAAGGCAGTTGAATAATTATAAAAAAAGTGACAATATATCTTAAATAATTCTTTACATGAAGTGTAAACTCAAAGTATACTCCTAGCTAAATTGTGTATTATTTCATTAAAAAATATATATATATGAAAAATTTGGGGCTGCAGGAACTTTATATCGTCACGCAATACAAACTACGCCGTATGAACCCAGGTAGCAGAAAAATGGGCGACCAAGTAAAAATTACAGTAAAACTCACCAAAAATGAACTATCCAGTTCGTACAAACTGAAGGTCAGAAAACACACGGCTGTGGCTCCGTTGCGGCACCAAATTAGGGAAGACCAAGAGGAAATATGAAAAAAAAAGAAAATCGAAACCCAAATAAACAAATAACTACAGGAATGTGCCACCACGTGGTGCCAAGCACTGCATAACAGACTGCCTACAAATGGTTGTACAACACTCATTATATAACACTGTGAAACCCAGCTCAAACAGCGGAGAAATACACGGGTCGCACTAAGAAACACCAACACTCTGCATAACTCGACTCGTGTTGGGTAGCATCACAACAAACTTGAAAACCAGACAAGTAGCTTGTAGACGGTCAAGCGGATAAGTGCACCTCGAAATGTCCACGCGCCAGTACAAATACACCCCAGACTGCCCTGCTAGCACGCAGCATCACGTTGAACATATTATGTAGTAGAAAGAAGAGGGGCGCCGACAACCACTGGAACAGCCAGTATGGGCTCGCACACTCAGCGGAACAGCCATATTTGACTCTCAATCTTCCATCGCCGGCCTCATAGCACCGAGTGTTCGACATGCCCCCACTCACGAGTCCTAGTCCTTGAAGCGAATAAAGGCGGAAATAATATTGTACTGTGTGAACGCCAAGTTACGACATCACAATATTGTATTCACTTTGAAAATACGAGTCCGGTGGTACGTAACATAGTTTACTTACGCCTATAATTTTAAAATTTTTAAATAAATTTAAATTATATATATGTTATCAATATTTTTTGTAATAATATCCTGGCTGCTTATTGTGGCTGACATCCTGACTACCTTTCCTGGATCTTCCTCTATATTTGGAAGCAGTTACTCAGCCTTAATGAGGAGAAAGAATTTATTTTACGAATTTTTGGGAATTTCGGTGGTTTATGGAGGAGAAGGGCAAATTTCGTGGACGAAACATGAATTTTTGAAAGCCAAAGGGGCAAATTTGATCATTCGCCAGCAGGGCTT
Source organism: Dryococelus australis (assembly GCA_029891345.1). Lineage (NCBI taxonomy): Eukaryota > Metazoa > Arthropoda > Insecta > Phasmatodea > Phasmatidae > Dryococelus > Dryococelus australis. The sequence continues at coordinate 18,750,832 of CM057003.1, read as the reverse complement.
GGTGCAGGTCAGACGTGTTTCGCAGTAGCTCCGAGTTTTCTTGTCATTGAAAGGTTATACTGAAAGGCATACTGTAATTTTGGAGCGAACTGTGCGCGCGACTCATCTAGTAACATTTCCTGCGAGAAGAAGTAGCATTTTCGTGAGAAGAGGACTGCTAGTTCTGCAACTCCAGGCCCGTGCCCTCTTATAGGGCATTGGTAACAAGTGAACCCCTTAGCCAGGGTAGTTTAAATTATTGTCAAGCGGCTGGCTGTCCCTTAATCTTATTTGCGGTAGAGGGGAGAGGTCAGGGACGACAGTTTGTGGAGGCCGATTGTGAGATAGGTAAGTTTTATTTTAGGAATTGATTTAGTTTCCTCCCAAAGCTGAAGCAAGAAGAGAGAAGTTGTTAGGCCCTTCGGGGACCCCCCCCCCCCCCCGATTCGTCATGGCGGACTCGCGGGAAAATATGGACGAGGACATCGCCTCAAAAAAGCGAAAAGCCAGCGAAATGGCAGCCAAATCGACATTTGTAGGAGAAAATTCCGGACAGCAAGGCCCGGCTAATCAGGGCGCAACCGCACTCACCAATCGAAACACAGAGCCAATCAGGGCGAAGAAGCCCGACCTCAGGCCACTGACTGTGTATCACACACATGAGTGCATATACCTCCAAGTTTGTAGGCTGTTTCGCGAACAAGTGAACCAGCCAACTCGAAACAGGGTGGTCCCACAAGGAGTATCTTTACCTCACTGCCAATTACAAAGATTTTCGCAAGGCGATATTCATTCTTGATGCCCTCAAGGTAGGGTATTCAATACTCACCCCGCGCAGCGAGATGCCCATCAAAGTGACTCTTAAGGGGCTAGACAAGAGTATTCCGAGTGCCTGGATTCGCGAGGAACTCATCTCTCTCGGGTTCGACCCACAAACAATCGCGCCTAAACTTTCAATGCGCGATCGCCAGCCTCTCGACATGTTTATTGTCGAACTCCCGTCCTGTGAAAAGTCTCAGTCGATCTATCAGCTTTGTGGACTCTGCGGTCTTGTGACCAAGGTCGAAGAGTACCAGCGCCCCGACGGACCAGCGCAGTGCAGCAACTGCCAGCGATTTGGACACGCGACTAGAGTGTGTCCCCCCTCCCAACCCCCCAGGTGCAGGCTGTGTGGCAAAGGACACACCACCCTGCGATGCGACCTGCCAGATAGAGAAGACAGGGCTCTACGTAAATGCGTGAGTTGCGGTGGCAATCACTCTGCCAGTTATAAAAGCCTGCGAGGCTTATAAACAAGAAAAGTGGAGATATCTTGCCCCACAAGAGCGAAGGAAGCGAGAGCTGCAATCGCAGCTCAACCCAGGCAACTTTCGGATGATAAACAACTTCCGGTTACAACCAAGCGCAATGCACTATCGCAACTGATAACAACATCCTGTTACATGCAACACACACACAAATGCAAACATGTTGGCCAACATAAACATTTGATCCATCGCCTTAACAAACGCAATTACTCCTTTCGGGCATGTTAAAGGGATCACATCGAGAGGAAAAGATAGGGGGATGAATTTAACCCTTCTTGCGTGTCTTTTGTCAATCTAATGTTATTTATATATATTTCTATATACCATGTTGGACGTTTCCCTAAGGAAGCTCCATAAATTTCGCTATTAATTTTAATAATAGGATTTTTGAAGGGCGCACTTTTTTAGTATCTAGTGTGATGTCATTGATGTGTATTTATATCACTCTGTATATTTAATAGCAAAAAATATATGTTCAAATATCCCCCCCCCCCCCAACACACTTCCCATTTTAGTATAAAATGAAAAGGAATATAAAAAATTAGGAAAAACGCCGCAGTACATTCCGTACCTACAAAAATGTATTTGTAAAAAATAAATTACCCATAATCACGGAAAAATACGTAAAAATACATAACACATAATCATGGATTGAAAAACAATTCAACGTGACCAAGAATATGCATTTCGCCAGTAGTACCAAATAATTTCCGATACAACCAAATCTGATCACCAAGCTCCATCTTCATCTTCTTACGTGAATACATAGACGCATTTCCAAAAACACTAATTACATCAGTATTGTCTGCCTTGCCCTCATGAACTGGAAAAGTCTTCCGACGGATTATCCTGTTTGGATCAATCTTACCAATCTCCTTCGGCGCAGGCTCCTTCTCGACATGAGACCTTCTGAAGAAACACATTTCCAACAAACCACTACCAGCTTTAGCAGTTGCGTATTTTGTATTTTCTTTGTGTAGCTCGAAAGGCGAATAAATGGCTGGAATCAATGTGAATGGTTGGGCAGAATTTATTGAAGACATTGGTGGTTACCGCCGCATCCCTTTCTTTTTAAGAAAAATTATGCGGTGTTCATATATGAGGTATACCGATCATGTTTGTGTGGCTGCATTTTTTTTTTTTTGGCACTTGCAAATCCTCATCGCTCAAAATGGCAGCCACGTGAAACTCCTCTTTCAAAAAAGGGGAAACAAAATAAAAATTCACGTAGGAAAACTTCCCAGTCGCCACGGCAATCGCAACAGCCTCCTCAGCCCCCCCCCCCCCCCACCAGCCACCTCAGCGGCCACAGCAGTCGCAGCCACATGCTCGGCCAATCAGGAGCCAGCTCAACGCCCATTGGGCGAGAAGGTTTCTGCCAGCCAGATAAAACTGGTGCGCCCAGTGTCACAAATGGACACAACCCCAGCTGCCTCGGAACTAGTTAATATGCAGATGTTAATTCAGGAGGCGAAGACTAGCCCCCTGAATGAAAAAAAAAAATCCCGCCTTTAATGGAGTGCTGGAGGCGCTCTGCAACTTATTAATGGTTTGGACCGACCAAACCAAGTCATTTGAAGAGAAAGAGCGAGCCGTGACTGGGGCAGCCTTCTCAATTGTGAAACGGCAGCAGCAGCACCCTGATGGCTGTTAATTTGCAGTTGGCAAATGCTCTGCCTTTTAGGTTTAATTTAGTCAGTAGTCTAGTTTACTGGAATGCTAACGGCATTCGCAGTAAAAAACAGGAGTTGGTAGATTTAATTTCTCGTCATCAGATTTCTATAATTGAATTAAACGAGACTCGCCTAGGCCCACTGCATCGATTTTATGTTCTCGACTATAAATGTTTTCGGAAAGATCGCGACAGACACAGTGGAGGTGTCATGATATTAATTCACAATTCCGTAGTATGCAATCCCGCGAAAATTACGCAACCTCAAAGATTCGAAGCTGTGGGAGTTACCATTAAACTTCGCAATCAACATGTTGCCATTTATTCAGTTTACTGCCCGCCAGGTCGCACACTTTTGCTCGCAGATCTAGATGAATTAACTAATGCTTATCCAGTCTTACTCGCAGTAGGCGATTTAAATGTTGAACGTCCCGCCTGGGACTGCCTCACTCGCACAGCTAATGGCAATACTTTGTTTAGACACCAAGAGCACCATAATTATATAATTTATGCCCCTAGTGAACCTACCTTGGACCCTCATAATATAAGTTATAGGCCCGATATTTTAGATATCGTGCTTAATAAAGGCCTTCGAATTTAATGTGCTCCACGAGTTGGCGTCGGACCATTATCCTGTCCACTCTTCTTTCAATTAACTTGAAATATACAATACACCAATTCGAAAAATTAAGGATTATAAGCATGCGAACTGGCCCGGCTTCAGAGAATATCTAGATGATGAAATAAATCTCACAGCCCCTATTAGCTCTCCCGACGAATTAGACTCTGTTGTTGAGCGCGTCACAGAGGTAATTCAGACAGAAGTAAATAAGTATGTCCCGGAAAAGACACTGAGGACTAACGCAGATAAGCTCCCTGATAATAGTAGGGAACTTATCTCGCTCAAAAATAGGATGCGCAGGCTCTATTCGCGAACTAGATTTAGGTAAACTAAAACCCAGATTAACAATCTTAGAGAGCGTATTGATATTGAAATCACTGCCTGGCAGTCCAATGTCTGGAATAATAAATTATTCCGCCTATGTAATCAGGATCAAAGCTTGTAGCACATGACTAAAATATTTACTAAAAAAGCGTTCCCAAATCCCGCCTCTTCAAGGCAATGACGGTGTGGCCTATACACCTCAGCAGAAAGCTGAGGCTGTGGCAAATCAATTAGAATTAGCTTTCCAGCCTAATAACTTTCCAGCTGATCCAGCTTTTGTTGCCCAAATTATAGAGATCTCCGAGTGCGTCTGCAACAACCCACCGTGGCTGAACCAGACCCCACGCAACGCTGAAGATGTCAAGCGTATAATTAAACGTTTGAAACCCCGCAAAGCACCTGGGTTCGGCTCCCTCCATGCTGCAGTTTTCAAGCAGCTGCCTGACAGCATGTTTGAGGATATAACCGAGTGCTTTTACGCAAGTTTTCATATTGCCCACTTCCCCCACTTCCTGGAAAAGTGCCAATGTAATTGCATTTCCCAAACCGGGAAAAAGGCCCGACTCAACTGCAAAATTACCGCCCTATCATTGTGCTATCCACGCTCTCTAGGATTCACGAACGAGTAATCTTACACCGATTAAATCATCATATTCGCGAAAATATCTTATTCCCTAATGAGCAATTTGGCTTTTGGAAAAAGCACTCAACAGAGCATCAACTCGTTCGTTTATCGGAACACATAACTAAATCATTCAACTGCCGCCAGTTCACGGCAGCTGTATTTTTAGACGTGGAGAAGGCCCTTGATAGGGTGTTCCACGCAGGGCTTTTATTTAAGTTATATCGGGCTGAATTCCCAGACTGTTGCATTAAGCTTTTGGCCTCGTACTTGGACCACAGCTCCTTCCCAGTATTCATCGAAGGAGCGCTGTCTACCAAGAAATACATAAGGGCTGGTGTACCCCGGGGTAGCATCCTGAGTCCAGTCCTATACAATATTTATGCCCACGACATCTCCCCTTACCACCATAACCCTTTTTAAAACTACTGGCGTATTAGAGGACCTTTATATTTTGTTGCAACTGCTATTGTGTTTTTGGCAACTCTGTAGATTTTAAAAGAATTTTGCAAATGTTATTGAGTGATAGCGGAATGACGGAATGAAGGGCACGGACGGAGTATAACTGCTCTGCTAGTGTAAATTGACCTTAAATCAAGACAAAGCTAAGGAAAGGGACGTTCAAGGTCGTCTCATATTCGTGGGCTTGCGTCGTTGCCTAGTTCAGTTTACAAACGTAAGGTTGCGTCATTAATAACAACGAAGTCGCATCTAGTTGGCATTTAGATGGAAGAAGGGGGAAGCAAAGAGAGAGAGAGGATATGCAGCAAACAAACTAGTTGAAGCTAGTACGCCATGGTCAACAGCGTAACGTGTATGCTTCCAAGCAGCTGTTTGAAATATCCCTCACCCAAGGTAATACACCTCGCGTATGCTTCAGTACCTCACCGAAAAATATAGACAGTTCACGGTAAAGTGAGCACTTTTGAGGCCCTAGTTACATTTTTATTTCCACCTTTTTTTTTATCCTTTTAACCACTTTTAAAAATAAATATTGCCATTTGAATATTTAATAATGAATATTTTAGGTATGCAAATATCCACTGCTACCACGCTGTGCGCAATATTAAAATGTAATACGTGTGATAATTTCAATTTCTCACTTTTTTCACAAATGTTGTATGTGTTTACTTGCAGGTAAGTGTATGCCGGATACCATATGCAGATAAGTTTGCTGGGTTCTCTGCATATAAATTAACCGCTTAAAAAATATTCAGCTTGTAAATAAACGTTTGCTGATGTCACTGCTTACTGAATATTTTGTAATTTTTGAGCTTTGATTTATTCTGCCGATTTCGTCAACTCCAGCCAGGACCAGTTGCATACGGCACTCTCGAGCATTTTCACGTGTAGGTTAGTGTCAGTGTGATGCCATTTTTGATATTCTTCATTCTCATGAACACTGTGGTTCGGATACGCAACAATTAAACAACGCATATGAAACCTAGATTGACCAAACTGCACACCTGACTTGCAATAAATCAGTGGGAAAGGATGTGATATTACCTAGGCTGCCTCTGTATAATTGCCCGGTGCAGTCCTGGGCCGGTAGGGGAACAAGTTTATTACCATTAGCATCCTCTAGGAACTAGCATTTGGCACGTACACCATTTATGTACGTACGTCAAAATAAGGCAGACAATTGAAAACTCTGGTAAACACATATGTAAGACCCTGGGTAAGAAACAGGTTATCTTAACACTGCAGCAGAGAAAACGACACGACAGATACGCCCTGTTGATACTATTCATTTATTTAACAGTACATTTCCTTTGTCTTTGCAATTGTTTGATATAATAAATAATTAAAAAGCCTGATGGTAATTTGAGCAAAGCTAGAAAGAGACAACACTATACTAACAAGAGGTTGTGGAAGGCTTGGGGTATTTCCCATGCATCAGTAATGAAGCCATTGAGTCGCCGAGTGAAGCACTAACAAACTCGAATTTGTCTTTTATGACATTGCTGGCGAGGAGAAAATCATTCCTAGTCCTGCATTCATAGGATGTGGGCATAATCTATGATGAGACAATTATGCCTTACATAACTGACAGACTTGAGGAGTTTAGTGTGCATGTTTCAGGCCTGATGGTAATATGAGCAAAGCTAGAAAGACACAACACTATACTAACAACGTTAAAAGTGGCCATGCCTAGCCTGCTTGAACCCTTTGACGGTTGCGTATTATAGCTTGCCAGTGTCTGAAAAATACTTGTTTTGAAATGAAAGACTAAACTGTTTTCTGTAGCTAATGTTACTTTAAAATTGGTTTGCTCACTAAACAGTCTAGCTCTGGTGATGGTCACTCTTATCTCAAGTTTTGCAGTGGGCGTAAATTTGTTGGAAACTTCCGTACTTGTAAAACTCAAAATGGCGTCGCTTGCTTATTGACGCTAACGGAAATTAAGCTTATCCAAACTATGAATAAAATTATATTCAGATGAAAATGGCAGATCGCAGCGCAGGACTTATCTTTTAATTCACCAACTGGACCGAAGGTAGGATGCTCTCGCATAAAATTGGTGTAGCAGAATAAGGTGATTGCACGTGGAGCTCAACTCTACGCGCACGTAGACGGCGTAATCAAGGTAGCTATTTCCTGACCACTAAACCTCGCGAATGGGGGACTATTAACTCAAACTACATTACTGGCTGCAAAAATTATTTAAAAGTCGGTTCAGGGAAACTCTACACACTCTAAAACTAATTAAAAATCCTACCTCTCCGTCCGCTTCGGACGGGAGGTCCTGCCCTACGTCTGACGTCTTTGGAGGCTTCTAGCAAAGAGAGCGTTATGCTCTGCCGGCTAGCGTTAGCTTAAGGGGGCCTAAGGCGCCAGCCAATCAACAATCAGGGCTTAAGCCTGAGGGCCAATGGGGATCAAAACTATTTAAACCACCTTCATGAACCACTTCTAACGACCTAAATGCTGAAGAAACCAAAGAATACGTGACCTCGGAACTGAGATAATATAAAATAATAAATAGAAACAGAAAAGTGAGATCACGCCAAAAACAAATATTAATTATACGAAAATAATTACGCAATAAAAAATGAACTAGCCTATCCAAATTAAAAATAAAATATTGCCACCATACAGCTAAGTTTTAAAAATCCTACGTGTTGAGAAAAATAAAATTAATAAAAATTAATAAAATTTTCATAAACCGTTGAACTTATATGTGACATGTAGGAAAAATAGTAAATAAAATCTTACATTATAATATGTGTAGCGATAACAAGAAGACAACAATATAGGTTAATTATATTCATGATAACCTATTTTTATGGGTGTTACATAGTACCAAATTCCCAAACATCCTAATATTACTTACTATTACAGTACAAGCATACTACTTTTAGCGTAGTACAATTTTATTTTCATTCAACGGCATCTATTTTTCCTTTTATATAACATATTTAATGGGAAGTTTGTAAACACCTGCAATACATATTCAAAATATGTTTTTTTTTTGTGGAACTGTTAACCCCATATTCAAATCACAATGTAGCCGGACGTTTGTTTAAATATGTTTCCGAGCGCGTTCAAAATTCACGCAAATATTAATGAGATGTGATCTTCCCTCAGGCAGCTGCAAGAACTAACTTCAAGAAATGTATGTGTTTTTTTTTGTAATTATACTCTTGCACAATGTATGACTTTATAGATTTTTTTATTTATTTATTAAGAGTTGAACGTTTTTGAATTACTATCGCAAATAATTTATATAGTTGGTATAAATAATTTTCACGTATTTAAAACAACCACAGAATAGAATGTAAATAAGTAATTACTGTCTGAGTAAGAAACAAAGTTGCTGCAATGAAAAACTGTAAATAAATACAATGAAATAAAGCTAAAGTAGGGAGGCCTTGTATCCACTCCATCTTCTATTCTTAAAAACGTTCGAAATGAAAATTTACGACCAGACATAAAAAACTAAAGCATGACATTACATATAAGAGCACTTAACACATTTTTTGAAATCCGTGCGATTTCAATTACATCTGTATTTTACCATGTGGGATTGACACGATTAAATAATTAGATAATATTTCATTACTGTTACAGATGTGAAACTAATCATCATCGTCATTATCAGCCAGTTCAATCATGAAATGACGTGGCCTCTTAGAGTTAGGAATTCAGGTAGAATTTCAATAGTCTTCTCCAGGTAGAACGGTCTTGGGCGATTCTCTGCCAGTTAACTCCAGCAACCCTACGCATGTCTTTGTCCCAACAGTCTGGTGATCTTCCTCTTGGTCTCCGATGATTTCGTGGACTCCATTCCAACACCGTTTTTTTCCATCTTTCATCTTTTGACCGAGCAACATGGCCGGCCCATTGCCACATCAAAGTGACTGTCTTCTCCGATGTCTTTGACTTCAGTAACTGATCTGATGTCTGTTGCTTTTTTTTTCTTTGTCTTTTCCAGTAAAACCCAGCATTGACTTTTCTATAGCTCTTTGGGCTGTTTTAAGTTTTCCTCTTGTAAATTCATTGAGTGTCCAGGTCTCACAGCCGTAAGTCAGCAATAGAGGAATGCACTGGTCGTAAACTGTCTTCTTTAAATTGATTGGCAAATTTGATTTGAGAACAATAGAATGTTTTCCAAATGCTCGCCATCCTAGCTTGACGAGACGGAAAATTTCTGGTCCCAAATCTCCTAATCATGTGCCTAATTATGTTATATTCCGAAATAACTGTTGAGGTGTTACCTTCAATAGTTTGGTTTTTAAATATAGACTACGAAAATAAACTTATGTAGGAAAATATGTACGCAAATCCAAGATGGCATTGATACTTCCCTCGTAAAATATAAAAACTAAAATATTTTGCTTAAGTGGCGAGACCGGCCCTTCACTAACGGGGCTGCGGTGGCTGAGCGGTTAGCCTGCTAGCCTCCCACCAAGACGAACCGGGTTCAATCCCCGGCCGAGTCACTCCCGGATTTTCGCAAGTGGGAATCGCGCCACTGGCCGGCGCGTTTTCTCGGGGATCTCCCGCTTCTCCCGCCCCTTCATTGCAAGATTGCTCCATGCTCACCTCAATCGCCCACATCGGCTCTCAAGAACTCGCTGTTAAGAGCCGCCCAGATCTCGTCACTCATCCCTTCACTAAGCACGTTATGATGTTCACGATTAATTATGCACACATCATGGCGTTGTTCGCTTCACTGTGACTTACAGGACGACCCGTTACCAAAATACCAGATATGCACCAAATAGGGACGTTCATTAAACACTAATTAAATTACACATTTTTTCACAGTTATAACTAAGTCTATATATATATATATATATATATATATATATATATATATATATGAATATATCACACACATGTGTGTATATGTATGTATATATATAAGATATATTCATTTATCATAACATAATATTCATTTAATTTTATACTGCTTTGAAATTATAACTTTATGAATAACTGTATAAAAATAAATAAAGGTGAACAAGAGTGTATTTAATCAAAACGTTTTGGCCTCAGAATTTAAAAAGTGAAACAAGTGCAGGCTATAATATAATTTACAGCTATACGTCGCAATGACGTAAGGAATTGATTATCACCGGACAATCACTGTTCAAGTTGAATGTTTTACCAGTTAGGTAAGAACATGTAACTGATTATATTTCAAGTGCAACACACTAAAGATTACATTAACTGATAATAAATGACTGGCGCTATTAAAACCATTGTTATTGCTTCAGAAAAATTTAAGCAGATGTACATTGTGAAATTTCGAGGTCAGAAGTATCAGCGTTCGTGAGAAACGTCACTTTCTTTATGCAACACGGTGAGTTTCATCAAGGAATTCTTGCAAGTGTCTCATATCATTCGGCGGCAATCCAGTAGTCAACTAACATGATGTTTTCTAGGCGAGTGTCGATGCAGCCATTGAACACAAACTATGCTACAAAAAAATCTGTAGGAGGTTCGCCGTTATTTCAGCACTTTTGAAATCAACTCTTGAAGAAAAAAAAACACTTGTTATAGCTGTGAGTATAATGTACAATTTAAAGGCAATGCTACAATCTAAACAGTCATAACTAGAGACCTGCAAAATTCACGTTATTATCTAAGGACGGACTGAACCCCAAAGTTACTGTGTGCTTGACCAACAACAGCCACTGGCTGGAAATATGTCTGTCTCGCCTTGCAGAACTCTTGAGCCAGTAAGATAATATCAGCGGCGAAGTGGCCAATCTCTTTTAAGGAGATCAAGCAGGTAGGTGACGTCAATTGAAGTGCATCGGCCAATGAAACGACGTATTGCTCTTGCTTGTTTATAGGGCAGTGGAGACTACCCTGTCACCGAAAAATAACGCAAATTTTGCACGTATCTAGTCATGACCATACATTCTGCACAATGGTGCTTGATACAGTCATGCATATCAGTGCAAAGCATAGAAGCAGAGCGATTTGACGAACATTGAACTTTCTTGTGCAAGAACCTATGCGTAGAGCCAGTGATATTTCGCGAAAAAAAAAAAAAAGATTGAGTACAGGATACTACAAGCATCCAACACCAGTTTGCCTATTGCCATTGGTCGCTCTCTGCTTGGGAAGGCGTTTTCATATTTGACCGGGCCACTCGGAAATCGGCAACATCGGCACGGCTCGTACTTGACTCGTGTGCAGGCAGTCAACACTTGTAAAAAAGTAATTCAGCCAATCAAGACAAGTTAACGACCCTACAGTGTTTTGAACTATAACTTATCTTGAAATCCTTTCGCGAAATTTCACTATCCCTACCTATGCGTAGCCAATCAGGATCAAATTTTATTACTATGCACGCCAAATTCTCTCTCACAGCTATTCATTTCCGGTCTCTAGGGTAAAAATACATTTGACTCCGATTTTTTTAAATTTTTCTTTACGTGTGTTTGTGTTTCTAGAACATGGCTTGTGAAAAAAGAGTGCAGTAGAGGGGTTAGGGTGGCTCTTGACATCGGGGTCTCGAGAACCGATGATGCGAATATGTAGTAGCGCCAGAGTGCAGCGGCAAGGGGAAACGGGAGATCCGCGAGAAAACCCGCTGACCAATGGTATCGTCCGGCCCGATTCCCGCATGCGAAAATACGGGAGCGATCCCGCAGGAAACCAAACTATAGAACAAATTCGTGAATCGTGTTAAAGACTGTTCACGATAAAGAGTGCCCTTTTAAAATTAATCTTAGAACAATGTCACTGCCCCAGGACACGTACATTTTAATGGGCGCACTGAGTGACTTTCACCCAGTAAAGTTGGTTACGGTGGATGGAAAATAGTTCCATATCTTAACGTCAAATAACAAATGTTGGGGTAACCGTTTGTAATAACTGAAATCATTTCTTCCGCTTTTTGTTTTTTTAATGCATTGCCGAAGTTTGAAAATGAGCAGATTTGTATGATATTTACTTTCCTAAAAGTTTCACCGTTTTACTTGACCTACGCATGAATGAAATGATTAGGAATATGGCAATGTTAATTTGACATAATATGGAAGAATACGTAACGTGCATACAAGTAGATCTTAAGCAGGGCTTTCAAAAGTACTTATTTTACCGCGAACTGCCTATAGTTTGATTTGATATCTCCCCTCAGTGAACATTAGCCAGGCGATATAGCATCGTCCAACATTAGGAGACTGCGTACCTGTATGGCGACATAAGTACCCGTTTCAAACGCATGCTTTCTCTATAGTAGTTTGATTGAGGGTGTTTCACAAATGCAAAATGTTAATGTTTCTTCAAAGTACATGTGCTTATTACATCATAACTGCACTATGAATGTATTTTTGTACGTTATCAAGTTAAATCCTTGGAAACCCGGTTCAAACAGTTTCGTTGTAAAATCTGCAAAAAAATATATATTTAATATTACAAATGATAGACTTGCATTAACGCTTACAGTATTGAAAAGTGAATTTAGGATTTTTTTTCTTCTAGGAAACAAATTTAATGAATTAATAAAAGATAGTATCTTTAAAAAATTATTTCAAAATATAGTTTTAAAAAAATTATTATACTCTGCCAGCACGGGGACTAAACCCACGCCCCTTATATTATTAAAATGCACCCTTAACCACTACACCAGCTTGACTTAGGTACTTAGCGCTTATTTTATATTAATATAACTTAAAGTACTCACAAAACATCAAGGAAATTATTTGATTAAGAAGCATACATTTACCGGCACTGTGATTCATTTTAAGAGATACGTGCAGCTAGGAAACGTTCAAATGAGTAATGCGATCACGTTGTAGTGAAATTGTCGTTTTATTCCGATTATTTGGTTTCTTTAAACCTATTACGTTATTCAAACTCACAACACATTTATCTCTGCAAGCAACTTCACTTTACATCACCCATAGTTTTCACACGAACAGCTATATACGGTTTTACGGTGTTCGTCGAGTGTCCGCCATTTTGCTGAAGCTCGTGGATACACAACAGTACAGTACAAACATTTATTGAGTTCTACTACAAATACGACCCTTGCAGTTTTACAAACAAGTAGTTTTACAAGATAAATCTTCGTACTGTTAAAAGCGTTTGTAATGTACAAAACACAATTTTTTTTTTTGCAATGTATCGATAAATCCCTACGGGTTAACACATTCTTCGTTGGTTAACAGCATGGAACACCATACATTTCCTAATGGCAGGCGATGTTATCACCTGAGAAGTTTTCACAAACGGTCGATATCTAATCAGGCTAATACTGTTCACACAGACAAGAAGGTTTTTTTTTTTTTTTTTTTAATCACGCGAAGTTTGTTTGGCGCAACCATATTAATTTTTAATAGGTATCTAGATAATAAAACATTTTATTGCTGAAATAAATTATTTTCTTGTTCCTGTTTGGTCAACCCTAGATAAATATTTTGTCGATGCAACTAAAGATTTGTTTGGTTCTACGTAAATTAAAATAGTTTCGGTTATTATTTAAAAAAAAAAAGTCGGAAGCGCGACCCGATACGAACTACTAGATCATCTCAACTGGAGCGCCGCTCTTGAGCAACCTCTGCGGCAGAATACATTGTAATGTTTTTAAATAATGGCTATTCGCGACAATGTGAGCACTTATGAAATGAACCTTAGAAAAAAAGCCACTGCCCCTGAATGCATGCATTCTGATGGGCGCACTGAAGTGACATTCGCTCAGTAAAGTTGGTAACGATGGATGGAAAATAGTTCCATATCTTAACGTCGAATAAAAAGTGTTGGGCAACCATCTTTGATAACTTAAATTATTTTAATCGCTTTCTGGTTTTTTTAATGCGTCAAAATTTAAAAATTAGCAGATTCGTTTAATATTTACTTTCCCATTAATTTCACAGTTTTACTTGACCGACGCATTAATAAAGTGATGAATCCCATAGCAATTTTAATCCTACATAAGGCGGAAGAATACACAACGAGCATACAAGTTGATCTTAAGCAGGGCTTTCAAAACTGCTCATTTTATCGTGAACAGCCTATAGATACATTTCAAATACTGGACAGCGTGCGCGAATAAATATTCCAAGTTTCACAACTTAACATTTAGTTACATGTTCTACATGATCTGTTAGGATGTTGATACCATTATTAAGCATCAATGTATGCACTATAAACACTGTCAGTGCTATCGTAATTGTCATAAAAAATGCAAAAAAAATTACACGAAATGTATTTTCGAATGAAGGCAATCGAATGAAAGGCCAAACAAATTAATACAGTTGACACAACAAAATATTTTGTCGACAGTATAATTTATTTTTGCCCAGCACACAAGTTTTGTTTAAGCAAACGTGTATTTAGCTAGATGGACAAATTTAATTTTGTTCCTTTTCAAGTTTTGTCTGCAACAAAATATTTTGCTGGGGCAACTAATTATATTTTTGGCCCTATAAAACAAATACATTTCTTCGCTGTTCTCTCATTGCACGAAATTCGTTGTTTGTAATTTCATTTCGTGTAGTTTCTGGCATTTTGCAAATAACTTATTTTAATTCCCAATTTTCAAGAGCGTCTCTTCTTTGATTGTCACGTTAGTTAATTAGGTCGTATTATGTTTGATACTCCGTTCTCCATGGCGAAAAATACCACGTTTGCAACTAGATTCCACGGTAACTATGCATTGGGCGAATTTCTCATTACACGGCCACGGTGGCTGAGTGGTTAGCCTGCTCGCCTCCAACCAAGGCGGACCGAGTTCCATCCCCTGCCGGGTCACTTCCACATTTTCGCAAGTGGGAATCATGCCGGGTTTTCTCGGTGATCTCCCGTTTCCCTCCGCCCTTGCATTCTGGCGCTGCTCCATTCTCACATCATTTCACCCTTATCGGCTCTCAAGACCTTTTTTTTTTTTAATCGGCCCAAATCTCTCACCAACTCATTGCATAAAAATTCTTTCTGAAACAGTTTTGACATATCATCCAGTGTTTGTCGTGTGCTTGTAGAGGAGATTCAGTAAATATTTCTTCACTATAATCGTTGAATGAATGATGCTTTATAACGGTGTGGTTGAACGACAATATGGAGCTTTATCTGCTGAACTTGACCAAAAATGATAATAATTTAGGTTCGAATTACTGCGAAAAAAAAATCCGTTTCTCCGGCGTTATTTTGCAGAAGTGACAATTATAATGGCTCACGTCGTAATATGTCCCTATTGAGTATGACGATCATTAAAAAAAAAAATGGACCTGTGTTCTTAGCGTGAGATAGCACTTTACAGGGTGGTGATGAGATGATGTGCTGCAAGGTGATGGAATGAATTCGAAGGAATTAACGGGACAACTCGGATAAAACCCCTACACTGTGAGAGCATCTGCCATAGTACTCAAATAAAAATTCTCCGTTTAATTGTTTTTTATACCGAAAAACTCTCGTATATAATCGGAAAACCTCACGAGTATTGCGGCTTGCGACAAACCGACGAGCAAAAACAGCGAATCCATTCTATAGCTAGGGATAGGAAAATTTCGCGAGTTCAATTACCTGTATGCTAGACTCCACAACCCTTTGTATAGCCTAACCTCAGATGTTTGTTCACTTGGCTGTTGCCCCGGTGTTACCCCCACATTTGACAGTATGGGATTCGCTTCTTGTTCCTTTGCAAGTTTGCTATTGGCTCGGAGTGTTCCAGGGCGTGTCTAATACACTTTGATCCATTTGCAAAGTAGACTTCAGTGTACACACGTTCGATCTATATTATCCTGAAATTAAATCACGAATTTTTTCCTATCCCTATTTATAGGCCATCTTAAGGGGTAGATATTCCTTTTATTTTGGATTATCTTTACATATCTTCGCGATCGAACTTCATGACTGAACATTAAAATAAAAATCCAAAATTGGCATGGCATAGAAAAGTATCCAAGAGAATCTATGAAGTTCGTATGGTTTCACTTATATCCATCGTTTTCCCATCTGGGTTAGAAACTATTCAATTACGGGGGAACTTTAAATTACGGATACACGTGAAAATAAAAGAATCTGGAATATGAAATAACTGTTAAGATTTTTGCTGCGCCTTGGCAAGCTTGAATTTAAATACTGTATGTGGAAAAAAAAAATTAGAATTCAACTAAAACCAAGATGGCGGGGATTCCTCTCCATTAAATATTTTCCTCTGTTTTGTGATTTTTATTAAACGTAAAATTTTGCCATGTCAACAAATTTTTTTGTAAACATTTTCAAGTATAGGCTATTTTAATGGTTACTTGAGGACTTTTAAAATCAACCTTAGAAAAATGTCACTATCTCTGCCTGCATACGTTTTAAGAGACGCACTGCTTGACATGAGCGTAGTAAAGTTGGCAACGATGGGGGGAAAGTAGTTCCAGGTCTTAACGTTGAATTCCAAGTGTCGAGTAGACATTTGTGAATATTGAAATTATTTCTTTTGTTTTCTGTTGTCTTTTTTTTTTTTTTTTAACGCACGTAAGTCTAAAAGTGAGAAAATTAGTAAAATATTTACTTTTCTAATAAATTTTACAGTTTTACTTGACTGGCGCATGAATAAAGTGACAAGGCCTATTGCAATGTAAGTATTACATATATCGGAATAATACACGACATACATACAAATAGATCTTAAGCAGAATTTTAAAAAGTGCTCAGTTTACCGTGGACAGCCTATATCTTGCAAGCTATTACCTTTTAGATACGTCAGGATGATAAACGCTTAGTTTCGAAGTTCAGTACGTAACAAAACTTTGTAAACGCGGTGTATTGGTTCCCATTTTTAAAAACAAGTGTTGATTTTTTCAACGAAGTATTGTGACGTGTGACTTTACGTTTTATAGCGGCCTCAGCACAATGGGTGACGAAATCCTTCGGTAAATATTCCTCGAAAGGAGCCTCCTCGGAGCTCGAGCGCTGCTATCTGCTGTCAGTGCACTTCGTCGATAGCAGAGGGGGCGTCGAGCGCCGTGTCGCGACAATCGCGCTGCGAGCTATCGTTCTAACTGTGGCTTAATCGTAGTGTCGCTGTGTCGCGGCAACGCCACCCTGCTGTGCGTAGCAGCCCGCTCCATTGCCAACACGACTGCATCTCGGCTGTCGAGCTGCGCCAACTTAGCGGCGTGACGAGATCCAGGATGCTGCCACCACTGCGAAGCGAACGGGTGAATATGCACCAGTTTCCTCGAGGCCGCTTCCTATTCAAACTTCAACTTCTTACACGATAGAAAACTTTACCATCTGGCTTTATATGTCCTTTCCGCTGACGAAACCTCCAATACACAATACAATTGTAAAGTAAGAGTTCTATTGAACATCGGTTCTGCGAACTTCATAAAAATGCCTATCTTGTTATGTAAATAATTATGATTTTATTCAGGAATGCATTTTACGTACCTTTTTTTTTTTTTTTAATAGGCTTAATATTTTTATTAAAAGTTTATTGTTAAACAAAAAACTAATTTGTTTACTTTATTAAAATATGTCAATTCATATATTTCCTCTTCAGATTATTATCATTTGCCATTTATTTAATTTACGATGAGCTTCGTTTATTATACTGAGATTAAAATCGCCCTACAATAAAATAACGCACTTTCCACATAACCTCTGTTAAATTCTCGGCAAAATGGCTGCTTGACTCTGACTTTAAATTTCAACTTTACGAAATCGTAAAGTGTCAAGCTTCATAAGAAACAACATGTCGGAAACAAAACTTGAAGTCAAATCGTAAAGTCAAATTTTAAAGTTTTCAATTGTGTAAGAACCTTAACGTGGATCTCGTGTTAAAGATTACTCCTTCTCAGGTTAGGAGCAAAACGAATTTTGTTATGGGAGAGTTTGGCATAGAGAAAACTTCACCGCTAGGCTAGCAGTGTTCCGAAGAGGTCACTTTTAATAAAAATTTTAATCTACGGCAATAGAATAAAGATTTTTCGTAGTTACAAAGTTATTTTATATTTTATATATTATTATTATTATTCTGTCTTGTTAACGTATAAAATAAGGTAAACACTCTTACCAAGTGGCGAAAAATTTTGGTTGCCGAACCTTCAACATTGAATGTCTCAGCCTAAGTAGAAGTAACCTGTCAAATTTTGCCCTTCAACTTTCTTTGACAATAAAGTTTGAGGACAAAATATGACCATAAAACTTCTCCTTCGAACAAATTTTATCAAATAATCTTGAATGTGTTTGAAGATGTGTCACACTGTTAAATATTCTTACTGAGTGGGAGAATCTAATTTTAATTTTTTTTTTTTTCATTGTGACATATTGCTTTTGTTTTTCCATGAAATCAATTACAGGAAGAAATTTAAGGAATGTTGTAATTTGTTTTCGCTTCTTTATTAAAATTAAATTTTATTTATCAGAGATTTTTCCTGCACAATAAAATTCCGTGTACGATTCTGATTGGCCGAGACCGCCAAACATCAAAGAAATTTTAGAATCGGCCTAATCTTCTTCAAATGTTTGATGGAAACTGAAGTCATCCAACTTTCTCAGACAAATATGGTGGCATTTATTATGTGTCGATGACGACATTACTGTCCAACTTTATTTGATCAAATTTATTGGAAGCAGTTCGAAGGAAAAAATTTACAGTTTGTCAGGGGCTTTATGCCAACACGTGTGTGTGTGTCTCTCCCTCTCCCCCTCTCCCCTCTCCCCCTCCCTCCCCCTCCTATCTCCCCCTCCCCCCTCTCTCTCTTCCCCTCTCCCCCTCCCCCACCCCTCCCCCCTCTCCAACCGCCTCTCCCTCCCCCTCTCCCTCCCCCTCTCCCCCCTCTCTCCCTCTCCCCCTCTCTCCCTCCCACTCTCTCTTCCTCTCCCTCCCTCTCCCTCTCCCTCTATCTCTCTCTATCTATCTATCTCTATATCTATCTATCTATCTCTATATCTATCTCTCTATCTATCTATCTCTATCTATCTATCTCCATCTCTCTATCTATCTATCTCTATCTATATATCTCTATCTCTCTCTCTATCTCTCTCTATCTCTATCTCTCTCTCTATCTCTCTCTCTCTCTCTCTCTCTCTCCCAGGATGTGCAACATCACGGCGTTCGATTCAAAGACGAGATCTGGCACGTTGACACGACTGCGAAGTGAACGGTAAATGCATACCAGTTTCCTCAAGGCCAATTCTCATTCACGCTTACATGGAACTCGTTGCGTTAAATTCACGACGTTAGATTTCTTAACCAGAGATCTAGCATGTTGGCAGCACTGCAAAGCGAACGGTTAACATGTGCCACATTTTTCAATGCGAACTCACATTGAACTTTATAAGGAGCTCGTTGCGTTAACTTCAGTAGTAACCGCAATCGTGTACGGTTCTGATATTTGAGCTTTGTGCTGTAGGTGCGGCATCGTGTGTTCTTTGCTGTCCCACGTGACGTCGCGTTTTGTGCAATTTCGATTCTAATGTTTCGTAGCTGTTGTGATTTCTTCAATTTTTTTTTTTTTTTAGTTTTTCGTTTTATCAAGACTTGCTTATGGCTGCACGGGAAACCGAAGGCCACTAATTTATGTTCAAGTGAAGTGAAATTGCGAACTTCACGAAGTTCGATTTGAAGCCAAGATCTGGCGCGTTGGCACCACTGCAAAGCGAACGGTAAATATACGCAATATTTTCCTTAATGCCGACTCACATTAAAGCTTACATGGAACTCGTTGCTTTAATTTTGCATCTTCGTTAAGTCCCTGTCACGCTGTCAAAATTCTTTCCGTCTAATTGCTTCCAATTAGTTTGGTCAAATAAAATTGGACGGTTATGACGTCTTCGAAACGTCATAAACACCGCCATATTTGTCTGAAACAGTTGTATGGTTTCATTTACATCAAACATTTGAAAATTGGTCGGGTTCTAAATTTTGTTGATGTTTGAAGGTCTCCGCCAATCAGAATAGTGCATGACAAAAATAGACGTCAAGAAACTTAAAAATAACGAATAATTGCTGGATACGAAGTAAATTATGAAGATAATTAATTTACGCAGAAGCTGTCTAGACATTAATTTTATTTTAAGTGAATATTGCACAGGATATTACGAATTCAGAGGCATTTGATGTCATTCTGCAGGAAACCAATCTGATAAATAAAATTTGAATTTAGTAAAGAAGCGAAAATGAATTATAATATTTCTTTAATTTCTTCCTGTAATTGACTGCATGGAAAAAACAAAAGCGATATCTCACTGTGAAAGTAATTTTTAAATAATAATGCAAATTATATTCTCCCAGTAAAAAATCTGACAGTGCGACACATTTTCAAACACATTCAAAATTATTTGATAACATTCGTAGGAAGGAAAATCTGATGGGTGTATATTGTCTTCAAATTTTATTGTCAAATATATTTGAAGGAGAAAATTTGAGAGTGTGACAAGGGGCTTTATGTTCAGATATAGATCGCGTGGCAGTTTATTCACACTGTATTAAGAGCGTCGTAAAATTAAGATTTCCACGTGACAATTTGATCCAACTTCAACATGACGTATAAAGTTAAATAGTGTAAATCAATCATATTAATGAAGTTATTTTTTCGTTTATTTGTATATTCAAATTTATTTCTACAAAATTTTGTTTGAATTGTATATTCTGTTAGTCGCATGCGATTGAAAGTGAAGATGTTTAATTTATTTTGTGCGTGTTTAAATTACATTTTGAAAACCAAGCCATTCATAACTGCAATGTCAACACAATTAGGATTTTATAAAAAAAAAGTTGGCCTAAAGTTAGCGTAAATTGTCTTTTATTTCGTATTTAGAATAACTGAGGTATGGGGAATTTTTGTAACTTTTTTCTTTAAGAACAAATAATTTTTTTTGTATTTTTTTTGTAAGGCCAGCACAGAAATTGTAGCAGCTTGTCTGGTACATTGCTCCGACACCGAACAGGAAAACTTAAACACGGCATGTGTTTCCTAGCGCAACATGGCGCCGCCAGAACGTTTTACCTGCCATCAAGCTTGCCAACTGTCGCGAATCTTAACGCAGAAAGACACTTCCCCGTTTTTTTTTTTTTTTTTGTCATAGGACGGAACGTCGTACATCCCTTGTATCCGGCTTATTCTGAAATAAACAAATTATTGATAAACAAAATGTTAGTAACTTGCCACTTACGCGATCGCAGGCACGTTTAATTTGATACTGTAGCCCTATGGCCACAGCTGTGGCATTTGTCAGCAAGTGCGCTCGTGTAAGTAGCACTGAGTGCCACATCTTTCCTTTCGGAGGCCGTGTTCCAAATAGCAAGAAGTGCGCTCTCTCATGCACTCGCACTTGGCAATGACGTCAGAGAGTGCTGTACCAAATGTTCTTCGAGAGCGAGTGTGTGTGTGCACATGCACGCTCTATCCGTGCTCGCAATAACCGCCATTCTTTTGTTTGTTTTCTAACATCAGGATAAATAAATCAACTGCCTTAATTTCATTCTCCTTCGTGTGACTTTCGTAAACTGATATGTTACAGGCCTATTTTGGGTTAGGCATTGCAATTTACGAATTTATAAAGCAATACTGGATTACTGAAGACAGTGGAATGACAGGAACAAGTATTATTTCACTGTAAAGTACTGTCAGTAAACATTTAATATATGTGTAAATTCGGAAATCATTAATTCATAATTTTAGAACAAACGGTGCTAAAATTCCAAGCTCGAATTATTGATTTCAGATCAAATTTATACCAGACTCTCTTCATACCTAATTGTCATACCCATCATCATCCCTACTAATCAATCCATTGTTGATTGAAATGTAAATATTATGAATAAATAGTTTTCTTGTGTAAATATTATCTCGTTTATGCAGAATAACAACCGATTGCAGACAGTATCGATTATTTTGACAAGTGGAGTGACGATAGTTCCATACGGAGGGAGTGCAAGTGCGAGAGCAAGAGCGGGTGAGAGTGCAAGTGCGAGAGCAAGAGCGGGTGAGAGTGCAAGTGCGAGTGTGAGTGCTGGCTATTTGGAACACATCCAGTGTGCGTTGATGTTCTTTTTTAAATCAGATTATAAATCAGTTATTCATAATTCAGTCTAAAACCTGGGATTAGAGGACATAACCTGTTGACATCATTACTTCAGCCCGGTTTCACATCACTAAGTTGGATTCCTTCGTCTAATTATTGGCTTTTATACCGGCCTTAGAAAATTCCTAGACCCTAAAAGAGTAACTGTTTTAAAATATGTTGTGGTATTTAGGATGAATTTTTGCTTTCTTTTCCATTGTTCTTTTTCTATTGTACGTGTACTCATTGTTATACGATGCTGAGATAGTATTTTCTTATCTTCCCTTCAAAAAACGAAACGTTTGTAAGAATACTTATTTCATATGGTCGGCAAATACTTTTACTTGATATTTAATTCTTTATTCCAAAGTATGAAGAACCCAGTCAAGTTTTTCTCCATTTCGTGTGTTACAGTAAAGAAGGTATCATTAGTTTACGGTAATTGTTGTACGTATACTTTACATGAAAAAAAAAACCAGCTAGTCTTTATCTAAATGGGTCGTACTACTCAAGTTGAAGACATCGATAAAAATAGCTGGTAGCTTTGTTCACAAGGTAAGTTATCATGGAACTATAACAAAGGGATGAGACAACAACCCAAAATTACACAGCTCTGTGAGTAAATATCGCGCGATTTACAGCCTCGCCGTGACAATGTAACCATGTTAATTACAAGAGCAAACATGAAGCGAGATTGCCAACTTTGCGAGAGTTTTGATATTTCCCATAAGGGACATTTCGAACAGATCAATACACATCTGACCCCAATGAAGTGATAAATAAAACCCTACTAATAAATGTGAGATCTTCGGTATACTGTACTTCATACGCCAGTTAAGACCGTTAGCGTTAAGTCGACTTGCGCAACAGCTATAACCGCCAATATGAACGAAGGGCCCGAGCTTAGTGATGTCAAACTGAGCATAAGTAATTATGCCTAATGGTTATGTCATCGCATCCATGCGATTCCAGGTAAGTGCCAGATACGCGGCGAACAGTGAGTGATGTAGTAGGTATAGAAAAATTGGGTTTGGCTGTGTTGGGGACACTGCCGTTTGTTTTGCGTGAATACGTCTACGTTGACGCGCTCGGACGCCTTGAAGTTTATTTTACGTTCCCGGCACCGCGTCACTCGATCATATGGGGTTTTATGGGTATAACTGGACTGCTTTTGAGATGCTCTTTTCAACCGTATACGATTTCTGTATTTCGACTTGGCTTTTAGACGAGTATAGGCCGAAATTATGTTCAGTTTTCTTAATTTATTACATTAAACCCATACCATTTCACCATAACCACGCCTCACAAATGTTTCTATAGATACACGCAATCGATTTATCTTGACAAGAGCGGTCGATTGAAACCTAAACGAGTGTCGTAGCTTCTCCTAGTCAAAAGTTATGCTACGCGGAAGTTATGAGATGCGGCGAAACGAACTCAAAGTTGCAAACCCCCCCCCCCCTTTTTTTTTACACACCCCCCCCCCCCATCTACGTGTGCGATACTTCACAGTCCTCACTCAACGCAACATAATCTTTGAACCTTTGGAAATTGAGTGGTGTAATCGAATTTTGATTGTAGACGAGCTGCGACGCCAAATTGTATCCCCGATCTTATCATCGGATTTTCTGGATTGCCTTCCACTACAGTCACAAATTTAAAGACTTATTCGCGTCAAAGATTGAAATCGAGAGCGTTATACCACGTCAACGCCAAAAAAAAGATGTATGAACCGAGACCGACAGATATTCTGACGTGCGATGACGTGTTATCGTGTGTATTCTTTACGAATGGACCACATTTGGGATGATTGGTGGCATTGGGTTGAAAGTCGGAGCAAAGTACCCACAGTTCGTAAAGTTGAAGGAATAATAGTACCACGTTCATGCAGGTGCCCACCGCGGATTGGTGGGGAATATTCCTACAAGGAGGTTAGCTGTAAAAGTGGTGAATGTCGTATCCACAGCATACCATCGTACTGACACTGTACATCTAGTTTTGTATATGACCAGACTGTCCGGTATTTGAAGACCTTGTTAGTGTTTAAGATGCATGTAAACATCTTTACATCGTCATCAAAATCAGTGGAAGTATCCCCAATCTAATATTGATACCACGGAGTATTAAGAAAAAACACTTCTTTAATATAGGGCAGGTGTTATTTTTTAAATCGTACGCATAGTTATGATCTGCGCATCTCCCCCTGCCAGGATTTTTTTTTCTAATCAAGTTTATTTTCGGTTTGGCTATCCGGTATTTGGATTTACTGTCAAATTTTTGTGTGGCATATAGAAATTAATAATTATTTGTCAATGTAGCCTCTTCCGCATAAAAATCGAATTTAAGATAAATTTGAGTTTGGAAGGAACAAATAAACAAATATTTTAACCGTACTTGACCCACTCAGAATTCTTATCTGTGACTTAATTTTGTGTGTGTCAGATCGGAGCTAAGGAATAGTTTTTCCCGCAGCGCGCCCTGCTACCTGCTACCTGCTACCTTGTCATTGCCACTGCGTGACGGGTCACTGCCTGGTTCTGGTTTGGTTGTTGTAGCGATGGATACGACGTTCATGTGAGAGGGAATCAGTCGTGAACAGAAGCTGTGCTGCCTATTGGCTGAAGGTGACCAACCGTATGGAATTTGTTACGGAGATAGTCACTTGAGCATTTATCGCACGCGTGAGTTGTAGGAATGAACAGATAAATAATATTTGCTTTATATAAATACGTTCTTATTATTCTTCGTCTCGTCATTTTTAAAACTGGAAATACTTTTTTTTATATTTTAATAACTCTAAAATAACTACATGATTGTATATTTGTTTCATATTTTATATACATGATTAAATACAGTATAAGTTATTCACGGTAAAGTGACACTTTTTAAGGCCCTGCTAAATGTTTCCTTTCCATTTGTTTCTACTTTCCCACCACTTTTTAATGTAAACTTAGCAATATGACTAATAAACACAGTGTGTACTTTCCATCGCTCTCAAAAGTTTACGTCTGAGACTGCAATAAAATATATTTATTAGGGGTTAATGCTTTTTGGGAGGGCCTTAAAAAGTGCTCACTTTACAGTGAACAGCCAGGGTGATGCGAGATGAGTATGGAGTAGCGCCGGAATGCAAGGGTGGCGGAGAAGGGAGATCCCCGAGAAAACCCGCCGACCAGCGGCATCGTCAGGCACGATTCCCACATGCGAAAATCCGGGGGCGACCGCGCCTGGAATCCAACCCGGTTCGCCTTGGTGGGAGGCGAGCAGTCTAGCCACTACACCACCTCTGGAGGAAATTGCGGATGCATACAAGTGACGAGTCGTCTAAAAACTGTTTTCGCGTTCTTTTGGAGCAACTATAATGGACAGCAGAGAGCTATTTGACTGTTAAGGCTCATCTACAATTGCCGTAATGTACACAACGTTGACCTCATAAGAATCTGAATACCTGAAGGTTAAATGGCAGCGTCCACAACTATGACTTACATGGCGTGCAGAACATGCAATATAGCTATCTCTCGAGTATCCTGTGCCATTGTTCTTAACGCCGGCGAATCAGAATGCAGAACGTCATAATAACCGTAGTAGTCAAATCACGTTTGCAAGAAACGAAAGTGGATTGTATTTGACTTCGGATTCCTGCAGTGCAGTTAAGTGTTATCTTTTTTGTTGTTTTGATTCTTCCCTTAGAGATACGTGGAAATACGTAAGCAAATCTATTAATTCCCTGTCATTCATAATTAAAACAAATAGCAAGGTATAGCTTTCTTTGGCGCCTATGTATACAATCCATAACTAGGATAGCCAACGAATGAATGAAAACTATATTGTGAGAACATAAAATATTTACCGTTTACGTACTCTAACATCAAGGCCAATTGTAGACAGTCGAGATTCAGTCTAACGCCCTGTAAGTAATGCTCTGTAATTTACGGCAATTGTAGATGAGCCTTTACGTTCCAAGAAACTTTGAAACATCCAGGGTTGTTGCTTAAAGCCTAGTATACGCGGGCATATTTTAACACACTCCTTCACCAGATAAATGTATAATTATTGACATCAAAAAAACATTTTTTTTGTTACTGTTTAAATATCAATATAATTCTCTGTCATACGAATCTATAGCATATTCGTGGTTTCTTCACTCTTTTTGAATCGAACCTTAGAAATATTACCCCATGCCCATGTATGACGTGTTTAGTTTTTTCGTAAATATGCCATGTATCACATGTGTTTTATACTTCTGTTAACAAGAAATTACTTATTTTTTCGTTAAATTGAAATTTAATTTGTATTTTATTTATAAATTATGATATTGGATTTATAATAAATATGAATAAAAACAGCGAGAAAAGTGTTGTTGGCAGCGCTTAGTAATAAATAGTTCTCATGGAAAACTTCATTACTACTGAGTGAGCACGAATTCAGTGCGTTGTCCTTTGGTGTAATTTCGCCACACTTATTTAAGCTTACTTTTCACTACACGGAGGAATATTCTGGGAGTAGAAATTTAGCAGGACTTCAGAAAAGTGTGAAGTAATTGTGAATGAATTATTCCAATATAAATGTGATTTATTCGATGTTATTGGCTTTATGAGCGTGGCATTAATATGTAGGGTCGCCGCTTAAACCCAAGTGTAAATATGTAAAGACTGTACGCCAGTTGAGCGCCTAGCGGCTAGAGGCGATAAGGCAAGTGGTGAGTGGGCAATAGTCGACCTTACAGGTCATGTGTTTTTCTAGGCAACGAACTTGCAGATTAACTGCAGCCAGTTGGATCCCTTAGTTTTTAATATCACTTTCAATATCATTTACGGTTAGATCACTAACTTACATAACTTACACTGAGTTTTGCTTGACGGGCAGTAATGAAGATTTTACTGATGTAATGTTGTGTTTTTTGTGATGGTTCAAACAGGAGTTCCCCCTGTGTCTGTATACTGTGTGTTGCTCAACATCTCAAGTAAAAGATGGACTCCGGCAAGAAGACTCGGAAACCAGACCATCCGCGAGCATCGGCGGGTCTACTGTCTGCCTTCTTCTATACGTGAGCAAAATATAGTCAAACTTTTTATATCGGTATTTGTTACGTAAACATTTACTATGTGACATTTTTGGCAATTAGACTGGAGTGGAGTGTGGAGAGGGAGAGATTTCGGTGGCTCTTGACATCGAGTTCTTAAGAGCAGATGAGCGTGAAACGAGGTGATAATGGAACAGCGCGCTGGAATGCAAGGGCGGGGTAAATGGGAGATCCCCGAGGAAACCTGCCGACCAGCGGCGTCGTCTGGCACGTACGTGCGAAATATCTGGGAGTGACCCCGCCGAGAACCGAGCCCGGTTCGCCTAGATGGGAGACGAGTAGTCTAACCACTACACCACCGCACCCCTTTCTAACAATCTTAGTATAGGAGGTAGGTCCTGAATTACAGGTACAAACGCTGTGAGGTGATTCCCTTTGCAAAGGAGCATAAAAAACATTATACGACATATGTCCAACAGTAATTCGTAAAGGAGGTAGGTGCCTTTGAAAAACCGATATTTCATATGGTTTCAATTCAAAATAACAAAGCCTGTTTCAGATGAAAGAACAATTCCGTGAATACTGTTCACTTGAATCGAGATCTGAAAACTGAGAACGGTTGTTGGGTAACATCATACCCATATCCAACAAATGTGTGGAACCCTTGAGTGTTTATCGCTTTCAATGACGTCAGAATTATGTGTACATCAATGTACAAGGAAGCTTTTCCTTTGTGTAACACTGTAAGGCATACGGCTGTCGAGAGAACGGGCTAAGTATGTAAGGGTGCGTTGAGTTACATGTTTCCGCGAAAACAGTTATCTGAGAGAGTTGTGTCAAGGTAACGGTTTTTTGTACAATAATGTACTCATAATTGCGACGTAATTCAATACGATAAAGAAAAAAGGATTATACACATTTACTGGATAGTAAAAAGACACCCTCTATTTTCACAACAAATGGAGATGCTATTACCCAACAACCGTTCACACATTTCAGATCTCGATTCAAGACAACGGTAATACCGGAATTGTTTTTTTTTTCATTATTTTGAATTGGAACAATTTGAATGCTCGATTTTCAAGGCCACCTACGAATTACTGCAGGTCATGCAGTAGGTTGTATGATGTTTTCTATCTCGCTTTTCACGGCGGAACACGTCACAGCGTTTCCGCCTGCAGTTTAGGATCATACGAACGATTTTGATGTTTTAGATCACCGGATATTTACGCCAAAAACGGCTGCTATATATTAGAGTAATAAAATATTTACTGTGTTTTAGAATATTAGGCCTATCGCGCATTAGTGAGTCAATATCAATTTCAAAACTGTGACAAAATTATACATGAGTTATAATTCGTTTTTGTATATATACGAGAGCAACGAGAAAAAAAATTGTAAATATTTTTTTTTTCATTCGTGAAGGTAAAAATTCTTTGCCATTTTTATCAAGAAGTACATCTCATTCATCGCCCTTAAAAAAAAAAGTTAATGGATTACATGACATCGCCGTGGTTATACGGGCGTAGTGCCAACTTGAATGGCACGGCCAGCCAACTATCTGCCATCTTGGTATTCCTCTTGTTCCCATATAAGGCAATGTCAACTGATGGGTTGAGAGGGGGCAACGCTAAACAGGACCTGCGGTCTTACAGGAAGTACAGGCCTGTAGTTCCTGATTAACCCGGAGAATTAGCGGAATGAGATGAGGATGGCATGGAGCAACGATGGAATCCAAGAGTGGAGGAAGTGGGAGTACCCCGAGAAACCTCGCAGGATACTGGCAACGTCCGCCACGCTTTACACACCGTAACGTATTCCTCTTCTCCTCACTTAATCACTGTACTAAGAACTCTCCTTGATTACTGAATGCCAAGACCATTGAAGGGGATACGCTCTTACAATGGGTCGGGGGGGAGGGTGGCTGATCGTAGCTTAACAGTTCACTAATAAGTCAGGGGTTCTCAACACAACAACTGTATTAAACACTAATTACACGTCATAAGTTGAATAGAACAATGTCTGGAGCAGTTACTCCAATGTACCTTTACTTATCAAAACTCAGTTTTCTAACACGTTAATTTTAATCTTAGGTCGCCTAACCTTTCCAGTGCGTATTTAAAGCTCAAGAGTTGCAACGGGGTCTCGCAATAGAGTATTACTCGTAATAACGCCAACACGAAGTTATGTTCACCATGTAATTTCTCAGTGGATAGACCCAGAGCTCCTCTAGGCCTTGGTGTTGTGGTGTCTTCCTTCCCGTTACGGCTCCGGCAACAAAAGCGGTCGTCACATTAGGCGGGAGGGGCGGCTTGCCGCACCGCACCCCTTCTATATCGGTCGTGCAGTAGCTCAGCGGCTAATGTTTTGCAAACAGATCTATCCATGCCCTGGTGTACCTTAAGCGGTCGTGTAAGCGGCGCCTTTCTAGCCGCTACAACACGCGAGGATCCTGAGGACACCACCAGTAATCGAACGCGGATCGCTATGGTGGGGTACGACCATCGCTCTACCCAAGGTACAAACGCCGAAACTTAAGGACCAGTTTCGCCACACAAGTTTTACTTACTATAGGCCGTTCACGGTAAAATGAGCACTTTTTAAAGCCCTGACTAAGATCTACTTCTATACATGTTGTGTGTTCTTCCGCCATATGCAAAGTTAAAATTTCCATGGGCCTCATCGCTTTATTCACGCGTCGGTCAAGTGAAATTGTCAAATTATTTGAAAAGTAAACATTTTATAAATCTGCTAATTTTTACACACTGATGCATTATAGAAACAGAAAACGAAATAAAAAATGTAAATTATTACACATGGTTACATAACACTTTTTATTCGACGTTAATATATGGAACTACTTTCCATCTATCGTTACCAACTTTACGGGACACGTGTCACTTAATGAGCCCATTGAAGTACATGTAGGCATGAGCAGTGACTTTTTTTCTAAGGTAGATTTCAAAAGTGCTCACTTTATCGTGAACAGCCTTTAAGCAGAGTTTAAGAACGAATTAACTAGGATTACTGATCGATTGTATTTCACCACTGTCAAAACGTGATTAACTTTAACTAGGATTACTGATCGATTGTATTTCACCACTGTCAAAACGTGATTAACTTTAACTAGGATTACTGATCGATTGTATTTCACCACTGTCAAAACGTGATTAACTTTAACTAGGATTACTGATCGATTGTATTTCACCACTGTCAAAACGTGATTAACTTTAACTAGGATTACTGATCGATTGTATTTCACCACTGTCAAAACGTGATTAACTTTAACTAGGATTACTGATCGATTGTATTTCACCACTGTCAAAACGTGATTAACTTTAACTAGGATTACTGATCGATTGTATTTCACCACTGTCAAAACGTGATTAACTTTAACTTACCCGAGTTTACGTTTAAACGCCCATTTTTTGGCTCTTTAACTTCTTAAACTCCGCTTACGAAAGAAATATGGCTGCTGAAACATATTACGATACTTTGAATGTTACGATAAACAAATTCGGCAGACGCCTTCGTTGCGATCACAATATTAATTGCAGTCCCTGCGATGTAGTTTTGATTTATATTTGTTATATGAATACGCCCATAAATGTAAGTTAGATTGGTTGTGCAAAATATACACGTCACAGACATTTTTAATATTAAATTAATGACGAATATTATGTATTTTATGTAAAACGATTAGCCTGCATTAAATTGTTTGTATTTTATAGGCTCTTTGAGCCAAGTACAGTGCGTTTGACAATTAAGTCTAATTATTTTGTTTGTTGCTGTGATATGCTAGTTTATCTACATGGCAGCAATAACAAACGATTTGATGCGCGAGGACAATTAAAATATGATTCACGAAAAATTATGTTATATGTTGGCTGAATTAAAATCAGCAGGAATTATTATACAATTTTGCGATCTCCCATTCACTGGCATTATTTGCACTGTTATATTTTACAACATAAAAGCGCCCACACGCTGTTTCCATCACTTGTTAATATTTTTTAATTTACGTATTTATGTTTGCCAGGATTCCAAAGAAAACACAACTCAGATTCCATAGATTAGTGAGCAAAATCCTTGCCACCGCCTTCTAGATGCACCGTTTTCTTCAAGTGTCGAGCTCTAAACTTTGATTTACTACACGGGTTTAATTTTCTGCTAGATGCGCGTGTTGAAATGCTCCGACCTTAAATGCCGGTAAACGAAGAGTTAAAAAAAATTTTACCTTCGTCTAGTTCAGCCGAGTTGAATGAATAAGTGATGAAACTGGCCCTAAGCGACGGAATGACAGAGAACCAGTTCTAATGGAAAATCGGACAATCATATTACATTCCATACGTTTAATTCCGTTCCGAAGGCAGGTTAGAATCAAGCGTATTTTGATTGTTTACTGTGTGACTAAACTCAGCCGGCTTTAATATTTCTCCTGTATTGATGTTTGTGAAACTAGTAATACTTTAGCTGCGGCAGCATCAAAACAGCCTTCTGGCTTCAAGTACTGAACACTGGCCAGTGCGACAGGAAACACACGGAAGGCGCCAAACACGCTCTTATTTCCTTGTTTTTTTTTTTGCAGCTGGATGTGGAAGATATTCAGAAGCGGCATGAAGAAGGAGATGGAAGTTGAAGACTTGTACGAGCCGCTGCATGAGCACAGATCAGAATACCTGGGCGACTGTTTCGAGAGGTAAATCTTGTTATGGTCTATTCACGACATCTTTGCACGTTTTCTAGTGAAACCTTTTGAGTAATCACCAAATGTATGACGTGCTTGGTTGTTTTCCTAAATATATATGTCGTGTATAACGAGCGTTCTACACATTTTTTTAAGATATAACTTCTTCTTATATTTAACTACACGTTGTAAAATTTCCTTTATGATTAATATGTATGAATATGCGGAGAAAATAGGTGCGTTGTAATGGCTAGTAAGACATAATTATCATGCGAAATATAATTAAAGCGAGTGCGCACAAATGCAGTGCGTTGACCTTCTGGTGTAATTTTCTAGATCGAGCTAAGCTTTGTTCGAATGGGGCGGAGGTCGTAATGTATAAATGTAGCACGGATTCATAAAAGTTGGAAGTAACCATGAATTGACTATACTAAATATGATGACTACCATTGCTAGTGTTTTAATGGCGAGTGCCTGCCGGAATACTATGGAAAATACAGGGTAAGGTGCTCAAAGCATGCTTGCGGTGGGGTTGGTGGAGTGGAGAGATTTGGGCGGGTCTTTAAACATCGAAGTCTTGAGATCCGATGAGGGTGAAGCGAACTAAGTACGGAGCAGCGCCGGAATGAAAGTGGGGAAGGGAATTGGAGAGATTCGGGCGGCTCTTAACATCGGGGTCTTGAGAGCTGATGAGGGTGAAACGAGGCGAGGATGGAGCAGCGCCGGAATGCAAGGGCGGGGTAGCGAAGGGAAGATACTGTGTACTCGATGGAGAGCAAGGCGTCCCGTGTTTAGCTGTTTTCAGGCGCCTGTTTTCGCACCTAGGCCCACAAACTAATGCGTAGGTTCGTACAGAGCTACAGAGGCCACGGACCACATAACGATGCTGGCCACAGACTAAAGACGTGGTAGACCAATCTCACTGGCTGCGCACAACTAATCTCCGTGTCCGAACATTGAAGTGCTTTTCTACCAACACTTATAGCGAAAACGGCGTGGAATGAATTTGAGGTCAGTATTTGATTAGAACACTTTTTAATAAACAGGTACTTTTAAGATTTTTTATTCTTCATCTAACCAATTTGTATTGCTGTTTGATTGAATTCATATTTTTAAAAGTATTGTATTAATTTACTGATGCTTGCCATTCAAAAATTAAGATATAAACAAACACGTTTATCATTGTTGATCGTGTGACTTTGACATTTGCGTTCCTTTAGAGTAGACGAATTTTGGGGACATGTGCTGTGCAGAAGATTAATAAGCGGTCTATCTCAACTTTATGCTAGGATGCCGACATGTAAGCGCTGCTGAAAGGTTTTGTCCACTTATCGCGCGCGACAACACATCGCAGTGAAACACGTAGAGTCTATTCGCAGTATCTGAACACTTTTTGAATTAAACCTTTGAAAATTTACCGTTTCAATGACATGTTGGTTTTCTAAATATGTCACGCACCATAAGCTTTTTACACTTCTGTTAACATGAAAGTATTTCATTGTTGGTTAAATTGGACATTTACTTGTATTATGTATAGATTACACTTGTTTAATATTTAATATGAATGAAAAAATGAAAACAGGAAGAAATTAGCTGTTTTGGTAATGCCTAGTAAGAAATACAATGAAGCCCTACTAAGAAGTTCCCACTTAAGAAGTTTTCCTGCTTAATAAGTTGAATAATTTTGCACCTTGTCTATATGCACATGTGTAATTTGACCCTTTTAAGGAGTTTTCCTGGTTGATAAGTATTATTTTTTTCAGTCCCTTCAAAAATCTCTCTATAGAGTTTTACTGTATAGTTTTAATGAAAATTATTTTAAATGATAACTTGATTAAGCTTTGTTTGCATGAGGCTAGCATATCTTGTAGTCGCTCCACATACACAACTGGCCATTGAAATGGCGCTGGTTGAAGCAGATAGTCCTCTGTGTTGCAGCACATGGAAGAAAGAGTTGTCGATGAAGAAAAGCCCAAGTCTGCTGAGAACCATGTCGAAACATCTCTTCTGGAAGTTCATACTCTACTCTATACCTCAGGTCATCATGGATCTGGCAGCGAAGTGAGTATCCTCTTGAATTTTCATCTATGTGTTTGTAAAGTTTTACGCGCACTTCCTCTGAATAGATATATCACAAGTCGTACGCAATTACGACATGGGTAACATGGTACACTGAAAGTTTTTCATATTAAAAAATGCAATTTCGCTCAATTCTCTCCCCTGTTGTATTTATTTGATACCTCAATTGCTAGGGCATCCCGTAGCAACAGAAACAGCTGCATAAGGAACAGAATAAATGTTTTAAAAACATTTTCAACAATCTAAAACTTTCGAAAATTGATGGTAAGGGAAGTATGAAGTGAGTACTCTTTATATTAATCAAGCATTTTTAGACTCTAAAATCTAAAGAGATTGATTGGAGAGTACGGTGAACAGAACAAGGTCGTGTCTGTAATATTATACGCAGAGCATCACGCGTCAACATTTAATAATTGTGAAATTGTTTCTTTTGCTTAATTTTTCTAATGAACAAAAGCGTCAGCATCGCCCCCGATCGGAGATCGAATGATCCTAGCTCCGAACCAGAATCCAGTTTGATCTTTGTTCCAATGTAAAAGTGTTGCACCGACGAAATTTCATGATTCTGGATCTCCGATTCTTCTATCTTGGAGAGATCGATATTAAGTACGGGACAAATTCTACTATTGGTTCGTAATATATGACGTCATGGAAGTAGGCGTATTTTTCATAATAGACAGAACTAGATGTGCGATCTTTTATCAGTTTTAAGTGAATTATTATTGTACGAATTTTACTGAATAGTATTCAAGTGCGTGTAATGTTGTACGTATAATGCTGTATTAATTTTCTAAGAAAACAATAGAACGTAGTTCTATCTGTTGACGTATTTTCAAACTACATTTGTCAACGATGGCTGCCGATCTCGCATCGACATTTCGAACCGCCAATTTCGGCGATTCGAAATAAAAATTAATCTCGATCTCAAGTCCAGTTCTGAACTCGAACGGTGCAACAGTTTTCAGTGTCGATCTTAGATACGATCTCAGATCGAGTCGAGTTTCGAACCACGATGGTGCAACCGGCCCTAAGCGAAGATTTAAAAAAATTTATGCCTGGTTCACCACGTAGAGTCCATTAACCGCGTTTCAGAAATGTGATGGCAGCGATCGTTCTGTGTTGCAGGATAGCGGTGCCCATGTTCCTCGGGCGATTCATCCGGTACTTCGAGCCAGGTAGCGACGTGTCACTCGATGAAGCCTACCTGAACGCGTTCGGACTGCTGGCCTGCATCACGTCCTACTTCTTGGTGCGGCAGTCCAACCTCATGGCGATGATGCACATGGGTATGAAGATGCGCGTTGGCACCTGCTCACTCATCTATAGGAAGGTATTGCCCGCATACATCCACCTGCAACAGTTCACTACTCCTATAGGAAGGTATTGCCCGCATACATCCACCTGCAACATTTCACTACTCCTATAGGAAGGTATTGCCCGCATACATCCACCTGCAACATTTCACTACTCCTATAGGAAGGTATTGCCCGCATACATCCACCTGCAACAGTTCACTACTCCTATAGGAAGGTATTGCCCGCATACATCCACCTATAACAGTTCACTACTCCTATAGGAAGGTATTGCCCGCATACATCCACCTGCAACAGTTCACTACTCCTATAGGAAGGTATTGCCCGCATACATCCACCTGCAACAGTTCACTACTCCTATAGGAAGGTATTGCCCGCATACATCCACCTGCAACAGTTCACTACTCCTATAGGAAGGTATTGCCCGCATACATCCACCTGCAACAGTTCACTACTCCTATAGGAAGGTATTGCCCGCATACATCCACCTGCAACAGTTCACTACTCCTATAGGAAGGTATTGCCCGCATACATCCACCTGCAACAGTTCACTACTCCTATAGGAAGGTATTGCCCGCATACATCCACCTGCAACAGTTCACTACTCCTATAGGAAGGTATTGCCCGCATACATCCACCTGCAACAGTTCACTACTCCTATAGGAAGGTATTGCCCGCATACATCCACCTGCAACAGTTCACTACTCCTATAGGAAGGTATTGCCCGCATACATCCACCTGCAACAGTTCACTACTCCTATAGGAAGGTATTGCCCGCATACATCCACCTGCAACAGTTCACTACTCCTATAGGAAGGTATTGCCCGCATACATCCACCTGCAACATTTCACTACTCCTATAGGAAGGTATTGCCCGCATACATCCACCTGCAACATTTCACTACTCCTATAGGAAGGTATTGCCCGCATACATCCACCTGCAACATTTCACTACTCCTATAGGAAGGTATTGCCCGCATACATCCACCTGCAACAGTTCACTACTCCTATAGGAAGGTATTGCCCGCATACATCCACCTGCAACAGTTCACTACTCCTATAGGAAGGTATTGCCCGCATACATCCACCTGCAACAGTTCACTACTCCTATAGGAAGGTATTGCCCGCATACATCCACCTGCAACATTTCACTACTCCTATAGGAAGGTATTGCCCGCATACATCCACCTGCAACAGTTCACTACTCCTATAGGAAGGTATTGCCCGCATACATCCACCTGCAACAGTTCACTACTCCTATAGGAAGGTATTGCCCGCATACATCCACCTGCAACATTTCACTACTCCTATAGGAAGGTATTGCCCGCATACATCCACCTGCAACATTTCACTACTCCTATAGGAAGGTATTGCCCGCATACATCCACCTGCAACAGTTCACTACTCCTATAGGAAGGTATTGCCCGCATACATCCTACCTGCAACAGTTCACTACACCTATTATGTTTAAATTTGGGCAGCTTTAAGGCAGACGCATGGTTTGACGGCAGTGAGAATTTGGCATAGGGATACATATTATGAAATTCTATTCTTTAAGCCAATGTTTATGATATAAACTTGAAACAAAAATCTATGTGTTAGAAATGGTACTTTCAAGCTCTGTGTCCTTGCAAATATAACAGTTTGTTTCTCAGTAATTTTTTTATTTCGTTTTCCCATGTTTCGAGGACATAGGTTATACATTGACGTTACACAAGGTTTTGATAGCAGAGAAGCACGTATTTTTATACTTAAAAAGTTCTGGGTGGTAGGCCTATATATCTACCTTTTACACACAAAAAAAAAAAACGAATTTCATGAACATGTATTTCTCTATACCAAATTCTTACTGCTTTAAAATCAGGCGACAGCCTTAACACCGAGGTCTTGAGAGCCGATGAGGTTAGCATGGAGCAGCGATGGAATGAAGGGGCAGGGGAAACGTGAGATCCCCAAGAAAAAAATCCGCTGAGCATAGACCACGCCCGGCGTGATTCCCACTTGTGAAAACCTGGGAGCCGACCCCGCCGGGGAGGCTAGTAGTCTAACCACTACACCACCATGGCCTCTTAATGACAATAGTGCGAGGTTTACTCAGATATTAATTACACCCAGTGCTTCAAGAAATCACTTCCCCCCCTCCCCCCATCAACTCACCTCCCCATCATGCTAACAAACGCGCAGTATTCAGTGTCAAACATGCTCGCACTTTCTATTGTCCATTCGCGGTTTCTTCACACTTTTTGAATCAAACCTTAGAGAAATCTCTCCATGTATGACGTGTTTGGTTGTTTCTTAAATATAACATTTATGAAAAGCGTTTAAACCTCTGTTAAGCTGAAAGCATAATATTTTTTGTAAAATTGAGCTATTTAGTTGTATTTTAACAATAAATTTTGTAAATAAAAAAAAATGGAGAAAATACTTATATCGGTGGTGATGCCTAGTAAGAAATAGCTCTTATTTAGAATATTATGAAAGCGAGGGCGCATGCATACGGTGTATTGTCTCCTTGTTTATATTAGACAGAGGAATAGTCTGAGTGTACAAATTCAGCAGGGCTTGATGAAAGTTGGAAGTAACACTGAGTGGACTATTACACACATTTTGGCGTGAAGGCGTCTTTAAAATCACACGGCGCATGGGTAACGAGCAGAGAAACTCTCGTTGACTTTCCCGAATATAAGGAGCAGATTTTCGCCGTGGGAACAACAAACAAGGTGGAAGTTGCAATGGCACCAAGTCAAGTAGTCGCCTGCTTTTCAGAATACCGTAGACCCCGCTACACCCTGTTATGTTTTTTAATACTTTTTACTTGTGTCTAGGGAAGGTTTATGCTAGGTCTACTATGCATGAATAACTGTAGTTAAGATGACCGCCTGTATAGGCCGCCGAATGGTGTGCAGAGCTTCGGTAGAAAACGTTTTATCAAATAACTGTACAACGTGCCTGAGTGAGGTCTGCTTACAAATATCATTCAAAAAAACATTACGCGTCTGTATACCTTTTTCAGTTCCTCCATTTCTCTATAAAGCATGTTTTTGTGATAGTGAAAATGGCTCAAACGGGTGTTTTCACTGTCATTTTTAGGTATGAACATTCTGGTACAAAGCGTTAGTACAAAGTGCGTGCATCGAAACTATATTTTATTTATTACATCAATAAATGGTAGGGTCTAGGTTAAAAGTTTCATAGAGAGGCGTATTATCGACGGCAAGACAGCACGCCAGCTCATTGCTTTCCATGTAGAGGCGACGAGAGAGTTGGTGCGCATGTCTCGGCCGCCCTTAGAGCTCCCAAGCTTCAGGCCTGAGACGTGCAAAATTACTTCAACCAGGTTCAACCAGGCCACCTAATTATAAAGACAGGATAGATATTATTATTGGCGAGGGAAGTACTATCAATTATAGTATATGAATAAGCTGCATGATATCAACGCTACGCGTCGCCGTATGCCGTGTTGCGTCGGAAAGCGACGAGCGGTCCGACAGGCTGCATCTTGATGGCTTCATCTCGGCGTGGGTTCGCAAAGTTTCCGGTGGAGTCGACGCTGGCCTCTCCAAACCTCCCTTCTAGGTGGCCGATACCTATAAACAGGTTATACCTAGAGCACTTCTTTCCAACTTTACGTTAGCCGTCCCGTGAACGAGATCCAAATGGGCTGTCTTTCTTTCTTCAGGATCCACAGGGAACTCAGCAAATTTCTAAAGCCGCCATGCTGGTCCGAAAATAAAGTTGCTATTCTACACACACACAGAGTCGAGTTCGCGCGCTTACTCTTCTTTCACTATTAAATACATACTTATTTAAACATGACGGCATGTCCCATTAACTGCATACTTTACGTGGCCCAGTGCGCTCGGTTGGTGTAGGGCTTAGATTATGGGGATGACAGGTGAACCAGAATCATTCGTCTCCTCTTGAACCCCCGGGGCGAGTCACGCCACACTGCAGTCTTTCCGTACATCCTCATTCATGTGCACACACATACACATACAACTCACTCTCATTGACCTCTGCCAAGGTCCGGTCCTGCTGTTCCTTGGGAGCTTCGCTCCCGCCATTTCTATTCTCGTTTCCGGTGCCATCGCCGTTGCCATTCAAACAAGACAAGTCTCATCCAAGAGAGTAAAAACGCCACAATCGGATTTGTAATATCCTGTGTTTGGGGAGAGAGGATCTTGTTCTGGCTCAGCGAATCGTGTCATTGACCACTGGTGTTTAATGATCTCCCTGTTTCACGTTCATCCAGAACCTTCGCCAGGTAGCAGCCGGGAGGAGGTGCCTGTGGACCCGTTGTCAACCACCCCCCCCCCCTTCTCTCTCCACCGGCATTTATCACATCACTGGTATTAACTCCCGCTTTCAGGGAAATGTCGTGTCACATCCGGTATTTGTTCTTGTCCAAATACCGAATGTGACACAACAGTTCACTGAAAGCGGGAGCCAATTTCAAAGAGGGGGGGGGGGGGGGGGCTGAAAAGTATCCATTTGGAATGGTTACCATTCCGGAAATTTTGCATCCATACTTACGCAGAAAAATCCGGAATGGTAACCATTCACATTTTACTAACAAAGCATTGCGTTACTGAATCCTTAAAAGTATCCATTGTAGGAATGGTTTTTATTCCGGATTTTTGTACCAACATTCACATCACAAATATCCTGAAAAGTGCCCTCAGTTAAGCTTGGAGTTTCCCCACAAATGATTTTCAAGTGTAGCCCCCTCGCACCTCAAAATATTGCACAAGCGTAGTCAAACATTATGCACCGAGCCAGAGTCCCAGCGTCAACAGGGTAATAAATACTCAAACCAGTGATTCAAGGCGTGCCGGCAATTTTTTTTTTTTTTTTTTTTGGTAACGTGAAGTTTAACGCATCAGCGAAGCTTGCAGTTTCCTCATCAATTATTGTCGTGTGTAGCCATTTGCATTGAGAAATAATTTGTGTGTGTTTAGCAATCATATTTTTGTACTATTTGTAATGTTACTGTAATATTGTCAACATGTTTTCAAATTTGAGTCCTGAATGGTTACCATTCAGGGTTGATTTTTAAAAGTTCTCACTTTATCGTGAATAGCCTTTACATAGAAACTGTATTGAAGCAGCACAGTAGTACGACAACACGACACCGACATCTGTCGGCGTCGTATCACTCGAGGCGACACGGAGTGCTGGTCTTCTACCACCAGTGTCGCGCGACAACTGCCAAGTGGAGACATGACAGGAACGCAAGAGGCCGTATCTTCGATGATTTTATTCATTAAAAAAGTTACTCCAGGGCACATTTGACCACTTAACAGTCTAACTCAGGGATACGGGTATGCAAATATGATTAATTTTTAAGTGTTAATTTTGTCAATTGTTTACAAAAGTACCTACCGTCAAAGCAAACTGAATGTGAGAAAAATAGATAATCTACCTTCGGTGGCAAGGGGATCGGGGAGAAGTGCGAGGCGCCATCTTGAATCCCCAAGTTCCTGCTCTGTCATACTCGTCACTCAACCGCCATCTTAGATTCCATCATCTCGGTATCCATTATCTTGGTAGCCACTACACCACCATCTTGGTAGCCAGTATACTACTATCTTGGGTCCGCCATCTTGATAACCAGTACGCCGCCATTTTGTTCTTGCACTTCATGCACTCTATCACTTCGTCTTGTCTTTCATTCCATGTTATCTCTCTCATTCCACGTCTTTCCTTTCTCGCCCTATGCCAACTATTTTCTGTACGCCATCTTGTTTCTGCCCACCCCCTTAGTTTTTTCGTTTGTCATTTGTTTATACATTACTGGAGTCTGTCTTTCACCTTCGTTCGACTGCCATATTGGTTATTTCGTCTTTTGTTTACATCGGCTGTTGCTAGGGGGTGCATGTCGGTTCTAGAGTTGGCAGCTAGGGGCGCTGCATTTTCGAAGTTCAAAATTCAGTCTTGAGGAGGACGGGATCGAACTGGCGAACCTTGGGTCAGCATGCTGACACCTTTGACCACTCGGCTATCGGGACACGTGCTGGGTCAATGATTTAAAAGATATATATGTACTCTGAAATCGGCTGGAACCTTAAGAAATTCTCTCCATCATATATTTAGTACATTAGTACACTATAAAAAACTTTACTGTGTGACAGTTGTAGAACTAGTATCTTTAATATTGTATTTATAGAAAGAAACACGCAGACTAACTTGCGCATT
Source organism: Dryococelus australis (assembly GCA_029891345.1). NCBI lineage: Eukaryota > Metazoa > Arthropoda > Insecta > Phasmatodea > Phasmatidae > Dryococelus > Dryococelus australis. The sequence continues at coordinate 18,709,543 of CM057003.1, read as the reverse complement.
CAAAACGAATATGTAGTATATATCAAGATTGAACAATCTATTAGTTACAGCATAATTATGTATAAAGTTAGGAATTTAAGTATTATTTTGTATTTAAAACATCAAAATTGCGAAAAATACTTATATGAAGCGATATATTCACGAACTAGTGTTTTAAAGAAGATTAATTTAAGAAACTCACAAGAGTCAAATATTCAAAACAATTTTTTTTATATAAAAAAATTGTCAATTAAAAATTAATTAATTAATTTCTTTTTTTACCAAACAAACATAACCGAATGACGTGTCTAAAGATTCGTATTTATTAGCCACTTAAGAATATACCGCAGAAAAAATTATGTATCTATACCCATTGTCATCTTGAATTTTAGTAGTCACAGAAGAATTTTTATTTATTTTTATTTATTGTGTAACCACTCCGAGCATCAAATACAACACATAGTTTACCTTTCAACGGGTCATTTAAGTCCTAGACCCTTTGCAACAAGATCAATTTTGAGTTAAGCCATTTTATACATGTAGGTATAATATCCGAATCATTAATGCTATGGTCATCAGAATCATAACATAGACAACAAACCCATCATACACCATAATGCTAATCTTATTAAAACCCTAAGGACTTTCTGATTAAGTAAATTCTGAGTTAAACCCTTTTATAAGCATAGTTACTCGAAATTTCTGAACTATTGAAGATATAGTGATAACATTCAAAACATAGGTATCATACCCACCATCCATCAAGATGCTATGGCCGTTTAAGCCCTAAGACCTTTCTAACAAGGTCAATTATGTATTTAAACCCTTTTATATGCAAAGTTACTCATAATTTCTGAACCATTAATGTTATGGTCATCAAATTAAAAAAAAGATAGTCACCATAACAAACACACACCATAATGCTAAGATCATATAAGCCCTAAGGCCTTTCTGACAAGGTCAAACACACCTAAAACCCTTTTATAAGCATAGTTACACATAATTTCTCGTCTACCAAAGCTACAAACATCAAATTCATAACATAGTCATCAACCCCAACAACAAACAAGACTACAAGGACAAACACACCTAAAGCCCTTTTGTCAGCATACTAACTCATAATTTCCCATCTACCAAACATACAAACATCAAATTCATAACATACACATTAACCCCATCGACATATAAGACTATAAGGACACACACACCTAAAATCATTTTATAAGCATAGTAAATCATAAGTTCCCATCTACCGAAGCTATAGTCATTCAACTTGGGCTCTAACGACTGGCGAGCAGATTGCTACTGAACTCAATTCCCATTCATGATACTTACATCTTATTCAGTGTAATAGTTTGTAATTTACACAGTGAACGACGAGCGAAACCCATCATTGTAAATAGATTGGTGTAATAAGCAATGGATAACTACACAAAATAGAATTTACATATTGGTTCGAGACTCATACCTTACATACCTATACAAAATACGTAACAACAAATCACACCTCATGAACATTGCTCAGGAAACAGTTTTGCTTGTAAAGCAAGTTCACACTTATGCAAAGGCTGCGCACCCAAACACACAAACACACACAAAAACACATATACAAACAAACACACACGAACACACACTAATACACAATCACACAATTCAATCACACCTACCAGCCAACGGAAAAAATAAATTTTACAAATATATCAACATACCGAGACATACTTCATTTTCAAAAAGATACATGTGACGATACATATTGTTACGGAATGTAAATAACTTTAGACAAAATCGGCACCGATTTCCAGAAACCATAGAGTTATCCACCCCAACACTTCCTTCGCAAGTTAGCAATTGTTTATCAAGTTGGGTATGATCACTAAACACCGAAGGACATTTACTACATGAATATTTCTTTCTAAGTATGTTTCATAAACAATTATTTTTGTTTTGTTGTGTTCTCAAATTGCGATGTGAAGTAAATTCCTCCTCACAAGTTTTACACTGGAAATGAGATTCTGTACTCTCTTCCGAAGTAGTTGCCAATTATGTAATCAATTCACTTGATTGCAAGGAAATGTTACATTCTGTCTCATACTTCTTTAATGTACTCTCTTTCTTAAAAAAATGTAGACATATTCCACATCGGTATACTTTCAAAGTAGGACTCTTGGAAAGACTCTCTTTTCATGCCGACAAACATAACAATAATGTTTAAATATTTCTCCACAGAAACTACACACGTGGTGTATTCCCATTGATGTATTACCTTTACATACTCCTACGTGCCTTGCTAATGCAAATTATCTCGGAAATATACGTCCACAGATTGCACAGCAATACATAACACACTCAGGATTAATTACACAATTACTTCTTTCATGGCGCCGCATACTGCGTGTAATCCAAGGGATGGTTCGCCCATTGCAGGAGTAAAACCACAACAGCAACATCCAGTTCTAATTTATCACTATTACAAAACAAATATTGACATTTCAAACATCTATGTAGATGGAAAGTAGGTTTACAATGGCAGTAGCATCAATGAGCACATAACATTCTCTATTCGAAATACTCCTTAGCAAAATAACAACACTTATGCCACATATCTAATGCTTGATGCGAGGTTTCTCTCCTGAAGAATGCAGAACCGATGTGTTCACCTCTAACATCCAAAACAGAATGATCTAACTATCTTAAGACAACGAGATGTTATACTTTTTGTAAATGTAGTAATATACGAGGTGAAAAAGCTACCAATCGTTAGAGATGCAATCTACCGGTGATCCATTGAATGAAATAACGACAAACCCAGTTTATCAATCACAATGCCAATACTGTTCGGAGCTCAGTCGATCTTCAACCTCCGAAATGTAAACATCTCTCACAATCCTATAATATTACTCTAAACACAACATATATTTATACTTGCTCATGAAGTAAATATTGTAAAAAGAGACAAAATGATATAGGAAAATCATCTCTTTAAAATTTGTAAATATTTTTTAACTGTTTGTCTTAAATAATCGTAAACCAGAAATGCTTCTGTAAGTTATATGGTTTAAATGTTATCACCACTTCAAATTAATGTTAACATAGATGGGTGTGTCTAAGTTACAGGATTAAATAAATAATACACAATATCCATATGTAGTTATTTTTTCCAAATTACACGTAAACATACACAAACAGAATGAAATAAACACCCATTCACATTAACCGTTTAGATATTTCATGATGTTGGTATTGTATGGGAAATGAATTTCGCAATCATACATTAACATCACCCCTAACTATGCGCATTAGTTAAGTTTGATTCCTAATTAAGAAAATATCAATCCAACAGCCCCTATCATGGTTATGGAATCAGCAAACAAACCATTCAAATCCTATCTAAATAATGTAATATTAGTCAATTCATCATATAAATTTACATTCATTTATAACTCTACTTAACACACTTCTAAACAAAACCAAGGTTAGAGAATGAAAGAGAATTTGCCCTCTTATACCACATGATATTTCCGCGAGAGTGTCAAAATATAATAGATTCCTAGAGTCAAAGGTTTCCCAAAGTATTGCCAGTGAATATAATTTAATATTTGCTTTGTATGCAACATACATATCTGCTTTATACGCTATATTTAATATATATTGTTAAACTATTAACAGAGGATACATGAAATATTTATAGTTTCCTTTAAAATTCCAATACACCCCTCCTAGTAAACAATGTAACTGCCTATCACAAAAATTTAAAATTTATCTCAAATAGAAAACAGTATACCCATTCTCAGAAAAAATGTTATTATACATAAAAGCAATGCTGTCAAACAGATATATTTATGAACAAACAAACAAACGTACAAAGAACCTAATACATTCCAAATGGCAAACCCATACACCCAAGACTTGCTCCTAATGAACCAAATTAACCCAAAACAACCCAAAATGAACCAAAATCACCTAATTTACTCCAAAACACACACAGTCAACACACACACACAACTCATTTGCACATATCAAACCAGGTAACTGCAAAACCCCATTACATCAAACTTTACAAGCAAAACTATAATCCTGTAAACTATAACAACATATCATACAACACAAATGAACAGATCTCCATCATCTGTCTTCCAATACACATTAACATACATATTTAATCTAAAGTATAATTATAGGTATTCAAAAAAGAAAAAAGCCTCACCAAGATTCAATTTTTCTAATATACTATATAACTATAGAAATAAAGATCCAATTAAAACACTCATCTCACTCAAATAGTGTTATCCCATACTACATATAGCGATCAAAATTTGTTTATTTCATAAAAACCCCTTAATGAAAGCATGTTTGTTAAGATCTGCTCTTTTTAACACTTGATTCGATACTTCTAGTATATTTAGGTATCTAGTATATCTGCATAACAAGTATTTACATAATTAAACCTTTTTTCATCGCACAAGAAGCTCAAATGATGTTTAAATGTAATTATATTTATCTACCTCGAAAAACATCAAAATTCAAGCATACATACTGATTTAGCCCAAACTTCAACCTAAATGTAAGCGTGGACAGTTATACTAACATATTATTTATTTCAATTCCCGACGAGGTAAATACGCATATATGAATTACTGGGTGCGATATTTGTTTAAACCCACTAATCTGAAGCATTAAATATTAAACAATCCTTTAAAATTATCGTTCTTTCTATCCATCTCAAGGCAAGCTAATTTGATATAGTGTAATAACACAAATGTTAAGTACTCAGTACACAAAAAACATCAGTTTTTACATAATGCGAATCGATGCGTTACCTTACATACCCTATTATAACCAAAAATATTTTAATATTTTAAATTATTTTAGGAAGACTATTTCTGAAAGGCTAACAAATTCTCGCAAACTTCCGAAGAACACAATGTTTAATTGTTATCTATACATCTTAACATATTGAGAAACTTTAAAAAAAATTGTATCGCTCATGATAGCTTAGGATTGTATCGGGAGAGTTCAGCACGCGCGTTATCAAAACTCACGAGTAAAATATGTGTATTCGCATAACAAAAATACATATTTAGCAAGAATTTTTAGATATAAGTAGTATGCACACAGCGATTACCATACAGGACAATTAGATATTTCTTTTAATCGCGTATCAAGTAAATTAATCAAAGTATTGGCGTAATGAATATTCAACTGCAAGTAGTATGGATGTAACGAGATGAAACCAATTACCCATCAGCCGATGAAAAGCAAAAAAAAAAAAAAAAAATGTAATAAAAAAAAACAAGAAAGGAATACAACTATAGGTTTGAGAACATACTCAGAACTTCATTGCAAGTCAAACTCACTTCTTAGTACTAGTATTTACATAATGAATAACGAAAGTGATAATTTTCACTCTAAGAATACATATTACTATAAACAAAACTAAGACCCAAATAGCATATGTTTGATATAATGCATAACGTATATACATCGCAGCTTGCAGCACACTATACAACAAACACCTAAACAATATGCCTTTCCATTAACTATCTCATTCTATATTCAACTCCCATACAACATTCATCCTCTCTCTACACAATTATATCACAACCCCATCGACAACAAAGAACCACATATATACACCCACACAGGTCTCCAGCAGTCAAACATCATCTCTGGTAGGAGCACAAGGGTCTCGCAGAAAATATGCAAGTGAGTGCTTTATCTGGAAGGCTACACAACCACAAACAGCATAACATATATATGTAATTAAAGCATACTGTTATAAAAATCTTTCTTCAAAAATTCATGCACTTTGGATATGACACATTCAACACAAACATGTATGAAATTACTACTCTACATATCAATCTTCATTCCTCAATCCTCAGTCATCAAAAATCATTCCTTATTCCTCATAAATCATTCCTTATTCCTCATAAATCATTCCTTATTCCTCAAAAATTGTTCCATATTCCTCAAAAATCATTCAATATTCCTCAAAAATTGTTCCTCGGATAAGTAATTCATTCCTTATTCCTCATAAACAGTTCCGTAGTTGAAAAATGCATTTTCTTATTCTTCGAAATTCGTTCCTTATTATCCAACGAACACATCAAACAAGCTGTCGCAAAACAAGAAAACATACATAGATCTATTCCAACACATAGAATAGCACAAAATCACACACAGAGCACCAAAAATATTCCGATTGGAAAACCCAACACACCCAAGACTTGCTCCTAATGAAATAAATTAACCCAAATTAACCCAAAACAACCCAAATCATCCCAAATTAACCCAAAAGACCAAAATCTACTCAAAAACACACACAAACACATATACATTTTCAAATTTAAGTCCATTTGTATATTCCAACAGCGACATAATAACACACATTTTTTCACAAGAAGAAGAACCGCTTATTATACATCATATATTTGATGGTAAAAGAATACCATGTTTCTATTCAAGTACGTTTTCTTTTGTATTTACAATTACAGGAAGATGTACATTTCGTTTTATAACCTTAATTTCTGCACAATTAGAAAGTATAACGTATGGTAACGTACTAATGTAACATACAAAGTACTGAAATAATGTATCATAACGTACTAACATAATGTATTGTAACGTAATTAACAAATAACATACTAAAATAATGTATCATAATGTTACATTAGTACGTAATGTAATGTATCATAATGTACTAACATATTGTAATGTACTAATATAACATTACAATATGTTACATTAGTGCATTAAGATACGTTACTTTACAATACATTATGTTAGTATCTCAAGATATGTAATACTATTTAATTATGAACAAATAAAAATTATAAAACATAAAGTACATCATTCGGTTGTGTTTGTTCTGTAAAAAATGAATTAATTAATTTTTAATTGAGAACTTTTTTTATAAAAAAAATTGTTTTAAATATTTCGCTCTTGTAAGTCTCTAAATTAAATCTTCTCTAAAAAACGAATTCGTTAATATATCGCTCCATATATGTATTTTTGACAATTTTAAAGTTTTATATACAAAATAATACTTAAATTCCTAACTTTTTAAATATAATTATGCTCTAACTAATTGATTGTTCAATCATAATATAAACTACATATTCGTTTTGAATATACGAGTTAGTCTGCGTGTTTATTTTTATAAATACAACATTAAAAATACTAGTTCTACAACTGTCACACAGCAGAGTTTTTTATAGTGTAGAAATGCCTTACATATGATGGAGAGAATTGTCTTAAGCTTCCAGCCGATCTCAGAGTTCATATTAACATTTAATAGCATTATCGCTCTCTGGCAGGCATTGCGAGAACTTGTGTGCTACCTACCAGCCGATGATGACATCAAGAGACATCAGCGCTCCTGGTGGTCAACTCTACAACTAGGGTGATGGCCTATGATGACGACATCCATGCCTCGAGTTTTATTATATGACAATTTTCAAACTTCTATTGAATTAGAATTTAATATCAATGAAGTTGTTCTCATACAGAGGGAACAGGCCACGTGAATCGTCTTTGCAAACTCTTAATCAATAAAAATTGGATTGTGGGTTAGTTATATGCCGTTTTTCAAATCTTCCACAAGTTGAAGAACATATTTTACCAACAACAAAAAAACACACTACACAAGAAAACATAACTTTGAAGATTGGTTCCTTGTTGCTCACATCACTGTATCTAACTGTAGCTTTTCCATTGCCTACAAATAATTAAAGAATAGGATTTTTTTTTTGTTGTTGGCTGCGGCCTCCAATTTTCCTTGATCCTAACTCAAAAATTTCTGCACCAGGCCACTCGGGCCGTTTTGTACTCAGTGGGGAAATGGAATGCATCTGGCAAGCCTACCAACATAGCAATCTCATTTGACACAAGCATATACACACAGTGTAGCCGGATATGCTCGCTCTTTCCTGTGGCTGTTTTCAGGTCCGTAACAATGTTGTCTTCTTTCCTCAGATTTTTTTCGTCTAGTGTCAAACAACTATCCATATGCGGTGTTGCTGTCGTTGAACAACCACTGAAAAGATATATCGTAATTTACCCTCTTTCAGAACCCCTGTCAGATTCTGGAAATGATCGTTTGATAAAGGTGCAAGGCTTTGGACAAGACCTTGTGAGTTTGCCCTGCCTCAGTCTTTAGATTGTTCTCGCATAGCTTCGTCGATATAGATTCTCAAATCCTTTGCATCCGAAATTGGAGAGGTTTGGGCCGGTCATAATAACAAGGTCTTGAGAATTTGCATTTGAATTCACGTCGATTGTATGACAAGAACATGTGCAGTACCTGCTGTGTTCTGTTTTGCTTATTTAATATTTATAGATCATCGGCTTGTGATCTAGGTTGCAGTTCTTTATTACAGCCTATTGTAGTCGCTACTAGTACAGGCAGTTCAGGAACGTAACATCGTACTGTTTAACGCCAGTACAAATTGTGAAGTCCATTCTCACAGTATATAACGAAACCTGGGAACGCTTTATTTTACTGACTGCTCCTACGAGTGAACGCCTTGTCACTCCACGCTCTATGGACATAACCTAATATATGTTTTCGAAATGTCCATAGTCACTGCGGCTTACCCAAACAGCGCTGGGAGAGACGACGGTAGGTCAGGTGGTCAACCTGCTATCCAATGACGTGGCTCGGTTCGACACGTGCCTCGTCCACACATTGTATTTGGCGGTGGCTCCTGTACAGGCCGTAATCATCACGTACTTCATGTGGGACACCATGGGCATCTCTGCTGTCATCGGTGTGGTGGCTACGCTCTGTTTCATTCCCCTACAAGGTACGTTCCCACCATTCAGTTAAGAGAGGGGCTTCTGTAACTACTGTGCGGTCCTTCTCAAAAGAACTCAATACCCGTGGCTGGAGTACTGGTTAGCAATTGACTAAATAGCATGGTTCTTTCGTTTAGATAATGGCCTATCCATCAGTAGCTGTCTGAGTCTTGCCATTGTATGTTTGTCTCAAGAGTTTGAAACATCAGACTACCGCTCTTTAAAAGTCTCAACCAAAATCATAATGTCTTAATAAATTATAAGAGAGGCAAAAAGAGGAACAGTTTTTGATTGTTATTATAATTTCTAGAATAAATGTGAGCCTATACCAGGGTCAATTCAGGGGTTTCTATGAGGTTAGTCGTGGAGTTCTCCATACTTAAAAATATAATGAGTTTCCACATTCCTCATTATCAGTCTAGATAGTTTTCTGGTTATATTAGATAGTACATATTTTACAGAAATAATTATATTTATACTTGAAACACGCTACATTGCATTGGGTCATATCAGAAATATGCAATGATAATCACGCCAAAGATTGGTCTTTGGACTTCTTATAATAAACATGAGTGTTGGAGAACATTTATTGATTTAATGTAAACAGTGTAAAGTAAATCATGGGTAGTGTGTTCATATTGATATGTATTTGCAGTTTTGTAATTGATTTTGTGATTTCGAAGGCAAAATTAACTGAAATTGTATTATTTTAAGTAATTTGATCATATTTCACAGAAGCTTAATTTTTCTAATTGAGTTGGTGTAACAGATGGTATAATTTTATCTCCAAAATATGGATGGACGATTATCTTTCTAAAATCTTTCACTAGCTATTTACAATTAAGGATGAAGTGAACTTTTAAAAATACTTAGTACATCCTAAATTACGACAAACTTATTTTTCAAAGTGTCATTTCCAGAAGAAAAAAATTAGTAAGTGTGGGAATCATTCTGAGAAATTAAATTTATAATAAACTAGCTAACAAGTATATAATCATATTTAATGCATCTTCCTATAACTCCCAATAATGATCTACTATATTAAGTATTCTTAATTTTGCTATGGTATTTTACTGCAAATACGTAATCCTGAAAGTTGTAAAGTCTAAAGGTATTTATTTATTAGCCAGTTAAAATATATTGGCATACTTGTATTAGGTTTATAGCTTCTTTTCTCATATTAAATATACTTTCAGTAAATGACTAAGAAAGCATGATAAGCAGTTTCGATGCAATGCAGGTTGTGAAATTGCATAGCAACATCTTACTTTGGAATATAATGTCTGGGATTAATAATAAGTTAACTAACCTCAGCTTTATAACGTCTGTTGATAGTTTTCATTGGTAAGAAGATAGGTCCTATGCGTCTTCGCAGCGCAATAAGGACAGACGAGCGAGTGCGCTTCATGAACGAGATAATCACTGGCATTCAAGTGATAAAACTGTACACCTGGGAGAAACCATTCTCCAAGCTTGTAGCACACGCCCGACTGTAAGTACGCCAGTGATCTAATATTGGCTGCAATGTGTAAGAAAATTAATCGTTTAAAAATCCAATTAATAAGATTTTGTGATTGCCTCAACACTTACCGCCAATTGAAAAAAAACCCGAGCATTATACAATAGCAAATAGTTATGCTGTAAATAAATAATTGAGTTGAGTACCAAAATGGTATATGCATACAGTGTCATTCTTATTGTGAAATTCAGAGTTGTAACTATAATGTGTCTTGTTTTATGTGATATAGATCTAGGTCCACATTTTTGCTACCCAGATACATTAAATTCGAGACCATTCATTTTCATCTTGACTGTTCGCTCATCATTAAAGCATTGCCTATCATTGAGTGGTTTGAGGACACGTGAATATGATTTAATATTTCGTAAAACAAAACATTTTTTCTTGCTGCTGCAAAAAAAATATGCATCTGATCACACTCTTAACGTGTTTGCCTGTAAATTGACCACTTTAAGAGTAACTTTCTGCAACCATTCTGCGCAGGACAGGACCAATCATAAATAAATTTCGATACTTGTTTGAACTAATCACAATCTGTTAACATTTTCCTATGCATAATTGACAATACATATAACAACTGATAATATTATAATAAAAAACCTATACTCTCAAAGGCTGTAGTCAAATATTAAAGTTTATGTTATAAATTGTTAAGAGACATTTTGGAAATTGAAATTTCACCCAATCTTGTATTAAAGGAAACCAGAAGTAATAAAACGATCGAGGTGGTGCGGTGGTAAAAACCTAAATTAGCGTACGAAAGGACTCGGGCATGATTTCCAGTCCAACCATACTGATTTAGTTTTTTTTTTTTATGGTTTTAGGAAATCCTCCCAAGTGAAAGCTTGAATGCTTATTTACTTGCCATGGCCACTTCCTTATCCTGTCCTGATTTTCTGAACGACCATTTCCATCAATGACGACCGTCTGTCCATTCTGAAGTAATTGGTGTTTTAAATGAATAACCACATATCTATATAGTTGACCTTGTTCTGTCATATGCATAGGACAGGAAACCTCGAGTCATGGCATGCTTTAAAATATAACACGCATTATCTCTGTTTTCAAAAACAGTTAAACCTCAAAATATTATATAAAAACTCAGTGAAGAAATAGTTTGGGAAGCAAAATTTTTGAGGTGTGATGACGTTTAAAGGGAAACTTAACTCAGTTAGTTCACTAGCACAATTTGTTTAATGACTTTATCACAACCCCGAGAAAGCAAATGCTATTGCTTACCATACAAAAGAAAGAACAATCTTAATGTAATTATATTAAAAGAAGCTTCTTTCAAGTAGCTTTTTAAATAAAATGGATAGTATTTTCCTTATGCCAGAAAAAATCATTAAATTAATTTGAATATTAATGTTTGACTTATATATTCCGCTTCGCATTTTGAGTCAAATATGCATTTACGATGTAAAAGTACAGCGAATGCATATTCTGTTTTCGCTCTTGTGGCAATTTTATAGTGCAAAGAAGTATACAAAACTGATTTTAGAGGAAATTCATACTTAAAAATTTCAGTTTTCAAGAAAACTTTGTTTAAAGTAAGCGTTTGCCAAGACTGTGAAACGGCACATAGTTCAAAAGTCTATTACTAACTAGTCTTAGAATATGCATATACGAATTCACTTGTTTGTATAAACTTTTTCATATTTTATAAAGTGACTGTACTGTTTAACTGTAAACCGAAAGGTTCGTGCTTAATCCTGCATTAACAAGTTGATGTGTACTTATGGTATGCTAATATAAATAATAATATAGTCTGTGTTGCGTAGCTTTCTTGGACATTTACCTCAAACAATCTTCTTGATATCTTTAATGAGAAATTTTGGCGTATTTGCAATTATTTATTTACTGTATTATTTCCAGTAATGAGATTCGACAAATTAAGCTCGTGTCCTACCTGCGGGCGATTATGACCTCTTTCGAAGGATTCACCACACGTCTGACCCTCTTCATCACAGTCTTATGTTACGTCTTGTTGGGGAACGCAGTTACAGCTGAAAAGGTACATTTGCACTGAAAGTCAATTATGTATATTTCACTGCACCACTGGAAATATAAATATTTTGTCATTCCTCTTTGTGATTCTGTAGCATGAAGGAGCCTCAAAGCTGATATATGTGGGCAAAATTTAATTCGTAGTTTTAATAGACACATCCTGTAACCAGAAATATACATATTCATCTCATGTAATGGTTCATATTAATTTTGGGGAAATTATGGTTACAGGTGTTTGTAGTGTCGTCGTACTTCAGTATCATGAGAATGGTAATGACAAGAAATTTTCCTCAAGCGATATCCACGACTGCCGAAACATTAGTCTCAATCAAGCGTATTCAGGTATGGAAACAGTGACCGAAAGTTTTCTTGACGATATGAATGTTTTACTATGACGCTGTGGCTAATTTAGGGTTTTTTTTTTTTTTTTTTTTCAATACAGAAATTCCTCCTGTACGAGGAGCTTAAGACACCTGAACTGCCTAGCACTCAGCAGAGCACGCGTGGCTCGGTTTCTTTGAAGGACAAGAATCATACCTTGATATCACAAACCAAAGATGAGAAAAACGCGGACGGTACGCAGGACCAGCTAGGCATCACGATGTCTGGTGCTACGGCAAGGTGGACGAAAGAATCCCACGAGGACACTCTTTCCAACATCGACCTGAAGGTTTCATCAGGCCAGCTGACTGCTGTGATTGGCCCTGTGGGCTCCGGCAAGGTAAGACATTTGTGGTGTGTCAGCATTGCTGTTATCTCAGGTGCCGAGAGAACTTGTTTCAAGATCTGGTGTGAAATTAATTCGTTGGTCGTTTCAGAAGTGAAACTGGCAGTGGAATTTGCAATGCAGTAAAAAAATAAGCTATCTAAAATTATTCATCATAACTCATCAGAACCGATCACAAACCACCGAAGATAACGGAAGATGAAAAAAGGGAAAATACGATTGCCTCTCTTATTTGTAAACATAAATTAAGGACAATTTAGATCCTCTGTTTTGTTTCTATGCCTATGGTCTGGTTAATGCTGATTTGTTAGTTGTGGTGGTAGTACACTCGCGAGCAACCTAATCGACTCACACACTAAGCGTGCATACCGATATGGACGATGGACTGGCCAGCACTCAGTCCAGACATGAATCCGATCGAACATGTATGGGACGAACATATCCGAAGGGTTCGGGTCAGAAATCCAGTTCCTTCGACTACACTTTGACGTAAATGGCATTATTGCAAAAGGTACTGAAGTGAGTTTTATGTGAACGGAGTTAACGTAAAGCTAAAATGTCGGGCTTTAAAACGACATATGTTTTTCATGAATCTGCGTGTCCTTTTTGTGTGAAACATGCGCGCGTTATGGTTGAGTCGATTTGCTTGCTCGCGGTTATAGTAGTCGCGATACTTAGATTATATTCAAGTTGTTTTAGTGCTCTACGACTCTGCGAACCAGCTTGCGACTCCTGTTACGACCAACGACTTATTCTGTGTTTGCCATTGTAGACCAGACTTAAATGTTGTGTTGTTTCACAGACGTCCCTGCTTCTGACACTATTGCGGGAGCTTCCTTTGACCAGTGGTTCCATCGTGGTGAAGGGCACGATCTCGTATGCCTCCCAGGAGCCGTGGTTGTTTGCCAGCTCGGTACGCAGCAACATATTATTCGGTGAGCCGTACGACAGGCACCGCTACCAGCAAGTAGTGAAGGCATGTGCGCTCACCAGGGACTTTGAGTTGCTGCCGTACGGAGACAGAACTGTAGTGGGGGAGCGAGGCATATCCTTCAGTGGAGGACAGAGGGCGCGCATCAATCTCGCCCGGTTAGTGCCAGTAACCTGTACTTCATTATGTTTTTAAAATTTCGTCTTCATTTACTCTTCCGACTTGAAACTGTTTTCTAATGACCTCGCAGGTAAGCTCTCGTATAACTGCTTGCCCTCTGGCTTTTTGAAATCGATTCCCTGGAGTCCCATCAACTGGGCACCATTTTGCCACAGTATTAACCTTCCGATACCTTGCTATTGAAACATACCAGCATTTAAATGTATTCCTTCAGCTGATTTACACTGTAAATTTTTATCTGGAATATAAAATCTATTAGTTATTTATATAATATATACAAAAGGAGGAAGTGGAATTCATCTTTAAGGCTACTGAAAATGATAATGATATGTACTTCCAATTAGATTCTTATGAATAAATAATAGTATACACATTATTAGTAATCAACATTTTATTAATCATACGGTGTTTTCCTATGTTGAATACACAAAGAACAGCATGCAGTTTTGATAATAGCGATTTGTCGACTACATGTCACTGAATTTAAATGATCGTTCATAAGCGTACTGTACTTCCAATGTATGAAATGTCGTGTCTCTTGAATGCTTATTTAAGTTTCGGCTGTGATGTTACATGATTTTTTATTTCACGACGTAGGGCTGTGTACAAGCAAGCGGACATATACATCATGGACGATCCTCTGTCGGCTGTGGATGCTCACGTGGGCAGACACTTGTTCGAGAACTGCATCTGTGGGTTCCTGAAGGACAAGATCCGTATACTGGTAACACACCAGCTTCAGTTCCTCAGCCATGTCAACCACATAGTCATCCTAAACGAGGTAGGTTCTACACTAACTGGTGTGTTACAGGCTGTTCACAGTTTATTAAACACTTTTGATACCAACCTTTGTCTGATTTCCCCGCCCCTACCAGCACATATTATAATGCATACACTGGCTGACTTGCGTGCAGCGAAGTTGGTGTCCATGGAAAAGTAGTCCCATGTCTTTAACATTTAATAGAAAAGTTTAGGCAAACAGTTGCAACTACTAAAACGGCTTATTTTGCATTATGTTTTTAATGCATATAAGTGTAAAAATGATGAAATTTATAGTACTTTTCCTTTTGTAATAATTTCACTATTAAACTTGACTGACACGTGAATAGTGATCATATCCATGGTATTGTAAATTTTACATATCCTGAAAGAATATAAATTGTGCTTACAAGCATATCTTATGAGTACATGGGCCCGAGATTAATTTTTCGCTTTCGAGGCACAGCGATATGGACAACAACATGATGCGTCCAACACCCCATTGCTCATAAACGCAAGGCACTAAACTAGCGTGCAGTAGAGGAGAGTAACCGATTATCGGATACTTTTTTTTTAAATACAGGTTGGTGTTGGAAAAAATGCAAATTTTAGGTTTTCACTACGTTATAATTAACATTATATATCACACACTCCATCGTTAGGTTGTAGCAATTAAAAACATGTTTACAAGTAATATAAAAATATTAATGTGTAAAAGGGTATTTTTGAGTGTTATATAATTAGTTGCCTTATGCCGGATAGTGAGGGTTCTCATTATCGGATAATATCCAATGCTAAGGTTCATATATTAAGGTCCATCGATATTCTCAGCTAACCGTCTGCGTAGTTTTCACAAATAAAGTTTTTCCCGTCAATCACTTGTGCACACTGATCGCGTCACCACTTAAATCAATTTGTGCATCTCACCCACTCTTCACCTTTCTTATCTTGGGAAAAGAAGCCATTGCAGTAGATGCATTCAGCATCGTCGTCTTTGTCTTCATGACTATCTTCCTCGCCACCGGAATTTTGTATCTGCCTTTGCATTTTCGACAATGCCTTGTCGAATTTCGGCTTATTTTGGGTAGGAAGTCTGCTCATGGATTCCTCAAGTTGTCTTTTATATGGTAAACTTGTGATCAGTGCTGCTTTGCCGGACCGTGTTGCCCTGACTGTACTTGTTGCCGGTTTCTTCATCAGTGGTGGAGGGCTAATATCAGTGGGACTCAGGAACACTTTGGATGTAGATGCTGTAGAAGGGTTGGCTTGTGTAGGACTAACAGGACCCACTGATGTGCAAAGAGATGTGCTCTCTTCCTGAATTAATTGGGAGATTCCAGGGCCTTGATTTTCATTAGACCTACTTTCGGTTGCTAATTCGCTGGAAACATCGATAGAAAAATCAGAGTCATGGAAAACGCCTGGATTAAATGGGCAGATGCTACATTTCCGGAAACAATTTACATCATTATCAATGGTTGCTGCACGGAGATAAGCTTTACCCATTATCTCAGATACCTGATAAGCAGCAACTACCCTGAATGGATGGTTCTTAAACCATGTTTCTATTTATTTGGTACAGTATATCTTAAGTGGACTCATGAAGGAAACGTCCCTTGGTTGGAGTTTGTAGGTGGAGTGTGGCAGTAAACAAACAATGTGAACTCCATGTTCCCTTCCTATTTCAATAACATCTATGTTTCTGGTATGCGAATAGTATCCGTCCAACACCAATACGACAGTATCATCAGGTTTTGGCTTTACATGGTCCACGAAATGAATCATTCACTGGGTGAAAAGTTCTTGCTGAATCCAGCCTAAAGGATGGCACACAGCAATGGTATCTGGTGAAGGATCCTGTATTTTTAAGTGGAAACACAAGCATCGGTGGTATATATCGGCCTGAAGCACTCATGCACGTCACGAGGGAAATTAAAGAACCTCTTTCAGCTGAAGAAAGGCTGGTTACTTGTTTCTTACCTTTCAGACCGACAACTTTCGAACATCTATGCTGGACTACAGTTAAGCCAGTTTCATCTGCATTAAATATTTTGGACGGGGAAAAGTTAACTAGTTGCAGAGATTTCTCAAGAACTGCGTAGAACTCGTATACTTTCTCTGTACAGAAACCCTTTGCTCTAACTGCAGAAATAGCTTGATGTTTACGCAGTGAGAGTGATGGATGACGACGTAAAAAGTTCTTTGGCCCCTTCTTACCTGCTGCTCCTTTGTCTTCTGAGAAAAGGTGTTTCACGTTGTTTCTAGCTGCTAACTAAAAAGCCAGTCTTCGAATGTCGTTGGTTCGCAACCCATAAAACCTTTCTTCCATAACCATGCAATATTCTGATAATTTAGACTCCAGTTCATCTGGTAGCACACACTTTCGATCTAACTTTGTAGAACACAGCACTTCAGCATCCTGAATAGTCTTATGGTTGACATAATTTTCTAGGGTGGATCTAGGAACACCGAATGTTTTAGAGGCTTTCAGAAAGCCAATTTCTTCATTACGCGCCGCTTCCACTGCTTTCAACATTGATGCTGATTCCCATTTTTCCTTGCCGGCTTCGACAAAGTTGGTGCCACCTGCAATAGTCAATGTCCACACGATTTAATTACGTGAGCCCTCTCATGTTCAAAACTTAAACTAATGTACGTTATTACTATTGGTCTATTATAAACAAAACACCACATTATACCCCACTATAATGAACACCTATGTTTAAGTAATTATTGGGCATGACTTATGTTTTTAAATTTAAAAATAAAAATAAAAACTTTTACAATTTTTTCTTTCTTTTTGTAAACATATTTCAGCATTATTTATTGATTCCTTAGTCACGTTTTTACAATAATAGATTATTTGAAGAATAAAGCAAATTAATTTTTTTTATAATTATAAAATAGTATTCTTAATATCAGATACTAGCCATAATATCGAATATCTGGTATTAGGCAGTGCCAAGTATCCGATAATACGACATTTAGTGAAATTGTGTAACGTAAGCACAAATTTCCACATGTTCATTATTCGTGCAATCTGTTTTATTCACGTCAAACTATGGAACATGCAGTTTTGTTTGTGATACAAATCATTCGTTGATGTACTCACCTTCTGTAGTATATATGCCTTCGAAACAACCTCTACAAAAACTCCGAAAACAGGAAATCACAGAAATAACTTTCTAATGAACAATATGGTCGCCATCTGCGTCGCGCTTCTAAACGATGCTATCGATACAGATCGGAAACAGTTCTATAGCCTCACGCTAGGTGGCAGCACACACAAGAGCTGTAACCTCACTATCCGATATTGCGCACCTATCCGATATTCGGTTACTTTCCTCTATTACCATAGTCAGGTTCTCCCGTGCAGATTAGAATTGTAACTGTGGGACTTAATTGCATGCGATTAAAGCTCACAAATGTAACTATGACTTCACAGTTTTACTTTTTTCTACATGTTAATGGAATCGCGCAGGCATGCTCCAGAAGTAAGAATTTGTTAACATTTTGACAATTTTTTTTCTGTTTGCATATGTTTAATATGGTAAAAACCAAATCATACAGACTTAGATAATCGGTTCTCATCTATTGTGACAAAAATTAATATTTCCAGTTTATTTATCTGCTGATATATGTGTAAACGCGCAGACAACGAATGTACAGAAAGTATTTCCGGACTACTAACTATGAAGCAGGGCTTCCAAAAGTGCTTAGTTTACAGTGAACATCTTGTACCTCTAAGCACGATGTGTTCTAAATGGTATGTGATGTTACTGGACAGGGTCACATGGAGGCTCATGGCACGTACAGCCATCTCCAGGAGAGTGGACTGAACTTCGCCAAGCTGTTGGGCAACCAGGAAGGAGATGACTCCGAAGACGAAGGCAGTGTTGGCGAGAAAGGAGAGGCTCTTCGTCGCTCCATGTCATACCATAGACGACACAGGGGCACGTCTATTGGGGTAATGTTACTACTCGAATTTTTTCTAAAACATCTTATGTGTGTAATTTGTCACGTTATCTAGTTCTTGGAATTAACGATTTGTCTCTGCTCAATGTCAGAAAAGAGCACATCAGAGTCAGTTTTATTTACATCACTTTCTTACGTATCCCTCTTAAATAAAGTAATGGTACATAGATTGCAAACTTTTACAGCCATTGTTTTTATCCTTGGCTTCTGGGTTTGAACTGCGTCAAAGATTGATCTTCTTGCAACGACTGCTGAAAAGCTGCAGGAAGACAAATCTTTGATGTTATTCAATCCCAGAAGCCAAGGATATGAAAGTAGTAATATATTTCTATTGAGATGATATCAAGTTGTCTTTTGTTTTATCGTCAGAAAATAAATACCCATTTAAAATCTCACCTTAACGTGTTTTCTAGCCAAGTTATGGCTTGCTGTTAGTCGCTCATTGTACAGTACATAGTAATTCATCATTGAAAGATCAAAAATCAATAGTTCATACAGAATTTTGTAAACGCTATAAGTAAGAATTAGCAGATTTTCACCTGTAACCGATCATTGGGCCAGACTCTTCTAAGTGTTAGTGGTTGTCTCCAAGGCGGAGCAGACCTGGAGGGTTTCCCATCGTCCTGAGAAGGGCCCATGCATTAAGCGGCACACTGCTTCGGCACTGCTCTGGAAAAACATCAGAAGTGGGGGCAAAAGCCCAAAGTATGGTCGATCCCGACCAACTGAATAGCCTGAATTTGCATGCGGTGATTGGATGTGTCTCGATCCCCCTGTCCATAGGAGTAGTCTTCATAAATAATGGCCTAATCGATTGGTGCTTGAGTGATGTTAAACGAACAACCTTTGTGTCTTATTTTGACACTATAAGGAAGGACAGCTGAGATTCGCGATAAGAGTTCCAGGCAAGGTAGACGCTGCACAACTGCAGCGTAATGTTGGTTACTGGCCGATTGTCTTTGTGAGATTACATTTGGTACTAGGCCGGTCCAACGAGAATCAAGTTAGCCCAGTAATAAACATTTGTGATTCGCGGGAAGACGCCTGTAACTCGGGTAGCAAATCAAAACCACCCAATCGCGAAAGTAGAACTGAGCTAAAGTATTTTGAAATACAACTGCACAGAAATTATTTTCGTAAAATCCGGGTGTCCCAATATTGTTATCTCAGACACCAGTCACTGTTTCCTCCGGTCCTTTAGACTTCCCAAATATCCGTGTTACGTTCAATATGTTATAATGATTGCATTATTTTTGAGTATCCCTTTGGCTCGACGAATAGTTTTACCATTTGACTGTGAAGGATATATCGTGGTGTTACAGAGTAGCACATCCTCTATGGAGTTGGCCTCGTCCGAGGAGACATCGCCAGAAGTAGTCCAGGAGATGCGGACGAGGGGTATGATCACAATGGCGACTTACGTCTCGTACTTATTTTCCAGCCGTAGATACTTGCTGGTTGTCATCATGGTGTTCAGTGAGCTCACCGCTCAGTTACTGTCCAGCAGCACTGACTACTGGCTGTCCTTCTGGTGAGTTGATTTACTGATTCAGTCAAAAACATTTCTTTTGTCGATGAAATCCAATTGATGAAAGTTGGTAATGCAAAAAATGCTCTTATTCTTTTCAAGTGTCTGTTAATACCTCCGTCCCACTTGGAAAGTGAGATTTTGAAATTGAATCTCGCCAGATCATAGGTGTGTGTGTCTTTTTAGATGTGATGTTTTAAAACAAATCCTTGGGATATCATAGTTACATAAAAGTGGGCGTCTGCGAAAGCACATAAGCATGGAATATAGTGTTCTATTTTACTACTTGATTTTGCTGACTAAATTCAAGGAATGAGAGGTATTAAATTAAAAAATAATGATGAAATGAAAAGAAAATGCACCGAAGTGGTTACATCTTTTTATCAGTTTGAGACACAACGACCTTCTAAGTTGCACATAATTAATGATAAGTTTTTCCAATTGCAAAGCAAATCATGCCACCACATCTCTGGCATGGTGTTCGCTTGAAGGCTGATAAACTGTGTGGTGAGAACGTTCGTAGTCAGCTGTGGCTGTAAAATAGGATGTTTTGTACTTACTAGGGGATTTCGAATTTTTCTCCTCGTACCGATCTATTATGTGTCTGGGATGAGTAATGTGAGCCCAGTTGGTTGGTATCAAAACTTTCAGACGTTTTTCAATGCATGCGATTGTCCATATTAAAATACATTTTCGCATTTTCTATTTGACATGCGTCAAACTGCGAATACAGTAACACCTATATGTTAAAATACATAAACAGATATGACTGCCGCATGGTGGTTAAATTGACAGCTCGCCTGGTGGATAAATCGATGATAATTAATACACTAGCGCCACCTAGGTGGTGTAAATGTAAAAATATGAAATCCAAGATGGTGGCCTCCAGCAATGTACAAACAAATGACAAACGAAAAAAACATGTCTACGTATGACAGAATGAGTAATGGTGAGGGGCGGAGACCTGTCGACTAATTAACCAATTAGAAACATTGTTAGGGGAGAGAAATGTTAAGATATTATGATTTATTTGGGGGGAGGGGGCGGTCAATCGTCTGCTGTGCACAATGCTGGGAGAACCTCCGGAAAAGTAAGTTTTATTAATAAATTCTAATAATAATTTTAATCGTAATTTTAATAATAATTTTTATAATATTTGATAATACATATTTAATTATAAACTTTTTAAGCAATCTAATAATACATTTTTGGATAATTAAAAAAATGTATTTTTATAAATTTTTGGTATTTTTGAAGGAAAAAGGGGGGTTAAAGGTTAAAGGTCGCTAGGTCAAAGGTTAAGGTCACATACTTCTAACATGGTGAAAAAGATGACCACCGGCCGACCGGAATGATGGAGCATGAACAGTTCCTATGCACCGCACCATACGGCGATGTCTCGAAACGAAGATTACCATTCTACATACAACGTTTTGAAATTTTTCTGACGCAGCGACTAATTTAGGAGAAAATCAAGTATATGTAGCTCACCTCAGATCTCAGATTCACCCATATTAGTACTACGTCGCGCATGTACTTCTGACATCATGTTCGAACAACGTACATTGCCTAATTAATTAACCTTCCAGAAAACAAAGAGCCGACAGTATAAACAAACGAGAATGAGCTTACTTAAGGCACGTGCATAGAAAACGAAGCGTGTTCATATGTGATACGCTATTTGTCCTCGAAGCAGATAAATCCACTAGACAAGTTGAATGTTAGATTAGTCTATATGTATCTTGAGTGTTACATTTGATGAAAGTTGTAAACGAAACGGTGATTACGTTGGCATGTGCTTACAGGACGAACACGGAGAGCCAGAGAGCGCTACTAATGACTGCAGCCAACAGCACGGTAAATGAAGATGACGTGAACGCATCCTCAAATTCTACGCACAAAACTGTACCAGACGCCGATTCGCTGATGAGCAGGGATCTCTGCTCGTACATATTTGCCGGCCTCACGACAATCTCCATCGTGTTCCTCTTATACAAAACTTTCCTGTTCTTCTACCTGTGCATGGAGTCGTCGGTGAACCTCCACAACAGAATGTTCAACAATATAATTCGTCTTCCTATGAGATTCTTTAATGTTAACCCTTCAGGTAAGTCAGGCAGTGATCGGGTGTTACACGACTGAACTTTCGTGCCTCCCTTTGCATTAAAACTGCGGGCATTTAAAGTTAATTATAAATACGGAACAAATAAAGATTTCATTGAAAGTTACGCAATGAAATAATTCCATATATATTTTTGTATGCGAACCAGATGGATACCATGAAAAAGTATTCTGAACACAGTTTTTCCTGATCTTCATTTATCCATGTTCCTGCAAAATTTTCAATCTCTTATCACGATTTTGTGTCACTTTTTGCCCGACTTTTCTTCAATTTGTATATTGTAAACAAATATTGACATATCTTATATCTTAGTAGAACATGGTAAGTAAATTAACTTTCAATTTCATGAAACGAGATCAATTTTTCTTTTCAATATGCAAGTAATCTTAGATTCCCTTACCTCACAGGACTGAGCATAAATATTTTTATAGGCTGTTCACGATAAAGTGAGCACTTTTTAAGACCCTCCTAAATTTTTCCTTTCATCCGATTTCCATATTCCTACTGCTGTTTAATATAAACGTTGCGATGTGACCAATAAACACAGTGCATACATTTCACCACCCTCGAAATTTAATGCCTGAGGTTGCAATAAGATATATATTTTTAGTAGTTAAAGCCTGTTAGGAGGGCCTTAAAAAGTGCTCACTTTACCGTGAACAGCCTATACTGTAAAAACAAAAACTGCCAACATAACTTGATGCTCATGCGGAATATTTAAGGGGTAGTAAAAGAAACGAAAACGGTAGAGAAATATGCCATGTTAAAGAAAAATATATACGATATATTTTACGAAACGACCTTACAGTATTTTTTGTTCTAGTTCTCTCATCTTTCCTAAACCATTGGAATACTTTTACTTGGTATTTTAATGTCAAATTTTGCGTATACCTGGCCCCCATTGCCACTGTTATTCGTTTTTTTTTTTTTTTTTTTGTTTTACTTGAGTGCAGTAAATCATTACTTAACCCAAAGTAAAGCAGATACTACTGGCTGATTGAAAGTGCAACAATATTTCCAGTGCAACTAATGACGCAAAAGAATCTTCAAACTGATTACTACACCCCAGTAATTTAGGAACTGTTCCAAGCCCAGTAATAAAGGTGTTTTTGGGGTTTGACACCCTAAAGTGTTTCAACTTTTTTACACGCTAGATTATGCTAGTGCATAAACTGCCTCTCGAAGTTCCAAGACATCATATGGGTGTGTTAATATTAATGATATTCAGAATGCCTCTTTGGAATATTGGCCAATGCTGCAATAAATTTTCAGAAAAATTAAAACAAAAGTTTTTTTTTTCAGTGGGCGGCACAATATATATTAGCTACCAATATTATTTGATGTGCGAGACAATAGAATTTAAATTGTACTAATACAAGTATTCTTCATGGAATATACTTTTCCAGGCCAGATTTTGAACAGGTTCTCCAAAGACATGGGTTCAATTGACGAGCAACTTCCTTTGGTGCTACTCGACTGTCTTTCTGTAAGTTGGCTTATTTTTTTATGACATATAAAAGTAATCACTTATATATGTATAATTTGAGCTAGACGCTCTGTGTTGTTGCCCTTATAAATGAATTAAAGTTTATGTGTTGTTTCTATAATATTGTAGAGTTAGTCAAAATTGTATGTAATATAAAATATTCAAATCACAGCTTTTGACTTACGGTATGTTTGGCCGTGTGGTACCGCGAGACTCACGTTTATGTCGTTCATTTGTGCAGCTGGCCAGCATACAAATAAACAAAATGATTGGCCGTCCACGGTAAACTGAGCACTTCTGAATACCCTGCCCAAAATCTACTTGTTTACACGTGGTGCGTTATTCCACAGTATGTAAAATTGACATTGTCATGGGCCTGATCACTTTGTTCGTGTGTAGGTCTAGTGGAATTGGGAAATTATTGATAAGTAAACGTTTTACAAATTGTTTAGTTCTTACACTTATATGCGTTAAAAAAAAAAAAAAACTCGGAAGAGAGAGGAATATAATTCCAGTATTCAAAGATGTTAACCTAACACTTTCAGCCCGTCGCTACCAACTTTACTGGAGCGTATGGCTGTCATTTCCACCGTTAAAATGAGTACAGATATTTGCAGTGAAATTTTTCAAATGTTGATTTCGAAAGTTCTCTCTTTTCCGTGAACATCCCTTTATGAATATGTACACCACAAAAATAGTTTTTCACCGCCTGTAATTTGTTTGCTTATGAAGGAAGTTCGTTGGTACAGTAGACGCATTACAAAGAGGCATCGGAATGACGGTGTGGCATTCTTTACAGAGAGTGTGTATTTTCATCCTATACTCTCTCTTCAGCCGTGAGAAACTGAGTGATTCAGTAAACCCGGAAGAGCTTCTTTTTTTTTTTTGTTTCCAACTGCCATGTGCATTGTTCAACGATGTTTCTTTCGGGCGGCTACTCTGGCTAAAAACCCTCACTCTGAAAAATGGTTCGTACATTTTCCGCGCCATCGTATACGCGTGTTGAAAAAAAAAAACAGGAATTGTGTGGTTTCATTTCCATTTATTCTTGGTAACTATTATACATTTGTTCGTGAAATAGTCAAATGCTTTGTGTACCAGAGTAAAACATTACAATACATATTTGCAGCCTGATACATACACTGTATGTAAATTTCCCACGAATGGGTTACAGTGTAGGAAGATTACTGGAAAAAGTTTCACAATGTGAATCAGATGCTCATCTTCTCCCGCAAAGGTACTTCTGTTTCTCCCATGTCATCGTATTGTTAGCAATAATCAAAGCACTGCAACAGTGTAAGAATTTCCATCAGCCGTTGTGACAGTTTCGTTCAATTTAAGAGTTGCCTCTATTGAACAAACAATCACGTCAGTATAATGTTCGTTGTTGCTGCACATGTTCACAACCTCCTCAAACATCTTGACACTTCTATCTGGGTCGTTCCCGTAAATAGCGTCGAAGTGACGTGGCAGTGTAGGGCCATCGATTTACTTGCTTTGAAATGCGATGGAAACTTCCTACCATGTCATCCTTTCTACACATCCCGCACTGTGAAAAAAATTTTGAAATTTTACACGAATGTACGTGGCTGCACAATCTCCACAATGTTCGTGTATTTTTACACGTACATGTGTACGTGTACTTTTACTGTGTGTCCCATGTATATTTACAAATACAAAAATACAATGCCAGTGTAATTTTACTATACTTGTAATTCTTTTTACTAATTATTATGTTCAATTACACGTACTCTGCATGTGTCATTTTACTTTTTTGTTACCAATATCAATCTACATAATGTAAATTTACACAAACTTTGTTAGTGTAATTTCATCATACCTGTCAATTTCTTTTACTAATCATCACATTAAATCGCATGTACTCTACACGTTATTTTACTATACTTGTTACTAATTTTCTACCACACAATGTAAATTAACACAAACATTGCTATGTTAATTTTACTACACCGGTATGTTGCTGTTTAATGTTCATGATACCTAATTACATGTACACTGTAGGTGTAAAATTACCACACCAGTTTGTAATTCTAACTTACTATGATGTTAAATTACGTGTACTCCATGCATGCAGTTTGAGTATGTAAATTATAGATTTCCTGCCTCGTGCTGTAAATTTACACAAACATCACAAGTGTTATGTCACCACTGTACATGTGTATTATCTCACTAACAAAAAAGTAAAATCGCATAATCACGGCAATTGTAATTATAAAATTTCCGTACATTAACAGAGTTGTAAAAAGTTATCTCCAAAATGTAGATAAAGATTGACTTCAGTTTTTTTTTTTTTTTTTTTTTTTTTTGGGCGAGCCCCCAAATCCCGCTACGCCAACGTGAGCACCTTCACAGTTCTGTGTGCCCTTCGGCATGCTTGTTAGTAGCTAACACGGTTGGAGATTAGGATGCGTCTCAGGGTAAGCCCTTTACGCCTTAGGTCGGGTTTAATTATAAATATTGGGCGTATGCATCACGGCTGTAGCAAGGTTGTCTGGTGCCATGGCCGCAATTGTTGCCATGGACACACTCCGAAAGAAGAAGGGTCTAGTAAGGGGCATAGAAAACCAGGCAAAGCGGAGAGGGCCCGGAGAAAACTATGCGACAGTCGCAGAGGATAAATGTAATTTCTTTATTGGATTAGAGCTGGATAAAGTAGGGTGGTGTTAGTTTACGAGAATAGACTTTGTGAATGTGATGCAGGGTAAAATGAAAGTTAGGCTGGCAACCAATGTCGCGCTATGCGGCCCTGGTAGTGGGGGACAGAACTGAGCCACCCACCTGGCAGATGCCAGCCATCTCTCTGCAACACAGGAAAGAGTGTTAGAGTGTTACAGGCAATTACAAGAAACTTAAAACTAGAGGCAATATTTCTATCACCTTGTCTGTGACCTCGCGTGCAGCTGTGTGTAGGGGTGTGTTAGTGTGTGTCAATGGAGGTGTGAGTGAGTGTTAGCGCAATATAGGTGTGCCACTCCACAACCCTCACCAGCCGCTGCATAGAGCACCCTACGCCACAAGCCGTCTCACTGCTAGCCAATCTCTGGAGTTATTGCTGATTAATTCCAGAGCCTTTGTACGGCTGTATTGCTGCGAGTGACTGCCTTGGAATCGGCAGTGGCGACGGACCATACATACAGACAGCTGTTGGATGAGAGAAGCTTTGTAGCACATGTGTGTGTGTGTGTGGTGCAGTGTGGATGTAATGTGAATCACAGAGCCATCTCCGAGCCAGAGGCTGTACAGAGCCTGCTTCGCCTTGTTTTGTGATCACATAGTGCTTCGCTAATTTGTGATAATTATTTTGTCAAAGAGTGTATTTTGTAGTTAAATGTATTGCAGTATTACGGATTTCCGGGATTAATTAGTTAGTCGGGTGCATTGATGAGGGGCAGCATTGCGAATTTCGGTGTTTTAAGGCGGACTGTGAGCTAAAAATGCTTTTAGGCCGCTTATATTTCTGATTCTCGTTGGGGCCATTATCGCCGAGACTAGATATTTTCGGGTTGGCATTTGTGGCACAACCATTGTAAAATTTTTCCGCCATTTTGACGAAGTGCTCGTCTAGTTTTTCGATTTTGAGTTCTTTATGCAGATCTGTAATGGGGCAGTATCTAGGTGCGTCTGCCGCAATTCGCAGGCATTTATTTTGCACAATCTGCAGTCTCCTGATATGTGTTTTAGCTGCATGGGCCCATGTGGGCGCAGCATATGTTATAACAGGCCGTATGAGCATGGTCTATAGCAATACTGCTGTGTTTCGTGTTATGCCACTTCGCCTATCAAGTATAGGGTATAGGGCGGAGAGTCTGGCGTATGCACTTACGCATTTGGCGTCTATATGTGGTTTCCATGTCAACTTTCTGTCCATATGTACGCCTAGATATTTAACATCATCTTTATAGGGTATGGGTTCGCCAAATAAAGTGATTTGTGGACGATTCGCAGCTTGGGGTAGTGCCTTGCGCGTGAAAAACGATCGCCTCGCTTTTCCCGGCATTGATTTTAATCCCCCATTTCGTGTAATATTCTTGAGAGGCTGTTAAGGCAGTTTGTAATCGCCGTGTTGCTAGGCCGAGGTTGTATGAACGACTAAATATGACAGTGCCATCGGCATAGCATCCGAATTGCACCAGTCGGTGGTCTGGTTTCGGTAAATCGTGTATACAAAGATTACATAAAACTGAGTCAAGTATAATGCCTTGTGGCACTCCAGCATAAATGTTTTTACTCTCTGATTTCGCCCCTTCGTATTGGACAGAAAAGGTGTTGCGGTTCAAATAGCTGGCTAATAATTTAATATAACAATCGGGGAATTTTTAATCATATAATTTATAAATTAATCCAGCATGAAAAACTCTGTCAAAATCGTTTTCAATGTGTAAAGAAATTGCGACTACACAGACTATCCAGTAAAGGCATGGTTAATATAGTCAGTGATTCGTACCAATTGGTGTGTTGTGGAGTGCTTTTATATAAAGTCAAACTGCTCTTCGGGAAGTAAATTATTATTACTTATATGAGAATTAATCCGCCTTAGTATTATATATTCCGCAACTTTAGAAAGTGTATTTAAAAGGCTAATTGGTGTATAATTTTGTGGGAGATTCTTATTCTTCCCTGGTTTGTGAAAGACTATCACATTGACAGTTTTCCATTCGTTTGGGAAGTATTCCAGCTTGAGGATAGCATTAAAGCACGTATCTAGATACTCAAGGGCCAGTTCGGGCATTTCATTTAATACAATAGCCTGGATTCCGTCTGCTCCTGCAGCTTTTCTGGGATGCATGCC
Organism: Dryococelus australis; assembly: GCA_029891345.1. Taxonomy (NCBI): domain Eukaryota; kingdom Metazoa; phylum Arthropoda; class Insecta; order Phasmatodea; family Phasmatidae; genus Dryococelus; species Dryococelus australis. Next base: position 18,680,724 of record CM057003.1, on the reverse strand, counting down.
GCGAATTGCCAGTTTTATTTCGTGCCACTGTGCAAATTCAGGTTCGCCTTCAGTCGGTTTTCTTTGCTTTATTTTAATTTCTCGATAAATGTGGGTTGTACAATTTCTATCACAGGGATCCTGATCTGACTGAAACGTATTTTCCAGCATATTTGCCAAGGCTTCTGCCTTTGCTTCAGGGGTGAAAACAAATCATGTGTTGGTTTGCAAGGGCGGGATTTTATCAGTTTTTTTTATTTAAGGGGCGTTTTGTTAAGCCCCATCAATTATTTTCGCGTGGTGTCAGCTTAGCTACTTTAGTATCCCAGACACTGGTCCTCCATAGTGTTACTTCCTCTGAAGTGACAGCCTGTATTTCGTTAATTCGCTCCTTAGTTTGCCGATCTCGGCGTCTAGAATAATGGCGTCTTAGGCGATTTTTCTGAGTGATTAAATCCCGTATATACTGCGGAAAAACATCGCGTTTATTTGTATGTGTCTTTTCTGGAACATGTTCAGCCACGCCTTGCTGTATTGTGCTCGTAAGGGCGGTTATAGCTTCGTCAACATCCTGTGTTGTTGCTAGGGAATCATGATTTATCTGCGGCAAATTATCTGTTATAAAATTCGGAAACTCGGCCAATAGGCCTTAGAATAATCTTTAAGTTTTCTCGGGTCAATAACTTCTGTAGAAATATTGTCAAAATCAATGTGAACTGGGTAATGATCGGAGGAGAGATCATGTTTGACTCTTAGGTCCATCCCAGTTGTAAACTGTTTAACTAGAGCAATATCTAAAACATCAGGATGTTGGTTAATATTTGGTGGGTTATAGGTAGGCTCAGTTGGGGCCATAACTTGATAATTTCTATTCGCTTGGTGCCTTTGTAAGAGCATCCCATTTGCTGTTCTATTTCTAGAATTCCAGTTTGGATGTTTGACATTTATGTCGCCGAGGGCGAGAAAAGTATTACCTTTTTGATTACATAATAAATCCAGGTCGGCCAGTGTTAGCGAGCGCCCTGGGAAGGGGGGGGGGGAGGAGCATAAATTGCTAGTAATCTAGTGCGTTGTTGGCCTAATTTTAATTTAATGCCAACTGCTTCTAATATAGGAAAGTCTGGCAAATTTATTTCGTTATGTGCGATGGAAGTATGTACTAAAATAGCCACCCCTCCTCCTTTGCCTCTTATCAAGGACCTGGCCTTTCTATAAACGACATAGCCTGGGACAGAAAAGCGAGATTTAGGTGCAAAAAGTGTCTCGTTTAATGGCTGAATTTTATTTTTATGTCGAGACAAATATTCTATAAGTTCGTCCTTTTTGAGCTGAGGCTGCGAGCATTACAGAAAAGAATGGTGTTTATTTGTGTTTCGGGATTGTTTGTGGTAGCTGCATTAATCGGATTTACCAGCATGGTCGAAGTTCTTGACCAGATGAATGGACGAACCGATGGTCGTGGTTATTAGGAACATTAGTGTAAAATTACAAATATTGTACTCCTTTTAGGAAATTCACATAAAAATATAAAGATACCGTAAATTTGTATATGTAAATATTCGCTCATATACTTTCGAATTTGTAATTTTACACCCTTGTTAATGTCAATATACCAGTACACTTGTGTTTTTTTTTACTGTTTATACAACATTGGCTTGGTTGTAAAAACACACAGACTTAGTACCATGAATTAGTGTACTATTACACATACTTTCGCATTTGTAATTTACGCCCTTTTTGATGTCAATATACCAGTACATTTGTGTTTTTTATGGTAAGATTGTACTACCTAGTGAGTGAAATAGAAAAATATGTACTTTTACTCTGATGAACATGTTTCAATACAACATTGGCGTAGTTGCAAATATTCACAGATTTGGGTTTTAATGCTTCACGTTCGTGGATTTTTACACATACTTTCAAATTTGTAAATGTACACCCCTTTTATTGTTAATATACCAATACATTTGTGTTTTTTTAATAATATCAAAGTACTGTGTTATGAATAAAGTTGTACATTGCTGTAAATTTACACGTACTGTACTTGTTTTTACAAATTACACACAGAAAATCTAAAATTGCCAAAACGTTGTACGTGTATTTTTACACTTTTTTTTTTTTACATTGCGCACTGGTCCGTCCCTCTAAAACTTGTCATGTAATCGCGTTACTGATGCAAGCGACGGTGGCGGAGTATCGAATTCTAACTCCATCGTATGTGCACCCTAATCATGTTCTCACATTTCCAGTAACACTTAAAAATCCATTTCCGTTGGTTGAAGGAAGCCTTGTCCCCCCCCCCCCCCCCTTCATTTTTCCCTACTATTGCAGTGCTGCTCGTGGGTGCAAATGGAACTGACAACAGGAGAATGGCTACACGTGCTTGCACACACACACACACACACGCACACGCACACACGCGCGCACACACACACACAGTCTCTATAACGTCAAGAACATGTAGTTTCGTCAGATTGTCTTTAATATTTTCTCTGTTATTCACTTTCAGAGAGTGTATACATCAATTTGGGAGATACGGTATATTGCGGCGTTGTGTTCAGACGAGAATACAAGGGAGCAGTAGTGATGTAATGTGTTTTGACAATTCAGGTGTTGACTCGGATAATATAAATATGAGTTGTCTTTTATGAGTTTAATGCTTCGAAATAGCATGCCCGTGTTACAATGACCGACAGGTGGCATGGTAACTTAGTATTTGTGCACTAAATAGATTTCATCAGAGTATAAATGATGCTCTACGGATTATGTCGTTATCCAAATCAATAGAGCATTTACATTTTTAAGCGCATCTTTCTGTATATTTCTTAGATTGGTTGATAAGCAAATTCGTAAGCTCACACCGAGCGAGGTGGCGCATTGGTAACTCGCTGTACTCGCATTCGGGTTCGATTCCCGGTCCGGCCATCCTGATTTCGGTTTGTCATGGTTTCCCGAAATCACTCCAGGCGAATGCTGCGATGAGTCCCTAACAAAGTCCATGGCCGATTCCTTCCCAATCCTTTCCCAATCCCTCTTCCCTGTGCAGCTTACACCATATCTGTCGACGAGACGATAAGTCCACTTATCTACCTACCTTCCTATCATAAGCAAACGTATTGGGCAGTTGAACACGCTATCTGTATCGATCAATGTCAGTTTATCTAAAACATGAATTACCAAGGAGTAAGTGATGTTTAAAAGACCGCGAGTCCCCGTCCGCCATATTATTATATAATGAAATAATGTAGTATATTGAATGTTTAACTTTAAAAGTTTCTTGGTCTATTTTTGAAAAATTGTCTTCTAATTCGGTGTAATGGTGTTTCATTATTGATAAATCAGTCAAGTCAAGTATTTACAGATTGTGCAGGTTTCCACATTCGCACGTAGAACCATGTGTGTAATTTACATTTTAAATGTTTATTCGATTGAAAATGTGTGTGATTATTAAAAAAAAAAAAAAAAAAAAGTGACGTTCTGAGCCACCTGGCAGATGGTCACGCTAAAAAATTTTAATGCTTAAGTATTCACGAGAGTAGATTTTAACATCTGAAAAGCTGCTTATATTTCCAATGTATACCACACGAGCTGAATGGCCTCTCTCTACTATTGTAGCCAAAAAGCTGAAGGTAAGTAATTGTGCATGCATTTCGACTGGTGGGCGTGTGCGCTCAGAGGAAAAGTTTTTCAAATTGCCTATGACGAGAAACTCTAAACCATAACAAGGAATTCACGAGTACCGAGATGGTAGTCCGGTGTTTTGGATCCCATTATAATGGCCGTAAGGCCATTGGTGCATGAAAGCAGTGTATTTATATAATTTGTGTCATAACTTGTTTCACAGCGGATTTTTCAAAATTTTTGGCTCGTCAAGGCTTAAATAACAACTTTTAGCACCTTCTAACGCTGTTAGATATTCACTGACATTATTATTCTCGGAGCACTGATTGCAGATAAGAAAACAAAAATCCTTTTTCTTCCTCCATCAGTGCTACGGGAATAACGACGGCAGTAAATACCTAACAACGTAAGAATGTGCTAAATGTTGTTATTTATGTCTCGACGAGCCAAATTTTTTGAAAAATTCACAGTGAAACAAGTTGTGACACAAATTATATAAATATACTGCTTTCATGCACCAATGGCCTTAATGCATTTCTCTTTCTTTATTGATAATTGCAAAAAATATATATATATATTTGTATATCAATTGCTAAGAAAAATAGACCTCACAGCTTCCCGCCGGCATCGTGCTGTTGAAAAGTGGTGCAAATGTTTATGACACGTTATCATTTTCTCAGATCGGCTGCATGCTGCTGGGCATCGTGACCTTGATCGCCATAGTCAACTACTGGATCCTAATACCCACGGCCTTCGTGATCGTCATCTTCTACCTGTGCAGATCCGTATACGTGCGCACGTCCCGCTGCGTCAAGAGACTGGAAGGAATAAGTAAGTGTGACGAGTCTCTTTGATGAACGCAAGTAGTTGTGACATCTGTGTCTACCTTCGCCGACACACGTAGATTCAAGAACCCTGATTAATGCGCCGACTTGTCTGTACATACTCCACCGAGCTCTGAACCGGGCCGTTATTCGTCGGCCACCCGCTTCCTGGCAACTATGATTGGCTGGAATGGGTTCAGGACTTATTTTTCTCGGTACATCCGAGCGGCGTTGTCTCGAGCAAATAAGTCGCTCCACGAGCCCCAGGACACGAAACCTATACTTCGAGCCAAGACGAGAGGCTGACTTGATTTCGATATCTGTTCGGAAGGCGCAGTGCCTCGCCAAGAAGTAGCTTTGATGAGTGCATAGATGGCAGAGGGTGAATAGATTGCTGGAATGACTATGTGGAACGTTGTTGTGTTTCACATGTTATCAAGGGGATACCGGCAAAACTTTGCTGAGATGATAAGGCTCGCGATTATATGTAAGCTGCAGTTCATGTTTCGTAGTAACGTTCAGGCGTGTGTGTGTGTGGGTGTGTGTGTGTGTGTGTGTGTGTGTGCGTGTGCGTGCGTGCGTGCGTGCGTGCGATGGTACGATGTTGGTACGATGGTAATATTGGTACGATGTTTTCCTTGAAATGTACCTTTCACAGTACTCGGAGGGCACACACAGTATTTGAAGACAGTTGCTATTTGCGTATTCGCAGAAAGATATTTTTTTTTTTACCATGAGCCATAATGAAGTTAGTGTTTAATATTGATCTGGCAAGACAGAATTGACACAACATATTTCAAAAGATATATATATATATATATATATATATATATATATATATATATATATATATATATATATATATATACACACTCCATCATCATTAACATACTGAGCTACTTTATTAAAGGTTATCCAACAGTCCAAAAAATACCTTGGAATAAAGTTTGGCACGCATTTACAATTGATACTGATAATATTGTGCATGGAAACAGATAACCGTTGTCATTCAATTTGTTTTCATATATTGTGTTTCGGAATATCGGACCAAGAACATTTGACGCTGATTAGTATATTTTAAGGGAGAAGCTAGTAAACTAATTACAAATAATAACAAATTGTTCAGTGGCCTTGTGCCTTGATGACAGTGGCAAGTTGAATGTCTGGGAAAAGCCATTATGTCTATGTCGGTCCTAAAATATTTACATTATGTTACATAAAAGTGGTTGCCTGAATGAATTTTTTTTTTCGTTTTGCTGAAAGCTATCAATATCTTTATTTTCATATTTAGAAACAACGTTAGGGTGTCTTTGTCGTTAGCAGCCTACTTTCTTCAATTTGTTTGCTAAGTGCACGGTAACAAATTACAGAGTGAAGGAAATTGTATTGCTTTAAAGTGTCAATAATACTTCTAGGTGTATTGGTCACACGCAGTTCCTATGTTCGCTGTGTTTTATCAGCACCTTAAGAAACTAAGTCCAGGGCAGCAGAAATGAGTTTTGTCAAATATGTAACTATTATTTTGGTTATTTTCTAACACAGGAGGAAATATAAGTTCGTTCATCTTTTATGTTAGTTTTCAAGGTAGTATTTTGAGTTTTAGTGACTTACTGTTCTTCTTCCAGCCCGCAGTCCCGTTTTTTCTCATCTGAATGCTTCGCTCCAGGGACTTTCCACCATTCGCGCATTCAGTGCTCAGAAAATTCTGCAACAGGAGTTTGACAACCACCAGGTAATTTGTCTCGTTTTGCATAACTCTGCTATATTTCGTCAACAATTGTACTGAAATGGTTAGACAAGTGATCCGTTTTCAAACATACGCTTGAAAATACAGGTGTTACGTAGTTATACCTCTTTATACTCTATAACTTCATGCTGTCTCAAACATATTTAAGATATTAGAGAAACTGTTTAATATGTAAATCATATCATGTACATATGTATAACTGATTTATTTCTAAAATGCACTTTGAACTATTTATGGCGTGCAGTTTTAAATATCTTCTTTCATTGCATTAAGTTTATAGTGGCTTCATTTTATTTTTTACTCTATTAAGTCATTGACTGCTCAGGAAACAATAGAGTAATTTTTATTGTTTAGGGTAGAACCGATATCCAACGATAATTTCCGTTTGTTAAATGGCATTCCAATTTGAGACAACTGTAAGAAAATCTACGCGATTTGTGATGACTCTGGTCTGCCCCCTATTCAACCTTGCAACCCGACTTCGTATGCAGTCAGTTATACGCACCTGAACATTTTTGTGGAAAGTGAAACAAATTGGACTAAATTGAACATTTTACTCATAATACACCTTATTGTTTACCTTTGTACTGCTTGCTGGCGGTGTTGTTGCCCAGCACGACAATCAAATTTAAACTTCTCACGGCACTTGCGAAAGAAGAACTTGGTGCAAGCGTCGCCTGGATCAAGTGACATTATGGCGGCCGCAGTTCCCATTCCTGCTGTCGGCGGTACCGAGCTCTATGATCGCCTTCCCCTGGTGGCGGAGGTGCGTTCGTCATCTGCGCAGAAGGTCGACGAGCCGTTCAAACGGCCGTTGGAGTGACGCAGTGTCATCCTTATTTGGACATGTTGAGAATTATGAACTCTCATTCTACGATCATTTCTAATACCCCTCTAGGGAATATTATCTTTTGATGTCTCCCACTACCAAGTATAAGGACTGTAGTTCCAAATATGATAATACTTAATTCTATTGGTTTCTGTATTTTCAGAGCAAAATAATGAATTCTCATTGGGTTTGGAATCTGTTCATCCCTCTAAGAATTATTGGAAAGATAACAGTATAAATGCCTTGCCCTTTTGCTCGTTCGGGGTCAGACGATTTCGGCCTCGAGGGAGCATCACCACACCTGAAGTTATATAGTTCATCAGTATACTTTCTAGGCTCTTCAAGCAGTAGGTCATGACGTCACTTTGACGTAAGTCTAGATGCCCTAACGTGGGCTTAAAACTTTGTAAATCTATTTCGCTTGCAAATAGTATTTTATGATGACTCTCTAAGAAAGATACTTTATTTTTCTCCCCGAAAGTTACAACTTTCTAATTTCGAGCAGTTGCTTTGGTCAGTGGACAAGGGGAGAATAATGTTAAATCTAATTTCGCCAAGTATATAATTAAATTGCAGGCAAGTCCAACTCAGCCTGTAGTTTCAAGAATTTCAATGTTTTTAAAATACCACATTTTCTTGTAATAAATAGTAAGAGTTTCTTGTGCAAATTAAATGAAAGTTTAAAAATAGGAGAGCTTTGGTCAAGCAAGACCCAGTCAAAATGAGGGTTAGGCGAATTAATTTATAATTCAGGTTACACATTTTGAATTGGCCTTTGGCTGGCCAGTGAGTTGTTTTTGTCATGATATTGAGAATATACAAATATATATTTTTTTCCATGTTAGAAATATTTTTGATACTTACCCAAAGGCGTAAAGTGCCCTTTTATGATGTTTTTAATAAGTTAATATGGACTTGATATTTGTGTAATAGCTTGCGTATCAGTACCTGAAGCCTCGCAAGTGGATAATATTTTTTGAAGAACATGTATTATAACAGAGATTCTCAGATGTATTTTAAATGGAGAATTTTAGAAAACATAGATTTGGAAGGAGATGTTTTATCACTAAATATTTCCGTGATACATAAATGTTCTTTTCTCAGAATGAGTGTGCACAATATTTTATATAATTCCATTGATGTTTTGCATACCAAGGAAAAGAAATGAATAAAAATAACTCTCTGCACACATCATGTTTCTTTTTTAACTTAGCTCAGAAAATAATATACCTGAGGCTACTTCGAAAAAAAACACATTTTTAGTGTTGGCTTTTGCCGTTTGTTTACTTTCTGCTCAGACCACCATATATTGGGTTTGTTTTTGGATTCGGCCTTGCTGTCTGTTTGGTCAAGGAAGCAATAGGGGTCTGAAATTTTAATATATAATAGTGTTTTCCTGTGTCCCACATTTAATATTGTTCAAGTATGAAGATTCATCACTCCTGACCACAACATATTCCTTCTCCATTCTTGATTATTCAAGTTACTGATTCCGTCCTTAATATCTACAATCGTAGAGACGTAGAACTATGCATAAATTAAATAGATGTGAATTATTTTTTCAGGATTTACACTCATCTGCGTTCTACCTGTTCGTGTCATCCGGTCGAGCCTTCGGCCTCTATCTGGACTTTGTGTGTCAAATCTTCATCGCGTGTGTTACTGTCAGCTTCTTGATTATGGGAAAAGGTAATGAATCTCACTTAATTCTTTCAGATCCTCTTTAATTTAAAGTTTCATACATTGCAAGAAAAAAATTATGATGTGTGGTGTATGCAAGTCGACAAAATACTAGTATCGTTGTCACAGCCAATTATATGTGGGCTATATGTTTGGTTACTGTTACTAAAGCTACTAAAGTTTGGTTACTAAAGCAATTATAATCTCGACCAGTAAGATGGTAAGATCCTTGGTCATCAAGTTTCACAGTGTACAATACAGACCAGAAATTACATACACATGCATAATATACACAAATGTGTACACTAGGCCTTAATGGGTTAAACAGTACAATTTACTACCGGATGTAAAATAATTCAACACAGAAAATTCCAGGGGTAAAAAAACTGACTGTAACAGACTTTTTTTTAAATAGCCATCAATAAACATTCTCTGTTAAACATGCCACGAGTCTCGGGGAAATGCCTCTGCTGTAACACCACACTGTACTTCGTCGTTTGTTTAGAGCACAGCGACGAAACAGTATACTACAGTACGTAGTCTGTTGCCAGTCCAGGTCTGTGCTGTGATAACAAGCAGACAGTAACTTGTGTGTTTAGAGAAGAGCGTTGGAACAGTATACATGGACTGAAATAACAGACATCTCCTTGTTTAATGGTGCCTACAATGGTAATTCAAGAGCTGCTACATGTATTTGTGCTGAGCGATAACTCTGGATGGCATGTGTCAAACCATAGTACGTTGGACGCGATTGATAGCCACGTGCGAGAAACTCGTTCATTGCACATTGCAGTTGAGTTTGTAAAAATGGATGCTCCTGATCATGAGTTATTAGCATTCTTTCTGCTGCACAGTATCAGATGAGCTGTGTTCGTTTTTAAGGGTACATAAGCAATGTTGGCCGTCAGTGCATAATGCATACACCCGAGTTTGAGTAGGAGGTTTTTATATACAGGTTGAAAACAGCCCATCAACAAACTCACGGCATGTTGCACAGAAATTGTATGTTGACCACGTGGCTGTTTGGTGGGCGTTGCATGAACAATAGTAGCATCAATTTCACCCCCAAGGAGTGTAAGAACTCCAACTGAACGACTATCCTCGTCGGGTTAAGTTTCGTAAATGGTATCTGCAGAGATGCGCTATGGAACCTCTTTTGGGACAGTTTGTGTTGTTCATCGACGAAGAATCGTTTACCCTAGATAATGTAGTCAATTTAGACGACCAACACCTGTGAGCAGATGAAAACCTCCACGCTAACTTTATCTGTTCCCACCAACAAACATTTGCTATCATCATGGGAGCAAGTATTGTTGGGGATAATTTTATTAGGTAGTACATTCTGCCATTATGTCTCAGTGGTGACCTGTAAGTGCAGTTCCTGAAGAACACATTGCCAGAACTCCTTGAAGATGTTCCTCTTGATATCCGATGTCGGTTGTGGTTTCAACATGATGGTGAAACTCCTTATTTCTCTCGTGATGTCCGGGAACATTTAAGCCGTAAATTCGGCGAGGGATGGATTGGCCGCGGTGAACCAATTGCATGGCATACTTCTACTACCGACCTCATCCCCAGTTGACTATTTTGTTCGGGGTACTTGAAGAGCCTGGTGTATGAGACTCCAACTGAATTGATAGAAGAGCTCATCGCTCGGGTGCCTGCAGCTGCTTACTTCCTACAGCTCATACTTGCGGGTCTTCGAACATCTACGACAAGCAATGGTGCATTGTTGCAGATCTTGTATTACAGCAGGAGGTTGCATTTGTTGTAAAGTATTACATTTAAATTGAAATTTGATGGCTCCAGCCTTATTCTCAGTCACATCAAAATATACCTCGATTATCAATTTCCGATGTATAGTTATTTAATTAATCACATTCATTTTTGACGCTTCCAACTTCCCTAGAATTTCGAGTAGTAAAATTTGTTGCACTGTATATATGAAAGAGATAAGAATATAATTAATCAAGGGCATTTTAACATATGGTCACTCTAGATAGTTGCCCCACCAGCATGACATGTGTATGTTTGATTTGCTGTCTATGGATATATACACTACAAAACTGTACATTTTATTGCAAAACTCATATTTGGCAGGTGTTTTAATTATAGAAAATGAATAGTATTGATGTGGATTTTAGTTCAGATGAAGAAAAAAATTAATATTCCTGTTAAGTGGTCGTATATGTTCAGGCCCTTGGCAGTGCACACATGGAGTCAATTGTAACACTTTGCTTGGGAGCACAAAATGCTAGAAAATAAACAACTTACTTAATTGCCAGACAATATTGAGTAAATATGACATTTCTATTTTTGACTGAACATGTTATAATCAGGGAAAATTCGAATTTATAAGTCTCTGGGTTACCATAGCATCGATTGTTTCCTGCGACCAACATTTCGATGAAAGTCATACATTCTCTACCTCGAAAAAACCAGATAAATTAAAATACTACCTTTACTTAAATTTAATATTATCTCATTCTTCATGTTTCACGAGTCGGTACCATGTAATAATGTAATGTTCTGATATGTTTCTCTATTCTCATCTGGATCTTTCCAATCCTTTAATTATGCTATCCTTAAGTGGAAGCACTGTGCCAAGACATAATACACCCTTGGTTTCAAAATCACTCTTGGCATTCTTATATATGGTTCATCATTCACCTTCGTATAATGTTGATGTAGGAGTATATGATGCCCCATATAGATGCTTTATACAGTTGCGTTTTTCATGAATCTTTTTTACCTGAATATTTCAAGCAAGAGGTTGACTTTGTTTAATAACATGCCTAGCTTTCATTTCAGTTTTCATGCAATGAGATGTACAAACTTATCAGTATAGCCAACACACATGTCGAGGTCTTGGAGGTTATCCCAGCAAAGAAATAATTTTTAAGTAATACCTACAAAAAAATTTTTTTCTTGGCTGCTACATTTTGGTGTATTAGAATTACAAATCAGTAGAAGACTATTGCAGATATTGGCGCAACTCAATAATTTAACTGAAATTCACGCAAAATTTTCTCACTTTCAAGCAACAATTTTTCAATCTCTTCTTCAAACATGATTCATCTCTTAAATTTCACCCTCAAAAACAAGATAATTTGACCGAAATATGCTTTCTCAATTAAGCTCACTTAAAAAAAAAAACATTCTTTGTTCACTCTTTGATCAGTGATCCATTTCCAGGATGAATGAGGCTAAAGTTTGGTCAAAAGGCAAATATTTACTTGAAATTAAAAAAAAAAAAATTATCACAAGAAAAGTATGAAAATTTTTGGAATTTCATCAAAAATATGATGATTTAGCTCGAAAATTAGTCTGTAAAGATCCGCAAACAAAGAGTGAACATAAGTTGAAAAATCGATTTTGATTGTGACTTGTGCTTTGAAAAATTTTACAGTGAATTAGAAATTTGTTTGAATTTAGTTAAATTTTTCAGTTGCACCAATATCTGCGAAAAATTCGATGTGGGGATATTAGAGATTTGTTTGAATATAGCTTGAAATTGGTTGAATTTTAGTCAAATTATTCAGTGGTGCCAAGATCTGCTATAGTCTTCTACTGAATTTATAAAAAATGGCAAAACTCCAGTGGAGAAATCCCTATCTCCTCACCGTGCGATATTTACAACCTACCTATTACGATGAGGAGATGGAGATTTTTTCTGTGCTCTGCCTTTATTGCATAGCATCTACACAACAGGAGCAGAGCGATGTTCGGGATCAAATTTTGAATGGTTTGGTGATAATCTAATATTGTAAATATGCTGGCTACACATATCCACAATATTAAATAATCTGCTCAGAATGGGGATTGAACCCCCAACCTTTGCATTACAAACCAAACACTCTCCAAAAGCTGTAAGCTGCAGTGTGTTCGTAGTTGCGCGGCCGAGATATCAGCACAGTAGATAACATATTTTCTGTTGCGAACCGAGCTCACTGCGAGCTCGATAAGGAAAACTTGCACCACTGAGGCCAGAATACGCCGCAAGTCAGGTGCGAACGAGAGTGTAGATATGCTTTTTTTTTCTCACTAAGAGAGTGCGCTGAAGTTAGTTGTGGACGAGAGAGCAAATGAGCTTTTCTCTATCACCTCGAGAATGCGCTGCAGTTCAGTAAGTGAAGAAGATAAGCAAATTTGTAAAAGTTATTGCTAGTCGTAGCTGCACAACTACACAAATATTGAGTTTACAAGAGAGAGTTAAAATAATTTTTTAATTTGATTACAATATTCTCCACTGTCCATTCTTATACTCAAATCTAATGTTAAAAAACCATAATTTTCGATAATTTTCGGCCCAGCACTTGGCACATATCTCTTTAAATTCCTCAAAACTCATGTCTCCTCCAACAAAATCGCTATATATATATATAAAATTTGTTTCATCTTGTTGAAATATACACAGAAAATTTGTGTTGTATCGTACTAATTGCTTGGGAACTCTGGAATATGGCTGCGCAAGATAAAAAAATATCTTTATTTTATGCCAACCTCTAGTAAAATATTCGCGGACTACATCCTGCTCATCCAGTTAAAGCAGCAACTATGAGAGGGATAATGCCTCCATGATGTAATCTATTGTCGGTTTTTTCTTTTAATATTTTTTTGAGTATTGTCAATGCCAAAGTTAGCAAGAAACCATTGCCTTCTTTTAATTTTTAATTTTTTCGCTCAAGTTGATCTTTTGTTAAAAATTTATCTATACCCAAATCTCTTAATTGATCAATGGGTATATCGAAAGTTAAGCTTTTTATCTTCATTTATATAAGTAATATATATTTTTTTCTGACTTTGTTGTTAATACCACGAAAGGAATTCCATATCTAGTAAAAGTTTTAAATGTTATTCCGCACTCGTTTTGGAATTCTGAACATCATGGCAAAGGCACTATAAACTGGTCATTAAACAATTAAAATTTTCCCGAAATGCATTTGCCTGGTTATAATTATTGTGGACCATTTACAAAATTAAATGAAAGATTTGAAAGAGGAGATGCAGGAGTTAATAAACTAGATGGAGCTTGTAAATTTCATGATATTGCTTATAGAGATCACAAAGATTTAGAATCTAGGCATGAAGCTGATAAAATTTTACAAAAAGATGCAAAAGAAATAATATAAAATAATGTTAACATAACATTTTGATTTCAAAACCTAGTTTTCTTTTTGTAAACATTGTTGAGGCAACAGCTGCAGAAGCAATTTTTTCTCCAATCGGAGTATCTTTATTTTTTTTGTTAAAAAATTAGTAAGGCCTATTGTTAATTCATATTTTTTATCCTTGACAAATGGAAAATCGCCATCTATTTTTACTTTTGTATCTCCAATTTTAAAACATTGCTCATCGCCTCGTAAACCACATTTATAATTAATAACATTAATATTTTTGGAAATATATTTTCCGAGATTTATAGTAGAAACGTCTGCTATAGGTGGTAAATTTTCCAATGGCACAATTCTCATTTGCTTTTCTACATTAGGTAATTTTGGGAATAATTCTCTGTCAAAAGAATTTTCTTCTGGTGTTGGTGGATAGTCTAAGTTTCTTGCAACAGGTACTCGTACTGTTATTAAGTTTTTGTTTTCTCCGCTCACTTGTTCTACTTTTTTTGCCAATATTTTGTAATTCACGAATTAATGGTAGATTTTTTTTTTTTTTTCTTTTAATACCTCATGGTTATTGTTATAATTTCTATACTTCTCGATGAGCAATTTCACTCGAGAAACATCCTGTGATTCCTTCATTTATGTAATTTTTTTTAAACTTATAAATGAGTTATAAAAGCATTGAGAGTTTTGAGAGACAAGCTTTCTCCCCCAACTGATCAAACTAGGAGGAATTTAAATGTTTACAATAATAGAATCAGTTTTGATATTCCCATAGGAGATGACTTCTTTTCCAAACCATGCTTATGTTTTGGAAGAATATCGCGTACAAAAAAGAGATAAAACCGGAGATGAGGCAAAATACGAAAAATTAGATAATATTGATGTTTGTTCTAATTTTTTTAGTGTAGAAATTTCAAAACATGGACATATTATTGTGGCTGTTGATAATCCAGGAATAACTCCAACAATGTTGAATATTTTGCTAAGATCACCAGGTGAACAAAATTATTTAGTCTACTGGCGTTGATAATAAATTTTGAGTAAAATCTGTCCATAGTGATAGAATAAATGAAACAATGTATCCATTAAGATATTTGTTTGGCTTTATTCGCGATAATAATGAATATTGCTGGGAATGTGGTTATAAAATCACTTTTTTTTTAGAAATTAATCTGATAACAATTGTATATTTGTTTATAAAACTAAATAAGCAGATGGTTCAGTTGATAAAATCTATGCTGATCCAGGTAAAATTGTTATTGAAAAGTTAGAAATTTTGTGGTCTATTGTTGAATTCGAAGCTAACGCATCAATTGCGTTAAAGAAAAAATATATATAAATCCTAAAATTCATATTGGTTTTTAGTATTGGCAATTTTTAGAAAAAGAAATCCCTGCTGGGATAACTGTTTTTAACTTTGATATAAAAGATCAGCTTTACAATTTGCAATTTGAAATGCCTGATTTTGTAATTGTGGGTTTCCAAACTAATAGAAAAAAAAATCGTCCATGCTTCAATGTTTGATCATTGTAATGTGAGAAATATTTTTGTTAAAAATGGAAGAAATTAATTTTTTTTCCAAAAGAAAATCGGAATCTAGATATTAAAAAGTATCTTTGTCTTAAAATGTTTCTGGCCTTTAATCATTTTAGAAATTCTGGAACAAAATTAGATACTATATACAGAAATAATGAACTTTATTATAAGCCAACTACAAACTATCACAGCGATATCAATTATTATTCATTTTGGGGAAGAAGACAATTGTATGTTATTGACTGCCTATATAGAAAAACAGCTGTAGTTAAAGATAAAACAAATATAAAAATTTGTGTAGATTTTAAGAAAGTTGTTGAGGCTAATACAATTTGTAATGTTGTTTTAATTAGCCAACGAAATTTAACTGATGATTATTTGAAAGAAAATATCACTGAAGAGACATCAATTTTAAATTTTATTAAATGTATAATATAAACGATTTGACAGAAACAAGAAATTGTTTCGATATTTTAATACAATTTTTTATATGCTTGGTTGAGTTGTTTTGTCGGATAAAAAATTATTTTTTTTAAATCTAAGTGAATTTTTTTCCTTTCTCTTGTGTTTTTATGTATACATTTTTTTGTAAATCAGTAGCAGACTATTGTAGATATTGGCGCAACTCAATAATTTAACTAAATTCACGCAAATTCCTCACTTTCAAGCAACAATTTTTCTCTCTCTTCTTCAAACATGATTCATCTCTTCAATTTCACCACCAAAAACAAGATAATTTGACCCAAATCTGCGTTCTCAATTAAGCGCACTTTTTTAAAAAACATTCTTTTTTCACTCTTTGATCAGTGGGCCACTTTTAGGGTGAATGAAGCTTAAGTTAAGTCAAAAAGCAAATATTTACAAAATTTGAAAAAAATATCACAAGAAAAATATGAAAATTCTTAGAATTTCATCAAAAATATGATGATTTAGCTCGAAAATTAGATTTAAAGTACCGCACACAAAGAGTTGAAAACTGATTTTGGTTGTGGGTTGCGCTTTGAGAAATTTTAGAGGGAGTTATAGATTTGTTTGAATGTAGTGTGAAATTGGTTGAATTTTTGTTAAATTTTTCAGTTGGCCAATATCTGCGAAAGATTTGATGCAGGGATTAGATATTTGTTTGACTTTAGCGTGAAATTGGTTGAATTTTAGTTAAATCATTGAGTTGCGCCAAGATCTGATATAGTATTCTACTCAAATCTTCAGTGACTGCACTTTCTCGTATTTTGGCTCCAAAAACACGGTCAATAGAAACAACCATGTGCCATGTTGGTAGGAACCCTGGGCGGAAGTGTCGGCCTGGCAATCTCGCAGG
Organism: Dryococelus australis; assembly: GCA_029891345.1. Lineage (NCBI taxonomy): Eukaryota > Metazoa > Arthropoda > Insecta > Phasmatodea > Phasmatidae > Dryococelus > Dryococelus australis. The sequence goes on along the minus strand of CM057003.1, from coordinate 18,664,070 downwards.
CTCTGGGTCTGACGGGCATGTTCCAGTGGTTCATGCGACAGTCTGCTGAGCTGGAGAACCAGATGACATCCGTGGAGCGAGTGATGGAGTACGGCAGCATGGAAGATGAAGGGGATCTGGAATCTGCACCAGGTGTGTGTGTGTGTGTGTGTGTGTGTCTTACGCACTTTCTCTCTCTCTCTCTGTCTCCCACTCTCTCCCACGCTTTACATATCCCCCCCTTTTCTCTCTCCCTCTCTCTCTCTCTCTATCTATCTATCTATCTCTCTCTCTCTCTCTCTCATACTTTCTATCTTTGTTTCCCTCACTATCTGCATCTATCTGTGTGTGTCTGCTGTTTCTCCTTATCTCTGTAAAATTCTGTCTTCTTTTTCTTTGTTTGTTATCCCTCTGTTCCATTGTTTTTCTCCTTATATTTTCTTTTCTCCTAGTCTCTATTTATTTCCATTTTCCTCTTTCTCTTTATTTTTCTGTGACTCTCTCTCTCTCTCTCTCTCTCTCTCTCTCTCTCTCTCTCTCTCTCTCTCTCTCTCTCTCCTCTCTTTTTTCCACATTTTCTCTCTTCCTTTCTTCTATATCTTTCTCTGTGTTTTTTTATTTTTCTATGAATTTCTGTTCACACCAGGCACAGAACTTCTTGGCCATTCAGCTTTAGCCTATCAGCGAGCATTAGCAAGCTCTGCGGCCATATCTATCAAGTGGCCATAGTGTGTTGAGAAATCTGAATTCTAGTAATATAAATTACAATTCCACACATAAAGAAATATTTGAATATGGTAGCAAAAGAAATCGACAAATCGTATATGTGATATATTTGGGGATTTATATATATTAGGAAACTATTTGGGCAGATGAGCTGCTAAATTTTTATGTTTGTAGCAGAAATGTTTTGGCACTTAAATATACAGATTAGCAACATAAATTAAATGTGGATGTTATAGTTCTCGTTTACTTTCATTTGTGTGTAGCATAGAAAAAATAATTCATCTATGATACTGTAGCGTATTATGACAACACAAGCTCCTATTTCCTGTCCGCATAGTTTTTACGTCATTCCTTTCCATTACAAACGTCATGACGTCATTTGATTTCTTAAAACAAAAAACCGACACGTTTCAATCACTTGCATGGAAATAGTTGAACTCCTATAACCTATTTTCTCACGCATGGCTGCCTTAATTTGTTTTGTGATTAGAAATTCCCTCTCATCGTAAAATTTTAACACACTTCTCTGATGATAGTTTTTGTTGAAGTCATCAAAAATTGTAAACAGTTTTTCTGGAAACCCTAAGTTTTAGGTAACACACCCAATGCTTCTAATGTTGATGCAATGCTGCTCTTCCTTGCATTTCAGTAGCACTGTGCGTTCAGAGAGAACACACGCTCTCTCTGCCAAACTATTAATTTTGTTCAAAATTTATGCTTTACAAAATTATTTAGTTAAAAATTTCGTAAGAAATATAAATGAACACAAAAGATTATAGGCCGATATTTTGTCTATGAACCACTTTTTTTTTTTTTTTTTTTTTTTTTTTTTTTTTTTTTTTTTTTTTTTTTTTTTTTTTTTTCATAGCGCCAAAATTTCAACTAAAACTTGACACGCAAGCAATTGAAAACAACGGGGAAAGTTCGAAGCCCGTCGCAGCACTGGGACTACAGAACAGAGCAGACACCAATATTGGATGGAGCGAGGCAGCTGTGCTACACATTATCTTATGTCAACAGTTTCCTATCAGGGAAAGAACCGATAATATCATGTGTTCTGAAAAATTGTCGTAAGTTTATGCAAGCTGTCATGTACACTCCTTACTAACGTAAAGGACGAACGGATAAAGATAAATACATAGAATTTTCACCTACTTATTCATAAATATAAGCCCCTGGCTAGATATTGTTGAATTGTAATGAAATATGTGACAATTTATTGAGAGCACCTGAGAAATATTTTGTTCGGCTCACTGTGGTCACTGTAACCCTGGGAATTAGGCAATAGCGCACAACAATAACAGGCTGCTGGCACCAGGTAATGGGAAGGAGCAAGAATGATCGACTGACATTGAGCGGCCCAAGAGGTTCTGTGTGTAACGTTTCTCTCTCTCTCTCTGTCTTTCTGTTTCTCTTTGTCTATGTTTATGTCTCTCTCAGTCTATGTTTCTGTGCTCTTGTCTCTATGCTCCTCCATCTCTTTGCGCCTTCGTCTCCCTGCGCCTGCGTCTCCTTGCGCCTTGGTCTCCCTGCGCCACCGTCTCTCTGTGCCTCCATATCCATGCGACTCCGTCTCTATGCATCTCTGTCTCTCTGCGCCTTCGTCTCTCTGCATCTCTGTGCCTTTGTCTCCCTGCGACTCCGTCTCCCTGCGCCTCCGTCTCTCTGCCTTCGTCTCCCTGCCCCTGCATCACCCTGCTCCTGCATCTCCCTGCGCCTCTGTCTCCCTGCGCCTCAGTGGCCAGTGCGCAAGAACCTCGACCCATTTGACGAATATCCTGATGCCGTTCTGTGAAGTGGCGCAACCGTCTATATGAAATTATTCCTATTTTTCTAAATCAGGGAGATTCTGTTGAATGTATAAGATTTGAAAAATTACTGTCAGCATTACTATTAATCTATATTATAAATGTAACAGCATACTACCTCCATAATTTTGTCTAGTTATGAGTCGCCTCAATAGCTGTTTTAAAATATATTAATTGCATTCCTTTTATTGAATGAATTGTTTCTAAAAATGTGAAAATTTTCAAATTATTCGTTGTTTAGGAACTAAACTGTGTTAAACATGTTTATAGTTAAACAGCTTCGGCGCTTCTTTCTGTTATATGTTGTATTGATTCGTGGGAAAATAATTTAAAAATTGTTTGACATTTGCAGATAAGAAGCCACCGAAAGAATGGCCGTCCCAAGGCAAAATACAGTTTAGAAACCTATACTTATCATATGTTGCCAATGAGCCACCAGTATTGAAGAATCTAAACTTCATCATAAGTCCTTCAGAGAAGGTATGTTTGATCATTTAAGGCAAAAGTAATATATAGACAAAAGGGGAACTAAATATATAAAATATTATTTCGGAATATTAAAAAACGTTTTCCCAGCTTGTTTAAAACAATTAAGTATTTATAGTAAACAGTATTTCTTCGACCACATAAAGTTCCATTTGGTTTTCCAAGCATCATTCTTACGACAGGATATTCATAAGACAATGGAATATACATAATTTAGTTATGACATTTATTATCGATTGCTCTATTTTAAATCATCTGTCTCTTCTCTCTTGCTTTGATTGAAAATGGTGACAATTACATTGTCATGTTTCAAGGTGATTAGTTGTTTTATTCAAATGCCTTTTCTATAATTACTGACAAAATGGGTAACTGTAATTTCAAGTCACTTCTAAGATGGTTATTACTACACATCCATCAAAATCATTAATAAGAAGCTTAATCTTCTCATATATTTACGTAAATTTTAACTGTAATTAGTTTAAGTAGTATCTCTGTATATTTAAATATTTCAAGTAATATATATACATGTATACGATATCAATAAAACAGTTATTTAGATGGTCTAAAGTAGTTCTAAACCCACTATCGTGGCCTCACACAGAACATACTATTGGATCATAAATAATAGAATGCACTAAACCAAACGAAATAGCAATTCTTAGCAAAGCGACATCGTTTCTAGATATAAAGTGTATGACAGATGTTCAACTAAGCTGTGCTGCATGTAAAGAATGACATAAACAAAGTAATTAACTAGTAATACAAGGTGAGAATTAGGAAGCATTGAGGGGTATTGATCCTGACTATCTCGGATTGAAGAATTTTCCTCCAAAACTTAGCAGTAGAGGTTTATTTTTTTTATTGTTTTTACTTTTGGTCGGTTGGTAGGACATAGGCTGTAGCTTAGTATACTTCCTAAAGTGCGCATTATATGTATTTTGTTACAGTTAACAATATTCCTGCTTACAGATGCAATTCATTTTTATTCGGTGTACCTTATCATGATACAAGCACACAAATGGATGTTTTGATTACTAAAACGTATTGTCTGGTTTCCACCCGCGACTTCTAATAACCTGTCCAATATATCACAATATGCTGTTAGAAATATCAATCCTTCTCTTGTGAAAAATCTAACTGGGTTTGTAGATCATTTTTCTGCAGTTTGTGATAATGTGGTGTGGTATGTCTTTACCATAAACTAAATGAGAGGTAGCTTGATACTCGTCTCCTGCTTAAGTCATTGATACCGGCTCAAGAATTCTCTAAACAACTGTCAAATTCGCATGTTGCAGCAGTGACGTACCGTTTGTTTACATTTTTTTTTATCAACCAACCCGATTTTGTACGAAAACAAAATAACATTTGACATAACTTGAATACGACGGATTTCGCTACAGCTTAATCCGCAGTAGTGTACTGTCATATAAGAACACTTATTTAAAGAGAATTTTATTCAGATCTTATTCGAAACCGAAGTCTATAGATCTTAGTTGAAGTCGGTCGTTCTGCAGGGCAGAGAAGCAGTTTTGTTGAGAGACAAAGATAACTATGCAGTTGGTATGCGCACTAGGCCACACATCCGAACTACGATATTAACGCTCCACAACTTTGGTTACATATTCTTGTCTTCAGGTTGGTATCGTGGGGCGGACAGGAGCTGGTAAGTCCTCCCTCATCTCAGCTCTGTTCCGGCTGACAGGCATCGAAGGCTCCATTGTCATAGACGACGTGGACACCAAGTCCCTCGGGCTGCACGACCTGCGTAGCACGATCTCCATCATCCCTCAGGAGCCGGTGCTTTTCTCTGGGTCCCTGCGCAAGAACCTCGACCCATTTGACGAGTATCCTGACACTGTTCTCTGGAGTGCGCTGGAGGATGTGAGTATGGAAACTGTTTCTTGCTGGCGCAGCCGTCAAGATATGAAATTATTCCTGGGTGACGTTGTGAGAGTTCAAACTGGTCGCATGATACATGAAAGTGGTTTACCCACCTGTGAACCGACTGCAAGTGTTACTTGTGCTGTGGTGTGTGTGACAGGTGGAATTGAAGGAAGTAGCGAAGGAGCTGCCGGCTGGCCTGAACCACAAGATGTCGGAGGGAGGCTCCAACTTCAGCGTGGGGCAGCGGCAGCTGGTGTGTCTGGCGCGGGCCATCATCAGGAATAACAGGATACTTGTCATGGACGAGGCTACTGCCAACATCGACCCAAGGTAAGCGACTATAGAAAATAACACACACACACACACACAAAGATATATATATATATATATATATATATATATATATATATATATAGAGTCGCTTACCTTGGGTCGATGTTGACAATATATGTGTGTGTGTGTGTGTGTGTGTGTGTGCGCGCGCGCGCGCATTCTCACTCATGTGTAATTTGTACTCCATCCACGCACAGAAATATAAATTGTTTACAACACCACCGTTCTCTACTGGTGATCAAAATTATGATGCTAGTTTATAAGTTCCAGTCTCAAAATTGTTAAAAATCTCGAAGGTTTTATTTCGGCTATTTTCTCAGTTTAGTTTGTGGAGTGGAGTGTAGCTATTTGGACGCCTCTCAACATCGAGGTCTAGAGAGCCGATGAGGGTGAAGCGAAGTGAGTATGAAGCGATGGTGGAAGGCAAGTAAGGGCGAAACGGGATATCCCTGCGTAAACCCGCCAACCAGCGGTGTTCGTCCGGCATGATTCCCACATGCGAAAAGTGCATCTTATAGAGAGCCGGCACGTGTCAGGTTTCCGCTTAAAAGTAATCACTTTCATTGGTGGTTGTGGCAGGACTGACGCCTTGATTCAAGAGACGGTGCGGAGAAAGTTTGCAGACTGCACGGTACTGACCATCGCCCATCGCCTGCTGACAGTCATGGACAGCGACAGAATACTCGTCATGGATGCCGGTAGAATTATGGTGAGTTGGTTTAATGAGAGTACTGGAAGGATTAGTGTCATATGTCGGAAAATAATTCGCAGCGATGAATTAGGTGGAATCTTTGACCTCAGAATTTGAGCTCGCGTCAATGCCAGACGCAGATAATCTGAACACACATTCATGACAAATTGATCATTTTCACATGATTAAAAATTCAAGGCTAATTTTTGTTACTTTTGAGCGACATCCATTAAGATCACACAATAGAGAGTATTGTTGGAAACCACGAGGCCACAGATGTGCACTGAATAAATACTGCCACCCCAGAGAAATGAATTACTTTTTTTTTTTTTTTGTGATTGGAGTGATACAGATGTGTATACATGCACTGACATATGTCACAGGAATCAATGTCCAACTTCCAGTAAATTAAATGCTTGTTCCAAATAATTTCTTGGATTTATTTCCCGTGTTCCCGTAAGCACAAATAACCCATATAATCCAGATCCGATTGTCTAAAAAGACCAGGTGCAATATTTATGCTCGTGTTGTGTGATGCAGGAGTTTGGCCACCCTCACGTCCTGCTGCAGAACAAGTCTGGCTTCCTGTGGAGTATGGTCCAGGAGACGGGCAAGTCCATGGCCGAGACACTTATAAAGATGGCGGAGAAGGTGGGTGACACTCGTTACCATCACAGTGATACCAACTGTGCTAACACTATCCTATTAGCTGACTGGCTGAATACTGTATGTTACAGGATTACCACGACACTCGACACGAAAAGACGAGCTAGCATAGTCCCTGATGTGAAGATACTGTAGTATGCACAGTTCTTTACAGAGCTACTAGTGAAAATATTATGGCTTTGAGAGTTGGTCATGACTGCGTTTTCTAAGATGGGAGCTACCACAAGAATGTTTGGTGTTCCATTGGTGGGAAGTCTTGTCCTATAAGGATGTTGTGTTGTTCATAGTTTAATTATATGCTCTAATGTGAGAAGAGTAAGAAAAAGTTGGAAAAATGGCATGGTTCTCGTACCTCTAATAAGTGAGCTACCATGAAAAGTTAGAGTTTTCGATTTGTGTGAAGAAGATCCAACACAAAATGGCGATATCTTTTATTCGTATACCTTACTGCTAAACACACATGTGATAGCAAAAAATTGAGGATTGTTGGTGGCCCCATACTACAAGATGAGCTTCTGCTAAAAGCTAGGAAACGCCATCTATGCGAAGAGGGTGCATTTGTCAAGTGAACTAGTGCTTAAATCGTAGGCAAACGATTATATCGAAATGTGGGGAGTAAGTATGAAGAATGGAGTGGTCTTTTATCAGACATTAATGACGTGATTTTGTTGCTATCTAGATGTTTACTGTACTTCCGTAGTTTTATTTATAATTTTAAGCTTTATTCTGTGTATTTTATCATATCCGAATATCTATTCGTTTTTTATAACTGCTGCACTACTTTCGTAACACTTTGGTATATGTTTCATGAAAAGTAATTTCAAATATTTATTTCGGTATCTGTATAAAAGTCAGACAATTTTAAGTTGCATTTGTGAACAGAATGCATTTTAAGTGTAACTCCCAGAGAGCTTTTATGTGAAAGAAAAGAATCACAACTCTTGAGGTACATATCGATTTTGTGCAACTTGCGACCTAGTTACACATAGGATACTTTCTCAAAAAATGCCTTTGACAACGCTGGAATGTCGACTGGAATACAACAAATGTTCAGTAAAACATGTTATAACATTATTGCATCAGGTTCTTGGGTCTCTTGGTCCTATGTTTGGTCAATTTGACTGTTATTAAAAGTGGTCAAGGTAAAAACTATGGCTCTCAAACACTGGCAGGCAATCAGTTTCCTGTGGTGTAATCGTTTTCTTCCCAGACAAACCTCATCGAATGGTTCGCGAGTGTGCATAAACTTTCAATTGTGATATCAAATTTTATGATTCATATCTTCGTACATCATATGAAATCATTGATATTATGTTCAATAAAAAGTCAATTATCTCGTATTGAACGTACATTAAACTGATTCTGCAAGCCATTAAAAGAAACTTATTCCATACTACCATATACAGGTAAAGTTCATTATTTCTCATTATTTTTAAACGGGTATGTAGATTTTGTGGATTAATATCTCAGTTGCTTAGATTTCTCATCTCTTTACGACTTGGGCCCCAATTGTTGTTTGTTTATTGCTGCTGAAATGGTGAGAAGTTACGTTAAATTGGTCGCATGTATTATGATTGCAATACATCTTCGCACTTATTACTGACTCAAGAGTTGCTCAGTGGTATATCAGAACAACTCTCATCCGACCATAATAACAACACTGGAGTTTACAAGCCCGAGATCAAAACTACGACTAAATGAATCTGCAAAATTCACAGACCTTAAACTACTTGACATTATTGTTTGTACAGTATCGTGCAAAACACTGTAAAAAATAATCTGAATAAAGTGACTGTGATATTTTTTCGAATGCTCGTAATATGTATTGTTTTATTATCACTCAAGTACACTGCTTCATATGAATATGAATTTGTAGAGAATGTTAGTATTTTATTATACGGTCAATAGGCTGCAATGTGAACACAGTAGTCTGAAGTCGGAAATATTTTAATAATCATGCTTATCATAGGTTTGGTAAGTCTGAGGGCAAGGGCTGGGGCCTGAGGATCGGAAGATCTGCCGCCATCTTGGAATTTTCCGTTTTTCCCTCAAAATAAACCTCTATTCCCTTAAAAACATTCAACATTCCTAGAATAACCATCAAAATTTCTCTTTGTTCCGTAAAATTTACCCTTTATTCCAATAATTTGTGAAAAACTTTCTTGCCCCTCAATATGGCTGACTGGAAGTCTCCGAAAGCCAATTTTCGGGCAATTCGAAAGATTTGGGGGGGGGGGGGCTTCTTTTACCCACAAGCCTCCATCCCTCTCACCACAACACTAGCCAAGCTCGCCCCACCTCCTTCCTGCCCCAACCTCCTCCAATTATTTTATAAATGGCAAAAATCTAAAAAAAAAAAAAAAATCTAAAAACTCTAGTAACATATAACATTACCCTACCCTAGCCCTCGCTCATCCCACCACCCTATCATCGCCACCCTCTCCCCTCCCCCAACACTAGCATGTACTAAAAAAATTCGCAAAAAAAATTCTAAAATATCGAACATATGTTACAATACCCTACACTTCTCCCATCCCACCACCCTCAACTAAACCCCACCCCACCACATACCCCTGGTAAATATTACATAATGTTACAAAAAGATTCTAAAAATCGAGGAACATATAACTTTAGATAACATTTCCTTGCTCACACATACCACCCCCTCCCCTTTTCCGGTTTCTCGTCGCCTAAAGCTGGTTCCACAATAGTGCGATGCGTTGCGATGAGCGGTAGCCAATCAGGATGAAGCAGATTACGTCGCAGCGCGTCGGCGTCGAGTGCCTTGCGCGAAATTCCTTACGCTGCGATTGTCGGCGTCAGCCTGCGACGGAAAGTAAAAATAATAAGCGTTTGTTTACAAGGAGAATAAACACACACAAACGATCGCGTTTACGCCCACGTTTTCGTATTTGTATTTTTATTATTGCTGTATGTATGTGCAAAATAGAAGAAAAGTCTTCTTATGCCGGAATCACATAGCCCCGACCAACATATCACGACACGACCAAGAACGCAACCACGACACATTTCAATGTGACTACTTGTATTTACAGCACGGGAGACACCACGCTCTCGGCATTTAGCCTGACTATTTAGAAGGCGCTGATCGGTTACGTTAATTCCGAAGGCGGTGAACAAGAGGAAATTTTTAATACGTAATGGTGACAGATTGGTATCGCTAATACATACAAAGGTAAAATTATTATTTTTAAGCATTAGATACAGTAATTTTCAATTTATTTATATTTTAGGCTGCGTATTTACCACTGTAGGAAAATTGGAAATTAGAAATAATTTCTAATCCAAAACTGCTGGTCGTGCGACAGAATCGGTCGGGCTTGCAACGATTTATCTTGTATTTCATTGGCTGTTGGCCGTCGTGTCGTGCGTATCGGGGCTATGTGATTCCGGCATAATAGATACGAACAATGTCATAAAATTCGTTTATTAACATCAAAATAATTATCCTCCATCTTGTTATGTCTCGTTCCCGCTGGTTTTCGTCACACATCACGTTCATACTACCCTGTTTTTATCTTCTACCACTTGAAACACACAGTTTCAACTTTTTATGCCTATCTTTTGTTACATTCGTGAGGTCTGATATTGTAATTTCCACCCTTAAACTAGATAGCAGCACCATCTCAGGCGGCGTCCTTCGCCGACAGATCATCTCATAGTTGTGAAACAGCAAGTACAGCTCGTCGCAGCCCAACACATCGCAACGCATCGAACTATTGTGGAGCCAACTTAACAGTCACGAAAAGAATAAACTGACACCCTTCCTACACTCCATTGCACGGCACATACTCCCATATTGCTCTCTCGGGCCAGGCAGCTGGCTGACCTTGTCAAATCAATTGTAAAAAGATCAACATATAGAAATCGATGCATAAAAAAATAATAAGAAATATTTTATTTAAATTAATTGTTATTTGTCATTTGAAAAATGCCCAAAAAAAAAAAAATAACCAGTACCATGTATCGAAAATGTACTTTAAGTCAAAATTTGTTTATAAAATTTGTAAATTTCACAATTTCCCATGAGAACTGATAACCTTTTAAAAAGGAAATATACCTTATAAGCTTAATAAAATATGAGTTTTTAGCTACAGCAATGCCTTTCTATCCTTCTGTCAATCAAATGCCTTCTCTGAAAACGGTCCCTTACGAGACGTGATATTAATACTCTCAAAGAGGATTTTAATACGAATCCATTTTTGCGTGTGTGTGTGTGTGTGTGGGTGTGTGTGTATATATATATATATGTGTGTGTGTTCGCGCGCGTGTGTGCGTGCTCTCTCTCTCTCTCTCTCTCTCTCTCTCCCCCCCCCCCCCCATGAGTTGGGACAGACTGGAATGAAATATCGCGTTTAGTGTTAGTTGTGTGACAAAATGCTGAAAACACTTAAGCAATCGTTTATTTCCAAGTGTAACGAGGGTGTAACGCAACTCATCCAAAAGACAAGTGGCTAGAACGCTGTAAGAAGAAACACGCCTATAAATTGAGACATAACGTACTCATCAGTTATGAAAGTGGTTGAAGTGAACACGGGTGACGGGCAGTGGGTCAAGTGCGCTGGTCCTGGATATTCTGCTGGCCCCAGTTCCAGTCAACATCATAGTTTAAATACAGGTAATTTATGTAAAACATAATTATTTTTTCCACGTTTAGTAGTTAGTATAGTCACTGTCCGGTTGCACAGACCAGTGGCCACAATATAGTCTACAAGTAACTATATGACCGGAATTACGATGACTTCATGTTTCACGTAACACTTCACAACATTAACTTTCACGTATACGTTAAACTTGTTCTTATATATAAAAAAAAAAATCACACATTTCAGATGACTAAGGGATGCTAGTTTCAAGACATCACGTTTAATATAAACACGATTTTGAAGTGGTTAAAAAACGACTTTTTCAGACAGTCGTATTTAAAAATCTGTTTGTCGGATGGACATTAAATTAAGAGTTGTTTCCCGCAAATAAAATATTTTTTATATTTTATGGTTTTCGTATAAGCGCATGCGCTTGCCAAAGTTACGATGTTACTATTTTGGTGACTTACCCACAATAGAAACTACCAGAATTTAAGAAGTTAGATAAGTTACAGTAAAAGTAAATGCAGTTAGTTACTTCATGATATCTCCGCTATTATGGTGGCCATCTCAGTCGTGAGACTGGTTGGGAACGGTGGAAGGAGGTGAATTTACAAAAACATTCAATATATCAATTTTAATGTTGTTGTTTGAGCCTTAGTGGAGCATGTTAACGCCACGGTCTTCTATTTATGAGTCTCTTACGAGGATTTTTTTTTTAACACAAACAATAACCGATATTTTAATTTTAAAACAGTTCTGGCTATGTTGCTACAAATTGTTTTTACTATGTAGCCTAATTTTTTCAAGACGAGAAGCATTATGATTTAAGCTAATTATTGAATGAACGAAAATAAATTAAATTTACTTAATTCAATAATTAACAAAAACCTTGACAAAATTAGGTCTTATATTAAAACCAATTTGCAACAACATGGTCAGAAAAATTTTTAAATATCGGTTACCGTTTGTGTTTAAAAAAATTATTTTTGTGAAAGCTGTATAAATAGAAGATCGTGGCCTTAATTGTGAATATTTTTAAGATTTGTATGAGACTAGTTTGAAATTAAAATTGTCATAACTCCATGAATATTCTTCGGAAAAATTAATTTGTTGGATTTTTTACTTTAGTGTCACTGCTTTTTTGATGTAATACCTCAAATATAAAAACACCAAAATCATAGAAAATAAATTAGGCCACTTGAAACGACCTTATTGGTGTTTACAACTGAAATTTTTTTGCCTCTTTCCCTCCACTTCCGAAAATAACATTTTAGGGGTTGAGAAAATTGCTAAATATGTCAAAAAGTTCTTTCACTAATACAGCATACATTACAAATAATGAAATAAAGTAAACAATAAAATAACTTCGGAGAGGGGAGAGTTATAATATTGTTATATATATTTTTTCAGATTAACCATAACAAGTGGTGTTGCTGAAGATGACCCTACAACTGAGGACGCAGACATGCCACCGACTTCAATTGCGAAACTCCTAGATGAATCCCAAGATATAAATCCAACTTGTGATATTATGGAGGCAGAGGGTGATGGAGACAAAACACAAAGTATAGCACCTCCTTCGTTTGTGACTTCGAACTTGAAAACTAAATTATCATTGCCGTCAAATGTCAGTGTAGATATCAGTAACCATTCGGGCTTAGATCTGAGTCTAGATAACATTAAACTTGATTATCCAGACCCGTTACCCAGTGTTCATGATGTAGAAGACCCTGCATCGTTTGCCAACATCAAATTATCGGTGGAGGCAATTAATTTGGGTCTTCGACTAGAAAATCAATATCTGTCTTCGATGAGCTTTCCTTCATCAGGCGGAAGAAAATTTAATCCAGCTTGGAAAATCAGAACTTTACCTGATGGGATTAGTTGTAAAAGAGATTGGCTACTTTATAGTCCAATGAAGGATGTGGTTTTTTGCCTCCATTGTACTCTATTTGCTCTGCCAGGAAAAATAACTGTTTGTGGTACAACTGGCTGCAGAGGTTGGACTGAGCATCTAGGTGAGCATCACAAAAGAACAGTATGAACAATCACAACAGCATTCATCTTCCCTAGTTGCTAGAATCCAGTGGATATCGCAGAAAGGAATAGATTCCTCACTTTCTGAAGAATCTTACCAACTCGTTAGTCACAACAGCATTCATCTTCCCTAGTTGCTAGAACCCAGTGGATATCGCAGAAAGGAATAGATTCCTCACTTTCTGAAGAATCTTACCAACTCGTTCGTCACAACAGAGAAGTGTTGTCTGTAGTAATTGATTGCTGTAGGTATCTAAGTGAAGAAATGATGGCATTCAGAAAAAAGGACGTTTCAGAAGGAAAATTGGCGAAACTGTTTTCACTGCTAGCTAAGTATAATCCCGATGCCAGAGCGTACCTTGAAAAACTGAAAATATCAAAAAACAAAAGGGAAAATTGGGGTCAAACTTTCTCAGTTATCGAAATTTATTTGACTTGATTATTGTTATGAGTAACATGGTAGTATCAAAAATAGCCCACGATATAAATTTCAGTAATACCTACTCAGTCATCCTGGATTCAACAGAAGGCATAAGCAAAAAAGAATGAACAGAAGTTTTGCTCAGAGCAAGGATCTCCCAAAAATCCGGTAAAACCAGAAGAACGGTTGATCAAAGTTTTCATAAGTGGCGACACTACAGGGAAAACATAGATAATTAATTAATGGACACTTAAAAATCTGTAGGAATCAACCCTAGTGGCATTGTGGGGCAAAGCATGGATGGAGCAGGGAACATGAGAGGTTGGTAGAATGGATTAAAATATGTTATGCTTAGAGAGAGTCCTAGAGTATTTTATGCATGGTGTTGTTCTCACAGGTTTGTGCTGGTGGTAGAAAAGTCTAATGATGTTTGCCCTCAAATGCGAAACATGTTCTCCCTCCTTCAAGATATTTATGTTTCCATGTCAGGGTATCGACGTCACCACATGTTTGTCCACAATTTGAAGAAGGGCTTAGCACAAAACAAAATGTAAAGTCTAAAACGAGTGCAGACTACAAGATGGTCGAGTAAGAGTGATGGTCTCAAAACTGTACTAACATGTTACGAAAATATGAAACAGACGCTTGGAGAAATCTGTCTTGATAAGAAATCTGACAATGACACTAAAGCATCTGCGAAAGGACTGATCAATAGTGTGTCAGATTACGAAAATATATGTGCCACGCACATTGCTTCAACCTTAATTAAGGTGCTTTCTCCAATCACCATTTGCCGAAAATGTAAATGCTTCATGGACGAACTTTTGATAGACGAAACAATTAACGATGCCGTGAAGAAAATGAAAATTGAGGCTTATTACCTAATCTTAGACTTATTATTGTCTCAACTGAATGATCGTTTCTCAGACAGCTCGCTTGCCATGGTTAAACAAATGTCTCATTTTTCTCATAGAGGAATTATGAAAATCACTTGGAGACTGGAAAAGGTTTCAACCCTGATATGATAATAGAGCTGTGTGAGTATTACAATCTGTACAATGATCTAATTGCTTCATAATCGGAGACATTTTGCAATGTGTACAAAGTCACTCATGTAGACATTGACATATCAGACATGTTACATTCGCCTGAAGCTAAATTGATGGAGATGACAGAGGATGAAGTGCAAAACCCAACAGCGACAGAGGCTCCAGATAGAAGTGAAAATGAGGCGGTAATGGAAGGAAATTCACAAAGTGAGAAACAACGAACAATGGACCAATGTGACGCATGCTGTTTATACTACTAATAAACTACGATTACGACTCATTGCTCTTTATGTAAAATATACTCTTACTTTGACCTATGTAAGAATTGTCTATTTCAACCACCCACGTGAGAGTTGAGCACGTATTACTTTGCGCATAAGTTCTCGGCCGTTTAAATCTACCAGGTGGCCGAACACATGACTACAAGGTTACACAACCAGGGGGTATGCCGTCCCCACCCCCCTCACGCTGAGTGCCTACAAGCTTCAGCCACTTCGGGTGTGGCCGAGCACCGCCGAAGATACACGAACCAAGGAACGCTGACAAGAGGGTTCCTACCTCCCACGCCAGCCTCAAGGCAGAAGGACGTCACGTGCCTTCCCCACACCCCGCTTCAGCAGCCAAGACTTCAGCACTATATAAGTCAGTACGCAGCGGAGCTCCAGGAGTCATTCTTGTATACTATCTTGCGACATCCCGAGCACTGCTCAGTGCTGGGACTTCCAGAGTTCTACCGAGTCTAAGTACACCCCCAATGGCTACTTCCAACAACGACGATCAGTCATACAACGAACAGCGAACACGCTAACACTCGTTAACTTCACTTTGTCTCTTCTAGACACCCACTTTCTTTAGTACAGTTTAGTAGTAAAGTATTGTTCACGTTTAGAACAATATTTCCCTTTTTAACCTAGGACAAGGTCACCTACACTGGGCTAACCTACGTCTTGCAGCTCAACCTTGCCTGAATTCACATCCAGTAGAGGCAATGATGGTCCAAACGGTTCAGTGTCTCTGATCAGCCCTCCAAGCATGGGGGAAAAGTGGAGACTTTTACCGAGCTCGTGCCAGCAAGCAGCTACTGGACTGACACTGTTAAATTGTTTCTCATCAAGGTGCATTACGTGTGTTGTTTAAGCAGCGACACTCTATGCCTTACAAGGTAAAGCACAACCAAAGGCGTAGGGAGTAAAACCTAGCTTTTCTTGCTGCCAAACAGTGGTCTGCACTCACCCCTCTTATGCAGGAAAGGCAAACAGGACAGGACCGCGCCACCACACTCAGGCATCAAGCAGTCGCGACTGCTCCCGTGGTGTGTGTATATTTTCTGCCGCATATTCGCACCAGCCAAGAGTACCACCTGGTTCTGAGAGGACCGAGGCTTGGTACAGCCTGGCCAATCCCAGGTTCTGGAGCCGGGAATCTGCTGCCTGGAATAGCCAAAACGGCGTGAGGCAACCCAGCAATCATTGAGTTGAGACCAATGATCGAAAACTCAGCTTTATCAGCATCACAGAGGTTATCTGAATAAATCAGTAGCTAACACCTCTCGCCAGCCACCGATAAACTTGTATATAACCACGCACTTGGTCTAGCACATCAAATCTCGATGACCGGGCCACACAGTCAATAACCGGGTACACCTCAAATGGATAATGAGAGGATTCACTGAAACCATACATCTGACAGTGATGTACTGAATATTGTTATATATTGCAGTAGCCAGCTGCTCTGCAGAGAGAACGATGAGCCGTTTGAAAATAGTGAAAAATCGACTTCGGAACAGCATGGGAGACTCTTGGCTCTCAAATTTGTTGATTCTTTCTTGTGAAAACGATGTACTGAGCCCCATACAAATTGAAGAAATCATTTAAAAATTTGCAACCACAAGGGTACGAAGACAAAAGCTGCTTTTGTACAAGACATTTAAATATGGTGATGAAAAATTTAAATGTATGTTTTTTCTTTGTACAAAGATATTGTTACTACTTCCTAACATAATTTGCACTACATTGTGCATCGTTTTGCATATTTTTATTGTACTGGTTTTAATAGTAAAATTATTAAAAATGAATTTTTGTTACTAGTTAGCAACACATTTGTTAAATACAATTTTCTATATACAATATTCGCTTGGTTTGTAGTTTATTTTGTGCCCCTTGAATCTAGCCTGTTTTGTTCAAACTAATGTCAAATACAAAATTCCTAAAGAATGTTACTATGCTAATGATAGAATTCTGTAAGCTTAAACTAGTCATCTATGTTCCAATATGACTGTAGGATCGTCCATACTCCCCAGACACACCAGAATAGCTTACGCCTCAAAGGTCAAAAGTTTTTTGGATTTGGCTTGGTCCGGGGGGGGGGGGGGCTGCTTAGACTTTTAGGGGAGATTTAGACTTTTTAAAGTCAAATATTGTATTGAAACTTATTTATTATTTTTCAGCTGGGGTGTGAATTATGTGCACCTATGCTCACATTGATTTATTTTACATATAATTTTAAATAATTATGTAGCATGCCACATTTTTTCGCAAGTCTGCCCATAAGCAAGCGAATATGTGCAGGCATTTAGGTAGGCGAATATAATTTGAGAACTCTTTTAGGAGGCAGGCTCATGAAATGTCAGATTAAAAGTATCATTTCTAGCTTCAAGCAAATATGTATGTTTCTGGTAGCCATATTGCTTTTGTAGATGTAGGGTATGTCAAATAAAAAATTTGTATTTATTATTTGATTTTAAAATTTATTTAATTTTAATATTTTTTTAAGTTGTACTTAAACTGTACATGGGAGTACACAATACAAAAAGTTCTCTCAACTTCATTTCTGGTCTCCTTTCTTGAAGTCTGATTATTACACAATGTCTGTATCTGTTCATTATTCATTATTTTCTAGGAATAAAAGTATGCTACTCGGCTTTTTTAAATGTATGTTTATGTGGCTAAACCAAATACAATCATATTCTCTATACCAGGGGAAGTAGACAGGAATAAAACACCAACAAGAAATTAAAAACTTTTTTTTATATTATCATAAAAAATTTTAATACTTCAGACTACAAACATAAAAACAGAATCCTTACATTCTCCACACCATTCACATAGTGTCTTTACAGCAGCATGCTCAGTTTTCATGTAGTGAATATAATATGCTTAGATACAACTCAAGGCAGTCTATGCTAGCAAGTCTGCAACCAAACAGAACCCTTGGCCATATATACTCCTTCACAACAAAAGTTTTTCTTTCAAAGCTTCTACAGCCCTTGGTATGTCATCATCAATTTACAGTCATTGATTAGGTCTTGAATGCTCGGTGACTGATTTCTTCATCCAAAGGTTGAGGCTTTTCGTAGGTGCACTCCAGCCAACCATTATATAAGCTGTTCAGGATAAAGTGAGCACTTTTGAAAGCCCTCTCATTTGGAATAATAGTCGATAAAAATATTTTATTTTAGCCTTAGACAATTAATTCCGAGTGCGGTGGAATATATACACTGTGTTTATTACATACATGGCGATATTTATTTAGAAATGTGGTAAATGGATAAACAATAACTGAAAGGAAAAGTAACTAGGGCCTCAAAAGTGCTCACTTTACTTTGAACAGTATATACTTTATGGAACCTTCTGCAACGTTTTCTGGTAATTGATTGACTTTCCTTTGCTTAATGTGGTCCAGGTGTGTATATATGTCTTTCGTACCTACAAATCTTATTTCCAATCACATAATATTTTAAAGTACCTTTGAATGCAGATCGTTTCAGGTAGAATCCGTACGATGTAATTTCGCCAACAACCAGTACAGGTAGTTTGTTAGCTGCTGAAACTCGGCCTTTACAGTTCTTGCTATGTCTCTTCAGTTTACCGCCACGTTTGAACAGACAATTGGACTTGCATCGATGAATAGTACAGGAGGGCCCCTTCACACAAGTGGCTCTTTCATGCTTCCTTGCACCATGGCTGTATGCAAACATATTGTCTCAGTTACAGCAGCGAAGCCTTGGTGAAGTCGTCATTGGCAATATTGCTGGAGATGTATCATCCGAAGAAGTCGATGGCGCTGTCAGTGTCTCGCCTAATAGTCTAGAAGCTAGGGAAATTCTGTTGGAATATTAAGAGGCAGACGTTTTGTTTGTTTTGCTTGTTTCTACTACTTATTGTAAGCCAAAAAAAAAATTGGTCACGTGTTCTGAATGGCAGTCAATATTTCATAAATGGCCGCCATCGTGAATAATATATAACTAATACTAAAGTAGTTGGTTCTCGATTTGTAATGGTTCAATCCTCATATACATTTGTCATTGAGACATGATAAGGTTAGCATTAACAATATTATATACTGCATACATAATTTAAAAGTGTTATTGTAAGTTTTTAAATGAAATACTTAAAATAAACAATATGCAAGTCCATTCATAAAAAATTCCATTGAGTTCTGTTTGTTTAAATGTTTGAACATTGATTTCTCTCTTGACATTTACAAAATTGACAGCATGGTATCATATTAACTCTGCAAGGGCAAATATTTGCTCTTGCACGCTTTTGGCAGGTGCAGGGCGACACGAATTCAGTAGGTCTTAAATAATCTGTCATTACGATCGGCTGAAGAGCTCCGCTGACTGGTTTGCATTTTCATTCAGCAGATTTATCCATATGTAGCACTGATAATATGCACACTTGATGTTGAAGAGCACTGTTGAGGAAAGTGGACACAGTTGAGAAAAATGGGTAGTCTTTTGTTTGTGGCACTGTTCATATCGCACTTCATCACAATTTATTTTGATGAACCAAAGACTTTTGCAAAAAAAGTTCAGCATTTTGTACCATTTCTTCATCAAGAGGAGCAACACCAAAACTCGTCAATAGTTTTCCTGAGGAAATAGCTGTTTTAAGTGTCATGTGTTTAGTCCCTGTCTTGCTTGTTGTATCACAGCCTGTTAAACTGTGGGCAGCAGGTAATATGGATAAAAGAATGTCACCCATATTTCCCACCATTTTGTGAAGAGGTGTGTATAAAACAGATGCTCGCGTATCTTTGATTATCCACAGTTCATTAAGTAAGACTGCTTTCTTGAAAAGTTTTTTAAAAATGATAGAGTGCAAAGACCATGCCATCTGTGTCAGCTGATGCAATTATAACTCTTTCAGCAGAGCCAGTTTCAACAATGTCTTCCATGTGTTTTATGATCTTACCACCAGCTTCTTCGCATGCACAATGCATGATGGTACCAAACTTATCGAACTGGCAACCAGTTTCAAGCATATTTTTGGAGTATGTTTGTGACCTCCTCCCAAATACAATAATTTATCTGTGTTTCCCTGTTTTATAATCCAATCAATGAAAAGTTCCTGAAAAATTATTTTGTTATGGCTAGAACCCTAGAAGGTATCCATATTGACAGGAAGTGGTATGCTTGAGCTGTTGGGAGTAACTTCAATAGGATCACATTTTGTCCTCCTTAGTCATTCCCAATTTTTTATGCTGTTCTCTTCATACAAATAAAAGACAATATCAATACATTGACAGCCTTCTGAAAGTTTTAAGAATTTTTTCCACAAGCCATCAAAGTAGTCTCCAAATATATTACACAACAGTCGTTTGATATACACTTTTCGCGCATACGCCATCACTACTGCTGTTCTCTCATGTGATGTTTCTATCTGAGTAGTTACATCGTCCTTACTTAAAAACTGGATTTCAAGTTATTTGCTGATCTGTGCTTTGTTTGGTTCCTTCGAAAATCCATCATGTGTTAGGTAGTAAAATAAGTTCATATTTCAATAATTCATCTGTAGCCAAATCTCTAGAACGTCCTACTTCTATGCACCGAAGAGCTTTGCTTGTTTCTTAAAGAGCAGACTGAGTTGCCGATTTGTCTTTCTTCTTCTTGGGGAATTCCTTATGTATAGGAACAAAGATGTCTTTGGACTTTTCAGTAAGCCGTTCTTTAACAAATTGTTTGTAGGTGTTATCTCCTTTTTCTTGTGCTTGCCGTAAGTAATCAGCAATTACTAGATCAGCTATAGTTCCAGATGTGAGGTTTTAAATCTCACAACAGTTATTTTTCAGGAATGGATTTCCTCGATCAATCATAAATGTCAACATCTTAGATATACTTTGTTGATCTTGGCTTGTTAGCGACTTTGCATACTCGCGATGAAGAGCAAACTCATCTACTTCATGTAAACCACAGAATGTACTTAAAAAAACACGTGAAGCTTTCTTTTTCACGTTTAATAAGATCGTGCTTTGCCACTGATTCTTTTCGTCTTGTAATGCCAATTATGCCTCCGGATCCTTTTGCTGGTGTAGTGTAGTGTTGCTTTAGAGCTTGATCCAAGGCAACACTGATGAATCTGTTTCTAGTATGTTGAACTGTGATGTGACCATTCTTGAAGTCATTATAGATGAAAGGGTGTTCTTCCTCCAGCTTCAAGCATTTTAATATAGTGGCACCGTCGTGCGTAATTTGTTCTATCAAAGGAGAAAAAAAATGGCAAACACTCTCTTACACTGCATACATGTAGGTTCCAGTTGTTTTCTCTGTCAGCTTGGATTATATTTCGAAGAAGAGGTGCCATTGTAGAGACAAACTGATCCCAATAAAAAAATTGCCTACTTTTCTGCCTGTCCTCTTCTCTGAATTTCTCAAAATCATTTTTTAGTTCGTTCAAGTTTTCGATTGCAGCATTGGTTTTGTCCACAAGACATTGCTGTTCATCTACTGCTCACTGTGAACTTTTAATAATTGAAAACAATTCAGAGTACTTAGTTTTATCGTTCTGTTCCATGAATTGTTTTCACTGAAGTGTTTGCATTATTTCACAAAGCATACCAATTACTCTAACTCCCCTTGCATAGTGGTTGCCTTTTAAAGCACTTTCAGCAGAGTGTGGGCCCATTGTTTCAGTCTGAATAAGGATTTCCAAAGCTCCACTGTGTTTGAGATACAGTCCAATACATGAGAGTACCACACTAAAAAAAAACTCTCCTTTAAGCCCTAGAAGAGGCTTTATTAGTCGATTTCCAGTGTTTTTGTTATTTTCCACTCACATGTTTATCACCTTCACATCATATACCAAAGTCTACGTAGTGTTATATGTTTATGTTTTGAAAGCACGCTTATTTTAATGCAAGTTCTGATCGCTTAAGGTGAGTGCAAGTGTTGATGCAATGTTTTAGCAGTGTAAGAAAGTAGTGCCGCGGCCCACCTGCCACCAATTCGACCAGCGCGCTGTGCTACAAAGTTCAGTCATTGCCCCATGTCTCGACAGTATGGATGCGTGGTCTGTCGTCTCCACAATTTCCCGCACGCCTGGGTGATATTCAACTTTTGCTCAATCATTTCATTTCAATAGACTTTTAATGAACAGGAACCTTTTTGTAACAGCCGCCCGGGACTCTCACACCTTCCCTTGGCTTGCATTACCAGGGAAGGCTTAATGTACAAGTAAGTTTAATTGGCTTTACGCCATTTTGTAACTGTGCTATCCTGTCGGTGGGTTAACCCCAACAGTGTAATTTCAAGTTGTTTCCATTAGAGGAGCGTTAATAAACCCATTGTAAAGTATGTGTGGCTATGCGTTTTTTTCATTCGGGTGGCCTTTGGGCGCTTAGGGGCGCGGGCCCCCACATTCCCACCAAAGTGTTTCATCAAGCAAGTGTCTTTCAAGTGTTTTATGTATTCATTTAGGGTTTTATATACGTTTACTTAAATTATGGTGTGTGGATCGCTTAGAATTCAGTACGCAATACTTATGTTTTTAATTGGAAACCACTGAGTAACTTCAACGCCGGAAGGATCACCGCATTTGGTCATCGGCAAATGACCCAAAGAAACAGCGTCAGCTCTACCACATCACGGCATTGTCGCTGGACAAAGCTTGGCGCCCAGGTATTATATAATCCTAACCGACATTTTTCCTAGCAATTTATTTGCTGCTCCTGAAAACCTCAGTAACCCCTTCATGGCAGCCTCACTATCATCAATATTTCATATCATCAAATGTTTTTGGCAACCTTGCACTATATTTGTGACCCCTAAACACACTTTCATTTCCTTCTTCACTTACATTTACTGGTTTGACACTAACATTTTCAGGTTTACTAGAGTCCACAGCATCCTGTTTAGATTCTACAAGTTTTCTTTCATTTCTTTCTTTAAATATAAAATTACGTTCATCAAAGTTAACAACATGTGACACTATGACTTTTCCCATTTCAAGATTCAATAGTATATAACCATTTTGAGAATACCCCACTAGTATAAATTTTTCTGCCTTATTGTCTAACTTTGTACGCAACTCCTTTGGTACATGGTTGTATGCTGCACATCCAAAAATTCTCAATTTTTTACGTTTGGTTTACACCCATACCAGATTTCAGCCACTGTGACTCCTTCCACATTTGCGGTTGGACTATGATTTGCAATAAAGCTGCTGTTCTTACCACTTCTCTACAAAGTTATTTAGGTACCCCAGATTCACTGATCATGCTATGTAACCATTCGACTAAACTCCTATTCATCCTATCTGCCTTGCCATTTTGTTCGGGCTAGTATGGCACTGTGTAATAGAGAATTATACCTTTCTTTCCACAAAAGTCAAGCATTTCTTGTGCAACATACTCTCCTCCATTGTCGCATCTTAGCTTTGATACAAACTGCTCAAACATATTGCCTGTCATACTATAATAATTTTGAAAACATTCTGTAACTTGACCATTTGACTTGATCGGATACACCATTGTAATATTTGAAAAGTCAACAATGAATGTAACAAAATATTTATGACCCTCATTTGTAGTAGGTGAAATTTGACCACACACATATGAATGAACTATGCCTAACACACTGTTACTTTTTGTTCTGTTACCAAATTGTAAACTTGTTAGCTTTCCATTTACACAGTCCTCACAGAATTCAACTTTGTTCATGTTTAACTCGTTGTTTATCCCTTCCACTATGTTTTGACTGGCCAATTTTTTTCATTTCAGAATAGCATAGGTGACCTAACCTTCTATGCCATAGCATATATTTTCTTCACACTCTTCTTCAGTCACACAACTTTCAGCTGAATGCACATGAACTTTTATCTCATATAAATTATTTCTAAAACTCTCTCCAATTTTGTGTCCCTGAAGGTACAACTGTACCTTACCATTCTGAAAAACAACCTTAATATTAGCACTTTCTAAACATCTCACTGATAACAAGTTTTTTCTTAGATTTGGTACATAAAATACATTTTTTCCAGTACATTCAGTTCTTTTACCCTCTACTTCCAAAAACCCATGAATATTTCCTACACCTGTTGCCTCAATCACACTATTGTGTTTAGCCACTGCTATCTTTACAGGCTCTTTCGATTCTACAAACACTACCACATGGTTTGTGCACCCTGAATATACACAGAAATTCACAACATAATTTTTGCTAATACTATCATTGTCTCCTCTATTTCACGCACGAAACAAAATTTGTTACAATTAGGGTGACTAGTTTGACATTTACCTTGAGTATCCAGGTCAACATAAATGCTTTTTGGCTCACCCATTGTTGAGTAATGCTGAGATTGATTTTCCTGACAACCGACTGCTTGGAAATGTCTGCGCTGGTGAACATTTCCATAATACCTTACAGGTCGATGATGTCCATGAAACCCTTCATTGTAACCCTGCTGAGTTGCACATCTTAAGCTGTTCCTGGGTAGCTGCTTACAGTTTCGACGAATATGTCTCTTCTTGCCACATTCATAACATACACTTTGAGTTGCTGATGAGAATGCTTATGGCACCACTGCATTTTGTACTTGAGTCTTAGTAGATTTGCACTTACATTTTTCTTCTTCTGCTCGCAACTTACTCTTACTCAAATTCAAGCGTTAATGTTTCTGGTAGCATATTTTCAATTACTGTAACCACTACATCAAATGACTTTGGTAAACTCAACAATAAATGGCATATAGCATCATTATCCTTTAATTCTGCACCAGAAAATTTTATACACTGTTCATGATAAAGTGAACACATTTTAAGATGCATTAACCACTAATAAATATGTCTTATTGCTGCATGAGGCATTACATTTCGAGGGTGGTGAAATGCATACAATGTGTTTATTGGTCACATTGCAATGTTTATATTAAAAAGCTGCAGGAAGATGGAAATTGGATGAAAGGAAAAAGTTAGAAGGGTCTTAAAAAGTGCTCACTTTACTGTGAACATCCTATAACTGCCTTACCACTTCATAAAAATGCCTGAGGAAACTATCAACACTTTCACCTTCATTTAGCCCCATTGACTGTAACTTCTTCTTTAAATACAATTACCCAGGCAATCCCTTCTTCTCATACAGATTTTCTAGGCATTGCCACATTTGGTATGCATTTGCCACATCCCACAATTTTTTAATATGAGAATCATCAACACATTGAACAATTAAGTTTCTAGCCCGATTTTATTTTTCTGATCTGAATTAAATGTCGATTTTCCATCTTCAGTTTCAACATATTCCTTGTTAACACACTCAGCAACATCATTTTCTGCAAGTAACATTAGCATTCTGAACTTCCAATTGTAGTAATTCAAACCATTTAGTGGCTGTACCATATAACCAACTTTATGTCATTTTCTTTAATCTCTGAATAGCCACTTAGCACAAAAAATAATAACTCTTACATCTTGTCATTAACTATCTTCACACATACCTTGGCCAATTCTGTGCATTAATATTTCACTCGTGCAGCTTTTCTTCAAAACTTTCGCTGTGTGCCTCGTTATGGACCCAGTGCCTCACGCACTGGGTCCATAACCTGTTGGGTTTTGATCACATCAAAAGCAATAAATACTCACTCCTAAGTTACGGTTTAATATCTTCTTTATTTTCTTGATATTCATTTTATTTACATAGAACATACTATACTTAAACAGCACTAGTGACAACATTTTATCTGCAATAACAACACACAAAACCTTTTCATCGTCTCCTTCGTTTTCTTAACAACAGGAACATGAAGGGTTCATACATATATGTAACGAACATTACACTTTTGGCGACCTTCATAACATAACATGTATCTCACTTATTCAGTTATATTTATTTATTATGACTATTTGTTTTGAAGACAAATACCTGTTAAACAAATAATTGTATTTCCTAATATTTTTTTCTGAATTAAATCAAAATGTCTTTGTAATAATTTATATGTCTGTATCCCTATCATATATTGGAATACTGGGGGACATAGGACGATAAAATTAATATACTAATATCTTATTATTCCATAATGATATGTTAAATTTTCATAGCACACACCTATACACTGGTAATGTGGGTTGGTTTCATTTTCTTACATCAATATCGTCTTAATAGTGAATTTAAAGGTGCATTGTTATGCTAAATACATTATAAAAATAGTTTATAAACTGGTTAAAATTTTCTTACCCAGACAAGATTAGAACTAGCACCCTTGTGCATATCAACCCATAATGTTACCATTTTTTTTTCTATTTACCTTCATTTGACGTTGTTGTGACATTTTATGTTGATGAAGCTCTAGTGAGACCTAACTGCACAAACAAATTCCCAGTGCGACAAGAGAACTGAAAATCTGCCGTGGAGAGGCTGCACCATGAACCAGCGACCCCTCGACTACAAATAAGCCACCCTACCCCTGATCTGTGGCAGTAGGGCACCATCGAACTACCAATACATTTACTTCAAAAAATACTTTACTATAATGTATTATCAAAGTAGGATTTGTATTAAAATTCCATTTGAAAGTATTATCACGTCTCGTATGAATCTGTTTTCAAAGAAGGCACTTGATTGACACAGAAATAGAAAGGAATTTTCTTCAGCTTAAATTTGATATAATATTACTAGGTATATTTCCTTTCAAATATTACTTACAGAACATTCCATCCATTTGATCAGCATATTTTTGCATACAGATTGAAGGAATCAGCCTATAAACTGACGTGGGGAGGACTGCCCACTGACGATGGTCCTTCGCCCCACCTCTTACCCAAGGTAAGGGAGCGTTGAGGTGTTGTGCCCGGCACCAACTCTCAGTGAGCAAATGTGATGAGGGTCTGGGGCCGACAGTCCAAGGGGATCCTTGGCGTGTCTGTAGATGTTGTTGATGTTGTGATGTTGTTGAGTGTACTTACTGACACTGTCTCCCTTTACAAATGCTTCCATAGTTGTGTAAGTGTAAGGTTGTAGGCACGCTCTTTTATATACACAGGTTTTACTCTGCCTGGGGGGCAGAACCTGTACTGCAAACACTTCCTGAAAACACTGATATTATTACTTCGGCATTCAGGGTGCTGTGCCCAAAATTAGACCTAAGGTAAACACAAATGAAAGGCGAGGGAAAAACTCGAGAACTTTTATTTGTCCAATGAATGGCACAAGCACTACATTGCACTCACAAATTTAAGCGGATCTGGCAATCATACTTTCCGTGAGCCGATGACTATGAAAATTATGGTGCATTACATTGCAATTAACACTGATAGTCGACCCCTCGGAACTTAAGAAGAAAAAGGTTCCAGTTAGTTATACACTATTGACACACTAATGAATGCAGCTTAAAAATTATGGCATCGAGAGGGAACATGCTGAGTATTACTCCCATGCAGCAAGTTGCCCTGATGGCTCAAGTCAGACTCCGAGAATGCCCGCATCCTGCGCGTAAGTTAGCTGTGGGTATTCTCTGAAAATTCTATGGAGTTTTTAACAGGAAACATAAACATGCTTATGGATACATATGTGAGTTAAAAAACATACAAAATTATGCACTTCAATTAAAACATGTTTGCGACATTCCCGTGGTACTGTAACCCTTACTAACACTTTTGAACATGACATCACGGGAATGCCGCCACACTTGCAGGATGATAGTAAAAAAAGACTATGTGTGATGACAATGGTGTGATGGATGGAACATATTGATACCAAAACATTTAATCTTATTGCCTTTTAATTTTCCCAGGCTGGAAAAGCAGGGTTGTGTTGAGCATCGCAGTTACTCATTGTGGTGTTCAAACTGCATAGTGTGTTTTTCAAATCACGCATGGTTTCAAATATCCACTCTCTATGGAATTCACTATATGGTCCATTGGCATGGAACAGCAAGCTAAGTACAACTTCAATTAGTACCCTAAGAAAGTGAACTTTTAGAAACTCACTGCCGCATGGATAACATTACTGCGTAAGTTCGGTGTTATAATCCCTAAGTAAACATCACTGCACTTGGGGTCGCAGCACTTTGATTCGGCCAGCAGGCCTGCCGATGTGGTGCCGATTGAAGGTTGTAACTAACACTGTTACAGAGGCAGTCCACTCGTCCCACCCCCACCCCCTCTGAATCACCTGATGGCAGTGGCTTCACTGGGACACATTCCCAAACCGCTTGACAATTTTCCCCAATAGTTACATCTTGGTGGAAATCAACAAAAGGCCGATGTGAGATATGTGATCTGGGTTCCCAGGAAAAGCAAAGATTTTATTCCCGGCGGCCTTAACCGACTTAATCTGGGCTGTTCTTCTCGCCCCGACGTGCACTAATGCGATAGATGACTGCAGTGGTACAAATGGTCAGGAAGATGCACATAATTGCTGTATTCAAGTAAAAACTTATTGTTTATGTTTTGTAAACTTTATCTAGCTTGAGGTGTGCCATGTATTCCCCCAAGCCCGTTTGACAGCTGAAGACCCATGGAGCTGCGCAGTTGGGATGTGCACTCGGCGAGCGGAGCAGTTAAGTGCAGTGCGACGCAATGCAGATCTTAGCACATGGCATCAGAGCACCCTCTGTAGCGCAAGGATATGAAGTAGATATTTATTTTGCAGTGTTATATTTTATTCAGGGTTTTGCACGTGATTTGTAAATACGAGTATCCACGTGTTTATATAATATGTGCAAGGAATTAACCCCAGTGAACTGCAGTGTCATTAAATCTTGTTTTTCAGTGTTTTATTATGTACCATTCATAACATGTGCCATCCTCACCTCATTCACCCTAATATAAACAGTGTATTTTATTCAATATTATGTATAAGAGTTATCTACATATGTTCCAGAACCAGGTAGGGAGCACAGAGTGTTAATATGTGTTTGCAGTGTTGAGAAAGTAGTTCCACACGGGCCACCGGCCCGCCAAGAGTGGCCGGTGTACTGTGCCGTGCAAGTCAGTCATCTACGAGCATCTCAGGGGTGTGGTTACTTGTCACCACGGCTCGGGTTTTGCATGCTCAGCAGCATTTAACTTTTGTTTTCAATCATTTAATCTCCATAGCACTTAATTAACAAGAACCATTGCTAATTAGCTACCCGAGACACCACCCCCTTCTTCCCTAGTGCTTGCATCGCCTGAGATAGCCTAAAACTTGAACTTAATTTTTATTGGCTTATCGCCATTTTTGCAGCATTACCTAACAGTTGGGTTTTGAAGCCGTGAAGTGCTCTTTGTATGTAAAGTGTAGGCCAGAGATCCTTGTTAAATGAATGGCATAATTACACATTGAGAACTGATCATGGGGACATTATTTCGTAGCCTTAAGGCTCTTCAGGACACGAGTCCTTAAAATACCCGCACCTTTTTACCTAATGTACCACTATGTATTTTTCATTATTCCTTAATGTGCAAGTATCGTGTGTGTAAATGTAGGTGTGTGACTAGTCGATAAGTCACTGTGCCAACTCAACTTTACAGTATTCGGCGAGCATTTGCATGCAGTAGTACTAAATAACATGGGTGTGTGAGCTGACCTGAAAAGGCCACTGCGCCCTACGCACCTGGAATATTTTTATGGCACATTTACGAGGCGCAGCAGTCCAGGATTGCATTGGTCATCGACTGAATGATCCTGGAGTAAAACGTGTCTCTACCGACATCACACGACATTGTCTAGCAATGTCTGGCACCCTGGGTAAATCCACCTTTAAAATTTCTTCGTTCCTCAAATCCTGCCTCTATCCCCTGAGGCACCACGGCACCACGTCAAGCTTTCCCTCGCATGTAATAATAGTGAAAGCATCGTATTTTATGTTCGCCATGTTTCTTTTTGATTTTTTTTATGTTCATGGGGTGCCATGATGTGGCAACATGTAGAGGAGTCATTTTAATTATTGTGATATCAGGTTTCAAGGAAATCTGGGGGATTTCGAACATATTTACCAGGGCGCCACAATCACTGGCATGAGCCCATACTCTGGTAGAGCATTCACTTGTGTTTTCGGAGTTGTTCAACCGACGACCAAGGCAGTATCCTCCCGACGTGTTGTTACTCCTCATAGAATAATAATTATTCTAATAATATCGGTTTGCGTGCTATGCAGTGGCCTGTTCGGGTTAACCACACATCCCAGTTACACTTGAAAAGCAGTACGACGAATTAAGCACATTAAGAAAACACAAATTATACGACAGACAAAGGTTACACTTTGGCGGGGAGTAGGACCTGTCCCCTTAAAAGTCCATAGACTGACCTGAAAGAATACACTACTTGACATAAGATTTATTTCAGGTTGTTACACATCCCTCTAGGAGACCACTTTACGCAAACATACCAGGCTTAGGCCTACCAGTAAGACTACACTGATAAAAGACACGTGGCCAATAAAACTTAACTGGAAAATGAAGCATCCCCAGGCAATTCAAGCAATGGGGAAGTGGAGGAATGGTGTCCCGAGTGGCTAGCACGAAATGGTTTATGAAGTTAAGTCTATTGCAGATTAAATGGTTGATTCTAAAAAATTGAAGTGCCATTTGGGTGCAAAATGCGAGACACGCCACACACACAACCTACTCCTCCGAACACTGAGCTCTGAATAACATAGGAGACTTGGCGCACTGGCCGGCTTGGCACACCAGCAAGTCACGTGGAACTACTTTCCAGTACAAGTATCCCTACACTTTCACGTGTTCCTGACGTCCACATATCCCCTGTGCCCATTTGTTCCATCACAGATGCATTAACCACACAGCAACACTCGACCGATCGACATTAGGTTGCGCTCTCGATCGACAAGAACAGCAATACACTTTTCTTGCTGCCCTGTAACTCGTGACCGCGGGTCATAATATTTAACTTTCACCACAAAAGTTAACTCTCATAATGAATGGATATGTGACCTAAACGAGTGTGTCCCATGAAGTCATGACCGTTAGACACAACAGCCATTGGGGGAATAGTGGGGTAAGCGGCGTCGCTTATTCCCACGACTTTCCGATGTGCGCGATGTCGACGAGACCCATGGCCAAATCCGGAGTGCGACGTGGCTCCAAATGGTTTTAAAAGACGGGGAATCAAATTACCGCAGGAAGTGTGAAGTAGTGAGTGGTTCCCTAGCAGCATTAATTAATAGCAGTATTTTTAAGCATAATTCATGGTGATTACACCATAACTAACTAGGGAAACCACCCGCTCCAACATAGAGAGTCGGTAACATTCCATAGAAAACAGGGTGTAGCTCTGCCCTAAGTTACGAAATCTGTGTGTCGTCACATTCATACACATACCTTTAATTAATTACATAACGATACTTGCCAAATCTAAAATGTTAATTATAAGAGTGTACATGTACTCAACTATCGAAAATCAGCCATGTGAGGCATCATTTCATTTAATATCAACCTTCAAATGCGATGACATTCTCGTGATGTCACATTCTTAGCCATATCTGGGGCTTCGGCGTTCACGAGTATGTCATCAATGTGTTTTAGTTTAGCAATCTTATTTTTGTACACCGTCAATTTCACATATCATGTTATTCATTAAGTTCAGATTTTTTCATGTTTTTATTTTGTCGCCGGATTCGCTGGATGTGCGGCGAAACCGACACTACGTCGTTAGTCAGACTTCAGCACTCGAGACAACTGACAGGGTAGATGGTAAGCTCCACGTACCCCCCTCGGCAATTCAATATGGGCTGCATTTTTCTTCTTATCCATAGTTAATGTAATTCAAGAACATTTTTAGTACTTTTATTTAGCCGAGGGGAGGTTTTCCTGCATCCTGACATAACATACCAGGACTTCACGCATGGGACGCGTTTCACAAAATTACAATCTAAGGCCTACGCCTTATTTTTCAGCAGTAGCGACCACCGGAAGGTCCAGAGTGTCGGGTTCGCTTAACTAAGGTACGCATTAACAAGTGCAGTAACATTACATTGTACCTTTATGGTAATAAAACAGTCATACTATAAATATGTGTTTTATTGCATTTAATTCTCGTGAGTACATCGGGTATTGCGCCCTAATAGCAGCCTTCAAATTTACAAGTATATTTCAGTGTATGTTTTGCATTTACAGGGCCTCCCTCAAGCAGGGTAAATTCAGTAGTGATATAGGCATGCGAAGTGACAGACAGCTTCATCCACAGTCAATATTCTAACTTTACGTAATATAACGGACAAATTCACTCAGTTCTCCTTCATATTGACTGTGTATCCAGAGTTGCCGTAGGCCGTTGGCCGAACGACCCCAATCAACAATCGTTATCTACACCGAATGTTGCACTGGGCACATCTTCAGTTCCTGTTCCCCACTTGCTCTCAGGTGGGACACGAGCACACCACCATCACATCTGGAGGTGCAATGCGTCAACTTCTACTTACCACGCTTTACATATGCTAAAAGTATGCCCAATGAAACACACTTCACACCACACTTAAGAATAACACAAGGATGGACAAGGTTTGTGAGACGTGGATGGTAACACGTGAGATGAATAAAACACAAAATACCAGATTACATATTACACTGTGTTTAATAATAGAATGGGCGGCTTTATTGAATGTCTCTCCAAGTCTACTGATTGTATGTCATCTGGAATCAGTCTTAAAATCTTAATTTGCCCTTAGAAAATAAACGAGATCGGTAGGGTTCATATCCCTCCATGCCATGCGGCTAGTGGCCAGACTCTGCACTAAATGGCACTGAAGCACTGCACTACCTGCGTAACGCTTCACACACATGAATATGGACACTTGCACATGCACTGATTGCATGGGTACAGTGCGGATAAACACTGTGCTGCTTGAGTGCTGAGTGGTGAGCAAACAGAATTCTTAATTTATTTCTGATTCGAAAAATTATTTTAATTTATTGATATCATGTAAATAAACTGCTTATTGTTTCACAAATATTTTTCTACTGAATTTCAAATAAAAATATAGTTATATTGATTCAATTGTAGAGACGTACAATTATTTATTAAATTCCACATTTCTTTTTACGATGTTGGTGGTGATGTGAGTGTCCGGTAGACGCAACGATTTAGCGTTCTGTACCAACACTTGACAGCTCGTGGTGGCCATTTATTTATGGATGTAATTCTACATATTTAAATGCTAATGTTGAACACAATTTTTATTCAAATGGGTGGAATTAGACGATTCAAATGTTATCCAGAAATCTGTGCCAACCCATGAACACAATTTTTTTTGTTTTGTTATTGGCATATATGCGCTACCCAAAAAAAATCATCCCACTGCTTTGCCTTGAGACACCTTATTTATCT
Source organism: Dryococelus australis (assembly GCA_029891345.1). Lineage (NCBI taxonomy): Eukaryota > Metazoa > Arthropoda > Insecta > Phasmatodea > Phasmatidae > Dryococelus > Dryococelus australis. The sequence goes on along the minus strand of CM057003.1, from coordinate 18,630,842 downwards.
ATGGCCTTGAGTGATGTCTATACCAACGAGGTCTATAGTAATCTTAGAGTGGCGGAAGCATTTCCAGACTGAGACCCTTTCAACCTGTGTCCACCATTTTCATTTCAGTTAAAACTGATGGCGGATGGTTGGAGAAAAAGAGGTTAAATTAGATGTTTGGAAGCAGTCAGGATTTTGTCGGAATTTTCTCACCAAAATCTCTGTAGTATTGCCTGGGCACCAGACAATATCAGTGAGCAGTGTCAATTCTCGATAGAGCAGACTCCTTTCCCTGGGTCGTGTGCCGATGGTCACGGCGATGTCCTTCCTTGGTTGCTCCAAAAGTTGAAGATATATAATACTTTACCAATCTATGCAATGAGGTCTTAGGGCAACTAACACACCCATATGTAGGTAAACAAAGACATAAAAACAATCTAAAAGACTTGAAAACACTTTGCATAACACTCTGAATATTTGATGGGAAAAGAGGGGGCACACACCCTTAAACACCGCAGGCAACCTGATTGAGAATGCACATTTACATGTCAATTCATAGGGGTTTTTATTAACGTTCCCTCAAGAAACTGTTTACATTGTTTTACCGGGCTTTACCCACAGACAGGGTTACACTGTGAAAACAGCTCTCGGCCACAAAATAACTTACAGAAAAATTAAGCCTCCCTAGGCGATACTAACTGTAAGGAGGGAGGAGGCAAAGACTCTTGGGTAGTTGAAGAGAACAAATGTTCTGGTGTAATAAAGTCTATTGCGCGTTAATATGATCAGTTCACAAAGATGAATCTCTGTCCCAGCACGTGAAATGCGACCCCGTCGTTCGGCATGTCCGCCTCCCAGAAACACACAAGTATGACTAACTGGTCCCTCACAGCATGCCGACCGGTGTTGGAGAGTTGGTAGGCCGCGTGGACTATTTTATTATGCACCAAATTGTGCAAAAACCTATCCACATGACTTTGACACTTACAATACTTACATAAATAAATACCTTCCACAATGAAACCCTTTAAGACACATATTACACTGCATGAGATGAGATGGGGGTGAAACATATGAAAATGGCACATAAAAACATTACAATAACAAACAAAAGCACTGGATCCTGCAGGGGCATTTAAGTGGTGTAGGGTTCCGTATATTACAGTCGCATGGACTGGTGTTAATGAGCATTTGGTAAATATTACCCTTTTAACTACACCCTGTCTTTCAGGGCTTCGTCTTAATATACATGTGCATGGGCGCACGGGGTCTTCTTTGCTGTATACTTTCCTTTCACCTCGCTCACGACACGAGTGCTCCACTTGGCCCCACTGCCGCACTCATAACTAGTGTTTCTCCAGTGTATCCGCAGCGCTGCACTGCCCAATTGGTGCCCACGAGCACCCAGTAGAGTGCTGGATGCTGCAGCGGCTGCCGGAGATGGCAGGCAAACAGGCTTGGCGGAAGCGGCTGGTGTCAAAACAAAGGTCTATGGTAGGGTGAAGCTGTAAGGAATATCACGCATATGTACCCAAAATAATCGACAAATAATATACCATTGGATATTTTCACGCACTTGCTGGCTGGAAATAATGTGTAATTCGTGGATTTTGCTTTGCAAGGTTAAAGATGGCATTAAACTAACCGCTGGGAAGTTGTATAGTGTAGCGTTGTGAATGTTATTTTTGTGAAGAATAGTGTTAATATCAAACCAGCCTGCATGTTTGAGATTGCAGTGTATAAGTCTAAGCATGGGAGCATTTATGTATCTATTTAATTGAGTGCTCGGAAATATTAAAGGTGAAATGGGCTGTGGTGTTTCGGCTCGAAACTGCAATGCAAATAATTTATACACCACAGCAGTCTGGAATCAAACCACAAAGTTGGTGGATTGACCTCGTAATCAAAATCATTATTTTCGTGTATTGAGACAGATGTGGAAATTATATTTTGTGGGTGCTTACGGAAAGCAGGTTCCGGTAAATATAAACCTATTGTCGAAGTAATGTAAAGCAGAGGGGCGTTTTTGAAAAAAAAAAATCCGGAAAATGTTATAAATCCACTCTATTATTAATACTGAACACAGATTTTATGAAGCACATCAATATTTCACCTGATGGGGAGGGCTATGAATTGTAGGAAAATTGAGGTTTATAATGAAAATGTACATATTTTGTATTTTTTTATCCCACAATTTTCCTGATCTTCATTGCCCTCCCCACTATCAGTCTAGGTGGTTATATTGGTTTGGTTATGTCTTTTTTGCAATTCATGTATTTCCATGTGTAAATATTACTATAAGTTAAGTACATATTTCCCTGGTCAGAAATTTATCATAATTTTATTTCAAAAACCATTCTGTTAGAATATTCACCATTTTAGGCCTCTAACATTATTTAGGCCAGCTTTATGATGTTTTAAAAATGCCTGAATTGACGAGAGTTCTTACGGTTATTTTTATTAACATATTAGTTATCCACGACATAGCCCATTTCACGTAACGCACATTAATATTTTGCAGCGCTGTTTTACACTGTTACAACTGTGAGGTAAAGATCTAGTATTTATTCTTTTGTAATTGATGCTGTTGTGTTATTTCTTCAAAATGACAGCCTCAGTTTGAATAAATATCAGAACGAAGGGACAACCAGTCAAACGAAAAGGGAACATTAAATTCAAGCAGGCAACTCATGTTGCTTATTTGTTGTCATCATACAAACTTAAATGAGAGCAGTGAACATGCCTACAAATAAGCCTATGTTGACATTTAGTCCGTTCATATTTCTATGTATCGCTACGTACTGTTATTACGTTTATTAAAATTTATCGGCCTGGGCTTAGTATTTCGTCGGGATTGTGATAAATAAACAGGCGTGGATGTATATAATTAAGTTCACTAAAAAACAGTTCACAGTTAAAATGTATAAATAATGCACATACATATTTCAAATCTCGCACACAGCAACGCCACTTTACACGCAGCTGTTAACAAAACACACGTAACAGTATATTAATATACAAAAACTTATTACGTCTTATTCACCGTAATAACATGACAATAAGCAACAGCTGACAATGCTTTGACTGAAATGAAAAAGGTGGGATAGATAACTTAACTTTTTAACTATAAAACGAGTATCTATACTTATTTGCACCTTTTACTCTATGCTTATATGCTCGTTGGCACCTTATTTGTTTATACCCCCTGTGTATTCTGTGGTCTATGCTCATTGGTTTGAACGAAAACTCGAATGTTATGAAATGCGAACGAATAATTGTTTACAAACTACCGAATTGTTTAACTAGGGTAAGAGATTAATCGCTTGTTACTGAGTATAGAAAAACGCAACTGAATATATGAAATGTATATATAATTAACATCCGTATGTTGTCCTCGTTGATTGTTGCCAAGTATTATATCTCGCAGTAGTGAGGTTAGGCCGGGCTACAATTGATTTAGCATAGGCACAGAAAGTAGAATACATGTATTAGCATGATACTCCCTACAATCACGCACATCACACGCACAGAAAAATAAAATACGGAAAGCGCACACAAAGTAGAACTTCTGGTAATACCCGTGCGTGTGTGCCTTGCAAAGTGCGTGGGCAATCAGAACGTTGATACCAACGAGTTCATGTGACGATGAAAATGGGTACAAAAGTAGCGAATCTGACTAATGCTTGAAGAGTTTTTATAAACATAAGTTTGTTTTGATTGAAATTGTTATTGTACAAGCAATGCATGTTAATAAATATGGTATAACATATATTTCTACAAATTACGACACGTGCAGCAAAGCAAACAGATCTATCAACAGAATTTTTAAATTCCAGTGTGATCAACACATGCACAGGCAACTTACAGAACATGGTTTCCTGTAGATTTCACGACTTTTTCTGTGAACATCTGTCGTTTCTGTGCGTGTGCGGTTTTGAGTGTTGCTTTAAGATTCGAACTGTGCGTGTGTTCTGTTCTATCGCATGAGCTGTGCGTGGTGCGTGTGCTAATTCAATTGTCTGGCCTACCATCCCGAGGGAACGAAAGTGTTTAGGCTATAGTGAGGCACGCTATGATCTGAGAATTTGGAGATTACAATTGAAGGGCGAAAACTGTACGAATACTCCTTATAAATGTCATTAGCAAACTTCACTGTAAGACTATTCATGTAAAAATTACTACTCGTTGAATAAATTAAACAGACCATTTCTCCGATCCTTTCAACCCGTTTTGTTGAGTTATTTTGAATCCAAATTATTAGTATTAAATGCCCTGTAACGATATAAACACCACCTGCACGTGTTAAAAATATTATTTTCATGATTTTTTGCTTTTAGAGGCCTACAGGATTAAGTAAGCCGGTTGTAACTAACACCGACATTTTGGGGTAAAATGCAGGTGTTCAGCTTGCATATAGGATCTAGTAAAGAATCATGTGGTGAAAGTTCAACCTATAGGGAGATAGGCTCCACTGTAAATGTAGTATTAATTTGTAAACCTAGTAAATAAGTACGTATATGACTTTTTTTTCTGCGAGAAAATGCTGAGAAGCAGTGATAGTGTTTACCTTAATTTCACACAAAAAAAAACATTTTGCGATATTATTTTTAGCAACTTTTGTAAACCCTGCAAATACAATAAACTTTATTATTTACTTCAAATAAACTGCATCACATAAAGTTACCAAAATTAATTTAAATTCGAAATTGTTGATTATGTGTACATGTGTTTTGTTAATATAATGTGAAGTTAGAAATGTAATACTTAGTAAGTCCATAAAACGCAGTTTCCTATGCAAGTTATAGTTTTGCAATGACTTCTGTAGTTGGAATTGCCTTCTTGTGATTGGTTAGCACAGAACTACATGTAAGAAAATAGAAAATTTTCAATCCTACCTTTGTGGTTACTGGGAATAGGTGTCAATATTGACGTGGGAGGAGTGCTGAGGGACGATTAATTCACTCCACCTCTCACCTAAGGCCGGGATGAGTGGTTGTGCCCGGCACCAGATCGGTAGAGCAATGATGTGGGCCTTGGGACAACTGCCACGGGGATCCCTGGCATCTCCATTGTTGCTGTAATGTTGAAATGGACACGCACACCCTTATAATTACACAGCTTGTACTATGCCTAGGGGGCAGGACCCTTAATGCATAACACTCCTAACGCACTCCAACATTTAGGGTGCCGTGCCCGAAACTACCTGGAAAAGGTAAACGCAGGAAAAGGCGGAATTTAATCTCACACACTTTTATTGATGTGTAATGTACAACTATGAAGTGATTGATGCTCGCACTAAAATGGACTTGGCACTCACGGGCTTACCGATAGCCCAATGCAAATTAAAAATAGCCTAAGCCAAGAACGTAATTACGTGAAAGTTAAGTACCCGCATGTGGGTAAGATAGCAGGTCCAACCCTCTGTATGAAAAGGAAAACAAAAGGTTCCGGTAAATTACGTCTATGGCATGTTGAAAAGTTTTAGGTATAAATGCTATATTCTGAGGGTGGCTCGCGGAGCAAACCTCCCCTACTACCATCCTCTGAGTGCCAAGTCAAAGATGGCGATATGGCAGTGGCGTCCGCGTCAAGCGCTCACAACAATGTAAAATCACCACTGGTAAAAATGTGATGGACCCTAATTGCTAAAATACTCATATACATAATAATGTGAGTTAAAAGACATGTTGGCGACACCCCCGCGAGCTGGCAAGTGTCTTTTTGGTTGCTCAACATTAAGTGTGATGGACAGTTTGCTATAACAGATTAACATTGACAAAAAAAAAATGAATACATATGATGCCCTTTATAAAATAATTGGAATAGAGGTAGGCTTAAGAAAGTTTGTCACTTCCTTCTCTTTCATCCTGCAAATTTCGCTTCCGGTTTGCACTAGAGTGCTTATGCCATTTTCATGATGTCACTAACTATGTGGTACCCCTTCACTGGGAACAAGCTATGTGCGACTTCATTTTTCACACCTAACAAAGAAAAGTCTTTAATGCTCACTGCCACACCGGTGGCATTTTAATGCAAGGTGGGGTTCTCTATTCCCTATGTTTTGTAGCACACACTATGGGTCCCAGCACTATGTTGTTGCCAGTAGGCCTGCCAATGTGGTACCAATTGAAGAGTTAGAATTACACTGCTGCGTGGGCAGCCTACTCGTCCCCTCTGATGGCTTGATCACCTGACGCCCATAGTTTCACAGGGTTACATTGTCAAACAGCTTGTCAATTTCCCCCAAAAGTTACCTCTTTGCAGAAATGGACAAAAATGGCCAGTTTGAGGTACGTAGATTGGGTCACCAAGAAAAGCAAGTCACTGTTCTCTGCCACCTGCACTGACGTACTCTGCGCTGTTCTCTTTGCCCCGGCTTGCATTAATGAAATAAATGACTGGTGTGGTTCAAATGGTCAGGTAAACACACGTGAAAGCTGCATTCACATCAATTTTATGTTGATATGTTGTGTTGTAACACGCCCCATAGTTATGTGTGTGTTCAATTTTCTACTGTTAATTTTTACGGTGAATGTAGCACTGCCTTAATTATTCGTTGTACAGGATCAGAAGTAAGAACACATGATAAATTAACTAGTGAACACTTTAACAATTTTGGATACATATTGGAATACTATGTGTGTGTAACAAATTGTGACATCAAGTTGCAGTTCTTGTTATTAAATTATTTCCAGAGTGGTATAGTTCCCAATATATAGATCTTGGGGGCTCAAGCCCTTGTGCCCCTCTAAAGTCGGTGTCTATGCAACTGCCTGCTGATATACAGTCTGTTGTTGCAGCAGGGACCATGGCCAGCACGAGCGTGATCAAAGGGGGTGGGCAGCAAGACCTCCTGGGAGAACTGCGCACCTTTGTGGCAGGGGCAACCCGAACCGTCAAGACCAACCCCGTGGAGTTTGCCCGCACCGCGCTCTCCCTTCTCAAGACGCTGCCTGCCGCTCGCGATGCAGTGCTAGAGTACTTCTGCAGCGTTTTCGACATCGCTGTTGACAAGTACATCACAGAAGTTAAGGTGAGGTCCACGCTTTGCAGGGCCATGGTGAACCAGGTTGGACTCCTGGCGGGGCCACGCCCAGGGTAAATGTTAAGAATAGGGGCTTTTCTGAAGAAAAAATCATGGAAAGTGGTATAATTCCACTCAACTAATTAATTACACAAAACACAAATTTACTAGGGACATTAAGTTAAGTAATGACCAATAGAAACCACAAAAACGATAGTGGGAGGGCTATGAAGATCAGGGAAATTGCTGGGTAACACAAGCGAAAAATATGTATGCAATCGTAATAATCACTAAAATGAAAATATGTTTAATTGCAAAAATACCTAGTCGAAGAATACGTAAATTGCCAATATTACCAACACACACTCACACAATCATTTTTCAGTGCGAATGGGCTACGCTTGAAAATCATTTCTGGGAAAACTCCAAGCTTCACTGATGTGTGACCGCTTTGCGGTCACTACCTAAAGAAGAAAGCCGGCATGCTTTGAATCACTATTTAGGGGATTTACTCTACTGCTGGCACTGAGGACCCTGGCTCGGTGCATAATTTTTGGCTATGCTTGAACAGTATTTGTCATTGCGAGGGGGCTACACTGGAATATCATATATTATCACAGTAACATTTGGGCGTGTGTATATTGGTATTTTGTGAATTTAGGTATTGTTTGGTTAGGTCTTTTTGCAATGAAAAATGTTTTCATGATCAAATATTGCAATTACATACATATTTTTTACTCGTTTTACTACACAATTTCCTGATATTCATAGTCCTCACAACTATTGCATTTGTAACTTGTATTGGTAAAATTGTCAATTTAGGTATAGTTCGGTTAGGTCTTTTGAAGTTTAACGTATTTTTGTGATTAAATATTACAATTACGTACATGGTTTTCACTCATTTTACCCCCACCATTTCCCTGATCTTCATTGCCCTCCCCACTATCGTAAAGTTACATTAAATTTGGTTATGTACTCACAGAACTTGTATATCACAAACCTCCGCACACTGCAAAATCAGATCTTGGAGTAAATGCTGGACAGTCCCATAATACAGCTGTGACATCATCCAATTGCGATACACATTTGTTTTCTGTCTTTCTGCATAATTTGTGACTGAATGCAGCCCTATAGTAATATTTCATGGCGATACACATCTACGTTTAGAAACACTGACACGTGCCCGGCTATTGATTGTATGGCATAATCATCGTGGTTTGTTGCGCTAGACCAAGTGCATGGTTATAGGTAGCTGACGGGAGAGAAACCTGACTTACTTTGAATATCTTCGGTTGGCTGGTAACATGGATTAACTGACTGAGTGAAACTGGTGCTAAAGTCCTTGAGTTAGGTTACGTTGTATTTGAAGTTCCAGGCTGCTGACTATTGACTCCAGAAGTTAGGATTGGCTAGTCTGTACCTAGCTTCAGTCCAGTAGGCTAGACCCCTCTACACCGGGTGATAGTTGGGACTGGTTCGGACGAGCAGTAGAAAATGACTATATCGTACCACGTGGCCAGTTGAGACTGCCCATAACCTCAGTGAGGCGTTGCTGTCCGTTCCATCTGTCTTTCCTGCGTAGGAGGGGCTAAGGCACTCCGCTGCTGGGCAGCTAGTTGAGCAATCTTTTGTTCCCTACGCCTTCGGCCGTGCCTTATAAGTCATAGAGTTTGGTTCGCCACTGAACAAGATACGTTGTTCACTCCGGACGAGAAACTATTCCCCTATAATAGTGTAGGTCCAGTAGCTGATTCGTGGCACAAGCTCGGTAAAAGTCTCCACTGATCCCCCACATCCGTGGGCTGATCAGAGATGTTAAGCCATGTGGGCCACCAATACTACTACTGGATGTGATCTCCAGACAAGGCCAGGCTGCAACACAGGCCAATACCGTCCCCAGCACCTAGATGCTCTGGTAGGTGATACAACCTAGGTTTGCTGTCTCCTTAGTGGAAGGTATTCCTAGTGGTCGTGGCTCCTCTGTTCCTTCCCTCCAGCACCTGGGTGCTCGGGTAATAGGAAGCAACAGGCGGCCGTCTAATAGGTGTGTACTAGTGTGGAGGGGGGTGGGGCTTCTTAGTCAAGCTAAATTCGGATTTACATAAGTACCGGTTTCTGTCGGTAGTGCACAGTGCAACCTATTCCTAGCAGGCGAAGTAGATGTTATTCTAGAAATAAAAGCGTTAGGATAGAGAACAATGCTGTATTTATTGAGGACCCTATAAATATAGTGACTCGTGCTATCTCCTACCAAGCAGATGGAGTACTGAAGGAAAACTACATTAGCCAGGTGTAGGTGACCTGGTTCTAAGCTGGAGGGAAAGTGAACTAGAAAACTGAATATTTAACTACTCAACTAAAGCTGTCTAATGCAGGTGTCTGGAATAGACAAAAGAAGTTAAAGTTAAAGTATAAATGTATATTCGTGTTAAATGGGTGTCGAAGACTTGTCGTAGAGGTTAGTTGCGATGGCTACTGAAGACTCGAGGTTTCGCTGGAGGCCCCAGCACTAAGGAGTGCTCTGGGTTAACTCAAGATAAGAATACGAATGACCGCTCGAGCCCCGCTACACACGGACTTATATAGTCAGAAGTGTAGCCTGCTGCTGCGGGGTGCGGGAAAGGCGTGTGACGTCCTTCTGCTGTGAGGCTCGCTTGGGATGTGAGAACCCTCTCATCAGCATTCTTGGTTTGTAGATCTTCGGCAGCGCTCGGCCGCGCCCGCAGTGGCTGACAACTTGTCGGCACTCAACACTGGGGGGGGAGCAGTGTGCCCGCTGGTTGCGTAACCTTGTAGCCATGTGTTTGGCTGCCCGGGCAGATTTAAGTGGCTTGCAACACAGTGTATTGGTTTGCAGCAGACAACTTTCCGTAAAGAGCTATGAGTCGTAATCGTGGTTTATTAGTAGTATAAGTGGCATGCGTCAACACTGTTTGTGAACGTCGTTTTCTATGATTTACCATATGTATATTTCTTCTACTAGTACAGTAGTGTGTTATGTAGTACTATCCTTTCGTGAATGTAGACAATGTAACCCTTGAGTAATTCACCAGAATTATACGATGTTCCGAGTTTACTTGTATAACCTCAGCACCTCGATATAAATATACCCTATGAATGACATTTTATACGTTAAAGAACCTTTTCAAAAGATATTTCTGCATTTACTACAACTTTGCGACCCAATTAAAAATATTTTGGACGTTCATTTTACATATTTTACTGCATAAACACCGTAATCTTTATAGCCCTCCTCACTATCACTTTTCTTGTTATATGCTGTAAACTACGTGAATTCTCATATATAATATTTCCAGGTATTATTTTCCAGATTTTTTGGAAAAGCCCCTATTGTTAACAGTTATCACGCCCAGATTTTCACAGGTGGGAATCATGTCAGGCGATGCTGCTGGTCCGCAGATTTTCCCAGGAATCTCCTTGTTCCATGCCCTGCCACAGCGCTGTTCCATACTCATCTCGCTTCACACCTTCAGAGTGGCGTTCCAGACCACGCTGTTGAGAGCTGCTACATCTCTCCACTCTACATTCACTGTGCATTCGGTAGCGTCTCCCTTCTGTTTGCCTACTCACTTCTACGTTCTCAGCTAAGTCAACTCTGTAATTAGTTAGTTCATTGCAATTTGCGTTAATATAGCAAGAAGGGAGAACACTCAAGGGGATACGACGGAAAATGAGAACAAGCAACCCGGGAATTCTTTAAATACAAAACACATTTATTAACACAAATAGTTGCAGCACTCTAATCCTTAAGCATGATCTTTACTCTAGAAGTGAATGAATTTAATGATACTTTACAGTGACCTGCCTATCCTTGTCAGTGAATAATTATTTACTGATTAAGTCTGGATGACGGGGTCTCAATAGGTAGCCTTCCACCCTACTGCCAAGCCAGATAATTCTCACCACAGAAGACATTCAAATAGTTGGCTATCAGCTCCTCAAGGCCGGAATGAGAGTTATACCTTTGTCTTCAGCCTCGCTGAACCTCGGCTTCATCGGCTCCGACAACTATACATAGTGCTTCTCAAATCTGCTGGGCGTGACTGGGGGGGGGGGGGGGCACGTCGCGGCTCCAGTATTCATACCCCTCGGCTGAGTGGGTCAGGTTCTTCTGTTTATTAAATATTGTGGGTGGCCCGCTCTGGCCACCGCACTCTGTTGTTTGTAAGATAATGTGTGCAGCCCGACTCTGGTCGCTACAATGCGCAGTGTTCAGAATTATGTAGTTTGTTTTCTATATAGGCCTAAGTACAAATTTTCTGGTGGGGAATTCTGAGAACTCCTCGTCCACTCCCTTCCTGAACTTTCCAACCTCCTTCACAGACCTCACAAGCATGGACTGCCTACCCCACTCCATTCTCCTCCACACCCTCTGAAGCTTCTCACTGTTGTTTCCTCTCCCTCTAAACACCCCCTTATTTAGGCAGGATTTATAACAACCTGTCACGTCCATCCATCAAACGTTTGTCCGTCTCTCAGCCGAACAATTTACAACCAAACTTTGTCCATCCGTTGTAAGTTCATTGCTGCAAACTAATAAAAACAAAACTGTTTACAAATAGGAAATAAATGCTCCATAAAAATTGGAAATTTTTTTGCAGTATTGTGTTTCTAAGTACCCAAACCAATCATACACTGATGTAACGGCAATGAATCAATGTAAACATTTTTTAAATAGCATATAAGCATGATCTTATTATTTTTACTATTGCGCAAAAAAGTTTGTGTTTCCAAATGTAACTATCTTCAGGAAAATTGTAACTTAATTAAATTTTTCAGTTACATAAACACACACATGAAAGTAAAAGACAGCCAAAACAAAACATTGCACAAGCTACAACCTTGTAAAGAACTCGGGATGAACGAGTAGCAAAATGTGCAAGTTTAGAAGGCTGTAATTTCATCTGTTCGTCCGTCAAAAGTTAAAGCTTGCCAAGGTTTTGACAGACTGATGGCTAGAATTAATGACCACCTCTGATTGGTTGTTGATCACATGATTAACGGACGGATGACGAACACAATGGGTCATTGTAAATCCTGCCTTAGCTTGCAGTGTAGCCCTCCCCATCCTCTCTCTTATTCACCATGCTGTACATCCTGACTAGTCGTTCAACTTTTGTTCTTCAATGAGCTCCACCCCATTTCTTTCATCATCACTGATGATGGCCTATAGTTTTTTGATATTCTAATAAAATTCTACTCTACAATATGTACTGTATTCCAACATTTTTTTCATTTCTATTTTGTATTTCGTGCACTCTAAATACACTACTTGTAGTCTGAGACGTCTGTTGATATTATTATTATTAATTTTTTTTTTCAAAGTACGAGTTCAGTGCAACATCGCGACTCAACAGGTTATTTTGGAAGTGGTAAATTACATAAATAGGACTAAATGCAGGGCAACGAGACATAAGCAAAATGTGTGTTAAAAATTTACTTTTATATATGATTTCTATTAGTATTACTTATGCATGTTGACATAATGTACTGTATACCGACTTTGTATGCCTGGGCGAGTAGAGTTGACTTAATAGTTTTTTGTTAATACTTTGTTGTTCAATGATCGGGGCATTTAATTTTCGGCTATTCTACAGAAATTTTTGTTTTATTGATGCAGATTAAATTAAATTTAGAGTTTGGCAAAAACTGATTTTTTTAGCATTATTAACATAGGAATTTGGTCGGAACCACAGAAAATGCTCATTGGACACGGACTTTCAGTTTAAGCTGGTCTGAGTTTCGACTATAATTTTTCTGTATCTTATAATTTTTAAATTGTTCAATTAAAAACAAACTGTCTGATATAGTGATTGTATTTCAATGGTGCTGGGTTTTTTCAGAATGAGCAATTGTGAATTTGTTCAGGAAATTATTGTTATAATAAGCACACTTCCCAAGTGTTTCTTTTAGTTATTACTGTAGTTATTTCTGAATTAAACTCGTATATACACTATGTTATTAATTCTAGTTTGTATATGTTTTGTTTTCTTTCTATTGCATTAAGCTACACATGTTAAAGAGAATATAGTTCCTGGGTCGGCAGTTGAATGGTAAAATGGACTATGCAAATGCAATGCACTGTTACATTGTTTCAGATGATGATGCCGCAGGAAGGACAGACAGTGCCCACATGCACTGAAGAGGCGACAATCATGGAGATACACAACATTCTCTGCAACTTTGTCAACCAGAACCCCAAGGCATGGGCTCCCATCATATCCAAATGGTCTCTGGGGTTACTGGGTATGTGCATAGCACATTAGTGTTTTACATGGTTTAAATATATATATATAAAATGATGTTTGGTTGAATTGCACCCTATTGCAAGCAGGAAAGATAGAAAATGCATAAACAGGAGATGAAAAGTAACAGATTAGATGCTCTTGGCATGTGTGAAATGAGATGGGGAGATAGAAAGTGGAGATTATAAGCTTTTCTACTGAGGAGAAGATAAGAGTGGTGGAAATGGTGTGGGAATACTGATAGGGCAAAAACTGAAAACTAAGAAGGTGCAATATATTGGTGGAAGATTGATAATGATACGGCTGCAGGGTAGTTCGAAAGATGTGATATTAATACAGGTATATATGCCAACTAGCCAGCATAGAGATGAAGAGGTGGAAGAATACTATGTAAAGATTAAAGAACTTATTGAGAAAGAGAATAAAAATGCCTTTATCATTATTATGGGGGACTGGAATGCAGTGGTGGGTGAAGGAAAATAAGAAGATATAGTGGAAAAATTTGGATTAGGGGTAAGAAATGTGAGGGGTGAAAGGCTAATTAACTTTTGCAGAGAAAAGTCACAAGTGGTAGGCAACACCCTATTTGAAAATCATAAAAGGAGATGGTATACATGGGTCTCTGGTTTGACTAGAGAAAGGTACCTGATGTACTACATCCTGAATCAAAAAAGGTATAGGAACTACCTGAAGAATTTCAAAGCTTACTCAGGAGGAGACGTAAATTCAGATCACAATCTCGTAGTAGGAGAAATACAAGTAAATAGAAGAAAGTGGAGAGAGGTAAAGCAAGCAAAAGATTAAACTTAGAGACACTCAAGGAGGCAAGTAACGCTTCGGAGCTGGAAGACGGGTTTATGGAAAAATGCCAAAGAGGCCAGAGATGAAGAATGTATAAATGAAAAATGGATAAAGTGGCGGAAGGACTCATGACATCTGCCTAAGAAGTTCTAGGAATTAGAGAGTCCAAAAGTATCAGGAAAGAATAGATAACGGAAAACATGTTGAAAAAGATAACGGAGAAAGTGGAAGAATATGGGAAATGACGAAGGAAGAAAGAGGAATATGAAACTGGATAATGAATTAAGAAGAGAAACTGAACAAGCAGGAGAAAGATGGATGAAAGAAAAATGTGAGGAAATAGAGAAAATGGAGAAAGAGGTAAAGTATGAAATGATGTACAGAATGGCTAGTGAGATAGCCTTTGAAGGACGTATAAAATGGAAATAGAAAAGGTGTATGGCACATTAGCCAAAGAACCACACGAGGTGTTGACTAGATGGTAAGAATATATAGAATGTCTTTATAAGGCAGATCAGACCAAGTGAAAGTATGATTGAAGAGCAGGCACAGGTGCCAGAGGATAGAAAGGGGTACGGCATCTTGGAAGCAGAAGTAGAAAAGACACTGAAGGAGATGAAGAATCAAAAGGCATGTGGAATCAATAATTTGCCAGCAGAAGTGTTGAAGAGTTTAGGAAACAGGGGAAGGAGGGAGATAGGCTACCTATGTAATGAGATATATGACAGGGGAATGGTCGGATGACTTTCTCGCAATGGTAATGATACCAATTGAAAAAGAAAAGAATATCAATAAATGTGATGAGCATAGGACTATTAGTCTAATTTCTCATACAGCTAAAATAGTGTTAAGAGAGTTGAATAGAAGGCTATATGGGATGTTAGATAGATGGATTGGAGAGGAACAGTTTAGATTTAGAAGTGGAAAAGGAACAAGAGATGCTATAGGCCTGTTAAGAATCATAGGGAATAGATATATTGAGAAAGGTAGAGAAATTTATGCTGTCTTTATTGACTTGGAAAAAGCTTTCGACAGAGTACAATGGAAGAAGCTGATGGGCATCTCGAAGAAGAAAGGAGTAGATTGGAAGGATAGAAGACTGTTACAGAATCTATATTTACAACAGAAAGTAAGAATAAGGATTGGAACTGAAATGTTGGAAGAAAGCAGCATTGGGAGGGCGCTAGACAAGGCCGTTGCCTTTCTCCCTTGTTGTTCAATTTATACTTGGAGGAGATTATTGGGAAATGCTTATATGGAAGAAGAGGAGTACGTATTGGCGGGAAGAGAATAGAATGTATAAGATTTGTCGATGATATGGTTTTATTGGCAGAAATTTAAAGAACTATTACTAAAACGCTAAAAAATCTGAATGAAACTTGTGAGGAGTATGGTATTTAGTAAAGGAAGTAAACCGGCAAATATTGAGAAGGGACGAGTTAATATCAGCCAAGTAAGAGCATTCAAATATCTAGGAAGTACGATAACTGAGGACTTGAAATGTCATCAGGAGGTGAAGACTCGTATTGCGGTAGCGAAGGAAGCGTTCAATAGGAAGAGGAGATTGAAGAGTGAGTAATGAAGAAGTGCTGGAAAGAGTTGATAAGAAGAGAAAACTGCTGAAAGTCATAAGAGAAAGGAAGAACTGTATGGGACACTCGTTGAGACGGGAGTGCTTGCTAACAGACGCTTTGGAAAGAATAATTTGTGGAAAAAGATTGAAAGTAAGGAGAAGATACAAGTTGATAGATGACATCAAGGGAAGAGGAAAGTATATGGACCTGAAGAGGTTGGCAGAAGACAGGAGAGCATAAAGCGATACCATGTGAAAACCTGCCTCGGGGCAGAACACAAATGATGGAATTGTTCAGGTCACATGTTTAAAAAATATCTCACTAATAAATTTAGAATATGACAAATTTGTGTGGTTCTTTTAAAGAGAAAAATAATCCTTTGTAAGTTCTGTGTGGCAAACCAGTCTGTTTGTTACTATCACATGTCTCGTGATAACACTTCCTCATCCCAACAAAAAGGTATCACTGTACTATTTTATTTACTATATGTATCACAGTTACTTAAACTTCTACTTTGGTCATGTTTCTTGTTTTTATGTATTGTGTTGTTACAGTAGGAACTTTATTTCCACTATGTATTCTCCTAGCAAAGGGTTATCCACCCATTTTGTGATTAGGATAGTGCAATAATTTCCAGTGGATTTCAACCATTTTTAAGAGTTAATGTAATCCATCTCCTTTACTTCTCCAAGTCAGTTGTGCTAGCTTGCATTATAAAATACATGATAGTCATGTAACATCAGAGAATTCCGGTTTGATGACAGTGTCATTTGTGCAGACTTGCAGACTAAAACTATGAGAGTAGTGTGGCAGTTATTCAAGTTATTTGGGGAGTATTGTTTGAGTATTTCATTTGCGTTGTCTACACTCTGCGTCTTTCATTTTTAAGACAGTCTGATATGTTCTACACTGTATTTATGTCTTCAGAATGAACATTAAAAAACTTAAATGTACAGGATTTTTTTTGGGATGGCATTAACTGGGTTCAGACTACGTGTTTAGACTCTGTCAAGCATGAATTTTTACTGATCATGTCCGTCGCATTTTGCAGTCATCTCCACTCTATCCATGTTGAGACTGCCTTAGTTATTACTGTGCCAATTTTCACATTTTTATTTTCACTGTACCTATCCATTTCCTAGAATATTTCTTTCGTAACAAAGAACCAGGTGTCTGTGGCAAATTCCCTTGTGCTTACGTGGTTAACACTGTCATGTCTTGAATGTAAGTCAGTACTACTTTTATCTGGAAATTTTGTGCCCTAAATTGAGACTTGACTTGTATGCTCACTTCAAACTGCACTCTTGTGTGACCAATAATTGTGATGGTGCATAAGATAACACACAACAAAACATTGAAAAAGAGAAATTGTCATTGAAGAAGGTGAAATTATGTAACAATAATGATTGATAGAATCTGTTAAAACCCTGTAATTCAAATGTGGTATCTTATTTTTATGTATTTACTTGGGAAATAATACGAGTGAACTGAAGTGATGATTTTTTACGTGCTTTAAAATTTTCATGTGACATTGAGTATGATTTATTAAAAATAAATACCTATAGTTTAACTATGTATTCCAAACTTTATAACATTCTGAACATTAAGTCTCAGCTTAAAGCAGCTCTTATATTCGGGATCGTAAGCCTACAGTATTTATATTGGTTATTTAGAGGCCTTTGTACATATTTATTGCAGCTAGCACATTATTTTTAACTGTTGCTAGCTGAAATAATTTTGGAATATTATAGCAACAGGCAAGGTTGAAGAAGGCTATCACACAGCTATCAAACATACTTATTTCTGGAGAAGTGTTTGCTGCTACAAATTTCTTTATGATTTTGTCTTGTGCCACAATAAAATGTACAACTTTACTGTGTAACAAATAGTCCAACATAAAATGCATCACTGTAGCCATGGAATACATAATCTCTATTTTGATGTCCAGGTTCTGTGGTGGTTCCATATTACAGGCCTTGTCAGCTTCTTTTCTGAATCGTGATTTCTTCAATCCACTTATTCATTCTGTGGTCACTCTGCTTCTGAAGAGACGTTCATCTATGGTCCCACCATTTTGGTAGGATATTTAGAGTAAACCCCATTTTTTACACTTTACTGGTTTTTACACATTTTTTTTGGCCCTATTTACTGTTCTTGCAACATAAATTTCCCTTGTTTTACAATTTACTGCATTTTGCAACACTTTTTCCTAATCCCTTGAGAAGTGAGAAAAAAAGAAATTTTACTGTATTGTTTGTATGAAGTTGAGGTGATTAGAGGTAATCTAGGTTCCTCTTACTCTGGCATATGACATGTAGGAGATGTAATGTGAGGTGTGTGGGCACAGGGGAGCTGTCGAGCCGGTACTCCGCCATCAACCATGCGTGCTCGGGCCCAAGCGATCTGAATGACGACCTGCAGCTGTGGATGGCTTGCAGAGCCACTCGCACCCTCATCGACATCACCACGCAGTGCTTCTCTTGCCTCATGCACTGGGACACCGACACCTGCATCAGCACGCTACTCGGTGAGCCAATAGCTTCTTTTTCTAACCCAGCTTGTGGCATCTCAGAGGCAGCATATGTTAGAGAGTATGTGCCAGCTGTGCATTAACTATTTCTGTGTCACACCACCAAACTGCTGTTGTGCCGATAGTACTGTCAGAAACACACAGTAGTTTCTTGAGACAAAATACCGATGCATAACGCCTATTCAACGATGAGTAACCAACTTCAACTCATCAGTGCACATGCCTTTGCTGCTCGATTCAACGAAGTTTAAGTGTTGCCGCACATTACGAGTTGTCAGGAATTGTACTGTCTACGCAAAGCAAAGGACGGGCGCTCCAATACCAGATTGTATTATTCACCGGCCAAGCCACCAAAGTTATACATCAACATCATCCAAGTACTCCAGTGTGCCGCCAGATAGCCCTACTAGTATGATTGCAGAGACATGAACCTGGATCCATTGCCGGCCTCTGACGTCACACACCAAGAGTATCTATACCACGTCTACCCCCTCTCCAACTCCAGCCAGGGTGTGCCAGCCAGAGTATAAATAGTGAATCGTTACCCTTGTAACACCAGTCTGGCCCGTTTCTTTACTGCAAGTTCGTGCCGAAGGAACCATTAGCTCCCTAGTTCTCACCACACTCTTTTTGCCAAGGATCATCTCCAACTACCTTGTCTTCACCGCATTCTTTGCAGAAGACTCCTACATGCACCTTGCCCTTCTTCACCACATTCTGTGCCGAAGACTCCTGCCATCTTCGTCTGCATTGTCAAACATAGTAGAGTAGTCCAGTTTAAGTTAGTATCATAATGCTCGTCTAACAACCCATTGTTAGCCTAGGAACAGGCGGCCTTCACCTGTCTCAGCATAGGTCAGCTTCCGTAAGCTCCTTCGGACGTTAGGTGGTAGTGCGACACCACACTGTTAATTTCCTTCATTGGAATACACAGATATTTAGCCAACTGGAGGGTATCTTTCCTGTAGTGTAATACCTCTCACAGTAGACATCAGGCCCGTCTGACGGACAGCAGGTGACTGAGAGATTTATTCAGAACTGCCGTTAGAGTACCCACATGCATTCTGGATGGCACCCTTTCTATGCGTCACGGTGTACGGAACAGTAGAGCCCCAACACTTGGTATTGGGTCTCCTGAGGTCAGCTTTCCTGCTTGGTGCTTACCCTCTCCACCATGCTCCTAGAGCCGGAAGGGGTATTCCCCGAGTTTGGAAGACTGGTCCTCCCGAGACACTCGCCCCCATACTGGAACTGTCCGCCAGTGAGACCTGACTCAGTATTCACTGCGCTCCTTGCGCTGAGTACTGTGATAGGGATACCACACTCTGTTGGCAGACACAGTACGTGGTTTTACACCCATATAGGACAACACTTCACCTGCTTCACTCCTGCAGCCTTGATTGTAGTGATTCTGTCCTCATACCCTACTCCTGTCGGAGTGGTGTCGAGGGTTAAACAGGTATATGCTGCCTCCGGGCATCAGCAGAAACTTAACCCCATCCTCGTTGCACAGGCGCACCTCCCGCCACGGGAGCGGGCTCAAGTGATTCAACACTCTTCACAGCACCCGTCCACCTCAGCGAGGAAACACACCCAGTGTTTGCTGCCTATTTTAGTGGACACGACAAATCCCATGAGATCGCTAACGCATGCTTTTGGGGGATTCACATAGAGCCAACACCAGTGACTGCACACCCTAGAGAACACATGCCCACCAGTCCACCAAATTCTAGTTAACACATGACAGAACCGCCACCGGTCAGGCAGCCTCCACAGGCAGGTTATGCATCGCCCATGTGTACCTGCTAGAGCAAACCCACCGAAGCGCAAAGTGGTACTCACAGTATCAAACTCCGTGCCCTGCTGCAAAGCTACCAGGCCCATGCTATATACCGGATATACTCTTGTGCCATGTAGGGACTAGAGTCCTAAACACCAACCCTCAGGCGCGACTGACTTAGCACCGACCAAAACACTTTTACATGGTGACGTCCCTCTTACTAGCCACAAGGCATCATGCATCTGTACATAAGTGGGTGTGAAATTATATACACAACACCAAAAAGAACATGTATATTGGTGTTGCGTGTATCTGACAGATATTTAAAAGATGTACTTTAAAGTGAAAATAACTTTACTATTAAGTACTATATACCGACGCTTGACACCCTGTCGACTATGAGACACTACTTTAGGTGGAGGTAGATTTTGTCGGGTGTTAAATCTGGCACACAATATTCGGGTGGGGGTTCTTTCAGTGATTCAGTACCTCCGTGGTACTGGGGCCTTCCTAATGTAGAGCACTGGCCTGGTAGCTTTCCGGCAGGACACTAAGTCAGGTTCTACCAATGCGATCTTTTGGTTCAGGTTCTGTGGCTTGGGCTGTATACCTGGATGATTGACGTTACTTGTGCCAGGACAAGGTGTTGGTGGACCGACTGGACGTGTAGAAGCTGCTGGCACTTGAATGTGCTGATAGCTATGTGTTGGTGGGGACAAAGCAACAGGCTTGAGGTATTCGATGGAAGCTGTTGGGTGCTGGTCAGGCTTGCTGAGGTACTCTGTGAGCCATGTGTGTACCTCCTGATTTAGTGTGTTGGTGCCTGGAACTGATCCCTCTGTATCTCAGGCGTGACTGGAATGAGTAGGTGTGGCAGGGCTCGGCTGCCGACGGGGCGGACACCCTATTCCAGCACTCAGCGCAAAGGTGCGGTGAGTATTGAAAGTAAGGCCTCGCTGTCTGCAGTCCCTACACGTGGGTATTGACTCCGCCTGTGTCGTCCCAGTTCAGGGAACATCCGCTCTGGCACAAGGGTGCGGTGGAAAGGACGAGCACCAAACCGACATGCTGGTCTGCAAGCCGTGTACCTGTGATTGGGCTCCGCTGTTCTACCTACCGGAGCATGTAGAAAGGTTAGCCATAGCTAGTGCGTGTGGGTTGCAATGTGTGTATTGCCTTGTCAAGATATTGTTCTTGGGATCACCTGCGTTTCTTTCAATGGTGAGGTCAACTAGGATGGGTACAAAGTCTACAGGACTGAGGTATTTGGGGATAAGTTTTGACGCAATGTTTATTCCTTGTAACGGGAAGCAAACGTGGTGACACACTACCTCCTACACTATCAAGAGCTGTACGGGAAGCTGAACTACACAGGTCAACCAAAGGAGCTTGTTTCTAGGCTAAAAATGGGACGGGGTATTGTAGCACTGTGAGAACATCTGAAAACTATAACTGACTTCCTACACCATTGTTGCCCAGAAGGGACCGCTGTGTCTATTGGGTATAGACGACTTGGCGATAGATGGGCTGGCACAATGATTGGATGTCTAAGCAGGGCTTGATAGGATAAGTCCCAACAATAAGGCTTAAGGAAAGGCGATCCTTCTGGCACAAATGTGCAGTGAAGTCAGGAAATTATAGCGAGCAATGAAGTTGACGAGATCTTTGGCAGCTGGCACAGTGATGACTGTCAGGGTGGTCCGTTTCGGCAGCGAGTGCAGTGGAAGACTGAAGACTGCTCTTGAGTCAAAATTTGGTTCTCCTTTTATACTAATCCGGATGGCTGCCTGGGCATTCATTTGCTGGTGTCTTGTGGGTGAGGGGTGATTGCTGAGCGGGGGTGGCGGAAATGCATAGCTCTCTGGTGTGATGTCACTGGCTGGCTGGGAGAATGGAAGAGACAAGCGACGAACCATTCCAGAGGTGCCATCTAGCGGTGGTTGGGAGTACTCGTCTTGGCGTGCATAGCTTCAGTGGACCGGTGAATAATACAATCTCCGTTGTCTGGAACATCCATTCTTGAGGGCAGACAGTAAAATCTTTTAATGTTTCGTGGACAACTGCAATGCAAACTTCGTAGGAATCAAATGCAAGGCTATGCTATGCTGATGAGATGAAGTCATCTAATCACCATTGTTGAAAACGCGTCATGCGTCAGTACTGATATTTTTCTGTAGCTGAACTCGGCACATCTATATACAAAAATATGTACTTTTAAAAGTTGTTATACTTCCTTTTGACAGAAATGTAACAAAGGTATACAGTATTTAACTATGATAAATAATTTTTTTTATCAAATTGTAGATTTATTGGAAAACTAGATGCAAATACAAAATTGTTGCATTACATCCAATATGAATTTGACAGTGCTTTGGAAGAATTTTGATACAAAACACACTAAGGGACTTGGAATTTTATACTTAATACTATAAAAATACTTCCTATTGAACAAATATTACATCTGCCAAGTATTTGAAAGGTGTACTTTAAAGTGAAAAGCACTTAAAAGTGACACGCGATAGCCTTAGGGGCAGGAACTCATTGGTGTCTACTAGGTTTTTAATTTATGTCAGGCCTGACACAGAGGCTCAGGGGGCAGACATTAATGAGGCAAGGTCTGCACTTGGCCTGATTGTGCCTTTTAATAGAGTCGGGCGGGTAGGCCGCCTGCTCGGCTCGAAGTCTAGCTGAGCTAGATTGGGCGTACGGTTGTTTGACTTTGGCGAGGCCACTGGCTTACCTCGGACATGCCTCATTGCTGTGGATCTTGCAGTCATCAGTATAGGTCCTGGTTGGGGTTTCTCAACCCATCTGACTGATGGTGACGGCATCTGCTGGTTTTGACTCGGGCAAGTGGCTGGCTCCACAGAGTCAAGCAAGCATCAGGCCCACTGCCTGTGGCTGACTGGGCTAGTCGGATGTTGTCTGCTGGTTTGACGCCCAGTACCAGGGGCAGGCTCAGGTGGAGGTACTGGACGATGGGATGAGCAGCTCCGGGGGTTTTCACTAAGGGGCCAAACAAGTTGCGGAGTGGAACTACGAGGTGTGGCCTCACCAGTGGGCAGGCAGCGTGAGCTCGTTCCCAGGGGGTCAAATAGCTGAAGACTGGAGAAGGTTGGTTAAGCAGTGCTTGTTTCTCTGCGAGTATAGCAGCTGCCTTCCTGTTGCTACACTTACTTTCCCTTCTGCGAGTGAACAGCATTTACAAGGAGGAAATGTACTACAATAGTTCATGTCTGCATTGGGGTGGCAGACAACAATACCCCTAGCTAAGTGTAGTCCAGAATAGGTAGATCCCTACTTGTCAGGCCCGGCACTCCTTGTGGTGGGTCTATACGCGGTGGTTGGAGTTGATTAACTAACAAGGGTGATCTAGCCTCTTCGTAATGTATCTTTGCTAGTGGTCAGGGCTTTACGATATGTGCGCACCAGGTACCTTTGCATGCCTGGTCCGCTGTATGGGTGGCCGTCTAATGTGTGGTGTTTTGGGTGACGTATGTCAAGTCCTTTTAGGGGAGGCCACAGTACTACTCTAGATTCAGCAGACCAGTTCTCAAACCGCAGTTTCCTGCCTCGCCTTGTGAAGTGACACTGACTGGAAAGCATTATGTACCGTTCATTCAAAAAGGAACAGACTGCGGTTAGACTAGAGCGTGTTTTATTCCATCCAGTATTGAACACAGTGATTCGTATTCTCCTGCTGTAAATCAATGAACTTATGGAAAGTGAAAACAAAAGACAGGTGAAAGGGCCTGTTAACTTGGAAAATCCTGTCTGAAGAACGTGCTTGAAGATCAAGGGCAATGAATTAGGTAGCCATCAGAACAACTGTACCCTGACTGTAACTGTGTATTCATGAAGCGTCGTAAAGGGGAATATAGGGTGTATGGGTTGACTGCAAATGTCAAGTATTAAGGGGAACGACGACTCTTCGGAGTTCCAGTGTAAGAAGTCTGGCATGGTCTTAGGTGATAGCTCGGCATTTCCTCATGAAGTGTAGGAGAGCAGATATAGCAGAGAGCCATAGCATGACTGATGCTAAGGCGTGCTGCTGGTATAAATTGTTTTTCTGCAGCGGTGCAGGACCCTTCATTCTCCTGGGGTAGGGGGTGTCGTGGTTTAAATTCAGTAACGAAAGCCTCTTGTATACAAAGTTCTCAGTAAATTGTCGTGTTTTTCCTTGTAATGAGATGGGGAATTTAATGATATTTGTATGCTTAACATACCATATAATAAATATTTGTTAATTGGTATTGCAATATAGTGTCAAGTCTACTTGTAGAATTAAGTATTGCTGGTAATAAGAATTTCTTTTTTTCCAATAGGCTAAATCTGAGAATGTGATGCGCTACGAGCACTGTTGGTTTCATTCACAAGTCTCAGCCTCTGATGCTCTCCCGTAGCACATTGCTGCGCCGAGCACTGTCCCTCATTGCACCTCTGTGCCTCTCCATTCTACAAACAGAGAGAAGCTCCTTGCAGCCTGAGAGGCCGGCAATCCACATGAAGCCACGCTTCAGTCGAGTGGGTGGACCCACCTCCTCGCTTGCCTTGCCCTGGCAGGCAGGCACTACACGTGCATGCTTGCTGCACAAGGGAGGTTCCCCCTCCATGCAGCCCGCCCCACCCACCCTTCACTCACCACATATCTCTCAACAGTATATGCTGTATTTTCATGCACGGCCTCCAGAGGCATTTCGCATGAGAGCAACTTTAACTCCCGCTGTCTCACTACACTGCCTGCATAAATTTACTTTCAGCAGCATCTTTATCATCTAGTTCATTTTGCAGTCATAGCTGTTAACTTGTATTTTCTCAAACACATTGGAAAGAAACTTTTGCTGTAAACAGCTTGGCAAACTTGGTCCCTCATCCATCAGATGTTAGTGGGCACAGGTCGGAGTTATGTTTTGTACAATCCGTCAGGCAGAATAAAACATATATCTACCAGGTACCTCTTTGCGGTCCGGTCATTCTCTTTTGCTTTACGCCTTCCTTATCAACTTTGCCTTCAGGGTGCATATCCCTTAACTACTTCCAGGTACACGTATGATCTTCACGTTAGAGAAACGAACCACGCCCCCACTGAAGGTCACTCCCGCCTCTTGTCAATGGTTTGTGTCTAGTGCTGGCTGATCACATCGCCCTATAGCGCCATGGAAGGCAAGGGGGGAGAGAACCTTTCTCTGAAGCTTCTGAGGCACGAGGAGAACAAAGACATTAGGTCACTATGGCTTTCAGGCTACAAGCTGGTCATGCCGCTTACTGAGTGCCTTAGAGGCCTTGCGTGGGGAATGCTGTGAGTCCAGAGGGGAAGTTGAGGTCAGTTGCTGGTTACACTGCTCACTCAACTCCTCGAGGAGGATCAGGGGGCCCTCTCCCCAAGTTGCTATAGACCCGAGCACCATTAATTGTGAGGCATACTTTGCGACGCCAATCGTTTGATAGGACTCCAGCAGAAGTCAACCCCAAGGCACTGATTCCAGGAAGAGTAGGTTCCTTCCTGCACTGACCATGCCAGATCCTGTCTTCCCCTGCGCTGCTACATTATTATACTTATCTCCACAATTGTGCCTGCGCCTACAGGACACCCACTAAATCCTCTAAAGATCGCAATTCTTTTACTCTTCTTTTGTTTTATCTCCTAGAGTAATGTAACATCACAACTTTGAATAACCTTGTACCCATAGCTATTCCTAAATGCTCCATTACCGGGTGGGCCGAAAAAAGGGAGACAACATCTTCTGTGCCCAAGCCACGCACTCTGGTGGGGCAGAGCCAGATGCCCCTGGACTCTGCGTGCAAGAACGAGAGGAGGCAGCCATCTTATGGCATGCTGCATGCATCCCTGCTGCAATCTGAAACTTGATGCCCGCACCACCTCCATCCCGAGACACTTGGTATGTGGTACGAAGGCATGTAATATCACTACCTATGACACCCCTAAAAGGCCATTCCAAAGTGTCTCACAACCTATTGGTGCGACTATAGTTAGACAGCTGAACTTGGACGTCACTAGCCCAGCAATTCGTCAGCCTATCAGTCCCGCCCCCGCAGAATACATCACCATCAGGACACATTTCAAGACGGCCCTTCGCCCGGCCCAACCAGTAAGATAAATTCCTCCTTAAGGTGACTCAGATTCCCTAGTCACTAGAAGGATTCTGAACCAGTGCACTATTACCACGTTGCCCAACTCTCATCAAGTCAATATTGTCATTTTTAAGATTTTTGTAATTATCACAAATACATACCTATATATACAAACCTTATTACTAAAGCTACAAAACTTCAAGCCCCTTGAGGTTAATTTATTAAAGAGGTTTCACTGTATTGGCAAATCATGAGCAAACAAAAAGACAAAAATCTGTCCCTCTCAACCTCCACAGATTTTTTTTATACTCACCTATTGCCAGTGGGACTGCGATGGTGCAGTGGCTAAAGCCAAACAAGGCGAACCGGGTTCGTTTCCCGGCAAGTTCACATTTGATTTTTCGTATGTGGGAATTGTGCCGGATGATTTCAATTGTCTGTGGTTTTCTTGGGGATCTCCCATTTCCCCACCCTTGCATTCTGCCACTGTTTAGTATTCACCTCGCTTCACCCTCATGAGCTCTCAAGACCCTGATGTGAAGAGCTGTTCAAATCACTCCACTCCACATCATTATCAGAGACAATCTTTTACAGTTTATGGTGCCCTGAGAGCAGGAGCATTAATCTGTATGTTATTATAAATAGCAGCCAGTTTACTAATCCCACTGTTCATGCAGAGAGATGTGAAATATGTAATTATTGTAATAGAAAAATAGGAGCGATAACATTTTTTTTTTTTTGTTACCGTTAGGGTGTGTAGACTCTTTATTGGGGACCTGTCCAATTGTAAATTTTCCTCTTTGTGACGTTTCCATCCCATGAGCATTTACATTCATAATAAATGTTAGTGTTGTAAGTCAGTGTTACCAAAATATTTACATTTTATTTTGACGAAAACTTATATTTAAATGTTATTCAGGTTTGTAAAATAGGAACATAAAATGTGTCTTTGCAAGAGAACTAAATCAGTACAATATAATATGCAAAATATTATGATATGACACATTTACAATATAAACACTCAGTTCCTTATGTATTATTTATATTTTACTAAATGGATATGGTAGGAAATTTTTTTCTTAGCAATTTGATTACTGTATGTAGTGGTGTACCATTCTAAATGCCAATCATTTCCACAGGGTGAACCATGAGAAAATACAGCACTGGAATTCACTCCATTCACTGGAATGTTAAAAAAAAATTAGCTGTGGTGTGTTGCAGACACAAGTGTGGAGCACAGCCCTCACTTTGACTGGGTGGTGGCTCACGTGGGGGGTTGCTTCCCGCAGACAGTCATCACGAAGGTGTTGTCTTGCGGCCTGAAGGACTTCAGCCAGCACGCCTCCGCAGAGCAAGGGGCCAAGGTGCGCATACCCTCTCATGACGGCAGCAACACAACCCGCTTCCTTTCCCACAGAGGAGTTCCCTTTCACTTTATAGACAATTCACGAGTACTACCAACTTTTCGGAAGCCCTGCAGAAGTTATACTTCCAGGATATTCCTCCGCCTCATGCAAGTAAAGGGAAAATTTCACCAAAGGGACAACGAATCACATTCATGTGTACTTAGTGTAGTAATATGTTGGATTAGAACTATTTCTTAACAGGCATTACCAACACTCAAATTTACTCACTTTTTTATTCATATGAATCATAAATGAAATAGTATAATTTGTAGAATATACATAAGTAAAATTTAAATTTAACTAAATATAAGGTATTTTTATGTTAACACAAGTATAAAACGCTTGTGATATGTAATATAATTAGGAAACATGTTAGTTAAGGTTGCAAGTAAGCCGCTAAGTTACCAAAAATATATAAAAGGACAGGAACTCAAATACTCACAGTGTAGTACACTTGTCGACAGGTACATACACACACACACACAAAGCAGTAGGACACATTTTCTACGCAGTTGCACAATTGTGATGTTTCGCTGACTAAGCCATCTTCATCAGGTGGGAGTTGTAGGAGACTGCAGTATGGTGGAAGGGCCCTGTTAGTAGTAAACCTAGCGGCCGGGTGATGAACTAGGGTGGGGCAGGAAAATTGAAAAATTGCAGGTATAGCTGATGAGTGTGGTTAGGAGCTGTAATTTATCTTATGTTGAGGCCTGGTGGCTGCCTGGATTTTGTTATAAATTGGTTAGCTAATTCCCAGCATCTTGAGTTCTGAGCTATTGCTTGAAGGTGATAGGGCTCTCACAACTCTGGTGCTGTAGCAGGAATCAAAATCTTTGTTGTCTGATGCTGTATGTGCTTAAACTGGTTTGTCTTGTGAACAGCTGTGGGCCTGCTCTGTAGCCATTCATTCTCTGCCTGAGTGTGTTAGTGGTGAGGCCGATGTAGTCTTCACTATATGCTAGATGGGACAAACCCAGATTTTGGAACCGAACTAGAACTTAACCCAGAATATTTTTATCTAACCGAACCTGAACAGAACCTTTAAATTTGTACAAGAACTGAACTATGCTATAGTTTTTCGAACTCGAACTGGGCTCAAACCAAACTTTAAAAAATGTCTTATCATCGTACATATGCCTTCATAGTTCAGCCCTAAATTGGTGTGTGTCTATATATATATATATGGGCAAGTCTACACATTGTACTAGAGGTAGGACACTGGGAACTCCAAGACATTGACAGAGACTCAACACACCTCCAACCCTGTGCTCATAGCTTGTACTGTCTCCCTGCATACGCAGAAAACAGTCACGTCATCGCCCTTCCCACACCCAAGTTATTTACTTCACCGCGCTCGCCAGCAGAAGAGCACACCAGTTAGAATTTGGCACCACCTGAGATGCGGGTCAATCACAAAGAGTCACTGTCTACTTGAGCACTCTGAGGTTGGAAGTTCTCCACTCCACCCGTCGAGCAAAGAGGCGAGATAAGGCATCCATGGTCCATGCGTGTGAAATCACAAGCTCTACCCCTTGGAGGTGGGGCCAATCCCCCCGCACCCCTCGAAGCACCTCAGATAGCCAGTGATCAGTATAAAAGGTGAACCAACCCACGCCTGAGCACTTGCTCAGGGTCGCTTACCAGAGTCACTCATCCACTTCTGAAGGGGCTGTGAAGGCCAGAGTTGGAAACCTCTGCGGTAACATAGTTTGCATCATCCTCTAGGCTGTGAAGGCCCAGGTAATCCCAGGTCACTGCGACCTAGCCCCCGTAAGGCCCTAGCCAGGCCTCTCTACCATTCGAGTAGAGTAGCCCCAGTATACATATTGTGAGGTCCCTTCCGGACATCCTTCGTCTGAGTCAACTAGGATTCACTGCTAGATTAGCAGTCTGGGTACTGGGTGGGACTAAACCCTGTACTGGATGGTAGGGTGCTTGGGGACTTTGAGCTCTCACTCGAGCTTTATCCCTTGGCACCCTCCGCAGTGCTTCAACACTTACTTAACTAATACGCAACATAAACACTTTAAAGAAATTCATCAACAAATAAATTTTCAATAATGTCAATAATTTCAACATGTTGAGAATCAACCTGAACTCATTTTCATGTCTCTCCATATGTATGAGCTCAAATTAAATAACATTTAGTAACTAATGACATTCTTTCAAAGAATTTACTTCCTTCTTTAGAATTTTGGTTACCATTGAATTCATTTTCAACTTGTATGTTTCTGAGCATAATTACCACAACAGCTAGCGGTAGGCATGATGTCTCGCATCCAAGCCTCCAGGTTGCAAATTATTTGGGGAAGCTCATGTTGCAGAATTCAATGGAATAGTGCAAAATTAATTAGATTATTCCCAGTTTCTGACCATACCATCTTTGCATCCTTACACCAAGCAGTTTAGTACTACTTCATGGTCGCTTGGAGAGTCCTTTAGCTTGGGTTTGTGAACCCTCCTCCTTCAGTTTTAATATGAAAGAAAAACTATCTTCCTTTTAAGTAACACTTATTATAAACTATATGTAACTAATCCTCTCTGACATTTTCAACGATGATCTGAGGTTAACAAAACATATATAGAGAAATGTAGAGGTGCATACATCATTACACTTTACTTAACATGACAATATAAAGAAATAGTGATACATGTTTTTGGTTGCATTTAACGTCTCAAGATATCCTTCAAAATTGATATCAAAATCCTCATAAAGCTGTGACACATGATGCTTTACTGACCCATACGCAAACAACTTTATCTCATCTGTGCTAGGGGAGGTCTGAACCAGTATAATAACTACCAGAGTGCCTGCCAACAGGTTACTTCCCTTGTTGCGGGGTCTAACACAGGCACGCCACCCCCCTGAGAAGATGAGTGAGGCAACGGCCGAGTGGCCGAAATCACCCTCTGCGGTCAAATAGTTGAAGAGCCTGCAGAGTAATGGGGGCACCACCACGCCGGCCATTCAGCAGACACTGCTAGCAGACAACCCTTGGTTTCACCTCTAGCAAATGACTTGACTGGCAGCCCGGGCGAGGGCTGGCAGATACTTATTCATGTGCATGACCTATAAATGTCAGTTGTACGTTGGCTTTTCTTTGAGCCGCACAGCCTTGACAGCTCGCTCCACCAGGTGTGCTGGAGCTTTCTGTGGACCTCAGCATCTAGACAACTAGAAGCTCTTCAGCTGTAACCCCAACCCTTTTCAGACCTTCCATAGCAGACTCCGAAGAAGTAGTTAATCCCCCTTGTCGCTTACGACTTGTAATGGCATATCACACTGCCCTTCAGGAAGTGTGCCCCGTCTGAACAGAAGAGATAGGGTCAGTTATCTAGCTACCTAGTAGAATTTTCCTTGCATCCTAGAACCAGGTCTCCTTCACCTGGAATTTGCGTAGTTAGTACTTCCTGTCAACTTGTGATAGTCAGGAGGTAGTACAGGCCACCATGTCTTTTCCTGTCGGGAATAAAACTCGATTTATCTCTTATTTCTGATTTTCGTTTCCTTAGGTGACTTAGCTACTCCATGGAAACACCACTCCCAACAGAGAAGCAGGAAACCGGGTTTTGTCAAACAATTTTACAACATCTAGTTTAGGACTGCAGACTCCCCCTCAGAGACTGATACGTCAAACAACATACACGCTCGACGGCCACCCATTCGGTGCATCCCGGGGTACCAGAAGGCAGATCCACAACCACTAGAAAGATAACCCTTAAGAAGGCTAGTTGACCACCTCAGTTTGTACTCCATCCACCGTGCCACTGTGTTGCTGGAGGGAGTATTTGACTGCACCCGGAGGTCTGACAGCCTTTGGGCCCACACCATCTGTTGTTGTTGGATGACTAGGAGAAAGCCTGCCTCTCCAACCACCGCACTATTTATGTCGCTGGTTTGGGATAGGGTATGACTCGGCTTCGGCTATGGCTGATCACAATAGCTAGGGACTATTGTCACCAGCTGCCCTCTCGTGAGGCCGGTAATAGTACCCCTCCATGCCTTACACTAAAAGAGGGGAAGGAGTTGCAGTAGAAAAAGGCAGCGGCTGCCTACAAATCTACCTGGAGCTGCACTTAACCTCTTTAGCAATCTGTCACAATAGCTCCCAGAACCGAGCTCATGACGCCCGTCAATTGAAGAGGCCTCATGTCCCAGCTCCCTCAAATTCTCTGTTTGCAGCCATCTACCAAGGAGGAGGTACCCTTGGGTATCGCTAACTTCTGGTTCTGGGGGAACCAGAGCTCCAGCCCCATCAAGGCCTACACCAGCTTGTAGCTATTTCCGAGCCCGTCGTGTGTCGCCTGTAAACATTGTTAATAATCAAAATATTTACTATATAAATATCCTTGTGAAAAGCAAACAAAGCTTAATTTAATGTATACCCTTACAACCACTGAAAACAACCTAATTCACTTTCTGAACAATTCAAAGCATACAGTTCACTCAAGTTCACTTGGTGATACTCCAGAACACACACCATATTTTTGGATGTTGAACTCACTCTCCACAATGGTACAAGTCAAGCTGCTGCGCACACCAAACCCACGAACCACCTCCAGTACTTACATTTCGACAATTACCACCTATGCCATGCCAAAAAATCGCTACCCCCTAGTGTAGCCACAAGAGCCAAATGTATCTGCTCCACCAACAGTGAACTCAACAATCAGTGTGAACTGACGCATGGCACATTCCTGTCCATCTGATGTGTGCACTATATGTTTCGACTTCACACCATCTTTAGATTTGCTAAACTCATGGGGAATTCATTTTACAACTGATCAATTAATAATGTGCCTACAGGATTACTCCCCACGTGGAGAGTGATTACAGGCACGTGATATGAAAGGAAGAATTGTTATGTCTACCGAAGCCGCCATGCGGTCGCCCATATTTCCCACTCAAGATTTTATTATTCGGCGGAGCCATCGACACCACTCAACCAGAGATTAGGGTTCGAAGGGATGATACAAGATTGCAGCACCCCCACTACAAGAACACCAGAGCCTCCAGCGCCTGGTACCGAGGTGATAAAAACGTCAATAGCCTCCAACGGGGAGATAAGGAAGCTGCTGCTCCGAAGCCGGAATAAATCATTTCCTGTGAAGAGAGGCTAGCACCCCCACATCCATTCAACAGCCCACAAGCTGCAAATTTTGGTATATAAGTGCAAGTTCCCAGCACAGGAGTGTTTGCCAGCCCTCCAGCCTGAATAAGGCAGAGGGCACCACCAGCCTGAGCAAGGCTAGCAATCGGCATAGTAAGTCTGAGCAAGGCTTAGTCTAGTCAGGGGTAAGTGGTTCAGATCCTGACTTCAATAGTCTCCACAATACTCGGAACTGGTATACTCCAGGATTCTGACCACTACGCCAATCGCGCCGGCAGTACCGAGTCAAGTCTCCAGGAGTAAGCTGTGCTACTCAAAACCCTCACAGTTGGCAACAACTGAGATATCTGTGAGTGCAAACACTGCTAGACTCCACACGTCAAAAGCACAGTCTCCTACAACTTAGCAAGTGAACTATGTCAGCTGCCTCAAGCAGACGTCTCCATGCCACCTTCCAGAGCTCACCTGAAACCCTACCCCAAAAGCCTTATCCTTTCTTAAACTGCAGTAGCAGGTCGTAACAATGCCCCTTCTGGAATGAAGTCACTTTTAACTTTCCCCTATAGCTGTTGATATTAGCTCATTTTTTACTCTAAACGCATTTTCATGCAGGAAGCCTTCACCTGCCGTAGAATTAATAATTTTAATTCTTGTACTATTATACAGAGCTACGCATCCCATTGTCTTCATTGTGTATTTAATACGTTAATCGTCAGTATTTGTGCATTCCCTCCTTTTACCTAGCTCCAAATAAATTATAATTAATTAAATTTTCTCATAACTGTCCCAGGTAATAATAATCATAATTTAAATTTTACAAGCATCTCCTTTTACTTTTTCCTTAAAGGGAATTATGGAGCAGAGTTTTCTGGTTAGCACCATCCTGAACAAGACCAGACTATTCCAGGAACTTCGCGAAATGCCCAACCCTTCAGTGGAATATAACTCCGGGACCACAGGCTTGTTTCATATCCTTTACTTAAGTCCCTCCCTGAACAAGGCTGGATCGGAAAAGTATACTGCCAAGTGAGTCGGAAATATATCTTAGTGTTTTACTTTTATTATTGAGTTGCCTTATGACACGAAAGGATGTAGAAGCAATTTAAGAACTTCAGCTCGACAAGCACTACAATGAGAGTTAGATATCCTACTAACTAGTATCCCATCAACAAGTGAAACCAACCATTCTAGTTACAATACAGCGATTGATTCGGAACCATTATTTGGACTAGAAATTAAATTAGATAGTTCACACGCTTAGGAGGCAAGGTAATATTACCGGGTGGAAACACAGTACTAGGATTAGATTGGCCTCAGCACACAGATGACTATTTTGATCACTTTACCCTTGATCACCTGATTGTGTAATTGTTACAGCACCTTTCACCCACTCAGAACATAAGACTTGTTGGCCCTATGTGCGAAGTGCACACAGCAGCTGATAAACTTATCATGGTCCACATTCACCCACAGACAGCTAGTCGATGTAAAATAGCGACCCCCACAGCTGACTTTGTGCCAACACACACACCCACTAGACCAGCTCCCTATAAGAGGACGCTACTGGCCAGAGCTTACTGACTCCGCATAGGTTCATTCCCTTATTCACGTGATGGCTTGCATCATGTGTATTTTTAACAAACTTTACGGTGAGCATAACCAAACTCCTGGGACGGCAGACGTATTTGGTTACACTCACTATAGGGTTTGAATCCCCTCCTTCTGTCAGGGTAACCCAGCCTAAAGGGCACAAATTTCAACCTTCCAACGTGGAAGTATCTACGACCCAGCCAGGCAAACGTACTTCTCATGCTACTACATCCCAAGGAGAACTTGAACCACTTTATCCCAGGAGGGAATTCAGCCTCCACCTCTTGGAATTAAATTGACTATTTCCCAAGAGAGGGAGTTACGTCAGAACAAATTGGCAGAGCATTCCTAAACAGGGGCTACCCGAGGCACCTCGTCCACAAACAGATTCAGCAAGCCATCTCAAATATCACAACACAAACCAAGGTCAACAACTTCGATATACCCCTGGTGCTCCCACATTATAAAGACATAAGTACTCTCAGAAACATCCTCCATGCTGGATACAAAATTCTGGCTTCCTCATCACAAACACAAAACATGTTCTCCAAACCGCCCAGCTTGATCTTCAAAAGGCCACCTAACCTCTGCAACAAACTGGTTCATCCAACGCTGCAGCCGACCACAAATGCCAACCAAACTATCACCTCCAAATGATACCACCCTTGCAATAGCTCATGCTGTGGCTCCTGTGCCATCCACCAACCCTCAACTTCTTACGATAGCAGACTCACTAGCCATACATACCCCATCCAAGGCAACTACAACTGTGCAACGGAAATCTGATTTATCAGCTACAGTGCCAACACTATAGTGAAGAATATATCGGCCTCACCACTAACACACACAGGCAGAGAATGAATGGCTACAGAGCAGACACCAAACAAGCCCAATAGCTGGTCCATTAATAACTTACAAGACAAACCAGTTGCAGCACATGCAGCATCACACAACAAAGATTTTGATTCCTGCTACAGTACCAGAGTTATGAGAACCCTACCATCTTCAAGCAATAGCTCAGAACTCATACACTGGGAATTAGCTCACCAATTTATAACAAAGTCCAGGCAGCCGCCAGGTCTCAACATAAGATTATCACAGCGCTTTACCACACTACTCAGCTATACAGGCAATTTTTCAATTTTCCCACCCCACCATAGTTCGCCACCCGGCCACTAGATTTACTACTAACAGGGCCCTTCCACATACTGTGGTGTCCTACAACTCACTGCCTGATGAAGCTGGCTTTTCCAGCAAAACGCCACGATTGTGCAACCACTTGGAAAATGTGTCTTCCTTCTTTGAGTTTGTGTGCCTGTCAACAAGTACTACACTGTAAGTACTCTATTTCCTCTCCATATTTTTATAATTAGGAAACAATCAAACACTTAACGCATGGTGGAATTTCTCAAAAGTTTTATTCAAAATGTCTGAAGAAACTGCAAATAGACTTTATTTGTTTATAACTTTGTGGTTTCAAAACCCTGGATAAATTGTAAGGTATCAAACAGTGTGGATATTTGGAAGCAGTCAGGGAACATGTGGAAAAGTAGTTTGAAATGGTGATGGCTGCTGGAAGTTTAAACCTACAATTCTAATCAAATTCTCTGTATAGCACGCACCATAGCAGCTAGAGCGCTCACTCCTCTTCAAGACGAACCATGTGTTACCGTAGTTTGGCATGTAATGGCAGCACCAGAAGGTTGTGATGAAAAATTGGGGATAATTAATATTTAAAATAAGATGCACTGAATTTTTGTATTCCTGTAAATATTGTTACTTCACAATTCCATACAAACCTAATAAATTCCAACGTAATTTCTCCCCTATAAAACATTTGTGACTGAAAATTTGTGTTAAGTTACAATGTTTACGAATAAACATCACGCGATTACTATTCCACAGATGGTAACGTGACCCGAGAAAGCAAAGCCACAGCAAAATGGGACACAAAATGGCGTGTTATCAGTGTGCACTTGTAGAGCTACGGCGAGCGTGCAAACTACATAAGATATCTTTCTCTTGTACGGTAGAGAAATTATTTTCTCATATACGACATCTATGGGCGAGCTCCAACATATTTACATTTTACACGTCCGGGATGGTTATTTTGTTAATGAATGCGAGTGAACGAATATCTGCACTAGTTTTGTTTTAATTCTTTCCCTCTCCTTCCTTCCTTTAAGAATTAAAACATTAAAATGTAGTGTGTGTTGAACAATTTTTTAATATCAATTATATATTATACAAGCCACACCCCACTTTTTATATTAATTTTTTTTGTAAAAATGTGCAGCCTATACATGCCACAATATGGTATTCCCCGCAGGGTTGCTTCTGGGTTTTCATACATGGGAATTGTGGCAGATGATGCTGCTGGTCAGTGGGTCTTCTCTGGAATCTCCCGTTTTCCCCATCCTTGCATTCCACCGCTGCTCCATACTCACCTCGCTTCAATCTTGTTGGCTCTCAATACCTTGTTGTTAAGAGTCGCGTGAACCGCTTTACTCCATTCGGGATTTCTTTCCCACACAGGAGTTCTATTGTGTTTGTGAGTAAAGAGATTTGTGTGGCTCTTAACAGTAAGGTCTTGAGAGCCGATGAGTTTGATGGACGTGAGTATGGAGCAGTGCCAGAATAAATGGGCAGGTAAACAAGAGATCCCCGAGAAAACCCGCTGACCAGTGAAGAAGTATTTTATTTGATTGTCTTGTTCATTATCATTCTGCAATGAACAGTTGTGAAAAGATGTAACAGAAAATTTTTTCTTTGCAGTCGCCAAAGCTGAACTCGGTGGTTGGTATTCTGGGCCATCTGGCTGGCGGCCACTTTGTGGACATTCGGAGAGCTCTTCTGGACCTATTCATGGTGAGTGAGCTTGTCAAATCTGTGGCTGTATGAATGTATGTTTGTGTGCACAATATACATAGTATAGTTTATTGCTCTTTAAAATGTCAAGATATAGTGAAACCTTGTAAATAAAAATCTCTTCAATACGAAGTTTTCGTTTATACTAATTATGTAGTATATTTGCATATAAAAAGTACCATGTGTAGTAAATTTTATGACTCTTTGAAATGACATAATTACAGTGAAACCTCGTTAATAAAAATTTCTTTAATACAGAGTTTCCAGTAATACAGAGCTGTCTTCAGTCTCTTTGGAGTGTGGTAACGAATGTAATATTAATTTTAAAAAAAATTTAAATTTTTCATTATATATTTTACTTGAAACACTTTTAAACTTTACAGTAACTCAGTTTTTATAGATTTTTAAGAAGGTAGACTGTATGTGTACTGAAGTACAGACGACAGTCTATAGAAAGGATATCAGTAAAATAAAACTAGAATTTTAGAGTTTAAGATTTTTTTTGATGAATTTTTATGTTGGTATTTCAAGTATGGTGTTACTTGAAACACTAATTGGTTTCCGTAGGTTTCAATATATTCCTTTAAGTCCACTCTGTCTCTGAAAAGACCTAGTGTTGACAACACAAAATACAGTGTTACTACTCACCGAAAAAAAGATGAAGTGTTTCAAGTTACACCACTGTTTCAAGTACCCGGTTTTGTGGTACCATATAATGTTAACTACACTGGAAAAAATAAGTAATGATGGTGGTAAAATCATTTTATTTCCATAGTACTGAATCACACAGTCAAAATTCTAAATAAATTTTTATTTTTTTTACAATTATTACAAACACCTGTTGCTGCAAACCTTATTATTACAAACTCCAAAAATTCAGGTCTCTTGAGATTAGTAGTAAGGAGGTTCCACTGTATACATAAGCTGCATGCTATTTGAGTCGTGCCTGACTGATAAAATAATAAGGCAGGAAATGGTTTTAACTTTTCCTTTCGTTTGTTGTTGTATTTGTATTAAACCAGATGTTCTTAAAAGATAAATGACATACAAAGTATTTACTGGATTTACTGAAACAAAAGATAAGAGTAGGGCTGATCGGTTCACCAAATTTTCGGTTTGGTTCGGTCATTTTTACAAAAACCGAAACCGACACGAATTCTCAAAAAAACTGACCAGTTGGGTTTTTCTTGCACTGAACTTAAAACTAACAAATTACTTAAACCCTCGTTTTACCGGACCTCCATTCAGCGGACTTCCATTTTAATGGACAAAATCTATAGTGAAATTATTTTCACCACTGTATCTAATTACTACATGCAATGCAGGGACCTACATGGTTATTGTTCTTTGGTATGTATGTGTGAGTTGATAGAACGATGCGTCGGGTCCAGGAACTATATAGTTTTTGTTCTTTGGTGTGTATGTGTACGTAAGTTGACAGAACGACACATCCGGCCTGGGACCTACATGGTTATTGTTCTTTGGTGAATAGCAAACACGCGAGTTGACAGATGTACAGGGCAAAGGGAGTGAGAGCTATTTTTAGGCTGATGCATTGGTGTGGTGTATGGTAACGCCGCCGCCGTGCATGTTTTTTTTTGCGGAAATGGCTTCTGCCACAGAACAAAAAAAAAGTGTGTATTTGACAGTTAAACAGAAACTAGTGTCAGATACTCGTAAAGCAAAAGATAAACTGAAGAATTATGTGTTGAAAAATTATGTTGAACCAAAAGGAAAAAACAAGAGTGATAGATAGCAGAAAATATTAACATATTTAAAGAGTCCTATTTGCGACCCTTTTATGTGTAGAGCTGACGTCATTCCAACTCATACAAAAACTATCTTGGTGAGAAAATCACTCCAACCCCTTTACTGTGCTTCTCAACACCACAGCTTTCCCCTCCAAACTCCTTGTAAGTTTAGCACTGCATGCATCTGTATTCATCTCATTGAAACAGCGGCCCGACCGCCGGCTAGCCAGACGTGTTGTTCCAAACATTTAACTGTCGTGTCGCCTGTCACCCTCCGGGCAAGGGGATGGGGACCATTCCCAAATAATCAACTACACTTGAGGAAAGCAACAAAAATAATGTGGGAACTGGCAAATTTGGAGAATTAGGGTTTAGGAATTAAGGGTGGATGGTTTGAATGGCTTGTAACAGCGCTACATGTGACAAAGGTGGAAACTACAGGCTTGAGGAATTTCAACGTTATTTTGCTTGTCACTCCATCAATAAATAAAATAAAGTAATTTTCTCCCTAGCATTTTGACATAACCCCGTTGTCTTGCGAATAGCTGATCTTATTTCTTTCTAGCCAATATCATTCTTCTCGTTATTTCTTCGCTCCCTGCTGTTAACATTCCATTTCAAATAACAACCGATCACTTTTTTTTTTTAGAAATTTTAATACAATATATGAACTTCATTTAAAATTAACTTTTTTGTTGATCCCTGATTTTCAATTTTTCACATGCATGTATTGTGCAACATTTCAAAAACAGTAAATACCGACATTTCCACCACAACACGGGAAATAAAATGTAAACAAACAACAACAGACAATTTTACGGACCTATTTGAGGATTTAGTGTGCTACTTCACCTCAGTAAATTTTCCCACTAAATCCCCAAATATTTAGATCCTAAAATTGGTCACGTGGTCGATTTAGTAATCTAAATAATGGTCTTGTAGCTGTTTCGGACACTGCTCATGTCATTGACTAAGTGTTCCACACAAATATACGTTGTATACATTCCACTCTAACAAGTAGATTTACATGATTTTGGTACTTTGCGATTTACCGGACATTCTGCTTTACCGGCCTATTCCTCCCCTCAATTAGACCCTTGAACCAAATAATAACACTTCCACTTGTATTACGGTATGTAGCATATCTGTGGCATTATATTTACAATATTACTAGTTACGTGTTGTAGCGTTGAAGTCATCCTAAACAGTTCCCCAGAATAAAGAGGTTATGGTTTCCCAATAAACTACGCATTGTCAATACAGTAATACTGTTTTATCTTTTATTGTGTCTGATTTTATTTCATTCTGTTAAACGTGGTTATGTATTCAAATTGTGTGCACAGACGTAACACAAATTACTTTAATTATAATGCATATTAACGAAGCATGTAAACAGTTCCCTTGACTATATTTAGCAAATAAATATGATGCTGTGGAGCCAGTGCTGCCAT
Organism: Dryococelus australis; assembly: GCA_029891345.1. NCBI lineage: Eukaryota > Metazoa > Arthropoda > Insecta > Phasmatodea > Phasmatidae > Dryococelus > Dryococelus australis. The sequence continues at coordinate 18,590,618 of CM057003.1, read as the reverse complement.
GCAGTTTTTCCTTTCCAGTGAAAGGGTAAGTTTTGTTCATTGCACGGACATAATACTGCACAGGATCATTTTTTCTTGTTACGTTTCGCTGCTTGCTGACCGCTTTGTCATTTTCTTCGGCAACACCAATCAATGTAGGTTAACCACGTTTTTTAACAGCTTGATTATAGACCAGCCATGGCCTTGCTATTGTGTGAGACCGTGTTTCATTGCCTCCAAGAGTGTAGTTAAAAGAATAATAAAGAACTTTTTTTTTGTTTTTACTTCAGGAGGACATTTTTTTTAGCGAGGTCTACTGTTTGCATTGCTAGTGGCATGTATTTGTTTAAGTTCTTTCAGCTGAATTTCCACTAACTTTGGCTGAATTTAAAACATTTAGCAGAGAAATATTTATTAAATCAGATTTTTACAAGTCGAAATTCAATAACTGTTGTAAATTTTGTAATCTTTATTGCACTCATAAAAATGTGTAGCTATGACCGACCCGAACCGAGAACCGACATTTTTAACCAAAAATCGAACGGAACTGAACTAAAAATATGAGAACCGATCAACCCTAGAGATAAGAAACAACTAACTGTCTGGAAAAACAACTTCCAAATGATTACTATGTTTCTTGTATGTTTGCAGTCAAGTTTGGAGCCAGATGATGGAGATGATGCAGCCATACGCAAAGCCACTGTGCCTTTCCTGTTTCAGTTAGCATCTGTGTCACCAACGTTGCTGCGTGCACTCACCACTGGTGTGCTGCACACTTGTGAGTGTTCACTTGTTCAAGACTTAGTTTTATATATCCCTTCGAAGCATTTTTTTGAACTGCTAAATCTGTTTCAGATAGAGGAAAACATTCTAAATTTATGGACTATATATTGTGATACAAGTTTTGGGAAGTACGGTAGGCTGATTTATTTGCTCAAATCCTTGAATACCCAGAAACAAATTTATAGTAAGTTATAACTTTGATGCGTGATGTCGAGTGTCTGAGGGCGACATCACGGTCGGGCAAGGTTTTAGTTGTGTCCTTCAGAAACACGGGGTTAGCTTTGGCTGACCAGGCCCCGGCTGGTATACAGAACTGGGCGCATGGCCTTTTGGATGGTACAAACTCAAATACAGACATCACTGTCAGGTGTGTAGGTTGGCACACAGCCACGGGTTTATCTCGAGTGGAGGTGGCCTAGGGTGGCTATTAACCCAGCTGCTGCAACTGCTGGTGCTGTGGTTAGCGCGTGGTGGGCTGCTGCTCGGTGGCCCCAAAACCAGGGGTTGGCTATGCCAAGAGTCATATGCTGGTCCCTGCGGAACGCTGATATAATCAGGTGTGGGCATCCAGCTGTCTTGATTGAGGCTGCAAATGAGGAGGATGGAGCTGGGAGATGAGGCCTCTGCAGCTGGCGGGTGGCTTGAGTGAGGGGTAGTGCTCATAAGAGGGGAGCAAGTGACAATAGTCCCTAGCTAGGTGGTACTACAGCCGTATCCATATACTCCAACGGGCGACACAGCGGGGCTGTGGTCAGAGAGGTGGGTTTAATCTGAGCCACCGACAACACCGGTGGGTATGGGTCCAAAGGTGGTCAGACCTACGGGACCAGGTTAGTACTCCCTCCGGCGACAGTTCAGCGCAGTGGATGGACTACAGACTGGGTTGGCTGACAAGACGCTTTGTGGATTGTCTTTCTAGGGGTTGTAGCTGTACCTTACTGTACACCAGATGCCCAGTACGGGTGGCTGTCGACTGTATGTTTCTGTTGCATGTGCACCCGGTTAAAGGAGCCCGCAGTCCTACAGTAATTTGGAAATGTTTTGGTAAAAGTTCGTTGTCTCTTGCTTCACTCTGATGGGCTGGTGTCTACAGAGGAACAAAATAGCCACCCTAAGAAATGAGTACGCAGAGGTTTGAGAGAAAACATATTTATTCTGTGAGGAATAAACACGGTGGCCCGTACTACCTCCTAACTATCCAAGAGCTGACCAGAATTAATGTACGTTAAACCAGGTGAAGGGAACCTGAGTCTAACCTGAACAAGTAGCTATTATAATAATTAACTGTAACTAATTCAAATTGTGTACTGTTGTCCGGAAGGGACTTGTGAGACCACTACTAGAAGGGCAGTGGGATGTATTAACACTATCAAAAGGGGAGTGTGGTTGCCGTTACCAGTAGCAAAGGTTTCTGGTGAAGAGCTTCTGGAAGGTGTGGTAGATGTTGGTAGACAGCAGAGAGGCCTAGCACACAAGGTAATGGAGCGAGCTGCTGGAGAAGAGCTCAAGAGATCAACTGGCATTTCTTGGCTGTGCACGGGCATATATTCTGCTGGCCCACCCTCATCTGGGCTGTGGATGTCCAGGTGGTAATGAGCTCCGCCTTGGGACAGAGCTACTAGCACCATCCCTTGGCACGCTGTGGAACTATGCGGCTCTAGGAATGTGGTCTCAGCCGCTTGGCTGGTGGCTCATTCACACTTTAGGGGGGTTGGTGTAAACTCTGATATCGGGCAAACAAAACCCGCTAACATGTCTCGTAGGAGCCCCAGCAACATGGGGTGTATCTGGTACACACTCAGCAAGCTGTTTGGGTTCAAACCCCACCTGTGGTTACGTGGAGGTACGTGTAGATGAGATGAAGTTGTATTTAGTAGAGATGGGACAAACCCAAATTTTAGAACCGAACCGATCTAGAACTTAACCCAGAATATTTTTATTGAACCAAACCTTTAAATTTGTACACAAACCGAACTTGAAATGAACTATGCTATAGTTTGTCGAACTCGAACCGAACTTTAAAAATGTCTTATCCTAGTACATATGCCTTCATAGTTCAGCCATAAATTGATATATGTATAACAAAACACAAATATGTAGAACCACCTTGATAATTCAGTGGATTATGGATGCTAAACAGTAATTGGTGTGTGAACACACGCATATCTGCAAATTAAATACTTAACATAGATTACAGTGGTCCCATGGATCATTTTAACTGTGTTGTCCACTCAAGTAATGAGAGTTTTGTTACTAGACGTCTGGACTTGGCAACGAGGTGCAAAGTGAAAACAACATATATACATACAACCTTCATAGTTCAGTCCCTATTTGTTCAAGTATAATACACAAACAAACTAATACAACCACATTCACAATTTCATGACTAATTGCTTAAACCCAAAATGTAAGGACCTAATTTTTTCTGAAGTGGAAAAAAGATACATAATTATCTTAATATGAACTTTTGGTTATTATAGATTTGATTGATATGATAATAACACTGGGAAATGTATCTTTCTAGTAGTTTTAGACGTGGTATGTGAAAACCATAAATTAGCAACGCAGAAAAAATGTTAATTGAAAATGTAATTTTTCAAAAATTCAAGCAAATCGCTTATTTTGTATACAATCATTTAAATAAAGAATAGCACCTGGTTTTACACACTGTAAAGTTCAAGATATAATGCTGTCATCACTGCTACAATAACAATAATCACATATGACTTGTTCTGTAATTTTTGTGTTGCATTGATGTTTTTCAACTTCTTTGAAGTGAACTTCCGTATTTACTTGTGTATAATGCACACCATGATTTTTGCAACAAGTTCCAGGAAAAACTTTTTTTTTTTTTTTTTTACTAAAATTATACCAATAATTTGTGGGGCCTTGTTAGTGTAAGTATGTAATACGTTATTCTTTTATTTTAAATTAATTTGTGGCGATTGTGATATATTTGGAAAACATTTTAATTAAATAACTCATGGGGCTAAAACCCAAAACATTGTGGCATTCTGTAAAGTCACTGTAACCTTATGGTCGTTAAAAGAAGAATGTCAACAACTGAGGTGGGCTGCTGGGTTCTTTTTTTTTTTGCTTTTATGCAGTGTCAGTTGTTAAAAGAGAAACTTCAACTGCTGTGGGCTACCTTTTGTTTTTTTGCTTCTTTTAGGCAGTGGCATGCTGGTCTTTTTTTTTTGTGGTCCTAGTCTTTTTTTTTTCTTTGGTGGAATGTGACACACTGGACTACCCTTATCTTAAAAAAATGTGTTGCCTCTTCCCTTCTCCTCGCAGATAGCAATCCTCTATAGACTCTTCCACTACATTTCTCTTTAAACATCACAGTACAGTTTAGGAATGGATCATTTACGACTACTACTCTTCCACTCCTCAGAAATGTTTTCCTTTATTTTGGGGGGAAAAAAGGCTGTGCTGTACAAGAGTAAATACTTAAGTTTGTTTGAAAGTTCGTTAATGATGTTCCTTTCTAGCACATTTTCGAACGGAACATGAACTCATTAAAATTTTTTGAACCAAACTAGAACCAATCTTTGACATGGCAATAAATTTCAAACCAAACCTGAACATAACCTTAAAGTTCGGGTTGGTTCAAAATTCGAATGTTCGACCCATCTCTAGTATTTAGGTATTGTCAGAAAGCATCACATGTCAACTATTAGTCGCAGTTTGACGTACTGGCATAATTGTAAATTACGACTCCTCATCTTCACATGATGTCACGTCACCCCTAGCGAGGTTGGAACCCAGGATAACTTGCTTCCAGAGCTAACCTGCATACCCCTAGGCAAGGTGCATCCAAGGACATGGCAGCCAAGGCTGTCTATGCTATTATGTCAGATGTCATGTGTCCAGTAATCACCTGCGCGTGCGACAGAAGCCAGCCACAAAACCCAGCGCTGCCCTTAAGCTCTTGGAACCGATGCAACCTGCACACAAGGAAACTAGCCTCCCTCGAGTTAATGCAGCATGCACTGCTAAGCGAGGAGCTCACGTCCGAAGATGCCCGACCATCCGACGGGAGCCGAAGGACCCGCATTTGGTCTTCTATATATGCCAACGTGCAGCCCCAAAACGTCAGTTGTATACTTGGCTGCTCGCTCCACTTCCAGAAGTTTTCCAGACCTTCGCCCAGTGACACCCCCCCCCCCCCCCCCCAAGAACTTACCAACGCTCCTTTCACTCACCGTCACTTCAGTAGTGAACCCTAAGCCCCTTCTGGACAACAGTATAGAGGGTCAGTTGTTATAATGGCTAATTAGCCTTTTTTGCTCTTGTTTAATTTTGCCCCAGGTCCCCTGCATCTGGTTTACCTGCTGGTTTGAGTTCAACTGATATCTAGGAGGTAGTACAGGCCATTGTGTCTATTCCTTTGGGGAATAAACACGTATTCTTACCTAACCACAGGTGATTATTCCAGGGTGATTGTGACTCTCTTCCTTGTAGATGTCAGATCTATCGGGGAGAATCAGGAGACTGCGTCTTGAAACCACTTTACTGAAACTAGCGTAGAACTGCGTGCTACCATTAACCTGGCACTTGTAAGTCATGAAACATAACCCAGTAAACGGCCACCCATACTGTGGAACAGGTGTGCAAAAGTACCTGGTGTGCACATAAGGCAGAGCCCCGACCACTAGGCACACACACGATGAAGCTGCTAGACATCCAGGTCATCAGCTAACCCACTCCATCCACTTCTTTGAACTTCGCCGGTTGGAGTGACAGAACTGATTCTGGTTGACCTAACCCCTTCTGGTTACACTTTTAGCCACGGAACTCATTGCTTGCTCCTCCTTCATGTGGTAGACTGTAGTACTTTCTCATATGCCCTTCACTGATAGAAGTGGTGCAAGCTGGAGCGCTAAGAGGGCAGCTACTGCCTCTAAACCTAGTCAGTTGCTCTGCGACCCATTGCCGTCTGCCCTCATCAGCCTCTCCCCACGGGACTGAGTTCAAGCCTCTCGACAACTGGCGAGGACTCACCTCCCAGTTCCTCCTAGCTCCCTCTTCCAGTTACCCCAGAAGTTTGCCGGAGAGCGGCACCCGCTCGTAGTGCGCTTACGACTGGGACTTCCAGTGCCACTGGGCATCGCCTGTCCCTACTTCAGGCCTGCGAGGACCACAGCAGCCTGCCGCTGGAGCCGACCAGCCCAACCAGCTACTCCACCATCGCCCCAGGTCAGGGCCGCAGTTCCAGCCAGCAGCAGCAGAGTCAGGATCCACCCTGGTTGAAGTCCACTGCAGGTAACAGAGTGTCTTTGTTCAAACTGTCTGTGCGTGGAGCCATCATCGCCACACTTGATTTCATGGTGTGTGGAAGGGCCGCGTGCCCCACACTATACCGCAGCAGAGTTGCCAGGAGGCTACAGATAATCCAAACTCCCCCTCAGTGAGTTTAGTCAGTGTCTCTGTCTGGCACAAAAGGAACCTATATCTGACGGTGGCATTGCCAAATTGAATCAGTATTTACAAGTAGTTTGGCCATAGACTTAAGTTTATAGGGTACTAGAAAATTACTTTCATTAATACTTGTACAATTTTGAAACATGCAATTAGTCAGACTTATCTTTTTTTAAAATTAGGTTGCAAACTAACTAAAATTAAAGTAAAAAAGAATTATGCATATAGATTTAGCATACACAATTTTGTACATAACGGACATGAAAGTTTTATTGACTTAATGCCCAGTGATGTTCCCTGTGAGAAACTGAATCATAAATCATGTTACTGTATAAGGTTGTAGATGATTTGAATAACTGTATCTGAACACAAAGCCTGGACTTCATTAACCTTTAATTGTAGTACTGAAACAAGTGCTGCGTGCACAGTGTGTAAAAAATTTCATTAATTACATCATATGAAACCAAATGAATGTAGGCCTGAAAGGGTGTCTTACAACTTGCCACCTGATGAAGCTGGCTTTGCCAGCGAAACGTCACTATCGCGCAACTGCGTGAAAAAACTGTGTCGTCCTACTTTGTGTATGTGCCTATCGACAAGTACTAGACTGTGGGTACTTGGATTTCTGTCCTTTTTATATTTTTAGTAGCCTAGCGGCCTATTTGCAATCTTAACTAAGAATTAATTAGTTTTGGAATGATCTCTGAGCATGACTATTGTGTGGTGTAAAGCGAAAACTGTGAAGTTTGGTAAAGTTTGTGAGGCGGGCTTGCTTGGAGCTCATGCTCTTGTGCGTATGTTACTGGGTGAGATATGGATGGGGACTGTGTTTCAGTGGACGTAGGTATGCTGTCACGGCTGGCGGAGTGTGCCCCGGACTGGTGCAGGCACTTCGGTAGTGTGGGGAAGCTGGAGCAGTTTGTAGTGGGGTTGTTCCTTGGATGTGACGAGGGCGGCACACGGGTGTTCAAGCTCCTGCTGGATGCCTGTGCTGCTCCCGTTCACGTGCCCGACTACGTGCGCACCACTGCCAGGACTTTGTTGGGTGAGGCACACAACATACGCACCTCACTCTATTTACTGACAAACTATTACTAAAACCACATAATGTGAGTCTTATTGTGTGTTACATTATATGCATTTTTGTGTTAGTAAATTGAACACCTATTGGATTGAATTGCTTGTACAACCTATTCTGTGTGTATGTGAAGAAATGTGCATGTTATTGAGGATTCTGGAATATTCAAATAATCGTCTTTGAACATTAATTCACTTTTTCAAAAGTGATTACAAAGTAGCTCTGTAAAGACTGTTTACGATAAATTGAGCAGTTTTGAAATCAACCTTGGAAGTAATTCACTGCCCATGCCTGCATATATTTCAGTGGGCGCACTGAGTGAGATAAGCCTTGTAAAGTTGATAACGATAGATGGAAAGTAGTTCCATTTCTTAACGTAGAATAAAAAGTGTTGGGTAACCAGTTGTGAAATTTTGAGTTATCTATTTAGCTTTCTGGGTTTTTAATGCATCAGTGTGTAAAAATTAGCAGATTTATAAAATGTTTACTTTTATAATAATTTGACAGTGTAACTTGACCAACGCATGAATAAAGTGATGAGATCCATGACAATGAAAATTTTTTATAAGTCGGAAGAATATACAACTTGCGTAAAAATAGATCTGAAGCAGGACTTCCAAAAGTGCATATTTTACCGTGAACAGCCTATAATTGGGTATATATTTCAAATTGTAACTACATACTTCGATTTTTGGCATATAGTAGCAGGTATTTTTTACAGAATAATGCTAGTTTAAAATAAATTGTGATTATTCTTAAAACACTCTGCATTGAAAAATTGCTGAGAAATATACTTATTTACATCTGAAAAGTAGGATAAAACATGAAAAATGCTGTTCTTTAGTACAGTGGCACCAGCAAGTAAAACATGTAGTGGTTGTTGTCAGTAGATAGTACAAATAGGATTTGTGCTTGTCGTCCAGTCAATTTTCGTACTGATTTTGTGCTTTCATGTAGGTAACGGTTCAATACCCTCTGAAGGTTCCATGTCTAGGTTTTAACAGTTTTATGTGCAAAAAATTTTGTGAGTGCCACCTGAGCAAGCCACTAGCAGTTTGCCTAGCTTCCACTCACAATACTGCTAAAGGCTGTTCGTGGCAAAGTGAGCACTTTTGAGACCGTAGTTACTTTTTCCTTTCAGCCATTTTTTTTATCTTTTAACCACCCTTTCTAATAAATAGTGCCATGTAAGTAATAAACATAGTGTGTATATTCCACCACACACTGAAATTAATGTCAAAGGCTAAAATAAAATATATTTATCGACTATTATTCCAAATGAAAGGGTTTTCAAAAGTTATCACTTTACTGTGAATAGCCTATAGCACGTAGTACACTTGGGCATAAGATATATATATATATATATTTTTTTTTTTTCCGGCCCACCCTAATATATATATATATATATATATATATTAGGGTGGGCCGGAAAAAAGTAATTTAAGACTTTCGAATTATAATAGTGTGGAAAAGTTGCACTTTTGTATCCTGAATATGGGGAAAATCCATTTTCAGTTCGTGCATAAGGCATAAAGTTAAAGAAAACTTATGAAAAACAACATATTTTTTATTATTTTCCATTTTGTCAATATTAAGTCTATGAGTGTCTAATAGCATGGAAATGATTATTATTAGGTACATAATAAATAGAAAATTGGGAAAAGATTCTTGCATTTAATTTTCAGTTCATGCATAAGGTATAAAGTTCATGAAAATTGCTGAAAAATTTTAGTTGCTTTTCCAGCAGTGTATAAGGTTGTGGAGTAGATTTAATTATTGTTTAATCGTGAGAAACAGTTGTAACTACTATTTTTATTAATATAAGGAGGTATGATAGTAATAAATTTTCAAGAAGGCTTTCTTTAACATTTAAAATTTATCAAACAAGATCATTTGTGAGCTCTTCGCTCATTTTGCATCTAAATTGCTGAAACGACCCAGAACTCACCACGTGTAGGTGGCTGCACTTCGAGTTCCACCCACACCCTTCCCAACCATCCAACCATTCAGAATGTAGTTATTTACAGCACATGATCAACTTTAGACAGTAGGCATGGGTTTGAAATCTGATTTTTTGTTGAATTTTGGCATTGCAGATCTTGAGAGCAAAGTAGTTCTAATGAACCCATCTCTGCTCTCTTGGCCACATACTTTGCTTGAAGATTCTGTTACAAGTTGCACATATCTTTCTACTGCGTGTGTGTGACAGGGAAAGTTTGAAATTTCAAACTCAGGTAATACTTTACGTTCAATGAATAACAAATTGCATTCTGTTGACACTCTTTCCATCATTGGTGGAGAGGAAAATTTACATTTTGTCCAGTCGATCAATTCTGTATAGTGTGAGGCTTCAAAGTTTATAAAGGGTGGAAGAAAAGTTCTCACGGATTTCCCTTTTGTGTGTTGGTTTCTAGTTTTCATTATTCTCCTGTAGGCTAATTCCCTTATGTGTAGCGTTTCGTCCAGTGCCATAGCCAATAACATGTTTTCAGTATGAGCGAAGAAAGCATTCTTTGGAATCACTGGACGTAGAATTTTCAGTAGATCTTCAGGCAAATATCTTGTTGTTTGAACAACCTTAAAGATATGTTTAGGTCCATATTTCACACAGTGATACCTCTTAATGTCGAACCAGACTGGAGCTTACGTTTTCACAATGTAACTGGCAAGTATCTTCAGTTCCTCGGAAGTATTAGTTTGGGAAACAAAGAATAGTAAGACTCGATTTGCACATGTCAATACCATTTTCGATACCAAAACATTCTCATGATACTCAATACCGATACTTTTCTCGATACCAAATTAAAATTGTCATGAACACAAAACAACTTGGCCAAGAAAATTGCTCATTTTATTACTGTCGTTGACACACACTGAAACTATATTAAAAACCCACAATATACTGGAAACTCGACCTGCGAAGGCCTTTTGGAATGCTTGCGGGAAGCTCTGGTATGCTTGCTGCCAGCCGACAATTACGGTATGCACTTAAAAGTTGATGTTAATATCTTGTGAACCATTGGTCCTAGGCCAAATTTATGGGTGTGTTGGAATGCCTTGAGGGATGCAGATTAAATTATGGCACTCTTTTCAAAAATATCATATGCATTCCGAAAGTTAAGGTACATTCATACCATAATCATGCCATGAGAAAAGGTTTATTAAATGATTAAATTATTGTACATATTTCAAAAGTTATGGTATGCTCGTACCATAATTATGTCATGAGAAAATGGGTTTTAAAGCTCAATACTTTATATATTCTCATGCTACATTTGATACTATAAAGTATAGACGGTATTGAGGTATCGCAATATCGAGGATTCCATCCCTAATCTCGAGCTGTTTGCTGCAGGAACCACACGGTGTTGTCCCAAAGAGGTTGTTCTCCCCTACACCGGAGTGTAACCCCACTCGGCACCGCTAAGTGTGCGATGAAAGGAGTTCACCTCAGCTGGCAAGTCGATCCCATCGGGAGCATACCTAGTGTCGTGGCTCTACTGTTCACTGCACAGGGCAGAGAATGGGGGGGCCTTCCAAGGTTGTTTCTGTCTGTTGTTAGGGTGAATTTGGAAAGAGCAAAACCCTGTCTCCTGGTCCGATGAGGGTGAAGAGTGATACTCAAGAAGTTAGGCAAGATCAATGTTTATTTTGCCGTTAAGGAAAATAAACGGATATGGGTGGAAGCACTACCTCCTCTCCACTCGGGCTTGGCAGAAGATACTCACTCTAGCATATAACTGAGGAGGGCGCCCAGTGCAAAGTTAAAGTAACTGGTGCATGCGAACATAGCTTTCTCCTCTGGGTTAGCTCTACTATTTGTTGTACATAAGGGACAGAACGTGTGTGTATCACTGTTCTGATGATGCCGCTGGTGGTACTTCCTTTTGTAGATGGTTGGAGATGATCTTGGGCCCGTGAGGTAGCGGTGAAGCGTTTAGGATTGGTGCGGGCCTTGGCACCACTTGCGTGTGCGATGAAAGCCCAGGAGAGGACAGGTCAAGAACTGATCATCATGAGGCTGGGAGCTCTTCACCATATATACTCCTTGGTCATCCCTTCCTTCACTGGATTAGGGCTTCTGGAGAGGGGTTTAGCAGGTGCAAGCCCAGCGCCTAGATCCTCGGTGGGTGCGGCATAGTGGAGAATTGGGGGAATTAGGCATCATACTTGTGGCGGCATCCCACGGCACACTGCTGTAATAGTCCGGGACCTCATGCATGGTCCCAGTAGCTCATCGGGCGAAAATAATTTATATTATTGGACGTCTATACTGGCCCGGTACATACAAAAAACTTGTATGCGGTGGCGGTGACTCATCTCCATTGACAACTAATGAGTAGTAGTCATTTATAAATAAGTATGAGAGATGTCATGCATCAATTTATTGCTACAGTAATAATTGCCCACTTCTAATAATCATACGACTGTATGATCTGTGTAGATTTTTAAATTTAAGGCTCATCTTGCAAACCAACACTCATTATTTCAAACATAATTAAAACTAACAACAGTAAAACTAAACTTGTACACATAACTACGTATTATAAACACTAGTATAGTTTTAATAGTTTAACTAAAACAGTTCAGCCTTTTGTGCTTAAATATCTTGTCTATTCGTGTTGCACTTAGACTGTACCTGTTGAATGACAGTTGCCAGTCATGTTATTGACTGCCCAGTCTGCTCGGTAGGCAGCTGCATTTGTTGCTGGGAGACAAAACAGCCTAAATCACAAAATGCCCAACCCATATCTGAGATGCAAATTTTTTAATTAAATATTGTAGGCATTTATTCTAAGTAAATACAGTATACTTTGTGCCATATTTAGTTTTGTAACATATATACAGGATATCCTTCTTTCACACAGTTGTGCTCTAAGGCACAAGTTTTTAGAACTGAATGTGTGAAAATATTTTTTTCGTTGAAGAATGGAGAATATTCAAAGTGAGTGCAGGTCTTACATGCGGGCAGGTGATACACTGGTAAATACGTACAGTAGAACCCCTTTTTTACACCATTCAAGGGATCCAGAAAAAATTATGTAAAAAGCGGGAAAGTGTAAAATGAGGGAAATGCAGTAAAGTGTTTCAAATTGAATGAAGTTGTAATAAATCAACATTGACATACCATTAATACTATCCAAAAAAACTTCTGAACATGGGAAAGCTCTACCAAAATATAATCCAGTACATTTATAAATTGAATATGCATAGCAAGAAAAATTATGTAACATTGACGAATATTGCAGATAGAACAAATAAACTGACAAATATAGGCATATTTACAAACTTTGCCTAGAACTTTTTAAAAAACTTCTGTCACAACTTGGAATTTTCATAATAAAGCACATAAAAATACGAATCAAAGTAATACAAATTTAGAATGATTATTTACTAATGCACTACAACAGTTCACACTTACCATTTAATTAGACTTTGAAAAGAAGTCTGAGATTTTTGTCTGCTTCAGCTGCTGACTGCTAACATGTTCAATTTTTTTGTTAAGGACATTCAGCTGATTGAAAATACTGTCCTCACATTCGAATCCCGAGCAGTAGGTCCTCACAGTTTATACAGCTTGTAATGCCTCATGCTTGGTGGGTATACGTACTTTTCCCTCTTCTTCACAAGCTTCGTCATCTTTTTGGTCTTGACTTTCCATGATGTGGGAACTTACAATATCTTCAACTGACTGTTCCTCAGTAATAATCATGTCAGAGTCAGTGTTGACTAAATAAGTGAATGATACGTTTGGCTCAGTTGGCTGCATCTTCATTGCCAACCACTGAACGTGGTAAACCACCTTTCTTGAAGCAGTTTGCAATTTTTTTCTGTGTAACTTCCTTCTATGCATAAGAAATAATGTGGTCTGCATCCAACATGCTTATCTTCTTGTCATGTGGATTTTGTCCACTGTCAGTAACATAAAGAAAAAGTGTAAATAGTGGGAAACAAAAATATTGTGTGTTGTAATTAGCGGGAAAGATGTATATAGAATCAAATGGAGATAAAACAGGACCAAAAATAAGTGGTGTAATTTGTGGGAAAATGTAAAAAGCGGTAATGCAAAAATGGGGTTATACTGTATTTGTTTTGTATTTGAACTGGCATCTGGTGCTACACTGGCAGATACAACATGATATAGCATGCAGGATGAGGTTGTATATCGCTGGGTGTAAGGTGTGTATTATATTATGGGGCAGAGCTGCTGATACTGGAAGTGGACCAACAGCTACGCACTACAACATCACCCGGCATCGCCCTGCTGCAGTCTGTGCAGCGCGAGTTGGCAGCCGTCCAGCCCCTGCTGCTTAGTTCCAGCCGACTGGAGCTCCTCACTGCTGTGCGTCTCTTAGGTAACACCACCTGCCTTCTTGTCTGTCCTCTCTTTTACACTTACAGTATATTGTCGTTCTGCTTGTTAAGACAAACTACCCATATTAAATAAAGAGTTGTGCTTGTGTACTTGACGCACCACGTGCGACATCTTTCACACATCTAGCCTCGCTACAGTCGCAGTCCCCTCCTAAGAAGAGCCGTTATGCTGTACATGCCACAGGACGCCTTCCAAGCGAGGGTATTTTGCCTGGCTGTTGCCGCCTGCTGTGCTGCAACCCGCTTTGCATTATGTTGCTGCTGACCCCTCTAGCACCTGGCATGTGAGGGGATGTCTCCGCCTCTCTCAGTTACTCTCGAGGCTGTTGTGCGCCAGTCCACTTACCCGGAGTTACTCTGCCCGAGAGCCACTAGACTTCACGTCTTGCCTTCACAGAACGTCACACTGTTTGACACTGTTCAGTAGATAGCTCTGCTGTGCACAACACTGTTGCGCTGCATATCAGTGTACCAAGGACCCCGTGTTTCCAGCTACCTTGTAGCTTACTCTCAGCTATCACGAGTGTGAGTATTGCAGTTTTGGGGTTTCCCTCGCCTCCAGCACTGCCGCATCTTTCGAGACATAGGTAACTATACCATTTGGCAACTTAGGACTGGCCCTTCAGGCCTCAGTCAGGGTACAGGCTAGTTTGTGTGTGTTTGATTGAGTAATCATTAAAACAGGCATAAATCTGACTTGGTCAAGTTGTCTCTTCCCGCACTGCTGTAATTCCTACACCTTGCCCTTTCTATTTCCAGTTTGTAACCTGTCCTAGTAAGACTCTTCTAGGGTTAGCCATGAACCGACGCCTTGCTCCTTTTCTCTTCTATTGATAGCTGTCTCGAAGTGTAGCTTAGGAAGCTTGCCTTCCTGGGCCTCATTAGAGCAGTTGTTTCTTGGACTACCGACCTTCCAGTATGTGCCTGGGTCAGACCGCAACATTCCAGGCTCCAAGTCTCTGGGTTGAAGATCAGTAGTACAGGCCTCCCAACTCACGTGACCTCTGCATCCCTCGTTCCATCAGGCTGTGTGTACCCCTTACTGACCACCCACTATCAATATAATTGGTTACCCGCACCACCTTATGACTCATTATTGGGCTGGGCAGGGCAAAGTTTCCAAGCTAGACATAGCTCAGGCTGGGGTACAAAGGGAAAGCAGTCCAGTTGACAATCAGGTATACTCCTGGAAGAAAGAGGAGGCTGCGCATCAAAGAGGGTCAACCACCAGCTCAGCAAGCTCCACTTCTAACCTCCTCTGGCATGCACAACGCGCAGTATCTCCGCTGCCACCTACGCCGCCAAAGAAGACACCTGCCTTTGTCCGGCCAGCTAACGTTACCAGGGTAGTCAGGACCCTTAACATCACACCAGCTTACATTCCAACCAGGCCACCCACTCGCCCATTGCTTGCCTGTGCATGAACCTAAGTTCAATGCTCAATTATTGACATGGCCAAAGCCACAACTCAGGTACCAGGAAAAACCCTGTTTAAGCGACGACCACGGCTTCACCGTTGTCAAAGGGGGGAAGTACGTCTGCTTTATCCTCCAACAGAAAATCCCACTAAGGGTAAGTAACAAGGCAACATACTAAAGTTTGAACAGGTTACAGATGTTTTACAAAAAGATTACTCTATTTGGAGAAGGAGGAAGGGAAAGGTAGAAAATGAAGGAGGGGAGGGTACTGGGAGAGGGGAATTCAAGGATAAAGAGAAACAAAGGGAAAGAATAAGCGGCATAGTGGGAGGGGAGAGTAGAATGGAGAGATTTAGGCGGCTCTTAACGTTAAGGTCTTGAGTGTCAGTGAGGGTGGATGAGTGTGGAGCGGTGCCGGAATGCAAGAACGGGTGAAATGGGAGATCCGTGAGAAAACCGTCAACTAGAGGCATCAGCTGGCTCAATTCCCAACATGCGAAAATCCTGGAGTGACCCCGTCGAGAAACAAACCAAGTTCGTCTAGGTGGGAGGCAAGCAGTCTAACCACTACAGACCCTTGGGGGGAAGGGTGAGAGATTGTAAAGAATATATTTATATTATATATTTATATTATACGTATGTATATAGTAAAACTGTGTAAAGACGTTTTTGAAGAACTGAAAAAATAAAGCTTATTAATCAGGAAAATTTCTTAAGCAGGAAAACTTCTTAAGTGGGAACTTCAACAGAGTTTCAGTTTATGTATATGTAGTATCCATGGCTGGCTCAGTTGATTAGTTACGGGCATCCCATCTCTCAAGGTCATCATGTCGATCCTAGGCCTCGACAGGTGGAAATTTTCTGATGGGGTTCTCATGTGGGGATTGTGGCGGATACTGCCATGGTGTAGAGGTTTTCTTGGGGGGCTTCTACGATTTCCTCTTCTATCTTCATGCCACTGTCTCCACCACATTCTCATCTAACCTAGTTAATTCTTAAAGCTGGCTTTAACAACACAGCGATGAAGCTGGCCCAGGCAGCGAAACGCCATGAGCATGCAACCATACGAAAAATGGGTTGTCCTTTTTTTTTATGTTTGCCTGTTGACAAGTAGGTACTTTACTGTGAGTATTCGTGCTTCTGTCGTTTTCTTATATACTTTATACTGTATATGCATTTTTCATATACTGGTTGTTCAATAATTCCATCACGAAACTTTGAGAGTTGGTGGAGAAGCCATAAACAAATAGGTATTATTTATCAATCATGTGGTGGATAGTCATACTGAGTGTGTACTGAGCAGGAGCAGGTAAAGTATGAGGGTCGAGGAAGTTAGTGGGTTTGATTGAGATTAAAACAATGTTACATGTTGGGGATCACTTTATTATGCTCAGTGTGACCACCATTTACCTCATTGCATTGCAGAGCTGGTAGTGTTGTACATAGTAGACAGGGGTATTATCCTCTATGATTGCGGCCACTATATGAATTTGTGCAACAAGTTCCCTGTCAGAGTCAACATGAGTCGAATACACTAAGTCTTTCATGTATCCCCACAGGAAGAAGTGCACATGCTTTTACACACTCAATATGTGTTTCTGCCGCATGGTTGATAAACAAAACCTATTTGTTTAGGTCTTCTCCATCATCCCTTGCAGTTTGATGATGGAATTTTTGACCAACCGGTATATATGTTGCAGTGTATGTCTCTTTGACACTAGACACATGTAGATTAACCAGAGTATTTATGTGTGTGTGTGTTTTTATAAATTGACGCGTGACGTTTACTGATCCATGCAACCACAACATTGTTTCACCTGTGTGTAATTTCCCTGGCGCTCCAGATGCGATATGAGCCAGTGTAATATCTACCAGAGTGCCTACAGAGTACTAACTTGTTGCCGGGAGTAATACAGATGCGTCTGTGTTATACTGTTCATCACCCGCGGTCAGTAAGCGATGCCACGCTACCCCCTCAGAAGATGAAGTATGAGTGATATAGCGGTCGAGCGATCACCCCCGAGCAATCAAGTAGTTGAAGGGCATGCCAAGGGATAGTGCCACCTTCGCTCCAGTCAGCAGCAGATGCCCAGCAGACAGCCCTTAGCTTCGCCCAAGAACAAGTGATTGGTTAACCCCACCATGCAGCCTCGAGGGCCGGCCGGTATAAGTACCTGTCCACGGCTAAAGATCGCCAGTTGTTTGTCTGCTCTTGTTAGAGCCACATCATCCCCGCAGTTTGCTCCACTGCCTCATGCACTGGAGCGCTCTGACTGCTGTTCGTCACCTAGACAACCCAGCAGCTCTTAAGCACCCTTGCCAGCATCTACCAGGCCTTCCAGAGGATCTCCCCCAGCAGTCCTTGGAGAAGTTGGCAACCCCCCTTTGCCAACTAAGGTCCCCTTCACCTGGAATCTGTGTAGTTTATACTTCTGGTCAGCTCAAGGTAGTTAAGTGGTAATATGGGCCACTGTATTTATTCCTTGCTGGAATAAAACATGAGTTCTCATTTACTTTATCTTTCATTTCTTAAGGTGACTGTGAGATCCCACGTAAACACCACACCTGCCAGAGTGGAGGAAGGGACCTCGTTTTAAACCCCTTGATTTAACCATATAGTGTAGTAGGACTGCGGGCTCGCCTTCTGGGACTCGTATGTCTGAACTACACCCATGCTCGATGGCCACCCATTCGGTGCACCTCAGTGTACTGAATGGCAGAGCCCCAACCACTAGTCATACAACCCCTAGGGATGCTAGACAGCCAGGCCAGATTGCACTCTGTCCACCGCACCATTTGAGTTGCCGGAGGGAGTTTTTAACCAGTTCTGGAGTCCACACCCGCAGTTGTCGAATTACTCAAAGAAAACCTGCTCTCCAACCACTGCATCGCTTGTGTTGCTGGTACGGCTCTGAGTCTGACCAACCGCCGCTGTGGCAGAACACTCCTAGCTAGGGACTAATTTCCGCCTGCTCCCCTTTTGTGAGGCAGGTCGTAGCACCCTTCCATGCCTTTCACCAAAAGGGGTGGTAAGGATCTGCAGAAGAGAAAGGCCATGGCCACATACAAAACTACCTGGGGCTGTACCACATCCGATAAGGCATTCTGCCATGATAACCCCTGGGACCGAGCTCAAGTTGCCCAACAGTGGGTGGGGCTTCAACCCCCAGCTCCCACCCCTTCTCTCTTTTCAGCCTCCCAAGAAGATGCCAGAGATACTGCACCCGTGGTTGCTGCCTTTTGCCATGGGGGAAGATGTTCTGCTGGGCATAGCCTACCCCTGGTTCCACGGGAGCCATAGCACCAGCCCAGCTCATATGTTCTCCAGCAGTTCCAGCCACAGCAGCACTTGGGGATCAGCGAGCTCTGCCAGCGTCTCTAGTAGCCTCTATCCGCCTACTCGATTGACAACACAGCCCAGCGGCTCGAGTACCGGTGCAGATAAACCCTTGACCTCTAGTCACACCAGGCGACTCAACCTACCTTGTAACACTGGTTGGACCCCTGCTGGAAAGTGAATTTGAATCAGCCCCAGTATTAACCCCGCGTGTGACGGGTCTGCACACTACATGCTAGCTCTAGTCATGACGTAGCTTCACACTGCTCTGGAAAGCGTCACGCGTGTCTCTCTCTCCTCTCTCTCTCTCTCTCTCTCTCTCTCTCTCTCTCTCTCTCTCTCTATATATATATATATATATATATATATATATCACACACACACACACATATACTTAGCTTCACCAGAATACTGTACTTGTGTCTGTGTAGGGTTGTTGAGCTGGCAAAGCCCCAATGTGTTGGTCAGTTCTGCATCATTTCTTCTCCAAAATGCCTCAACTGATGACCACTTGGCAGCTCTGGTGAGGCTTGTTGCCCGGAGAACATTGGGAGACCAGGTCAGTCTTATATCATTTTACAATGTTGTGATTTTTCATCAGGTAGGCAAGATAAAATTTACACTTTTTTTTAACTCTTATGTTTATTTATAGCTACTGGAGACAAGTTCTGTATTTCTTGTAATATTGTAGTGTTAAGCACCTCCACATAAAATTTAGAATAACTATTGAAACAACATAAAGGTAAATTGCTTTGTACATTCTTATAATCACATTTATCTTAACTAGAATAGGACAGTTCAGATCCTTGATGTAGAAGAGAGTTATATTTTGTTGTTTTTTTTTGTACCGTTTTAGTCTTCAAAGAATAACTGCTAAAGCTGGTAGTGGTTTGTTGGAAATGTGTTTCTTCAGAAGGTCTCATGTCGGGAAGGAGCCTGCGCCAAAGGATATTACTGAGATTTATCCAAACAGGATAATCTGTTGGAAGACTTTTCCAGTTCGTGTTCATGAGGGCAAGGCATACAATACTGCTGTTATTAGGGTTTTTGGAAATGCATCTATGTATTCATGTAAAAAGATGAAGATGGAACTTGGTGATCAGATTTGGTTGTATCGGAAATTAGTTGGTACTACCGGCGACATGCATATTCTTGGTCATGTGGAATTGTTTTTCAATCCGTTATTATGTGTAATTTATTACTTTATTTTGTAAATAAATATTTTGTAGGTTATTACCGGACACATGACATCTGATATGGCTTAGATGGCTTCAGCTTCCGTGACATTGGGTCTCTCTTGCTTTAGGATGTCCACGTTGGCTCTGAAGCAAGTCCTCCTGGGTTCAAACCCCACTTGGGGTGATATGACGTCACATAAAGATAAGACAGATTCGGAAATAATTATTGTGCCAGTACGCGTCATGTGTCAAGTTTATTGTTCCAATCTTTTGTTGAGTGTGACTGGATATTTTGGAATACTACATTATTTCTCTTTGTGGCTAGTACAAGTCTCCAACAGACAATTTTCTATATATAGTGGAGTGCAAAGTGTTAATAAATCACAATAATTTATAGGTTTTGGGTTACCAATGCCTGACTAACTCCTGTGCCTTACTATCAGGTGGCTGATGTCTTATGAGTTGGTGTTGGTTTTCTAAGGCTGATACTGCTGTTGCAGGATGGAAACTGCCCTATGGTCCACGCTCTGGAGCAGGCGGTGCGAGAAGCGGCGCATACGACTGCGCAGCAAATTCTGTGGCGTAATGTGGCAACCCTGCTCAGGTAGCACTCATTTCTACTTTTGCTACAAAAGGTGAAATTTTGATGCACATTTTATTTTCAGCCCTACCACCTTTTTAATGAACTGATAGGGAAGGGTCGGTTTCGGTAACTGGTTCTGGATTCTGAGAACTGGGAGAGAGGCCATAGTCGAAGTCTCAGTTTTGCTACGACCGAACACACAAGTTATATACTTAAAAGTAAATGAAATGGGAAATGAATTAATTACCTTTCATCACATTCTTGATAGTGATTATATTGTTTGTTCCATTAATGGCCCAGTGGGCTAACTCTGTATCTGCTTGGTATCACTGTATTCAGAAGGTTATGGGCTTCATTCTTCATGTACATATATCTGAGTTTATCACATCCTTGGTTATAATATATCCATTACAAGGTTACAGTATCACATCCTTGGTTATAATATATCCATTACAAGGTTACAGTATCACATCCTTGGTTATAATATATCCATTACAAGGTTACAGCTAGTATTACTTCACCTTTCCACATCGTGAAATGTATTTTTGCTGGTAGTCAATAACAATTCTGTCATGAGCATTAACTGTCATAATATAACACACCTTCTTTGCTTTCACATTGTAAAAGTATTATATAAATTAACTAGTGTGTAGGGGTTCTTTATAATTTACATTAAGTATCATTTCTCTCAAGCTTTCATACTCCTCCATGAAGTCTTGGTAGTGCTGCTTCAGCTCTGGCATCTTTGCAAGTCGAAGTTTTAGTCCACAGAGTACGCACTGCTGTCGAAGATTAATTACCCAAATTACATGTAGATGATCTGAATGGAAGTCTCCGGACAAATCTACCATCTTCACCACGTTTGTGGATACTTACGAAGTGATTCTTGCACTGTTGGGCCTCGCTTGACAGAAACTTCACTGATTGAACCTCTTCTACCTTCTAAAACTTCTGAAGGGCCACATCAAGAGATGCATCCATTTGTACAAATAAGGAAACTGACTCACCTTTACTTGCACATGGAGCATTACCAGCAACTACCCAACCAAATAATGTATGAAATGCATGTGGTTTTCCGACGATCTTGTGACCAGTCAGCACATGAGCCACTACACCTGCTGCCAGCGACATGTCAATGCAACGAGGTGAGGCCAATTCGGGATCGGCTAAGGAAATGTCTTCCAGTTGTGCAAGATTTGTGTAACAATCTCAGCTGAAGGCAAGTCACCAGTAATGTTATTGAGAATCAACGCTCGAGTAGTAAGATGCAACTCTGGTATGTAAAGAGAGGTGACTCACATACTACAGCCCCTCTTGAGTCCGTTGTAGCATGCCCTATGCCAGAAATGTTCACCCCTGCCTGATGTCGTGTAAGTCCCAAGCATTTCACGCACCTTTCGGTTATAAATGATGACGGATGCACTATCCAATAATGCACGCACAACCTGGTAATTGGCCACTACTGTCTTTCACATTGATATGAGCAGTCTTAAGCAAAACATTAGTCGGAGGACCATCCTCCTCTGAAAGACACGACGAACACATTTAAACAGTGCTACTAGTATCTTCCTCTTGACTAGCAAGGTCTGTAGTATCTTTGTCTGTCTCATCAGAACTTGTATCTCGTGACAAGTGAATCAAAGTGTGATGTGTGAATTGGCACTGCTGACAGTAAAACCTTGAATGACGATTGCATGTCCTGTTCGCAGGCAGTAAAAACACAACTTGTGTGTTAGCACGCAATCCCTTCTCTAATCCGTTAGCTTTGAAAGAAATGTTGGGCATCTGTGTAGGGCATGAGGTGCACCACAAACTGGACACAAAATTTACTGACTGGCTGTTGTGCCCATGGCTGATCAACCAAAATTTGTTCCAGGAGGAAAATTTCCTCTTAGCGAATGGACTCTTGCAGGTGTTGCAAGCAGGAGGTTGATTGTCAGCAGCAAGTTGAACATGCTCCCCAGCTCTAGCCTTCCGTTCCAAAAACTTGATTAGCTTGGCATGTGATGGCACATCCTCTTCGTGGGAAAGTCCACATGCCTGCCTGAATGGTGCATACAACTTCTCGAGCAACATATTTAGAATTCGGAATCCAAATGGGCCACTGGAAATCTCTGAACCTCCAACGCACTGAGACTTTCTTCCTCTACTGTAACAAATTTGGTTAAACCACCTTTGTTCTTACCGTCAACTTTTTGTAGATGCCAGATCTTCTGGACATGTATTGTTGCTGGGAGTTTCAAACTCTTGAACTACTTCTCTAATATTTTCCTAGTTATCCGATTAATTGCTTTCGGTAACACATATTTTGTACCAACTCTCTGGCTCCCCTTGTAAGCAACCCAACAAGTAATGAATTTTCTGGACTTTGGTAAGGTGGGGAGCTTGACCAGCAGTTGAATTATATAACTCCACGAAGGCTATCCACTCACCTCTATTGCCACTGAATACTGACAATGGTAGAGGTGGTAGCACTGCTGTTGGTATTTCCAATCTTTGCGAACCATAAATGCAGGTCGTGTAGTCGCAAGTGTTCTTCAGTCTGCTATACACCTTTTTTAGTTCACGAAAAACTGTCTCATGTCGCAAATTGTTCCTTTTACTCATATAATACACTCGGTTTTTCTTGAGGTGGCTGGGCGCAGACCGCAAGCACAACAGTTACGTGTGACATAATGGAAAATTGTCAACCCCAGGCCTTCCGTCACCTGAGGCTGACTAGCTACTGATTCAAAGTAAGTACCCTTTAATAAAATTAACTAAAATGAAAACACACATTGTACGGAGGTCACTGTACATTCTAACTTATGAATTAAACACATAAACACTTGAGAATTTATTTTTTGCTTTTTTTTGTTATTTGATGAGAGTCGTAAAAAAGCACTGTGGCTTGGTTCTGGGTTCGTGACCCTCTCAATATAAAAAGGTATAATTAGGTGAAAAAACGAGTCATTTTAACATGAAAGTACACAAATACACTATGCGACAGATATAAAAAAATTAAAATTAAAGTCAAATCTTCTTGGTGATTGCATTAAGCAAGTCTTTGTTTGGGATCCCGTAAAATCTTATACCTTCACATATGACACTGGAAAAACTCATAGTTTTATATACAGTAGATTCTCGAACATTCGTTCCCGTTATGCACGATTTACCGTATTCCTCGTTCATTAATTTTGTTCCTGCCAAAATTCCTATAACAACAATGCTAATTATTAACTGCTTTCAACGATCGCAGATTGTTTGTTTTTCAGCAATGTCCGTTCAAAACAGACTATACACTTTTGTCAAAGATTACGCATATCAATCGGTTTTAACACTACATGAATGCAAAACAACGCGGATAATCAATAACTGGTGATATCAATAGTATTGTTTTCCTCACGCAGCAGTTTTTCATGTTCTATTTCCTACATTTCTTTTTGTTCTTCCCTGTTTACTGCACTCGTATGTTAGCGACAATGAGAAAGCATCTGACATTCTTCTTCTAATATGTTTACAGCACCCTTGGGTTGGCAACAACGTGGAAAACCAATTGCACAATCTCTTACTGTTTTGTACGTTCTATGATGTTATTCTCGTAAACAGAATTTGCACAGATGTGGCAATAATTTGATGGGTGTTATTATTATTGAAAGCAATAATAATTTGACGGGTGTTTATTATTGAAAGCAATTAGTTGCAGGTGTGTTTACTATTGTATAGGTTTAAAATTTGTTCAGCAAGTACATAATGGTTGGCGAAAATTGTCGTCAGTAAATAAATTGTGGCAATATTCATCGTTGGATGGAACGTAGCTTGGCCAACAAAGGAAGTCAGAACACTGGACGAGAAAATAAAAAACTTGTTTGAAGAGGCCGAAATGCACTTTGTATGTGCAGAAATAACACGTGATTTGTAACCCTACTTTTTTTTTTACTAAAACAACTGCCATTATAAACAAGGGCACGTCCGTCTATATCACATTTTCCCCACTGGTTCTAAACCTTTTCCAAATGTTTTAATGCATATGTGTGTAACTGTGAAAAATGTCCGTTGAATAATTAATAGTAATATAAGACACCAAACCCCGTTAAGATTACAACATTTGTTAGCTTTCTACAGATTTTGCACCTGAACAATACGAGTGTGAGCAGATGATTGGTTGAACATGCATGAGAATATTCTGTGGCGTGCGGCTCAGGTTTTGTTTCCACCAAAAGTGTAGAAGTTGCTGGTTTACGTACTCGCACACGCGACAGTGTAGGCGATGCATGTTTATTATTATAAGCTTTGATTAATTAATCTGAACTTCACATACACTTTTCAATGAAATCCAACTTCGAATTACATAAAAAGCAAATTTTGAATTAACCAAACTTAAAAGCATATGAAATTCTATTCTTCCTTTTTAGGGCAAATAAACGCTTCGAATTATGTACGATTTTGAATTAATCAACTTCAAATTAACAAGGTTTTACTGTATTTAAGCTGTCGGTTCAATCAAACATGCATTTTGAAGTTATATGTGATTTTCTCAGATCTAAAATCCAAGTTTGCATCCATTATTTTCCCGCATGACACATTTTTTTCTCTTGGTCCATTGAAGAACGTATTTTCGAGAATCCACTGTAATGGTGTATCTACACATCAAATAATTGAAATTGGCTAAACCAACCTAACTTATTCTCTCTGTTGAGGGAGTTCATTTTGACCGTACTACTATCTTTATAATGATGAAGTCTTTTCTTCATGTGATCACTGCCACTTTGGAGAGTCTCTATAGGTGATTCTGTAAGCACTGGCACTGTGGAGAGCATCTATCAGTGTTACAGTTTGTAACTAAGTGGGCTGTTGGTCACTGAATACTCGTCGTGATGTTGTGAGAGTACCTATACATGTGTTACTGGCGTACTGAGAATAGCTAAATCACTGCTAATTCCTAGTTTTAAGTCTCTCACTACTACACGTATTTCTCACACATGGGTTACCTGGCAACTTATTGGCTGTTGCCTATTAATCATCTGTTCATTCTGAGGGCTAATCTACAAGCTCCTGCATCACGTGTTATGGGTTAATCTGGATAAGAGCTTACTTAACGGCTACTAGTTACAAGTCTATCTTCACTGGTTACGCATTTTATTGCCTAATAAATGATAGTGCTAATGTGAGTCTCTGGAAGCGGTAATGCCTGGCATCACTTTCACAGATTATTAACTGGTCGCTATCACTAGGTAAACGGTTTTCTTATTTAGGACTATAATGAGGCCTAAAAGTCACTGGGGAGGTAGCTTAGTTACAGCTACCTACAAAAGCATCTATTTATGGAGCACTTACTTACTTGTTGGCCTTTCCCTCTGCTGCAGCTCTGTATTGACTAGGTATGGCCACATGAAATGGGATGTGGGTCTCCACTGAGATGACTTATATCAGCCTGGCACTCACGGACCCCTCGTCCTCAATGATATCGGGTGACGCTTCTGCTCATTAGGAGGACGGGGTTAGGGCGTCTGCATCACTAGCCGGCCCTAGTGAACTAGAGATCTCCTGAGCGGGGGTGCTGTTGGGCCCCTCTTCCTCAGGGATACCAGTTGGTTTTACTTCTGTACCATTAGGAGGTGTGTGGTAGCTGTTTGCTTCGCTGCTTCTCACATGACCTACCACTTCGGAGGATGTCTGAGGGGGAAACAAGGTAGGCCCTTCCTCGTTGACATTTGGCGTATCCTCTAGTAAAGAAGATGGTAGTGGCTTGTCTGTGTCTCTGTTGCTCGGCAGCTCACTTACTATTGGCAGTGCTAGCTCCGGGTCCAAGGTCGTCGTTTTCTCAGGTTTAACTCTTGGTGCCGGAGTAGCGCCAGGTTGGGGGGAAGGTGCAGGTGGTTCTTCGGTCTCCATTGCCTGTGGGGTTTCGGATTGTTCCTAGATCCTACTAGAGCTGCAAAGTTTCTAGCTGGACTGTTGATCCAAAGGGTTGTGCCATGACATTTTGCTTAGTCCAGAGGATGCCCGGTCACGTGTGGCTGTGACCTTGCATGCGTAGCTCGTCAGCATCGAGGGCAGGTATCTTATGGAGACTGCATCTCGACGCATTAGAAAGTCTACTCTCGGGGGTTGAGAGTAGCTTGGCTCCCTGTCTATGCGTGGTGTTCTTGCCTCGGACCTCCTGGTAGGCCTTAGCTCGATTTCGGGAGTTTATGATTTATCTTGTTGTGGTCTATCAGCATTGGTATCACTACTTTGGGACTGTTTTCCCAATTTAAAGTGATTGTAATTATCGCCTAAATACACTCGCTGGTTCCCATGGTCTATGACGCATTGTTGTTGCCGTAGCCAGGGAGTATGACAACCTCAGTGAGGACTGGGGAAACCACGAATTCGGCTGGTCTAGAATACCTATGTAGGGTTACAGTTAATTCGATTTGACTGTCCACTTTTAAAGTAGCGTCGAGTTGGGCCATACATACGACATTCTTCTGTGGCTGGAGATTTTTTTGCTGTTGTGGGCTGAGTAAATTGCTTCTAATAAAATTTCCTGTCACTGCAGAGTCTAACAGAGCCAAGACCCTTCTGCCATTGATTTCTACTTCTATGTGGGGGACGATGGGAGCGGTAGTTTCTTCACTCAAGAGTTGGATGTAGGGCCCTGTTTCGCTGGTTGTGATGGCCCGCTTAGCACCCCGGCTTCGCCGCTTCTCACTTGCTGTCTCAACTTATTAGTGGTGGTTTATGTAGAGTAGCTGTTTTGTATGCAGTATCTCCTGTAATCCGTGACCCTATAGCCTTTCTGGGGAAGTCTTTATTCCAATGGCCCCTGGACAAAACCAGCATTTTGGTACGGATGGCAGTTGCGGGTTAAGGGAGGAGTTTCTCCCCTTTTGCTTGGGGGAGGTTGACGTGCCTCCGTTGCCTTTGTACTCCGTGGTTTGTCAAGGGCTGCTTGTGCCTGGCAGTTGTATTCCGTTTCTTTCGCAGTCTTACTAGCTCATCTAGTCTTTCGGATTTTGGCATCAACAAGACGTTCCTCCGACTAGTAAGTAACATTCTTCCTATATAACAGACGGTGCTAGCTTCATTCCCGTCGGGAAATATTTGGTTGAACATTTGCTCC
This sequence comes from Dryococelus australis, assembly GCA_029891345.1. NCBI lineage: Eukaryota > Metazoa > Arthropoda > Insecta > Phasmatodea > Phasmatidae > Dryococelus > Dryococelus australis. The sequence continues at coordinate 18,563,379 of CM057003.1, read as the reverse complement.
TTTCTTTGGATAATATTCTCAGTCGCTTTGGTGGGTTTTTGTACTTTACAATAGAATTCTGTCATCAGCCTAGCTACCACACCGCCCGTAAAGTTCGCCGCTAGTCGTTTTCAAAACTGACCCCACTCAGAGATAAACTCACCATAGCGTTCCCACCACTCGTAAGATTTTCCCCCTTATGGGGGCTTGTGCACGAGATACCCATTGCTGTGTGGGAGGGTACTTTCACTAAATTCTTTTTCACATTCATTAGTGAAAAGGGCGGGATCCTCACGAGGTCTGCTGCATAGTCGGGGATTTGTATTTCCTCCGCGTATGTCTGGGCAGCTTGGAGCTGTTCCTGGTTCTCTAGCGTGTCCTGAATGATGCCTTGGGTTATGTGAGTGGTATGCAGCGGCTCGCTTGCACACCTCGCATCGATATACCAGTCCCAACCAATTAACTCTCTCTTCTGGCCAGCCTATGCAGGTGAGGTGGTATGGCTCGTTACATATGATACTATGAACTAGGTGTATGTCATGACCTCGACATGTGATCCAGTTATAATGTGTGTCTTGTCGAGTTCGACACATCTTGCACCTGTAGTCTAATCCGTCTGTACTATGGGCTTCATCTTCCCATCCCAGATACTGGTAGTGGAATTGTCGCTGACAATGGTTGGGCGTAATGCTGTAGATATTGGTACCCTGGCAAGTGGTATGATTTGTCTCTGGGGCCACGTTGTCTATGTCGTTGTCTTGTGGCTCTGTAGGACTGCCTTTGCTGTCTGACTTCCTATTTGCTTGGGTGCCATGAGGTGTTTCTCGACTCCTGGAAGTTTGGTTTATTCGATCCCGGCTACTGTCTTTCTATTTTGGATCGTTCTGACGTAGTCGCGCTTTCACTGATTCACGGTTATTTATGCTGACGCCCCACGTAAGGCGTCAGTAAAGCACTTGATGCGTGTTACTTTGACTAGTCAGTGTTACTTTTGGTAAGTGCTAGACCATGCATGCTCTGGTACACAATTACTTAGAATGAGTCGGCTTTCTACTAGATACTACCACTGGTCGCGTAGGCTGATGGCTTGGTACTATGTCTACTGAGGGCAGTACTGCAATATTTCTCACTAACACATTAGCTCACTGAGGCAGGGCTGACTTAATAAAGGGTATTCACTCACAGGTCTTCTGGGCTGTGGTGATGACGTAGATGGACTGGGACCAGCAGTCGTTGGGTGCTGCTGGCTAACGAGATGCCGTAGGGTGAGGTGAGGTATCTCTGGCTCCAGTTGGATGCTGCACTGCTTCCACAAAATGAGTTGGCAATACCCAACCTGGTGTCACGTCCAGTGACTAGACACGTACTGCAGAATGTGGCTTGATGCCAAACCTAGTGTGCGAGGGGAAATAAACTTGGGTGCTGTCTGAAGAGGACAGCCTCTCCAGGTGAAGGGTGGTCTGAGCCCGTACCCGTGGGGTATCTCCTCCAAGTGTGGATACGCTGTTGGCGCACACTCTCTCAGCAGCAAAGAACTCCTCTTTTTTCTCCTCCCTTTGAGCACCGTCCCTCTCCCCAAAGGACATAGAGGCAGGGTTGACACTTTACTTACTTTCAGTCGGTGCAAGCAATTGACGGTACCCTTGCTAAGTGTAAAGTCCAACGGTAGTTGACGGTGCGAACGTTGTGCTCCTGCGATTCTGCACCTTGGCGCACAAACCTTGAGTGGTAGGACATATGGTCAGTCTTCCTAATACTGTCAGGGTGTGGTTGAGCAACAGTCGGGCCTCCAGTCCCAGGCAAAATACCCCTGCCAGCGATACAACCTGAGGTGGCTGTCCTGCTCCTGTTGGATGAGTACCTAGTGGTTGGGGCTCTACGTTTCTGTACACCTGGGTGCACAGAATAGATGGCAGTCAAAGGTGATGTGTGTTTGCTGACATGCAGATTCTTGAAGGGGATCTGTAGTCCTTTACTATGGTTCATAATATTGTCACACCCGGTCTCTTGCTTGCTCCGTCTAGAAGTAGAGTTCCTAGTATCAGACAGGATTTACCTCTAAACAAATTTATTCTCAGGATAAGATAAAAATGCAATTTATTATAAATAATAAGTACTGGTGACTCGTACCTACTACTAAGCAGAGTGCAAACGGAAGTAAGATACGCTTAAACAGGTGGAGGTGACCTGCTCCTAGGCTACTCAAGTATAGAATGACTTTGACGGCTATGAAAACATCTCTTATGCAGTTACTCTACCCTGGAGTTGTCTGGCGAGACCTTACAAACTGGACTGCTACCAAAAGGGCAGTGGGTGTAGTTGCCACTTAACCAGCAAGTAGCAGCAGTTGTTGAACGAGAAGGATCAACAGCGGAAATGTGCAGTGAAGTCGAGCAGGCTTTTGGAGATGTGGAGCTTCTGCAAGCTGGTGGTGGTTGAAGCCTCTGGAGCTTCTAGTCATTGGTGGCGATAGCCACTGATGGCTGCTGAAGATCTCTGGAGTTCTTGGAGAGGTCTGTGAGGGGGCCTAAGGTGCAAGAGTCCTAGCACAGAAGTGTTGAAGCGAGCTACTGGCGAAGTTAACTGGCGTCTTTGGTTGCGTACTGCCTTATATTGTGCGCTCGGCTGGCGTGGGAGTTGTGAAATCGCTCTGTGACTTCTGCCCAGAGCGAGCAGGGTGGGAGAACTACCCTTACACTCGGTTATATAGCCTCGGGCGCTCGGCGGTGCACCGCCATTTTCGGAAAGTTTGGCGACTCTGTCTAGCAGGTGCTTCGGGGAGGCTGATGTTTTCCACAGCCACTTAGAAACAATGCTTAATTTACGTACTAGGATTGCCTGCTAGGCTGGAGCGGTCCTTTGCGCACTCGTGAATAATGTGCTGGGTTTGACTATTCCTTGGATACATAGATACAACGTGAGTAGTGAGAAGAAGTTAGGTCTGGTACATCAGGAAATACCACGTGTCTAACGGTCCCTGCACGGGAAACAATCCTGTAGCCATCTATGGTTGTGGTTCCTCGTAGATAACACATTAAGATGAGTCATAGTCGTGTTTAATACAACTCGTATAAGCGGCACGTGTCAAGCTTACGATTATGTCAAACAAAGTTGTCCCAGGTCAAACCACAGCTAGAGGTTATGCGTCGCCCAAGTGTACCACTGAGAACCAACCCATTAAAGTGAAAGATCACTCTCACAGAATCCAATTTTGTGCCCTTCGCAAAACTACCAGGCCAGTCCTCTACACTGGATGTGCACCAGTACCACGTAGGGACTAAAAAAGAAACCCGTAATACCAGCCAGAGGGTGTGTCTGACCTTGCACCTGACAAAACCAACCCTCCTCCATGTTGTGGCAACTCTGTCAGCCCGAGACATCACGCATCAATATAAAAAAAAGAATGTTAAATTTTGTAAAAAAAAAATTAAACAACAATCTGATATGATTTCTTAAAATGCCAGTATTCCGTAAGTAATATCTTGTAAAATATGTTTTGTTTGAAACAGTTATCTTTAATGTTATTGTATTGAAAAGAAATTTGTCTAACCTTGATTCCCCATTTAAACTCTGACTGCAGTCTTAGTAGGCTTATGTACAGGCACTTGGTTACTTATCTTGCTTTTACAGGATCTTAACTCAAGTAGTAAGTAGAAGATGGAATGTGTATTATGTATGAGATACATATGATTGCGGTAGCAGGTGGGAGAGAAGTGGGCGAGTGGCAGCGCTGAGTAGCCGGCCAACCCTCCATGCAGTGTTGGCCAACTTGAGCAGTGTGGCTGCTACACTAAGCCCCGCGGTGTTGGCGGCCCTGGAGCTGGTCGCAGATTGCCTGCCACCCGAGACCAGCCTTCACGCCCTCCTGGGGCTCACCCGTGCTACCGCCGAATACTTCTTCCAATGCTTGCACCAGCCAGGTGATGGTTCAACAATTTTATAGCAACAGGATATGTTCTCCACGTAATTATTGGAACATCTTTGCTCTTATGTATCACATGCTCTGATTACATCTTGAAATATACTCATTAAAATATTGCTGCATGTAACTGTTTATACAGGATAGCTGCATTAATAAAAACCATTGTAATACACAGTTGTCTTCAACCCACTGGAAGTGAGACAGGAAATTTTCAATTTGATGTTAATTTGGGCACTAAATTACAAATATTTAATCATTTCTTTAACGCATGCTCGGCTGGGATGTTGTTCTACACGTTGAGTTTATGGGTGTTGGGTTTGAACCAATGACTGGGGAAGTTAAATACAATTCCTAACTTGGTGAAATAGGTTTTATTAATGAAAGTAGTTATCGCTGTAGTTATGGTCACGTGTCTGTAGTAACTTTTGACGGCTCCAATGTACCCTGTAGACATGTGTCCTACCTCTTCAGTACTGTTTAGGGTCGGTAACATGCTCTATTATGAACAGTGTGCTCAAAGATAGGGCAAAGTTGTAAAGTAGAGTGCGCATCCTAAATGAGCAGGAGTGTGCCACGCATCATCTTTTACAATTTGATGTCTTTAGTTATTTTACAAATGCTGAATCATATAGTCAACATTTTAATATTTTTGAGTTATTTTTAAATCATAACGAACACTTGTTAATTCAATTCTCATTATTACAAACTGAAAACATTCAGGTCTCTGGAGATTTGTATTAAAGAAGTTTCACTGTAATTACTGTTTCTTTAAGTACAAGTACTCCAAGGTTGGTACTTCACTGTAATGTACAAGTACGCCAAGGGTGGTACCTGATTGAAACACAACAGGGGTTAGGCCAGTATTTATGGTGCAATGTCGTCTGGGAACTTTGGCACATGCTCGCTCGCGTGTATCGGCGCGCTCTCGCACATCCCAACATGCAGTAGCAATTATGATGAAAGTATGACTTAAGACGTATTACTTATAACTGAAGTCTTAAGACTTAGATCTTATGCTTACAAAGGGCCTAACTCCCAATGGGGGGAGGGCGAGGCGTGGAAAGGCACCCCTCCCCCAAATTGGAAGGAAATAGATTAAAAAATGCACCTTCCAGGCCAATTCGAAGGCGAAAAGCACTCCCCCAATCCCACAAAATGGAAAACATACCTTCCTTGTCCCTCTAACTCCTCCCAGGGGGAGGGAGGGGTGCCACTTTGGGGAAGGGGGTTTCAGAGAGGAAGGATGGTGGATCAGTGAGGGGGGGGTCAGCTTCCTCCCCTCCCTTCCGTTTGCCCACAGCAGCCCTCCAAAAACGGTGTTTTTTTGTGGAAAGACTTCCGTTCTTGATTAATTTTTATGATACACAAGTACAGTACAACATGTTTTGTCATGAATGAGCATTGTTGCATCTAGGGATGTCCTCTCTTCCTTCCACTTTTTTTACTTTTTCTTGGTTCGGTTCCAGTTCTTAAAAATTGGTTTTGTGTTTTTTCTATCTAAAAGTGTAAAAAAAGTCCAGAACTTTTTAAGTATCTGGCACACATGTGATTTGTGTATTTTAGTAGGGGTGAAATTGTATCTCTCATTTTCAACTAATGATTATTAAGGGTTTTTTAGTTTTATGTTTACTTGTCGTGCCTCGAGAAATCAGTTTTTCATGCAATTAAAACTTTGCATAGATTTCATTTTCACTCTGATATGCAAAACACTGCCACACTTAGGAAGCCATTCTTTGCTTTTATCTCAGAAAATAAAATTATTATATCATTTACAATAAAGGACTACGTTGTCTGTACCAATGCCATGTACAAACTCATGACAATAAAAACGTCTTAACTTCAAAATGCTGAAAGAATTTTGTTTATGCTACAGATGCATTATCAACTTGTAATGACGGTAGTTTTCACTGATGATGACTTATAAGTGTTTACTGGATACCATTTTCCTATGATCGACATCTTGAATAGTTAATTGAAATTACAGTAGAGTCACTAGTCTCGATTTATGGAAAATCTTGTGCATAGTACTCACACTAGGCTTCTGCGCCGCATGACGTGGGCTATTTTTTTTTTTTAAATAAATTTTGATGCATGATGCATTTCCGCATCTTTGATGGGACACTCTACACGAAACTTTGCCCCATATTGAACGCAGTGTTCGATCCTTTGGGCAATTTACTCCAAACAGTACTGAAGAGAATGAGCACGTGCTTACAGGATACACCGGCGCAATGTTGGGTACGATCACATACATGCCAGAGCCAGCTGGTAGTGTTTGCCAAGAATCTCCCAAGATACGTCACATCAACACCCCCAGACGCAAGATTGTACTGCCTGATGAGCCACTGCTCCCTCTAACCAAGGTGAGCAGAGGGAGGGCATGACCCATTCAACCCCCATTCTAGCAGCATCCTGCTGCGAGATAAGGGATGATAATGCCGCATCAGCACTCTGAAATTTTGGATCCCTGTCGCTGAGGCTATCACAACCTGCACCCTTCACCTAAGAAAACCCTGTACAAGATTAGTATAAAAGGGCTGGCGCAACCAGCTATCTCTACATCTTCACCATTCTCGTACAAGGCCAGAGGTAGCCATCGGGTTCGCGCTCGCTGGTATATCCGCAGATTCGATCGCTCTCCTTGGGCCGGAATCTGATTGTCAGCCGAAGACAACATTGACCAAAAGTCATTTCTGCAGCAGCCGCAGACCCTCTGCTTCTGGGAGACTGGACCTTCCAACGGCTCCTGAAGACTTCAGCTCCTTCCTTACCACCTTTCGGTATAGACCCCAGAACTGGTAACGGTCATGACAAAGTTCCTTCAGCACCTCCCCTGCCCACCGAACGGTGCTGGCATAGTCGACACTACCCCTGTGGTAGCTGTCCCACTTTTCTGTTAATTCAAAACAACAGATAGTTAGGAGCAATTTGTAAAACACTTAATTATAACAGTATTGTTCGCCTATTCCCAGCCAGATTAATTACAAAGACGTCTTCACGTGGATTGCATAGGTTTAAACTTCTGTGTCAAAGTAATCTAGTGTAAGAGGTAGTACAGGGCCACAGTGTTATTATTACTATGTTAATATAACATGTAAAATCTAACTGCTTTCTATATACTGATTTTCTTTTTGTAAACACTGTTGTTTCCTACGTAGTTCAGCCTACTAAAGTGACGCCAGCAGACCACCAGGCGCTAAGCCAAATACACACCCATTAAGTGGCCACCTGAGCTTTACCACCTTGTAGAATTAGGTAGAACCTATACCATTTGCAACTCCTCCGCCAGGTGAATCGGTGACTCAGGTTATTCCATACTCAGCCATCGTTCTTTATGGGAATGGAAAGGAGCGGGAATTAACTCTGACCATCTGACCCCCTGTGGATACCACACCTAGGTATTCCTATCTCACAGATCAAGCATCGTCTAACGCTCTGTCCACCGCTCCTTCAGGGGGCAAAAGGAGCAAAAATTAACTGTTCTTGCTTGGGAGACTGTGAATCACTCAGAAGTACAGTAGAACCTCTCTATTACGACCCCTCATGATTCCTGTTAATAGGTTTGTAATAGAAGGGGGGTCATAATAAAAGATTTGGAAAATTTTGGGACGATTTTTAGCCACCCCTGACACATATGGCCCCAAACTTGCCACTTTTGGCATGAAGTATGTTCAATCATCTCTAGCACATAAAAAAACACTTTTTAAATAAAATATAAATATGTATATGTTAATATCTGGACGTATCCCGAATAATTTGATACCCAAGAAAGGCATATGGACCACCCCTTGTCGTAAAAAAGAAGGCCAGTGAAAGTGTGTGAAAATATTAGAGTATGTATTATTAAAATATAAAGTTATTATTAAAGATCTATTACGCAGGTCTCGTGAGTCATACATTGCTCAAAAAGTTTCAGTGGTGTTGCACAATACGTGTGTGTGCACCATGCTCTCACTTTGGTCTGGCAGTGTACGTAGCTGGGCGAGCGCCTAGATCCTCTGCAGCATGGTCGGGCGCGGGCGAGGCGGTTTGCTGCTGAAGCTCGGCCCTAGATACTCAGGCTGGGCTGCTGTCGGTCGGTCGCTACAAGATGGCGGGCGGCACCCGCCCGCCCGCCTCTGCTGTCATTACAGAGGGCCGGTTCACTTCCTAACAGCGGCCCGGCATTGGGAAAACATGCTGATAGATGCGATTCATGTTAGTGTGTTGAATTTGTACAAAATGTAGGAGGCATGTTGGCCTCTGCACTGGCACGATGAGGTGCGGCAATGTTTACGGGAATATCAACATTTACTGTGGTCTACGTGAATTAACTATCCCAAATTTTCCATCAAAAACTTTTGACGTTGCTTATACATGCACACGGCCTCACTCGCCATAATATGGTACTGGTAACATAACACATTTTATTTGCACACACTTATTCATTATAAAATTGACTTCACAAGAAAAAAATAATTGCACACCATAAAAAATTAGCATATTACATAGGTGTGGGCGCACATAAACTTAAAAATAATAATTAAAAAAAAAGGCCTTGAATTAAATTTGAAGTTACCATACATACACTGATTAAGAAACTAGTCTGTGTAATATGCTGCTGTTTTTACAGCAATAGAATAGGGAGAAGCGAAAAAAGACGGAGGGTAAGGCAGAGGCGGCAGCATGTGACTAGGACAAAGAATCCTTACTGACCCGGTCTGCAACCCCCCTCCCCCCCCTCCCGCAAAACCATGATGTCGTGGACAATACACCAGTGTCCCCTTCTGTCATTAAGTAATTTATTGCTTTACACTGTTTGGGACAACCAATGTCAAAAGTTGATGCTGGTAAAGGCCATTCACTGTAAAGTGAGCACTTTTGAAATCCCTCTCATTAGGAATGATAGTCAATAAGTATGCTTTACTTTAGCCTTAGACATTATCTTATGAATGCTGTGGAATATACACACAGTGTTTATTACTTACATGGCAACATTTATTTTAAAAGATGTTTAAAGGATAAAAAATGGCTTAAAGGAAAAAGTAACCAGGCGATCAAAAGTGCTCACTTTACCGTGAACAGCCTATAGCTTGAGAAATGTGCGACCACTAACATCAGTAAGGGCTAGTTTACCATAGACTGAAAACTGTGGATAATAGAAATTAGTACCACCGTTGGAGAAAAAACAAATCCGCGAATAACTGAAACCGCAGTTCATAATACCACGGTTGGCGAGGAATTACTGTATCTATTTTTAGATGTGCATCAAATTTTCGACTTTTTCGACCCAAACTTTTTACGGTTCCTTGGGATCGTTATAGAGAGGTGGTCGTAATGAAGGGGTTTTACTGTACACATTAGGGAACTGCAAGCACCGGCTCTACTTTCGTGAGGTTATAGTTGTTCCCCCAATCTCCCATGCTTTACACCTAGAAGGTGGTAAACAGAGAAGGTTAAGAAGGGCCGCTAGTGCCCCCGAAACTATATTGCTTTGTGACCCTCAGTCCATAGTTGCACCTTGCACTTCCACCGAGTTGGGCAGAGTTCAGACCGCCTGACCTTCTGAGGGGCCTCACCCCTCAGTACTGCCAACATGTTTGTTCCCCCCTTTGATCAAATTTGAAGGCACCCCTCATCCTGTAGTAGAAACTTCCTTAAGGAGTGAAGAACCTCTACTAGGAATCGCAAACCCGTGGTTTTGCGGGCAACTTCCTCAAACCTCAGCTGTCATCCACAGAGCCAAAACGCTTTACCATCTGCGAGCACCCAAGGCACCCATCAGCCCTCGCCACGCCAGGGGAAGAGTCTCCAGCCGGTACCACACTAAGTGACGGCGGTTCTAGACTTTGTGCTCCTCATACAGGCCACCCGACCTGTACTATATACTGGTCGTGCACCAGTTAAACATTAAAGGTGCCCAATGCAAATTGTTATTCTGTCAGACATCACTAGTTAAAACTGTAAAGGTGACTAAGAAGTCCACTTCGTCACTTAAACGTTGCTTGACAAAAGTCACTGTAACTTTTATCCCCAAATGTCTTAAGTCATTGTTTGACTGTCTAGCCCCACTAAGTAAATTGTTGTTTCAATTTCACTCCCCCTGGACAAGCATCAATTTTATGTATAAATTATTATTGTGCATAGTACAAAATTGGCAAGAACAATGTCAATTGCTGTTATAAATAAATTTGAGGAACTGAGAATACAATTCAAGTTCTCGGTTCTGATTCTTATTTGACCCATCCCTAATTGCAACATTTTGATTCAAGTGCTAAGAAATGTCATATTAAGAATTATAATCATAGTTTTAGTTTTCCTTCACATATCAACATTTATATTTAACTACACATTTCTAATTGTAGTTGCTCTTGAGCTGTGCATGTTGCAGATATTGCAGATCGCATGCGCGAGGCTCGGCGCTGCTGTGTGCTGCTGAGCCGCTTCTGTGCCCTGTCTGCGGCTGCGCGCACACTAGCCCTGCGACTACTGCTAGAGAATGCACTGTACGGCACCCATGCAGCCCTGTTCGGAGCAAGTCTCACCACCCAGCGTGCAGACAAGGATGCCAACACTTTCAGTCTCCTGCAGGAGAACCTTAGACAGGTACAGCAGCTGCGTACTGTTTCGCACACTCAAAGGTACAACCTTAACCTGTTGTCCTGCCCACCATGAATTAGAGTTGTGCTAAATGAACCTTTTAACTTAACAAAATTACAATAAAATTATATTATTGAGTTTTAAGGAACTGAAACAGAAATGATAAAATTTTTTACAAAATTTCAATTTTAATAAAATTAAAACAAAAGAATTTAAATTCAAAATCAATTTCGCATTGAACCCTAATTATAACAAAACTTGGAATATTATTTCATTATTTCAAATAGTTACAGCCATAATGTGCATTTTCCTCCAGCATGATGAGATGGTGAGAAGCAACCTGAGTCTGTCGCGCCTCCTGGTGTGAAGGTGTTGCTATTGGTTATTGGATTGACCTGTTCAGGGGTGTTATCAGCTGGAAATAGGGCCAGGTTGAGCCTGAGCTGTCACGAGATGCAGCAATATCTTTTATGTTGTTTGCAGGGCACGAACATGATGCTTTCCCAGCGACACTCATCTGTGTTCCACACAGGCGTGATTGGCTATGGGCCGCGCAACCAGCTCAAGACCAACAGACTGCCTGCAGACACTATCATCGAGAATATCCAGTTCCTCACCAATGCAATCAAGGCAGCCTGCTGTGGCCCCACAGGTTTGTTGTTTAACCTCCCCCCCTCCCCCATCCCAGCACCCAATTATTGTGCTTTTCGCGTATAGGTTTCTGAATACTGTCTTGACTGTGGGTCAAAATATATAATCCATTCACAGTTTCTTCGGATGTTTTGAAACAAACCTGTGAAACATCACCTTAGACATCGCATAACATGTTAAATTTTTTTTGAATAACTTATATGCCCCAAATATATTAACACTGTGACTGAATTTATTTGAATTTTTAGGTAGCACTGAAGGAAACACATCTCATTGTTACCATTAAAACTATCAGTGCAAATTACCACGGGTAGGCCATATTGACAAATTCAATAGGCAGAGCGGAGTGTCTCTCTCTCTACCCCCCCCCCCCCCCCCTTTTTTTTTTTTGCACCATCTGTAATAGCACAAAAATTATTTTAAAAAATTCCCAATTTCAACTTATTTGATACTTACAAGAATACTTATTATAATTTATTTAGATGTGATGGCAAGACATTTACAAATCCGAAGTTGGCAGAAGTGGTGGCTGGCGATGCTGACATGATATGGCATTGTTTCTGACTGAAGCATCAAGTTCGTACTCGAGTTTTTCAAACCTACCTACTCAAATTACGATATTGTGATAAAAAAATTTCCCATGTCAGGAATAAATATATGCACTTTAAATGCAGCAGTTACCGCTGTGTGTGTGTGATTGCAAATATCAGATGTGTAAAATGTATACTTTTTGAGAACCATGAGCTGTTTTTAAGACAAAATGAATTGTTTGAAAGTCATGTCTGTTTATCACAACGTTGTAACCTTACCTTAAGTGTTTGAAACACAATTGTGTAGTGTGCTTACGTTTTTGCGATTTCAATGTTTGCCACAACTCCAAAAATACACTAAGCCCAGCCAGATAAATTAAAATAAATAATTAAATACACCTAGAAAACAGTAAGTACAAATGTATAGAAATATGAGTGGAATTAAAGTTACGGTACTCCTGTTTGTGTACATGTTAACCTCTATTTTTCGAATTTGTTGTAAGAAGTGAACTATCTTCAACATAGATATTGTTAAATAGTCATAAAACTGACCTAGATATGGTTATAGGCCTAAATTGTAAACATTAGTACAAAATGGTGTTTTGAAATATGACTAAATTCTTTGAACAGCTGAAAACTGTAAACAAGGATTTGACAGTTAAAATGTAGTCTCATAGCAGTGTTTATGTGTACATGTAGCAAAAGCATACATAATCTGTAACCAAAAGTAGAACATTAGCAAGGTTTCAGAAAAGTGTGAAGTAACCGTGAATGGCCTATAGTTTGAAGCGTAGCAGTGCTGAGGGATAAAGCTCAAAAGTGTTAGAGTCCCCCAACATTTAAATCACCTGGTACTTGGAACATTGGCTTGAGCACCATATGGTAGGTGAGGATTAAAACCACAGATGCCAACTTGTGTATTACACAAAGGGTGTACACTAGTGATGCGTGCCACTTCTACATTTATTCAAATACGATTATGACTCATCGCCTAGAGCACCTCTTCCATCTCTACAGGCATGAACAACACGTTGCCTACCCTACAGGCAACAGAAACTTCTGTGTCTTCTCACCTGGAGGATACGCAACCTGGCAGCCACACACCCCCCCCCCCCACTACCCCGCACTCGATGCCTACAAGCTGCCCAGACTTCGGGCAAGCACACCGGACGAGGCATGAAGCCAGAATCGCTGATGAGAGGATTCTCACGCCACCCAGGGCCTCCCCCGCACCGGCAGCCTACCAGCTACCACTATATAAGACCGGACGCAGCTGAGCTCGGAAGTCATTCTTTCGCACCTGTAGTATTGCCTCACACAGTATTGCCAGTGCTCGGGATCTTCGGAGAAGTTACCAACTTTAAAGTGTGCCCTCACGGCTACTTACTACGTACGTTGATGAACATTTTCTTTTAAGTTCACGTCTCCTCTATTATACCTTTATTTAGGAGTTTAACTTTAACCCTTTATTTTTCGTCTAGAACCAGTATTTCCCGTTTACTTAAACCAGGTCACCTACACCTGGAACCACACAGTTACCTTCATCTATCCTTGCCTTGGTAGTAGGTAGCACAGGTCACGTGTTTATTGAGCTCTCAATAAACACATGTTGCTCTCTACCTTTCTGTTTTTTATTTCCAGGGTATTTCTTTGTATCCACAGTTGAAGGTAGATTACGCTGTGCACTGTTGACGGAAACTGGGAATTTTACTAAACTGAATTAAGACATACATATTAGACGGCTACCTGTTTCTTCCCAGCTACACATCAGCACTGTCAATGCTTGTGGGGGAGAAACAGTGATGCCACAACCACTAGCAACACCTTCACACCAGGAGACACGACAGACTCAGGTTGCTTCTCACCATCGCACTGAATAGTACATGGTGACTGTTGCCTGCAGTGTTGCCGGGCATCCTAGTGCGAACGCACAACCACTAGAGGCTTGGCGGTCCACACGGCTCCACGTCCCTGATCAGCCTGCCTACGGTGGGGGATCAATGGGGTCTCTTATCGAGCTCGAGCTGACAAGTCACTATTGGGTTGCACTGTTAGTATGTCTGTCTCAGTGCGCTGCGTGAACTATAGAGCTGTTACCCTATGCCTCATGAGAGGGGGAGTGATAGAAAATGCAGGGAGTATCACCTGGCTCACCCTACTCTCAGGCTGAGGATAGCATCACCCCATCCTATGCAGGATAGACAGGTGGAACAGGACAGTGCCACTGAACTTAGATGACGAGCAGTTGCGCCTGCTCTGGTTGTGTTCATTAACTTTCCACTGTGTGTCTGTATCCACACCAAGTGTCACCCAATCATCACCAGGGTTTCTGACTGGTACTGAAGTACGCCTAGGCTGGGACAACCACATCTTCTGGGAGTCACCTGAGGGATGCACACAAGTCCCAGGCTAATTATGCGGGGGGGGGGTCTTCCCACGTCAAAAGGGGAGGCAATGCAGGATGCGGTATCTTGGTAGGTGACTTGGTGATAGACCCCGACGAACAACTTGAAATCAAGTGTATGCTCATACATTGTTCGTATACGATTGGCTTGGGTGGCCTTCAACTTCTTGAATGCGAATGTTGCATGTAGCATGCCCCGGAGATATAAATCCCTCTTGGGTAATGTAGTTGCATGTAGCATGTCCGGGAGATAAAATCCCTCTTGGACAATGTACCACCATATATTGTGGGAAGTGTAGGTTTGCGTGTCGGGACAAAGTTAACAATAGTCAGTAACACTCCTCGCTGATTTACTACCTGTAGATTCACAGAGCTCTCCTCTGCTCCAGTAGTGGTGCTGCGGTGTCTGGTTGAGGATGGTTGTGGCTGAGTGGTGCTCGTGCTGCCTGGTAGGGTATAGGTAGGTTGTGGAGGGATAGCAGTATATTCTGGTGAGAGAACTGACAGCTCTACGCCTAATAGTCTGTGCCACTATTTTGTGTTATTAAATATTCGAAAGGCACTCATCCGGTGTCCGGGTTAGTAAAGAGAATAGAAAATTGCTCTCCTGCGATTCTGGAATTTGATTGTTACTAATCTCTGCCTCTAGAAGATGCTGTTCCCATTTAAGATGGTTATTGACACCTGTCTTGTAATTTTTCGGCAAGAGGCCGATCTACTTGTGACGCCCCTTTAGGGCGTAGCAGGGCTATAGGAAGGCAAGGAGAAGGACGCATGCCATTAAAAAAAAAATCAGGAAAGTATGGACACAAAAATTCCAAAATCAATACAAATATATTGAAGCCGATCTATACATTATCACCAAGAACAACTACTTTGCAACTTGATTTGGAAAATAAACATTGCATCTGTGAATTTCTGTTGCTTGCTACCAATCAGTGAACTAGGGGAAGGAGAGAACACATATGCACTGGAACAAACAGAATAACAACAATATTAATATATCCTGAGAAATCACCCAACCTGAATAAACACTTGTGAAATCCCATTAAAAAAGGTAAAATGACTCCCTGAGTAAAGCAAACACCATTACTAAAAGTAAAGTACGCCACCTGATGATTCACAAGAGAGTACAACATAGAATACCATTGGGAAAGAGAAAAAAACCCTCATTACACTTAACCATGAGCATAAAGGCACGCCATAAAATACCCACTAAACTCCTTGGCATTAAAATTCTTTTGGCAAATCATAGTCCAGGAGACTATTACTACAGCACGCAAAAAAAAAAAAAGGTAAAATCCCACCTCTTACAAACATTTCCATAAAAATACCATATTGAAAATTCACAGAGTCAAAACAGTGAAGAAACACTTCCCTACGAAAATCCATGTACACAAAAATCGCTAAAAAAAACACTACTAAAAGGGAAACTCTACCCCCAGCATAACAAAAATTACGTTCATTGCAATACTTAACTTGTGCACTCATATTTCGCGAAAACGCGTCTAGCATGCTGAAATTCCGAAGTACTAAATGGTGTAGACATGATCTATCGTTGGCCAGCCCGCGCAACTCGATGAGGAACATTGCACACTTGCTCAGGCTGGAGGAACATTTATGCGCGAAAATGCAGCTCGGGAAGGTTAAGGAGACGGCGGGAATAGCGAAGAGGCGTATGGAAGGTGCCAGAGTGTGCGAGGCTGAACTCGTTGCCAGTAGTAGCCACCAGACAGCGCTCTGCCACACCAGGAGCGCCGCGCACCTCTCTTCAGTATAGCTTAGTGCTTGGAAGTGCTCAGATGTGCGCCACCCCTGCGGGGGGGGGGGGGGTGGAGGGTGGCAAGAAAAACAAAGTCCTTTTTTCTGCAGCAAAAATATTGCCTCTTCAAACACAATAACAGTTTATTAATCTGGGCTAGCAAATACAGATGTGGCAAATAACCAAGCAGTCTTAGTAACCAAGTTCATAATGTCATGTAGTTCTGTAAACACACCAACCCTATAATAGCAGCATTTAATCATACTCCAGAAAATTGTAGGCATCACACATTTCACCAGCTGGCGGGATGAAAAATAAATTGTTCAGGCAGGACAGTCTTTAGCAGGACAGGAGTACTCACATAAAATTACTTAAGTTTGCTAATTGACACGCGTGTCAGACTTGAAGCAGGGCTTCAGTCTGATATTAATTCTGATTAAAATATGAATAGCCACACAAAGAAATGTACGTGACGTGAAGTTGGGCATACTTAGTGATCCTATGATGTACGTCTGGGTAAACGACTAAACCCTACATGACTTTCTGCATAACCACATATGGCCATTCATTAGCCCAAAGGGTTAGTTAGCAGATTACATGAGCAGCTGCAGTACCAAGGTGTATTGAGTTAATAGTGAAGGGCTCCCCCAAGATTAACGAATGCAATACCCTGAGCATTACCTTTACCAAACTCAGAATATAGCTCGGTGTTACTTGTATTTGCAGTTTGGCTGATACGTGTAGCCGACGTTACTCTATGTACACTAAAGAATTAATGAGAATTTAAACTGTGACTTATACTTGAATTCACAAGAGACAAAGGTTATTAAAGCTAGTAGAAATAAATCTTTGTAAATTCAATGGGATTGTGACTTTAATATATCCACCCAAGCAAGTACAGTAAAGTGAAAGAATTGTTATCATGATAACAAACTTTACCATGAATTACTTTACTTTTAGGCTTAATAATAAAATTATTAAATGTAAATAACTGCGGAAGTTATCTTATGACAATTAAATGCAAGTCAGGTGCAGACTACCTGTTACATTTATGCTACGTTCAAGTACTTGGTAAATAATAAATTTAATGAAATGTAATTAATCCTAACTGAACTTTATGAGGAATGTTCAGAAGGGACCTCGTAAAGAGTACATGGGGTTCTCTACTCAAGTGGTAGAGTTGGCTGGACTAAGGCCTTAAGGGGACTACGTTGCCATGACCTTGAGTTACCTGGAAGGTGTGGGGTTTAAAGGCAGGTTAGGTTTATGTAGGAAGTGCGCGAAGTGATGACGACTGGAGCGCCTGCTGAAGTGAAGTCCTTCAGAGGACGATGGCCATTTGGAGAGTGTCGTTGTTGTGGTAGCGGCGTGGGCGTAAAACTACCAGTCCTTAGTCAGGATGCCCTAAGCCTTCACAGCCAGAGGACGTTGCAAGACTATCACCGCTGCGGTTTCCAACTTTGGCCTTCACAGCCCTTAAAGAGTGGATGAGTAACTCTGGTGAGCCACTCCGAGCAACTGCTCAGATGTGGGTGGGTTCACCTTTTATAGTGATCGATGGCGATCTTAGGTGCTTCTAGGGGTGCAGGGGGCTTGGTCCCGCCTTCTAGGGGTGGAGCTTGTGATATCACATGCATGGATGCTTATCTCGTCTGTTACCTGGTGTGTAGAACTCCAACTCAGGGCGCTCGAGTAGGCCGTGATCCTTCGGCGATTAACCCGCTTCTCCCGTGATGTCAAATTCAAACTGGTGCACTCTTCTGCTAGTGAGCGCTGTGAAGTAAAATAACTTCAGTTCGGGAAGGACAATGACGTGACGGTTTTATGCGGATTCTGGTAGAGTACAAGCTAGGAACATGGGGTTGGAGGTGTGTTGAGGCACTGTCAACTTCTTGGGGTTCCCCATGTCCTGCCTCATTTACCCATATGGCTTGCAATATTCAGATGGGGCAAAGTTGTGTTTCTGTAGTGCGCTTTCTCCAATGCAAAGTACATCATGCATCAAGTTGGAACTAAGTGTAGGGAAGTTTATCTGTATATCCTTTTTGATTAATAAGTTCATGTTAAATACTGATCTTAAATGTGTGTGCTTGAATAAATTATATGTTTGCAGACCAAATATGGCTATACATGTTCCAGCTCATGGAAATAGTTGTGCTGTTGTTATAGCAAGCAAAAACATAAAAAATTGTTAATTTTACATGAGTGTATATTAATTTTATATAATATGAAACATGACAGTGCAGTCAAAATTTATTGCTAAAGTGAATATATGTCATTATAGCTTATACTTATTATGCCATGATGCCATTGTATACCGTATTTTGGCGTGTATAGGCCGCACCAGAAGTTTTTTTAAATGAAAAATTAGGAATAATTAATATTTCATATATAGGCTGCACTGAATGTTTGTATTCCTGTAAATATTGTTAAGTCACTATTCCATACAAACATAATAAATTCAGACTTAATTTTCCCCTGCAAAATATTTTTGATAGAACATTTGTATTAATAATTGCACCTTTCCCCTCCATTCCCTTCCCTGTCTTCCTTCCAAGTATTTCCAAGTACTTTCCTTGTAGTATGTTGTCACGATTCTAAACATGTTTTGGGGGAAATATTATTTTTTCCAATATCTTGTATATAAGCCGCACCCCACTTTTTTTGTAAAAATGTGCGGCCTATACACGCCAAAATACGGTATGTTCATGTAATGTGTAGTGCAGTGGCAAAACAGTTTCACTATCACAGTATGTAGCTGACTGCAGTAAGCTGTGAGATTTCATGATTGTAGGAACTGTACTGCTGGAAGCAATGACCGGCGTCTCCCTGCTTTTGGTGGAACTCATCTCTCCCGATGTCATGTACAATGGCCTGCCCTGGCCGGAGGAGGAGTTCTGTAAGGTATGTGTGTTGTACTCACCCCTTTCATCTAGGTCACTAATTCACTTTGAAAATCTTGAGAATTCGTGCATGATTTACTATGATGCATGAAGTCCTGCGGTTGGTACGCCAACACGTCAAGTGTTTTTGGTTGGAGCTAGACCATTCACATCCGGGTTGGATCTGGGCATCTAGTCCTTACGTGGCACTAAAGCGTGTTCAGAATATATAACTGGCCGTACTGCCTTTCTGCAGGGCACGAAATCAGGTGTGGCCAGGACAATTTTGTGCTTTGGTGGAATTCCCTTGACTTGTATACTTGGGTGTTGCTTGACCGTTGGAGCTTGTCAGCTTTCAGACAGTGCTACGGTGGGGTGAACTTCTGTGTCAGGCAGGTTGGTGTGCAAGGGCTCGGTGCTGTTCACCGCAGATGTAGACTGAGAGAGCAGCGCTCTCCAAAACCACAAATTATCAAGGCCAAGTGACATGTCTTGTCGGCTTAAGTAGACTACGAGTACTGGGTGGGTGAATGAAGAGGCGTAGTTCCTAGTCGCGCGTGGTCGTCTCTGGCAGGTCTGTCGCTTGTTCCCGAGGATATGTGCTCGAGTCCGGTGGGGATTGGGTTAGGCTCCGGCTGATATTTAGAGATCGACTCAGCCCGTTTTACTCTCTTACAGTTACCACTGCAGAAGGAGTACGGCATGAGGCCCAAGAGAGAGAGCTCTACTATTGAACCTCGTAGAAGTGGAGCAGACCATGCTGTGGTCCTACTCGGGTGTTGAACCACGTACCGTCTCCGCTCATCCAATGCGGGATCCCAATCCCTGTATTCAGCACCAGAAGTGGTGGATATGGAGAGTCAGGTCACACTGACTGACATCTCGATACATGGGTAAGCCTCACCTGAGGACCAGTCTTCCCAACTTAGGGAATGCCCCCTCTGGCACCAGAAGCGCAGTGGAGAGAGTAAGCATCGAGCCAACAAGCTGACCTCAAGAGAAGGATAGTACCTAATGTTGGGGCTCTACCGTTGTGACACTGTGGTATGCAAAAAGGGTTGCCGTCCAAGGTGCGTGTATGTACTCTACTAACTTGTGTAGCAGTTGTAGAAAATCTCCCGATCACCTGCTGTCCCTCTGACGGAGCTTATGTTTACGGATAAAAGTGTTAAACTACTGGATGGATACCCATAAGTGGATAAAACTGTGTTTATTCCAATGACAGAAATAAACAGTGGTGGTGATGTACTACCTCCTATCAGCTGGAGCTTACAGAAGCTTAACCCTATGTGAGACAGGTGATGGCAACCTGTTCCTCTGCTAATAAGGGGTAGGTAGACGAGCGTTATGAGAATAACTTCAACAAGGCTACTCTACTTTGTTGCCTTGAAGGGGCCGGCAGTATCTAGTGTAACGACGTAGACATTGACTGGAAAGGATAGTTGGAGCAGTCCGAGTTTTCGGCACCAAGAGTGCGGTGAAGACCAAGAGAGGAATCGACTGTTCCTTTGGCACCAAGCAGCGTGTTGAAGGAACGAAACAGACTCACATGACGAGGGATATGTCCCACTATTTATAGTCTGGCCGGTGCACCCTGGCTGGAGTTGGAGAGGGGGTAGATGTGACATAAATCCTCTTGGTGTGACATCACTGGCCGGTGCT
Organism: Dryococelus australis; assembly: GCA_029891345.1. Classification (NCBI taxonomy): domain Eukaryota; kingdom Metazoa; phylum Arthropoda; class Insecta; order Phasmatodea; family Phasmatidae; genus Dryococelus; species Dryococelus australis. The sequence goes on along the minus strand of CM057003.1, from coordinate 18,543,008 downwards.
GGATCCAGGTTCATGTCTCAGCGATCGTACTAGTAGTGCCATCTGCCGGCACGCTAAAGTACTAGGATGATCTCGATGCATAGCTTTGGCAGCTTGGCCGGTGAACAGTTGATGTGTGACTCATTTCCGCGTATTGGGAATGCTCGCTCTACTTGCGACTTTGTCCCATCAAGCATCAGCGCTCATTTGGGCGAGTCATACTCGCAATAGTACAATAAATCACATGCCTACTGGGTCTGTAAACTACATGTCATGAGCAAATACAGACATGCGATAGGAGAAATTGTACAGTCTACTCCAAAGTGTTTATGCAGTCGCCGTAACCCCAGCACTGGATTTTACTGTTTGATAAGCTGTCTACACCCTTCTCGAAAATAAGCAAGTTCCACAGTTTGCTGCTAGAGGACAGTACTCATTCCACTGGCTCATCACAGCCTCCAGCGCCTCGCGCCAGGGCGATAAAATATGTCAACTCCTCCAACACAGGAGATAAGGAAAGGGTGGCGCTGCCACCAAGTGCGAATAAGCAACCCTTGTAGAGAGAGGCTAGTCACTCCTGCATCCCTATCCCTCTGGAAGCCAGCAAGTTGAAAAATTTAGTGTAAATACAAGGAACCATCTTTGGCTCGGGCAGTCGCTGTCCCTCCAGTCTGAACAAGGCTGAGGGCAACAGTCGAGGTAAGTAGTCGCCCGCCCTGTCTTCCAATTTGCAAAGGCTGAACAACTTTCTTAAGGGTGCAATGACCACTAGGCAAATAGTAAGTGGCAGCCGATCCTCTCTTCCAGACTAAAAAGGCTGAAGACCTATTTGATGGACAAACTGGCCACTAGACCAAGCTTCGTGTATGTGATTAAGAAGTAGGGTTGTGCAAATGTGAATTTTTTCTCACGAAACGAAAATGAAAGATATGTTATGACCTTACATGAAACTGAAACTAAACTGAAATTTAATGTCATTAGATCTCAATCTTAATGAAAGATTAACGAATTTCATAACATTTGAGCAATTTATTAATTGTAACAAATTTATTGCGAAATCTATTTTTAAAGTGTAGGTTATGGAGCATTTACCACAGGGGGTCTTGCCTACATCTAAACTGTTGTTTTATTTAATTATTTAAGTTATAAAACTTAAATGAACAAGATGATTTACAGGAATAAATTTTCTTTGCTGGTACATTAAATGAACATTCATTTAACACCTGAAAATTCATCAAAATCGAGAATTTATGTTTTGTTGAAACTTTTGGTAGCCAAATTTCCTAACCGAAACGAAAATTAAAGTTGGCATTTTTCACTTTCATTTGGGTATACTGAATATTCGCACAACCCTATTAAGAAGTCAGCACAAGAAGTGATCCACCGTCGGTGACCCTGCAGACTCTGCCGCTGTCATGCTCTCCACCTTCCAGAAGCTACAGAAGATGCCATCTGTTCCTACCACCCACCCTCTGGTATTCCTCCAGAGTCCCATGTGGTAGCAGGTCGTGTAGGTTCCTTCAGTACTCTTCCTGTTACGTTAGGTGTAGAATATTAAAAACTGATTGCTTACCTTAATTTTATTAAGAAATCTAGTTTTGCCCAGGATGCCTTTGCCTGGAGTAATGTAGGATTGAGCTTCCTATTTAATTATTTTTTATTACGTAAATATTTTACTATAGGAACTAGTGTGGACTAACCCTGCATTTCCCTAAGTACATTATAGAATGAAATTTAAATTAAAACGGAGAGTACTATTTATTTTGTCATAGTGAAAAGGTAGGGCGTCAAAGTAACCATTCAGGTATAGGCTGGTGCGTGTATTGTGTATTTGAGGTGGAATAAACAGACCAAATCATGGTTCCACTCTTCTCTTCCTCAGCCTGCTTTACTTCTATACCGTTATTTCGCTGACCCTGTTTTATCAATGACAACCACAGCTAGACTTTAAGGAAAGGCACTTGTGTGTAACACACTCCCCACACCCTTCAGCAGACTTGGTGGTGCAGTCCTCCACTCTACTCCGAAGGTGGCAACGATGTACGCATTGATCCCTTGTCAGTCACCCAGAGTGTCAAGGGCCTCAATTTTCATTGCTGGTAGATTCACCAGACTGAGTGCCTCCTCTCCACCTGCTCTTTGAGGGTGAACCATGGTGGATAGATTGGCACAAATTAGAGAATGTGCTCATGAACAAGACTGCAGGGCACCCGGTGCTGAAGAGTTCGGCTTTCTAGAAAGCGCCCCAGGCCTACCCCGTTGCATCTCCTCCTGTTACCATATAGCTACCGCTCTGTCCTATCCTCACAGAAGAAATATGTGCTCTTTCTCTCCTCCCACTATCCCTCACTCACCTCTCTTTCTGCCAGCTCCCTCTCTGCCATAACATAGGACTTGGAATTACAAGGCCCCTCGCAAATGACATTTTTGTTAGGGAGTTCTGGGGAACCTCATTGTATCTGTTCTGCCAAACCAGGACTAAATACCCACCAGGCCACCAGTTAACCCCATCATTAAGATCCCAGCTCTAAAGCCACTCACTACCCAGTGAGGTGACAATTAAAATAATAAGAAACACTTGCAACAATGCCTGTTCACTGTGAAATATTAATCTAACACAGATTCACAACCTAACCACAAAAAAAAGATCTTACTATAGATAAAATAAAAATACTCCTGGTATAATACAAATGTTTCTATAAAGTGTCTGTATTAGAGCTGTGTAGTTTTTCTAGAGGGAAGTGGCAGTAACGTCTTGATTTTTTTTCGTGGCCATCTGAAAACTGCTGCCAACAGTTATCTGTGTTTTACACAGATTTACTTTCCATGCAATTGTATCACACTAAGACTGTTCACTGTGCATCAGGCACAGCTGTGTTTATACATACATGCATATTTAAACTTATAGACACAATCAAAAACTGTTAATTTTTTCAATTCGTAACTAATTTTACAATGTAAGCAGCCGACTAAAATTATTGTCCTTGCTTAATTGCAATCAAGGACTTAACTTATATGCACAGAAGATAAGCAAACAGTATTACTGTTTACAATTACACACATGAATGTTTAGTGTGTAACTATTACATTCACCTAAAAAAACATTCATCTTTGGTAAATCTATGAACCGTATTTACCTTCATATCACTTACGTATTTCATTACAATTGTCAATTTAAATTAACAGGTTAGCTTGATTCTGCCAGTGAAAAATCCCTCAACAAGGATCAGTATATCAGATCATCCATATAAGCATATTTTCAACCTTGCTATAAATTGATTTAGGGATCATTCTCTTTCCGGAGCAAGTAAATTGTTTGTTTCCGGAGTCAACAACATGATTAACACAAATAGTTTTAATTGTTACCAGTGTTTATATGAAGTGCATGAGAGGTAATGCTGTAAGACTAAATGTTTTTTAAGAGTTTTTATCAGTAAAAGGAGGTCAGTATTGTTGTTTTGGATACATTTAAATAACAAAATGCCATTACTGTTTTGTAAATACAGGCAATATTATAGAATTTGGTTTGCCAACATAATTTCTCAGTATTTTGCATTATTTTATGGTTCATAAAAATTGTTGGATCCTAACAAAGGAGCAAGACTTGTGAGTAGTGTTCGTGTGTGTTATAGGTAACAGTAGAGCGGGACTTGGCAGTACGGCGCAAATTGGACAGCCTGCCAGTGGTGTGGGACCTGATGTCTTTAGTGGCGGCTCACCGCCCTACACTCTGCTACTGCTCAGTCTTATTGCGAGCACTTACAGCCACACTCATAGCGCAGTGGGGTTCTCCCAGCCGGGACCCCGCGGAGCTTCTGGCCCCCACCCAGCGCCTGCTACACCTGCTGTCACTGGGACAGCTGCTGCCACCACCACTGTCCTCCCTGGGCGATGTGGTGGCCACCCTTGTGCCCCTCGAGGTAGTGCTACTACTGCGCAGCTGTGTGTGGAACTACCTGCGGGACAACGTCCCTTCCCCAGCACTCTTCAACCGCGATGACACGGGCGTGGTGTGGCGAGATTCCAGCCAGGCATGGCCTGCCGCGCAGTACGTGGAACCCTTCTGCCTCGTGTTGCAAGCTAACATCTACCGCTTTGGCTCCCTGTACTCTCAAATATTCTTCCACTCGTAAACACAGCTGTTTGCCTTTACCTCTTGGGCACTTTTTGACTGTGTGCTGTGAAGTGTAAATAGTTCTCCCAAAGACAATCAACTGTTTATTGTGTCATTATTGGACAGTGTCACAACTCACAGAAATATATAAAGTGCAAAATAACGGTACACTTAAATGTGGTTCAAATTTTTTTTATGGAGCATAAAAAAAAGCTAGGGTCTATAAAGATTAATGTAATATTGAGTTATGGTGGGAATAGGCTGCTAGGCAACTATTTACATTATAAAAAGTATACAGAATGCACAAGTACTCACAGGGCATTATTTGTAATTTTCCATGTGGTTGTGTAGTCAAGCAACATTTCGCTGGCTCGACAAACTTCACCAGACTGGCAGGCTCCAGTCTGGTGATTGGTGGTTGCAAACAGTGAACCTAGCACACCAGAGGTTAACTAGGAGGAGATGGGAAATTTTAAATGTGGCAAAGGGGTTATCTTACGTTCAACCCATGTGTCTGTCTGGCTTTGGTTATTTATTGGTAGACCAGTTCCCAGCATCACACTTCTGCAGTATTATTAGAAGGAGGTAGGGCCCCCAAAAGTTCTGATTGTGAGATGCTTCATGTACTGCAACTGGCTTATGCAAATTTACATTTGCCCAAGCTATGGCCATTCATTCTGTCTGAGTGTGTTTGTGGTGAGGCCAGTGTACTCTGCACTGTAGCGGTAGATGAGATTTTCTGTTGCATAGTGGTAGCTGCCCTGGATATTAAAATTCTGATTGGTGAGTCTGCTGGTGAAGGTGGAAGACTGGTGTATAGCACAAGAGCTACAATGTTGGCTTTTGCGAGGGTGAGACCCCCTGAGAGTGGTGATATTACTGGATGTGGAACTGGATTGTTTGGAGAACAAGTTTTGAGTGACTGGTGATGAGGCCAGGATTTTGTGCCCACAGTTGAGAATGGTTCAGAGTTTGTCTGTGCCCTCATGGCATGGAACAACCAGAGGGATAGCTTGAGTTACTGATTTTTGTTTGAGGATCTGAGATTGAAGTGGTATGGTGAATTTGTTTGTGAACCAGGGATTTAGTGTTGCCTCTATCGAAGAATGCTTTGGCTATTACATTACATTGCTTGTTTAAGTAATTTTTTTTGGAGCAGATGCATTTTAACTCTGGTGGCAAGACTTTGAGGCAGATATTTCTTGGCATGGAATGGATCATAACTCTCTAAATGTAGGTATTGACTACTCTGGTTGGTGGGAGTAATGTGAACAACTGATTTAATTTTGCCATTGTGAAGGGCGTGTGATTTATGGAGTAGGTCCAGGTGAACTTAAGCAGGCTGTAAGTTGAGGTTGTTGGAAGTGGATGAGATTGTCCTCAGTTGAATCCTAGATCATGAAGAAGTCATCTATAAAATGCATCCAGTAGAGTGGCTAAGTTGGTTGGTGGCTCAGAAAGTTTTGCTCTAGTTTACCCACAAACAGATTGGCGTAGGAGGGGGCAATGCGGGTGCCCATGGCTGTGCCTTTAATTTGGAAGTAGTGCTTGTCTTGGAACCTTAAACTTATTGTTTAGTGTTAGTCTTTCCAGTTTGACCAGAAATGCTGTGGAAGATTTGCTGTTGGTGGCTCTTTGGTTGAGATAGAAATCTATTGCAGACAATACTGGTGTACAGTAAAGTGACATGTATTGTAACCAGGTAAGCATCTTGACACTTACCTCAAGATATTACCTTATTTGGTTGGATTTGTCTGCGTCTGGGGTATGTTTGTCATGGGAATTGTTTTGGTGGTGGTAATTAAAGTTCCACCATGGAACAGTGCCACTTCAACCACAGATCCTCAAACAAAGATCAGTAAACTCAGATATTCCTCTGGTTGTCCCCATACCAGGAGGGTATGGACAAACTTAGAATCATCTCAACTAAGGTCACAAAATCCTGGCCTCATCACAACTTGCTCAAACTTGTTCTCCAAACCAACCAGATGGGTCTTCAAGCGACCACCCAACCTTCAAAAAACCACCTAGGGGGGTATCATCCTTGCAACAGTCCACATTGTGGCTCTTCCAACTCCTTCAAAAGCAGGATCACCAATCAGCTCATAATCCAGGGCAGCTCCAACTGTAGCAATGCAGAGTACATTGGCCTCACCACCAACACACTCAGACGAAGAATGAATGGTGGACACCAAACAAGCCATAAGTGGGGCAAATGTAAATGTGCAGGAGCCATGCAGTTTCTCACAACCATAGTGGTGAGGATCCTACCTCCTCCTAATAATAGTGACGTTGGTAACTGACTCACCAATACATCACCAAATCCAGACAGACACCCGACTTAAACATAAGATATCCTCACTGCCACATTTCAAATTTCCTGGCCGCTAGGAACACCGGTTGCCAACCACCGTGCATCGGCATGTGAAATGTTTTAGTCTGACTTAAGTTTATGTGTGTCTATTGACAAGTACAGCCCTGCGAGTGCTTGTCTACTTTTTATAGTGTTGTAATGTTAGTACCCTCCTGGTTAATACCTGACACTATGTTATTGAGAAGAACTGTTTCAGGGTAACAAGATGGCGTATTACCACTTATGTAAATTGCTAAGACGGTTAATGAAACAGTAAATACATTTGGATTTATCCCATATATTAAATCTACAGTTCTGTTTGTAAGAATAGCAGCTTTATTACACTTAACAACTGTATAAAAATGTTGTTTCAATATCAAAACATAACAGTACTAGTCTTTTGAATATAATAAAAAAAAAAAAAAAACACATTACAGTGGAACCAGTGGACCAATGCGAAAACATGAGGTGGAAAATGAAGGTTGTGGCCTGAAAAATATTGTACATAACCTTCACATGCATTTGTGTTAAGCCAACAGACGTCATTAAAACGACTGATTCACCCTATGGCTGCAGTAAAGAGAATAAAAACTGTTGCAGAATGTAAACAATACTATCAATAACACCAATTTTCATTTACACAGCGTTCAAAAAGTGAATGATGCGGGCAATCTTTGGCAAATGGGTTGTAACGTGCTGGGTTTTAAAACATTGTTTATATAAGATACTTGTTGGGGGGCCATCCAAAAAAAAAATTTACCGGGAATTGACACAATGAGGTTTCACTGTATATTACATAGCACAAGTACATTTTGTGGTGCATGCTACACCCTAAACTGTAGGGTGACACACTGGCTCTTGGCCAAAAAAAAAATCACCATGAGTACAAAATCATGTACAAAAACCTATTTCCTTTAGAGACCACAGAATGGTAGGATTGGTATTAAAAAAAGTCTATAAAGCACAGGAAAGAGAGGAGGAGGGAAGGGGAACAGATGATGGTGAGGGAGGAGTGGGAAGAATACAGGGGTGATAACAGAGGACTGATGAGGGGAAAGAGATGAGAGGATGATTTGGGGGGAAGAAAGTATAAAGGTGGAAATGATGGAGGGGGTAGGAAAGCGAGAGAAGGAGGATGGTGGAGGGAAAGTAGGGCATAAGAGAGGGGTGTAAGGGTGGAGATATGAGGAGGGAAAAAGATTGGGAGAGAGGAGGGTTGAAGGAGTGGTGTAGTGAGGGGAGGGAAGAGATGGTGATGGGGTGGTGGTGGAGGGGAGAGAAGAGCAGTAGGTGAGGAGAGGGGGAGGTTGGGGCAGAGAAGAGAGGAGTGGTCAAGAGAGAGAGGTGTGGAAGGGGGGAGTCGGAAAGGAGATGGTGAGGAGGGGGAGTTGGTAAAAAGGGAGAGGAGGGAAGAGAGAGGGAGTAGGGGAGAGGAGAGGAGGGTAAGAGGGGAAAAATGGGAGAGAGGAGGGTTGAAGGAGTGGTGATAGTAAGGGGAGAAGAGAGCTGCAGAGGAAAGATGATGATGTGGGGGAGAGAAGAGCAGTGATTGAGGAGGGGGATGAATGAGGAGAAGTTGGGGCAGGGAAGAGAGGAGTGGTCAAGAGAGAGACGTGTGGAAGGGGATCAAGAGATGGAGGTGGTAAGAGGGGAGAGAGGGAGGGAGAGACCAACAATATGGTAATACAGAGTAAGTGAATAGCCCGAAGCTATTTGGATGACCATGCAAACTATCAGGTTATTGTGACTGTGAAATCTGCATGGGTGTCCTAGCTCGCCTTCTCATGATGGCTCTGAAACAGGAACCAGTCAGTCAGCTGCCAGTAGCATGGTCATAATGACAGTGGTAGAGATAGGCACCCACCTTCTCAGCCATCCTCAGCAGTGTCTCGCCCATGTACTTTCCCGTCTCCTGGACCATGCTCCGCAGGAAGCCAGACGTGTTCTGCAGCAGGATTAGCGGTTGGTCAAACTCCTGCAAGACACAATACCAGAGTCAATATCTATCCTAGCCATTTCACAGCACAGAGCATTATTACCAAACTTATTGTAGGGCACAGCATCATCCAATCTACTCACCACAGCATTACCAGCATCCATGACCAAAATCTTGTTGCTATCCATGACTGTCATCAGGCGATGGGCAATAGTCAGCACTGTGCAATCCGCAAACTTCCGTCGCACTGTCTCCTGAATCAGGGCGTCCGTTCTGACAAAGAAAGTAACCAAGGGATAGAGGAATATCTTGACAGAATATGTACATAATACAGTCGACTCTTGAGGTGTATTGTTATCTCATGTATTGATAAATCGCATCCACTAACAATTTTCTGTGGTACCAGCGAAATCCCTGTGTAAATAATGTTAACGTAAACCACTTGCATCGTTTATCGCATGGTGCGTTGTTCAAAGTATATTTTGGGTCCCTTCATCTAACATTTTCCGCAACTATCTTTTTAAGCTGGTTGTTTATGCAAACATCTAGTATCTGGATGTGAAATACATTGTGCACCATCGTTTATCACTGCTCTGTGGCGCTTTGTCTAGTATCTTATCTTTCCAACTCGTCTGCCGACACTGCGACTGTGTGAGACTAGCTTGGTACTTCCTCTACATGCCTGATGAGAGGGGAAGTGGTTGCCTATAACAACAAGGGTGGCTACCCAGCGTGTTCTCTCTCTCACCCTTCTTTCTGTCTCTCTCAGCAACATACTTTCCATCCACCCGTTACATGCCAACAAGAGGGGAAGTTGTCTAGCAAAGATAAAGCACATACTCTCTCTCGCTTAGCCACACCCAATTTTATCAAGCTTATGCGTCACTCAAAATAGTTGCACCTATCTTCACTTATATTTCAAAGCAAATGGTTTCACCTGAAAATGTTATGCAAAACATTTTAATGAGGCATTATTATTTGAAAAAGACGTTTTCTTTTGTGATCAAAGGTTGTTTTTCCCGTAAGGTTGGTGTTTCATCAAATCTGGCGCAAAATTAACATTATTTTAAAATGCAATAATTATTTAGCTCAAGAGGCAGCATCTTAACAAATAAAGTTATATACCTCCCCTCTTCGCCAAAAATTGTTTGAACATCAAACGACTTGTAAAGTTCATTTTCAGGAATCTTGCAGGGAAAGTGGAGGATTTATATTAATTTATTTCTTTAGACACGTATCTTTTGAATAAACTGATAAAATGTAAGGGCCTATTCGACACCTTTTGCCCTGCAATAATGGGTAGGTAAGCACCGAGCCAAGTGCAGTATAACTCACGATAGGGAAAATCAGAGGATGTGGTTTGGAATGATTATAATTGATTTCTTCACAGTCTTTAATAATTAATCGTCTTATATATTCATTTCTGTCCCAAAAGATCAAATTTTCTTTGCAGTAAAATATAATTAATTACTTTAAAAGACAGACATTTGCCACGGGCGCAAGGTGTCTTCAACATGTAGTGGCATGGAGGGGTAATCCTCCCGTCACCACCCCTCCTCCAACAGCTTCCGTAAAAACACTGGCCAGTCGATAACTTCTCCATGCACTCTTAGCGGAACAAGTGCTCGCGGGACATTCAAAATTATGAGACTTTATTTCCTTAATTTAAAGGAGTTAAGGTGAAATGGTTTTTTAATGTAATACTTTTTCTAAAATTCCCATTTTTATTGTGTTTGTTAGGTAAGTTATTTGCAGATAATGTAAAGCTCTAACTATACTCAACATAAAGTTTTATAAGGTTAGAAGTTGTATTTTATTGATGTACATGTCAGAAACTGCATCAACTGAAATCCCGCATGTATGTTTCATGCGATACAAGCGGTTTAGGTTAACATTATTTACATAGGGATTTTGCCGAGACCACAAAAAATTGCTGGTGGGTGCGGTTTATCGATACATTGCGAGTGGACTGTATAAAGACAGTATAACTCGTTTCATAAGCTGAATCACATGTAAAAAGACTAATTTTTTATCTAAACATTGTGTGTGGATATGGAAAGGTAAAGTGAATACTCTGTTGTCATTACTACCCAATTTCCTTGCCTTGTACAGTAAATTTTATGTACATAAATTGGAAATATATAAAAGAACAGGAATTAAAATAATCAAGAGTAGTACTTGTCGACAGGTGCGTGTGCACACACATGCACACACAAAGAGGGATGACACATTTTCCACAATGGTTGCACAATTGTGACGTTTCACTGGCTGAGCCAGCTTCATCAGGTAACGAGTTATAGAACACTCACCGCCTGATGAAGCTGGCTTAGCCAGCGAAACGTCGTGATCGTGCAACCACGTCAAAAATGTCTTACTTCTTTGTGAGTGTGCGCTTGTGAGTACTTGAATTCCTGTCCTTTTATAATATGTAAGTGCAGGTTGTCTTTTGAGTCAACTTGGTGTTGAGTTTACTTCGTAGTAGGATAAGAGGGGAAGGGAGGAAGACAATTCCATCATATTGTCTACTGCTCATGATTTTCTTGCTTCTTTTGATGAACTGTCCTGGTTTTTCTCTGTCCATATGCATAGAAAAGGTAGAAATATGGATGCTTTTCTTCCCTTCCTATCTTTCCAGTGCTACTTCTCAACCCTTGCCACTCCGGACCACCCACGAGTGGTTATATCAAACATGCATAAGCAGCAATGCAACTAAACTGACTCAACACACTCCTTTGCAACCACAAAATGCTTTTGCCCACCACAATGTGACACTTGATTGTGATCACAAAGCAAAATTACATATAGGCTATTACAAGAAGGTCAAGCTGTTAATACTGCTCCAAGGGTAACATTGTAATGTCTTGTAATTCATCACATCTTAAACTTATATTACTAACCCAGGGTCAACATTAGCTGTGGCCTCATCCATGACAAGTATCTTGTTATTCCTGATGATCGCCCGTGCCAGACATACCAGCTGTCGCTGCCCCACACTGAAGTTGGAGCCTCCCTCCGACATTTTGTGGTTCAGGCCGGCTGGCAGCTCCTTCACCACTTCCTTCAATTCCACCTATCACACACACCACGGTACTAGTTACACTTGTCCACACATGGACACATCACTCTCATATATCACGTAAATCTGAAACTTAACAATAACTCTCTGGGAACATTTAATACAGACAGGTATGCACGTGAGAAACAGTTTCCATACACACCTCTTCCAGTGCACTCCACATGACAGTGTCTGGATACTGGTCGAACGGGTCAAGGTTCTTGCGCAGGGACCCGGAGAACAACACCGGCTCCTGAGGGATAATTGAGATCTTGCTACGCAGGTCGTGCAGTCCAATGGACTTTGTGTCCACTCCGTCTATGAGTATGGAGCCTTCAACACGAGTCAGCCGAAACAGAGCAGAGATGAGGGAGGACTTGCCAGCCCCTGTTCGCCCCACGATGCCTATCTGCTCCAAACAATGACCCATATAGTTCAGGCTCCAAAAAACACCTAAATGCCACACCTAAATGCCACACCAAAGTTAGCTATCTGCTAGTTGAACAAGTTTCAGGGGCATACAGTTAAGGATCATCTGAAATTGTATTTACCTGTATTGTAGTGAATGTTCTCATAGCCATATTATATTTCATAATTTACTAGCTTTACCATTAGGAAAAATTGTCGCTAACTCACTATCAATATACCTTCACAGCATAAAAACATAGACACAGTAATACACTACTTTAATTACAATTATGCATGCATTTTTTTACAGCCAATAAGCTTAATAATTTGGGACCCAAATTTAAATGCTTAGCTTCACATAATCAGTTGAATTTATAAGTTGTAGGTTTCAAGATCAAGTGATTATTAGTGAATTATTTGAGACTTACCTTTTCTGATGAATAAACAGTGAAACTCAGATTCTTCAAAACAGGTGGCTCGTCAGAGGCATAGGACAAAATAACATTTTTGAAGATAATTTTGCCTTTTGATGGCCATTGTTTAGGTGGTTTTTTATCTGTAAATAAAATACCAAGAGTAGATTACAAACATTTAAATCAACAAGATGGAGCAAAGAGTGAAAATAAACCGACGACGACGACGACGACGACGACGACGACGACGACGACGACGACGACGACGACGACGACGACGACGACGACGACGACGACGACGACGACGACGACGACGACGACGACGACGACGACGACGACGACGACGACGACGACGACGACGACGACGACGGACGACGGACGACGGACGACGGACGACGGACGACGGACGACGGACGACGACGAAGACGATGGACGACGGACGGACGACGGACGACGGACGACTACTCAAAACTGGGGTTGGTTACCTGGAGCAGCTTCCAGGTCGCCCTCATTATCCAGACTGCTGTATTCCATCACTCGTTCCACAGAGGTCATTTGGTTCTCCAGTTCTGCAGATTGTCGCATTCCCCACTGGAATATGCCTGTCAGCGCCAGAGACTGTGAGATGGCTAGGCCAACACTCCCTCCCAATGTATCTGGTAACACAGCAGTTTCATGGCCATAAATATTAGTCTATTAGATATATATAGAAATGTTTCACATAGCTTTAGGGTTGGAATACTTGTGTTGGACATGTGCAAGCTTGTGCAACGTCACAAGGAAGGATGTTACTGATGATTCCTGGAATACATTAACACAGAGTGAGACAGATGGGGATGTGAGCATGCCTAATAGAGCCTGCACACTATGTAGAGAGTAAAAGAAAATACTGTCCAGTATGACCACTTTTCATTTGTGCCTCTTCATGTTTACAAAGTCGTCCACTAATGTCAATGAGAGTACACCACTATCGTGTCTTTCACTGTTAACACTACATAGCTAAATTTGTTGCATACTTTGAACTTTGAAAACTAATTTACCTTTGCTGTGCTGAACTTACCAAAGGAATTAATATTTTCTAGTGGTGGGAATGGAGTTTTGCCATCTGGGAAAATTCAGGCGGGAAACTTAAATTTCCTATGGGAATTAGGGAAAAATCGGGAAAAATATTTTAGATTATGTAAAGAACTTTGTGAGTTGCTAGACCTATAGACCTATCCTCCATTCTGGACTGGAACAGACTTTCTCGCAGCCCAGCTAAATATCTACTTGCAGGCCCATTTCGTATCCTTCCACCAAATGTAAACAAACATTGCCACGTAGCATCTGTCAAAATCAATGTTTACATTTCATTATGTGTTTGTGTGCACATGTGTTCCCATACTTTTGCTACACCTAAACATAAACATTGAAATGTGACTTCTACTTTTATACCTGTCAAATGCGTTGTTTACTGTTTACAGCTTTCAAAGAATTATATCATATTCAAAAAACTAGAGTGGTTCCGATACCATGTTTACTGATACCAATGCACTTCACACTGAATTTTAGAAAAAGTATTACTGTTAATAATACATTAAAACATTTCTCCTAGACTCATTTAAATAAAGACAATAATGTCTTAAAATACTGTATATAATTTATTGTAATCCGACACAAAATGAAAGCTAACCTAAAACTTTCAAACCCTCTGAAAGCAAATAATATTACACCAAATGCAAGTCTAATTTTAAATGTCCCCTGCACACTATTAGCTAAAAGCACACAGAGAAGTTATCAATCAGACAGTGTCATGTCTGTTGATTTACGAGGGGGCGGCGGCTGGAGGATGACTTCCCCATGCAGCTACTTGTTGGCGACACCTTGCACGCGTGGCAAATGTCTGTCTTTTAAAGTAATTAATCATATTTTACTGCAAAGAAAACTTGTAATTTTGAGACACAAATGAGGCAATTATAATTGATTTCTTCACTGTCTTTAATAATTAATCATTCAAAACCACGTCCTCTGATTTTCCGTGTCATAAGTTACACTGCACTCGGCTCGGTGCTTACCTACCCATTATTAGACGGCAAAAGGTGTTGAATAGGCATTTACATATTATCAGTTTATTCAAAGACACGAGTCTATTGAAATAAATTAATACAACTCCTCTGATTTCCTTGCAAGAAGTTACTGAAAATGAACATTTATAATACAAGTTACTCGATGTTCAAACAATTTTTTTCTGACAAGTGGTAGAGTATATGCTTTTGGGCATATAATTTTATTAGCGAAGATGATGCCCTTTGAGTTAAATAAATATTAAGTTTTAAAGTCATGTTAATTTTACGCCAGATACAATGAAACACCATCCTTACCGGATAAAACTACCTTTAAACACAAAAGAAAACATATTTACAAATAATAATTCCGGGTTACAATGTTTTGCATAACATTTTTAGGTGAAACCACCATTTGCTTTGAAATACAATTTATGTTAGGTGCAACTATTTTGAGCAACACATACCGTATTTACTCGTGGTAACACATACTGCATTTACTTGTGTATAGTGTGCACCATGATTTTTGCAATAACTTCATGGGAAATAATTTTTTACAATAAAATCGCACCAAAAATTTTGTGATGCCCTGTTAGTAAGTGTGGAACAAATTATTCTTTTTCACATTAATGTGTGGTGACTAATATGTTTGGAAAATACTTTAATAAAATAACTTGCGTATAAAAAAATTCCGGAAACCTTCTTCCCCTACTACTCAACATTTTCCAGCTTGGTTTTTTTTTTCTCTCTTTTTAGTAGTGACCGGCTTTTTTTTTTTTTTTTTTGCTGTGCTAGAATGTCACACTACCCTTATCTATAAAAAAAATAAAAAATGGTCTCCTCGGCCCTTCTCCACCCCCCCCCCCCTCCCCAAACATGGTTCGCTAGCCTCTGCCATGGAAACAAAGAGGGCTTGGTGGAATTATCAACCAGCAACATCTGGTGATATTTGAAGGGGGGGGTAAACACGTCGCAGCTCTGATTTTCGACGTGACAGGATGTCCTTACTGTCTATCTCGTATAAGCTGGCAAGATTTTAACAGTCAGTGAGTAGTAACTTGATGTATACGAAACAAACAAAGTGCCATTTACAAAATTGTGCATCAGCTGATGCACAAATGAACAAAAGTTAGTATTAAGTTGGTTATTCAGAGTGCACTGATGACGCACATCAGACAAGTGTAAAATACTTGATAACAAAGGGTTCCTAAATTTATTTATTTTATGTGGTCACAAAACAGCGGTTGTAAATGTTACAAACTAATCTTCGTGCTAAACTAGTAATGTATAGCCGTTCAAAATCAAATGCACAATAAGCCGATTCAGAGTCGGATGAAAAGCGACTTCAAACCTTAGATCTGTTCAGTTCGTGCTAAAGTAGTAATGTATAGCTGTTCAAAATCAAATGTACAATAAGCAGATTCAGAGTCGGATGAAAAGCGACTTCAAACCTTAGATCTGTTCAGTTCGTGCTAAAGTAGTAATGTATAGCTGTTCAAAATCAAATGTACAATAAGCAGATTCAGAGTCGGATGAAAAGCGACTTCAAACCTTAGATCTGTTCATGTCATATTCCCACTGTCCATCCATGCTTTCCATATGTGCTCGATATTGATTCCAAAAGCCTACAGAAATATTGCATGATAATATTGAATTATTATTTCAAATAATTTGACAAAACATATTTCAAATTTGTGTCGTTTTGAGACGTAATGGGAGAAAAGTCAAGATCTAGAGGCGGCAAACCTGCTGCTCTCTGTCGGCACCATGCGCAGCTCACACACTTTACCATGTCGTACGCATCATCTGTGAGTTCTTTCTTGAACCTAACCAGCTATAACGCTCAAATGAATATGTTTCGTATGTAAAATAAATTTACGAACAGATACCAATAGTTTAATTTTTCCGCAAGCTCTGCATAATTTTTAAAGCAACATATATTTTGTGTACAGCGATTTTGATTACTATAATTTCTATTGGGCCAGTAATTGTCCGTCTATGTCCTAAACATGTCATTTTTTTTCCGAAACCCATTTCCTTGTTTTCGTGTAGCATCCAACTAACACACCAGCTGATGGCAAAAGGATACATAAACTAAAAGTAAACATTAGTTGAACTGTCAAAATCTTGCCATCTTACATAAGACAGGCAGTATGCAGGCGGGGGGTTCTGACCTACACATAACTGAAGGGTTACTGAGAGAGAAGGAAGAGGAGTGATGTAAGCGCGAGATATGAGACATCAGACAGTCCCGCCACTTCCCTCAAAATCCCTGGACAATTTATGGCTACCACTCCCCCCCTTTTTTTTTTCCTTTTTCTTTCTTTCTTTCTTCAGTGTATAGCGTGCAGCCCAGAAATGTTTTCCTTTATTTTGGGGGGAAAAGGGTCCACTATACACAAGTAAATGCTGTGTTTTTTCTTTTTGTTTTAATGTGTGGCATATTCAAATCGAAATACAGTAATTTTTGTGCCTAAAGAAAGTAATAACCTGACTTCATTGTCTACAACCGACACTAAAGTATCGGCCTGATACCATACCCGATACAGATACATAGGGAAAAGGCAAAGTATCGGAACAACTCTACCAAAAACCATTCCATACGAACATACACAGTTTAAGCCTATCACACTATTTAGGTCAACGTTTTAAAATGCCTGAATTGATGATAGTTCTTACTGTTATTTTACATAAACATATTTGTTTTCTACGACACATCACATTATACGTAATGCACGTTAATATTTTGCCACGACTGTGTGTAATACTGTTACAACTGTGGGGAAAAGTACTGTAGTATCTACCCTTTGGTTATTGATATGTGTTGGGCTATTTCTTTAAAAGGACAGCCTCAGTTGGAATAAATATTAAAACGAAAGAACAACCAGTTCAACTACAAAGACTCATTAATTCAATCATGCAACTCGTGTACTTATATTTTGTCATACAAACATAAAAGATAGCGGTGAACATGCACACAAATAAGCCTACCGTAACTTTTATTCCGTTCATATTTCTATGCATTGCTACATACTGTTTATTAGGTTTATTTTAATTTATTGGGTTTGGGCTTAGTATTTTGTTGGGATTGTGGCAAATCACGTTACACGACTGTGTTTTAAACACCTAGGGAAAAGGTACAACGTTTTGATAAATAAACAGACGTGGATGAAAATAAATAACTTAGTCATGAAAAACAGTTCACAGTTAAAACTTATAAATAGTGCACATCAAATATTTAAAATCATGCACACACAGGGCCAGCGTAACGATGACGCAGCAACGCCACACCATTTCACACGCAGCGGTTTATGAAACACATGTAACAGTATATTTATTACTGCTGTGGAAACACAGATTTATCACAATATTGTAACTTGCCAACGTAGGTTTAAAAAACACAACGTCTACAAACGTAATGTGGTAATTTGAAGAATTTTTGGAGTAAGTAAAATTTACGCTCTGTTTGGCAAAAAGCAACGTGCTATGTCATGGCTCGCTACGTCTGCTAACTTCAGATGGTAACCGTACCGCCATCATATCTAAATATATTAAAATAAGTACAGTATTCAAACATTAAAATCTCTTTTCAGTTGTAAATTACAAATTCAAAAATCATTATTTTGCTGTAATAAGTATGAAATATGCCAACATTTTAAACATGTGTATTTTTGTCTGCTACTTAACAATGCAACACTTCCAGAGGGGGGAGAGAGAAAGTGAGAGAGAGCGACAAGCCTCGTGTAGCCGACAGTTGCTTCCTCAGTCAATAAAACAAACACTTTGTCGCTAAGGCTTGTGCACAATATTTTGCGGTTATTTTAAACTTTAACAATGAAATATGTTTCCATTGGGCCTACCTAAACATTTAAATATATCAATACGCAATGTTTAATTTACAAATAGCATACCAACAAACTAGGTTAAAACAATATTTTAACTGTGAACTATTTCTTACTAGCCGTTGCCAACACATTGCTGCTCTCACTGTTGTTAATTCATATTTAATACAAAATAAATATTACAAGTTATAGAATATACTAAGGTAAAGTTTCATTTATTCAATAATACAGTACTCTAAACGTTATTCACAGTGTTATATATTTGTGGAATACAGGTTATTGAAAAAACTGGTTGACATGTTAAGCCTAGGTTGATTTTTCAAAGGTTCGTTTTAAAATTCTGTTTCAGTCATGAATAGACTATAGTGAATAACATTCTATCATGACTTATTCCATTAAAACAAAAAATAAACAGGATAATGACTGTATGTACACAAAATTGGTTTCGAGCTAGAAAATTTGTATTTTATATTTCTATACACTTAGTTGCACTACGAATTGATCCTCTGGGTTTGAATTGAAGCACTTCTTTAAAATACTGACTAATTATGATTTTTTTCAACAATGGGATAAACGACTTCGCTTCACCTGGGAGCAAGCCTAGCTGTCTGGCAGCAACGGAGTTTTATTGTTGACACGCAGTGAGACGTCAAGAACTGTACAGTTTGCTATGGAAAGGATGGGCGTCCCAGCTTGCAGATTTTGTTGTTCACCTGTCCACCAAGACTACACATAAAGGCACTGAGTTCCACTGCATGCCGCTAGATCGCTACACCAGTATGCTTTGCCGCCTCATCTTCAAGCCAGCCGGTGACATCACACCTTGAGGAAGCTATGCTATAATTACCTCCTCTCCAGTGACCACCCCTATCCAAATTATTGCAGGGGAGTAAGCCAGAAGTATAAATAGTGGGTCATGGCGATCGCTCAGGACCAGTCTTCATTTCTCCACTGTACTCATTGCCGGTGATCTGACCAGCCTGCTTGCTTCGGCCCTCACTCTCCGCCATCAAACTAACACAACTCGCTTCGTTCCTAGCTGCTTCCTTCCCTTCCTCCATCGCACTTTTAGTGCCGAAGGGAAGACCTCTTCTTGGTCTCCACCGCGCCTCGTCGCTGCAGACATCTTTCGCAACCTACTTAGTCTTCAGTGAAGATTCATGCCAAACGTCTACACATTTTAGAGACTGCGGCCCCTTCTGAGCAACTTATGTGTAGGGAGTTATTTCAAGTTAAACTTATTTTAATAGTGCTTGTCTACCCCTCCATTGTTAGCTCAGGACCAGATCGCCTCTACCTGCATAATTAATTGTAAAGCTTCCCTAAGCTCTTGCCTGCATTAGGAAGTAGGACACCACGTATTTATTTCCCATAACAAGGAATAAACAAAGTTTATCTAACTCTTGGGTATTGTGTTTCCTGTAGACACAGCACCTTTCCTAGTGTACCTTACGCCACTCAGGAAAATGCAAGTGACCTGGGAAACCTACTCATTTGAGCCAATAAACTTTCTACATGTCACGGTAGGCAGAATGGTAAAGCCCGCACACAGGTACTCTGTCTCTCAAGTTCAGCTTGTCAACTCTGCTCACCCTCTCCACCACGTTTAGGTGCCAGAGGGGTCATTCCCTGAGTTGAGAAGACTTGGACTTCTAAACACACATCCATGTGTTGGGACTGTTGACGAAGAAGCCTTATTCTCAGTGCTCATCGCGTTTAGGCGCTGAGCACAGTGAGAAGGTGTCCGTTACGTCAGCAGGGATACACGTAACCTGCGAACCCTCATGAACGTTAGAGTGTGTTCTGATCCAAATGCTTTTCTGCTGCCAGAGCGGTCTCTGCAAGAAGGTTAAACAGGTGCAAACTGCCTCTGGGTGCTTGCAGGAGCTTATCTCCTCTCTTGTCGCAGCACTTAGCCAACTTACATCTAAGGATCCAGCCCAGGCACTGCGCCGCTACTGATATCCATAACTCCAGAGATCCCCAAGGACCTCTTTGAGGCACTGACGCACCTGAGCGAGGCAATTCACCCCTGAAACACCGAATACCTCAGTCAATCTAATCAGCCCTCAGTAGTTCCCACTGCTTACTTCAGACTCGAACCAACTGCAACACCCCTACAGACATGTTCGAACATTAGAAACCAGGTCACTAATCTGCCTGCGGCTAACCAGGTGAAGCCACCATCCAAGGTTATGCGTCTCCAGGTATCCAGCCGAAAGCAAATAATATGGAGAATAAGATCACATTGCCCGAACCCAATTTTGTGCCCTGCTGCAAAGCTACCCAGCCCGTTTTCTACACTGGACATACACCATATACCTTGCAGAGATTAAGCAAGAAACCGGTAAAACCCGCCAGAGGGTGCGTCTGACCTAGAGCCCCACAAAACCAACTTCTCCCTGACGTAGTGAACATCCAATCAGATGAGGTGTCATGTGTCAATACTTACTCCAATTTTAATAGGAAAATCCCTTATAATATTTTTTTAATAGTAAAAAAAAATGGACTTACTGCATGATAAAACAAAAATGTCACTTTAAATTTGTTTAAAAGCATGGCCTTGATGTTTTCAGTTTGCTGTTATTTTCTTTATAATTTCATGACGTCTACTAATGTACTTTCACATTTTTCATTCTATTTTTGGTAGTACAATGTGTGTACATTGACACAAATCTACAAAAATTAACTTTCAGTGGAAGTTTTAACGTCCACGAACACACATGCTTCGAATCACGTAGTGCAATCACAGCAAGTCACATCGGGCAGGTTATGATTGTATCATACTGCATCAGTATGCTAACAAAGCTAATTCTTCTATCAATTATGTAATGAAAAGTAGCTAAGTAAATTAATTATATTTTTCTCATAGCAAATTTGCTACATTTGGAGTTTGTCAGTGTCACAGTGATGAGTAAACACAACACACAATTTATTAAAAACAAACACATTCCGAACAAAAACAAAGACAATTCGCTGGTGTATTAAAATTGTTTTACCCAAACCCATATTAAAAAACACCATGCTAGAGCTCGGTAATATAGTTAAACATTTCGAGTTAGTCGAACTAAACATTCATTGTGCACTAGCTATTTTTATGTGCATGTTTAGGTTATGTATATCGAAATTCACGTCCCACATAACCAGCAATCGATACTTGCAACTTAAGTGTCAGTCACTTATAAGACAAATTCAGTGTGCACGGTTCACCGTAACTTCATAATAATGCAAGTTAGCAACCAGTTTTAGTTGATTTTCGCAATAATATGTAGTGTCAATGTTACATAATAAGTGGCATACAAACTTTTTTTACCTTACATAATAAACTTTTAAATCTGTGAATAACCTGAAAAATCGAAATTTTTCTCAACAAGATTTTCTTCATCAAATCATGACCGCTTACGTAAAGAGTCACCACAAAGCTACTCGCACAAAACCCTATTATATTTGAGTTAGAACAATCTACAGACATTGACGTAACTTTTTTTTCTCGAAAATATCAGGAAAAATTACTTACCGACCGACGAGAAAATCACTATATATTCCCAAAATTTTTCCCTAAGTTCGGGATCCCACACACCCCTAATATTTTCTGATCAATCAGCATGTAGGGAAAATATGGCGCTGCTCTCAGGTTACCTTCCCCTCCTTACTCCCCTCCAAGAGGGAGTGGCTGATAGTAGGGCTGTTTGTAATCATTGTTCAGGCTCGCAGATATATGGCTTGCAATATGTAGGCTATTCACAGAAAACTGAACACTTTTTAATGTCCATCCACTAGACATAATATCAAACCAACAGTATTTTAATTGTGGCCTTAGATGTTAAATTTAGAAAGCTATAAAATGTAAACACTGTATTGATTTCACACACTGAAATTTTTGTATTAACAATACGCGAAAGGATACAAATAAGCTGAAAGGAACGTGTTATAAGCATGACTTAAAACATGCTCAATTTACTATGAAGATCATTTTGAAAATACCCTAAAATGTTGATGAGCTGGTTATTTCCAAGCAAGGTAAACATTTTGTAATCTCAGCTTTCAGCTTTGAAATTACCCCACACAGTTAACATTTAAGTTGCGAAAGTAAACAAATTGGGCCATTCCATGTTAATTGATCCATTGATAAAACCTTGCCCTGTTAGTTTTGTTCAAATTTGGCTCATAATGTACCACCAGTTTAGTAAAAAAAAAAATTGAAATTTTTAGCTGCCATAGTTATTGAATTACAGTCTTCTGATATTTCAAAAATTTTACAATTTTACTTAGTCATAGTCATGTAGAGTGGATTCTCAATACACTGATGCAGGACGCGCTGAGGCTAGAGAGGGGAATGTCACAACGTCTAGTGTTTTGGTGAGTGCTGAGACAGACACACCCGGGGCGAGGCTTGAACTCAAGTCCTTGCACGGTACTGGAATGCAAGTGTATAATATGGGTCTGGTAGCTCTGCAGCAGGGCACTAAGTCTGGTACTGCAAGTACCACTTTGCGCTTTGGTGGGTTTGCTCTGGCAGGAATGCTTGGGTGACACGTATCCTGTGGGTGGGCAGGTGCTCGCTAGTGTTGGCGGTCGCTGGGGTTGGTTCTGCAATCTGAATCCCCCAAAAGCATGGATTGGCTATCTCGAGGGATTTATCCTGTCCACTCAGATACACAGCGAACACGGGGTATGTTTCCTTGTTGAGCCGGAAGAGGTGAAGAGGTCCGGGAGTCACCAGTGTGGTAGGTCTATCAGAGGTGTCGGATCGCTTGAGCCCTCTCCCTCTGTGGGAAGTGCATGAGTGCGGCAAGGAAGAGGTTAAGTTCTTGCTGGTGCTTGAAGGCAGCATTTGCCCGTTTAACCTGCTCTCAGATACCACTCCGATGGAAGTAAGGCATGAGGACAGAATCATTACTATCAAGTCCCATGGAAGTCAAGCAGGCAATGTGTGTTCCTCTATGGATGTACGACCATGTACCATGACTGCCAACCGTGTGCGGTATCCCTATCTCACTATTTGGTGCAAGAAGTGCTGTGAATATTGAGAGTCAGGTCTCACTGGCAGACAATTCTAGCATGGGGGGTGAGTGTCTCAGGAGGACCAGTCTTCCCAACTTGGGAGGGGGAGTACTCCTTCCGGCGCAAGTAGTGCGGTGGAGAAAGTAAGCACCAAGCTGACCTTGACGAAAGACTTATGTGCAGTGAGACTGATTTTCGTGCGGATGCAGCATCAGACGTACTCTGATGTGTTGGGGTTCTTACGTGGAACTTAGTCCTGGCGAAATGCTGGTGCACACCCGTTGTACAGGACCGGACTGGTAGCTTAGTGGCAGGGCACAAAGTCTGGTTCTGACAGCATGATTTTACATCAAGGATTCCTTGCCTTCAAGGCTTACCTGGACGATGGTCGTGATTGTTGGACAGGCTGGCAGTAGGCGCGTTGGCAACATGTGTGGGTGTGAAGGGTTGATTTGCTGTGGGCCGAGTAACTGGTGCAAATACAGCTGGAATCACTAAGGCAATGGCTTCAGTAGGCTGCTGGTCTGGCTGGTTGAGGTAGGCGGCAAGCCACGGGTGTACTTCTGATCCTACATGTACTGGTTCAGGAAATAAATCCTTAGGCACCTTTGGTATGATGGAGTTTTGCAGGTGATGTAGTGCCTGAACTTGTTCACTGGGATTTAGTTTGGCAATTGAAGTTACTAAGGCAAGGGTTAGCTCACACAGACGTCCAGAGGTCAGCAAAGTCAATTTCACATGCTCCTTCAGACCACGGCACTTGAAGTAGGTCATTGGGAGAAACACACACCCTTTGCATCGACAAGGTAAGGCAGGTTCCTTGTGATCTTTATAGCATGTCAGACCATGTGTGGGCCATCGACTAAGCGGACACTTTATTCCTACATCTGGCATGGATGCGCAGTGTGTGTTGCAAGTCAAGCCTAGTTGTTGAGGGTCACTGCAAGGGTGTGATCTCAGCCGAGTCTTCCTAGTCTAGAGAACACCCCTTTTCCTGGCACAAAGCTGCATGGGAAAAGAAATGAGCACCAAACCATCAAGCTGGTCCGAGAGCCATGTTCCTCTTTAGGCTCTACCGTTCTACCTATGGTATAGATAGAATGGGTGACTGATTTAGATACGTGTGGGTAGCAACAATTGTGTCTTGGCTTGAATGAATATCTTTCCTGGGATCACCTGTGTTGCCCGTGCATCCATGAAGTCAACTGGGATGGTGCTAGTCTACAGAACGTGTGGTACTCAGGATTGCAGCAAAACATACGTTTTATTTCCCGATAAGAAAATAACCAGTGATGACGCACTACCTCCTATGTTGGCACAAGCGTCTGCTAGGAAGCTAACTACGCTATGCCGATAGAGGTGACCGGTATTGAACGTACTGTGAGGACAAGGTAGGCTAGTGCTGTGAAAACAACTTGTAACTAGTTATCACTGGATCCTATTGTTGTCCATAGGGGGCCGTTGTGGCTAGTGTGTAGACGATGTAATGGCGTAACTGACACAATGCTAGGTAGACTAAGCAGGATGTGACAGGGGAACCCTTGAGTAGGACATACAGGAACTGGAGTACCCTTCTGGCACAAACATGCAGTGAAGGAAAGAACGTAAGCTAGGAAAAGCTAGAGTAACCCTGACTGGTCAATTTCTGAGCAACTGGTGCTAGATGACTGAAGACTGGTGTCGCAGACTGATCAGTGACTTGGCAGCGTGTGCAGTGGGCAGCTGAAGATTGGTGTGAAGGTGAACTCCCTTATTATACTAAATACTGGCCGTTACTCAGCGCGCTGGCTGTCTGGTGTCTCACAGGTAAGGAGTTGTCGCAGAGCAAGGGGGGTGGCAAAAAGTATAGCTCTCTGGCGTAACATCACCGGCTGACTGGAAGGGAAACAAGCGAGCGACGAAACAATACAAGTAGTGCTATCTAGCGGCGGGCGAAAGTACTTGTTGCTATAGATGCATAGTTATGGTGGGCCGGTCAATAAAGCAATCTACCCTATCTAGAACGTCCATTTTAAATGGTAAACAGTACAAACTCACGAGGCGGTAATCCGAACGTCTGAGACTCAAAAATCAAGGCTATGCATAGAGATGAGATGAAGTTATTAAATCACCATTGTTGATGAAAAGCATCATGCATCAACCTCAAGAGGCAGAGCACTTAGTGTCATACACCGTGATGCACAGAAAGAGTGGCTCTCCAGAATGCGAGTGGGTACTTTACTTATTGTGAGGTGGTATTGAGTGAATCTCCTGATCACCTGCTATCCCTCAGACAGGCCTGATGTCTACTGGGAGAGATACTAGACTATGGGAAAGTTACCCTCGAGTTGACTAAAGATTTCTTTATTCCTCCAAGGGAAATAAACAAAGTGATGTCACACTACCTCTTAACATCAACAGGAGCTTAACGGAAGCTGCTACGCATTGACAGGTAAAGGCTACCTATTCCTAGGCTAACGGGGTAGGTAGACGAAGTGTTACAAAAATAACAAACTTGACTATGCTACATCTTTGCCCTGAAGGAGCCGGTAGTGTCTGTGTGTTTGACGATGTAGACGACGGCAGGATTCTTCTGCAACGGAGTGCGGTGAAGACTGGCAAGGTGTAAGTAGGACACTTCAGCACCTAAATGCGGTGAAGACGAAGCAGCTAGGAGATGATGTTTGGCACAAGGAGTGCAGTGAAGACCAGGAAGCCAATGGTTCCTTCGGCACGAACATGTGGTTAAGGAACAGAACAGACTGGAATTTTAGGGATGTGGCCCGGTATTTATACTCTTCTTGGGTCCTCCCTTGGGAGGTTGTGGAGGGGGTGAAAGCTGAAGTGGAGCTTGATCCTCGGGTGTGTGACATCGCAGGCCGGTGCTGGATCCAAGTTGCATGTATTGATCGTACTAGCGGCACTATCCGGCAGGGCGCAGAAGTACTTGGCAATCTCAATGCATAGTCTCAGTGGCTCGGCCAGGTGAACAATACAAGTCTGGCATGGAGCGTCTGTCCTTTGTCTTGGGTAGACAGTCCAATTTCGGCATCTCGTGGTGTTTTAAATAAAACAACTCTGTAGAAATGTGCGGGTGGGAGATGCGCACTGATCAGTTAAAGTTGTTTTAATAATGATGAAAAGACGTAATGCATCAACATGTAGAATTTTAATGCATGTGGTCTGGAAGTGCAGATAAATAAAAAATGGGACCACAAAGTATGTTCAATGGATGTGAACTTTCAATCCATCCGGATTCAATGCACAGAGGTTCTATCCACTGTAACTACAGAATTATTGTTAAAAGGTGACAGAACACATGTACTTACAGGGGAGATATACATATATTATGTATATATACACACATACACATGTGCTCACACATGCATTTGCATGCATTGGCAGTGTCTTCCAACTCACTGCCTCATGAAGCTGGCCTAGTCAGCGAAACGTCGTGATCGCGCAGCCACTTGAAACTTGCATGTGTGTGTGTGTGTATGTGTGTGTATGCACATGCATGCACCTGTTGACAAGTACTAGACTGTGAGTACTTGAATTCCTGTCCTTTTATATTTTTAAACTTTGTTTTGACATTATTATTTTTCAGAAATAGTAATTTTCATAACAAACAAACGGAACATTGTCAAAACTGCATGCCGTCATATTTCAAAAATAGTAATAAGCATTGTGCAAACCCATTGCACATTACCTTGTCCAAAGAGAAGAAAGCTGAGCGTAGCACACGTGATGTAGAACAGACACACAATGTCCAGCCACATGCCAAAAGCACGACTTGATGCTATGAACAAGTAGTACGCAGATGAATGGAGATCCTAAAAAGTAAATAATTTTCACAAAATAATATATAATGATTGCCTTAAAAGGTCTGAGAATAGATGTTCCAGTACGAAAGTGACAAATAATGATGCTGAGCTCGCCAAATTGTAGATTAAAAGTGCTTTTGTTACAACATTATGGAGGTCGAATCTACACAATACACTTTTGCCTAGAATTTTAAAGCACTGACACTGACACTATGTGGCTTTTAAATTTGATTGAAAGGGAATATTGGACAAAACGTTTCTCAAAAAAAACATTTTTGCTACATTGACAAGTCATTTCATGTGCCTTTTGTATACTGATGTTAGAATAATCACCAATTCTCCCATAGCAAAATAAGGCATACCTCTTTTGAGCAGCTATTGCTATCCATATACAGTATTTTTGGCTCTATGGCCACCAGCTTGCATTCTTCCCATTTCATGGGCTACAGTGCTATGCTTCTTATGGTAGATCGTCCTCTGTTGCTACCAAGCACCCAGGGTTACCACGATTCTCGACTGTTCCTGCCTTGTAAACACAGACGCATGCCAGCATGCTGCACAGTGAGGATGCGCACTCTACGGCCAACTTAACCCCATCTACGAACCACATGCGCTCAGGGGTGGAATACATAAGATGGCAAACCAGATTATATGTATCGCGCTAAGACAGCCCATAAGCCTGGGTAGCCGATTACATCAATGTAAATTAGGTGCATAATTACAATCCCCATTGCCTGCCCAGATTTATGCATGCAAAAGGTACCCCCGCAATTTAAATAAATATTATGAGAATTCTAGTACTCGTCGCTTAGCTCTGGAAGAAGTTCCTACAAACTCGAGAGAGGGCAGCACCCCCGTAACCCTGTGACGTCACAACCCGCCCGCCCGCCTCAGAGACAGAGGTTTTAATTTGCTGTCGCCTCCACGTGGGGTGATAAGAAAAGCACAGCGCTCCTGCATCCCGATAAACCAGCCCCCATGGTGGAAGGCTACGCTACTCCCCGCACCCCGAAGAACTGCTGGTAAGTAGAAATTTTGTATAAATACAACTCCAGCAGCCAGCACCGGCAGAAGCGTGGTGCTCGGCGACCGAAGAGGACGTGAGCCACCCTGAGTCTGCTCAAGACTCTAGGCCTACCTTGAGTCTGCTAAAGACTCTTCTCACCTTCCTTTGTCTGCCAAAGACTTACCACTTCCTTGAGTCCGCAAAGACTCCTCTACTCACCACCTTAGTCTGCCGAAGACTCTCCACTTACCTCAGTCTGCAAAAGGATTTTCTATCCAGTCCGACCAAGGGCTATCTATTTCCTACCTCAATCCATCCTACCCGAGTCCGTGTAAAGACTCCCCACCTTAAGGCCTTCGTAAGTCTGTGAAGAACTCTCTCTCTCTCTCTCCAAGACCTGCGCTCACAGAAGACCTGTACGAGAGACGACTACTCCTGCTAACCCCTGTATCTCCTTACTCTACTCCGCGGTAACGAGACGGTGCTTTCTAGATTGCATACCTGATTAGCTCCCATTTTATTTTAGCTGCTGTTAAAGTTGCATTTGCATCTCGCTAGCCGCTGTAAAGTTGTGCGCTATAGCTTACTTATTTTATCGCCAGGCTTGCCTTAGCCTGATTAAACCAATCCACGTTAATTTCTTTATACTCCCAAGTTTTTAGCCAGGGCAGCTTAATATTTCATATTTGTAATTTTTTTCTGGAATAGCCGGTTCTCTCCAGGGAAAATCCCATTAATAAACATCACGTCAAATTTAATTACATGCTTGTGTCCCATTATTTTTAGTAAACGAACCCCTTTCTCCTCTAATTTGATATTTTACAAACTTGTGTAAATCCAGTGAACAGATGTACAGTAGGAAAGGAGGTGCAGAAAGTGGATATCAACATAGGGAACATCGCGCCTTAGCACGAACAGCAGTAAGTTCCACATCTGAAGACGAACCCCAACTAGTGTGTCATGATCAAGCTCCACAGCCAATTTCCCCTTTCGTTCCCCTTGAAATTACCACTTCCATAGATTTACTGCTTGGTGCCCAGTGGTCAGGATATCCGACAAAAGAATATGAGGAACACGTTAAATTGCTCGCCCAGGAGAATGAGATTTTCCCTACGACACCCCAGCAAGGCAGCACCCAAAAACTACTAGTAACGTCAAATTGCAGTCTGGCAGATTAATCAGAGTATCATACCCAGAGGGTATAGTACTTCCAGAGTTTTGTTCTATTAAACTAGCATCAGGAAAAGTTGTTCGGGTTTGACTCCTGGCTCAGCCAGACAACCGACCCCGTGCAACACTCCCTTCTTCGGACTTCATCCCGTCACGACAGCCTACTCGTCCCACTAAAATCTCCTCTGCCAAACAGCGTACTCCCACCTCCACGTCAAACTAATCACCACTTCATTCCATCCATCTGGGATCGCTGGCATCCTGTATATTGGCAACCCTGACAGTGAGGAGGATTGAGCTCCCTGGACGGGCAGCCACGTCCATCCGCCTCACTCTGGGGTTTAACTCCCCTCCAACCTTTAGCAAACCTGCCCCCAAGCAGCCTGATCCTGTAGCTAAACCCCTTATGCCTCACCGGCTCAATAAAACTGGTATTATTCGCCGTGGTAGGCTGAGCTAAGCTTGGATAGGGTTATCGTCACCACACTACCATATAAGGTAGTCACACCCAGTAGCACATGTGTCAACACATGGTATGCTGCAAGATGTATTTTTATCACATGAATACCCATGTGTTTTCAGCTGTTTTCACTGTCACATTGCAATGCATGAATAACCTAAAGTTACAGTTTAAATTAATTAAAAAAAGAAATGTAAAATTGTACGTTTCACCATATATGAGCTATCTTTATAACTGTTCAAAAATGAACACTACTGTACTGAAACAAATGTATTTCTGGGTCTTTTCACAGAACTTATCATACTCTGTGACTATCTAGGTGTCCACTAAGAGTACTGGTGCAGATTTGCAACAGGCCCAATCCAATTTGTTAGACATTGATTCTCAGCCTGATCTCTATAGCTACATGACAAGATATGGAGGATTACGAGGAATTCATTAAACTGCACCCTGTTGAAATACAGTAAAAACAATGTTCTAAAGCTAGTAAGTGATATACGAAAGACTGACAGTGACTGGTAACAATAATACCACCTTGCCAAGCCAAGGACAACTCTGTGCCATAATTGCTTAGTCTCCATGTAGAATAAATCTACAAGCACCACAAACCAACACGAGATGTAGGAAAGTCAGTAAGATGACTAACAACAGGCAGCCCACATTCAGAAACCTGGCAGCAGGTGGTCATCAAAGATAGTATAACATTTCAGCAAGAATTACTTACCTTTGCTTCTTTAAAGGGTTTCAAATGGAGTAAGACCACATGAGAATGGTGTGTATCAGCTAACATGCTGAATGTCTGTGCCGAAAAAGGTGATGCACTGCAGCGTGTATCTCATGAAACAACTGCATGATGAAAAATGTAAGTGTATTTCCACCTGTTAATAACTAACATAGGGCTGTCATCTAATTATCAGTATCTAGGTTTTGCCCTTGAACTCTTTAAAAACAGAATGCACAAACATTATCTAGTTTGTCAATTAACGCGTGACACCCTGTGGCTGTGATGTACGCCACCACGTCAAGTGTTTTTGGTGGGCGCTAGGTCAGACTCACCCAGGGAAGACTTGGACTCTAGTCCTTTCATGGTACTGGAGCGCATCCAAAATATAAAATGGGCCATGTGGCTTTTCGGCAGGGCACGAAATCAGGTGTGGCCACAACTATTTTGCATTTTGGCGGAATGCCCTTGACAAGTATACCTGGCCAACACTTGATCAGCTCAGCTTGCGGGGTTTTGGTACATCCTACAATGGGATACCCTTCGGTGTCTCGTGTGTTACTGTGCAAGTTCTTGTTGGTGCTGTTTGCCGCAAGTGTAGACTGAGGGTACTGTGTTCCCCAAAACCTTAGATTATCGAGGCAGAGCGACGCGACCTGTGCTGTCTGCTCAAGCAGACTACTAGTACTGGGTGTATTTCACTGGCAAGCTGGGTGGGTGGCTCGTAGATGGGCGGGGTCAGTCTCTGGCGAAGGGCGGCGACTTGCTCCTGCGGTCTGAGGTGCTCGAGTTCGGTGGGGATTGGGCTAGGCTCCGGCTGGTATTCAGATAGCCCTCTTTACCCTCTTATGGATACCACTGTAGTAGGACTATTGCATGAGGCCCGAGATAGAAAACCATACTATTGAACATCGCGGACGTGGAGCAGGTGCCACTGTGGTCCTACTCAGTGTCAAACCGGCAACCCATGCGGGATCCTTATTCCTGTATCCAGCACCAGATACAGCTGGTCAGGTGCTATGTCGGACAGGAACACTGGCCCTCTGGGGCAACATCAACTTACCAGAGTTCAACATTCTTAGCTTCGATGAGGCAGTAGTGACGTTGCACGATGGTCGGGTGGTCTCTGCTGTCTTCCTGGCCTTGGCAGGTGTGGAGCTGCTGTAATGTTCCACCAGGTGTTGGCAATTCCACTGCATACCTTCCCAGCTGCCGAAGTGTGGGTTGGCGCGCCCGAGCCTGGTGTTGCTTCCAGTTACCAGTGACCAGACCACTGGATGATACTCGTTGCCGGTCCTAGTTGGGTTAGAGTGGAATAAAAAACTTCCGACGGGAGAAATCAGTCTCCCCGCATGTCGAGTGGCTTGGGCCTGCCCCTATGGGGTCTCGATGTCTGGAGCGACGAGGTTGGCTGACACACCTGCTTAGCAATATTAAATTCAGTCTTCTTCACTGCTCTCTGAGCCGCGTGCCTGACGTGAAAGGTATAGAAGTACAACACACTCAATACTCCTCGGAAGCGGCAAGCAATTGACGATGCTGACAATGGCTGACAGTGCGTTCCCTGGCTCCAAACAGTGTAAGCACCTGGAGTTGTGGGTTGTAGACCATCGTCCTGCCACTGCCGGGTGTGGTCCACAAAGGTAAGGCCTCCAGTCCCAAGCAAACACCCCTGCCAGCACCTTAGCTAGGCGCTCGGTCAGCGATACAACTTGAGGTGGCTGTCCTGCCTCGGTGGGGTGTATACCTAGTGGTAGAGGCTCTACCGTCCTATATACCGGGATATATAGAATGGCCATCAAAAGATGTGGTGTATGTAATGACAGGCAGGCCCCTGAAGGGGTTCTGACATCATACTCTAGGTTCATAGTAAATCAGCCCGGTCCCCTGCTTACCCCTTCTGAAGTCTGTACTTCGTAACAGATAGGTTCCACTCCTAGGACAGAGAACTCTCGGATATGATGAAGAATTAGTGTTTATAGAAACAATAAATTCTAAGTGATTCGTACATAAAGCAAGCAGGTTTGTGCGGCGGAAGTAATCGCTACACAATTAATGGGTGGAGGTGGCCTGCTCCTAAGACTACTTGAGAAGCAAGTGGATAATTAAACTATAACGTATGCCACTAATACATATGAGGTTGCCTAGAAGAGGTACTAGCTTATGGGGTGACCACTACCATCAAGTAGTGGTGATTGTCGACCCAGGAGGATTGGCTACGGAAGTGTTAAGCCACTGGTCAATGTCTTCTGCAGACGATGGCTGCTAGTGGTAACGAATACCAGGTGTTGAAGCCTCTGGAAGGTGGTGGCGGCGGCAGCCACTGGTGGTTGGTGAAGAACTAGAAGCTCTTGGAGAGGACAGTGAAGGCCTAGATCAGTAGAGAGCCCCAGCACACAGAGTGTTGAGGCGAGCTACTGGAGACGATAACTCCCGACCTCATCCGCGCCTGCCTTGTATCTGGCTCATGAACAGGTGACGCCGGGTTGGGGTGGGAGGCATGAAGTGCCCCTGTGATGTCTGCCTGGAGTGAGTGGGGTGGGAGAACTACCCTCGTATGCTCGGTATTGGCCTCGGGCGATCAGCCATCTTCGGCGGTGTGGCAACACGCTGTCCACCAGGTGCTTTGGAGAGGCTGAGTGTGTCACGCAGCCGCTTTGAATACCCTTCATTTTACATGCAAGGAGTAGTCAGTTTGAGGAGAAACTACTCTCTGTGCAATTGTAAAACTCTATGCTTGGATTGACCTGTCGTCTGGTTTTGGACTCCTTAGTAGGGAAAGAAGGGCAGGTCAGGAACAGTCCTGAAACCAAGTATCATCAATGTCCCTTCCCAGGAACACATCCTGTTAGACGTCTTGGAGTCGTTTCCTTAGGTTGTTGAAACACATGTGGATGAGTCTTAGTTGTGTTTGGTATATTTGTATAAGCAGCATGCATCAAAATTGTCTCTGTTTTGTTTATGATCTCTTGAGGGATTCTACACAATGCCAAGTATGATAATTAGGTACAAAAATGCTTGTGATTATTTACAACATAATCAGAAATGCTAGACTTTTTTGAAGTGATTCTACACAAAACAAGAATTGATGCATGACACATTTCAACAATGATGATTAGATGACTTAAGCTCATCAAAAAGCATAGCCTTGCTACTGATTTCCATGGAGTTTGCATTACTGTTGGCCATGACATGTTAAAAGATTGAACTGTCTACCACTGCAAGAATGGATATTCCAGCCAGCAGAGAATGTATTATCCACCAAGCCACTGAAGCTATGAACCTCGAGTACTAGTAACCACCGCTACTAGATGGCACTCTAGTATATTTTGTCGTTTGTCTTCTATTCTCCCAGCCAGTCGATGATGCCATACCAGGGAGCTATGCTATTCACCACCCCCCGCTCAGTGGCCGCCCCTCGCCCAAGAGAGAGTACAAATTCTGGCGTCTCGTGATACATGGCAACTATCAAACTCCGTACAATCGAGTGGTGTAGGTATACATGCTGATGAGTTGAAGTTGATAATTCATTGTTGAAAAGGCATCATGTGTCACAATTGTATTAAATTGTTTTCCATTTTGTGAAATTACATTATGCTTTTTTACTGCTTACACTTGTGCTTCTTTTTACAGCCAATATAAAATGAGTTAAGAGTACCTGGTAGCTGTCGAACTCCTCTTGAAGAATTTTCTCTGCTCTGAATGCTCGGATGGTTGTGAGTCCCTGGAGTGAAGCATTCAGGTGGGAAAATACAGGACTGCGGGCTGGAAGAATACAAGAAACAGTAACAACAAATACTCAAATTTCATATATTTGAATCTAAAGGTAGGTGAGTAAGTATGTTTTGATTGTCACAATGCAAAAATTTGGCTACTCTAATCATATGTACTTCTGCTCATTAAGTACAAGATATTGTGTCGCCTATGAACATTAAGGAATATAAAACAAAACAATACGATAGTGATAATTCTAGTTAATAACTTAAGAGTTCAAATGAAGCTGGACAATGCTGCTAATCAGCAGTTTTTCTTGAGGACCTCCAGTTTTCTCCGCCCTTACATTCCTGTGCTGTTCCATATTCATGTCGCTTCACCCCTTGTTAACAGCCGCCCAAAACCCTCGACTCCACTTCTCTCCAAGCATTTTGTTGAAGGCAAACAAAATGTGAGAAATGATTCATGTCTCTAACATCCAGCAATCGTATGCCAAGTTTCCCACCAATCCTTCCCACTACCATTCTTTCTGCCCTCAGTAAAGAACTATAAAGAGGATCAGTGGCAAACCTAGGATGGCCGTCAATCATAATCGAACTTCAGCCCTGCCCAGGTTTCGTGTGAAACAGTTCACTCTCACCTGGACACCGCCATGTTCTAAAACATCACTTAAGCTATTGCAGTCCTCAACAACAGCTTAAGTGTTACTCTTTATAAACCACATGTATTAACATAATTACTCACCTTATGCTTAATTTTGAATGCACAGAACAAATAAAAAAACTACATTAGAAATTTTTACAATGTTAAAAATCACAAGGATTAATTCACTATGATGCAGCAATCATTAATAAATCATTGCATAGTGATGGCAGAGTTTTATTTTTGCAGCTTCATGTTGAGTAGAGTCAAGTTGAGTTCAGTATAAAATCTTCACTTTAAAATTGAGTTTGCACTATAAATGTAAATTTATACCTATGTATTCCCCTTTTATAGTCATGGTTTACCAAGAACAAAACTTTGGGACTAAATTCTAACAATAAGAATAATTTTATTCTTTAGTTAAGTTATTCACTGCACTATGTATTTTTTTACCTTCTGCAGACTGAGTGAGAATGGTAGAAAAGGTAATGTAGTAATGTGATGTTGATAAAAAAAAAAAGAGAACTGTTATAGGGGTGGAGAGGGAAGGTAACTTTCAGGCCAGTCCATCGGCATGCCGTCGCCACCGGGTGAGCGGACAAGCAGTCCACATTTAAAGTTTCTGTAAATAGTTGTCTTTTTCCCCATATATAGGTTTTTAAAACAATTACATGAGAAAAGTAATGCAAGTTTAGTCTATGCCTATTTCTGTTAAAGGTGTGACATGCCACAAAATAAAGAGGCTTTTCATGTTTAAATACAACATATGGTTGTATGTATTTGTGTCGTGTCGTGCAGAGACCGCAAGAGGAAGTGCTTTGTTGGGAGGCAAAACCACTTAAGTCACAAATATAATACCCACCCATTTCTCAGTATCAGCTTTAAAAACAAGGGGTTGGGGGGGGGGGGGGGGGTGCGCGTTCGTGCGTGCGTGCGTGCGTGCACACGCATGCACATACATACATACATTATATATATATATTATATATACACACACACACACATATATACAATACTGGTATTGAACTTCTTGTGGTCACTAACAATAAAACTTCAAAATATGTGTATACTGATGTTTTGTACAGTGTCCATGTCCATCCACTTCTGTTGGCCTTTGTCATCATGCCAGTTCTGGCATTCATAAAAGGTTGTGCAATCAACTTCCCTCCAGAGATTAGTCCCCTTCTATCACTTTCTAGATGGAATGTTTATACATTAAACATTAATTTAAAAAAAAAAATGTTATATTTGAATAGAGCTTATATTTAATCATAAATTCCCTTCAATAGTATTTTATTTTATGAAAACTAATTTTGTTTTCTTATGAGGAAAAAAAAATTTGCAATGAAAAACTAATACAATTAAATAGTTTCTGTATTTCTGCCTCAGTTTTTGTGCAAAATCAGTAATACTGATTACAGATCTGTTAACTGATCAATTGTAGGTACAAACAAAGCATTACGCAAAGAACCATTGACAATTCTACATAAGCACTTCACAATCTTGTTGCTGGAATAACACGTCTGTCAAGCATCATCAGGTTTTATCGTAGCCGAACATAACAAACCTCAACCAAGTGTGAACACATGTAGCAGAGTTATTGTTTTCATGCCAGTACAACTTAAAGAGGTTTGGCAACATAAAATTATTGACTTGAGAGACACAAAAGGTGATTGTTAGGTGCAAATATTTTATTTAATAAATCTTAAAAGCACAGTGACTCACTCGACTGACATGGAAAAAAAATTGACTTGAACGACAAGTCAATCGTTAGTTCAACTCAACTCAATTTTTCAAGTCTCGACCCATCACTAATAATGACTTACTTATTCCTTCCATTCGCTTCACACAGCGGGTAGTGCGCACGAACACAACCCTAAACAGGTAGAAGAGGATGGCCACAAACAGGCTGGGAACAAGGATCCAGTAGTTGACCATTGCAACCAGCGAGACGATGCCCACCACCATGAAGCTTATCTGTAGGGAACAGAGACTTACATAAGATTTCGAGATATCTAACACACACAATTTTTCAATATAGCTATACAATAAAAATTGTTTTGTAACTAAAAGAGATCATGTGCAGATCAAATGAATACAGTAGAACCCCCTATTTTACACTTTTCTGCGGACGAATGTAAAATGGTGTAAATGGAGGGAAAGTGTAATTGAAGGGAACCAATCTAAATTGAAGACCATATGTTAAAGAGTTAATGCTAATGTAGAGTAATGGGTCAAACAGGTTTTAGTTTAATATTTTGAGGTTCCAAATCATATATGTACATTAAGTTTCAATCACTATATTCTATTTGGGTAAATTTTTGTAGTGAAGTATTTTGCTGACTTGAAGAATAGTATTTTTTTTTCCCTTTACTGTGTCTAACAGTATAACAGTAACAGGTAACCTTTTTATTCTTTGACTGTCCCAGTGGAATTTTAAGTTTTATTTAGAACGAAATCACAGAATAATAAATTTATTTAAGTTATCCTATAGTCTATAATCCTGCTGCAGATCTCATAAATACAGTAATTTTTTCCCAGTGTAAACATTTTCAGAGGTGATACTTTTACTTTCCAATGAAATTGTGTTGTATGCATATTCTTGAACTCTCAATATCTGCATTAATGTATTTTATAAATAAGCCTACAATGTATATTTAAATTTTGTTAACCACATGAATTTAAAATAAGTCTAATTTAAGGGAAACCATACTGAATTGGAGTGTAAATGGCAGGAATTTAATACATTGTGAACATAAAGCAAATGGTGAGACTTGAATAAATTGGTTTGTTTAAGGGGAAAATGTAATTGAGAGGAATGTAAAATTGAGGTTCTACTGAATATATTATTTATACATTAAAAAAGTTTGCGGGACAATTTTTGTTGTGTACTGTGTGTTCCACTGATTTTGACATAAAACAAATTATTTACAAAGTTAGTATTTTACTAACTATCATAATTATAACAACAAAATTGACATTTATTATTTGTACAATAAAGTAGCACAAAAGTAATTAACTGTTATCTCCTTTTCTAAATTTTTCTCCTAAAAAAAAAATAAAACTATGATGGCGACCTTTCACTAACAATACATTTACATTACAATTTAGTTCATGGTCGTTCCACTAAATTCATTTTGCAGATAATGTTCATATATTTAGCAAATGTGGCAAAAAATGAGAAATTCAATCACTGATATCAACATAATAGAATTCATCATAAACATACTCATCTATATTTTGCTAAAAATTGAAAATACTAAACTTTTCACAACAGGAAACCTTACACTACGTTACTGCCCGTCAGCTTTTCTGGGCATAGGTTGGGAGTCTATGTTAGGCATTTTGCTATTAAAGACACTTGCTCTCAAGTTAGCCTTCTACATTCACAGCTATCCTACCTACCACAATCCTATATTAGACTTGCGCTCGGCTTTGCAGCGACGCAAACCCCCTTATATAAGATCTAGAAGGAAATGTGATGGTGTTTGCCAACACATATAGGATGAGGTCCTTGTCTCAACTGCTTCCTGAATGTATGTTTTTAAGTTGGAAAAAAGCTGAGAGCCCCCCCAATGATATCAAAAAAAGGGATTTGGGTTGGTTCCAGTGAAAAGGTTATTCATTGCCTTGGTTTTTATATCAAAATATAACCATTTACATAGTTTTTCCCTAAAATTTTACAATCAATAAACGTTATATAAAAATATAGTTTTCTCACTGATTGCATTTAGTATAAAAAAGGTATAAAAATTTCTGTTTAAAACTTCCCCAAAATCTACATTTTTACAAGATTATATATCTTCCCAGCTATATGCAGGTTACACATAATTATTTTGCTTTAAACCATACTTAACTAAAATGGTAGCAAGGGCCCTCCCCCCCCTTTTAAAATGTTGACGGAACAGCAGTTCCTGCCCAAGTGAAAACCCTATGCTGTCTCCCCGAACCTGGGCGAGACACCTTTATTACATTACAAAAAGCTCTTCACTCAGTCAATATCCAGAAGTCCGAGAAGGGTACCCTGGTGGTACGTGACTGGCTGGCTGGCATCACGTGGTCAAGGTGACGTATAAGGGAGGGGAAGGCAGTCATAGATTTTGTGGGCGGCAGCGACCTCGCGGCGCCCATACTTGCAGACCCGCCCAGCGGACGTGAGGTGTGGAGCTTGTCAAACACACCCCGTCGCAGCAAAGGTAAGCCATCCCAAACAGCCAACATGTTCTCAACTTCATATGGCACCGTCGGTTTGACTTTCATTCGATGTGCAGGGATAGCCATCACAGAAGCTCCTTGTTCTTGCCAGAGTTCGGTGCTAGCAGATCATGCCGCTCTCCTGGGCACTCCCTTGGCAAGGGCATAGAGAGTCTTTCGCGGCCTCCCAGGCCCGAGGAGGGAAAGCTCCGAGGCTCCAGCTGTGCGCCGAGGCTCCAGCTGTGCGCCTGACTCTAGCAGACAGCTGTCCCTAAGACGTCACTGGAGAATTTGGAGGACTTAGTATTCTTTTCGTGGAAAGTCTGTACCCTTGACCTAATGGTGAGACTTGAGCGATTGTATTGCCTCCCTTGCTGCTTGTTGACGGGAAGGTAATCAAGGACGAACCCCTACGGCATCAGCACCAGGGGCATTGCCGGCCCACTAGGCAGAACATGCCAGATTAGAGTTCCCTGCGACTACAGAATACAATGAACATTATCCAGGCATGCCTGGGCCTACAGGTTCCAGACAAACCCACTTGTCTACAGACCTTCAGTACACACAATTATCCCCATGCCCGGTCACCGTGCTGAGAGGAAGAAGGTAGCTAAGGCCACACTTGCCCCGACAAAGCTCGCTGTCACAGCCCTAATTCAATCTCTGTTAATGGAGCGCACAGCTACCTATCTCCTAGGGAGAGAACTGATGATTCCATTTCAGAAGCACGACGTGGCATCAAATTCCACATCATGTTTTCAAAAAAACAATTAGGAAGATTCTTATGTTATACTTTAACAAATCACAAGTTTTTATATTACACAGTATTCTGTGTCCGTGATGGCTGACAACTTACGGCCAAACAATCCGACAGCACCAAAGGAAGTTGCTCGTCGATTGTTCCCATGTCTTTAGAGAACCTGTTGAGAATCTGACCTGAAAAAGTATCATTCACGAAACCCAGCTGTAGTAACAAACACACTTTACATAATGTCATGCCTTGTCAGATCAATAAATGAAGAAGAAAACCTTTATACCAAATAAGCACACAAGAGATCATAAAGTCACCTAATGTGCTAGGATAAGAAATATTATTTTCGTTATTAGTATTATCTATCAGAAGCTCTACTGTTTACACCCAAGAAAAAATGATTTAATGTTTTTTTTTATGATTAGACTAGAAAAAATATACCTTAGTAAAGAATTTAATTTTTTACATAAAATTTTAATAAATTTAACATAATTTCATACAGTATTCTAAAAAATGGAGAATTTTTTAATAATTACTGTCACATATATTAAATAAAAGCCCAATTCACGAGCTTTAGGGTAACATCTGTAGCATGTACATATATAGCTATCTAAACTATGTAATGTTACAGAACATTATTTGACAATTAGCAAATTTTAGAGAGTTTCAGCAAATTTAAAATTTCAATATCATGGGAAAGGGTGGTTGTAATACAAAGATACTGTTATGCGCTCGCTGCTTCGCATCCCTTGCAAGAGCAGAAATGTGTGAAAGTCATGCATGTAACCCAAGAGCAGGCGGCAAACACAAAGATTAGCTTACACAAGCTTGCCGCCACACGTGGCCCCACGATAAATCTTTTGCGGCACGCACACCCTGGCCTTGGTTGTATTGAATTTCTGCGTTTATCTTAAGAATGCTCTGGGTTACTAACCTTGTTTCTCTCAGAATGACTTAGGGTGCATTGAACCTTCCAGATGGTCAGAGCAACTGATAGCCAGGAGTTGATGAGTGGAGTGGAGAGTTTTTATGAGAGTTGGGAGTCTGGGTGATTGTGTGACAATGAGCAATGAATAGCGCTGGAAGAGTATGACTATTGGACTGGATGCATCAGTGAGAGACATTACAAATGACTGCAACAGACAGAATGAAAGTGTGTTAATGTGAGTATGAGTTAATTGACTATAATCAGACACAGACGTTAATTAAGAGTTAAAATAGGCATCAATTATTGTGCTCAATGAGAAATAGAAAGAGTAATAGTGTAGAGATAGATAATTTAATGCTGTAAATACAGTATTTTTGGTGTACATAGGCTGCACCAGAAGTTTTTGATGAAAAATTATGGATAATTAATATTTCAAGTATAGGCCGCACTGAATTTTTGTATTCCTGTAAATATTAAGTCACAATTCCACACAAACATTATAAATTCCGATTGAATTTCTCCCCTACAAAGCATATATGACAGAAAATTTTGTTATGTTGCAATGTTTATGAATATACATTGCGCAATTACTATTCCACTGATAGTAATATGACTTGAGAAAGCAAAACCACAGCAACATGTTAAAAAAAATGGCATCTTATCAATGTGCACTTGTATTGTCATGGAGGGCGTGCAAACGGTGTAAGATATCTTTCTCTTGTGCAGTAGAGAAATTATTTTCTCATATACGACATCTATGGCGAGCTCCGACATGTTTACATTTTACACGTGCGGGATGATGATTAATTTGTTTATGAATGCGAGTGAACAAAGAACTGAACAAGTGTTTTTTTTTATTCTTTGCCTTTCCTTTCTACCTTTAAGAACTAAAACATTAAAATGCACTTAACAAATTTCTAAACATGTTTTGGGAAAACATTTTTCAAAAAAAAGTTTTTATGCCAATATCTCCTATATAAGCTGCACCCCACTATTTATAGTCATTTTTTTTGTAAAAATGTGCGGCCTATACATGCCGAAATATGGTACTAATAGCGGTGTGAATAAATAAAAAATCAAATTTAGTTCTTTTATTTTCATTCAGACATCCATCCCTCACAAACTCTGATATGCTCCTCAGGCATCATATGCCCCTAAGTCATCTTGTAACAATACTAATTTATAAGGTACACACACACATGAAAAATTAACAAAATGCATTCCATCAATTTCCTAACTTAATTGTTTATTGGTTGATTTGACATGGAATGTTCTTATTCATTTTTATTCAGAGAAACATAGATTAAATATGTTAATTAATTTTGTATCTTTAAAAATTTACCTAATAAGTAACAACTAATGTAATCATACAGTATGAAAAATTTTGTCATTTTTTTGTTTGAATACTGACATCCATTGTCCACTAACTTATGCGGCAGTCTTCAAATGTAGTCCTAAATATATACCTGAAGGATTAACATTGAAGAATCTCATAGGAAGGTGAATTATACATTCGAACATCCTGTTGTGGAGGTTCACTGATGACTTCATACAGAGGTAGAAGAACACGAAGGTTCTGTACAGAATGACCACGATAGATGCCAGTGTGAGCGCTGCAAATATGTAGGTGCAGAGTTCCCTGCTCATCAATGAACCATCATCCGGTACGTCTGTGTATGTTGAGTTCGAAGCTGCATCGAAGACAGAACCATTCCCCAGGCTGTTGGACACAATTCCTTCCAGAGCCCTTTGGCTCTCTGTGTTTGTCCTGTAAACATGTTTTGATTGACAAAGAAAGTGGCGGAACAAAGGGGACGAAAACTGGGGCTGCAGCTGCTCTCAAGGTGTAAAGAAATAAAAACAAACATGGGTGCAGTTTTTAAACTTTCAGAATATTTGAAGCATTTAAATGTGTTAAAATATTTAGAATTTTTCCATTTTTTCAAAGCAATACAATAACTTGAAACATATTAAGTAATAATTCAACTTAACAAATGTATGTATTTCAAAAAATTATCTTCTGTTTTAGAAGGGATAAAAGGGGGCCACATGAAAGAAAATGTTTACCTTTCCAGTCACAACACACAGCTAAAAGAGCACAATTTTACATATCAATAAATTATGGCCCACATATGCCTCTGATAAAGTTGTAGTTGACTAAATGTACTAAGCAAAACTGAATTTTTTTAAACTAGTAAACATTCCAAGCCCCATTTTTAAAACAGAAAATTAGCTGCCTGCAATTTTCAAAAAGAAAGAAACTACATATGTAGATACTTGTGTCCACCCCAAATTCTTTCGATACTCAGGTGTTTCCAATCAAAGAGAAATTTTCTGGAAGACTCCAAGAGTCACTTCACTGTCTTTGTCATTGTATATGGCATGCACATAATTATGGACAGTTTGTTACTGTACGTACAGTTTTTTGGTACTATGTCTCTTTACAATTACTCTTCAAAAGGTAATACAGT
The DNA here is from genome assembly GCA_029891345.1 of Dryococelus australis. Taxonomy (NCBI): domain Eukaryota; kingdom Metazoa; phylum Arthropoda; class Insecta; order Phasmatodea; family Phasmatidae; genus Dryococelus; species Dryococelus australis. The sequence continues at coordinate 18,500,002 of CM057003.1, read as the reverse complement.
AGAGTCTGGCGAAGACTGCCAGTTGAAAAGCATACATCTTGACTAACCAGAAAGAGAGCCAGTAGTCGGAGCCGCTGGAGAGCAACTGAGACACCAAGGTACTCAGCACCATGATAGCCACCAGGAAGTATCTGCGACTGGCGAACAAGTATGAGACATATGTTGATGCTGCAATCTTACCCCTTGTCCGCATCTCCTGCACCCCTTTGGGGGAAATCATCTCAACCGAGGTTACCTCTATGGAGGATGTGCTGCTCTGCAATTCCATAACACATTTCTGAAGTAAGTTATAGAGAAAAAATCACTTTGAAGAAGCAAAAATTGAAAATAGTACTAATTATAGATCTGTTCACCAACATTTGCATTTAAATTACTAAACACATTAAATAAACATTTCAGGACTACACTGTACAGCTGAGGAGTTTTCAGTATATAAAATTGGTGAATGTTTTGAGAGTTGGTATAGTTCATTCACAGTTTCTTCGGATGTTTTTGTGAAGCCCTGCTAAATTTCTACTTTTGTTACCGATTACGTATGTTTCCGCTACATGTACACATTAACATTGCTATGTGACTTCTACTTTTATAACAGTCAAATGCATTGTTTACTGTTTACAGCTGTTCAAAGAATTCTGTCACATTTTGAAAACCATTATGTATGAATATTCACTATTTAGGTCAGCTTAATGATGTTCTAACAAGGTCTGTATTGATGACAGTTCTTATGGTCATTGTTTACCTACGTGGTTAACACATTTGTTCCACATAATATAGCACAGTACACATAATACACATTAATATTTTGCCACGACTATGATGAACCCTGTTACAACTGTAGCGGAAAGAACAGTAGTATTTAACCTCTTGTTATTGATTGCGTTGGGTTATTTCATTAAAAAGACTGCCTTAGTTGGAATAAATATTAAAACGTAGGAGCAACCAGTCCAATAAAAAAGACAGTAAACTCAAACACGCAAATACTGTCGTTTATTTTTATACGTAGCACCGACAAACTTAATAGACAGAGGTGAACATGCACACAAATAGGCCTACTGTAACTTATTCAGTTCATATTTATTTGCATAGGTACTTAATTTTTACTATGTTTATTTAATTATTTATTTTAAATTTTCTGGCTGGGCTTAGTAATTTGTTGGGATTGTAGCAAACCTTCACATTGCAGGAACATTAGCACGTTAAATAACTGTTTCAAATACCTAGGGCAAAGGTACAACATTGTGATAGACGTATGTTTAAAATAATTAACTTTGTTATAAAAACAGTTCACTGTTAAAACTCGTAAGTTTTGCGCATACAATATTTGTTATCACAAACACACTGGGCCAGCTTCACAACTATGATGCAGCCAAACCCTTTTAGATGCAGCAATCATAATACACGTTACAGTATATTTATTCCTGCCATGGAAAAACACACTTATCACATCATCATAATTTGCCTAGCTACGTATAAAAAAAACACAAAGTGTACAAACTTGATGTGGTAATTTGAAGAATTTTTTGGATAAGAAAAGTAAACGCTTCATTGCGCCACAACAACACGTCACGTCATGTTGCCACTCACCACTTCTTCCAATTTCAGATTTGTAACCCTCCGTCATTACACCTAAATATATTAAAATAAGTATTCAAATATTAAAATCTCATTTCAGTTGTAAATTACATTTTCAAAAATCATTATTTTGTAGTAATCAGTACGAAATATGCTAACATTGAATAATATGTATAATTGTCCTGCTACTATGAGAGAGAGAGATAGAGAGAGATAGAGAGAGAGAGAGAGAGATAGAGATATAGAGATAGAGATATAGAGATAGAGATAGAGAGAGAGATAGAGAGAGAGAGAGAGATAGAGAGAGATAGAGAGATATAGAGAGAGAAAAGAGATAGAGAGAGATAGAGAGATATAGAGAGAGAGAGATAGAGATATATATAGAGAGATATATATAGAGAGAGAGATATATAGAGAGAGATATAGAGAGATAGCGATAGATAGAGATATAGAGATAGAGAGAGATAGATAGATAGATAGAGATAGAGAGATAGATAGATAGATATAGAGAGAGAGAGATAGATAGATAGAGAGATAGATAGAGAGAGAGAGAGATAGAGATAGATAGATAGAGAGAGATAGATAGAGAGAGAGAGAGATAGATAGAGACAGAGAGATAGATAGAGAGATGATAGATAGAGAGAGAGATAGAGAGAGAGAGGGAGAAATAGAGAGAGAGAGAGAGAGAGAGAGAGAGGGAGGGAGAGAGAAAGACACATATATATGTGTGTGTGTGTGTGTGGTATATTATATATATATATATATATATATATATATATATATATATATATATATATATATATATATATATATATATATATATATACACATGCGCATATACATATATATATATACTGAGCGCATATATATATATATATATATATATATATATATATATATATATATATATATATATATATATATATATATATATATATATATATATATATGCGCTCAGCCGACAGTTTCCTCCTCGGTGGGGAAAAAACACCTTGTCACTAGGGCCTACACACCATATTTTGTGCTGTTATTTTAAACTGTAACAAATTAAATATGTTTCCATTGGGACTACCTAAAATTTAAATATTTCAATAGGCAACGTTTAATTTACAAATAGCACACCAAAAAACTTGGTTAAAACAATATTTTAACCCTGAACTATTTCTTACTAGCTGCTGCCAAAAGATTGCTGCTCTTACTGTTTTGAATTCGTATTGAATACAAAATAAATATTACAAGTTATAGAAGAACTATGGTAAAGTATAATTTATTCAAAAATATAATAACCTGACGGAGCACTGGTGCTCATCCATTGCGCAAGACTGGCCTGGTTGCTTGCCGGCTGAGCACAAAGTCGGGTTCGGCTAATACTATCTTACGTTTACTGTCTTGATGGGGATACCTGAAAGACGGAGTGTGGTAGGTTGGCATTCAACAATATGTTGCAAGGAAGCTGGTGAAGATGCTGCACATCTGAGTTGAAGAACCGGTGGAGGGGTTTGATGAATTACAGCTGGGACCAAGTACTGTATCGCTGGTGTGGGTGGTCGTTCAGGCTGGCTGAGGTGGACTTCTACCCACCATGGGTATTCTTCAGGGCCGGTGCATACTGGTTCAGTGAACAAGTCCCTCTGTGTCTCAGGCATCACAGGATCCTGCACGTGCCTTAATGCTGGGGCCTGCTCCCTAGAGTTGAGCTTAGCTATGGAGGCTACAAGTGCAGGGGATAGCTCATGCAGGCATCCAGAAGCAAGTAAGGTCAGCTTCACTCTTTCCGTCAATCCCCGCCATCTGGAATAGGTTATCGGGATGCACGAACACCCTCCCCGACCGAGAGAAGGAAAGCAGGCTTCTTGTAAAACAACTGTGTAGGACTACGGAAGCTGTTGCCTGAGTCGAAACCTATTCAGTACCTGACAGGATGCGCGGTACGCACTGGAAGCAGCCTGTCTCAGTCCACTGGTCGATATGCCCTATCGTTTCCAATCGGACGCTGCTTTCCTGGCATGGATGTGCAGTGAAAGATTGGCAAACACTGAGTCAAAGCTGGTGCAGGTCAGTGTACCTGTGTTGGCACCCTGTCTATCTATGTGTAGATAGAAAGGAGAGCCATGCTAGGCGCTTGTGGATTAAATGGGGTGTTTGGCTATTTGAATACCTTTCCTGGGAGATCACTGCATTACCCTCCTGTGAGGAGATCGAACTGGGAGCAATGTGCTAAGTCTACAGGAATTGCGGTACCCAAGGATTGAGCTAGCACACTTTTATTTCCGTTCAACGGGAAATACATATGACAACATACTCTAACTCCTGTGTCAATACGAGCTATTGCCGGGAAGCTAAAGTACTGAAAATTTGGTAGAGGCGATCAGTAGAAATCTGACTGGGGTATGGTGGGTGCGTAGCATTGAATAAACTATGTAGTTCCCCTCTCCTATTGTTGTCTGTTGTGTCATGACGTAATGCTCAGATACAGATGTGTTGCTAGGATGACTAAGCTAGGATAGCATATGATTAATCTTGAGAAGGACTGTGAGGATAGTATTCCCTTGCTCTGGCATGTTCGTGCAGAAGAGGGAGGTATGTTAGCAGGGTTCGTCGCGAAGAGAGACACCTGACTAATGTAGAGGTCGAGTGGTCAGACTACTCGTAGAACAAAGGGGTTTAGCTAGCAAACAGTTCTGAGCAATGAGTGCTGCTAGAGATTGCAGCATAGCGAAGTTGAAGCGGGGTAGTGTCCGAGCAACGAGTGCTATACTGGCAGTTTGATCCTTTCCCGGCGACTAGTGCGATGGGTGTAAGAGAACTGGCCGGCATCCAAGCAGCGAGTGCTGGACTGCTGAGAACTGGAGTAAGTGAAGGCTTAAAGAGGCAGGCTAGTCAGTGTCCGAGCAAAGAGTGCTGGATGACTGAAGAAGACTGGTCAGGAGTCAAAAACTGTAGCTCCTTTTATTTTTATACTCCTTTGAGCCACTGCCCGATGCTTACTAGCCGACATCATTAAGGTGAGGGGTGATTGCTGAGCGGGGGGTAACAAATGTATGACTGAAAACATGATGTCACTGGCCGGCTGGAGAATGGGAAGCAAAGACGAATGATAATCCTACTAGTAGTACTATATAGCGGCTGGTAAAAGAACTCTTTGCCTATATGCATATTTACAGTGGACCTGTGAATAAAACAATCTACATGATAGATAAAACAATCTCATCACAAAACAGTAATGTTACTTCAAAACTCCCAAGCAAAGCTAAGCGTAGGATGGAACTGAAGTCGTTGAAACACCATTATTAAAAAAGCATCATGCGTCAAGTTTATCACTTTCATATACTTGTATTATACAAGTAATTTAAAAAACAGGTTAACATATTACTCCTAGAGTGATTTTTTAAAGGTTTGTTTCAAAGAATCCGAAGAAACCGTGAATTGACTATAGTTGGACTACACACATGCATATTTTGAAATCCATACTTAAGAAAGTTAAAGAAATAATCTAACTGATTAAAGTTAAAGTTAGAGTAAGAAGAAGTTAACTGATTAAAGTAAGAAATTAAAATCTACACAAATTGATTGATTAAAGTTTAAGTTAAAACAAAATTAACTGATTAAAGTATAGCCCATTTCATATAAATGGTCTCAAATTTGACAGTTCTAGGAAAGTAGTGCCAATGGCATCTGGATAGCTATGTATCCTTCCACCACAGCTGAACTGTGATTGAAGGCGACTGTTTGCAAACGAACACCATGTAACCCCCAATATTTGTAAACAACATATGACTGCCTGTTTTTGTAAACAAACTGCATGTGCCTCCTCCCAAATGACTTTTAGAAGCTGTGAAGGGCTGTTTAAACAGTTGCAGGTTGGCAACAATCCCATTTTTTTTAGTTTATAAATATTTTATGTAAATGACTAACAGTCCATGTAATAAGTCTATAAATTCATAATTTTTTACCTTGCAAGAAAATTGTAACCAGGATGCACGAAAATGAAATTTTATTTTGACTGTCAAATGAATAAAAGATATTTTACTGTTTTTGATTACACTCTAAATATATTAATGACAACTAATCTTGTCACACTTACCTGAAGTAAGTTCTTGTAAACACTAAAATTTAGCATGGTTTCCACGAACACCTAATACCAAGATCCCCCCTGCCCATCCAAGTAATGCACAAATAACAAAATACCACCCACCCCCCTCCCACACCTTCTTTTCAAAGACAGTATACATTCTTACATACAGGCTATGCCTACCATTGCTTTTAAAGTACATATTTCAGTTTTGTGGTATGATATGACAACAAACACTGTATAGCCTGATACTTTTGTGGTGGTTATAATTCTCAGGATGTAGGTAGCCAAAATAATATTTAAGCAATTGTTACTAAATTTCAGTAATTTTAATAACTCTCATTTAGTAACTCAAATGTTAAGTATTGCAGGCCTACATAAAATATACCTTAATAACTTTTCTCAAATACCTACGTGTTCAGATTGTCATGATGTGAATAAAATCTTATTTCTAACTACTCAGTATTGATATTTACACTGAAGTTCAGTTTCACAACCTCCCTCCTCAAAATTGTGATTTTGATCGATAACCAGATATTTTAACAGTTAAAATTGAATTACAGTAGTTTAAAAAATAACCAATAAGTTAAAAATCACACGCTTTATTAATGATTAATTTTTTTTATCGCTAATCCCAAGCATGTTGAAATAAATCCTTTACTGATGTCCACTAATTTACAGAAGTCTGTCCCACCTAGTGATGCAGGCAGCATGTGTTTCAAACCACTTAGGGCTGCCAGAAATTTGCAAGCAATGAATCATCTGAAGAGTGCCAAACTTCAAGGTCATCAAACACACACATTACTGAAGTTGGAGAAGGGAGAAGAATGCCTGAATTCTGTTCAACACGACTGAATCAGAAAATAACTATAAAAACACAATTATGATTCAAACCAAAGTAATCATTCAAAGTAACTGTTCCTTTTATTTGCAAATAATAAAAGTATTAGTCTTGCATATTAGTCTTGCAAGTATTTGCTAATTACTGGGGTAAAACGCTTTCCACACTCTTGCAGTTACTATTATCAGAATACATTAGAAGCTACTATGAGACAATAAATTCAAACTTTTCTGGGATTCTGTAATTTTTTCACAAAATACAGATAAACAGTGGTTTGCTGGAACTTTACCCCAATTGACGTGCCTCTGCGACGCCTGTGACGAGATGAAATTCTCAGAGAATCCTCTCCACTCACTCCCACAACACCCTCATCCTCCGAGTCATCTTCTTCCTGGTTGCCGAGCAACTTTGCAAAGTCCAGTCCACTCTCCAGGAGCTGGCTGTACGTGCCGTGAGCTGCGATGCATCCCTGTCAAATAACATGAAACATCACGACAAGCTCACCATACTTGGAGGCAAAGAACCTTAGCAGGTAGTTTGTAACTGACCTCATTCATGATAACGATGTGGTCGACGTGGCTGAGGAACTGTAGCTGGTGTGTGACTAGAACGCATGCCTTGTTCTTTAAGAACCCACAGATACAGCTCTCAAACAAGTGCTTGCCGACGTGGGCATCCACAGCAGACAAAGGGTCATCCAGGATGTAAATGTCTGCCTGCTTGTACACAGCCCTGCATCATGCAAAAGCATCATGCACCCATGCAGCCAAACTTCTGCATGCTTACTTCCCATTAAACAATTTACCCTTTAAATCAAACAACTGCGATTAACCTTTTCAATTAAACAATTAACTCTTTGAACACCAAATGGCACTTGTGCCACACTTTCACTTTGTATCACAAGGCTCTCACTACTGCACGGGGTGGTGGTGGGACAAGTATCCTGAGTAGATAACCTTGGGGGAAGGGAGCAGAGGGTCTGAAGGCTGTAACCATCCCTCCAACACACACTCATGCATTAAACATTTACACTCATATCTATGTTATTCTAGAAGTGGTTTGGAACTCTGCCGCTCTCACTACTAACAAGATAACTCTGTAACAGTCTCTATGACAACATGACCAGCACATCAGTCTTCCAGAGTTCCTAAACCAAATATCAATGCAAACACCTTACTTGTACTAACCTGGCAAGATTGATGCGTGCCCTCTGTCCACCACTAAGAGAGATCCCTCGTTCCCCCACCACCGTCTTGTCACCATATGGCAACAACTCAAAGTCCCTGGTGAGCGCACACACCTTCACTACTTGTCTGTAGCGCTGCTTGTCATACGGCTCCCCGAACAATATGTTATTGCGTACCGAGCTGGCAAACAGCCACGGCTCCTGGGAGGCGTACGAGATCCTACCGTTCACTACAATGGAACCACTAGTCAAAGGAAGCTCCCGCAACATCGTCAGCAGTAGTGAGGTCTGCAAAGCAACACGTCACTAAACAACTAATTATCTCTGTGATAAATCAAGTAGCAATACTGAGTGCACTACACTTGTCTTACCTTGCCAGAGCCCACTGGACCAATCACTGCAAGCAGCTCGCCCGACAATACTCTCAGGTTTATGTTCGAGAGTGTGTCCTCATGGAATCTTGCATCCATCTTGCTGTTGCTCCAGACACTACAATACCAAGCTGATTCAGTGACTTATCCACAATTTTTTCTTCATCTTTGGTTGGGGATATCACAGTATGAGATTTGTCACTCATAGCAAACAGTGTGTTCTTGCTGTACTGGGTGTCAAACAGTTCAGGAAACTCCAGTTCCTCATACAGAAGGAATTTCTAGGTGCAACCAAAATTTCACAGATTCAACCAAAATATTTTAAAAGTATTATGACACAGACAATTTACAACATCACAAAATTACATACCTCAATACGTCTGATGGAAACATGTGTTTCTGCTAATATAAATATTCCTCGAGGCAAGATGTCAGTCAATGAATTTTTAAGGATGTTAAAAAATGATGATACCACAAAGACCTGAAACAAACACCTGTCAACTTTTCCAACTGTCTTGAAATTAACTATGCACACCACAGAAACCAATAACTAAACTCAAATCTGATGCGCAACGCTCTCGATAAGTTACTATACCACTGTCAGGGTATTTTAGTTGCGCTAGGTCAGACGTGCTGGGTTTCAACCGGAAGTTACAGCCAGTGTACTGGTACCTTACCAGAGTACAGTACCGGGGACATAGGCTGTCAGCTAGGAACAAAATCTGGGATTAATAATATGGTGATACGTCAGATGGGGGCCTCTACTTTCTCAGGTTTACCCGACTTACCAGCACTTACAGGTACTTGTTTGGTCAGACATGATGATGGAGATCGTCGACTGGCACTGGCACTGAATCCTGGTGAGTAGGTAGCCACGCTGGAGGGGTGAGAGTTACTGCTTATGCTGGTCGGGTTGACTGGTAGGCTGCTCCGAAACAATGAGTTAGCTATCCCATATCTGGTTTTAGTGACTGCCAGTAATGCACTGACGATGGGATGATGGCTTCTGGTGAGTTTGATAGGTGCTACAAGCAAAGGGGAAGGAACTGGGGAGTGATGTCCCTCTAGTCGGTGGGTAGCTTGAGCTCGATCCCGTTGAGCTTCTCTGCTAAGTGCAGATGGCTGAGAGATGCACGCTTGTTAGGGGGCGACAGCCGCTGTCTTTTGCTCCTCCCTTTGAGCTCCACTCCTCTTATTGAATGGCATAGAGGTGGAGTTAATTCTTAACCCTATCTGGTATGAGGTAAGCAGGCAACAAGACACCATCTGTGTGTACTTCCAACAGTATTTAACGACCGGACCCTGTGCTCCTATAGTCTTGCACCACTGGCGCACAAACCTAGAGTGATATATCATGTGGGTCGTCTTCCAACCACTGTTGGGTGAAGTCGCATAAGGGGTCAGGCCCTCACGTCCCAGCGTGTACTCCCTCCAGCACCGTAAGCATGGTGGAAGAAATATAATCTGGAACTGACTGCCCAATTCCCTTTTGGATGAATTCCAGTGCTGGGCTCTACCTTTCTACACACCAGAGTGGGTAGAACGGGTGGCTGTGTCAACGTACAGGTCTCCTGAAGGGGGTCTGCAGTCCTATTCCATGGTTCGTAAAGTAATGGCAATACCCGGTCTCCTGCTTACTCCGAACGAAGATATGGTTTCTAGCAATACGTAGAGATTACCTCTTGAACTAAGCACTCTCTGGTAAGAAGCAAACCCGTATTTATTCCGTAAAATAAATATGGTGACACGTGCTTCCTCATAACCAAGCAAGCGTGAATGGAAGTTAAGCTATGGTTAGACAGGTTAAGGTGACCTACTCCTAGACTGTATACGGAAGAAATGGCTTCAATGGCTATGAAAACAACTCAATTGTAGCTACTCTATCTTGGGGTGTCCAGAAGTGACTTTAAAGGGACCACTTACCAGAAGGGCAGTAGGTGTGGTTACCACTACCAGGAAGTAGTGGTGGTCGCCAAACCAGGAGGATCGGGGACGGAAAGTGTTGTGCAGACATCTGTAAGCTTACTGGTGGAGAGCGTCTGGTAGATAGCTGGTGGTAGTGGCAGCCTCTGGAGTTCTTGTAGAAGAGCTGGCTATCAGTAGAGAGCCCCAGCACACAAGGTGTTGAGACGAGCTACTGGAGAAAATAACTGGCGTTCTTCGGCAGTGCACTCCCTTTTATAGTACGCTCTGCCTGCCCACACCACGGCTTGTGACATCTGCTGGAGTGGCAATGGGTGGTAGTAAGCATCCTCTGTGCTCGACTCCCTTTGTTCGGGGTGCCTTGTGGCAGTTGGCTGGGGCGTTTCATGATAGTTTGCCCTGATGAGTCATCCCTTGCTCGCATTCCTCACATGTCGGGGAGGTTGGCATGTTTCTTGACCACTTACCCAACATGCATCTCACGTGTCTGGAATCGCCCTCCACAACAAGGTTGATATTAATAGCACTCGTGAATTGAGTTTCTTGGTTTAATTCACGTGTCTGTAATCATCCTCAGGTTGAGAAACAATCCTGCAGGCACCCGTGAAAGACCGACTTGGGTTCAACTACTCCTCAAGTCATGCAAAAACGTGTCATGATGAGTTGTAGTCATTTACTAAATATTGTTGAGAGTGACACGCATAAAATCTTTAATCAAATTTTACAGGTACAATTTACCACATACTTCACTTAAACAGTACTTGAAAAACACTTTACACAAGACGACAAACAAACAAAAAACCCTAACCAATAAAATAAAAAAAACATGTTATCTAGGTATAGGGGCAAGATAAATGTGCTCTCATCACAGATAGGTGCACGTTGGTAAGAAACGTACATAACGTAAAAAACAATTTCACAGAAGTTAACAATTTTGGTGCCTTTTACAATAATTTTCATGACTTGCTGCAAAAATAAACATGAAAATTTTGGCAACAGTGACTAGCAATGGAAAGGAAACGCCTAAAAGTCGATATATTATATATATATATATATATATATATATATATATATATATATATATATATATATATATATATATATATATATATATATATATATATATATAGAGCGCAAAAACATGAAACAACTGACAAACAGTTACCTTTTCTTTATATATATATATATATATATATATATATATATATATATAGAGCGCAAAAACATGAAACAACTGACAAACAGTTACCTTTTCTTTATTTTATTAATTTTCATTTTGAATGCCCCAGAACTGCAATTAGAACTTAGTGGGGGAATACTAGACTTTCAGAAATTGGAAAGCAATTGGCCAAAGCCTGTATTAAGGGACCACCCCAGTATTCGCCTGGAGAGATTTAGAAAAACAGAAATCAATGTAGTCAGAATGAGAATCAAACCCAGGTTCACTTGAATCTGATTCCAGTCTATTACCATGATGCCACCTTGCTCAATGAAATCCTATTTGGAGAAGTAGTTGGTTGCATGAACAGCTCTGCAACACATTACCAACATGTGGACTTCCCACAGTGGCATTTCCTTCCCGCCTGTAAACACTTTACCAACTACGACTATTTACCTTTTCTGCAGTAACAATGTTCCCCATCAGGACGTAGCAGAAGACAGTGATGAAGAATGTCAGACGAGTGGCGAATCTCTCAAAGGAAAGCATGATGGCCCGCAAGTATGATATCAGCCTGATTTCCCGAATCTCATTTCTACATCAAACACATTTGGAATCCTTTTTAATATGTTCTTTTGTCATTGCCATAACATCAGCGTTCAGTAAGGCATCTGTGCCACCATGTACAACCATAACCAAAAGGTAAACAAACCACTTTACACTAAAATGCAGTCAGTCCTTGGTAACCATAAAACATAACAAAACCACAATAAATGGATCTAAAACTTAGTTTCTTAACCTTAAACAAAAGAACTTAACCACAAAATGAACCAAAAAGAAGTAGCAAGAACAAGTAATTAAAGACACATGCTAGGTGGTCTCATAATGGCACAAAATAGAAAACAAAATAGGTTAAAAACATTATAACCTTAAAAATTATTATAGGCCCAAAGGAAACTATGAATATGTCAAATAAGAACACTCATCGTGTGGTTGTGCATTAGCTTACTCTTTTGTTTACTTTTATTCATTCTTTCCTTTTGTTCGGATGCTAAGTCAGGCACACCCTCAGAGGGTTTGTTACTCAGATAATCTCTATGTGAAGTTGGTGCTTTCCCTGTGTAGAGGACTGGCCTGGTAGCTTTACGGCAGGGCATGAAGTCTGGTTCTGCCAGAACAAGCTTTTGTTGTTGAGTGTTGGGCGGTATATCTGGATTACAGACATTGCTAGTGTTAGGGCGAGGTTCTGGCTGACTGACAGTGCACAAGGATGTTCCTGAGGTTTGAGTAGGCTGAATGTGGCACGTGGTTCATGTCGGTGGGGACAGAGCAACAGGTGTAAGATAGGCTACAGGTTCTGTTGGCAGCTGTTCTGGTTGTCTGAAGTGTTCCATAAAGCCACGGGTGAATTTCGTTACTCAGGCGTGTTGGTGGCTGGAATAGGTCTCGTGGTGCTTCTGGTGTGACTAAAATGAACAGGTGTCTGAGGACTTGAACTTGAGCCCTGAGAGTCAGCTGTCCTAATGTGGTGACAAGGGCGGGGGTCAGCTCTAACAAACGTCCAGAGGAAATGGGCAGCTGTTTGACCTTCTCCTTAAGACCACTTAGTCTTGAGTAAGGCATCTGGAGTCACACACACTCTAACATCTATGAGATGAAACGCAGGGTTTTGTGGTTCTCTACTGTGTAGAGCCACGTGAGCAGCTGCCGACACAAGCGGATATCCAATGTCAGTGTTCGACGCTAAGGAGAGGTGAGTATAGAAAATTAGGCTTCGCTGACTGCATCTTCAGCACGTGGGTGTTAGTCCTGTCTGCATCTTCCCAGCCTAGGGAATGTCCCCTTCCGGCACAAAGGTGCAATAGAAAAGGACGAGCACCAGATAGAAAAGCGAGTCCAGAAACTGTGTACCTGCATAGACTTCACCGTTCTACCTACCAATTTATATAAAATGGTTGGCCAGGCGAGTGCTTGTGGATAAGCAAGATGTGTACTGGCTTGTTTGAGTAATAGTATCTGGGATCACCTGCGTTTCCCTCAAGGGTGAGGTCAACTGGGAAAGGTTCATTGTCTACAGGAACGTGGAACTCAAGGATAGATTTAACCCAGTTATAAGGGAAATAAACACGTGGTGACGTACTCCCTCCTGCATTTGTAGAGAGCTTGAAGGGAAGCTAAGCTACGCAGTCCGGGTAAAAGCGACCCGTTTCTAGGCTAGCAGGTATTGGGGCAGAATAGCGCTTTGAGAATTACTGAAAACTAATACTGACACCCTATTGCGTTGTTGCCCAGAAGGGGATGCTGTATATAGTGTATAGACGGCGAGTTGGCACGGTGCTAGGATAACTAAGCAAGGTGAGATGGGGTAGGTCCAAAAATGGAGCTTAGGAAAGGTTTTCCATCTGGCACAAAGGTGCAGTGAAGGGAAGGTAGGTTTAGAGAGGAATGAAGCTGGCGAGTTCTCCGGCGGCTAGCGTGGTGGAGAACGTCAGGTCAGGTTGGTCAGTTCCAGCAGTGAGTGTAATGGATGACTGAAACTGCTCTCGAGTCGAATTCCGACTCTGTATTCATAGTTTGCCGGGCAGCTACTCGCACTCATTGGCTGGCATCTTGAGTGTGAGGGGTGGTCACTGAGCACCGGGTAGCAAAAAGCATAGTTCTCTGGCATGATGTCACTGACAGCTGGAAGAATGAGACAGACAAATGATGAAGCATACTAGTGGTGCCATCTAGCGGTGATTAGCAGTACTCGTTGCCTTGAGGTGCATAGCTTCGCCAGGCCAGTGAATAACAAAATCTCCGCTGCTGGAACGTCCATTCTTACAGGATAGACAGTTCAATCTTTTGATGTCACATATGGTCAACGGTAATTCAAACTCCATAGAAATAAGATGTGGTGCAAACTTTGCCGATGAGCTGAATTAGTCTAATTACCACTAATAAAAACATGTCATATGTGTCTATGTATATATATATATATATAGACACACACGCGCACACACCACACGCGCGCATGCACACGCACACACACACACACACACACACACACACACACACACACACACACACACACACACCACACACACACACACACACACACACACACACACACACACACACACACACACACACACACACACACACACACACCACACACACACACACACACACACACACACACACACACACACACACACACACACACACACACACACACACACACACACACACACACACACACACACACACACACACACACACACACACACACACACACACACACACACACACAACACACACACACACACACACCACACACACACACACACACACACACACACACACACACACACACACACACACACACACACACACACACACACACACACACACACACACACACACACACACACACACACACACACACACACACACCACACACACACACACACACACACACACACACACACACACACACACACACACACACACACACACACACACACACACACACACACACACACACACACACACACACACACACACACACACACACACACACACACACACACACACACACACACACACACACACACACACACACACACACACACACACACACACACACACACACACACCACACACACACACACACACACACACACACACACACACACACACACACACACACACACACACACACACACACACACACACACACACACACACACACACACACTGATGCCGTCGGGTGAGATGAGACGAACGATGACACAAATACTTAGTGGTGCTTCCCAATCACCACACTATTGAGACTCAGGGTTATCAGGGATGCTGTGGGTTCTGTGTGTCCGTATTAGCCATGCGTACTTACAGACACGTAGGCAATAATAAACGTTTACTAAACATCACTTTGAAAATAAGCACTTAATAAAATACATGTGGCTATGATACTGTCACTACTGAATAAAAGAAGGTACTTTCACTGTAGACTTGCTTTTATTATTATTGCTGATACAGATCAACGTGCCAATGAAATTATGATACTCTCTGTCATGAATAGCCAATTCCGCTTTGGGGCTCCCCAGTCCGCAATTAATCTAGCGCACACCTAGATGGATGATCTCACTGCGGTGTATGAAAAAACAATCTTCAAAAGCAAAGAGGGCCAACAGCTGCTAGGGTGGACTGAATGTTTTTCCCTGAAGACAGGACATGGTGAATTACAAAATGAAATCCTTGGTAAAACATATTAACACCTGTGATTACTTGGCATCACTAACGCAAACTCGTCTGACGCCCGCCAGCACATGGGTAGTGTGATGACAGCCTGTATACAGAGCCGGCTAGGACGGAAGTAATTGCACAGTACACAAATCACAAAATACATAAACCCTCAAAAGATAAACGAAACAAGATGGGGCACAAGATGAGTATTCACAATAAACACACAAAAGTGTGAAAATAAGCTTAGGTGGTGTAGATGTCGCTGGATAATGTTCGTAGCAGACCACGTGGTGCAAGAATTGCAATATTTCTTTGTGACAACTGTAAATTAAATTCCAACAAAATATTGTTCTGGTAGAGAAAATTATTCTCTTTGCAATTACAGTGGTTACAGGCTTGTAGCATACCTGATGGCGGAAAAATCAAACATTAAATTGACTGCGTGGTCAAACACAAAAGCATCCATTTATGTGAAAATTACATAGAACCCTTAATAAAAATATTGCACACACGATATTACCTAACTAAGCTCTCAAAATGCAATGATAGAGCAGACATCGACTTGGCGTTGGTTAGCCACATGGTTGTACGAGATGTTGCTGTAAAATATTCAAACATGAAAATTACCCTCAAACACATACATAGAATTAAAACCCTTGAAATTGCGTATAGCAATAATGCAGAAATTACAATGAAGCGCCATAAACATAGGCGGATGGCGTCTGATTCAAGTTTTGCAGGTCACGTGACCTCTCCGACATATTTCTCCTCCTTCTCCTCGATTAAGTTGAAAATGCCACAAGGGCGAGAGAAATTAGTTAAGCGGAAGCATAATGCTGGGAAATGTCTGGCAATACATACACAAGCAAAAGTTAACTGGTATACTAAAAGTGCTATTGAAATCTACATCAGTGAACAAAAGTTGTAGTGCATACGTGACAGTGTCTTACCTCGCCAGCTCTCCTCGACAGAATGTCCAGAGGCAAGTGTCGCACGGACCTACCATGGCTGCCTATGGAGTTCACATAAGTGGAAGTGCTATGCACGCCGAGTAAAATTTTTTATTATTGAAAATAAAAATGGCACAAATAATTTAAATATTGTTTAACATTTTATGATTTTCTTGAGAACTTTCTGTATTATTTCAGTGTCTCTTTACGATGGCATTCACGCCGGAATATCAGTGTTCTTAATTTCGGTGCTGCAGGCACTTTGAATTTCATAACCAAACATTTTCAAAATAACAAACACTTTAAAACATTTTAAGACATATCAAACCCTGAAAAATAAAAATACAGATACACTTTAACACTGCAAACAATATTTATGTGAAAGTTAAAAAATATTGGCCTCTTTGCACACGTGCATGTACACGTACATGGTGAGCGCTGTCATGGGCTCTAGCGCAGCTGGCTGCTAGCCTGCATCAATGTATGTATGTGTGCGTGTGTGTATATATAATTGCGCGCACGCGCACACGCATGCGCGCGCGCGCACACGCACGCACACGCACACACACACACACACACACAAAATCCATAAATAAACAATTCCAGCATATGGAAATGCATCAATTCGGATTCCAGAGTCTTTGCATTACCCAACAGAAAATAAAAGCTTCTGGCAAAATATACTATAGTTAACTGCACTTTGCACACAACCCATGTTACTATACATTAAAGAATCATTAAATATTCAACAAATAAAGTGCAGTAAATATAGTTCATGTTGACTGGATAATATTATACTACAACATTATTGAGCCTAGGGTGCACCCAATACAGAATAAATTAACTACATTACATTTTATTTGATTTAAATAGCTTTTTTAACAACAAGTTTAATAATCTTACAAAAACGTCAAACAAAAAATTATATAAAATGTGCTTGAAGGCAGTTCTTTTCAACAAAATTAATATATTTCTTTAGCACTTAGCTTGAGTCAAGTGATAACACAGACAAAACAAAAATTGCTTGCAAGGATACAACTTAGCTGTGGGAGCAGACGAGAAGCCCAACAGCAGACAGATAAGACTAGAACTCTACAACATGACATGAGAAGGATGCCAAATACATTGACAACTTGAGTAAGTAGGTTACCTCAATTTTGTGAATTTCCTAAATCTCATGTATTCTGTGCATTGCATGAACCCTCTCTAGAAAGAAGAGAGTAAACAAAACCAATTAGTCAAACGATTAAGTAAGATAAGAATGGGAGGAGAAAGTCATTGGAAAACTTACTTTCGAACGAGGGAGCACAAGGAATATCCTGACTTGGTGAACAAGTAGAAGCACCAAAAAAATGAATAATAATACAAGACACCACACTACATCTTGGTTTCTCTAATATAGGTGATTGCTGTATCTAAAAACCCCACAAAAAAACTAAGTTCCAAATGGATCTATCATGGCCGGCACACATGAAGAACACAACGTGCTGCCGACAAGCCAAGGACACAGCTACGACAGAATATGTGAGAGGAAGGGGTAAGCTATGGACACCAAGGCAAAGAATTTGTGAACACCACAGCATGCATCCGGTAAAACGAGAAATAAAAGCAAGAAATGCAGGCCTGGAAACCTTCGTACAAGCTTAAGAGTGAAGCTTAGAAAAAACAAATACTGAACAGGATTGAAATAAAAGCTCAAGAGAGAATCATTCAAATGATAGCATATAAATAAACAAATAATAAATAACTTGAGATAGCAAAATTAACTTCATCAATTAGTCCAGAATATTTAAATAAATTCATTTAAGTAGTCAGATAAACCAAATATCAGGATATATAAAATATTTACAAATATGAAAACTGACATTCATAAATAAATATCAGACAGAATCAACTTGCATAATTAATTAAATAGGTCATAGTTAAATCAATACAAGAATAAACAAATTAATTGCTGCAATAATAAACATAATAAAGGCAATGAGAGAAATAAAAATACTTGCAAAGTAGTAAATGGCTTGGATACTAAAATAATGTTCTCAAAACAATTAAAATAAAGGAAATCAGTAATGATGCAATAACAAATCAGCAGTGATGCATATTAAACTTGCAGTGACGTACTTTAAAATGGCCCACATCTCTTTCTAAAGAAAAATATATGCTTGCAACAAATACTCACAGGCGGGCATGTGCCACTAGTTTGGAAAATGGTATCTCCCACGTGTACAGTTTTATCACTTGGATGCCGGCAATTATCTCATTCATGAGGCGAACTCGCTCATCCGTCCTCAAGGCACAGCGTAGGCGTAGTATTGCTATCTTCCTACCAATGAAACCTACCAACATAAGTGTAACAGAATTGATCACAATCAGCACTATAGATTCAGCGAACATTCATTACCAACCTCCTACTGATAGGGTCAGAAATTTGATCTCAGGCCGTGGTGGGTAGTCATTTTTTGAACAATTATTTTCCTGTGAAGAAAGTGGCTAACACTGCCAGGGAGTAGCAATTTTCCCACAATGCTCCTATTTTCTTCCCCACCATCATCTCATCTCACCTCATCCACCTGCTGAACTGACCGGAACAACACATCTGTCCCTGAGGTTCGGCAGCTTGCCCCACCAGCCACCACCTTCCTCTCATTGACACAGCTGACCAGTCTGTTTTGTGCTCCTGATTGTGCTGACTGACATAGGGCCATACTATGTCTTAACGGTTTCGCTCCCCAAAAAATTCATTTTTATACTTGTAAGAAACACCATTCAACTTGTTGACATTACTTGTTAGTACTCTTTCCTGGCATAACAATTCTCGATTACATATTGAGTGAGTGCATTATGGCATGTTACAATCACAATTTTAGTGCTTTTGGGATGTACAATAAAATAGACAAAATAATTTACAGAAAATTTAACAAAGGCAACTGAAAAGTCATGTCTTAATTTATTTTACGGTATGTGTAGCAAAACTTACTTTAAAAATATCATAGCCTGCTAAAAATTTAAAAAATTCACACACTTCATTATTTTAAGCAATTTTTATAAATTGGGAAAACATTTCATAGTGTGATTTAAATAATTCCTTGACGTAATTCATGGTATAGTCCATTTCATATAAGTAGGGTAAAATCTGAGACAATGTGACCAACCTACAAATTATGTAAACAGTAAATGCTCCCATTTGTAAAGTATTGTATTAGCTGAGTTAACGATTTTGTTGATGGTTTCGGCGGAAAAAAATAGTACTCGGAACTTAACATTGTAATTTAAAATTTTAATTATACTTACAACATTAATGATTTAAATTATGTTTATAAAGCAATATTACATTTTTTTGGCTTTTAGCGAATCTAGTTTAAAAACATGTTTAGCAATTATGACACAGCATGTCGACATGTACGAACAGTAAACCTTTCCAGCCATAAGCCATTGACGTGGCTTGGGGCTTTAGAGAGGCGTACAATGACAGATTACCTTAATGATGCTCCAGATTGTTGATGGAGGTGGATTCAGATTGTAGTTTTCCCAGGGTACCAGCTTTTCAATTACTCGGAAAAGCACGAGGATCTCCTTCTCTTAGGTCATTACAGGTCGACAGACTGTGGCGGCATCCCCTCGCAACATGAGTCTTACGAAATATTTAAGAAAGTCATGGCAATACTTTACACACTCTGAGAACTTGGTCGGCGACCACGTGGTTACACTTACTGGTTAGGGCCAGTTCCTGAGGTGAATTTCTTTAAATTAAAATACAACACGTGGGTTTCAACAAAGAAATATATTGAGAGAGTGCACATGGCAATATAAACAATTCCCGTGTCTGAAGCGGGCCTGGCACACGAGGCATGCCAGGGGCCTATGCGACGAAAAATTACTTAACTAGCCGTGAAAAATGACACGAAGAAACTCTCCGGGATCGTGAGTCGGCGGAGAGGAGGGTCGGCACACAGGAGAACAAAAGTTAAGAAAAGGTTCCGATATAATTAAATGTTTAAACTATTGACACCCTAAATGATCAGTACAACTTGATGATTCTCCCATAGCATACGGTGCAGAGTGGCGCACATCCACCCTCGAAAACCCAACGAATCAGACTAAGATGGTAGCGTTTAGGTAACGTTAGCAACGAACGCCTTCCCACCAGCATCTTGAGGGAAATGTTAACACAAGACAAAATGCAAAACACTTCACACAAAAGACACCTGAGTGCAGGAAAATAATCAGTAGATTATTTTACATGGATTAGAATGTTCTGAGTTCTTTGAGACAATCTCTCGTTATAGTTGCTAAGCGTCTCTGAAATTTGCACAATACGTCACAATGCCAGAACAGGCATGCAGAAGACATAAAACACTATTATAAAATTCAACAAAAACAACATATACATTTAAAACCTTTTCAAACAATGAAATTAATTAAAGTGAAAATTAATATAAGAGCTGTTGGAAATTTGTTCCGTGAACTTGGCAATATGGCTGCCAGAACTGCAAGCGTCTTTGAATGTATGTTTTCCTTAAAATGTGAAATCATTTACCAGCATCTTAAAACAAAATAACACACAACATAGCATTTGGAAAAATAACAGAATAATTTAGAGTGTCTGAGTTTGTGTCTGTGTGAACACACGTGCACCACGTGGGTGAGCACTCAACATTAAAATACAAATTAAGGCAAGGACGCAAGGAGGAGATAACACTTTCTTGGGCAAGCATTAGACTCTGATTTAAGAGGGTCACACTCTTACACAGAAATAAACTAGCTAGGCGCCGGTTACTCTTGGCAAGTGGGTCTTGAGATGCAGTGAACGGATCCCTAGTTCGTTCACACACAAATGACATACCACACTATACACACTGATGCATGTGCGATTCATGCAGCAGCAAGCACTATTGGATTGCCCCCCCCCTCCCCCCGAGTGGCGCACAGAGCGAGGGCGATGTCACCATGTTTCCAGTTTCCAGCCTGGTGAAAGCCATTGTGCATGTGCATTTTTCCCATTGTGTTTATACGAGTATGTTGGTGTTGTCCGAATATTTTATCTGTGGTTAATTTTTTTATTTGCTTTCTTTAGTAATAGTTGGTTGTAGGTACTATTGAAATGCATTTTCTTGAGTGAAATGTAACTTATTTGCCACTTCGTAAAACTACTTGTTGCACCATTTTCCAACTGCCATCCACAATGAAGCGACACGACTATAATTTATGTTTCTAAGTTTAAGTTTGTTGTTTTTACGAAACGTGCAGTGTTGATTTTATTGAATGATTCTGCAATTAAATTATTAAATGCAAGTGATGAACAAATAATGTGATTTTAGTGAAGAAAACTAGCAAGGATTTCCATGGAAAAATATGTGCTCAAGAGGTTGCGATTTTACAAACAATAATTTTGTATGTTTTGTAAATAATGTCTTTGTAAACCGTTACTATAATTACGTATTGAAATGCATGTGGACTAAAAAAGTAGCATTTTCAACACTTTTGTGGTTTGTATATATTATTTGTTTGCCTATATCGTAAATTCAACGTTGTGTAAGGTTAACACCAGTCAATGTGTGTGTGTATTGCTGTATCTGTACGAATATGAACAGTGATGTATGTATCGCATACTGTTTTTTTAATTGAAGTTAAAATTTTCAAAGCTATTATAATTTGAATTTTATTTCCGTATAAGAAAAATTTTCCACTGCTCCATCAAAAAAGAAATACGCAAACTCAAAATTCCACACACTCGTAATAACCTCAAAACTTAGCAGTCTCACGAAAGACATGAAACTAAAGCCCCTCCCCTCAATGTTTCCTTTTTTTCCCTCAAAATTAAATAAAAGAACCCCAACAAATTAAACTTGGTAATTACAAAAACAAAACACATTGGAATGCCAACCTAGCTATAATATTCTACACTGATTACTGGACATAAGTTAGCCAACTTCAGTCTTTCAATGCCTGACATAACAGGAAACACGAGGAAAATGCAAGTGTGCATTGGACTCAAACATTTGTATACAAACGTCTTTTTCTTCAATGGCAAAACAAAAGATATAATGGAAGAATACATTGTGGCCATGCTACCTTTCTAGAACTGTTAAAATTTACCCCACTTACATGAAATGGAAAATGTTCTAGTTCAGTGTGAATTATCTCATTTCAGTAATTGCTATTTTATATTACTTGTACTGACGCCGGCTAACAGCCAGCCGCGTTGAGACCTGGAGGGTGCTCACCACTCACGTGACACGTGGGCACGCACATGCGCAAAGAGACCTTAACCTGAACTTTCCCATAATAGAATATTTATTTGAAGTGTGAATTATGTCACTTGTTTTGTTTTCAGGTTCCCAAGTGTTTTAAGTGTTTAAAATGTATGTTTAAAAATGTTACATAATGTTTGGTTATGAATTCAAAATGTGCGCTGCGCGAAGAATAATAACATTAATATTCCAGCGTGAACGTCGTCACAAAGAATATTTAATGAATACAGAAAATTCTCCATTTAAATGTAAAATATAAATCTATATTAAAATTTTTTATGCGCCATTTGTTTTAAAATATAAGTTTTACTCAGTGTGCATAGCACTTCCGCTTGTGTGAACCCCGTAGGCGGCCATGGTACGTCTGCATGACCCCTGCCTCTGGGCAGTCCGTCGAGGAGAGCTGGTGAGGTAAGATGCTGTTACGTACGCAATTGAAACTTTTTGCACTGATGTTGATTACAATAGCTCACTTTTAGTATACCGGTTAACCTTTGCCTTGCATACGTTTTGCCAGACATTCCCCAAGCATTATGTTTCCGCTTAACCTAATAATTTGCGCTATTGTGGCTTTTTAAATGTAACTGAGGAGGAGGAGGAGAAAATGTCGGAGAGGCCACGCGGCTCGCGCAACTTTGAATCAGGCGCCATCCTCCTATGTTAAAGACGTTTCAGTGTAATTTCTGTTTAATTGCTGCATGCAATATTAAGGGCTTTGTTTCTATGAATGTATTTAAGGGTATTTTTCATGTTTAAATTGTTTTATGGCCACATCATTTGCCACCACATGGTTAACAGCCGCCAAGTCAATATCTGCGTCATCCATGAGCTTTGAGGGTTTATTTGTGTAATATCATGTGCGCCACAATTCTTTTCAGGGTTCTATATATTATTTTATTCAGGGTTCCGTGTATTTTCATGTAATTGATACTTTGTATGTATGACCACGCAATCTCGTTCACGTTGGATTTTCCCGCCATCACGCATCTGCATTTGTGTAATTTCTATCATTTGTACGGTGATATTATTTCCGTCCTAGTCGGCTATGTTAAAGGATGTCACCACACTCACCACGTGCTGGGAGACGCGATGCAAAATAATCACAAATGTTCGCTGTTCATTTCATAATTCTCCATGCCCTGTCTTCAGGAAAAATCTGCAGTCCACCCTAGCGGCTGTAAACCCCTTTCCTTATGAAGGAAAGGGACTTCCACAGAGAAGTCATCCATCTAGGAGTGCTCTAGACTAATTGCAGGCTGGGGGAGCACCCGACGGAGTTAGCTAGACATGACCGAGTTCAATGATAAAATTAATCCAGGCACAATTTTTTTATGAGTGGCAAAATAAAAGCAAGTCTAACAGTGCATAAAAGTATTTCCTTGTAGTAACAGCAATCTCTCGCCTTTTTCAGTGATAAAATGTTTAGTAATGCAAAGTGTTTTGTAAGTACGCACGGGTGAGATAGACACACAGAACCCACAACATCCCTGAGAGAGTTCACTCTGATGCCCATCTACCGTAAGTTTATTGTGTCACTGTTCGTCTCGTGTCTCACCCAATGGCGTCAATTTACGTTACCAAGAGGGGCCAGTGTGTTCATCCGCGTCACGTGATCCGCGTTATAATGGTGGACACCAGATCTGATCATCTGCAAGAAGGCCTCATGACTTTCACGACGGCAACCGTGACACCAGTGATCGCTAACGCGACAACAGAGGACATGCCGGTCGACATTGTGGCAGATTGAGTGAAGTAAATTTGTTTGCTGAGAACATGTGGGATCAACTGTTATGCCAATGTATGTCCAACAAAGTGTCAACGCCATCAGAATCACGCCTGTGAGGGCGCACCATATGTGACGGGGTAGGAACAAAGTGGACGCAGTGCCAGCAATGCAAATGGGACTCACATTTGCGATGCATAGGGCCTGATGAATATACAACCTTTCGCGAAGGTGTATTAAAGTGTGACGACTGCCGTAAGACGAACTGTGCCGAGATCATGCCACCAATAATATCTGAGGTGAAACCCACGCCATCGCCAGTAGTCGTTACGTACATGCCATAGAACTTAACCGGGAGGAACTGTAATGTACTGTTGCCAACTTTTGCAGGGCACGACTCAGAAGACCCAGGTACTTTTCTCGCGGTTTGTGAGGAGAAATTGAAAGGACACAGCATGCATAGGAAAGACTGGACAGAGGTCACTACAAACAGACTGAGGGGAACAGCTGTCATGTGATAGAATTTAGTCAGAGACTATCGCAAGACACTGGAAGAATTTTGTGACTGGTTACTGGGCAGGTTTGATATGGATGGAGACGCCATCCAGGCCCAAGCGTGGTTATACCACGAGCAGCAATGCGAACGCAAAGGGATCAAAGAGTTTATCGAGCACAAACTAGGCCTATACAAATGCCTAAACCCAGGTCAACCTACCCATGGAGTGCCGGAAATAATTGTCGCCTTTTCAACACCAGACATTAGGCCGTACTTGCGATGGGCAACAATTGTGAGTGTAGAGCAATTCACGTGGAAGGCGTTCCTCTATGAACAAGACGTGCCAGTAGGACAGGCGTACCAACCCCCGAGGCAGAATCACCACACGTAAACGCCCACAATGATGCCAGATGTTACGCGATCACCACCACCGTTTACACCAGTGAGACCAAACCATGGACAGAGGAACTTTCACCACAATGACCAGGGAAATTACTACCAGTGTAATCGGTTGGGAAACTGAGTAGGGAGTTTAGCGAAACAGCCCCTGCACTAATCTCACTGCCAGGTCGTAGAAATCCGCCTAATGAAGATGCCAAAGTGTTCCACATCAGTGACAGTACTGTATATGTGTTAAACATTAATGTCGAATTTGAGGGAAAGAATGTGATCGCAGTGATAGACACAGCCGCAAGCCACAACTTTGTACGTGAGGGGTTAAAACAGGCAATAACAACTAGAGTGCCGCCACGTCGCTTACAGTTCGCCACCATCAATCAACAGGGTGAGGCAATAAGCGTGATGCACGTGACAATGGGGGTACGTGAACTTCGTACGAAGTGTGATGTCTACATTGTGCTGGACGTGTGCAAGGAGATAATTTTGGGGTTACCGTGGTTGATTGACAGCCACATCTAGACCACCTTCATGTGGGGACACGTGGAAGGTGGACGCTGTATGCAATAGGAGCAACGCTGCCAGCAATAACAGCTAGCTTGCCACTCACCGAGTTCGAGCATGAGGTGCCCGAACAACATCAACAACATGTGCAACACCTGCTGGACCAGTATGACAGTGTGTTCAACACTGATGGGAAGCTAAAGCGCACCAACGTCACTGAGCATGCCATTATCACAACGCATGAGGACCCAGTGTACTCCAAGCCATGAGACCCAGGTATTTTCTTCCGGCACATCATCAATCAGGAGGTATACGAGATGCTCAATGATAATGTGATTGAACCTACGCAGAGTCTCTACAATTCTGCATTACACTAGCCCCTGAAAAGGATGGTGACTGGAGGTTTTGTGTAGACTTTTGTCCTCTTAACAAAATAACTGTAAACATGCCACCTCCAGTCATTAACATCAAAGACACTTAGTCAACACTAGGGCCAACTACTGTGTTCACATCACTCAACCTTAAATCAGGGTATTGGCAAGTACCTATCCGCCCACAAGACCGTAAAAAGACTGCCTTTACTACGCCAGATAGGCGTAGATTTCAGTTTGTTGCCATGCCATTTGGCCTAAAATGTGCCCCTGCAACCCTCTGAGCGGTGTGAGGTACACTGGGAAAGGTGCTATGTCTTTGGGAAAGGATACCCCAAAGTCAAAAAACTGTTGTTTATTCCATTAGACGGGAAATAAACAAGTGGTGTTGCACTACCTGCTAACGTTGGCAAGAGCTCAGGGAAGTTTAACCCTACGTTATCCAGGTAGAGACCATCTGGTTCTATGCTAACAATGGTGGGTTAGACGGGCACTATTAAAATAATTTTAACTGGTACTACTCCCTATACATATTTTGCCCAGAAGGGGCCATGGTGTCTAGGTGTGTAGACAACGTTAGGCATGAATCTTCTATACGAATGCGGTGAAGACTAAGCAGGTTGAGAAGGGTGGCTCTGATGACGAGGCACGGTGGAGACCAAAGAGAGGTATTTCGGCACAAATGCAGTGAAGGAAGGTTAAGTACAGCGAGGAGCGAAGCGAGCAGGGTAGTTCTCCGGTAAGGCTGTGGTGGAAAGAGCATGCGGTGTGGCACGAAGACGAGCCGATGAATAATTGTCGTTTAAGGACGACATCCCACTATTTATACTCTGGCTGGCTGTTTCTTTTCAGTCAGCTGGATAGGGGAGGCACTGGAAAGGGGGTACCTATAGCATAGCTTTCTCAAGGTGTGATGTCACCAGCTGGCTTGGAGATCTTGGATGCATAGTCACGGTAGCCGGTGAATAATACAATCTTCTACTGGAACGTCCACTCTTGCCGGGGTAGGCAGTAAAAGTTTTGAACGTTTCATTGCGTGTAAACAATAAAACTCTGTTGCTATCAGGCGGCTAGGCTTGCTCCCAGATGAGGCGAAGTCGTTTATACCATTGTTGAAAAGACGTAATGCATCAGTAAATCCCACAGAAAAAAGGCTAAAATTTTTTTCATGTGATGAAGTAGTACTCATAATTAATGTCTACAAGTTGAACAAAATTTTGTACAAATATAAAATAATTCATGTTTTGATCAGCAGCATTCTAACATCATGTCCTATAAGTAGAGCCAAGATTATACTGTGAATAGCGATAAAACAGAAATAACACCGAAATGCAAGTTGTACACCGCTAAACATAAAATTTCAGTTAAAACACAAAATTAATTAAATTTATTCCAAAATTTCAAATTTTATCTGTGAAACCATGACCAAAAATCTGTATCCAAAAATATATGAACTGCATGATGATAAGAATAATTTAAGTTTTTAAATTATGGGAAGAAAAAATTAATTTCAAGCTGCTGTCATTAAGGCTGAATGAATAACAGCAGTAAATATTGAATACCATGTGGATGATAAATTATAATTTAATTGGAATAGCAAAATTGTAATTACAAATATAAAAACAATTTTATTTCCACTATTGAATTTTTTTCTCTATAAAAATATCTAAGCTATTTGTTTACAACTGTAACAAAAAAATCCACAGTTTAGGAACCTCAACATACAAGTTACGAAGAAACAAAACCTTTAAAAAGTGATTTTTTTTTAACTTTGGTAATGCTCTGTGTTACCTTTGTTAAAATTAATTGCTTTCTTTTGTTTAAGCAATTGCATATACATTAAAAAATTTAATGGAATTATGCACATAAGAATAAATTATCAACTTTTAATAATAAAATTTGCATTAAAATAACACAGTACAGTGTCAGTTCTAATATTGCAGAAGTTTAGTTATGGCGTTTCAATTTCTAATACTTTCATAATAAAATCAATAACACCAAAATCAGGCATTTTTAAAAACGAAATTTGCCTTAAAATAACACCACAAAATCTTGCCCTTACCTATAAGCTCTGGAACACTAATCATATTTGGTAAATATTTTACAACCAAATAGTAAATCTATGCCATATTGACATGTGTACACGAAAATGGTGTAGTTAATGTTCCTATAATCCTAGATACCCTTTTTTAATTTTCATACTTTTTTCTAATTCCTTTTAATCTGATAAATTAACCATTACTGTTGCACCAAAAACTACCTTTCATTGTCTTTAGTGTCTGGCCAGCTTGTCTTTTTTAAATTCCCTTCATGTTTATTCATAAACAGCTGAGAGTAAATACAAACTGTTGGGTCATCATGGAAGAAAGTGTTCGCAGAGACCACGATACCCATTCATATACAAGAATTAAGAACTAAAGAATCTCTGCAGTCATGAACTATGATGACTTTCCTACAAATTCCTCTGAGAAACTTCAGCTGACCAAACCGATAATGTAAAGCACTTGGTTCCCTGACAGAAGCAGTAACACTTACCTGCACACACTCTCTTGGCAAATAAAAGCTTAGCACTGCAATGGTAAAAATCGTTCTTTCACTCCACTGTAAAGAGAAAGTACCTTGCAAAGGTATAAAGCTGAGCGTGGCCATAACTCCGATGACCGTGGAGATTCCCATAGCTTCCCACATGAAGTACGTGACGATGATGGCTTGTAGAGGAGCCAACAAGAAGTACGGGACTTGGATTAAGCACCCATCAAAACGACTCACATCGTTGGACAGCAGGTTGACTACCTGACCCACTGTTGTCTCTCCGAGCGCCGTGTGTGTCAGTCGCAGCGACTACGGGAAAGATTTACATTCAGTAGCATAATTTATGTGAAAGCCAGGAAGCTCTATCTCAATTTTCCCATGAACACACACAATGACACTTGCCCTCACAAGAGAACTCGCCTGGATTACATTTGAACCATCTTCTTCCCAGATTAATTTTTAGCTGTCCAGCATTCTGTTGATATTACAACTTGCCATATTTCGGCATGTATAGACCGCACATTTTTACAAAAAAATGACTACAAAAAGTGGGGTGTGGCCCAATGGTGAGATATTGCATTAAAAAAAATTTTACCCCAAAATCTGTATTAAGTGATTATTTATAACCATATACAGTGTAAACTAGAATCATCTAACTCAGTTTGAGTGAAAGTCCAAGCCCACAGAGCATTTTCTGTGGTCCCGAGACAAAATCCCAATGTAAACAAAGATAAAAAAGTAAGTTTTTGCCGAACTCAAAATTCCATTTCAACAGCATCAAAGAAAAATTTCTGTAGCATTGCTGAAGATTGCACCGATCATTAAACAACGTATTAAGTATGAATTGTACTCACCAATGCATACAAGTGGGTATACAGTTGATTATGTACACATGCACCAGTAATACTAATAGATAACACGAATAAAATTAATTTTTAACACACATTTTTTTTGCTTATGTCTCACTGCCCTGCATTTAGTTCTATTTATGTAATTGACCATTTACCACTTCCAAAATAACCTCTTGTTGATTTAGTTGCGAACTCA
Source organism: Dryococelus australis (assembly GCA_029891345.1). Classification (NCBI taxonomy): domain Eukaryota; kingdom Metazoa; phylum Arthropoda; class Insecta; order Phasmatodea; family Phasmatidae; genus Dryococelus; species Dryococelus australis. Next base: position 18,470,381 of record CM057003.1, on the reverse strand, counting down.
TTCTTTGTAGCAAAAATAAATAATAGCAATAGATGTCTCAGAATACACATTGTGTATTTACAGAGGGGAAAAAAAAAAAACTGATACAGTTTGGTTTGACTGTGTTGGGAACATGGCTGTTTGTTTTGCATGAATAAATCTACGTTGACACACTCAGACACCTTGATGTTTATTTTCCATCCTCGGCACCACTTCACTCTATCACTGGATTGCGTCTGAGATGCTCTTTCCAACCGTATACAATTTCTGTATTTGGGCTTGGCTTTTTGATGAGTATAGGACAAAATTGTGTTGTTTTCTTAATTTGTTACATTAAATGCATAAAATATCACTACAACCACGCCATACAAATTTTTTTTATACACACAATCTATTAATCTTGATGAGAGCTGTCGATTGAAACTTAAATGACCATCGTAGCTTCTCCTAGTCAAAAGTTATACTACGCGGAAGTTATGACACGCATCTGCCCTAGCACCCACCAAAACCACTAGACGCTGTGACATACCTCAATCTCGCCACAGGACATCATGCATCAAAGTAATGGATTAAATCATGCATTTATATAGAAATGTACTTTAATCACGATCTCTCACACAAACTGCTGACATCTATAGTATGTCTCACTCCTAGATTGCAGTAAAGAGTGCATAACACGTGCTGTTTCCAGATGGCTAGAGTTATCAACAGCCAAGAGGTTATGTTGTGTTGACAGAATAAGTTCATAACTACAAAATTACGTAACAAAAATTGTTAAATGGTGTAGTAGTGTATAAATATAAAATTGTTTGATTAGCTACCGACTGCAATTTAAGGGTAAGATGCACTATAGGTAACCACTGTTCCTAATTGTAATTTGTTTTTATGAAGGTGTGGTTTGCCAAACAGTTTATCACACTGCCTGCGTACACTGCATGGTACAAAGCTTAATACCAGAGCTGTGCTACCGCATAACAAACTTGAAATATATATGTTGGTACAAATCACCCTCATAATGTGCATCAATTTAATGTGTTGATAAAAGATGCTGCCAAATCATTACAAAATGCTTGAATTAATTTTCTATATTAAAATATTTAAAGGAAGGCACCACAAATATATTATGTACTAGTAAGTAATACGTAATGGTAAAGGCAAGACTTTGTTAACAAAATTGATCATACTTTAATCAAATTAAAAAATCAGTAATGATATTATACTGGCGAGAACTTCCCTTCTTGTTTTAGTCTCAGATTTTGAGCTCAGCAAGAAAATATCAAATATTCCGTGAAAGGGAATAAACAAAAAGGGCAAGCACTGATTCCCCCCTTTAATATTAGCTAATTATGATTCTCTCCTGCAGTGTATGTAGATTTACGAATTTGGTCGACTGGTGGGGTTGTGGATCTTTCCACGTTGGAAGATCTGGGGTGACAATGTTTAGTTGGAGGGAGATACATGGATATTTAGTACCTTACCAGTGGCCGTGCATGACGGCCGGTTCTTGTGTGAGAATACTAGAACAAGACAGTGGGATAGATTCGGAATAAATTACTAGTGACCCTAGTGTGAATAAATAATAAAGATTGTGCCAGGGCCAGTATATACCAAGCAGGGAATCCTAGTAGGAATTACAATCCTCACCTATGGGCAGTTGTTCGTTATGTGGCTTTCCTTCAGGTCTGAGTAGAGGTTCAATATCAGGAGGGGTCTGATTAATTTCACTGGGAATACTTGAATTTACACTTTTAGGCAGCACCTCTAATTCACTTTGATGTGCCCGTCGGACTAACCTGCGGGTTTAACTGTTTTTACCTCTGCTCTTGTGCTGCATTTCTTAGAATGCGCAACACACAGGAGCATACTCCCCCGGGAAACGTACGCTCAAGTCTCCTGGGTCTGGTCTTTATTTCAGACGGGGACCAAGGTAATGAATGACAGATTGACCTTGAGTCCTGGGTTTGGTTGCTACACTTGTGGTTCGTAGAGAAATAATTACAAAGGTACACTTTCACTTTATCCAGGGGTTACTCAAGCCCTCCTAAGTCCATTCTTACTGCAGACTGAGAATGAGTTAATGAATGTTAGAGATTATGGAAAACTGAGAGTGAATCCCACTGGAGGTGCGGGCACCCCGGGCAATACTTAGATATCCGTAATTCTTATGCAGACTATGGCCTTATGCAAGCTATAGTGTATCCTAGAAAGTTCGGACCGTCAGTTCCTATCAGTGAGTAGTCAAAAGAGCCACTTGAAACAAATATAAATTTTACGTAATGTGATGTTTCTAGGGTAAATGAGCGACAAGAGATTTCAAATTTTACACAGTTACGTATTTTATTCATACATTAGAAAGTACACTGGGATGCTTAGCTTTTTACAAACAATTTCAAAATGAAATTAAGTTTAAGGCAGGCGAAGGCGAATCTGCTTAATCACAATTGCAAAGAGATTTAATTAATTCAAATTTGTACTTGATTCTAATTGGGGGGAGGGGGGAGCAGTCCAGAAGGGACATCAGCGCGACCTGCTACCGAAGAGGCTAAAGGAGTTAGCTTGTGGATAAAGGAACAGGTGCGGATGTTGAGATACCTCGGGCTGGCGATGACATCCTCGGTTGTGGACGGTGTTGACGGCGTTGTATGAGACCTTAGCATTCTTTCTTCAGGAGTTTTCTGCAAGTTCTTCTACTGACGAGGAAGGCCAAGTGAGCATGCACAACCATGGTTATGATCTGCTCTGCAAATCTTTTACAAACTGCGAGGTCAGGATGACAGCCACTTCCCTTGCTGGTGCCCTTAGCTTTATCCAAGCTAGAAGACCGACTAGTGTCGGCTCTATACCCTCAGCCTTTGCAGGCTGGATGGCTGATGAACTGACTTGAGCTGCAGTTTGGCACCTCCTTATATAAGAAAATTTCTCGTTTGCTGGCTGTCAGAGAGGTACGGGGATGGCTAGCCTTGCCTCATAGGGGTTGTTTAAATTAGGGTTGTGGCCCTTGCCACCATCTCTTATCTCCCCTGTGGGAGGCTCTTGACATATCTATCGCCTCTTCTTGAAACCCTGGTGGCAGTGACAACCTTGTATTTAGGGTGCTGCCCTCCTGCAACACCCCTTTGAACTAGTTTCTCTGGATCCAGAGTGTCGGTGGCTCATTGGATAATACAATTTCTCAGGAGGAAAAGGCAACCGCATCGACTTTTGAATGGACAGTACAATTTAAATTTAATTTTCACGTATGTGTAATTGCTTACTTAGCTAGGAGCAACCTTGTACGCACGGAATTTATAGTCCTCTTGCATGTGACATGCCCAACTGAGTTTCTGAGTTTATTGGCTCAATGATTGGACAAAGTCAACAAGTAGTGTGCGCATGTGCAATGTGGAAAAAGCGACCAGCATCAATACACATTTCTTTAAAAATTAAAAATATTTCCTTGTCACTTATGAAATGTTATGGTCCAATCACATAATGTAAGAATTTTCACAGTGTAAGGTGTCTCACATCACTGTGGAAATGTTGAGACTGCTGTTTATACTTTAAAGTAGTGTTATCTTAAAGGTAATACAGTTTTCTTGTTCAAAAAATAATGCCTAATTAAAAAAGAATCACATTATATGTACAACTTTTTATGCAATTTCCTGGCATTTCTCTGAGCTGCTAGCAATCCTGCTTATTTTTCTACACGAGTCAAGTAGCTGTTAGGTATATAAAAGATTAACCAAACGTACATATGGATAAACAGGAAATTGTTTATGCATGTCACACCCATGTTACTGCTGAGATTGCCTAGTTAAACCTGAAGTTCTGCCAGACGACAGTGCAGCTCACTAGGGAAGGATAGGCGAGGGAATCTTGCCCCTAAGCAAACGCTCAATACTTCCCACACAAACAAACTTCCTTGAGTGCGCATAGGCCGACAGACATGCCACCCACCACTACCCTCTATGCAGAGATCCACATACAATCCTGACCTATCACAGCGTCTATATATAGCATTGCAGACCAGAAAACGCTAGCTGATCTACAACAACCTTAACATTCAGAGCTCTCAATTCTTCTTGAGAAGCCTGGACAACTTTGCGCCTAGAGAACCAGTCATACAGTAGCAGCAAAGCTGAGTTAGCCAGCACTCTTTCAGAGTCCTTGGCCGCTGTGCTCACCGCGTCATCCAAATTTACACCATGTTGGGTGTCAGACAGTTAAATACAGGCAGCAGACATTTTAATTCATGTTACTGCACCATTTAGACATTCATACAATAATTAATAGACATTTAAACCTATAGAAATTTTAATTTTATGTTTATAATTGCAGACTGTGAGTGTCATTTGAACCCCAATACATCCTTGGTTTACCGCTGTTCTAACCCACAATTTTGCCTACCTTAATTAGCCCAGCCAAACATACCAGGTGATACCCGATGAGAGGGACACAAGTGAATCAGGGCAGGGCCACAAGATTGTTAAGGGTAGGAATGATATTTCGTCCTAACCAGGGGGAGGAGGATATCCGCTTTTGTATCTCTAATCAACAACCTGTTCATTCCATTGCATCTAGACCTGCCGGGGATAGGCGGCGAGACAACAAGAGCTCATGCCCCCCAAGGCTCCTGGCACACCCAGAGCCCGGGGAGGATATCAACCCATCTCACCAATCCCTGTTTGTTCCACCGCATCTAGACCTGCTGTGTACAAAAATTGGAGGCAAGGAGAAGTATATTACCATTTTTGGCCAGACACAGAGGGTTTGTAGGGAATTTGTGAATCCATATGTTGGGGACCTCCCCTAACCCTCCTACCTCACTATAACTTGCAGACCTCCTACCTACCACCTCATCCTATGTTTTACTTCACCATCTACCCTACGCCTTACTCCTGTTTTGAGGAGGGGGGGAGGGGGGTAACGGAAGAAGACAGTTCAATATGACCAGTGCCCTCAGCACCCACAAGAGACAGTTCAACCCAAAATAAGAGATCAGGAGAGAGACCATGAGCAGCAACAGCGACAGCAAGCCAACGCCAGGCTTACTCAGCCCTCACAGAATCTCTTCACCCCTCTTGTGGAACAACACCTAACCAACTACACCCGCCTCTTTGGCTACACGAGAGAATTTGTTCCCATGCCATAGGACCTGGGGACAGAGTGCGAATACCGGTATCACAAATAAAATGTCCACGAAAACACAGAAAGACAATTCTTAAAAGGAAAAGCTTAGTGGGAATGTCAGAAGGTAATTCACTCTCAGGAACTCATTACAATGCTTTTCGCCCCTCCCACCAAACTGACTGGAAAATGTAATCTCTGGTTATGGCCAGAACGCCAGAAAGATCATATCTACCCCTGGGCCACCGTCAGTGCCAAGCAGTGACACATAAATTAATTTGCCTGCCTATAGTAGTATATGGTTCCATTCCACTATCAGAGCCTGCATTACACCCAACCCTGAGGCAACACCATGATATGTCGAACTACTTCCTACCAAGTTAGCTCTCACAGCCTTATTGTGGATTTGAATCAAAACAATCACCACTCAGCTACTAACAAATTTAGAGATAATACACTACGACAAATTATTTATGGCAAACACAGATAAAGACACTACCTTTCTGTAAATTAATGAGCACACTCCAATGCGCATCTTCATTCCCATATGCAAAATGACCATCATGTTGGACTGCCTAATGAAAATAAATGATGCACTGCAGGCCAGAAGTCCGAAAGCACTCAGGTATGCTGCCTGGATGGTTACTCCACTGCCTGGCTCAAAGTATCGGATGAAACTTCCAAGAAACATGGGTTGAGCCACCCTGCAACAAGAAACATCATTATCACATTTTTTACTGTCTTCTGCTGTAGAACTTAAAATGCTCTGCCACAAATAAAGTTTTGGGAACATAATGGTGTCGCAAAACTACTTCCTGTTGGGCAAATGATTTTGTGCCTGGTTCTTCTGGTGCCACAAAATCTCTAAGAACACGGAATGCATCCTTCCCTAGCACCGAATAAAGCATCACCACATACTTACCCTCAGGCACCGAATTCGCATCCAGGTAGTTCCACAACTGCATCAAATATGATACTACATCATCGGAATTTTCATCGAATTCCGCAATGGCCCCACATAATCATCCCAAACTATTTACTTTAATTCATCCCCATTTATATCCGCCTCTGTTATGTTTACTCGGCCGCCATCTTCCTAGACTCCTGTTACCAACCTCCGCACCTACACTTGTCCCTTCACCACATTTACAACATTTCAAATCTGTTATTCTTATTTATGCTATAGTTGATACCATTCATGGTTAAGTTAATTCTTTCCTGAAGCCCTGCTGAAGTTATACTTCCAGGTACAGATTAGATTAAATATCCTTCCACATCATACATATAAACCAAAACATTACTGTAACTCCTCCATGGATAAAGACAAACGCAGATTAGAGTCTATGCACTATGTTTTGCACTGATCAGACAATACAAAAGCATATATTTTTAATACGTAAACAATTAAATATGTTTACATTACTGCCGTCTGAAAATGCAAAAATTCCAATTTGAAACATATACTTTAAAAATAGCATACAAAACTCAAGCAATATCTGTCATGTAAACTAGGTATTTATTATCCCCTACCAACACAGCACTGTTGTCACTGTTTTTAATTCATATTAATTACAAAATAAATATTATACTGTTAATTTATAAACAATATATACATATCTAGGTGAATGTTTCATTTGACTAAAAAACTCTGTATTTGAATGTTAATAACAGTGTTAAATGTTTGTGCTATATGATTTATTTATTAACAAAGGAATGAAAAAAAAAAAGCAAATTTTTTACACTTGGGGTGGATTTTCAAAGGTTTGTTTCAAAAAATGTGAAGTTAGTATGAATGGACTGTAACAGCCATAAGGTTGAAAGAAATTCAAAACAATGTCAGAGTGACAAAAACCACGTTCTCTGGAAACTATCTAGTACCAGAATCCAAGATGGTGGCAAACAACAGATGCAATCTAATATGGCGGGCATTGAAGAAGTGTGAAAGAGCATGAGGAAAATAAAATCCAAGACGGCTGAGGTGACTTCATCCAAAATAGTCCACAGAAACAAAATGGTGGTCGGAAACAAAATAGCTAATGATTAAGGTCAAAATTGTTGACTCATCCAATGTGTTAACATAATGGAAAATGATGGCCCAAGGACAAGGTCATATGTGATATCCTAGGTGGTGACATCATCCAATATGGTGGCAGTGTGATGCAATCCAAGATGGCGACCCACTGCACCGCAGCTTCCCGACTTAACACCTATGGACGTGCTCAGGCTTACCGGCTCTCCATACTGATGCGTGGGCCAGAAGCCCTTTCTTCATTCTACTCATTGTGATTCATTCACCATTGCCTTCTGCAGTATGGAAGCAAGGCAGAGTCACTTACAGTGAAACTAATTTAATACAAACCTTTGAGTATCTAAATTTTCACAATTTGTAATAATGAAGTTTGTATTAAGAGGTGTTTGATATACAGTAATTATAAAAACTCACTAAACATTTCAATGTTGACTCTGCGATTCAGCATATTGGAAAATAAGGCACTCTCATAACCAGCATGACTCCTTTTTACTAGTGGATTTGACATTATGTTGTAATAAAAATTAACAAACATTTTTATTAAGCATACACATTAAAATTAAATTCCTATCTAACTCCAAAGGGAAACAAGAAAACTTTGTATTAATGAGGACTTCTTTGTAGTGAAGAGGTTTTGATTTAATAAGGTTTCACTCTACCACTATCATAATTCGACAGACCAGTGCTGGGAATAAATATGGCTATGCACTACACCACAAAAGAAATTATCATAATAGTAAGCCGAACAGAGAAAATAACACCACACTTTCCTTACAGTAGATTTACTTTACTGACACGATGTGTTACTCAAAGTGAATGAAACTGATAAACTGGTGATGTTTCTTTGTTTTTTTATTTGTGCTGCACAAAACAACATAAGTTGAATGAGCTGAAGTGTTCTCCAATTACAAGAAAAAATGTAAATTACAACATTTCTTTACTCTAATGTATTAACTTTGTAAGACTTGCACACATGGAACCAGTACAGTAAAACTCCCTCAAGAAGTTTTGAAGGGACAAAATATTTTGGCTTATTGGCCAAGAAAATTTTTTAAAAAGGTCAACAAAATGCCTGATTCCAAAGTAAAACAAATGTTGAACACCAAATAATAGCACTGGACGACCACTGAAACTCATTACACTACCATCCTAAATTACATACATTCACATTTACACAAGTGCTTGCAGCTTGTAATATGACAGTTGTGTGAGAATAGCATCAATCAAAAAGTCAGCTCATCCAGCTCAGTCAGTTTAAAGCAGTTCACGTGATTGGTCAGCTGCAATCACGTGACAACTTGGTGACTGGCTGGTCGGTGTCCGAACAATGTATTGATGAGTGTTGTTGCGACATCATGTTTTCCAATACAGATACCCCAATACCATTGTCAATACCAATGCCCTTCTCTTTTGTTTGTTGTTCCAGCTCACCATTATTGTGCAAAAATATGATAGATAGAAATTAAAAAGCAAGAGATTTTCCAAATATCGCCACCAAGAGTACATGAAAAATCAGGGATAATTAATATTTCTAGTATAGGCCCCACAAAATTTTTTATACCTGTAAATATTGTTAAATCACAATTCCGTACAAACATAATAAATGCAGACTTACTTTCTCCCCTACAAAACATTTGTAATGGAAAATTCATATTATGTTGCAATATTTACAAATATACATTGCGTGATTACTATTCCACAGATAGTAAGGTGGTTCGAGAAAGCAAAACCATGGCAACATGTTACACAAAATGGCATCTACCAGTGAGCACTTGTGGTGCTGTGGCAGGTGTGCGAACTATGTAAGAAATCTTTCTCTTGTACAGCAGTGAAATTATTTTCACATGTACGCATCTATGACAGAGCTCCAATTTGTTTACATTTTACGCATGCGAGATGAACGTTACTTGATTTACGAACATGAGTGAACAAATTATTTCATGAGTGATCAATACTGTAAAACGTACAGCCACACTGTATCATTTTTGTGTCTAAAGAAAGTAGTAACCCAATTTCATTGTCTATAACTGATACTAATGTATCGGCCCGATACCATACCAAATACAGATACATTTAAAAAAATATTAAGTCTCGGCTGATACAGATACTTGGTATCTGTATCGGAACAACTCTAGGGTGTAATACAATTGGTTCAAAGTCAATATGGCGTCACAGGACTTGCATACTCTTATATTATCAGCAGTAGAGAGTTCAGCTGAGAGGCTTAGTTTGACAACAGCTGCCGTGAAAGATACATTGTCTCGGAAGTGGAGTGGATACTGCCTTACCAATGGTTTCTCACCATCAATTTCTTCAGCTGTGATAACTACATCACTAGCAGCATCTACTTCCACCAGTGCAGCAGACGTTACCTTCTTATTTAGCTTGAGCATCTACATCTCCAACAGGTCCGCCCAAGTCTTTGTGATAAGGAGTTTACTTTAGACCATAACATATGGCAACATGAATGCTTTAATTGTGTCAAGTCTCCCTGTCCTATGCCATATTTGTGTGACAGGTGCGGTAAGCAGTTCACTCGTACCGATAGTTTAGTTAGACATGCAAAGACCTGTAAAGGTGAAGTGCATTTCTTGTTCAGTACCTCTGTACCAGGTTTACTGCAGGCAGGTACATATCTTGCGACTTCAGTACATATCCTCAAAAGTGTAATGTATAATGATTGCTGATTTTTTTTTCTTCGAGTTTTTGTTTTCAAGGTCATGAGGTCAAGGTGACCTGCATCTAATATGGTGGCAGTTGGCTGTAATGTACTATGCTTGTTGATATCAATGCTTTTTTTCTCGAGTTTTGTTTTCAAGGTCATTGAAGGCAATGGGATTAAGTTGTTTGCATCTAATATGAGGGTAGTAGTTTGTAGTGTTTTATGCTTGTTAATATTTATGTATTTTTTCTCGAGTTTCTGTTTTCAAGGTAATGGGTCAAGGTCACAGTTACTGGTTTCCAATATGGTGGATGGGTGACCTTTATTAAGATGGTGGTCGCCTACTAAGATGGCGGTCACCCACCAAGATGGTGGTCGCCTACTAAGATGGCAGTTACCTACCAAGATGGTCGTCGGTTGTACCTACCAAGATGGTAGAATGGGTTGGGTGAGGTGTGACCTCTGGAAATTTAAGTTTTTTTTAATAATCTTATAATAATTCTTTTGGATTTTTTTTATCTTTTGGATTTTTGGGGTCAAGGTCAAATGTCCTAAGTCCCGCTTGCCCTGACTCATGGTCACCTGGGTCGCTGATCTCGGGTCTCCGGCTCTAGGAAAAACAAAAATTTTTTACAGAATTTTTTAGGGTAATGGAGAAATTTTTATGGAAAAAAGGAAAATCCCCAGCCTTGGCCGCGAATGCAGCTTTCTCTACTACTAACACTGTTTCAACAGATATATTAATTTAATCAACTATATCTTTGGTGGCAACTCATAATTACACCAAAAAATAAAAATATTAAAGTCTCTGTGCATCCAAGACTCTTAACAACTACTATAAATTTTGTTATATACATACACACTGTGCTGGATTTCAAATGGTCATTAATGGCAGTCTCTCATACATCACTAAAAAAATTATATTATTCTAGTTTACATCAAAACTTTGACTTTAATACATATACATAAAGAAATTACTTTAAGTTTGTATTACAAAGGCATGCTTACACTGCACATTAAACTATAGATTCAAATTACACAAAATGTGAGTAAGTATAAATGTGAGCGAGTTCTACTGTGGTCATGGTTGGATGTAATCTAAAGTATGTTGCGGCCTCCAAGTCATTATGTCAATCAAGTACATAAACATGTCAAATTTAGTTCAACTTATGTTATATAATATCCACTGTTTCTGAAATTGCATTATAAAACATTATTTAAGCATTTCACTACACAAAAGCTGACATAGTTGAGGTTCATCAAAGAACTGTAGTAATGAAAAACAAGTGGCATAATGTAGAATAGTAGATAACACTACAGATACAGCCTACCTAAACACGAGCTCGAGGAAGACTATGGGTATGCTGTAGGCCATGTACTCCCAGAAGAAATGCTTAACGAGTACTCGCATCAGACTTGGACACTTCTTGCTGGCTAGCTCTTCCTTCCATGCTCTGAGACACATATCACCACATTTACAGCAAAACATGCCACAATACATATACATTAGAAATTCAACAATAATGAGTGAAGTCTGGGCAGCTGTCAACAACAGGGCCTTGAGAATTGAGGAGTAAGAAACAAAGTGGATATGGAGCAGTGCCAGAATGCAAGGGCAGAGATAACTATCCAACCAGTGACATTGTCAAGCACGATTCCCATGTGCGAAAATCAGGGGTCAACACCACCAAGAATCAAATCCAGTTTGCCTTAGCGGGAGGTGAGCACTCTAGCTGATACAACTACGGCCCCTTCGGACAATAAAATATTTAAATACTTATAATTAATGAGCTTGAAGTGAAGGTGTATAAGACAGATGGCTATTGGATATCACAACCAACTAGCCATGACTGCTGAGAGGCAAAATGGCACGGATGCAAAACCCAAGTGGGTTTGAGAACCACCCCAAGTGCCAACCACAGAGGGCTGTGTTCCCAAAGTTCTTAACTTCAGCATACTGCTCATGCCATTAGGATGATTTCTGGGTACTATGTAATGTTACACAATGGTAGTTTTCCCCAAAAATATTCCAAATTTTAGTGTTTTCTTTTGTGTAATCAAATACTTACTGCAATCAAATGACTATATGTAATTCTAAGAGCTTGAAAATGGACTTTATGCATATTTCTTCAATTGATATATAAAGGTCACTGGATGGCCTTATTTAAATAAAAATATGAAATCTTAAAAAATTCCACTCTCAACATTTTATGTAGAAAAAAATCACTTTAACAAATTACTGTTATTTATAGGCATGACTGCAGGGAAGAAATTTTGAACAAAATTCAAGACAATGGAATACGTTCCCGATTATTTCAATGAGATGAGCCACTTTAAAACCACTTAAAATTCTCCTTTCCATGAGCAAGAGGGTGTGGGGAGTGAAGAGGTGGCTGGATGTGGGCTCTTAGCCCCTCCCTAGCTGCTGAATGCACAGCAGCTTGGGGATGTCTGGTGTAGAGTTGGTTCATCTCCCCTCCCTCCTTGCTTGACTCTGTGGTTGTGGGATAGCATGGACAACACTGGTAGTATATCCAATCACTCACTCTGACTCAGTACATGATTTTCAGGGAGAGAGAGACTGATGTGGAACCCCAAAGATATATACACTCGATAATGAATACCTGATGTCTCAAATCAATGTTTACACTCTTTATACATGAATAACAGAGAAAATAATAACAAAAATCTTATAGAGCTACATGTATTTAACACCAGAAAGACAATGTTGGGTGTGTGCGAGCGTATGCAGCCATTCTGCAGTTGTCAGTTCCATTTGCAGCGACAATCAGCAGCACAATTATTGTAAAGGAAATGAAGGAGGTTGACGCGTGATGGCTGGAAAGATTGGCGTGTCACCTTGTCTACAAGGCGGGCTCTTTTATGTAGGTTCAAACCAAGAGTCAGCCGGTATACACAGTCTAGGAAGACAATAAGGTAATGTGTCAAAAACCCATAATGCTTACCACCCCAGACTTCATACCCATCAGAAACCTACAAGACCTGTGTTATATAAAGACAAAGCCCCAACCCGTAGTTAAATTCTCTTAGTTTGACATTTCTCAAATGTCCATCACGATACTGGCATCGCGTTGGTCATCCCCCTCCATGGTCAAAACACAAACCACTCACACGCTTACCCGTAGCTTCAGATTCCATTTGACGTTGAAAGTCCTAGGTTTGAATACCAGAATGGACACTACCAAGCCCCAACTGCGAAGCCCTTGTCCCAATGTGGTAGATACCATGCCTAGCCGGCACACATGCTAGATCATGTAAAGTAACATTTGGGCTTGTGTCTCGACTTCGACCTACGTCAATCTCTTAGCTTGTGTGTGAAGTGTTTTGTGTATTGCTTAAATTTATATTTTCCCCACCCAAGAGGAGTGGACACCATGACAAGGTGAAGGGTACCTGTTAGAGCATAGACAAACCTAGAGCAACTAATGAAGTAGTCATGAGAACGACTCAAACCCTACTGTCAGCTAGTGTGGACTTGAAGGGCCAGGGTGTGACACTTCCATGTGGAGTGCAAGTCTCCGGGGGTTGAAGCAAGCTTCGCTGGTAGTAGATTGGTTGCAGCAGAGGGCCCTAGCATGGCAGTGGTAGAGCAAGCTGCTGAGTTGCCAAGGCAGAGGAAGCCAATGCGAAGACAACTCAACCTCAACTGGCTTTCTGGGGGCTCCTCCGGCCCTAAATACAGACTGGTATCCTCCTTCGGCTTCCTATGGGCATCTTCAGCCGACTGGCTCCTCGCTGAGTGGGTGGCATCATCCCTTACTGCACTCTCTTGGTGAGCATTGGAAGCAGGGTAGCTCCTTGTTGCGGGTCGTATCACCGCAATCGCGTAGGAGCAGGTCGGCTCTGTTCAGGTGGCGACACAGATGTGCATGACTGACGTGCATATATTATTGCTACTGGCAACGGTGGGTAGTATTCATCTCTCAGGTGTAGCAGTCCGTGTTCATCCCCTGGTAAGGGTGTCATGGCTGCCAACAGGCTGAGTTTAAGTCGTAGACTTATACATAGAGCATTGCCAGCTACGTGTCATGCATTACGGTGACAATGTTCTTTTTTGAGCAACGCAAGTGGATTATAAAGTGTTATTGGAAATCTGAGAACATGATTGAGGACAGTACAGCAGGAAGAGATAGCAGGAGGTGGATAGACTATTGAGGAAGTGTTGAGTATCCACCCAGATATCAAGCTCTATTAGAAATTAAATTTTCTTCTGTCTGGAACTCTGAAGAACACTGTGTACATCACAAAGCCATGTACACTGGATAACATGAGACATGATTGTCTCTACCTGTGAATACACTCCAATAGAAACCATAGCTACTGTTTGTCATTCTGTTCTACAGCATTGCAGACAACGTCTTGCTGCCAAAGGTGGACATTTCGAACATTTGTAACTATCAACATTTGTAAACACCCAACATTGTTCTTATAGTGTCAAATATAAGCAGTCTCATCACATTTTCTTTAATAGTTTCTTTGTTATTCTCATTCAAAGAGTGTAAACATTAATTTGGGACATCCAGTAGATTACTGCATGCATCTAACTTTCTTAAAATGTTGGTTCTAGAAAAACAATTGTATTGGTGAAAAATGTTTTTTTTTTTTAATACGATCATGGTAATTCATTTATATCACTAGATAAATAACAAGTATACTGTGGCCATGATTAACTGAGCAATTGTGAAATCAAACTTTTAAAACATGTCACTGCCTCTACCTGTATATATTTTAAAGGGCACACTGACTGCCATGAGCCCAATAAAGTTGGCAATGTAGTTCCATTTTGTGACAAATTTAAATTGTTAGGTAAACTGTTTGTTATTACTGAGATGATTAATTTTACTTTCTATGTTTTTAAATTCATGCGAGTGTAAGAAATGGCAAATTTGTAAAATATCTACTTTTTCAATAATTTCACAGTTTCACCCAGCCAATGCACGAATAAAGTTATCGTCTGTTTTAAGTAATATTGTTAATTTCATATCATTATCTTCAACCAGCACTTTTATGAAAACAGTAATTGATATGGGAAACCTAACAAAACTTGTTTTACTAAAAAAATATATTAAAAATAATACTATATGTTTGTCACTAATGATGTCAATGATATGGCCTAGTCTTCAATGACATTTAACAGAGTGAATTTATTTTCCTTTCCTGTCACTATCAAGTATATGCTGACTTTTCCTGTGTATGGACACTAGATTAAAGATTAAAGAAAGTAATTTTCCCAACTAAATGTTGTACAAAATGGCATAGTAACTGTTGCTTATCATTAATGATAGCAAAAATAACAAAAGGCAACATTCCAAAAAGATAAACTGAAAAATTACATATTTTCTCCTAATTGCATGTGTACAGCATAATTACGTACTTGCTGATAGTATACTTATCAAGTAATTCTTATCATACTGTACTTTAATTCTTATCATTCTTTTCAATATGAATTGAGAGTTACCAACCATGAACCCATACCATGCATAGAAATAGTACGTTTTTTAGCACACTTCATCCATACTAATTACTTGGTAAAACTACTCCTATAAGATTATAAGCATTTTTCTTCACGTGTTACAATTATTTTCTGTACATTCGATAAACATAGGTAATGTGACCTGAATTATGTGCAAGTTCTATTGTTTAATTTCTCAGGAAGCCATTCAGAGGCAAGAAACAGGTGCAACTTAGTATCTCTGGAATTTAGAAAGAGTTTTACCTCTCAAAGCAATCACCCATGTAGTCTGACTTGTGTTCTTCCAGCGGCTGGAACAAATCCTCTATCTCCATCTCCTTCTTCATGCCCCTCCAGAATATCTTCCCCACCCAGCTGTAACACAAAACTCACTCAACCCATTGCTTCCAGCACTCTTGGTGTTATTTTGAAGCTTATCTGCATAACACATCTGCGACTAGGGTTGCCAAATGTGCTCCCATAAAAATTCTGCTTTTGCACATTTAGTTCCATGTTCTGTTCTTGTCTCTAACAGTGTGCTAAGTGTTCGTTGTTTAAGATAAGCTACTCAACCTAAAAAAAATTACTGTTCCAATTTGATTTTGAGAGTGATTTTAGTATAATTTGAATAAGTTTTAAAGCCCAGTTTTGCTTTCTAATAATTTTATTAGATAAATTTTATTAGCAATCCCAAAAGAATAAAAATATGTGTACTTTAAAGTACAACACTTAATCATAAACATCAAATGGAAACATAAATAAAAAAGGAATTCAGTTAACTTTCTGCAAATTGACTTTACTTTTTCAATTATACTAAAAGTTGCAGCATTTTTTTACAAAAAAAAGTGCTTACTATGGCATATTCAAATAAGGAGCATATGTATTAGTTTTTAAGTTTCCTTTATGAAATGTGTGTCTGTTACACATGTATACTATCTTTATTAACTTAGGGTGCACCGAAAACTCAAGTCTTGTTTTTCCTTTTCAAATGTGTGGCAACTATCTGCGATACAACAGCCCCTTGCTACAACAGATGGGCACAGATTCATAGGAGTGACATAGTTACAGCAGGAGACAGGTGACATGTTCCCTTCCAGAAGATTAATTTTTATTTCATAAAAAAATGATGATTTTTTTAAGTTAACTATACGCACGTGCTATTATCCCCTGCCAAAAAAGTCTGTAATATTTTTAGGCAATGAAACAATGCTATAATACAAGCACAATGTTTTTAATGCATAAAGTGACAAGAATATTTCATTTTATTGTATTAACTGAATCTTGAATCTTTGAACCACTTTGAACCACACATTATAAACCTCGTTATTGTCATGCTAGTAATAATATTATAAAAGAGCACTTTTCTAAAATCAGAAAAAGTTGTTCACGTTACTAAAATGACTTTGCCTCATCAGCACATGCCTTCACATTACCCCAGGTGAGGTCTAACCACCAAACTACGCTGCAAGCTAGTCACCAAGCCTAGGCTAAAATTGAGGGAAGGAGTACAACTGCAAGTGTTTCATACCTTGGAATTTCATACCACAGGTTCAATGGACCAGAAAATCACTTTGCAATAACCAAATTTTTACTAAAGAGGTTCCACTGTAGTTAGGTTGAGCTGTTTTCATAGCTACCTAGCAGAGTCTACCTTGTTATTATAGACCCAGGTCCCCTTTAGCTGGCTGATGTAGAGTTTCTTCCGTTCAACTCTTTGCTAGTTAGGAGGTAGTATGGGCCACCATATTTAATCTTTGCAGGATATGTACGTATTCTCGCTCACTCCTGTGTATTATTTCCTCAGGGTAATTGTGCTAATCACCAGTAGACACCATGCCTGTCTGAGTTAAGCAGGAAACTGCGGACTTGTCAACCAATTTACCAAACCTAGTGTAGAAGTGCGGGTTCCTCTCACCGGGATGCACGCACGTCAGTACCACACACCCAGTAGACGGCCACCCATACAGTGCATCTGGCATACAGTAAGGTATAGCCTACACCACTCATGAGACAAGTCCAAAGAGGCTAGTCAGCCAGCCCAGCCTATACTCCGTCCACCGCGCTGAACTGTGTCGGAGGGAGTATTAGTCTGGACCTGGAGGCCTGACCCTTTTTGGACCTGCATCCAACTGTCGTTGATAGACAGATGAGGAAACCCAATACTCTGTATCCACCGCGCTCAACTATGCCGGACTAAGCAGCACCAGGTACAACTCTCGCGTGTTCTTCGGATTCAACTTTTGGAAATACGCATAGCTAGGTACAAACATCACCTGCTTGCCTCCTATGAGACCGGTATTGGACCCTTCCTGTATGCTGTACACCCAGAGGAGTGGTGCTCAGCAGTGGGACAGAAAGGCAGCTGCCACCTCTAAAGCTATCAAGAGTTGCCCAACTCCAACTGCACTCTGCAGCTTAAGGCTGCGGGACCGAGCTCAGACCACCCGCTAGCTGGAGAGGCCTCACCTTCCAGTTCCCTCCCACTCCTTGTCTTCAGCCCCGTCAAGACAGACGAGAACCCACACCCGATAGTTGCAGACATCCGACGGAACGAGAACATCTCCTACGGCATCACAACCCCTAGTTCGGGAGATACCGATAGATCAGCCCTGTCTGGGCTCCGACTAGCTTCAGCATCCACAGCACCGAACCAATACCCAGTCGCAGCAGCAGCCGAAACAGTCGCCGCAACTACGTCAGCAGACAACACCTGCTATTGGATACCTGCCACAGGTGTTTGCTAGTTCGCGATTAAGGTTTTCTATGAAGACACATGGGTTGGCTACCTCTGCTGTTGTAGGCAGCGGAAACCTCTACTTGTACTCGGGCAGTAGAGCACCCAGGCCGGTGAACAGAACAATTCGTGTTGTGGCAAGACGCATTCAGCTGCTGCTTGGGTAACTATTCATCCCTCAGTTGTGCAACAGCGGGCCTCATTTCATACAATGGCTCTGGTGTCATGAAAATATATATGGTGTTTCCGGGGAAGGCTGTAAGGGTGGAGCAGTTCTGGATTCCATGGGTTTGGCATCCTGTGTGATTATAGCTAGGGTTTTGAGCCTGGACACATCTGGACCAATGAAGATGCCCAGACCACAGAGTCATAACTTAGATAGAGATATCTACTAATGGCATCCACATAAGTTCTCTACATCCTTGCAGGTCAGCTTACATTTTTGATTGCTGAGCCCTTATTATTATCATCATCTGTGTAATATGAGATTGTTCGCCACCTGTCTACTTGGGAAGCTTCAGTCAAATAATCAGATGCTAGTAGTTAATCCATCAGTTTCCCAGCAAGAGGAAGATCTGCAGAGGCAACAGTATCAGTGACAACAGCCTCAAAGGGTCATAGGCTAAACGGACTTCATATCAGAAGGCAAACTAAGGAGCTAGTAACATGAGGTAGGTAAGAGCCCCCAACCCTTCCTACGAATTACAACCTTGCTGAAGCACAATATTTTATTGGCAGTTGAACTAACCTCGCATAAACTGTCACTAGGCCAAAACCAACTACCCCCACACTATTTGGAATCCTCAAACCTCTGAGGAGGCAAGAACTCAGATAGCCAGCCTGCTTACCTGCTTGGAACAAACACTGAATGTTAATAAGACTGATTACTGAATACTTTTATAGCTCAGCAACATGTAAAACAATGGAATTGAAATAGATGCTGAGAAATGAATGACTGTTCAAGAATATGAGGGTGAAGAACACACAAGAACAATACGTGAACATGAGGAGTACCATTACCAAGGTAAGAAGGAAGGTAGTTCGGAAGTCATGAGGTAGCAGCTGTAATTGTAAGATCTTGAAGACAAGTTCATGGCTCAGTAGCAGCAAGGTCCAAGAAAGTTGCAGGCCTCTTAACCTGTCATACCCCTATTCCTCAAGCCACCATCCCCAAGTGATCTGGTTCTCCACACAGTATCTGTCTGGAAAGACTCGTGGCCTACAAGGAACGTGTCCTCCTGGACAACTCGCGCTAATTCCTTAAGGGAAGGCTGGCATGGTCAGATGGACTTGTGCGATGGACACAAAGTTCGTAGCCACCGCTTTGCTAGGATAAGGCCACACCCTGCATTTGGAAAGGATATGACCTGCATCTGCTCAATGCTTCACGAATGAGGAGTTGCTGACAATGTGATGGTGCAGGCTTGCTGAAAACCTCCAGCAAGTCTTTGAAGGTGTGTGTTGGGGTACGTATGGAAAATTAAACAGCTGAAACAGTGTCTGGGCTGTATTGTTTCAGTCATCACAGTCTCTGTAATTTTGCTCACTTCTTAGCAGCAATGCCTTCAGGAGCTGTGATGATGTCATCTGCTTGGTATATAGAATCCCAGTGGAGAAATTACTCACACACATTTTTGTACAATTATGACCAAATGTATAATAACTAATTTTTAATAATAATTTTAATTAAATAATAATTTTTGTTTTTTGCAAAAAGTTTCCACAACGTTTTACAATATCACAGCTGGAGGGTTTTAATGTGCCTGCCAGTAAATTACTGATGTACAGTGTCATGGTACCTATATTCTGAAGAGCCCAGTCAAGTAGAAAATTTCTTCTCACACAGACACGCAGCCAATAGCCAGAGGAAATTTGCAAGCTTGCACATAAGAAGTTGAAGTTTAACTTGACTATAAATATTTTCACAAAAAAATAGATCACCCTAACAATAACGAAGTTTTCAAAATAGTATTTCAAACTATATACCACCACTTCTAAATTGTGACAATTTTGTATAATTATGAAATTATACAAGAACTCGCTGAAAAACTTTTAATAAATTCTAGCTTATAATGAAAGTACATAATGTTACCTTATAACATTAAGTATTTAAAAAATGTATGTACGTACTTAATAATTGTTCAATTAGAAATTCTTAAACTAAAACTTAATATTTATATTTTTTAATTATAAAAGTTTAAATGGAAAAGTACAAAAATTGCATAAATGTTAGTTTAAAACTTTCATATGTGCTTTACTCACATATAAAAGAATGCAGACAAAGGATTTGCAGAGGCCCTTGGATGCGGTGGTCTCTCAGTGTTCTTGCCAGAATCCATTTTTTTTTATTTTGCATGAAGGACTTTTCTCAGGTAGATGTAACAAGACAGTTTATGAAAACTGAAATAAAATCAAAATAGTAGGAACTTTTAACAGCATAAAAAAAATTCTCACTACTAGCTGAGCTTACTATGAAAGAGAAGACTTGAAAAGAAAAAAATACAATAACTTATCATTTCACAGCCATAAAAATGATTTTGCTCAGACTGGACTAACTATGTACAAATCAGTAAACATATCTTTGAGCTAAGCTCTGCTTTATTAACCAATTATTTGCATTTTTAAGACTAATATAGAATACATATCACTCAACAACGAAGAACTTACGACCTGAAGAATCAAATTCTTAATAGTAGGTACACAATTAGATTTTCTTTTTTTTTCAAATCATGAACTCTGAGGCAGCATAGGCACGAAGACACAAGAAGTTCACATTATTTCCTTTGGTGATGTTTGTTAAGCTGGGGTACACTGAAGCCCTTGAGCTATGCACTAGTTTGTAAATGTATGAGAAAAGAAGAATACAAATACAACTTCTTGAAAGTAGGGAGGCTAAAGAATGAACTGGAGTTGGTGTTGATCTGAGAGCTTCCAACGTCCCATTAAGCCACACCACCAGGAAATGCAAACAAAGCTCTACAGACTGTGTTCTCTTGCCAACCTTTGACTTTCACATGAAATTTTTTTTTCAATAAATTCACTCAACTCCTGAAGGTAATAACATGTTCACAGCTCATTCCCCGAAGGGGTTGCAACTGGCAAAGCAACTTGAGCACTTGTCTCCAACCAACATGAATCAGGCTCTATTCCCGGTGGGGGTATCTCCATAAATTTTTGCAGTGCAAATTGTGTGCCGGACAATGCCATTGGCTGGTGATTTTTCTCAGGGATAGCTCTCTTTCCTGCCCTTACATTTTAACGCTGCTCCAAACACACCTCGCTTCACCGTCATTGGCTCTCAAGACCTCAATGTTAAGAGCCACCCAGATCTCTCCACTCCACTCGTTCTCTTAAACACCCATGGCACCAATTCAAAATTTTGATGCCGGCTAACAGCCAGCAGCAGTCAGACCATGATGGCACTCGCAACTCACGTGACACGTGGGTAAGCATGTGCGCAAAGAGGCCATAACAGAGACTTTCCCGTAACGAGATTATTGTTGGTGTAGTGTAAAATATGTTTCTCCATTTTCTTTCAGGGCTAAAAGTGTTACAAATGTTGTTTCATAAATATTGCACAATGTTCTTTTCAAATTCAAAATGTGTGCCGTGCAAAGAAACAGACATTGATATTCAGACGTGAACGCCTTCAAAACACAACTTCTTGATAATGATATTTTTGGATTAAAATTGTTTTAATAAATTTGAATTACAAATAAATTTAAGTGCCACTTCTTTTCATGTGACAATATTTTACTCTGCGTGCATAGCACTCATGCTTGTGTGAACCACATAGGCAGCCATGGTAGGTCGGCGCGACCCCTTCCTCTGGGTAGTCGTCCGAAGAGAGCTGGCGAGGTAAGACGCTGTCATGTACGCTCTTCATATTTTTGCACCGAGTAAGATTTCCATAGTTCACTTTAGTTTACTGGTTAACCTTTGCTTTGCGCACATTTTGTCAAAGGCGGAAATATGTCGGAGAGGCCACGAGGCCCGCGCAACTTTGAATCAACCGCCATCCACCTATGTTAAAGGCTTTTGCATTGTAACTTCTGTTCCGTTGCCACGTGCAATATTAAGGGTAAATTTGTATGCATGTACTTTTAGGATTTTTGTCCTGTTAAATTGTTTTATGGCCACATCATTTGCGACATCATTGCGCTTAAAGTGTTTGTTTGTAATTTCTTGTGCACTATAATTTTCTCAGGGTAATATGTATTTGTTCATTTAAAGGGATCTTGTAATTTTTGTCATGATCAATGTTTTGTAACCGACCACATGGTTAATTGCACACGTGGATATTTCCGCCATCAGGTGCGCTAGTAATGCTTGAGTGTTTGAAATGCCAACAGAATAATTTTCCAAAGAGCGCCATAATTTTTTCCAACCAGATTTCTATGAATTTCATGTAAAATATTGCCATTTCACCTGCACCACATGGCCCGCTAAGAACTTCATCCAGCAGCATCCACGTCATGTAAGAATGCTTTCACGCATCTCTGAGTATATTGTGCCAGTTCATATCGTGTCCCATGTTTTATCATCAATATTTGGGTAATTTGTATGGTGACATTATTTTCGTCCTAGCCTACTAAGTATATAAACCATCACCACACACACACCGTGGTTGGGAGACGTGTCCCGACAAGTATGCGTTAGCGACGTTGATAATCACACATTGTAATTCTGTTCCCTATCCCCACGAAAAATCTACAGTCCATCCTAGCGGCTGTAGACCCTTTTCCTTGTGGGGGCTGTGTTCTCAAACACCCCGGAGAAAATCATCCATAGAGGAGTGCACTAGAGTAATAACAAGTTGGGGGAATCACCCAACGGAATTACTAGACACGTCCAAAGTTAATCATTAAATAAAATTGCTGGCACAATATGTACGAGTGGTAAAATAAAAGCAATTCTACCAGTGCACAAAAAAATGTTTCTATTTAGCATCAAACCAGCCATCTCCCACCTTTTTCAGTGTTAAATGTGTAGTAATGACCGATGTTTTGTAAGAATGTTCGGGTGAGACGGACACACAAAAACTCACAGCATCCCTGAGAACCCCGAGTCTCACAGTGCGGTGTCTGGATATATATATATATATATATATATATATATATATATATATATATATATATATATATATATATATATATATATATATATATATATATATATATAATATATATATATATATATATATATATATATATATATTTGTGTGTGTGTGTAAAACTATAATATAAATATAAAAATGATTAGCTACCCACTGCTGTCTAAAGTCAGACATACTGTAGTTTTCTTGATCTCACTTATACTTAAGTCCTTGCAAATTGACGCCATTGGGTGAGACACGAGATGAATGATGACACAATTTACTTACTGCAGGTGGGTGGGTGGGTGGGCGGGTGGGGGGGGGGTGTGTGTGTGTGTGTGTGTGTGTGTGCGTGTGTGTGTGTGTATATATATATATATATATATATATTTTTTTTCTATACATGACACTTTTTTTGTATATTTTTGTATATATTTTGATGTGGCCCTCACTGCCCTGCTCGGGAGGCAGACCAATGCTGCTTGCTCATGCACGAGCCACGCACGGCCGTGCATAAAATGCATGGGTCCTGACGTTCATGCATAATGGGTCAATGATCCGTCCCGTGACCCGAATGACCCGCATCACCAAGAGTAAACAAGTGTATACGTGTTTATTGTGGTAAAGTGCTATGATCCCCTAGAAGCAGAGTCTAAAGTAAACACGGGCAAATATTATATACCATTTGCTTTCCCTATGTGAAGTGTTAGTAATTAAAGAGTGCCCGACCACATGGTTTGCGTAGTGAAATGAATCGATTGGCGACGCTCAAAATCCGCTATATAATATTTAAGTGTATAAGCTGCATTTTTTTAATGTACTAAAAGGACGTATTCTCGTTTTCAGTTTTATGTAAAGTACAACGTAGTTGAACTTGGTAGTTCCGGCAGCCACCATGCCAAGTCCTTAAACTTGAATTCCTACTTGATTCACTAAATTAGTAACTTAATTTAATGAAGTTTAATTGAAGGGTTATTTTGATGTCTAATATCTTGTGTAAATTTGTAATGATTAATGGACTTTTTCCTGTGAACTCAATTTCCCCGACATGCATAGCAACAGAAACACAGAACTTTTCATATGAATAAAAACATGCCAGAATTAATGCCCTAATTCCTCAGTGTGTTTTGCTGTGTTTGTTTCTGTTTTTGTACATGTATTAAGTGTGTATGTATAAATTTGGTTTTCCTTCACGTAGCTGGTGGGCGATCTCCATTAGGTAATGGCATCTCCATGCCATCCTCCTCCAGTCTAGTTCGGCGGGCTAAGGAGAATGCACGCGTGTTAGCGTCGCAGGGCATCTTCACCATTTTGTCTGATGAAGTAGCTAACATAGTAAGTTTGTATTTTATATGGAACACTTAATTCTTTTTCCATTTCTCCCCTGCGCTTGCACTCTCATCTTCATAAACTCGCAGCCCCAGAGATTTCACCACTCGTAATTTTGATTGCACTAACAAGTGCTTTTATCCGTGTCGGCCAATGGTGGGCCTTATATGCCATGCTCGCAATATTTGAGGGATTTCGTATCTTTTATTTTTAGAAAGCCTATGAAAATGCTCTTTCCTTTTTAATAGTCTGATCAGATCTTGAGACAACCAAATGGGATATTTACTTTTTGTATTTTTAATATTGATTATAAAATTATTAATTAATAATGGAAAATTACTAGTTAAGTAATATATAATTAAATTGACATTTTCCATCTGGAATATTGGCTTCCAATCAAAACTCTTGAGAGTTGAATATAATGGTAAGTAATCACCTTTATGATTATTTCTATAGGTAGTCGTATTATTACTTTTATTATTTACAAACTCTACTTTGCCTATACAATTTAACACAGGGTGATATCTACCTCCCTCAACAATTGGGTCAATAGTTTTCTCAACACTAACATAATAATTAGCAAAAACTAAATCTTAAAGTTCAGAGTAAGGTTTAGCCAAATTGAACTGCTCGAGATTGAGAGAACTAAATTATTGTAACAGTAGTTGACCTTTTAGTTTTGTATTATAATAATAACCGATATTTTGAGTATTAAGAGTCTTCCATTTATGCCAGGGTTGTTGAAATCTCCTAGAATTATTATTTGATGAGAATAATTAACTAATTCAGCTTCCAAAAAGGTAAAATAATCTTTAACCTCTTCCACTGGTAATTGAGGAGGAAAATAAATATCACCAATTACAATTTTATTAACATTACTGCTTATAATTTCCACCCAGATAGCATCAAAATTCTCTTTGAGAATTTCTTCTGTTCAATATGTTAACATAATTGATTAACGGCTATTAAAACTTCCCCACCCCTATGGAGGTTAGCAAGTTTTCATCACGAACTCTACAAAAACCACTGTAATAATAATGAATGTTAAGATGACCACCTTATGGTGGGTGTAAAACCCATCAAGCAGGCAACATACTTCTTAAGAGATGGGAATTGTAGGTGCTCGTTGTCTCCAAAGTGACACAGAATGAAGTCCTATGATGTAACAGCAGTGGAATGAAAGACAGGGTAAACAGAGGAGTACCCTAGAAAAAAAGTCACCACCCAACGGCCATGTTCACAATTTCAATGTGTGAAAACCTGAGTGCAAGCCTGTTGGGATGCAAAACAGACCACATACTGATTGAAGGCTGAGGTACACTTACCATATGGCCCCCAAACCTAACAGTTACTCAGCTGACAGGAAGATGCTTTATCGATTCACCCAGACGAAACACTTCAAAGCAAGCATTAAGCACATACAACACATCACACCATCCCTCGAATCCAATCAGACCACAACAAGAGCTCAGCAGTGTAGTCTGAATTATCCTTGAACTTCACCGAACTATGGCCATCGTTTTATAATACAAGCGTAAATCAGTGACGCAAGGTCCCGCTACCAGACAACAAGCCGACGACTGAAACAATACATCAGAACGAGCTGTTATCAATTAAGTAGCGTCAAAGTGCTTGAAATCAAGATAATGCCACTCAAAACTGAGGAACTTAAATTTTCATGTTTGCATTGCTCTTAAAATTCTCATTGTTCAGATCAGCTTCGAGAAAATAATGTTATGTCACAATGTAAGTCATTTTTACAACTTAAGTCCAAATCAAACATTTGCAGGCCCATTAGTACAAATTCTTAACAGTGGTAACACAAATAAAGAATTTAATTATACAAGGACATTATCATTTTACAAGACTCGTATATTTTGCAAGCTCTCATTACAATGAACATAATACCCACTCATCTGCCCATACTTCACTATAGTCTTACATAAAACTATGTTTTCAATGCATCTGAATTTATATGTTTGTTGCACCGTATACATTTCCTGTGTCTCACCATACTTCCTCTCCCATCTTCATTCAGCAACCCTCCAACCCCTCGTTATTCACCATACGAGGAATGATGGGTCTGATACCTCAGTCAGTTATAAGTTATACACCACCAAACAAACTATATTGGTATTCAAGGATCATAAACTTAGTTGTTAAATGTGCCTGTGCTCAATCTCATACAACTGAAGGATATGCAGTATGGCAATGTTGGTAAAGTTATGTGCATCTGCCAACACAAATAGATGGCAGAGAAGATATAATACTGTATTATTTTTACTCCCACCACAGGTTAAAATCACATATAACCTGAACTAATCCTTCAAAATCACATGCTGAGAAAAAAAAAAAATTACATGGAGGAACAAATGAATCATCACGAACGAATGATCTGATTTGGTGAAATATATACAAGCGCAAAATTCCTGTCATTTTTAATTGGTGAAGTACACTTTTCTCTTTTCATTTTGAAGTGGTCTGTGACACTATCCCTGGAAACCAATTATCTCACCACCCCACACCACATACCTGTACAGAACACCAGTCGCTGGCAGGCGACAATGCCACCTAGTAGGTAGAGAAGAGCCTGACATGCAAATTGTTATAAAAATAATTAATATGTACAATTATAATTATATCACAAAATCAATAGATTCATTTTGCTTACTTTCTGTAAAATATTTTTCCGTATCATAGAAACTAAAAGGCCAATGCTGCCAACTTTAATAATTATAATCACCAACTAACCAAATTGTTTTCTGTCTTAATAAAAAAATAATTCAATGTTATGTCTGCTGTGGCTTTCTTTCCTGGAACAATAACAGAATTGTTTAGTTGACACGTACACACAAAGTACTGATATATTCCTAAGGTTTACAGGGTTATTCCGATCTTGAGAACACTCAAATATGGAGAGATGGGAGAGAAGACTGTTTTGTGGAGGAAAGCCATTCTATATTGGGGAATGAAGGTCAAACTAATGAAAAACACAGCTTAGCTTAGGAGCCTTACATTAAGCTATAATAGTTTTACATATTATAGACTTTCTATGTTAGGTAAAAATTATATTCTCAATTCATTTTTTTTGTTTTTGGGTGGGGCCCCATCTTTTTAAATAAATATTGCCATGTAAGTAATATACACAGTGCGTATATTTCACCAGACTCAAAAGTTAACATATAAGGCTAAGTCTAAAATAAAATATATTCATTGAAAAGTTATTCCAAATGAGAAGACCTTTCAAAAGCGCTCACTTTACAGTGAACAGCCTATTTGTGTGCATGCAGTGTGGTGAAGTTGTGTTAAACACTGTGTCCCATTTATAGTGTATAAATCTAGTGAGAAAGAAGGTGCTCTTCATCTCATGCTTATAATTGCTTTGTATTCTTAAAATGTAACATGACTACTCACCTTCCCTCAGGTAAAATGGTCCTTTCCATCACGAAACCATTAAAATTTATAATAAAAGAATGCCAATGATAAAGACACCCCAGACTGATCCCATAAATTTCATTACAAACGACTGCTTAGAGCAGCTAAAATTAAGTTCGCTCAGTGCGAATTGTATTTTTATTTTTTGAGCACTAAACATTTTTTTTGGATAGTATATTGTCTTATCATGGGCAGTGTTTTTGAACAGTTTTATTGCAGTTGGTTGTTTTCATATTGCAAAAAATTATTTCAGTTTATTATTATTTTTGCATGCTTTCCACCTGGCTTAAAGGGAGCACATGCCATCCCAAGCAGAATGCATCTGGATGGGAAGAGCAATGTCGCGTCAGTTCCCTCCAAGATCATCATCTTTGGTCACCAATCACTATAATCATCTTCCAAAATGACATAACTTTACTAGAACATTTATCTTTTTCTTAATGCCTGAAAGGTTTGCTTCACTCTCCTGCAGGCTGACCACCCTAACATTTTCAATATCTTATTAATTTACTTGTCAGCTGTCAGCTGTTTTATAGCTACCACGTAATACACTCAATAAATGTGTGTGAAGTTCGCAGGCATGATATATTGTTGCAAAGTGATTTTCCCAGAGTTTAATTTGTTTGTCGGGATGCCCTTAATTTCTCTTGGAAACTCTCTATTTTTTGTTATGATGCAATAGGTTATTACATTATTTTTTCTTTGGGATAAGTTTAAATAATTTTTTTAATGTGAGGATATAAGGTTTAGTTGTTTTGATTAGGCTTGTCCTTATTTGTTCGGACGAGTCTTTTTTTAGTGTTCTGGTAATGATTTAATAATTTTATTTTTCGAATCTTGATTATAAATTGAAAGAGTCGTTCCACTTTTGTTTTAGTGATAGGGTACTTAGGTCCTTTTGACCTTAACTTAGTAGTCGTGGTTTCATATGGATTTTAACTTGTAGTGCTTGCCTTTTGTTTTTTATGTTGGGTTAAGGTTTCATAATTAATTTTGTTTGGATGGCTTTAAATTATTTTATAAGTACGTTCAGTTTGTCTTCCCAGGAATATTCCTTAGGTTGCTGTTTTTTGTGGAGAATTATAGAGTCGGTGCTGGACGTGTTTTGTCAAACTTGCCAAGCTGAGATCAGCCTGAGCACTTTCTCTGTGCTATCTACAGCTGATCATGTTTTCATTCACCACTGCTTATGATCATCTTTTCCCGAATTGTTTATGAGATGCTCTGTGTTGGCTATTTGAGGTCCTGGAGCTGTACTGACAGTGATGTTTTGCGTTGACAGCTGTGAGTTTGAAGGTGCCATCAGGGGAAGGTAGGAGGTTTCGTGCTGCGACCAGCAGACAAAGCGTAGGTGTTGAACTTGTGTTTACGAGCTGTTGCACATATGCATGGACTATTCTAATTGGCTGACGCTCGGGTGGCAAAAGGAATGAGGCCCGATAAGGTGAGGTACTGCATTGTTGTTAGAGGGGTAGTCTTCGTCTGGAGTCGTGACTGAACGGACGCATGGAAGCGTCGTAGTCGGGAAGGCGTAGACAAAGTCTGTGAGGTTCAAGTGAATGAAGGCACGCAGTAGGAGCCTGGGCTGGACGTTCAATATCTAGAACTTTTAGATAAGTACCCCTTTAAGTTCCGTAGCTGTAGTTTGATGTAATTTAAATGTTTTCTAATGCTACTGATTACAGTGATACAACTATTATTCTATTTAAGTGTTTCCTACTAGTGTTGTAATAATTTTGTTAATTTTAAGAACTAGATAATTATTTTCAACCTGTTATTTAACATTCAAGAGTTGCATGGGCATAAAGATCCTTCAAAGTTCCTTTATTCTATTCTAACTGCAAAGTCTAGTGGTCACCGCACACACTATTATATTAATGGCACCAACAAACATTTAATATTTTGGTAAATAATTTGGGATTTTGGGTCAAGTGTACAATTTGATTCCAGATATCTGTTTATAAGCGACTAAGTTAATGAAATCAGGATGTTGGCCGTAAAGTTGAAGAGGTTGGTAGTAGTTGCAACACATAAAGAAGTAAGTTAAGTTAGAATAGTAGAGAAATTTAGTTTTCATATGTTGTACATCTGCATGTTTATTCATATCGAAGAATAGGAGAAAAAAAACTATGAATAGTTGTTAGTTCTTGTGTGGTCATGTAGTTTACGTGTTCAGAATCTTCACAGTCAGTTTTACTATGCAAAAGTGTGTCATAAAATGGATACGTACTGTAATACAGTGATAAAATAGTGCACTTTATATAAAGTTGACGCCGGCTAACAATCAGCGGCGCTAGAGCCCATGACAGCACTCACAACGCACATGTCACGTGTCCCACATATGTGCAAAGAGGCCAATAATTTTGAACATTCACATAAATGTTTTGTTTCAGTGTAAAATGTGTTTTATATCTGTCTTTGCTGAGTTTAATATGTCTTAAAATGTGTTCAAGTGTTTGTTGCTATTTCTAAATTGTTTGGTTATGTAATTCAAAGTGCCTGCGGCACCGAGAATGAGAACACTGATATTCCAGTATGAGCTAAATTAATATAAAGATTCATAAGAAAATTATAAAAATGTAAAACAGTATTTAATTTAATTTGTGCCATTTTATTTTCAACAATAAAATATTTTACTCGGCGTGCATAGCACTTCCACTTATGTGAACCCCGTGGGCGGCCATGGTAGGTCTGTGCGACGTTTGTCTCTGGACAGTCTGTCGAGGAGAGCTGGCGAGGTAAGACACTGTTGCGTACGCACTACAACATTTGTTCACTGATGTAGGTTTCCATAGTCAATTTAGTTTACCGGTTAACCTTTGCTTGCGAACATTCTTGCCACACATTTTCCCCAGCATTATGCTTCCTCTTTATTAATTTGTTTTGCCCTTGTGGCATTTTTAACTTAATTGAGGAGAAGGAGGAGAAATATGTCGGAGAGGTCATGCGATCCGCGTAATTTGAATCAGGCACCATCTGCCTATGTTTATGGTGCTTCATTGTAATTGCTGCATTATTGCTATACGCAATTTCAAGGGCTTTGATTTTATGCATGTATTTTAGGGTATTTTTCATGTTTCAATATATTATGGCAACATCACGTATAACCACGTGGCTGACCGACGCCAAATATTTGTATACGCCATCATTGCATTTTGAGAGCTTATTAATATAACATCATATGTGCATATGTTACATTTTTGTCAGGGTTCCGTGTAACTTCCGGTAAATTGATGTATTTTGTACTTGACCAAGCGGTCATAATAATGTTTGATTTTACCGTCATCAGGCATGTTACAAGCTGGTAATCATGGAAATCGTAAAGAGAATCATTTTCTCAATAAGAATAATATTTTGTCTGAATTTAATTTGTCGATTCCACGAAGAAATATTGCAATGTCATCTGCACAATGTGGTCCGCTACAAACTTCATCCAACGGCATCTGCGCCATCTAAACTTGTTTTCACACATGTGTGTGTTTATTGTGAATACTCATCTCGTGTCCCATCTTGTTTCATGTATCTTTGAGGGTTTATGTAGTTTTGTAATTAGTGTACAGTGCAATTATTCCTGTCCTAGCCGGCTCTCTGTATAGGCTGTCACTATACTACCAACGTGCTGGAGGGCGAGCCCCAACGAGTTTGCGTTAGTGAAGCCGAGTAATCACACATGTTAATGTATCATCAGGGTTTCATTTTGTAATTCACCATGTCCTATCTTCAGGGAAAAATCATCAGTCCACCTTAGTGGCTGTCTTCCCTTGTGAAGATTGTGTTTTCATACACCGCGGTGATCATCCATCTAGGCGTACGCTAGATTAATTGCGAGCTGGAGAGCACCCAAGCGGAGTTAGCTAGACACGACCAAGTGTATCATTAATTTCATGGCACGTTGATTTGTACACACAGTGTCAGAAAAAACAAGTCTCACAGTGAACGTACCTCTTTCATTTGTAGTGACAATGTCCTAGCCACATGTGTTTTTCAAGTGATACATATGTTTAGTAAAAGTTTAGTATTGCCTACATGTTTGTAAGTACGCACGGGTGAGACACACACACAGAACCCACAGCATCCCTGAGAACCCTGAGTCTCAATAGTGCAGTGATTGGGAAGCACTGCTCGCGTCCAAATTACCAGTTAAGTATTTGTGTCATAGTTCGTCTTGTGTCTCACCAGACGGCATCAAAGTGAAGTGGTATGCAATAGTGTATGGAGTTAATAACAAAATATGTTGCGAATAATGCTGCTGTGTACGACAAATAATAATATATGTACCGTAGTGCAAACAATGTATCGTGGAATAATGAGGATGAGTATGGCATTACAAGTTGGCAGAAAATGAATCTGTTTGTTACAGGTAAGTGTTAAAATGTTAAATTAGACTTATGTGTATCAGGTTTAACTAACAGTATTTTAGGTAGGTAATGTTAGGTCAGGATTCTGTTGCAGATACCTAGTCCTAAGTATTTGTAATTAAAAATCGTATATGTTCAATGGTTGTAGTAACAAGTAGAATAAGCTTGTAGTAGGTAGGTCATGTTAAGATAGGGGTAGTATATTTAGGCGGTATTTATTACGGCGATATGTATAATATAGGAGAAATGGTATTTTAACTAAACAGGAAATGAGATTGTGTGTGGAAACAATCCTTTTTAAGTGGTCGAAATATGAAACCGTTACAGTGATTCATCCACACACGACCCGTCATAAACAAGGTGTGGCTGAAGTACCGTACCGAAAATTGTGATTCATCGTTTACAGACATATGTTTGTTTTGTCAGCAAATTAATAATTTGATGTAGTTGGGTGAGAAACGAGACGAATGAAGACACTAATTACTTACAGGTTGGTGGGCGCCACCGGTGTTTCCCAGACACCGCACGTTGAGACTCAGGGTTCTCAGGGATGCTGTGGGTTCTGTGTATCCATCTCACCTGAGCGTCTTTACAAAACACTTCTGCATTACTAAACATTTATGAAAACACTGTATGAAGTAGGAGTTTGCTGGGTTTCGATGCTACAGAGAAACAAATTTTGTACACCGAGGGAATGACTATTATTTTACCACTTATTAGATATAGTGCCAATACTGAGTTATGGTTAACTTTGGGCATGGCTAGCTAACTCCAGTGGGTGATTTCCCCAGCTCCTAATTTAACTAGTGCACTCCGTGATGGATGATTTCTCCATTGTGCATGAGAGTACAATCTCCACACGGTTAGGGGTCTACAGCCACTGTGATGGGCTGCAGATTTTACCTGGAGACGGGACATGGAGAATGAACATGAACAGCAACACGTGCAATTACCTACATCACTAATGCATACTTGTCTGGACACATCTCCTAACCATGTGATGTGTGGCGACGGTCTACACACTTAGCAGGCTAGGACGAAAATAATACAGCCGTACAAATAACATAAATATCAATTACAAAACATGGAGCACAATATGAATAGGCACAATCAACACGCAGAGGCGTGAAAGCATTCTTAGATGGCGTGGATGCCGCTGGATAAAGTTCGTAGCAGATCACATGGTGCAGATGGAATCACAATAGTATTCTGTGAGAAAAGGCAAATCTTTTCAGAACAGAGTGGTAGCGGTGTTGGGAAAATTATTCCCCTTATGATTCAAGCATACAAATGCTTGTAGCACGCTTGATGGCCGGTAAATCAATCATGTGCAAAGACAGTGTGGTCGTTTACAAAAAACATTAATCATGGAAAAATTACAAGAACCCTTAAATGAAACAATGCATATAACCCTGAGAAAATTATGGCGCACATTAAATTACAAGAAAGAGCACTTTAAGCGCAAGGATGGCACAGATATGGACTTGGCGGCGGTTAGCCACGTGGTCGCAAATGATGTAGCCGTAACACAATTCAACATGACAAAATCCTAAAAATACATACATAGAACGATTACACTTAATATTGCATGCAGCAATTATGCAGACATTACAATCAAAAGCCTTCAAATTAGGCGGATGGCGCCCGATTCAGAAGTTGCACGGGCCGTATGACCATTGCTACATCTTTCCTTCTTCACTCGATTTAAATTGAAAAAGCCACAAGGGCTGCAAAATATTTATTTAAGCGGAAGCATAATGCGGGGGATGTCTGGCAAAACGTACGCAAAGCAAAAGTTAACCGGTAAACTAAAGTGAACTATGGAAATCTAACTCAGTGCGAAAATATGATGTGCGTATGTGACAGCGTCTTACCTAGCCAGCTGTATTTTAATGTCCTGGTATCGGCGCTCAGTTGGGTTTGCCCTGGGGTGGTAGGCCGGAATGGTACAATGTTCCGTTCGCCATTTGGTACAGGATTCTTGCCATTTCCTCCCTACAAATGGGGTTCCATTGTCAGTAAACAAAAATTCTGGGTAACAGTTCGCAAAACTCCTCCCATGTGACTCGGTAGTTGCGCACCAGGTTCCACCACGTGGCAGCAGTTCCACTTAACCTGTTCGCGGTGACCTCAGTCCAATCCTCACGGTGTACACTGTGTCTGTGCAACTTTTCCTCACAGACAGCTAAGAACGTACCTGGGTGTTCTGCAACAAGCCCGCAAAAGTTAGTAAAAGTACATTTTTATTGGGTCCCGTTAGGCCCTGTGGCATGTATGTTACTAGGTGGCGTGAGCTTAACCTCCGGTGTTTGCAATCTCTACATAGTTCGTCTTCTGGCACTCGGTACAGTTTATCACTCCAAAGCGGAAGGTTACATACTCTTCTGGCCCTATGTATTAAGATGAGAGTTTCGTTTGCATTGTTGGCACTGACTGCGCCTACTTTGTTCCCGTCCCATCACATCCAGTGCGCGTGCAAAGGAGTTGTTCTGATGGCGTTGACGCTGTATGGGATGTCCATTGGCAAAGCGGTTTGTCCCACAAATTTTCACTGAACAAATTTATCTCGCTCAATTTTCCACAATGCATGAATCGTTCAACCTGCATGTCCTCATTACTCGCGTTCGGTATCGCAGATGTTGCGGATGCCGACGCAGATGTCTTGATGCCTTCTCACGGTTGTTCTGGTGTGGTGTCCACCATTTTAATGCGGTTGACGCAACGCGAATGAACACACTGGCTCCAATTGGGAGCGCCAATTGACGCCGTTGGGTGAGACACGAGACGAACAAAGACACTAATTACTTATTGGTTGGATTGGTGGGCACCCTCAGTGTTTCCCAGACACCACATGTTGACACTCACGAGTTCTCAGGGATGCTGAGGGTTCTGTGTGTCCATCTCACACGAGTGTCTTTACAAAACACTTCTGCATTACTAAACACTTATGAAAACACTGTATGAAGTAGGAGTTAGCTGGGTTTCAATGCTACAGAGAAACATATTTTGTACACTGAGGGAATGACTATTATTTTACCACTTATTAGATATAGTGCCAATACTGAGTTATGGTTAACCTCGGGGATAACTAGCTAACTCCGGTGGGTGATTTCCCCAGCTCCTAATTTAACTAGCGCACTCCGTGATGGAAGATTTCTCAGTGGTGTGTGAGAGCACAATCTCCACAGGTTAAGAGGTCTACAGCCACTGTGATGGGTTGCAGATATCACCCGGAGATGGGACATGGAGTATCAACGTGAACACTAACACGTGTGATTACCTACGTCACTAAAGCACACTTGTCGGGACACATCTCCTAAACACGTTGACGCCGTTGGGTGAGACACGTGATGAATGAACACACTTTACTTACTGCAGGAGGGCACCAGCAGTGTTTCCCAGACACCGTACTTCGAGACTCGAGAGTTCTCAGGGATGTTGTGGGTTCTGTGTGTTCGTCTCACCCGAGCGTCTTTACAAAGCACTTTGCATTACTAAGCATTTAACACTGAAAAAGGCGGGAGTTGGATGGTTCAATCCTAAAGAGAAAGACGTAAATTTGACACTGAGATTTGCATTTATTGATTTCCAAGTATATATTGTGCCAGAATATGAATTAATGACTTAACCTCAGGCATGACTAGCTAACTCCGTTGGGTGATTTCCACAGCTCGTAATTCAACTAGCGCACTCCTAGATGAATGACTTCTACATGTTGTTGGAAAACAGCCTCCACAAGAAACGGTGCTAGGGTGAACTGCAGATTTTTCCTGGAGGCAGGGCACAGAGAATTTCAAATGAACACTAACACGTGTGATTACCTAAGTTGTTAACGCACACTTATCAGGACACGTCTCCCAACCACGTGGTGTATGTGGTGACGGTCTTTTCACTTAGCACGCTAGGACAAAAATACTGTCACCGTACAAAATTACACAAATACTGATGAGAGAACATGGGACACGATATGAACCGCCACAATAAACGTGCAGATGCGTGAAAGCATTCTTACATGATGCGGATGCCGCTGGATGTAGTTCTTAGCGGGCCACGTGGTGCGGGTGAAATTGCAATATTTTCAGTAAAATTCATGGATATCCTGTTGGACAAAATTACGGTCCTCTTCACAAAATTATTCGGGTTGAATGGCAAACATGCAAACGAGTGTGGGGTGCCTGATGGTGACAAATAAAAAATGTGAGACAACTGTGTGGTTGGTTACAAAATCATCAATCATGATGGCCATACGACAATACGTATTACCCTGAGAAAAATACGGCGCACAAGAAATTACAAACAAGAACACTTTAAGCACAAGGATGGCGCAAACATGGATTTGGCGGCTGTTAACCACGTGGTCGCAAATTATGTGGCCGTAAAACAACTTAACATGACAAAACCCTAAAATACATACATACAAATTTACCCTCAATATTGCTTATGGCAATGATGCAGAAATTCCATGTAAAAGCATTTAACATAAGCAGATGGCGCCTGATTAAAAGTTGCGCGGGCTGCATGGCATCTCCGACATCTTTCCTCCTTCCCTTGATTTAAGCTCAAAAAACC
Organism: Dryococelus australis; assembly: GCA_029891345.1. NCBI lineage: Eukaryota > Metazoa > Arthropoda > Insecta > Phasmatodea > Phasmatidae > Dryococelus > Dryococelus australis. Next base: position 18,433,612 of record CM057003.1, on the reverse strand, counting down.
ACAAGGGCTGTAAAAAAATGTATTTAAGCGGAGACATTATGCTGGGGATGTCTGGCAAAACGTACGCAAAGCAAAGGTTAACCGGTAAACTAAAGTGAACTATGGAAATATAACTCAGTGCAAAAATATGAAGTGCATACGTGACAGCGTCTTACCTCGCCAGCTTCCTAGGATGACTACCCAGAGTCAGGGGTCGCACGGACATATCATGGCTGCGTACGGGGTTCACACAAGCGGAAGTGCTATGTACTCTGAGCAAAACTTTCATCTTTGAAATTAAAAGGCACAAAAGATATTGGAATACATAATAACAAGAACAATTAAATTGTTAAATTATAGTGTTTGATAATTGTTAATTTTTACAGGCATTTACGCGGGAATACTAATGTCCTTGATGTTCGTGTGGCGCACATTTTAAATTTGAAAATGACATTGCACAATATTTCAGAAAAGAGATATTACACTTTTAGAACAATTTTGACCTAAAAGAAAAATAAACATACATGGCACTGGAAAATATCACATCCCATTTTGGGAAAATCCATGGTTGTGGTGTCTGCGCGCACGTGCTCACCCATGTGAGCTGCGAGGGCCATCATGGTCTGACTGCAGCAGACTATTAGCCGGCGTCAAATGACCCCTCCCTCGAAGACCAAGACAGTGTGAGCAACTCAGCACTGCTCTGTCGGACCCTGCCCGGGTGAAAACCGGACCACCGCTTGAGGACAGATGAGGCATGACCTCGGAGGCCTCCTTACTCTGCGGTATTTGTAGGGGGGTGGTTTGTAGGCTGGAACCATGTTTTTGAGACTAGGCGGTGACTCTCCTCTCCTATTGCGGTTGACATGGTGTGGTTTGTTTACATTTGCCGAAGCACTTTCACATGCCTCCCTACTGCTTTCCCTAAACCCTCTAAAACTCACTTTCCCTGCTATACTATCATCCCCTATGGGTGCAGGAAAACCTTTGAATAGCGTCTCACATGCACTCGTAGTACTAACATTTACATTTTCACTTTGGTCACAATCATTTTCACTTGTGCCCTGGGGAAACCCCTTAAAACTATATTGCTCTGCTAGGGTGTCCCCTACGGGTGCAGAAAAAACTCTAAATGATGTGTTACTGGCACTGGTTGTATTACAGTTTACATGTACACTGTAGTAACTGATTACACTGTCATTCCCCTCCTTATTTGGTGTGGAGTGTTCAGATTGTGCGAAGCCCCTGAATGATGTGTTATTTACAAGGCTGGTGTTTACATTTTCCATGTGTGAATTTCCAGAGCTAGTGTTGTTGAAATTACTGTGTTAACTTCCTGGTATGCTACACCGCAATCGTCGAGATACTGAGCTTATCGTCAACTCGGTGCCTCTCATCCCTATAGATCTGCGGACTATACGCAGGTCATCACGGTGCCGTTTCGTCACGCGTCTCAGCCTCAACTTCACTAAGAACATGGAATTTCCCATCTTCTCCACTACTCTTACTGGCCCAGTCCATCTGGGTGCCAGCCCTGCACAATATTTGTTTCTCCTGGCGGATAGCGGGTTCTCCCTCACATACACATACATTCCCGGTCTTAACTCCGGCGGTTGTTTCCTATATTCTGGTACCCACGTGTTACAGTACTTCGATTGATTCTCCCTCGCCTGTTCGTAAATTTGTAGTTGGTGGGCTACTATTTCCTCAGGCGATATCGGGGTGTTTCCCCGTGGTTCTCCGGGCACGCGTAGCTCGCGGCCTTGGACTATCTCCGCAGGTGTTTTCCCAGTCACAACGTTTAGCATGTTTCTTACACAGAACATGACTTTGGGTATGAGTTTGGCGAGACCGTGTATGGTCCTCTTCTAGCCGTACTTGCAACTGTACTTTTATGTCTTGGTTTCGAAGCTCAGTTGGATTCGCTCTGGGATGGTAAGCCGGGGTGGTGGTGTGTTTCTGTTCCCCACTTTGTACAGTACTCCCTCCATTTCCTCCCCACAAACTGGGTGCCAATATCAGTCAATATAAATTCAGGGTAACCCCAGCTGGGAAAAAATTCTCTCTACATGACGTGTGCGACTGTGTGTGCACGGGCATTACTGACAGGGAATGTTTCGGTCCACCAGGCGAACACATCTGTGACCACAATAAGAAAACATTTTCCACTTGATGTGCGCGGGTATGGGCCCATGATGTCAAGTGTGACAGTTTTAAATGTCTCTGTGGGCAGGCGCAGCAGTTGGGGTGCGTCGCCATCCGTTCTCCACGGCTTCCTGGTGTTGCACGTAACACAACTCTACGTGTTTACATATGTCTCCCTTCGCTCCTGGCCAATGGAAAAACTTCTGAACATTCCTACGTGTCTGCTCTGAACCCGGGTGACCACGTTCTAAGCTATCGTGTCCGTAAGTCAGTACTAGTTCACATGTTTCCTTGGGTACATAGATCCGCCATTTTTTTGCAATTGCTGGGTGGTTTCACTTGTATTTCCATACCTACGACTCTCCAGTGTTCGGAATATCTATCGGCGCACTGTTGCCGGTGTTGTGCAGTATTCGGGGAATTTTCTTGCGCCACGTGCACTTCCCTCAAAACATTGTGGACATTTAACGAAACAAGTTCACCGGGTGGTGTGGCAACAATGCTTTGCAAAACAAAAGGCGGCGTTTCCGTCACTTGGGTGACACGGCAAGGTGGTACCGCCTCTTTCCACTCGGCATCGTCAGTCACAGTTATGTTTGGACACGGATTCCTAAACAGCACTGCAAGTTCGTTGGTTTCCCCTGCCACGTGCTCTACCTGGAAGTCGAACTCCTGCAGTAACAAGGCCCAGCAGGCGAGTTTGCTCTTCTCGTTATGCATCCCTTCCAGCCAAACTAAACATCTGTTGTCCGTCCTTAAGGTGAACTTTCTGCCTAACAGGTACGGCCAGTATCTCCTCAGTGCGTGTACGATCGCCAAACGCTCCTGTTTGTTAGCATGGTATTTCCTCTCGGCATTGCCAAACTTTGCACTGTGATAGCTGATGATGTTTTTTTCTCCCTTTTTCACCCACTTGATACCATACCGCATCGATGCCTTCTTGGCTCACGTCTGTCTGTATGACTATGGGCAGTTCTGGGTTGAACTGAGCTAGTGGCTGACTGTTAAGAAAAGCATCTTAGATTTCTTGGAAAGATTTCTTCGCTTGAGATGTCTATAAAAATTTACGTTTCTCTGGCAGGAGTATGGTTAACGATACCGTGATTACAGAGAAATTAGGAATAAATCCCAGCAACCAATTTATCAGTCCAAAAAATTTTCGTACTTGTTTTCGTGACCTGGGTGTGGGTTTTTCCTGAATTTGTTTTATGTGTTGCCGTTCCGGTTTGTGCGACATAATGCACCAGGAATTCCATCCCACTCATTCCTAACTTACACATGTCAATTTTACACCTCAATTTGTTACATTCCAATCTTTAGAACACAAGGCTCAGGTAGCGAAGGTGTTCTTCTCAGCTGTTCGACCACACAAGTACATCATCCAAGTACGACATCGCAAAGACTCCTAAGTAACTATCTAACGCATTTACCATTAAATTCTGAAAAGTGAGGGGAGCACATTTTAAGCCAAATGGCATTGCAACAAATTGGAATCTACATCTCTCAGGTGTTGGGAAAGCAGTTATTTTTCTGTCCTGGGGGCGGATAGGCACCTGCCAATATCCGAACTTCAGATGAAGAGACGTGAACACAGTAGTGGGCCCTAGTGTTGAAACGTGTCTTTTATGTTGATTACAGGAGGTGGCATGTTTACTGTTACTTTATTTAACGGACAAATTGGGTACAATGAAGACATCGCATTTCGCACGGAATTCATGAATCCCCCACAGTCACGTGCATTACACTCGTAGCTTCACTGTGTTGGTTTTTGGTAGCAAATTGTAAGCGACGAAGATGGCACTCTGGTTGTAATAGCCTTTATCAGTCCCTCACGTATGAAGTTGTGGCTTGCAGCATTGTCTATTACAGAGATTACATTTTACATTTTTACTCTCATGTTTTATGTTTACATGGCATTGGAAAATATCACTTAACCCCTTTTGGGAAAATCCGTGGTTGTGGCGTCCGCGCGAACATGCTCACCCGTGTGTCACATAAGCTGCGAGGGCCGTCATGGTCTGACTGCCACTGGCTGTTAGCTGGCGTCAAAGTTATGTGTTGCGATAATCTATACACGTAGCAGGCTAGGACGATAATAATACAGCCGTACAAATTTCATAAATATCAATTACAAAACATGGGGCATGATATGAATAGGCACAAACAGCATGCAGAGGCGTGAAAGCATTCTTAGATGGCGTGGATGCCGCTGGATAAAGTTTGTAGCGGATCACGTGGGTCAGATGGAATCACCACAGTATTCCGTGAAAAACTGCAAATCTTTTTTCAGAACAGAGTGGTAGCGGTGTTGGGAAAATTATTCCCCTTACGATTCAAACATACAAATGCTTGTACCATGCCTGATTGTAGAAAATCAAACATGCGCAAAGACAGTGTGGTCGTTTACAAAAAACATCAATCATGGAAAAATTACAAGAACTCTAAAATGAAACAATACGTACTACCCTCAGAAAATTATGGCATGGCGCACATGAAATTACAAGTAAGAACACTTTAAGCGCAAGGATGGCGCATATACGGACTTGGCGGCGGTTAGCCACATGGCCATTCAGAAGTTGCGCGGGCCGCATGGCCTCTCCGACATCTTCCCTTCTTCCCTTGTTTTAAGTTGAAAAAGCCACAAGGGCTGTAAAATATTTATTTAAATGGAAGCATTATGCTGGGGATGTCTGGCAAAACATATGCAAAGAAAAAGTTAACCTGTAAACTAAAGTGAACTATGGAAATTTAACTTTGTGCAAAAATATGATGTGTGTATGTGACAGCGTCTTACCTAGCCAGCTCTCCTAGGACGACTGCCCAGAGGCAGGGATCGCGTGGACCTACCATGGTTACCTACGGGGTTCACACAAGCGGAAGTGCTATGCACACCGAGTGAAATATTTATCTTCAAAATGAAAAGGCACATAAGAGATTGAAATACATAATAACAAGAACAATTGAAATAGTTAAATATTGGTGTTCGATGTCCGTTTTTTATAGGTGTTTACGCCGGAATATTAATGTCTGGTTCTTCGTTTCAACGCACATTTTGAATTTAAAAGTAACATTGCACAATATTTTGGAAAATATATTTTTACACTTTTATAATACTTGTAACCTGAAAATAAGAATACATGGCACTTGCACTTATTTATTCCGTTTTGGGAATGCTGGCTGTTAGCCAGCATCAAATTAATTGACTGTTTTTGTTCGAAATATACACTCAATACAGTGATTCGCCTACACATGACCCAATATAAACAGGGTGTGGTTGAAATACGGAAAATAGTGAATTGTTGTTTACAAATCACATACATTAGTTTTGGCGGCAAAATAGTATTTTATTGGCTATGATCCCTATGTAGTATAGCATATTACACTTGGACGGATGGACTCTAGTGTACTATACGATTCCACATGTGGAATCAGGTAGTACACTAAAGCAAATGGGCTCTAGTATACTTCCCGATACCAACGTATATAAATGCTGCAATTGTCCCTGCCTGAAAACCCCCACATTCCCGTGGATGCCCCTTTAGATCATCATCGGAGGATGGGACAACAGTAAAATATATAGACGTTATCGACGCCATATTGGTGATGTCATAAAATGTATGTAAACATTGTGGAATCTGACTGTACACTAGTCCCGTTTCCAAACCTTTACCATTCTAACAAAACACGCAGCAGATAGTTTCTGATAATAACCACGTACCACCTAGTTCTAAACTCATTCCAAATCCCTTCCCGTTTACAATAGGGATGTCCATATACAATTAGATTAGTTGCTGAATCAATTCATTTGTTTCAATTACGTAACTTAAACAGATTCATGCCTGATTAATCAAATTAATCAATTACTTTTTTACGATTATTCGTTTAGATTCTCATCTCTCATCAGACAATAAAAAATGTTAGTACAGATATTTGTGCAGAAATGTATTATTTCTGTATTTTGACTTAATTTCTGAATCTGAATCCAGATCTCTAGTTATGTAAAGGTTAATTTAATTCAGTATTTCTATGTCTTACTTTTACAGTAAACAATGTGTGTGAATTTTTTTATGTGAAAAAATGTATAATAGTAATAATAATAATCCCTCTTTTGCTACTTTTATAAGTTTTATATCAAGTTTGGTGCATTTTATTGATAATGGTTAAGTTACCAATTTTTTAAAATTAATTTTGTACTCGCATAAAATATTCTTCCACCTTTCATCAGCCATTTTTATTTATTCGCTTAGAACATTTACTTCAGCTACATTGTGTACACTGACTTATAGTTCATTGCGAGAATATGCAATTTTGGGTAGTTTCAAATTCTGCTGCCTAATATCTTTAAAACAGTGTTTGGAGCATGTCCAGACTGCTTACGCATATCAGAACTTATGAACTATGGGATAAAAATTAATTATTACAAGACATTAGCATGTGTTGGTCAGTCAATCATTGTCAGCAAATATGACTGCTACCTGCCCATTTTCTTCGTTTCTAGTGGCACATGTACCTATAAATTTTTTCCAGTTGAAAGCATTAACACATGTCATTAAGAAAAATTACCTACTTTTAAGTAAGCCATTTTACAAAATTATATATTTTGTGGCTGTATTGGCAAATGTACATCTACAAATTTTTGTGAAATTAGTAATACATACAGATTATGTAGCAAAGTATAAAATCAAAATCATTGTTTCCTCAATATTATTTTTGTTATTGTTATACATAAAACAGCATTAAAAACTGTATCAAAATAATTTTTATATTATGATTTTAAGAAATATTATTTTTAACAAGTTAATGTGTACCGGTATCTCCTTCCTTGTCGTACCAGTAACTTAGGACAGAAGAAATAACCAGGCATTATAAGTTGCTTAGCTAAATTTGTTCCAATAAAAATATAAGTATTGTGCTTAAACAATATCATGTTACATTAGTTACAAACTACGTATTTTTAATTTTAATACATTAAGGGCTGGTTTCACCAACACTTCTTAAAAATTTTAAGTGCCACTTAAACACTGGATAAGCTGTCCCTAGTGCCTTGTACCATTTCTCCAATTTTATGCTCTTCCAAAAATGTTTTAAGCAGCTCTTAGTTAAGGCAGCCGAAATTGGATGCCTAACTCTTTAAGCTCTACTTAAATAATTGTAAACAAATTAAGAGGAAAATGGCTGCTACTGGAAAAGTTGTGTCGATAACCCCAAATATGTTATAAGTTTTTAGTTTTATAAATAAGATTTTTTTATAAATAAATAAGAAATTAATAGATATTCAAGTTATTGAGCCTGGGTGCAAGTCCTGAAGTAACCTTTGACGATAGTCGAAAACAAAACTCATGGAAGGCACATATTTGTTTATGTGCTTTTTTCACGTATTTTCAAGAGGCAAAACCAATATTTATATAGAAAATGGAGTGGAAAGGCAGGTAGCCTATTGATAAAATATGATTTTATTGAGTACGCACGAGCTACTGCAGTATTTGAAATAAATAGAAAATATGTTTGCCTTCACTACACTACATTTTTTTTGCAGCAAAAATGTGTCTACATTATGCCTGTATGTACGATATGTAAAAATATACGATTACTTTGATTGAATTTGAGACTGGACATAATATAATACATCGTTTTACTACACATGACAAATTTGAAGTACAAGTTTTGCACACATTCGACTTTGTTTTGAATTAGAAAAGCTAACAAGAGCCCAATTAAAGGTGTACAGATGTGACTGGCATTAATCATATTTATTCAAATTCGGCACTGGGAATTTCTTAATTGCACATAAATATCTTCATATTATCAACAAACTATCACAATTCCAGAAAGTTCAATTCTGGTTAGTGATGAAAGCCAACATTTAATCATATATCCTCAATGGGGAGATGTATTTTCTTTGCACTGAAATTGCTTGAAATATTATCGGCGAGACATTTCATTGTGTGGTAAATGTAGGCCCAGTGTTGTTTTTTGAGGGCAATACGATTTTTACACGGAATATACATAACGTTTAGGGAATATATTTAAGCAGTGCCTGTACAAGACAACAGTTTCATTTTAATATTTATCATTAACTTATGTATTATTTTTATGAAGCATTGAATATATAAATGCTTGACGAAATATACGTAACGAGTTTAAAAACATTACCAGAGTAGATAAAATATAAAACAGTTAACATTTTGACTAGTAAACAGCCCAGGCCTTTACAGATCGTAACTTTTGCTGCGAAAAATCACACTTGGCACTGATAATTAATAAAAAAAAACGAGATCACAAAACATCACAGAATTGTAACAAAACACTTCCGCGAAATCAAAAAAAATTATAAACTGATCTATTCTCGTAGGAAATTTTAACATAAATAAATTTCGGTACACGTAGTTAGTTGAACAAATATATATTTCGTATATGTTTCGTATCTGCAGTGACATCTATTTTAATTGATCCTTAACATTGGCCAGGCAAACGATAAAGCTTTAATTGTTTATTATAATACAAACATTCGGTTAGAATTCTTTTGCTCTAACAAAAGTACATAACATTTCACGGGGAGGGGGGATTTTTTTTTCCATTGGTTCGTTTAAGTCACATGACCACGACGCTAAACTACCAACATGAGAATATTTGCAACTTGTTTCTTAGGGCCCTTGCACAGTTGAAAACTTTAGCATTTGACTTTACATTTCCTTTCCTCTGACGAAACCACGAATACACAATACAATTCTAAAGTCAGAGTTTAGAGTATTAAACATCGGCTCTACGAACTTCGTAAAAATTTATCTCTTATGTAAATAATTTTTATATTATCTAGAATACAATTTACGTACTTTTTTTTAAATTTGGCTTAAAATTTATATTAAAAGTTTATTTCAAAACAAAACAAAAAATACTCAGTTGTTTCCTTTATTAGAATATGTCAAGTCATTTATTTCCTCTTCACATTATATTTGTCTGCCATTTATTCAATTTAAGACGAGCTTTGCTTAATGTTCCGAGATTAAAATCGCCCTACAATAAAATAACGCACTTTCCACATAACCTCTTTAGGCCGCGTTCCGTTACTTACACAATGTGAATTATACATACATACATAAACACTCGCAATTAGGCTACCGCCTGGTGGCGAGCTACCGCCCGGTGGCGAGCTCTCTCACTTCTCCTTCACCCAGCCAACTCCTTTTCCACTCCCTTCCTGAATTTACCAACCCCTTTCACAGATATCAATTCCTCCCTCAACACATTCCACTCCCTCACAGACCTCACAAGCATGGACTACCTACCCCGCTCCGTTCTCCACCACACCCTTTGAAGCTTCTCACTGTTGTTTCCTCTTCCTCTAAATACCCCCTTACTTAGCTTGCAGTGTAACCCTCCCCATCCTCCATCTTCATTCACCAACCTGTACATCCTGACTAACCGTTCAACTTTCATCCTGTCCTTCAATGAGCTCCACCCCATTTCTTTCATCATCGCTGATGGCCTATAGTTCCCTTCTTCCTCACCATCTTGCTCCTGCCTTCTCCACCTACCCTTCACCCATCTCGCTGCCCTTCTCTGCACCTTTTCCAGTTCTCGCACCCCTCCACCTCCACATACGGGTCCCATACTGCTGCAGCATATTCTAACATTGGCCGTACCATTGTGCCATACACCTTCTCCTTCACCTCACAGCTGACTCCATTCAGCACCCTTCCCAGCATACCCAGAGCCCTTCTTCCCTTTGCGACCACCCTCTCTACCTGTTTTTTCCACCTGAGGTCTCCCTGCAGTACTATCCCTAGATACTTATATTCTGCTGCTTCTATCTCTTGTCCCTCCCATCTGTACATGTCCCTGCTTATCATATTCTTCCTTGGGAACCTCACTACCTCAGTTTTTTTTTTAAATTTATCATTTTATTTTTTCTGGTCCACAACCATATATTATCAATGCCCGCCTGCAAATTTCCGCCCCCCTCTCCGCCACTGCATATACAAACAATCTGATTTTTCCCCTAATCACCAAACCCATGTCATTTACCATTATGGTTAATAACAAAGGACCCAGCACGCTTCCCTGTAGTACCCCTGACGTAACCTCCTCTTCCTCCGATATTGCCTCCCCCACTTTTACCCTCTGCCATCCCCCCCTGAGGAAGTCCCCTATCCATTCCACTATCCTCCTGTCTAGTATCAGCACTTCCACTTTCCTCATCAAAGTCCCATGGGGCACCTTATCAAATGCCTTCTCAAAATCTATGAAGCAGGCATCCACCTGCTTCCCCTCATCAACTACCTGCACCAGATCCTCTAATAACCCATCGAGATGAGGCTCACATGAGTAATTATGCGCATAAAAGTTGTTCCGATCTTTTCGTACAGGTGAATCGTCGCACCTACGTCATTCTACTTTCGGCCAATCTCACGCATAACCTGGCCGAGGAAAAAAGCATAAATGTTTCGTGCGCTGGCGTTACAGTGGCGGTAAAATGCCAGAAACGTGCGTATTTGGAGGTTAACATCGGCGGCGACCAAGAGCAAGTTTGTTGGTTTTAGGAAACGTGCACAGTGTTAATTGTAATGAATGATTCTGCAACTAAATTATATAATAGTAATGACGAACAAACGTATTTTGGTGAAGTAAACAGTAAACTTGAAAGGACCATACTCCGAAAAATACTTCAAATTACCACATCACGTTTGTAGAGATTGTGTTTTTTAAAACTACCTAGGCAAGATACGATGTTGTGATAAATCTGTTTTTCCATGGCAGTTATAAATATACTCTGACGCATTTTGTTATTCATTGCGTCTGTGAAATGGCGTGCCTTTGTGCATCGTGGTCGATACACTGGCCCTGTGTGTGCGCATGACTTCAAATATTCGATTAGCACAATTTATACGTTTTAAATGTGAACTGTTTTTATGACGAGGTTATTTATTTACATCCACGTCTGTTTATTTATCATAACGTTGTACCTTTGCCCTAAGGGATTTTAAACACAGCCGTGTAACGTAATTGCCACAATCCCAGAAGAAATATACTAAGTCCAGCCCGATAAATTTCAATAAACCTAATAAACAGTAAGTAGCAATACATAGGAATATGAGCGGAATAAAAGTTATCGTAGGGTTATTTGTGTGCATGTTCACCGCTATCATTTAAAGTTTGTGTGACAAAAATGAGCAACACAAGTTGCGTGCTTGAATATAATGTGCCTTTTTCACTGGTTGTTCCTTCGTTTTAATATTTATTCCAACTGAGGCAGTCTTTTTAGAGAAATTACTTAACACATATCATTAACAAAAGGATAATTTCAAATAGTACAGCCCTTTACCACGCAGTTGTAACAGCGTTAAACACAATCGCGGCAAAATACTAACGTGCATTACATGTATTGAACTATGTCGTGGAAAACAAATATTCTAATGTAAAATAACCATAAGAACTGTCTTCAATTCAGGCATTTTAAAAACGCCATAAAGCTGACCTAAATAATGTTAGAGGCCTAAACTGTGAATATTCATAGGGAATAGTTTTTGGAAAATGACAAGAATTCTTTGAAACGCTGTACACAGTAAACAACACTTGACAGGTATAAAAGTAGAAGTCATATTTCAATGTTTATTTTTAGGTGTTGGCAAAAGTATACGAACATATGCACACACACAATGGAATGCAAACATTGATTTTTGACAGATGTTATATGGAAGTCACATGGCAATGTTTGTTTACGTTTGACGGAAGGATACGAAACGGGCCTGCATGTAGATATTTAGCAGGGCTCCGAGAAAGTAGCTTCCAATGGGGAATGGACTATACATGGGATACGAACTCTTCCAAATTAGTTAATTTGTTGTTGTGTTTGTCAAATTTGACATTCATATCGTCCAATTTAGTATTTAACTCAGCCCTTTGAGCATTTATGGCTTCAAGTACCGCAGCAGGATTAATGTTGCCATTAAAATTATCACTTGCCCTGTCGACGTTTTCGGTAACTTTCTCACGATGTTGCCGTTTAATCAGGCCTTTACGACCTCCTCGCTATCGCTATGGCTATTTCCTGCAATGCTAGATGATGCGCTTAAGACAGGCGTTCCTTCCCCGCTTATAGTATCTGAATTTGTTAGACATTATATTTATTTGCCCCACTATTTCTCAACATGTGTAAAGAGCTTCGCAAAAAATACGGCTATCGTGCATTCATTTATGAAATGAAAATCAAGTTTCTGAGAAAAAAAAAAAAGTTATTTATAAAGGAATAGCTACAATAAACTTTCTTAGCCGTGCCTTGCATGAAGTTTTACAGACAGACAATCCTTCCTCCATGGCAACAGAGCTTTCATTAGCAACGCACAACTCATTGTCGCTTCATGCATTGTAGTAAGAAAAAGAACTATTTTTTCCTTTCTCACAGGTACTTTCTTTTGTGCTTATTGCTGATAAAACTTGAAAGGTAACTTTATTATCACGAAGCCCCACGTTATTGCACGCCAGTCTTTAAGAAGACTGCTCTTCTTGCTGATAAATAATAATAATAATAATAATAATAATAATAATAACAGGTTAGCTTTAAAGTAATACTCGAATTATAGTACTGTAGTAACTGATAACAACTAGGCATATATTGTGTACGAGTTTAGATGGGATCAGTTCTTTTACAATATTTTTTGTCCTTGGACGCCAGTCTTTGGAAGACAATTCGATTTGTAAATTCATTACTTACTTTTGAAATGTGCAAGTGTGAGTGTGTTGGGTGAATGTTACCACTATTTGTAGTCTTGTGATAATGCCTCAGTAAGATACGTGCACAAAAGATAATCCAGGCATTGTAAATCATACACAGACATGAAAACATCAAATGAACACACTAATACCATCACTCCAAGATTATAATTGCTACTTAAATATAGCGATTTAAGCAATTCTTTTAGATATGGAAAACAAAACGATATCTTTGAAGCATTTACTGGGAATATGCGAGGGGAAACAATAAAATAATACAACACTTAACACAGCAGGACATATGCCCTTCAGTTAAATTATAATAATTATTTTACTAATATTAGTATTATGCCACCAGTGTCATAAATTTAGGTTCTACCTAACAGATCACCACAGTTAAACAGTATGACCAGACCACATAATGATAGTGTTTGAATAGGGTCCAAATGAATGCTGAATTTTACTTATGCTTCGGGCTAGACTCTTCAGCAGAGGAAGCTTGAGACTCAAATTTTCTACAGGCCACTGGGACATATTGTTATCTTTCACAAGAACAGGTAGCGATTTGGTCAGTTCCATTACTAGTACAGCTTTTAATTTAGAAATTGCTGAAGATAAGAGAGTTACTTTTCATTCACTTACACTGGACAACAGTTCCTGTTCCCCACCTGCTCTCAGGCGGGACACGAACACACCACCAGCACCTCTGGAGGCGCAACATGTCGAGTGGCTTTCCCAACTCGGGCGAATAAAACATCAGTGTACAACAGCAAGCCACATTCCTACGTCAAGCGGTTTGTCCAACACGGGCGAATCAAACAACAGTAGAACATCGAAGTGAAGGAGAGCATCAACAACACGTCGTCGTTCTCAGCGGGAAAAGTGGCTCCGCGAGAAACGGTAGATATCCCCTTCCACCGCGAAATGCGACAGAGGGACGGTTACGTCAGCCACCCCAAACAAACACAGAATGGGGTTTCAATTTTACATACAGAAGTTAATATGTAAACAGTGCAATAAATTCACATCAGTTGGCAACCTCACTAGCAACTTTTCAATATGCACTTACAAACCAGTCAGAACAGGAACAATTTCAAACAGCACCATTTTCTGCCAATTCTGGCCCAGCAGTGCCACTGCATGCAACATTGGCACAACAGAAAGCCGTGCGATCATTATCGTTAACTGTAACATCTGTGCATAAGCCAGTCCACGAGATAACCTGTCAACAGAGGAGCTAGGAACGTTTAACGCATTTACCACTGTATACTGGTGTGATGAGTGTCGTGTAGGGGAAGGAGCATTGCGGTACAGTATGTCCAAAGTATCGCTGAGGGAATCAACCGCCCAGCGCCCATTTCACACGCGCCTGTGTGTGTGTCCGCAACATTCACACAAAAAAGCAATTGCAATGACAAACCACGGAGTAATTTAAAATGGAAGCACACAGTAACGAACGAGCCGCAGCCTTGCGAGAAATTGCGCAGACAGACGATTCCGAACATATCCGCAATGCAACGACGCATGTATTTCACGACAAAAGACGAGGCGAAACAAGGGCAAACTCGTTGGAATACCTGCGCAGTAATGCACGAACCAACAGAAATCCCATGCAATCAGTTGGTGCATAGACAGTGCATTACTAAGTTGAAATTTGCGAGCACCCAACCGCAACCAGGGTGTAAACGATGTTCAACTGGACCGCACTGTTCTATGCTCCCATCGCATGCGTGCATCAGCGAAGCAGTTGCATCGCAAACAAGTCCGTAAGAGCACTACGACTGAACGAGCAGTACAAGTGGGAGAGGCTGGTGACAATTTGGAGAACTTTTCTTTGGACACAAAAGGGGAAACAGAGATGGCAGGTCCACGCGAACCACCATTACCTCCCAGCATCATGGTGCAGCAACATGACAGTGACGCATACACAGTCCTCAGTCTCAGCAGCATGTTTTTGCCGCCCACCTCGCAAAATTCGGAGAGGGGGAAAAGGTTTCTGTCGATTGCGTGACAAACAGGCTGCATGGTAACGTTCAATGCCACCGGCCAGGAGCAAACACATCAGTACAATCAAACCCAACAAACGCAAAGTCTGCACACCCTGGAATCATTGGCATCAGAGGGAGCAATGCCAACACCAGCCACAACCATAGCCACAGCCAGAGCCCGCCGGAGCCTCAACAGAAATCGCAGTTAAGACCTTCGGCTAGCTCTGCGGAGGGGAGCTGGTGTTTCCCATGCTGAGAGAATGTGCTTGTTTAACTGTCTTGAGTGTGTTCTAACTGGTCGAGAGCTTGGGAATTGCAACCCCTAGGGTGAACTTCACTTCCAATGATCTGCAGTACACAGATTTTATGTTAGCAGAGAAGGTGGCATTCGAATAAATATGCACTGTCAGAATCGCTGGGATAATGTCCCAAGGAGGAGTTACTCTTGCTTGGGACAATTTACCATTATATAGCACAGGCAATGTTGGTTTACTAGTGAGAACGTAGTCTAGTGATACTGGCACTGTGAACCTCTGCCTCTTTACCTGTTGTCCGCTCTGCAAGTGCACACTCTGCTGCTGGGATGCGGCCAGAGGCAAATGCTGTGCACTGGCAGAGCGGTGCTAGTGCTGCTGGTATGTATCTGGGACGGGCACTGAGAATTGGCAGTGTATTAGTTGGAGTTCGGGGTAAATTCAAACAACGACAATGTCACAATGGAATATTGATTAGTATTAAATTAAAATACGTTGCCCTAAACATGTGGAAGGTGTAATTAAGGAATTCTCTGTGTCCGACTGTGAAAGACATATTAATTTTGTCTTTGAGTTTCCTCAATGTTAATTTTAATTTACATTTCTTACCACTTTTAAGTTGGCTAGGGATAAGGCCACGAGTAAATAAAAAATTAAACACTTCTGAATCCCTGTGAGGGAAAATCCGGTAATGTAACAAGCTAAATAGCATGTACTTCTGGGAGCATGTCTAACCACGTCACTTCCACTGTCACCCACTCGCTTAGCCGTTCGCCAGCTAAGCGTTGAGTTAGAGAGTCTGGGAAGTTCCTGCGACTGACAAAACTCCTAAGTGAGTTTCCACCGAGGGTCAAGTGAGGATGAAATGTCTCCCTCCATCAGTCGGAGTGGAAAGTCACAAATTCAACTTGATTCCAAGGATGGAATATTATTTCTAGTACTTTGGTTATTGGATCAATTTCAGCAGAGCCCAACCTCGGGGTTGCCTCTTAAGATGTGTGTGTACTGACTTTCTGGAGACCCACGGTGGTCGACTTTGCCTCACATGAGAGAATAATAAACTGCAAATGAGAAAATGATTTTTAATATTAGTAGCAAAGGGTATATTCAAAGCTAAAGAAGAAGACATCTAATTACACTGGTATGATTGGTGTTTATTAACACATAATAAAGAGAGATTATAATGTGATTCACGCTCCTTTTTGTAGATAAGTGGTTAGGGTGCTGACTGCCCTCTCTGACCTTATGAGGTGGAGAGGAGTCAAACCCCAGGGTGAATCGGAGAGTTAAGCTATCCCTTCCGGGCAGCCTTATTCTCCGTACAAGGGATGTCAGTATACGGGAGACCAGCTATCCCAATAAGGGAGAAAAGCTCAACTGGATACAAGAAGTGAATGATCGGGCTTACACTGACAGGGTTGATCCGCTGTGGCCTTGTCGGCTGTCAAGCAGGGAAGAAGTTGACTATGGATTGTTCTGGCTGCGTTTGGGGGAACTACTTTGGAAGGGATTTGAACCCTGATCATCCTTCCTGAAGCCAATACTATAGTGCAGAAGTTGGGGAGTACTTCTGTTCTCGGATTTCAAACCCGAAGAATCCTGCCAGATTTTAATCATACAATACTTGATCGGCTAGAGGGATTCAGAGTGTTGATAGAAGAGTTTGATGCTTGTGTGGCGATTTTCTCCGAGTCTGATTCTTTGTCCAGTTTACACTAACCTAGCAAGTGCTTTGACGGGGTTTCTTGGTCAGGAGGTAATATTATATTTTAGTCAATTGGGTCGCTCTCTGATTCACTACTGACCAGTGTCCTTGGGTCTAGTAATTAATTATCAGATTAAACAATACTTGTTTCAATGAGGCACGCTTCTCACATCGCCTCTGACTGCTTCCCAAACCTCCATGCTGTTTGCGCATTGATCAGTGAAATACAACAGATAAAAATAATGCTGTCAACAGGGGTTGCGGACAAGCAGTCGTGGGTGGGACAAAATTTGCCATCACTCCCACGGACTCGCCGTGCACACAGGCAACCCAAGTAACAAGACCCTGTGTCTCGTATCGGCGGCGGGTGTCCTGGAATCTCAAGGATTAGGCCTTTATCAGGCCTTGTCTCCTGAGGAATACAGCACACTACAGAACCAGATAGAAACGAGAGGTTAATTAGAATTACTGCACAACTGAATGAGTACACAACACTGAATCAATAAAAAATAAAAATTACAGGATCTAAAATGAAAATTACGGTAGTCAACACACAAACGGGTTAAGTTTGTCACGAAATATTTAATTAAGTTTAAAATCACACTGTAGCAAGACCTAGCTAATGTAGTACACTATAAAAGCTGGGAGGGGTGGGGGTGGTCCTCGTGCACGCGTGTGTGTGTGCGCGCATGCACACGCCCATATATATATATAACCTCAAAAGGCGAAGGCGAGCCTGGGAAAATCAATCACATAAAAAAATTATTCCTTACAAAAAATTCCTAATTAATAATAAAACCAAAGTACACTATTTACAGCATGAGCGTAACAAGGGGCTTTATACAGGATTATGTAAATAGCGCAACAGCCTGTTACTGTGGGAGTCAAGTGAAGTTGACCGAGATAAAGGTTTAGTGGGTACAGGTGTGGGGTTTACCAAACGTGGAGAGCTGTCCCTGGGCAGTCAGCTGAAGGAAGCCTTGTCCAAGCTGGGGCTGGAGTGCTGGCAGCCTTCTGCAAACGGCTCACTGGACATAGTGGTTCGAGCCCTGCCTCAGGCTGCTGAAGTGAAGGAGGTTGAGCCCTGGGTGGGCTGCAGAGGAGACGAGAGAGTCTTCCACAGACTGTAGGAAAGCTTATGAACCTTGCGGCCGGCGAGCCTGCCATTTCTCCTGGACCATGGGGTTGCATATCTATTTATACTGAAACCTCCTTGTGCCAGCAACTCTCCGGGGGTAGTGGATAGCGTAGCCTTCTAACACAGGGGCTGGTTTATCTGCTGCAGGAGCACCACTCAATTTCTTATCACCTCTGGTGGAGGCAATGACATTTTCATGCACCCCAGACTGAGGCAGGCAGGCCGTGACATCAGGTCATGGGGGTGCTGCTATCTTGAGGGATGTTTGGAACTTCTTGACCATGCAGTGTAGTATAATTTAAATAATTAATATTATTTCTTCGTCGGGGTTGCTCTGGCACGTTCCTTCTTGATTGGAGGTGGAAAATCATAATTTCAGATGTGAAATTCAGTTACGTAGTTGACTTACCATTGCATGTAGTCTTTTAAATATTATTATTTCCAAGTCTCAACGGCCAATGAATTTGATTTCGTCCCGCGCTTGGCACGCTCAGATGGGGCAAAGTCGGCCATAGATTGTGCATCTCGGTAGCGCAGCAAGCTGGCATGCATCAAATGCGACGTTAAATTGACACAATAATAAAAATCTGTGACACAAAGATATTCTAATATGACAATGATAAAATGTCGGTGACAATTTAAATACAGTATAAGATAATTTAATATTCAAATTGCGGAAGAGTATCTAGTTACCAGGTGAAGGCTTCCTGTCTTAAAATGAGAGTGATGTATACTGATGTGATTTATACAAAATAACTTAAATTACTGGCCAGGGCTTCCTAGCTGAAGTTAAAGGGGCTTGTCCGGAAGGGATCTAAGACGTGTATTTTCAAAAGGTTCTCTACTAGAGTGGTAAAGACATGGCCGGGCCAAGGCCTTTATGGAGGATTGCGGAAGGAAGGTATTTTAATGAAGGTTAGGATAATAACGATGCTGCCCTCTGGTGGTCGATGCTGACTGCCTGCAGTAGTGGGCAGAGGCTGCAGGGGTAGGGCTCTCCGGAGCTTGTTGGCATCTGTGAGCACTGGTGCACAGTGCATTTACCGGTGCGGTCCAGGGAATCTGCCTTTACTGAATACTCCGGCCTTCATAGCCAGAGAGATCAGGACCCTCCCGCGGACACACTGTCTTACCCTGCATGAGGGTGCCTTTTATACTAATTTCTCTCATTTCTAGGCACTCCGAGGAGTGCGGGGGGAATTAGTCCCACCTTTCGGGGGTGGAGCTTGTGACATCACATGAATGATCCATGGATCCTTATCTGGCACGAGGCATTGAAACATCTTGAATCGATGTTCTCATGGAGACCGTGACTTTCTGGCGATTGCCCCGCCTCCCTGCAGCAGCACAAGATTCAAGTCGAGTGCAGATCTTCCAGTTGGAGTGGCCAAGTGGAACGGCCTTTCCTTGGGGTGGTGCGATGATGTGACAGCTTCTTGGAGAGTTCAGGTGCACAGCAAACGCAAGAAACACGTGGTAATTGGGTGTGTTGAATCTCTGTCAACATAGGTTGTTCATGTGTTTTGCCACCATTACAATCTTTACCTAGGATTGACTTGCCCATTTAAAACAACACAACTTTTGGATGGGGCAAAGTCACTTTAGTAATATGTGCCACTGCTAGGCATGGGCTGCGTCATGCGTCAAAAGTAAACAGTATTTTACACGACTCATCGTGAACACACATGTATCTGTGAACACAGGGGAACTTTGATGAAATTACACCTACTGTGAACATTTGCTTCCATTGTAAAAGAATCCAGAAAATCAACAGAACTACTTATGGTTATGGATGAGATAAATGTTCAATACGAACCAAAAATGTATTTTCCAACATGTAATTAAACTTCTCAGTGAGACAGTGCTAGTAAAGATGATTTCAAAGCTTTGTTATGCTAAACAAACAGTATGATAAATGTAAGAATTGGGGAAGGTTATTACCAAGCAGAGGTAGATGCCCTAAACAAGGGGCAGTGTTTTATCACAAGAGTAAAGATGGACTGTAAAAAGTGAATACACAATAAAATTGCCATTTGGCTTATTGGATGTTCAGCTGCACCACTTACCACCATGACAACCCATGAACAACTGACTGCATGGGAAATACAGTCTGGCCAATAGCAGCCTAAGAGTGTGACACTGAGCCAGTAGGGCTGTATATTCAAATTCAAAATGGCAATTCTAGCATAGATGTAAGACTCACAAGATCAATAACCTGTAGCACAACACTTTTTTACAAGCACCTCACACAGTACAGGTCATTATATACACATATAAACACGCAGCCTGATGATGGAACAAAACTGAATACACACAGATAATCCCTATTCCACAGAAATGTATCACACCATGCAAGTGAATTCAAGTTTGAAAAATTCCCATCTTGTGATGGCCTGGTACAGAACTGGAACCTCCGTGGTGGAAAGGTCAGTAACAATTTTATTCCATGGGATTTTCTATCTACAAAACCTTGTCACCGAGGTTGGTGCACTGGTCCTATCAAAGAATTGCATACATGCAAACTAATATGCAGTGGTGCAACATCCACAGTGTCTGTTGCTATGGCAACACCCTCAAATGAAAGTCCCTGCTTCCAATCCTGGGCAAAAAGTTTGTGAAAATATTTTTGAATGTTACTTTTTAAGAAGTCAGCTGCTCTAAACTAGTCTCCCAGAATAAAAACTGGGTCATTAATTAGCCCAATAAATATACATGAAAATAAAAGCAGCCAAACATTATGTACATTTCATGAGGGGTCATGCTTTTCAATGTTTAGAATAACATGCAGATAAAAACAGAACTTGCTGAACAAACTGGAAACTTTATTTTGCCAACAGCAATGAGCAAAGACAATAACTATAATAAAATATAAAAGCTTCATCAATTTCTTCACTCCAATCACAATGCAGGTTTTGCTAGGAACTGTCCTGAATTTTCTGTAAATGTCACTACAAAGGGAGACCTAAAATACATGCACGCATTCCACTATAGCTGCGATGTGGAAGAAAAGGACTGAAGAGCCTGTTCGAAACTTAGGTGCATGTGAGCCTGTAGCTGTTAGGAAAGCTGCAAGTCTGCTTTGAGAACATTATCTCCAACCATGTGCCACAAACTCGACATCCAGATGTTGCCGGTCGATAATTCCACTATCCCTCTTTGTTCTCATGGCAGTGGCTAACGAGTCATGTTCCCAGGGAAAGGTTGAAACGGGGGGGGGGGGGGGGGGGGGGAGGCCTTTTTAGTGTGACAATCTAGTACTGCAAAAAAAAAAAAAAAAACCAGCCGGGCACTGCTAAAAGGGGGAAAGAAGATAAAATAAAAATGAAGCTGGAAACGAATAGTAGCAGCAAGACGGTTCCGGAAATATTTCTATTTTGGCTTTTTGCACCCTTAGTTATTTAATAAATGTATTTTCCAAACATATCACAACCACCACACAATGTAAAAAAGAATAATTTGTTCCATACTTACAGATAGGGCGCCACAAATTTTTGGTGCAATTTTATTAAACATTATTTTCCCACTCGAACTTACAAAAATCCTGGTGCGCGCTATACTAAAGTGCACACCATACACGAGTAAATAAGGTATATGCATTCTGGCACAAAGTATTTCAAAAAATTTTTCCCAATACTACATGTACAACCCCATTGTTGCTACCAGTATAACAGCCACAGGGCCCTCTCAGTTTGCACATTACATTTCAAGGAATTTTGACATTACCATAGGATTTTTTAAAATAATAATTTCCTTTTGCAGTTTGCCTTTCTAAGGGCAAGATTTCTGTGTTTTGTAGAACCCCTATTTTACACTTTTCTAGGGGCAATGAAAAACTGTTATTTTATCAAGGTGATGCATTATGCATTTCAGCGTTTAGAAGAAGCACACTCCAAATTGACGACTTCACCCCATCTGAATACTGGCAAAGTTCTACGGACAAGTTAACTATGAAGCACGTGTCTCACAAAATGTTCCTCCACTCCCGTTATGTCTGCCCGCTTCGACACCGGTGTGACAAGGAAGACAATAAATGCAGTGCAGGGCCTATAGCCAGCTTAAAACAAACTTTTACATGAAAAATATGTGTGTTGCTATCTATCCACAATTATTAAAATAACTTATTTGGAGACTTTACATACTCAAATTATACACACACATGATGGTCTACGACGAAAAGCCTTCCCCAGTAGGCCTACGTACATGAGACAGCAAGATGTCTCCCAGCAATCAGACATAGTTTCCAGCTGCGGCACACACCCGAGCAAGACAGGCTGCTGAGTGTAGGGGATAGTTTAATCTGCCTGGGCCAGACCGTGCTGCAGTCGCTGTGGCACCAGAAGTGTCTGTTCACAAATCATTTGGAATTGTATAGAAGCTTTCAGAGTTTTTCTTGGGCACTATTGGCCGGACTCTCGTTGCTCCCTCCCTAGGAGGGGTAAAAGTTTAGTATATAACGCCAGGAGTTTGGTCGTGTGGGCAGAGACCAGCACTCCTGGACGTTCAGCTGACAGTTAAGTATTAAAAAATTATGTAATAGAAATATTATTTCTGGCACGTCTGGCTATTGTCAGGAGTAAGTCTTTTGTCTCGTGGCAGGTAGAAAAAACTTAAGAATTTCCAAATTCCAAGACAGGAAATTTTGGTATGCACTATCGGCTGATTAAAGTTATCATCCATGTTTTTAAAGAGAGCCGAAAATTCTTTAAGTATAATAAAATGGGAAAATTAGAGTCATTTGTGTTTTTGTTGGACTTTACTAAAATATTAACTCTATTGTCAATGTCAGTATTGCGAGTACAGTACTAAACAGTACGCTTACATTAGGAGTCAGGAAATACTCCAATTTTTTACTTTGTATCTAGCAAGTATTAAAGAAAAATGTTTAAGTATTCAGAAAAATGCTAAACATGAAAATAGAGCCGTGTGGGCTTTTAAAAGGAGTTGAGATCATATTTTTCTATTTATATTCTGGAAGAGACCTATCATACAGGCATTTTTACCTTTAATATTTAATGATGATACCCTTAAACCTGGAGGAGTACAGTAGTCGCATGGGATTTGTGTTAAGTTACACAAGAGAGACATAAGATTTAACTTGGAATTGTTTCCAGCACTACTTTTATGTGAAATTCTAGCACAGTTATTAATGGGCATTTGTATTTTATATTTGAAAATGGTACCATTGTATAAATTTCTGAGCCCAACTGTGTAAATTTTTTTTTTTGGAAGACTGGGAATATAGATAAATAATAAATTACGAATATTTTCCATAATCCTGTGTAAACTTTGAAACATTTATAAAAAAATAAATCATACATGTTAGCAAAGGAAGTCATGTGTTTGTCTTTTTAACCAGAAATCTTTAAATAGATTTCTTCTTTTTCTTATCCTCTTGTGGATTGGTTCTTGAAGGGCTGTGTATAAGTCCCACTTGCCATGCCCATAGGAAGGGCGTCTCAACTCCATATACGCACAGTAATGGAGGCAGGACATGTGGGACTTCCAGACGTTGACAATTGACAGAGCCTCAACACACCACCAACCCCATTCTCCTAGCTTTTACCATCAACACGAATCTCCAAGAAGCAGTCAAGTCATCGCCCCTGCCCAAAAGAAACACCACTCTACTTCACCGCACTCGCTAGAGCGACAGCACATTTTTCTAACTTCACGACGCTGGAGGAAACAGCCCAATCAACTAAAGTGTCACTGCCTCCTCGAGCGCCTATGGACCAGAGATCTTGACACCATATGCTGAGTGGCAGGCAAGATAAGGGTCCCGGGTTCATGCATGTGACATCACAAGCTTCACCCCTAAGAGGCGAGGCTAACTCTCCCACACCCACCTGAGCATCTATGGTCAGCAGAAATTAGTATAAACGGGCACCAGAGCTCAGGAGTTGCTCATCGTCCGAGGCTGTGAAGGCTGGGGACCACACTAAGGGTAGAAACCCCTTAACCGCGGTGGCAACTCTGTCTTGCAACATGCCAGGCTGTGAAGGCTGGGGTATCCTGACAAGTCCTGGACTGACTCAGCCATGCCGTTAGCCGCGAGTGTCGTTTTCACAGCCAGCAGCTAGTTTCACGTAACAGACACACTACAAATACCTGCAAGGAACACACAGCGGTATTCCGAGTTTGGCCATGGTAATGCTCAGGGTAATGCATTGGCTAATCTTTGGGGGAGCCCTTCACTAGGAAATCACTACACCCGAGTATTACGTCACCATAGCGTTAACAGAGATATTTGAAGGCCACCACAACCACTTGTACTCGCATGGTGTATGATAGAACATTTAAGTTCACGCTGCTCATCGGGGTTCCAATCCCCAAGTCAACTACATTAAACTCGTCACATAATCTCCCCTATCAGCATGGGAAGTGACCAACAAGAGTTACGCCCAGGACCTGTGTGTGACTCTCCTTGGAGATTGCTTAGATGAACAATCTGTTATTTAGTGTACCTTAGTATTGGCAACTGAGGTTCGAAACCTCAAACTGCTGCCCCTGCAGGCATGGCATTCCGCCAACTCTTATGACTAGGATCAGCCTCACCTTGTATCAGGCGGCGTTTAATAAATTAAAACCTGTAGTGCTCCAAATGTAAAGTGTAAATGGAGGGAAACCATATGATTTAAGACTTCATCTTATGTAGTTAATGTTAACGTATATTACTAGGCAATAAACATAATGTTTAATATTTTCAGCTTAAAAAATAAATATATCTTCTCATTAACTGATACAAATCTCTTTTCAAACTCTGGCATTCAAACAATCATCTGGTAAAAGGTTAAATGACTTCTTTCTCAGAAAACCGTAGTGACGTTTACAAAACTTTCATCAGTAATTCTGGCCAAAGGAATGCTCCTTTGATCAGCTGCATTATACAGTAACTATGTGCTAGATACCAATTAACATGTTACAACTCTAAAAGATGAAAATAGATATGTAGCATGTTCACACAAATTTTAGTTTGTTATTTCAGGTTAGTCACAACTCAGGCCTACTATTATTTCTAGTTATTGCATGTCTAATAAACAGCTGTTGATTAACTGTGTCACCAAATTATGACATTTCATTGCATGAAATCAGATGAGTGTCAAATTTGAAGTGTACCTAAATTACATACTACCATGTCCACACATATGTGCATAGATGCACATGAATGAAGTATGGCAGGATGAAAATAATTCTCATTAACAAATAACGATCTGTACTATCAATTCCTGGAAGGGACGAAGCAAATACATATATTGTACTGTAACTTGAAAACACTTGGCAGCCAATAAAAGTGTTAGTTATTATCTGATAGCCACTATTATCATAATGTGCACTTCTTTTCCATAACTCGCCAAACCAGAAGTTAAGAGCAGGCACATTCTTAACTACTTTCCTAAAATCCAGGCCCAAAAATTCAGAACTGATGATGTTTAGTACAATACATACATATGTGCATTTTAGTGTTCATCCATTAGACTGGAAGCAAACATTACTAATCAAAGGAGCATCATGTTCTTGTCTACAAAACACTACCATTATACACACACTTAGTAATTTGAAAATTTACACATAACTTTGTTTGTACTCTTAAAACATGATAAATTAAAAACAAAGATAAAATTTTTTTTACCACGTTACATACATTATAATTAGCACCATAATTACAACCACCCTACAAGCAAAATCTAGTTTCTATTGATCATTTTTATGTAATGATGTTTGGTATTCAGTATTTCACATTACAGCTATTCTGGTACAAATAGAAACAATAAAAATACACTTCTCACACTCACAAATTACAGGTTTCAGAAACTGTACACTAAATGAGGTAGCCCGCTTAATTTAAAACTGTTTCACTTCTACATTATTCATTATTTCCAAACACTATAAGAATTTAATGTTACATGTATGTAACCCTTTCATATGTGCATTAATTATTCTTCCCTTAATTTATATGGAGTAAGTGTGTTATGAAAGCTTATAATGCATTAAATTAAATTTTTTCAAAATGAAAGTTATATTTTTTATTTAACAAAATTATAAGCAGTTAAAGTAAAATACGCTATACAAACTAATTATGGATGGCACATGGGCTGGCTTGATGTGAGTGCATAACTGAGAAAAACTGTCAAAATAATTTTGAAGTTGTTTTAAATTAGAGGGAGACGAAAAGGCTGTACCTTATCAATGCAAAACCATTTCCCTCGCCTTCCAGTGAGAGCACATTAAACAAAGAGAAGCTAAAGCTGGTGCCACACATCATTGCATTACATGTACAGCCCATTCAACACAGCAACGGCATGCACAACTGCAACTGCCTAACTAATGGAAAGTATGGCAACTGTTACATGCATCAGATAGCAGCTGCTCAGTTGATGTTAACTATCATAAACTAAAGTACTGAAGCATGCCATCCTACTGTGCAACGAGTATGCACACACTACTTTTCAACTTCGCCCCATCATCAAGTGATGAAAGCAATACGAGGCAACTCACACGCCGAAAGGCAATTAATCTTGTTGCTAGAGGGTTGATCCATGCAGTTCGGACAACTACAGACATGTGAATATTTATTGAGATTGTACTGCCCACCCATTAAATGACATGCAATCGCCACCCATTGAAGTCTTAAGATTGTTTTACCCACCGAGCCACAGATGAAGGGGGGGAGAGGGGGAAGGGAGAAAGGAGGAGAGGAGAGAGGGAAGGGAGAAAGGAGGAGAGGAGAGAGGGAAGGGAGAAAGGAGGAGAGGAGAGAGGGAAGGGAGAAAGGAGGAGAGGAGAGAGGGAAGGGAGAGAGGAGAGAGGAATGGAGAGGGGGTGGGGGAGAGAGGGAGGGAGAGAGGGTGGGGAAGATGGAAGGGAGAGAGGGTGGGAGAGAGGATGGGGAGAGGGAGGGATGAGCGGAAGGGTGAGGGAGGGGGAGAGAATATAGTTTACAGGGATGCCGTAAGAAAGCAACATCTCTGCGGTTGATGTCGTCCCCACTGCCCAAGCCTCCTGGAGAGGCAGTAAATGTGTCAACAGCCTCCAGACAGTGAGATAAATGAATGGCACAGCCCACTGCTCTATAATAACCAACCCCTGCGATAAGAGGCTAGCAAACCCCAGACCCCTGTGCAGCCACCAAGCTGAAATGTTGAGTATGTAAGGAGAAGTGACACTGCTCTCGCCAGTCACGTCAGCCCGCCAACCTGTATAAGGTCGGATGGCTCTCCAGGGTCTGCAGAAGACTCTCCAGCCTGCACAAGGTTTCTCTCTCCAGCAGTTGGAAGAAGGCTCCTCGACCACCACCAGAAGCTCCAATGCCAATGCCCCAGCCCGCAGAGAAAACCCCGGTGAAGCTCCAAGTATAACGATGTCCCTACTAGAGTTGTTCCCATACCAAGTTTTCCAATACCAATATTACTAATGCCCTTCGCACCGAATTTAAAAGAAAGTAATACTGAAAATAATACATTTAAAAAAATTTATCCTAAACTCATTTAAATAAAGAAAATAACACTTCAGAATACAGTATATCATTTATTGTAATCTGACATGTAAGCTAACCTAAAACTTTCAACCACTCTGAAAATGAAAATAATATGACACCAAATGCAAGTCAAATTATGAAAGTCCTGCGCACTCTTACATCGAGAGCACATAGAGAAGTTATCAATTGTGCAGTGTATTCACGGCTATGGGAGGACGGGTGGCAGCAAGAGGATTACTGCTCTACGCCGCTACTTGCTGCAGAGTGCCAACACCTTGCGTACGTAGCAAATGTCTGTCTTTTAAAGTAATTAATTATATTTTACTGCAAAGAAAACTTGTAATTTTGAGAAAGAAATGAATAAATATGGTGATTATAATTGATTTCTTCACTGTCTTTAATAATTAATTAATCAAAAGCATGTCCTCTGATTTTACATATCATGCGTTACACTGCACTCAGCTCGCTGCTTACCTACTCGTTAAGATGAAAAAATGTGTCCAATAGGTCCTTACATTTTAAGAGTTTATTCAAAGACGTGTGTCTATTGAAATAGATTAATATAAATTCTCAGATTTCCCCACAAGAAGTTACTGAAAATTAACTTTACACTTATAAATACAAGTAGCTTGATGTTCAAACAATTTTTGGTGACAAGTTGTACAGTATATGCTTTTCGGCAGATGCTGTTCTTTGAAGTAAATTACTACATTTTAAAGTCATGTTAATTGTACGCCAGATACAATGAAACACCAAACTTATGGGGAAAAAAAATCTTTTGTCACAAAAGAAAACATTTCCAAATAATAACTCCTCATTAAAATGTTCTGCGTAATATTTTCAAGCGAAACCATTTGCTTTGAAATACACGAGATGATAGGCGCAACTATTCTGAGCAATGCCAAAACTTGATAAAATTTCTAGGGATGGACCGATGCAGATGCCGATTAACTGGCCGATACCACGACCATTGACATCGGGAAATTATTTGCAGATTATTATTCACCAATTAGTAACACTAATTTATTTAACACAATGTTAAATACACCAGTATGCTACATAGCATAAAGTATTAATTTACCACATTCATCAATCATATATCCTATCCGAAATCCAGAACATATTCAGAACAATTGTTTTCCGACGATTTGCTCCCTTTGTTTGCATTTTACCATATTTCGTGTTGGTACATTCGCCAAAGATTGTGTGCATCATTCGTTTTTGGACACTATGTGAATGCAAAACAATGCAACTTACGGTCCCAGAAAAATTGTAAAGCACGAAAAACAATTAAACTAGCCATTTTTACAGTTTTACGCGAAATTTCACTATTTGTTTTCAAAACATGACGTTTTAGCAAAAAAATATATATATCTTCTCGTTTGTTTACATAACATTCGAGACATTGCCTCACTATCGAATGTTGTTGAAATTGATACTAATCTTAATCAACAGTGCACGACAGGGCAGTAAACTCGACAGATAAGTGTTTGTACAACATATACAGATATTTGGATTGATTGTGAACTGTAAGAGAGCAGCACAAGCAATTTGTACTATTTTCTCGCAAGAACAAAATATATCTCGTGTAGTCTTCGGGCGTTGCATTCCCAACTGAAATTTATTGTGTGTATTGTTTTGATTTGGGCTGACTTAAGATTCTCAAATGTCAGTAATGATTTTTGAAATTAAATCATGTGTTGCCTAAAGCCCACAAAATGCAGAAGATTTTGTCAATGAAAAACCATGAAAGGGAGTACAAAAGTGATGGATTTTACATTTTTCATAGAAAACATGAAACAATGATGTTTTGCAATGTGCGCTTGGACTGGATGAAAAAAAAAACACGTGTCCAATGAAACACACAAACAAAATAAAGATCGTCAATCTAAATTGTCCATGAAACAAGTTTCTATTGGTGAATCGCTTCAAAACGTAACCTGTCTGCAGGAAAACAAAAAAATCCATGTGTGATTTTGTGCAAATGATGGTAGCATCCAGCATTCCCCTGGAAAAAGCAGACAATCACAGCATGAGAAACTGGCTAGAAAAATATGTTCAAGCTGAGTTTAGCATAAAATTCCATGCACGTTTTCTGCGGCTGTAAATATTTTGCTTTTAAGTGTAGTAGCCCTTGTGAATATACAAGCTGCATTGAACCTAATCTCAAATTGCAGAAACGAACCTAGCAGCTTTTAATTTTTTCTTTGTTATCTGTTTTCAACTACTTGTGTAACATGACTAGGGTTGAGTTATTATATGCAAGATGCATTTACATAATACAGCAAGGATATAATTATTTCCTAAGGTACATAGAAAAATTAACCATTGAGGGAGGGGTAGTAAGAGAGAATAAAATTATTTCAAATAATAAATGAGAATTGTGTGTATTATATTTCACAGATCTAAAATGACAGTCTTTAATGAACTCAGTTAGAAATTAATGCTGTATTGTCTGGTGACAATTTTCCTTGACTGTTGAAGTTACTTATTTGCCCAGTTATATTGTCTATCTTCTCATTTTATTATTCAAATTAGTGTTATATTTCATTTCCATACTGTAGACACCTAATACAAAGTGCTTAAAGTGTTCATAAAACTTAATAGTAAAATTTAAATAATAAAAAGAATTTCTAAATTCTGAGAATTGGTAATTAGGTTTGTGCTCATCAAAACTGGTATCGTATCGGTGTAATCAGCAGCATCGGCATTTGATAATCTGTATCTTTGGTATCGGCTCATCCCTAAAAATTTCTACTTTTGCCAGGCGCACATCTGCTCTGTGGCCGGCACGCTAGAAATCAGCTTCCGCTCTCTGCACTGTGTATGACGTGAGGGGATAAGGATAGTGCGCAGCTGAGAGAGACAGAAAGACGGGTGAGAGAGAGAGAATGCTAGGTCGTCACACTGTCAGACATGTAAGAGGAAGTAGCAAGCTAGTCTCGTACGCCACACCATGCCACAACGTTGATAGATGTGTTGGGAAGATAATACAGTTATAAATGGTAATGCGCTTCACGTATTTCACTTCCAGTTACTAGCTGTCTGCATAAACAACCAGCTTAAAAATGATAGTTGCTGGAAATTTTACGTGACGGGGTCCGAAATATACTTTGATCAGCTCAACATATGATGAACGATAAAAGGTTATGTTAACATTATTTAAATAGGAATTTTGCCAGAACAAAAAATTGTTGGTGGATGCAATTTATTTATTCTTTTTTTTATGCACTGCGTATACACACCAAAATACAGTAATTTTTGTGTCGAAAGAAAGTAATAACCTCATTTCATTGTCTACAACCGATACCAATTTCTCGGCCTGATAACATACCCGATTCAGATACACTGAAAAAAGGCAAAATATCTGCAGATACCGATACTTAGTATCAGTATCGGAACAACTCTGGTCCCTACCTCTGCACCCCCCTCCCAGAGTAAATCCATTGCACTCCATGGTAGCAGGCCATATACGTCGTCCCTTTTGGACAAACCACCCCTCATTACTCGCTGTCAATTGCGATTAAGAATTCTGGGGTTATTTTGGTTTTGCTATTTCTTAACGCAGGTTTGCCTTCACCTGCAATAACGTGATGTAAAAATAAATTTTAATATTTCATTAGAATTTATTATACAGAACCAAGCATCCCCTTGTCTTCATATAGTGGCAATAAATATGCTGTAGTAAACTTAACTTTTTGTGAGGTAGTCATTTCACTTCCCTCTCATATCTTTTGCTTGAGCAAGTGTAAATTAATTACTTGTAATTGGTGGCTCATTAGCAGACTATCGACCTCTAAAGATCAGACACGAGTGGACCGAATCTCTTGGGATTCCTGGAGCCTGGGAGGGAAACTTTCATGATCAAACTCACCCTGGGATTTGATTCCCCTCCATCTTCTCCCTACCCTTCCACCAGCCGGTGCCCTGCTAGATCCCCCAACACGGGCAGATCACTGACCCGCCAGGTACAATACCATTCAGGACTCATTACACTGCAGAAGGGCATCAAAGTCACATCCTGGAGGGAATCAGCACTTACACCTGTCTTACTTAGCTCTCCTTCCTGTTTAGAACCAGAAGAAGCAAAGGCGAGAGTGTGTCAGTACCTATGCAATGTATTCTTCCACACATAAGAAAATCTTCTTCCCTGGAAAAACATACAAGTCTTACTTGTATACAGTGATTTACAGCAAAGTCACACATATTTCTCTAGTCATAGTTTAAATTGTCTGTCCATTTGGCCAACCAACCCAAATGTCCAAAAAAATTATTGCATAGTCATACCAAGTGAAAAGATGCAAACTTCTGTAGTTATGTATTTAAAATGCAACTCTCAAAGTATGCACACAACACAGCTCAGACCTGTTGGACAGAAACAATTATTTACCGTATTAACCTGTATACCATACCCCATGCAGGACTCCCTCCACATTTTGAATATCCTACCAGAAAAAAATGTTTTACATATTCAGTTCTAAATACTTGATGCTGTGTTACATAAGCTATGCATATATTGCAAGACTAAATGTGGCATGACCTATACTGTATTTGCTCAAAATAAATGTCTCCAAATATAAAAAGATAAACAACCTACTTATCAGAAATAGGGTGAAAAATTATTTTTGTGATTTTGGCTGCTTTGCCACCCAGAAACAAGCGTTGCTGCCTGTTACTCAATGGGTACAGTCTGAGCACAACACAAGTTGGCAAAATATTTAAGGACACTGTCTGGGACATGTTGCTGGTTTAGTATGACGCGTGACGTCTTCCTACATATAATTTAATTGATTTCGACTCATCATTACAACTGAACTGGGAGCTCATGCAAGGGAATTTGATTTACCACCACCAACAAGACGTCAGACAAAGGATGGATGTTCCACACCAGATATAATTATTTGCCGGCCGAGCCACAGAAGCCATGCATCGAGGTTCATCGAATACAGCAGCATACCGCCAGATGCCACTACTAGTACGAGCACAGACATGAGCCCGGATCCAGCCCAGTCACTGATGTCACTCACGCCGAGGATCTACATACCCCTCTCTCCATCACTACCCCTATGCCAAGCGAGCAAGGGTAATGCCGCCAAGGAGAACAGAGGGCTACACCAAGGCTCGTAAAAAGTCTTCAAGCAATTGATGTCTGTCCTGTTCCTTCACTGCACTACCTGGTACTTTGGGAAAAACCAGTTCCTACCTTGGTCTTCATTGCGCACTAGTGGTGCCAAAGACTTAACCATTCCTCGACTCTCCACCACCACCTCCGGCGGGCCGAAGACCCTACCATGCTCCGCTCTTCACTGAAAACAGTCGCCATAACACTGAGACACATACCTGTTTCTTCAGAACAACAGTCTTTGAGCTAGGGAAAGTTTGAGTTATATTTTGATAGTCACTTGACTGTATCCTGTTAGTCTAGAAGCAGGTAGCCTTCACCTGTCTTAACTGTAGGGTGTTCTACTTCCGCTAAGCTCACGTGGATAGGAGGTAGTACATTTACCATCGCTGTTTATTAAAACCAAAAGAAATAAATACATGTTTAACTCCCGTAAGAATATCACTTCCGTAGTCCTAATACCTCTCCTCATAAACATCAGGCCCGTAAGAGGGACAGCAGGATTTTATACTAATACTACCTTGGAAGGCCACCTATTCACTGCACTCGTGTAGTGAAGGGTAGAGCCACGACACTAGGATACCGCTCCCTTAAGGATTGGACTGCTAGTCAGGTGTACTTCTCTCATCACTCACTAGTGGTGCCAAGAGGAGTATCTCGAAGTGCTCGGGAGGATCAGTTTTCTGGGACTCTCATTACACCAAAGTTGGAAGGCCACCAGTTTTTGTGCACCTGGTGAAGTGAATGGTGGAGCCATGACACTAGGTACGTGCTCATATTAGGGTCGGCGTGTCAGCCCGGAGGTTGCTCTTCTCATCGCCAACTAGTGGTGCAGAGAGGAGTACTTCTCCAGGTCTGGGGAGACCAACTCTAACGGGACTACACCCCGTATTGAGATTGTCACCAGGGCTATGCAGCTCGACTAACCCCGCACCCCAGGTACTGGAGTTTGAGAGTGAGGTATGGCACCAGCAGGCGGTCGCAGTATCCACACTGCTTCTCATCCTACATGTCAAC
This sequence comes from Dryococelus australis, assembly GCA_029891345.1. Classification (NCBI taxonomy): domain Eukaryota; kingdom Metazoa; phylum Arthropoda; class Insecta; order Phasmatodea; family Phasmatidae; genus Dryococelus; species Dryococelus australis. The sequence goes on along the minus strand of CM057003.1, from coordinate 18,400,079 downwards.
TGCCCTACTTCGGCGAGGCCCGATTGAAGCATTGTGTGTCTTCATGCCATTTAATCATAGTGGTGGTATTTGTAAGAGGGTGAAACTGGCAACGGCTGCCTGTAAGTATCCACTCGGGCTTAACCCCTCCCTGACTGGTTTGAGCTTCTCAGTCCGCAGTACTCTGCACACTCACCATTCCAGCTGAACCTACCTACGAAACCACCATGTTTGAGCAGTCTACTAAGATCGCTGAGGGACTTCATCCAGTAGTTAAGGCCTACCTCAGTGGTCAAGACTTTTCTCTTTGGGTTTTGCCAACCTGTGGTTTTGGGGAACGCCACGCAAACTGCTTACCATACCAACAGTCGAATCCCTCACGACAAGGCCAACCAGTTACCCAGCTCAGGGGCAGCCCCTAGCGTGCAACCTGTCGAGTCTCAAGTCAGCACAGTCGCAACTGCCGGTCGTACGTCCCCCAGGTTTAACTGAATGAGTGGTCTCGCCAAAATGAGTAGTAGTGTTTGTAGAGCCCGACTTTGTCCCATGCCGACAACCAACCTGTCCAGTGCTATACATACTCAAAATTACGACTGTATTTCTTTTCCTACGTGCTGTGACTTGCCTGACCTGAAAAATTAGTTTTGAGAATGATCACTTAACATTTAAGTTGAAATGCAAGACCAATGCGGATTTTGACAAAGGTAAGCATAGAGAGGCTGGATGAGTTTTATGATCTATATTATTCTATTATGGCAGTTTTAGATACTGTGTCCTGTAATTCCCAGTCAGGCCATGCCCCCAAAGGGCCTACATCTTCATTGTGAGTAATGCTACTGTCAATTAAAACTTCATTTCACAGGACATCTAGCAGCTTGAATCAATTTCTCAAATTTATTTGAGATCTTGGTAGTAAATAACCAGGGCCTTTCCAATGTGGAACAATTCACGTACTTAAAGCTGACCTTGGAAGGTGAGCCTTTAAAACTAGTATAGTCACTGCCTTTGACAGGTGACAATTTTGAGGTTGCATGGATTTTATTGGTGAAGCGATATGATAAGCGACTGATTATGTCTAACCACATAGATGCCATTTGAGAGTTCCTGTTGCTGACTTTAACTCTACAGCATCCATACGTTACCTTCTATCCACAGCGAATGAAAACACGGCAGCACTGAAGGCCTTGAAACTTCCACAGTGGATCAATGGGTTATATTATTACTTCATCTCCTTGAGAAATGTGTTAGTGTGAACCTTTGAAAAATGTGGGAGTTAATGGTACAGAACTTGGAAATTCCTATGCTGCAAAACTTCCTGACATTTCTCGAGAGGCAATGCAAGTCTGGTAAAGCAGTTGAGGGAGGAGCCTGATCAGCCCCACTTCAAGTTGGGTCAAAGTAAATCTACCCTTAGTCGGAAGGTTCAAGGTCAGTAGCATACCTTAACAGGTGCATATCTTGTTACTCCGTCCTCAGTGTGTTGTGTGTGTAAAGGTAAGAATCCTAATTATCATTGCAGTATGTTTGCTTAGAAATGTTACAAGGGAAGGTTTGAGTGTGTTACGGAGCACGAACTTTGCATCAATTGTTTACTACCCCTCCACATGGTGAGAAACTGTCCATCGCCCACTTCTTGTAACCATTGCTCATCTCACAATCATTCACTTTTGCATTTCACCAGTGTCGATATAGACAGTTCTGATCGACAACCACATGAACCTACTGTCTCCGTAGAAATGCCTGAAAATATAGTGGGAAAGAAAAAAGAACTGTTCTTTCATCATTTTCTGAAAGGCTAGCTGTACTACAGTAACGTTGTCCACCACCCTAGCTGAGGTTTAAGTTTAAGAGAAACTGGATACCTTTCAGCAAGATCGAGGTTTGTTAGACTCAGGTATCCAAGCTAGTCATATTTCAGAAGATGCCCTTTCAAATATAGGGCTGTCCCAAAACAACCGTGCCACTTCAGGGCCTTTTTCAAGTGCCACTGAGTGTAGCACGTGGAGTTGTGTCGTGAGCAGAAACCTTGTGGGAAGGAAGGGCCTTGCTTCTCTGTAGACATACTAGTCCTTTCACGTCTAACATGACACATTCCTTCGACACCCTTGCAACCAGAAGCCTGGAAGCATCTTTCGCATCTGAAGTTGGCAGACCCCAACAGTACCAACTCAAGTTGTGTCAACATGCTTGTTGGTGCAGAACTGTTTCCACTCATCATAACAGGAACAAAACTTGAAGCCCCCCTTAATTTGCTCTACGAACATTGCGTCAATTGACTGAATAGAGAGGGAAGACTTTCCATTGCTGCCAGAGACCTATGTGGATGATATTGTTACAGGTAACAGTGGACTTCAATCTGATCAAAAATGACAGTTGCTTCATAGATTTGGCTGGAAACCAAGTTTATAACATAAAACGGAACATTAAAATAATGATGTTAAGACAATAGCTGGTCACACAATTATTACTACATAACAAATATTTTTTTGTGGGATCCCAAGTTGATACCTAAATTAATGTTTCAGAAATAATACATACTGCAAATGGCAAGTAGATGATTAAACCTGACTGAAAGAGGCAGAAAAAAAGGGGAACTCTATATTGACAAACTGTTAAAAATACACACACTTTATTAGCCAATTTTGAATCCAGTGATTATAAGACACGAAGATATCTTTTGCCACTAATTTAAAACTACCAAAATAATTTTGTTTTCATAACAGTTAAAAAGTGCGTAGTTAATTGTGAAAAATAGTAGAACACATACCCTCTTCACAAAATTGGCTGTATTTTCACTTGCCATAAGGCCTTCAAATAACTTGTTTTGAATCTAAAAATATAGTAACAATTTGGGTGTGATATTACACAAGGGAGCCAATATATGCATACGGTATAAAAGATGAAAATGTAATTCATTGATGAGTTGCGAGACAAAAAAGCAGTACATTCAGTCATGCTATACAGGTTGCTTAACATCTTGTTTAAGTACTTATGATTTAATCAGCACTTATGACATACAAAAAATCTTACAAAACAACACAAGTATAGTACAGTAAAAATTAACTACTGAGCCTGGTTAACAAATGTCATATTAAACATTTTCTGCCTGTAAACATTTAGTAAATTTTTCCTTGAATTGCAAACACACTGGTGACCCTGCACTGTTCAGAATTTGTTGTATTAATTAATATGCCTAAGCCTTTCCTAATCCACAAGAAATATTGCAAGGATTTATTACTATACAGAGAATATTAAACATTTAACAAAATTACAATACATACCTTACAGAACTTGCGAATGTCACCATAAACAAAAATCCCATCACTTGTTCCCATTTGTCAGACAACAATACCACATATTCAATAGCAAGAATGTACAGCAAAAACAGTCAGGCATATCAGCATTGTCAGGCACATAGATTGGTCGGCAATGAATCCAAAGATCACAGACCCTCATAAATAGGCACAGAGCCACACTGATAAGCTTATCACATTCAGTGTTGAAAATTGACAAGCTACCCTGCTACTAATCCTCTTAAAAATGTTAACCCAATTTTTTTTGGGGTGGCCAAGAAAACTGTTAATTGGTTAGGCACAATTTATAACATGAATGCAACAACATTATTTATGACACTGCCTTCAAGATTTGCAACAACAATGCTCAAGTCATGGTTGTATCACATCACACAAAATTAAAAAATTCACACCATGTCAAATATATTATAATCTAAGTCACCTGCACAAAAGTTGCCTACATCACCACTTTCTGCTGGTGAGGTTTTAATCAATCTGTAGTCAGACTATAGAAAGCAGTGAGTAAAAGAAACTATGTGCAATTACATAGCACAGTTGTGAGTCCAGGTTAAGTGTTGGCATAAGTTTAACTAGGGAACATATAGGAGACTCCAAAACAGTAAAAGCTTGTACCTTCCTTTAGCTACTATACATATCTATCATAAGAAAATGGAGCGGAAAAGGCACAGCTGCACCTTTACGTCTGCACAAATAAATTATTCAAATTTAATTGTTGGTGCACATAATCGTCCCAACGTTATTTCCTTAGCATTAATTAAAACAGCAACGTAAATTTTTGTCATTAGTTCTTGTACTGCTCTAACAGTCAACACACTAACCTAAATTCACTTTTATGTGTTCATTGTTCATTCATGAGTTAACTTAAATTGTACCTAAAAATTGCAGTAATTTTCATATGTATTTTTTAAATATTTTCTTGTGTTTACTGTTTTTTTTTCTCTGCTCACATGCATGAAAAAACTTTCTGTGTTTCATTGGCAAGACCTCCTTAATATTTGCTAATTAAAATCTAGTAAAAACATTTTGCGAGGACTACCTACCTAAATATGTTAATACATAATATGTCAATGCTGGTATTGCCTACAACAGAATGAGTACATGAATACTACTTTATACTGTATATTCCTCACAAAATATGTCACAGTAATCTACTACAAACAGTGGACTAACATGTAATTAAATTTATTTGAAGAACATCTAACATAGAAATGATTATTACTGAGATATGATATCTAAGTATGGCTTAAGTATAAAGTTACTGCATACCAATGTATGCTAATGACATGCAACAAAGAAACCTTTTGATAACAATACATGTAAAAAAAATTGTTTTTAAACAAAAATAAACACATTTAACAAAAGTGTTATGTACACAACAAAAGTAAACAGGCTAGATAAACTTTTCATGCCAATGAATATAAACATGTAATACATGGGTAGTTCTATCACTTTGATACAAATACTATTTTATAAAAGAATTATAATATATGAGAATACAATGATGTGAAATACACACTGCCCATACAAAATGCGAAGTTAGATGACATGTGACAACAAAAATTAAAACCAACTACAATAATTAAATTTTCTCAAAAGCAATTGCATTATTTCTAACAGATTTTTAATGTTTACACACTGCTGATTGCTAAGGAAAAATACTATCAACCATGTATATGAATCTGCATTCTAAGTTGGTGACATCTAATATCATAAGGTTTAGGCTTTGTGTTCCTTGAATATTTTTTGCAGGTAGATGAACACTTTAAATGAGGATAACTGAATACAGCCAACAACAAAAATGTCTAAATGAGAGTAATTGGCTTCTTACAGCTGTTGTTCTTGTAGCCAACTATACTTGCAACACTCTTAAACTACTTTACCTCATCTTACACTGCATAAAAGATATAGCGCTCAATCCTACTTTACATTTCCATGAAGTGAATTAATTACTGCAAGAAGCCAGTTGGAAGACCATGCAAACTTAGGCTTATCTCCTCAATAACCGAGCTCATTAAGAACTACGAAAGCTGCATGAGCAGTGTCCCTTGATGATAGTGGGTGTCCTAGCTCGCCTTCTCGTGGTGACTCTGGAACAAGGACCAGCCAGTCATTCAGTCAGTCAGTCTGTCAGTCAGCTACCACTAGAGTGGTCGTAACAACAACAGTAGTAGAGAGGCACCCACCTTCTCCGCAATCCTCATCAGTGTCTCAGCCATGGACTTGCCCGTCTCCTGGACCATACTCCACAAGAAGCCAGACTTGTTCTGCAGTAGGACGTGCGGTCGGTCAAACTCCTGCAAGCGACAACATCAAAGTCACTACCACTCCTGGTGGTCACACAACATAACACTGCTGACCAAACTCACTTGTCATCTCATCGTTCACCTTGTTAGAACAACCGTTGGAGGATTAGGCAGAGGTCCTTTCCTCCCTGGGTGATGGTGAAGCCGTTGTCGCCATTTGAACAAGGTTTTTCCTGGTGCTTAGGTTGTTGGCTTTGGCCACTTCAATAATTGCGCCTTGGGTGGCACACTTGCGAGTAATGGGTGAGAGGGTACCCTAGTGGGGATATAAGCTGGTATGATAAGGGGTCTGACTACCATGGTAATATTGGCTGGCTGGATGAAGGTAGGCATCTCCTTCGGCGGTGTAGGTGGCAGCGGAGATACAGTCAACTCTTGATGTATCGTTATCGCATGTATCAATAAACTGAATCTATCAACAATATTTTGTGGTCCCAGCAAAATCCCTATGTAAATAATGTTAACACAAGCCGCTTGTATCGTTTATCACGTGGAGAATCGATCAAAGTATATTCTGGGTCCCTTCACATAATATTTCCCGCAACTATAGTTTATGAGCTGGTTGTTTATGCAAATGTCTAGTAACTAGATGTGAAATACGTCATGCGCACCACCATTTATAACTGCTCTATGGTGCGCTGTCTTATGTCTTGTCTTCCCAACAAATCTGTCGATATCGTGGCCATGCGGCGTGGTGTGAGTCTGGCTTGCTACTTCCCCTGACGAGAGGGGAAGTAGTTACCCATAGCAACCAGCGTGGCGACCTAACGTAATTTCTCTCACCCTTCTTTGCGTCTCTCTCAGCCAAACATCTTCCTTCCGCCGAGAGGGGAAGTTGTTGTCGAGCAAAAGATAAAGCACGTCCTCTCTCGGCCACACCCTCTTCACTTGCCTTCCACACGCCGCCAGCAGAGCAAATAAACTGCGCCTAGCGAATATAATTTTAACATGATTATGCGTCACTCAAAATAGCTGCACCTATCATCACTTGTATTTCAAAGCAAACAAGTTTCAGATGAAAATGTTACGCAAAACATTTTAACGAGGAATTAATATTTGAAAAAATGTTTTTTTTTTTTTTTGTGATTAAAGGTGGTTTTTTCCCATAAGGTTGGAGTTTTATTGTATCTAGGGTAAAATTAACATGATTTTAAAACTTAATATTTATTTAACTCAAGGGGCAGCATTGTCACAAAAAAAACTATATGCCCAGCAGCATATACTTGAACTCCCCTGGTCACCAAAAATTGTTTGAACATTGAGCGACTTGAGTATTATAAGTGTAAAATTCATTTTCAATAACTTCTGCAAGGAAATCGGAGGATTTATATTAATATATTTCAATAGACATGCATCTTTTGAATAAACTGATAAAATGGAAGCAACTATTCAATGCCTTTTGCATCCAATAATGGGTAGGTAAGCATTGAGTGGAGTGCAGTATAACTCATGACAGGGAAAATTAGAGGACGTGGTTTTGAATGATTAATTATTAGAGATTGAAGAAATCAATTATAAGAGTCTCATTTATTTATTTGTCTTAAAATTACAAGTTTTCTTTGCAGTAAAATACAATTAATTATTTCAAAAGATGGACATTTGCCATGCATGAAAGTTGTCTGCAAAACGTAGCAGCATGGAGTGGTAATCCTCCGCTGCCACCCCTCCATCCGCCACCATGAACACACTGCCCGATTGATAACTTCTCTGCGCTCTCTCAGCCAATAGAGCCCACACCGGACATTCAAAATTTGACTTTCATTCAGTGTCATATTACCGGTATTTTCATTTTTAGAGGGTTTGAAAGTTTTAAGTCAGCTTGCATTTGGTGCTGGATTACAATAAATTATATACTGTATTTTGAGACATTTTCTTAATTTAAAAAAGTTTAGGTGAAATGATTTTTAATGTATTATTTAAAATAATATTTATTTCTAAAATTCTGAATTTTATTGTGTTTATTAGCTAAACTGTATTCACAGATAATGTACAGCTCGTACTATACTCAACATAAAGTTTTATAAGCTTAGAAGTTGTATATTATTGATGCACATGTCAGAACCCTCATCAACTAAAACCCCGCACGTATGGACATTTTTTGACAGGCCACTGAATAACGATAGATCGAGAGTCGACTGTACTACACAAGGCAAGTGCCAGAGGAGACTCGAGGTAAAGCTTAATGTGCTGGTCAAAAATACTTTCCGACGTGCAGCTTCCTATTTCTTCCAGGAGTATACCTAGTTGTCAACCGGGCCACTTTCCCTCAATACCCCAGCCTGAGCCAGCTCTTGCTTGGCAGCTTTGCCCCTCCGAAAACCTATAGTGATGCATAAGGTGGTGAAGGGGGAGGGGGGGGGGGGGGTTAACCAGTTAGGTTGATAGCGAGTGACTAGAAAGGGGTAGATACAGCCTGATGGAGTAAAGGAAGTTGAGGTTGGGTAGTATTGAAGGCCTGTACTACTGGTCTCCACAGTCCAGTAGATTGGAGCGCGGGATGTCACATTCTGACCCAAGTACCAAACTGGAGGTTACAGTGGGAAGGTTAAGGGCGTCCACTCCCATGGCTCCCTGGTGCACGAGATGACACAATCTGACCCATGTGTCTCAAAGAGCGAGGCTTCTGTTGGGGTTTGGTCTATAATTTCCAAGCAGGTGACCTGGTGCAAGAGACATCGCGGTCTGACCCAGGCACTCACTGGAAGGTCTATAGTCCAAGGGACACTACTCTAGTGAGGCCTTAGAAGGCCAGCTTCCTAAGCTGCACTTTGAGACAGCTATCAATAGAAGAGAAAAGTAGCAAGGTTTTGGCTCGTTTATAACCTTCAAGAGTCTTACTAGGACAGGTAATGAACCAAAATTTAATAGGACATGGTGTAGGAATACGGAGTCCGGAAGAGAGAACAAAGTCAGATTAATGCCCCATTTATTGATTGTCCAGTAAAACACACCCTGGCTGAGGCCTGAAGGGCCGGTCCTAAGTTGCCAACTGGTATCTCACCTAGTCTTGAAAGACATGGCAGGGCGAGTGAAGGAGGATGATGAAGAGAAGGGGGGGTGAGAGTGAATCCAAGTCAGCTGTACTCGTACTTGTGAGAAAGCTGTAGGCAAGTTACACGGTAGCTGGAAGCACGGCGGCTTTAGTATACTGGCGGGCAGCGTAACGTTGTCATGAAGAGTAGAACTCATGACTGGACTGCGAAAGGCAGTGGTGAAAGTCTGTGGTTGCTCGGGGCAGTGTGACATTCTGCAAAGGTACGACGTGATGTCTAGTGGCTCTTGGGCAGAGTAACGGCATGCTACTGAACTGACGTGAGACAGCCTCAAACTGAGGACTGCGAGTCCTATTTATACTCTGTGCACAGGGCCAGCTTGGGGATCTCAGTGTGTGGAGAGAGAGAGAGACACAAAGGAGAGAAGACAGTTACTGAGAGTGATGGCTACTTCTCCTTATGCACCAGGCACTGGAGGGGTAGAGCGGCAACGGGGATGTGAGCCAGGTTACAGCGCTGGCAACAGCGGATAAGCCATTCCTGGCTTGGAATGTGCCCTGTGGTGTGTGCAGCATGACTGCACTTCTTAGGAGGGGACCGCAACTGTGGCAAGACTAGATGAGAGAATGACATCGCTCGTGGCGCATCGTACTGTAGTAGCATCACCAAAGTTAACTCACCACAGCATTACCAGCATCCATGATCAGTATTCTGTCATTATCCATGACTGTAGGTAGGCGATGGGCAATCGTCAGCACAGTACAATCAGCGAACTTCTGCCGAACTGTCTCCTGAATCAGTGCATCTGTTCTGCACAAGCAATGTAAAAAAAATGTTAAGCAGCTTAATTCAACTTATTGCTACTACTTAATTATGAAAAAAGGTTTGGCTATTTCAGTATCTTTTTAAATAAGTTCAACCAATTGCTCCAAAATTGTCACTTATAGTAACTAGAAATTAAAACATTTTGAGAAATGTGTCAAGCTGTCTGAAATTACGTAAGTGAAATAATACATTTTATTAGTAGTTAGAATACATGAAAAAAACATACCATTTGTATTAAAATATATTCCATCAACATTAACATTTGACAAGCTGCAAGAATATTATATCTCCAGCACTGCCCTTTCAACATTTCAAAAATTTTAATTCACAACATGCATGCATGCATGGCCTGACATCACAATCTGTTTAAATTTGATGCATCATGCTTACTGGTCCAAAAGAAAACGACTTCAGTTCATCTGAGAGTATTTTCTCATTTGTGAGTACTGACGCGTGACAGTTGCTGGTTCTTCCTTCGGTTAGACACTGGAGAGGATCTTCAGTCCTGCGAGAAGAGCGATGAAGCATAGGAAAGGTTTGAGCCTCTGCACCAAGAGTTGGGGCAATGAGAGCTCAGGAGAGGTGATCGAGAACTGAAGCAGGACTGAAGATTTGGAGGTCGGGGTGCAGCTCCTTATATACTCCTCGGCCATCCCTTCTTCCACTGGCATATGGCATCTGGAGAGGGGGAACCGCAGGTGCTAGCCCAGTGCCTAGATCCTCTGAGCGTGCAGTGTCATGGAGTGTATCGGGATCTAGGCATCTCACATGTGGCGGCATCTAGCAGCACGCTGCTGTACTCGCCCCGGACCTCTTGCATGGTTTTAGTGGCTCATCGGGCGAAATAATAATTATTGGGACGTCTGTCCCAGTCAGGTAGGTAAGACAATCTTGCAGACAGTTGCAGCGGCGACGTGACTCATGGACAAGCTGTCAGCAATGCAGTTGCGCTGATGAGTAGTAGTCGTTTAGTAAAGTTGAGCAAGACGTTATCCGTCAGAATTTTCTCAAGTACACCGGACCGGGTCCCAACAAGTATAATTACTACCAGAGTGGCTACAGGATATTCCCTGGTTGTGAGAAATATTACAGACTTGTTAGAATTATTATTTTTGTTACCGCAGTCAGTAAGCAATGCTAAGCCACCCCCCTCAAGAAGACGTAAAGTTTAAGTGAACCAGCAGGCGAGTCCCCACTGCCACCCCCCCTCCCCCCAGTGAACAGGTAGTTGAAGAAAGCACCAAGGGATAGCACCCCCCATGCTGAAGCCAGCAATGGAGGCCGAGTAGACAATCCTTAGCTCCGCCCACTGACAAGTGACTGTCACACCCCCACTACAAACCCAGACAAGGTCTTGGCCGTCAGTATATGTACCTGTGCACTGGCTGGGAAACGCCAGTTGTTCGTAGGCTTTTCTTAGAGCCACATCAGCCCCGACAGCTCGCTACACCACCTCGTGTGCTGGAGCTCTCTGACGGCTCTTCGTTGCTTAGACAACCCAGAAACTGTTCAGCAGACGTTTGTAAAGACGTCAACCCTACCCAGCTGATTACCCTTGGCAACGGCTAACCCCAGTCCCTTCAGAAAGTGGGCCCACTAAGTCCCTTCAAGACACAGAACAGCATAGACAGGGAAATTACTCTGCTACCTTAGTCAAAACTGCCACCCTTCAGTTTACAACAAGGTCCACTTCACCTACATACTTATGTAGTCTATTTACTTCCGGTCAGCTCAAGGTAGTCAGAAGGTAGTACGGGCCCCCGCATTCTATTTCTCTCAAAATAAAATACGTTCCTCACCTGTTCTAACTTTTCACATTCCTTAGGTGACTTCGAGATTCCTAGTAGACAAACCCCCCAAACCCCCAACCAGAGTGAAGCAGGAGACAGGGATTTAAACTCACTATTTTACCAACTAGTGTAGGACTGTGGGCTCCCTTTTAGGGACTTGTACATCAGAGTACATACATGTTAGACGGCCAGCCATTCGATGCACCCAAGTGTACCAAACGGACGAACCCCAACCACTAGCCACACAATCCTGAGGAGAGACCACCAGGCCAGTTTGCACTATGTCCACTGCACCATGCTAGTTGCCAGAGGGAGAGTGATTGGTTCTGATTGGCCTGACCGACTTACGACCCATACTCGCAGTGACGATTGGAAAGACTCAGAGGAAACCAAATCCCCAACCACCGCACCGTTTGTGTTGCTGGTTGGGGCAAAGGTACGGCTCTGCATCGGACCAACCTCCATTGTGGCAGAACACTTTAGCACCCCCCACGCCTTACACCAAAAGATGTGGTAAAGATTTGCAGGAGAGGACGGCATCTACTACATACACTCAGTCTGATAAGGCACTCTGCCAGAATAACTCCCGGAGAACAAATTCAGGCTGCCCGTAAGTTGGTGGTGCTTCACCCTCTAGCTCTTTCTCCCAATCTGTTTGCGGCATCCCAGAAGACGCCGGGGAGCCACACCCAGTTGTTGCCGCAATACACAGAGGAGAAAAGGTGCCAGAGGGACTAGCCTGCCTGTGGTGCAGTATCCGTCGTTACCACAGCCTGGGCCAGGCGACCACCAGCAGCTCCAGCCGCAGCAGTATCTGGAGGCCAAACAGCTCCGCCAGCAGCCGCCCTCGTCCAACAGACCAACAACACTGCCCAGCCACCCCAGCATCGATGTGAGTAAACCAGCGAAGTCAGGTCACATCGCCTGGCAAATAGTCAAGCCGAACATATATTCTGTACCCAGCAGACAGGCGACTTGGCCTACACTTTATACTTGTTGCACCTCTGTGACCAAGTAAGCTGTTAATTAACAGCCTTGACGTGTTCTGCTTATACTACTAATAAACTTATGTTACGACTCATTGATCTTTACGTGAAGTACCACCTTACTTCAACCTACGTAAGAGTTGTCTACCTCAACCACCCATGTGTTTTTTGTGCACCCAACACTTTACACATAAGTTTTCGGTTATTGAGAATCTGCCAGGCGGCCAAGCACGTGGCCACAAGGTGACGCAACCAGCTGGCATGCCGCTTCCCCTTCCCTCGCTGAGTGCCAACAAGCTGTCAGCCACTTCGGGCACGGACAAGCGCTGCCAAAGATACACCAACCAAGGGAGGCTGACGAGGGGGTTCCAACATCCCATGCCAGCCTCAACGGCAGAAGGACGTCATGTGCCTTCCCCGCACTCTGCTGTGGCAGCCTAGACTTCACACTATATAAGGCAGTGAGCAGCAGGCCTCCAGCAATCATTCTTGCATCCTCCCTTGCGACAACCCGAGCATTGCTCAGTGCTGGGAACTCCAGAGATCTACCAAGTCTTAAGTATGCCCTCAGCAGCTACTTCCAACAACAACGACCAGTCATACAACGAACAGCGAACACGTTAACACTCGTTAATATCAGTTTGTCTCTTCTAGACCCCCGCTCTCTTTAGTACTGTTTAGTAGTAAAGTATTTTCCACATCTAGAATAATCTTTCCCTTTTTAACCTACAAACAGGTCACCTACACATGGCTAACATAGGTAACCTTCAGCACTCCACTGTTCAGTAGGAGACAGCACGAGTCACGTGTTTATTGATCTTTCAATAAATATAATTTTGTTCTCTATCCTTACACTTTCTCATTTACAAAGTATTTTGATATTTTGCCTGCTAGGAGCAATTCATGCCGTGCACTGCAGACAGAAACAAGAGTATTTCCTAAACCGAATTAACACACCCGTTAGACAGCCGCCTGTTTCTTCCCAACCACCCGAGCACTGGTAGTGCTGGAGGGGAGGAACAGAGGAGCCACAACCCCTAAGAATACCTTCATCCAAGGAGGGGCAGCAAGTCCAAGTTATTCCCTTGCTTCGGGCACTGATAGTGCAGGAGTGACCTCAGCTTCATCAGTATCACTGAGGTCATATGGGTAAGTCATTAGCTAACACCTCTCGCCAGCCACTGATAAACCTGTATAAAACCATGCTGTTGGTCTAGCGTACAAATCCTACATGATCGTGTCAAGCATACCTTAACAGGGCATGCGTCAGCCTTAAACCCTATGTGACTGGTCAGCACAATAAAAATCATATTCTACCGTAACGTAACTCAACCTGAGCTCGAGAGTGCCATGGGTCATATTGTTACTATCAATTACTGTTCTTGTTTCATTTCACCACAATGCATAACCTTGACGAATTACCTCTATAACTATTATTAATCGACTTCTACTCATCAGCGTAAAGAATTTGGGGCACTTGCAATGAAGTTTTATTTGCGCCACCACCAGCGAGACTATTCACCGGCCCAGCCATCAAAGCCATGCATTAAAATTCACAGAGTACTGCGGTGCATCGCCAGATACCACTACTTGTACCAGCACCAGAGCATGAGCCTAAAACCAGCACCTGCCACTGACGTCTCACTCATCAAAGATCTGTGGCACACTTCTCACACCTGCTACCTGCTATCCAAGATAAAACACCCTATGCCAGATGAAGAGGAGGCACCTTCCGGGCAGTATAAAGACCGGGACACTCCAGAGCTTGCAACAAGTCTTCAAGTATTTGACATCTGTCTCCTACCCTGGTCCATCATGCACTGGTGGTGTCGAAGGCCTAACCTCTGTCTTCAACTCTTCACTGCACCTCTCGAAGGGTAGAAAATTCCTCTCTTACACCAGCCTACAGAAGAACCTACGTCGTCAGCTTATGTCTTCTGTAACACCTCAACATATACCAGTCCCTTCTGGACAAGCAGAGTGAGATAGGAAAAGTTAAGTCAGTTAAACAGCTACTTTTCAATACTGCCTTTCCTTTAGCTTTGCACAGGTCGCCTCCACCTGCTTCACGTAGGGTGTTTTACCTTCCGCAAGCCCTAGGGAATAGGAGGTAGTACCTTCACACTCCTTGTTTATTTCAGTCAAAAGAAATAAACATTGATTATCTTACTTTCGAATACCACTTCCGTATCCTAGTACCCATCCCCCGTAGACATCAGACCTAAATGGGGACCACGCACCGCACTTGTGTGGTGAACAGTAGAGCCCCGACACTAGGATACCGCTTCCTTAGGGGTTGGACGGCCAGTCTGGGGTTTGCTCTTCTCATTGCACACTAGTGGTGCCGAGAAGGATAGCGCGCTCAGTCTGGGGAGACCAACCATACTGGGATCTCACCGTGTTGGAACCACTGTTGGCGTTACGCAGCTCGACTAAATCTAAACCCTGGAGAAGGAGTTTGAGAGTGACGGCATTGGTCAGCAACCCCGGCACCAACACGGTCTACATGCTTTCACGTCAAATGCCTCACTCTGACCAGGTCTGATCATAGGTATTAGTCCTAACATCATTTACCCATAATGGTGGTATTCAAAAGTGGGTGAAACGGGCAAGGGCTGCCTCTTAAATCTCCTTGGGGCTTAAATTCCTTCCTGACAGGTTTGAGCTACGTAGTCCATGAGAGCAAGCTGCAGTACTCCGTTGGCTCACCGCTCCAGCTCCACACACCGCCACACCAGCCATCTTCTAGCAGCCCACCAAGATAGCCGAAGGGCACCAGCCGGTAGTTCAAGTCTTTCTCTACGTCACTGACAGTATCAAGGACACCCCCCTCACTCAATGGGGCACATGCCCAGCACCTCGTCTGCCCACGTACCAAATACCATACTAGCCGATAACGACTGTACCACAGAAATGACTCTTAGTACATCTCATGACGTGTCAAAACCAATTCAGTCACAGGAATCACATTGCCCAGGTATACCAACACGAGCTAACCCGCACACCCGCAGAGTAATCCTAGCTGAACCTGACTTTGTTCCTAGTGGACAACCAACGAGACCAGTTTTGTACACGGGCCAAGCACCCGTCCCGCACAGAGAATTAGTCACACACCACAAGGACGCATCTAGCCGAGCATCCTACCAATATCATTTTGGGCCGGTGATGGAACTAACTGCTAGAGTCCATCTCATGTCAACCTCACCGTATTTATACGAAAAGACACAAAAATCCATTAAAATATAATAATAATTCATTCAAAACTGTTTGTAAGCGTTGGAAAGAATCAATAACTTTTCTACGTCTATATCATGGTGGAATCAAAATTATGGCTTTGTATATATACCAATAAGAAAATTTACAACACACGACAGTAATTTGTGTAAACATGTGTCTGTATCAAAATACTTCTGCATTATCTACATTTTCTGGAAAGTATCATGTGGTTTGATTTTTACTCACTGGGGATCAACATTAGCTGTGGCCTCATCCATGACAAGTATCTTGTTATTCCTGATGATGGCACGTGCCAGACACACCAGCTGCCGCTGTCCAACGCTGAAGTTGGAGCCTCCCTCCGACATCTTGTGGTTCAGGCCAGCCGGCAGCTCCTTTACCACTTCTTTTAACTCCACCTGCCACACAGCAAAGCAAAAATTACTGTCCAGTGTAAGAGTTGCAAATTCATTAGTAAGTATGCTACAACTATCTATCAAAAACTGGGATAACACACTTTTACCAAACATATTCCACCACAATCGTAAAATGTCTGTAGTATAAAAGCGTACTCAAATGGGTATCAACTTGTTCATCCGACTAAGAAACACATAGCTGGGAGCGCAAACAATTTATGCTGCATGTGCTTGGAATTGTAACATCATGCGAGAAAGTCTAAAACAATATGGTAAGGTGTTCAACACTTTAAATCTGTTGTAAATGTGAAATAAGTTTTACTGCCTTTGTTTAATAATGTCACAAACCCTAAACCACGGACCAAAATACACTTACACGTTTTAAATAAAATATACCAAGCCACAATGTAATAATGATTTTCCAACTATTTTTCCATTCGTTCAGCATAATACCATTCCAGCAGAGTGACAAAATTGTAATGGGACTCATTGTACTGATGAGTAGTAGGTGAAAATCTTACAATGTTGCCGAAGTCATTTGAAACTAGGGATGAGCGAAGATTAAGAAATTTGAATGGCTGTAAATAGTAAATTACAAATTATTTAGATTCGAACTTTGAATACCAAATGCGAAAATTATGTATACTTTACATTCCCATTTCAAGTGGTTATTTCCTTGACATTTAATGCCTACTAATTTGAAGACTATCATTAAAACCTTTATTCCATAGTTAATAGAGCTGGACTACTACTGATCATGATAACTAGTTTTAACAATTTTTGCCATTTCATGCAATTACAAATGTACGAACATTAGATGCAGCATACTTTAAGTTCAATATAAGCATAATATCATCATGTGAAAATTATATACTGCACTTAAATAAGCAAGTACGTATGTAGGAACAGTTTGTTGTGTGATCAGTGAAAATATATTTATTTCTGTTGTATATAACTGAAATTAAATGTTTAATGGTAGCTATTCGACTTCAAAACTATTAGCATGTTATTCGGAAATTTCACTATGTAATTTGAAAATATTTGAAAGTCAAAATCCACTATTCGCACATCTCTCTTTGAAAACACTGAAAACGTATGCAAACAACAAACTTCAGAAATTCCACAGTACTCCTCTTTGCAAACATTCCTAAATATGATTTCCTACGAATAATCTCATTCTCAACACATTCTGTATAATTTTAATTGGTAATATCTTCCTCGAATAGGAATGGTTCCCTCACACACAGGTAACATACTAAACCAAAACTATCAGAGGGATGATGCACAGTTTAAAAGATTCACATGCAAGAGCAGTGAAGGCACACAAAGGACATCCAACTCTCACCTCCTCCAATGCACTCCACAGTATGGAGTCAGAGTATTCATCAAACGGATCGAGATTCTTGCGTAGAGACCCAGAGAAAAGCACCGGCTCCTGGGGGATGATGGAGAGTTTACTTCGCAGGTCATGCAGCCCGATGGACCTGGCATCCACACCATCTATGATGATGGAGCCTTCGATGCGGGTCAGTCGGAAGAGAGCGGAGATAAGGGAAGACTTGCCAGCCCCTGTCCTTCCCACAATACCCACCTGGGAATACACACATATTTAAGAGAACTACAAAAAGACAATTTACTCTGTGTGGTAGGATGCAAGTTAATTTCTGCGTGTACATGGTGCATGCACACAAATGGTACGTATGTGTACGTGTGCCTGTGTAGTATTGCATGTGCATTCATGTGCATGTACACATATGCATTCACATGCATGCACATGTGTGTATGCATGCATATGCAGTATCTGCATCTCAAGTGCTTGCACTGCCTGCATGTCTCTGCATATGCACCTGTGTGTGCATTGCGAATGTGTCTGTGTTTGCACTGTGTATGTCTGTCTGTCTGCATTGCTTGTGTGTCTGTGTACATGCTTACGAATGACTACCTTTGTGGTATGCCATGAAAACCATTATTAAGTGGCGGCCTTAGGCTGTGAGCTGGACGCAGTGGTCAATGTGTCGCCAGTCACACAAGAATCGTGATGTGAAAGCTCAGCGCCTGCGGACTGGCACACGGCCCATGTAGAGCATAGGGCATGTAGCCTGCCTACTAGGCACGAAATCCAGTACTACTGTCACAGCCCAGCGGATGTTGTGGCACACTGCCAAGGTTTACCTGTTGGAACGGTGGCCCAGGGTGGCTGCTGATCTAGTTGCATTGATGGCTGGAGGCTGCTGCTGATGGCTCCAGGACGTGGTGCACCAGTGACGCTGGAGGTAGCCCTGGATGGGCAGCAGCTGGAGGTTACCGGTAGCCCCTGAACCAGGGGTTGGCAATTCCACACAGGATGTTCTCGCCCCAGCGGATGGCTGCTACCAGTGGATGTGACTGTCTTGACGGTTTTGACGAGACGAGGCAATAACGGTGTGGGCATAGTTGGGAGGTAAGGCCTCTAGATTGTGGGTGGCAAGAGCTCGTTCCCGTGGGGTTATGCTGCGAAGTGCAGTTATGGTGGGGTTATAACTATGCTTAGCTTTGGATTTAGTAGTCATTCTTTCTTTTCACCAAATACCCTTCCTCTGAGCATAGGGCATGAAGGAAAGGAACTACAACTATCCTCGACAAGGTGAAACAGGTGGCAAAGTCACGAGTGGTGTGTAAAGACAAGATCGAAGCCAGCAGGCAAGAGTAGTACCCTGTGCTCCTTCATCCGGCACTGTTAAGCGTGGTGGATACAGAGCTGCTCGTCAATGTGACTTGGGTGTGGTTTCCAAAAGGGATAAGTCGCCCAGAATCAAACTCTTACTCCCTCTGGCAAAGTTCAGCGCAGTGGATGGAGTACAGGCTGGTATGGCTGGCTATCCGTCTTAAGGTCGTCTTGCTAGTGGTGGAGGATCTACTGTGCTGTACCCTGGGGCATAGCAAGGGTGGCTGTCTCATGGGTGTGTGGTGCAAAATTTTTAGTCTCCTCCTGCTTCTCTTTGAAAGACTCATGGCTACATAGGCAAAAACAGTAACTCACTGAAATAATACTCAGCATGATGCGTGACGTACCCAGGAGTGGTCCTTTTTGTTTAGGTGGTAGACTGGGTGCTCCTATCTCCTGGAGGGTCTAGTCCTAACAGGGCACTTGTGCTCATCAGTTTTACAGAACTGGCCTGGTTGCTTGCCGGCAGGGCACAAAGTCAGGTTGAGCTAGTACTATCTTGTGTTTCAGGGGCACTGACAGGAATACCTAAGCATCAGTGTGTTGTAGATTTGTGTGCAACAATGGTTGGTGGGTGGGGCTAGTGTGGTAACTGCAGGCCTGGTTGGACATACAGGCTGAGGAGCTGGTTGAAGGATTGCAGGTACCAAGTGGGCGATGGCTGGCGTGGGCAGTTGATCAGGCTGGCTGAGAAGGCCTTCTACCCATCACGGGTACTCTGCCAGGCCGGGGTGTACAGGGTCGGCAAACAAATCCTTAGGTACCTCTGGTGTCACAGAAGCCTGCAGGTGTCTTAATGTCTTCTGGAATAAGGCATCGGGATGCATAAACACCCTCTCTGTCCGAGAGACGGAAGGCAGACTCCTTGTATAGCAATCTACGTGTAAGACCACGTGAGGGCCATTGACTGAGTGGGCACCCTATTCCAGTACCTGGCACGTATGTGCGGTACGCACTGGAAGTTGGGCAGCACTGTCTCGGGTCACACACGTGGGTGTTGCCCTGACTAAGTCTTCCCAACACAGGGGACGCCCGTCTTTCTTGGCATGGATCCGCAGTGGAAAGTTTGGCGAACACAGAGTAAACAAGCTGGTGCAAGGTCAGCATACCTGTGTTGGCACCCCCGTTCTATCTGTGTGTAGATAGAAAGAACAGCGTGCTAGGTGCTTGTGGGTAAAATGGTGTGTCTTGGCTCATATGAATACTTTTCCCGGGATCACCTGAGTTACTTTCCCGTGGAGAATCAACTTGGAGCAAAGTGCTAAGTCTACCGAAAATGCAGTATCCACGGATTGAGCTAGCACACGTTCATTTCCTTTCAACGGGAAATAGCACGTGATGAGTAATAACTCCCGCATTGGCACGAGTTATTGCCGGGAAGCTAAAGCTATGAAATTCCAGTACAGGCGTCCGGTTTAACTGACTGGAGTATATGAGGTGCGTAGTGTTGAATACTAAACCAATTCCCTCTCCTATTGTTACCTGTGTGTCCTGACCTAACTCAGATACAGATGCGTCATTAGGATATCTAAGCTAGGATAGTACGGGAATAGTCCTAAGAAAGACTGCAAGGATGGGTATACCTTGTTCTGGCACGTCCGTGCAGAATATGGAGGTAGGTTGGCAGGGTTCGTCACGAAAAGACACACCTGACTAACGTAGATGTTGAGTATTTCAGACTACTAATAGCGAAGGGGCTTAACTGGCAAACAGCTCTGAGCATCTAGTGCTAGAGACTGCAGCATAGAAGAGTTAGGGGTGCAGGATGGTCAGTGTCCGAGCAACCAGTGCTGGATGACTGAAGACTGGTCAGGAGTCAAAAACTGTACCTCCTTTCACACTCTTCTTTGGACCATTACCAGATGCTAATTGACCAGCGTCATGACTGCGAGGGGTGGTCGCTGAGCAGGGGGTAGTGAATGCAGGACCGAAAATGTGACGTCACCGGCTGGCTGGAGGATGGAAAGCAAAGACAAATTGAAATCTTACCAGTAACACTATCTAGCAGTGGGTAAAAGAACTCGTCCATATGTATAATTATAGTGGGCCGGTAAATAAAGCAATCTATACGGTAGATAAAACAATCCCAGGTTGGGATGAACGGTAATGTTACCTCAAACTCTCAAGCAAAGCTTAGTGTAGGATGGAGTTGAAGTCGTTGAATCACCATTGTTCAAAAAGCGAATACGTAACTATTCCAAGTAGAATATACATGGTCGCCCATACTACCTCCTAACTATTCCAGAGTTCAATGGAAGTTATCGTACATGAATCCAGGTGAAGAAGACCTGGTCTTGACCTAGAAAAGGCGATTCAGCTAGGTAGTTAATGGTTAACTGGCCCTAGCTAATTTAACCAGTTGTCCAGAAAGGACTTTTGAAGGCCACAACCAGAGGTTATAAATGTGAATAGTTACGGTTACCGACAGATAAGGTGAGCGTAAGGTGGCCTGAAGGGAACACTGTCAACGACTACCAGCGGGGTAGTGGTGGTACAATTGCTGTTACCAACAGGTTAGGCAAGGGGGTTCACAATGTCTCTGGGAACTATTGCAGAAGAGCTTCTGGTGGGTCGTGAGGACCTGGTGGCTTCTTCCAGCACAGTTCAGCATGATGGAAGGAACAAGACGAACTGCTCATAGAACGAGATGAGTTAGCTTTCTCCGGCACAGTTCAGAACGGTGGAGGAAGCAAGACAAACTGGTAGGTCGTGAGGACCTGAAGGCTCCTTCCAGCACTGCTGGCCAGCGTGCTGGAGGAGCCTAGACAAACTACAGATCTGTGGGCAGTGCACGGACTTACATACTCCTTGTCCGGGGACCCTCTATGGTGCAAGGAGCAGGAGCGGGGGCGTGATGAGCGCCGCCCCATGAGCATTCTCATCTGCTGCTGTGATTTTCTGCTGAGCCGCCACACGTCAGCATTTATAATTTATAACTGTGGTGCCATTCCTTGGCGCTCCGTAGAACTACATGACCTTGGGCGGCGTGCTCGACCGCTTGGCTGATAGTACAATCTCATTTCTGGAAGGTAGACGTGACATCTAATTTAAAAGGGTGGAGTGAACAGTACAAGTTGGATGGGCGTGTCTGTAATAACACTCCTTATTGCAAGGGCTTATTGCTGTTCCAACTCTGTCTTAGTGAAGTGCAGGCATGTTCTGATGAGGCGAAGTCGAGCTTGTAGTAATATCAGAAAATATGTCATGCATCAATGCGTGCAAGCACCTGTCTATACTTGTTTGTGCATTGATGTCTATGCATGTGTGTAAGAGGGGTAGGTGATACAGTAAACATGTACTTTAATACCTCATCAACTGTAACATCTTTGTATTTTCAATTGTTCTAGTTACTAGAAATTATGGTATGCTACAGGCAGCACAACACTGTCAATGTCGTAGACAACACTCAGTTGAAATTATGGGCCCTTCATAGATGCATCACAGTCTACTGAAAACTGTGTGTGTTTTAAAAATGATCCTATTCTGCAGGTGTTTCCAAATTTTCTCAAGTCTGGGAGACAACACTATGCTACATTTACTTGGCCCTCTATTTTTCCATATTTTTGTAAATAGGCACTTACATTTTGCAGACTATACACAAAAACAATTGAAAAATAAAGTTTTGAAAATTCAATAAAAATTTATATTTGCAAATTTCTCAACAGATAAATCAGAGATAAAGCAGCTACAAACATACATACTAGTCAGCACTATGGTTAATATTTACAGTTGGTGACTTGACCAGTTTTTTCAAGATTGCTGCAAGGCCACTATTTATAAAATTTATATTTTATTTTCTTTACTTGCGTATTCAAAAAAATAAATTGAACTGATTCTGAGTTACAGATACATTCAATTGCATCACAAAAATCACTAAAACATGTTTCATATTTTTTGCAATATATTACATTCACATTTAAAAAAAAATGTAGCTCCATCTACCTTCTCAGATGGATTGATGGCAAAATTCAAGTTCTTCAGAACAGCTGGTTCTTCAGAAGAATATGACAAGTAAACATTTCTGAAAACTATTCTTCCATGTGATGGCCATTCCTTGGGAGGTTTCTTATCTACGAACATACAAAAGACTGTACTTAATGGCAATATGGACAATTTTATGTTGAAATCCAACAACCTGTAATCAACAAAACAATAAGGTTTCATAGAAATATTTTTGAACACAGTTTTAAGCAATCTGCTTCTTTGAACAGTTCATGATAAACTGAGCACTTCTGAAATCAAGCAGAAAAGAAAAATCTTACAAGTAGTTGCATACCATAACATAGAAAACACTGACCGGCTATCAGTAAAGTTGACAGTGAATTTGGATAAGTATTTTCAAGTAGTTATGTCTCATTAAAAGTAAAATACATACTAAAATCAGTATCCACAGGAATCAGTTTGTTCTGCTTTACATGAACAATACATTAAGAATTGGTGTAGAACTGTAAAACTATATTTCTATGTTAACACAAACCAGCAGAGATGAGCGAGAACAATGTGACTGTTCGTGAGTGCAAGTAACTCGGTTCACACCAGACAAGGTGTAGCTACTCTTGTGTATAATGCACCGAGATGGTGGTGCCCATAGTAAACCAAAATCACGTCAGTCACAATGTACAGTGGCACATGAACAAAGTGTCTTTCAACATCATTATTTTGAACCCCTGCTTCAAGTCTGATGCGCGTGTCAATCGTCAAACTCAAGGAATTTTGTGAGTACTCCTGTCCTGCCTGCACAATTTATTTTTCGTCCCGCCAGCTGGTGAAGTGTGTGGCCTACAATTTTCTGGAGTACGATTAAATGCTGCTATTATGGGGTTGGTGTGTTTACAGAACATGACGTTAATAAACTTGGTTAGCAAGTCTGCTTGGTTATTTTCCACGTCTATATTTGGTAACCCAGAAAATAAACTGTTACTTTGTTTGAAGAGGGGTTACTATTTGAAAAGGCAATAATTTTGCGGCAGAAAAAGTTACTTTGTTTTTCTTGTGTGAATTCTCAATATGGTACTTTATGGGAATGTTTGTAAGAGGTGGATTCTTCAGTTTTTTTTTTTTTTTTTCATACTGTTTGAAGGGTTTCCTGGACTACGATTTGCCAAAAGAATTTTACTGCCAAGGAGTTTAGTGGATATTTTATGGTATGCCTTTATGCTCATGGTTAAGTGTAATGAGGGTTTTTATTCCTTCGCAATGGAATTCTTTTCTTGAAATTAGTATTCCATGTTGTACTTTTTAGTGAATCATCAGGCGTACTTTTACTTTTAAAGTTGTAATGGTGCTTGGTTTAATCAGGGAGTCATTTTAACTTATTTAATGGGATTTCACACAAGTGTGTATTCAGCATGGGTGATTTCTCAGGATATATTAATATTGTTGTTTTTCTGTTTGTTCCAGTGCATGTGTGTTCTCTCCTTTCCCTAGTTCACCGATTGGTAGCAAGTAACAGAAATTTACAGATGCAATTTACATTTTTAAAATCAAGTTGCAAAGTTGCTGTTCTAGGTGATAATGTATAGATGGGCTTCAATATATTTGTATTGATTTCGGAATTTTTGTGTCCATGCTTTCTTGATTTTATTTTAATAGTGTGTGACCTTCTCCTTGCCATCCTTTAGCCCTGTTACACCCTAAAGGGGCGTAAAAATTTGAGCACACAAAAATGAGACGAACCGCCCTGCCATTACTTTGCGTATCTGCCGTTTTACCATAATTCACAGCGCTAGTGGGTCACATACAGCATGCAAAACTGTCTTAAGTAACACAAATGAAAAAATGTTACTGGCACCAACATTCTGCCCACCGAAAAGAAGTATTTTCTAGTTGTAAGAAGACTCCCACTGAAAAAGTACACAAAACCAAAATGTTCTTTATAACTAGGGCTCTTCAGCTGCTGTTCTACTCCACTGGCAAAGTACACATCTTGGTGACAGGCTGAGTAAGCTCCTCTTGAGGTGTCCGAAGTGAAACGACTCGAACCACACCATCAGGGCCTGATGTACTGCAGCCACTAATGCCATTTTCCACTTCAGCGAGGATAGTGTTGGATCCTTCAAAATAACCAGCTGATCCACTGACATTTAACTGTGCCAGCATGGGGAATTAAAGACAGTGCAATTTAGTTAACAACACAAATCACTCCACTTCTTTATTTACAACTGTTCACCAAGTCCAAATATTCCAACCATCTTGAAATAAACATACTCATACCATATATGCTGTTCACAACAAAATAATCTGGCTTCTATACAAGACACCATACATAGTTAGCACACTAAGTTCTGTATTAACACATGCCATTTCATGCAACAATTTGCAGTTGTTTTGACAGCTCAAGTCACATTAACATCTGTGAAATAGCTATGGCATGAAACACTTTTATAAACATCCCAACGTACTGATTACCATGGGTACAAAAATATAAATTTATGACGACAGTATGGAATCATGACACAGTAATATGTTTGGTGAAGAAATTATTTCATAATATAAAAGTTGTAATACCAAATTTTGTTAAAGTGAAACAAAAATCTTTTGCACTGTATATCATATGCTTTTTCCAGGACCAAAACATTTGTTCATTATAACAAAATGCTTCTTACTGAGAAATTCGTTAAAGTTGTGATTTATTAATATTATAACTTTTAACACATAAATATATGTACTTTTAAGTTCCTGGTGGTTGCCTCCGTAAAAAATACTTCTATGCAGTGTGAAAACTGACAGCTTGCTGTTTGACAAGGAAAATTTATGTTTGGAGAAATAGCTATCAATAATTTCTGTAGTCAAATCTTTACAACTTCAGTTGATTTTGTGAAGTGTTCCATCATCTTAAAAGTGGTTACTGCCTTGAACTTCCGTAACATGAATCTGAACAGAATATTTTTTAAGTTCAGTTTGAGCAGGGCCGGATTTCCTTTGTAGTCGCCTGTAGGCCCATAAAAATGTGCTGCCCCTCCAGTAAAACTGTTTTATTTTTCCTACCTCATATTTATTTGTTATTTTGAGATCCATGGAGAGCATACGAGGTGCAACATTTTAGTTTGAACCAACGTGTAAATGTATTGTTAATAAATCACAACATTAAAAAAATAATGACAACCAGAACTGCAAATATTATGAAAATGATTGCAATGACAAAAACAATGACATGGTATCATTCAATAGTAAGGACAATTATTTAGAAATTTAATTTACTTTCCATGAATGAAAAAAACTTTAACTTAAGCCTAGTAAGATAACTCGTGTCTTATACGAAGCTCTTCCTTTGGGCAAAGGAATTGATAATATCCTCAAAGTCCAGATCCCGCAGCATCTGTCGCTCGATATTCAGCAATGCCACGGCAGATAACCTGTCATCTTCCATGGTCGACCTTCAGTAGTTTTTCAAACGTCGTAGAGTAGAGAAAGAGAATTCACCTGAACAGTTTGTTACTGGAGCACTGAGAATCATTTCAAGTGCTATGTATACATTGGTTCAACAAACCCTTCTTGGTTTAAAAATTTACTTAATTTTGTTAGGTTGACACTTTCTTCGTTGTCAGGTGTTTGTGGCTTCACATGCACTCTAAGGTGAATGACTCTTCTACAATGGATACTTCAAGATCACTATTGTAGTAAGAGGCCAATTTACGTGCAGCTGAAGAAATCTGTGCTGGTTCATACATGCTGAGATGTTATAAGCCAAACCTCTCTTGAAGCTCATTGTAATGTGCACTTCGCACTTGCAGTTCTGATCTTAGTGTATCCAGAATTACATTAAATGTACCAACATGAAAATTATCTGACCCAATCTTAAAGAGTTATTTCTGCAGCCCTAGTCTCATCAGGCCTCAGTGTGCACTTCCTTTTCCTTCCCTTGTCAAATCTGTAAATTTATATTCTGCTCATCAACTTCGCAAGGCATTCATAGTGGTCAAACATTTCTGTTTCTCTTAAATTTGTTACAAAGTCAGACAGTGAATTGTACATTTTCACAACTTGCCCCAAATCTATGTTTACTGACTGCAGTTTGGCACTAACAGCATTAAACCTACGAAGGATTGCAGTCCAGAAGACTACCATAAATGCCGTTTCTAGTATATTTAATTTTTGTCTCAATGAAGATGCCTCATTTCTCGTTTGAGGTTTATCTGATCTATCATTTGCTAAAGTCTGCAAGGTCTCAAATAGTCCACATTACTTGCTTTCTAGTGCATAGCATGCATCATTTAAAGTATACCAACGAGTCTTTGACAGACTTTGTAGTGTCCGACCTCCTTCTCCTTTGCAGTTTCGAGCTAGGAGAGCCCAGCGGTATGTGGAAGCTGAGAAAAGATTGTACAGTTCTTGTAGCAGTCCAAAAAAGATACTGCTCCAGTGCAAGATTCCGAAGCACATGAACCCACACGATTAAGAGTGTGTGCTGCACATGGCACATAGTCAGCAAAGGGACAAAGTTCCTTCACCCTTGCTTGTATGCCTGTATATGCTCCAGACTTATTCGAGGCATTTTCATATGACTGGCCTCTGCAGTTTTTTAATGTCCAACTCATATTTGCTCAAAACAGTAAAAACAGCATTGGCTAATTCTTCTGACTTATGTCCTTCCTTTGATAAAAAAAACAAATGAACCATTCGACTGGCTACCCAACACCATCCTTCTTAACATAGTGTATAATAATTGTTAGTTGATCAGTGTGTGAAATATCTGGAGAAGAATTGACACTTATACAAAGGTATTTAGCTTCTTTCACTTCCTTCACTATTTCATCACTTACTTTTTCAGCAATCAAAATAATCACTTCTTCATAAATGGTCCTGGAAAGATAAAATGTATCCCGAACCTCTGTCGCCATGTTTTCTTAGATGTTCTGCCATGAAAGGATCAAACTCTGCAAGAAACTCTAGCGACCCCAGAAAATTGCCATTGCTTTTACTGCCTACGTGTTCATCAGTACCACGAAATGGTAATCCTCAAATAGCCAAATACTTTACTGCTGCGATGATACGTTTCAAAACATTTTTCCAGTAGTGGCATTCTTGCTCAAACTGTGCAACGAGCCTGTTATCAATTTGTGCTTTAGTATTTCCTCTCAGTTTAAATGTTGCAATGCTATTTTTATGCTGACGTGAATTCTCATGGTCTTGTACCATTTTAAAAGCATTTTTCCATTCATTAAACCCTGAAGTAAACATACCATTTTCCCCACCAAATAGCAAGCAAGTCACACAAAAAACACATCCCTTTGATGGCGACTATACTAGCCAATGCTTAACTTGTGTCTCCCCATTATGCAGTTTCCGAGAAAAAATATGCCTTGAAACAAACCTTTCTTCATCAGGGTACTTATGTTTTGAAGCACTGAAGTCTGCATTTAAGATTTGTTCGATTCCATGAACAGCCACATAGTCTCATAGCTCCTCGATTTCTCACTGGGCTGGATCTGTACTGGGTTCAAAAACAAGCTCCTTAGGATTGCTAGTTGCATCTGGTTCCATCAAATTTGTAGAGGTCGCTTCAGCATGGACATGTAGATGGATAGTGCCTCTGTTCAACGAATTATTGGTACTTTGTTGGAATTCGCTGTTCTTGAGCAGAAAATAATTTTTCTGGGAATGACGAAATACATGCATCGGTAGCCTCTAAGTCATCACTATCAAAGGAAGGACGATTTATAGAAGCACTGCCGCTGTTGGTAGCATTATAACTTGCAGCCATGGCATCTGCGACATCTTTGTCCTGTCGGTTATCACTGTTATATACAAAAAAAAGAAGAAGAAATCTTAGGGATCTGCTTTAGAAGAGCACCACTCCTTTCTTCTTTAATTTTTTAAATTTTTTGTATTGAGCACCACTGAGTCTTGCTCTTTGGGTACTCATTTTGTTCACGATCCACAGAGGCAGCTAAATTCGCAACACTTAAACATGCGGATGCACACATACCTATTTTACACTTATAAGCTCAGACATGTTCATAGTTTGACTGGACATAAATAAACAACATTGGTATGAAACATGAGTATGATGTGGCATGATGTGGCCCATGCCGCGCCGCCCGCATCACATGAGCATGACAACTAGTGTCAACTGGCAACTACATTATTTCAAAAACACAGAACAATGGTATTAAATCATACTGTCCTTATCGCAGTGGTCAATCCTCTCACCGCTAGGGCGGTGAAGGTTCAAATTCTCTGCCCCCCAACCCCTGGAACAATCTATGTGATAAAACTGCGGCAGAAACGGGCGGAACGGGAGTTTTGTGAAATTAAATATAAAGGATAATTTATCAAGCGAATTCCCATGTGAACATAAAGGTTGAAAATGGAAACAATGTGTATCAAATATGCGCTGTATGCAGCTTATTATCTAGGGAGCATTGTGTAAGCAAAGATTATCAACAAAGAGCGTTCGCGCCTGTGTGTCAAATTTCACGGAGGTAGCGAAGTAATGCAACTGTCTTCAGCATCAATAATGACAGTTTAAGGCAGACATGTCTTTCTCCATGCTGCCCCTTGGAAAAGTGCCACTCTAGGCCCGGGCCTTGTCGGCCTATTGGGAAATCCAGTCCTGAGTTTGAGTTTAAATTTGTTAATGTTCCCACACCCCTAACAGGAAAACAAATTCACTTCTGGTTACCTGGAGCAGCCTCCAGTTCGCCCTCATTATCCAGACTGCTGTATTCCATCACTCGTTCCACAGAGGTCATCTGGTTCTCCAGCTCTGCAGACTGCCGCATGCCCCATTGGAACATCCCTGTGAGCCCGAGAGACTGCGAGATGGCCAGGCCAACACTCCCTCCCAATGTATCTGTTCGACAAAGCACATTGCAAGGATAATCACTTAGTTACAATACAACTGTAAGCATTAACATACTTAAGCTACAGTGAAACTGTGCTATAACAACTGACAACTGGGGGCTAAATCATTGCTATGGCAATTTATTGTTCGTAACAAAAATGTACTGTGTAGCATAAATTCAATCATCATTATTGTACACTCACTTCACAAGTGCTCTGCATTTTCTGAATGCTGTCACATGCAAGGAAGAACATCTGACATTTATATTTTCCTCATGTGACAGTCATTCACATAACTATTATTAAAATCAGTTTTTTTTTTTTTTAATTAAAAACACTTTGTTGCCAACACTCATCTGTAAATGCACATAACAAAAACTTAAAATATACATTACACCTTACAGTTGCCTGAACAATTTGAATGATGTAACCATAATCCAGCCTCACTGCACAATTGCCGGCAATTTTTCTTTACTAGAAAACCAGTCTTTATTAGACTCATCTTATCTAGTCTACAGACAAACCAACTGCGAAACATTAAAATCCACTTGCTCTTTTCATGGCCATATCTGCATCTCCTTCACCATTGCTTACCAACCCTCTCCTAGCTGCTCACGAGACCATTACTTTTCTCTACCCCTTTGTGATTCCATAAATCCCACTCTGCATAACAGGGCAACAGCCAACATAGCACAAGAGGGGAATGAAGAGGCAGTAAAATTTTTAAGGGAAAGAAAAGCGGCACAACTCATTTCCTAGCTCATTCTTTTAGGTACATAAAATTAAGGAAAAGTTATCAATATTCTCTGACCTGATGCATGACGTCCTATGAACACAGGAGGTACACCATGGTCTCAAGCGTACTAGGGCAGACGCACCCAGGGTGAGATTGGATCTCTAGTCCTTGCACGGAACTGGAGCCTGACCAAAGTGAAGGACTGGCTGTCTGGCTTTCCGGCAGGGCACAAAATCTGGGACAGCTAGTAAGATTTTAAGCTTCGGTGGGACCACTCTCACGGGGATACCTGGGCGACGCTTGACCTGCAGAGGCTGCTGGACCTCCTGTGGTGTGGACACCGTGGTGCACTGGGGTTGGCCCATGAAGCTCATGCTGGTCAGCAGGCGTGCGTAGGTACTGGCTAACGTTGAGGTAGACTAACTTTTGAGATCCCCCAAAACCACATGTTAGGAAGGTCGTGAGAGGAGTCTCATTTGATCAGATACACCAATAATACAGGATGTGAAACGTTAAGTTTGATGGGTGGTGTGAAGAGAGCTGGTTAGTAGATTGAGATGCTCGAGCCCAGTTGGGATGTGGCTAAGCTCCAATTGGTTCTAAGGAAATTCCAGTAATTATGCGCTGAAATTTAGTCTAACATGCCCAAGTAAATACTGTAAAATAGAAACTTGCAACACAACCATGTTGCCTATTTTGCCCAGATACTTCTGTTACAGTAATTGTAGTTATTAAGATGTCACCGATAACTGTTAAGTTAAGGTTGCAAGTAGGCTGCTAGGCTTTCCAAAAATATATAAAGCAACAGGAATTTAGGTACTCACAGTGTAGTACCGTATTGTCCTGAATATAAGTATCTAATTTTAGACCAATTTTTACTTCCAAAAATTTGCCTTCAGCCTACATGCAGGTCTTTGAAATTTCCACATTATATACGGAGAATAAACTACTGTATTATACTTTTAACCAAAAGACATTCGAAGCAACCCGACTAACACTCTCGTACATTTATAATGGAAAACCAACTATATAGGTCCCTAATTTAAAAGTTTATTTCTTGCCCGAAGTTCAACAAACATTCAAAGTAAAAATTTTTGAATGTAAACAGGCGAGCTAAGATTCCATAGACATTCACCTTACAAATTCACTGTAAATGGTGATGACACGGAGACGTTTAGCCAAAAACACCATGGATATGAATACGTAAGCCGAGCATGCAATGAAACTAAGGCACAATCCATTCACTGGGTCTTCCAAAACTACTGATTATGACAGCAGCGCCATTTTCTACAAAGCTGAACAATGGGACACTGTCAAACTCTACAGAGGCATTAATATTTTCGGTGAAGCTTTAATATTGACGTGTGGCATCTTATTGAAACTACTAATACGACTTTGCCTCATCAATACGAACCTTCCTAGCACACCCAGTGATGTTAGATTAACAGTACATGCCTTCCAGAAGAGCCTACAGGATATAACCCTTGTCACGGGGGCTGTTACAGATGCCGAGAAATTGTACTGTTCAGCCCACAGTAAAGTAGCACGTTCATAACCACTAACATAAATGATCTGTCGACCGAGCTGCAGAGATAACGTTTCAAGGCCACGTAGTAACAAGCACGACCAGGAATGGCACAACCAGTATAAACGCTGACTTGTGTCGCCTCAGCTGAAACTCCAGCCGGCTTGCGACGTCACACACCCGAGGACATCACACCACCTTCCTACCAGCACCCGGACAAGAGCTAGCCAGCCAGTATAAATACCAGTGAACCTTAAATGCCAGTCTATTCCTTCACAGCACTCCTGGTTCCGAAGGAACCATCAGCAGCTGCTCGATCCCCCACCTCATGTGCTGGGGCCCTCTACTGCCATTCAGGTCTTCCAAATGTACCACAAGCTCAGCAACGCCTTCGCCGATGTCTGCAGCTCCCTCCTGAGATACTTCTGAGCCAACCCACGAAGAAGTTGTCAACCACATATAAATATTGTCCCTTCAGGAATGCCAACACTTACCACTGCCCTTCTGGGTGAGTGGTAAATCTCTCTAGTCCCTTCTGGACACTAGGTCTGGGATAGTTAAGTTGTTTTCATAGCCACTTAGTATTTCTACCTTGCGCAGTTTAGAACCGGGTCACCATCAGTATACTATATTTTAACTTCCGTTCAACTCTTGTTTCATAGGACGTAGTACATACCACCGTATTATTCCTTCCAGAAATAAACACATATTTATCCAACTGATGAGTATTATTCCAAGTGTGTTGCTCTGTTTCCTAATAAGACATCAGTTCCATAAAGGATAAAGCCAGAGACTGTGTAATATTTACAGTAAAACTCTGTTAAGAAGTTTCTGAAGGGACTGAAAAAATAATACTCACTATGCAGGAAAACTTCTTAAAAGGGTCAAATTACACATGTGCAGATAGAAAAGGTGCACAATTATTCAACTTATTAAGCAGGAAAACATTTAAGTGCGAACTTCTTAACATGGGTTCATTATACTTAACACCAATTTTCCGAAACTTAGTGCAGGACTGTGAGCTCACCTTGAGGGAGCCAGTAAGTCAAAGACATACACATTACATAGCCCCCAATTCTGTACACCCTGGTGTACACAAAGGTAGAGCCCCAACCATTAGGAATTCAATCCAAGGCGGCTAGTAAACCAGTCCAAGCTATACTTTGTCCACCGCGCTTCTGGTTCCGGAGGGACCTGCCTAGTTCTGGGGACCTGAAGCCTTGTGGACCCACATCCAGGTGTTGTAAACGTCAGACATAGTAAATCCAATGCTCTGTGTCCACCACACTCTTGGTGCTAGGTGCAAAGGTAGCACAGGGTAGAGCTTTGGTCTGTCAACCTCAACTTTTGGAAGTACATATAACTAGTGACAAACATTGCCTCCTTAAAAACATCTCAGGGCTGGTAGTACGTAATTCTCTTCCTCATACCCTACTCCCGTCTGAGTGGTATTCAAAAGAGGGATAAAAAGGCAACTACCACCTCCAAGTACAAACAAGGGCTTAACCCAACCCAAACTGTACTTAACTGTCCTAGTCCCCAGCCACTTGAAGAAGGATACCTTCCCAGCTCCCTTACTGTTTATATTTAAAGCTCCAATCAAAACCACAGGGGAACCTCACCATATTCTTAAACTTTATCCGAGGGGTAGAAAGTCCCTTTTGGCATAACTAACCCCTGAATCAGGAGCAACCAGCAGCAGACAGCCCACCTAGGACCACTAGCAGTGACAGTTGCAGCAGACCTGTCAGCGCACTAGGTCCCGGAGCCAGCACCAGCCAACCGCCACTAGTGCCGCAGCCGGCCACCAGTCGTCCAGGTATCAAGGAAAGTAAGTCTGTTTAGACAAGCAGTCATGCTCATCCTGTATTTGCGCCATCTTGAAACACCACTGCCCTCTCATGGTAAACAAGCTGCTAACACGTGCCTGAGCGCAAAAACAGCACAAGTCATATAACGAATATCACAACATCCAAAGTTTTTGTTGTTTGTAAACATTCCAGACACCCAAAATAAACATTTTTTCCAATTGTCCTAATGTACACCACTTAATATATGTATGAAAAAAAACCAAACAAAAGTATGAGTCTGAAATCGCACACGATACACCATTATTCTTCAGGAAAAAGGCAGATTTTTGTGACTGGTCTGGTGAAGTTGCCTTGAGGTGTTCTTAATGACACAACACTCACTATCCCAGCCTGTCCAGGGTGAACTTCAGTCACACGTGCTGTCTTCCACTTCAGTGGAGGCAAGTTTGGCTCTCTCAGCAGCACCAGTTGGTTCACTTGAATGATGGGCTGTGGTGACATCCCCTTGTTTCTCTGCTGGAATATGTTTAGATACTCATTACTCCACCGCTTCCACACCCTCTGCTGGAACTGAGTGATTAGCTCCCACCAGTCAAGACGGTTCTGAGGAAGATATGACAAATTGTGATCTGGCAGAGCTACCAAAGCATCACCCAATAGGAA
Source organism: Dryococelus australis (assembly GCA_029891345.1). Taxonomy (NCBI): domain Eukaryota; kingdom Metazoa; phylum Arthropoda; class Insecta; order Phasmatodea; family Phasmatidae; genus Dryococelus; species Dryococelus australis. The sequence goes on along the minus strand of CM057003.1, from coordinate 18,366,033 downwards.
ATGCCCTGGGGTGAGAACATCATACGCTCGAGGATCCTCCAACAAAGCACATAACGGTCGAGAGTTCAGCACTGTTTATATTTGTGCAAACAGAGTTCCTAGCTCTTCAAAGGTAAGCAGCTGTGTTCACACCACACGTTTCAGGTGTTGTTTTACACTTTTAATCGCCGCCTCCCAAAGGCCACCAAAATTGGGACTGGCAGGGGGACTGAACCGCCACTTTATCCCTCTCTGACCGGCCTCGCTGACAATTTGTTACCGGCTTTCTCCACAGAAAAGGCTTTTGTACACTTCTTTCAGGTAGTTTCTGGCACCCACCAGGTTGATACCACTGTCTGAGGATATCTCTGACGGAAGCCCTCAAATGGATACAAAACGCTTCAGTACAGCAAGGAATGTTGCTGCAGAGAGGTTGGTCATGAGCTCCAGGTGCACAGCCTTGGTCACCATGCAGATAAACAAGCACAGATAAACCTTCTGGGTGGTCTTCCTTCTCGCTTTAACCGGGGTCGTAAGGAAGGGGCCCCCAAAGTCAATTCCAACAGTGCAAAATGCTCTACCATGGGCGAATCGCGAGGCAGAGCACATGCCCATCAGTGGGGCTGATGAAGCTGCACTCACTTTAAAACATGCGACACAGTTGTGAAGGAGCTTATGAATCAACGTGTGAGCAGAAATTATCCAGTATTCTCAACGTGTCAGGTACAGTTTGGTTGATGGACCCGTGTGCAGGTTGGTCACATGACAATGCATTATAATCAATTTGGACAGTCTGCTTTGCTTTGGAAGTAAGATGCGATGCTTACTTTCTTCAGTCAAAGGCACATTATACAGCCTGCCACACCCTGACAACACCCTTCGAGTCCAAGGATGGCACAAGACCTTTAATTGGTTTAGAGCATGGTTCTCCATTTTCCAAGGCTCTAATCTCTTTCCTGAAGTAATTTGCCTACACAATCTTGACACAGTAATTATGGGTAGTGCACAACTCCTCAGTTGTCTGCAACTTGCCAATGGAATGAGGCAGTTTTTGGAAAATTACTCTTGCTCGTAAGATCCATGCCATGACTCTCTGAAGCCTAGAAAAGGAAGATGATTTCTGCAACAAGCAGAAAGGGTCATCTGAGTTCTGCATCTTATTGGAGTTCGCCACCAAGGCACTGGACATTACTGGTTTAACTTCGAGAAGATATACTCTCTCGCAAGAATGCTGCACAGGCTAGCTCTCATGAGCTTGCAACAGCCAACGTGGCCTAAAAACCATATTGTGTTCACCAAGTGGTCTGGAAGACAGCCATGTGAAGCAACATCAGCAGGGTTATGTTCCGACGGAACATGCCTCCAGGAACTAGGTGGTACAATGACCAGGATCTCTGCAACTCGGTTAGCGACAAAGGTTTTTAAACTTTGTGGTGACAATCTAGGACTACTGTGGAGTCAGTCCAGGCATGCAATGTCAGGTTAACAACTTTTGAACCACAGAATCTTACAACAGATTGCCAAAGTTTACATAACAAAACTGCTGCACACAGCTCTAATCTTGGAACAGACAGTCTTGAGTGGCCCCACACTGGAAATGGCAACAAGCAGGTGCACTTCAGTGGCACCACCAGCTGTAACACGAGCATAAATGACTGCAGCGTATGTCTTCTCGCTGGCATCACAAAAATCATGAAACTGCACGTTATGTTCTTTGACTGGAATGAATCTGCTCACATTAACTTCAGAAAACAATGTCAAAGAGTCCTTAAAGCGTGTCCACACTATCAATATCTCTTCTCTAACTGGCTCAACCAAACCTAGACCTAGAGTCCACAAGGTCTGTAACAACATCTTACTGGATGTGACCACTGGTGCTACCCATTCACATGGGTCATTAAGACGAGCAACAGCTCAGAGTATACCACGCTTTGTCACTGGTAGGTCAGGGACAGTCACTTTGTACAAAAAGTGGTCTTGTACTGGGTCCCATCATAGGCCAAACACTTTCACTGAATCAGGACAACCAAACATACAAGATGAGTTCTCAGATTCATGCATGTTGATGGTCATCCAAGAGCTCCTCATGGTTGGAGAACCCCTTATGCAGTTTTAACCCTCCTACTGCCAAGAGTCCGATAAGATGAGACTTTAGCAACTGAGCATCTGCAACAGTTGCAGCTCCTGTAACTATATCGTCAACAAAAACATCATTGAGTATAGCATGAGCAGCTAGTAGAAACTTGTTACACTCATCTGTTGCAAGTTGCTGCAAGATGTGGAGGGCTTGAAAAGGCAAAGAAGCCAGCCCATACATGACTGTGTTCAACTTGTACATGCTAACTAGGTTGTCCACTGAATTCCTCCAAAGGATACACTGGTACTTCCTATCAATTAGATCGACAACTATTTGTCTGAAAATCGTGCATACATCCGCATTCACAGCAACTGGAAATGTTTGGAAGCTCAAAACTATATCAAAAATTTAATTCTGTAATCTCGGCCCAGAAAGTAGATCATTCAGTGATTGTCCATTTGTGGTCTTGCAGGATGCATTGAAAACTACCCTCACTTTTGTGGAAACACTTTCCTCCTTTACTGCTTGGTGAGGAATACTGCATGCTGGCTGAGCAAACTCATTTGTAGTAAGGGATACTTGATAGCCATCACGTGGTGGTGTTAACATGTCATGTGACCTAAGTTTTCATACTCCTCCATGAAGTCTTGGTGGTGCTGCTTCAGCTCTGGCATATTTGCAAGTCGACATTCTAGTCCACCAAGTCTACACACTGCTGTTGAAGATGAGTTACCCAAATTACACATGGATGATCTGAATGGAAGTCTCAGGACAAATATACCATCGTCACCACGTTTGTGGGGACTTATGAAGTGATTCTCACACTGTTGAGCCTCGCTTGACAGAAACTGCACTGGTGGAACCTCTTCTTCCTGCCCAAAACTTCTGAAGGTCCACATCAAGAGATGCATCCACTCGTACAAATAAGGAAACTGACTCACCTTTACTTTCACATGGAGCATTACCAGCAACTACCCAACCAAATGCTTTATGAAATGCATGTGGTTTTCCTTCGATCTTGTGACCAGTCATCACATCAGCTACAACATCTGCTGCCAGCAACATGTCAATGCAACCAGGTGAGGTGAATTCGGGATAGGCTAAGGGAATATGTTTAAGATGTGCAAGATTTTTTGTTCAACTGAAGGCAAGTTATCAGTAATGTTATTGAGAATCAACGCTCGAGTAGTAAGATGCAACTCTGGTATGTAAAGAGAGGTGATCTCACGTACTACAGCTCCTCTCGAGTCTCTCCTAGTATGCCCTATGCCAGAAATGTTCACCCCTGCCTGATGTTTAAGTCCCAAGCGTTTCATAAACCCTTCAATCATGAATAATGACTGGGATGCACTATCCAATAATGCCTGCACAACCTGGTATTGGCCACTACTGTCTTTAACATTGATGTGAGCAGTCTTAAGCAAAACAGTAGTCGGAGGACCAGTGTCGTCTGAAAAACATGAACACATTACAACACTGCTACTATTACCCTCGAATTGACGAGTAGGATCTGTAGTATCTTGGTCTGTCTCATCAGAACTTGTATCTCGTGACAAGTGAATCAAGGTGTGATGTGTGCGTTGGCGCTGCAGACAGTGAAACTTTGAATAGCAATTTACAGCTGCATGTCCTGCTCGCAGGCAGTTAAACATAACTTGTGCGTTACCATGCACTCCCTTCTCTCATCTGTCGGCTTTGAAAGCAATGTGTGGCATCTATGTAGGGCATGAGCTGCACCACAAATTGGGCACAAAATCTGCTTACATGTATGGTCTCGAACTGAAACAAGGGTTGTTTTTGAATCTGCTGATTGGCTATTGTTTCCATGGCTGATCGAACGAAATTTGTTCCAGGAGGAAAATTTCCTCTGAGAGGGTGGACTCTTACTGGTGTAGTGAGCAGGAGGTTGATTGTCAGCAGCAAGCTGAACATGCTCCACAGCTCTAGCCTTCCATCCCAAAAACTTGAGTAGCTTGGAATACAATGGCACATCCTCTTTGTGGGAGAGTTCAAATGCCTGTGTGAGTGGTGCATCCTACTTCTCGAACAATATATTTAACAGCAGGAAATCCCACTGAGCCACTGGAAATTTCTGAGTCTCCAATGTACTCAAATTTTCTTCCACTTCCATAACAAACTTGGTTAACCCACCTTCTTTCTTACCGTCAACCTTTTGTAGATGCAAGATCTTCTGTACATGTAGTGTTGCTGTCAGTCTCAAACTTTTGAACCTCTTCTCTAATATTTTCCAAATTACCGAGTAATTGCTTTCGGTAACCAGTATATTGTGTACCAACCCTCTGGCATCCCCTTGTAAGTCACCCAACAAGTAATGAATTTTCTGGGCTTGGGTAAGGTGCCTAGCTTGACCAACAATTGAATTAAACAACTCTGCGAAGCCTATCCACTCAACTTTAACACGATTAAAGTTAAGACAAAATCGATCTTACAAAAGCATAGAGCGTACGAGCCCATTTTCGAGTAACTTGAGAACTCGTACAATTAATACTTGGCTGTATTTGATCAGTATAATGTGTAATTTTGCAGCAAGAGCCGTTCAAAAGCTGCATAAGTATGACTTAGGCAGAATTTTATGAGAATGGGAGGGGGATCTGACTGTCAATCTGCCAAATTCTAATAACGACCCTTTGATATAATGACCTTTTTTCCATTAATCGTGAAGGGTCATATACTCGAGAGTTGACTGTGTATGATTTTTTTTTTAAATGCCAATATTCACAAGTGTTAACCTAATAATTTTAATTCAGCGTTAATACATGGAACTACAATATTTCCAACTTTGTGGGGCACGTGCCAGTCAATATATTTTTTAAAAAATACACGCATTTTCTAAGGTTGGTTTCAGATGTGCTCAAATAACTGTGAAACAGGAAATAGAGATGATGTGGGTTGTGTCACAGGTTGAACGTGTTCAAAATTGGAAAGGCAACGAAGGCGTATGTGTCGGTGCCGAAGGGTAAGGGAGTGAAGCTGAGCATCACAGAGGAGAGGGACGAGGGCTGGCGGCCAAGGCCGCCTCCTCCTAACCTGCTGCACACTGCCATAAATAAAATAAAGTGAACACAAGTGAAGTGTTGGAATTTACTGTACTCCACTCCAACCCTCATTTCACATCTGCACTGTGTGCTGCTCTCCTCGCCTAACATTACAGCAAAACCAGGAGAGTAACAAAGGAGGATACAAGGTGGGGGAAGGGAAATTGTTCTCTACCTTGAACATCCTTTTTCTCCACGACAGACGACTGACTTCTGGACCAATCACTAGGCATGTGCGAAGGTCTTTTTTTTAATGCGAACCGAATCTTACATCATGCGACCTTCAAAGGCAATGTTAGAGGTGGTAGAACTGCTGTCGGGATTCCTAACCTTAATGAACAACCACTGCGGGTCGTGTAGTCAAAAGTGTTATTCTTCAGTTTACAATACATCCTTTTTAGTTCACAGAAAACTGTCTCGTATGTTATAAACTGTTCCTTGCACTCATTTAACACACACGGATCTTCTTGTTGTGGCTGGGCCCAGATAGCAAAAAAAATTCATCAGTAGTTCATCTGTCTTCAACATAACCTCTTCGAAGACAAGCTCAAAGTCTTCCACCTTCGATTCATCTTCCCTAGATGCTTCATACAGTTCTCTGGCCTCGTCAGCCTGGGCTAGCAGCTACCATTTTATTTAAAGATGTGAATAACTGCCTATCCAAAAAATAAATTGCACTGATGCACGAAGAGCACTGTATAAAACTGCAGAATAATCACGTGCTCGTACGTGAGCAAGAAATGTGGCTTAAAATTCCTCTGGCTGGCGGAGATAGTTATTGCAGCATGTTTATTGACATTGAGTTTAGGTGCGACGTGCCGTAAACAAAACCAGTCAATAACCGCCAAAACTTTCTCGTTCGCCGTCACCGAACCATTAAAAGGTGTATATTACACTTCTAGCGTACGTTTCCGTAAACAAAACTGTATCTCCCGTAGATAATCCTGCCCGGAGGACCAAAAATGTTTAGGACAAGCAGTTGTGCTCATCCTCTATTCGCACCATTTTGCGACACTACTGCCCTCTCATGGCAAACAAGCTGTTAACACATGCCGGAGCGCAAAAACAGCACAAGCCACATATCACGAATACCACCACATAAGAATTTTTATTTTTGTTTGTAAACAAAGTCCGAACCAACATAAGGCTACATTCACTGCCCCTGACTTTGTCCCAAGTCAGAAAGCCACACTGTCAGTTCTCTAAACTGGCCGGCCTGCAGAAAAAAAAAACTGGTGTGTGTGTCCTTACAACAAATAAAACAGCTTCGACCGTGACGATCCGCCGCTGCTAAAAGGACATTGTGCGTCAAAATAAACAGTCTACGTCTATAAGGCTGTATTAGTTATGGCTTATTAGAGTGTGACGTCATAATTGCTGAGAAAAATGCAACTGATTATGTTGAGGTTCATGGTTCACAGTTATGTTTTTCCCAGATTCCAGCATTGAAAAAAATACTTGATTTATATGCAAGCCAACATATTTGGATCACTTTGGTACTGGTCAACAGGCACATCCAAAGGAAGACACATTTTCCATGTGGTTGCACAATTGCGACGTTTCGTTGGCTAGGCCAGCTTCATCAGGCGGTGAGTTGAAGGACACTGCAGTATGGTGGTAGGGTGCTATTGGTAGTAAATCTAACAGCCAGGTGGCAAACTACCTCATCCAAGGCAACTACAACTGTACAACAGAAAATCTGATTTATCAGCTACAGTGCCAACACTGTAATAAAGATTACATCGACCTCACCATCAACACACTCAGAGAATGAAAGACCACAGAGCAGATACCAAACAAGCCATAGCTGGTCACATCAATAACTTAAAAGACAAACCAGTTGCAGCACATGCAGCATCACACAACAAAAATTTTGATTCCTGCTACAGTACCAGAGTTGTGAGAGCCCTACCACCTTCAAGCAATAGATCAGAACTCAGTTGCTATAAGTTCGTCAATTTATAACAAAATCCAGGCAGCCATCAGGCCTCAATATAAGATAATCACAGCTCCATACCACACTCATAAGCTATACCAGCAAATTGTCAACTTTCCGCACCCTAGTTTGCGATCTGGCAGCTAGGTTTACTACCAATAGTACCCTACCACCACTGCAGTATCCTACAACTAGTAACCTGATCAAGCTGGCCTAGTCAGCGAAACGTCGCGATCGCACAACCCTGTGGAAAATGTGTCGTCCTTTGTGTGTATGTGCCTGTCGACAAATACTGCACTGTAAGTACTTAAATTCCTGTCCTTTTATAAATTTTATTACCATGCTTTATGTGATTACAATCATGGCTACAACTTCCCCCACTTTTAGGGCACAGTAGCATTAAATATTCAAACTGCTACTTGTATTTTTCCTTATCTATAAAGCTTGTGCAATTATACACACACACACAGCCACAATTACAGCACATAACTGTATGCAACATATAAAAAAAACTATTTAATTATATATTATTATTATTTCATTACTTTCATGACAAAAAGTAATTACACTGTAAAGCACTAATTACTTTAAGATGATCTTACCAAATCTGAGGACCAGGAAACTTAATGTGACACACGCAATGTACACAAGACACACTATGTCCAACCATAGACCAAATGCTCTACTTGATGCCACAAAAAGGTAAAAAGCTGTTGAGTGTAAATCCTGAAAAGAAAATATGATATCAGATATACATAATCAGTTCTAGAGATCTATCTCTATCTAAAGCTATTTTATTTATATATATATATATATATATATATATATATATATATATATATATATATATATATATATATATATATATATATATATATATATAAAATCACAGACATTTATGGCTTGTGCGAATATCACTTTTTCATTGCATATCAAGTATGAGTCAATATTTGCAAATATTTGCGAATACCAAATAATTTGCATATATTTTGGAAATTGATGTAATAAACAGTTGTCAACCAGTGAATCATCATCTGGTGAAAAGTTTTTCAAAACAAGTTTAATACACACATAATTTTTATAATATGTTCACACTCTATAATTACTGTATTTACCAAAGTACAACCAGCCCCTGAGTAAGGCCTGCACCTTAATTTTCAGATTATATTGCTGGGATTAAAAAAACACCCTTTCAAAGTACTATATTTGTTATACAACTGCGCCCCAAATTTATCTTAAAAAAAATAAAATATTCCATCCCAACATTGTTTCTAAAAGTCAAACTGGCAAAGGCATAAACATAGGCAGCTGACGAATGAGACAACACATGTAACTTGGCCATGTAGCTGTTAAAAAACCAGAAGGGTGATGCGGAGACCTTGGCCCGGCGGCCAGCTGTTACACATCCCTTCTGCTTTCTCATACGTAAAGAATTTGACCTCATTCGAGGCCGTGGTCTTGTTTACAATTTTGGTAAATTTCAAATTTGATAATATCACAACTAAAATGTATCACAAGACCATTAAGTAAACTAAATCGGCTGATTTGAACACTGTTAGTATTGAGTATCACATGAGTATATCTAAAAGTATCAATTTTAACATTATGCTAATGGTATTTACCATGCATGTTTTATTCATAAAGCACAAAATTCCCAAAATTTTAGCATAATCATTGCAGCAGCGTCAAAGTCACACCATAACTTTTAAACACGTACTGAAAAGTGGAAAACCATCTAAGAGTAGTTTGCAACTACAGCTGCATCACGACTGGAACAGATGGGAGGGGAAGAACCAAAGCTGGAAATACTGTGATAAGTTCTAGTTCTCCTCCCTCAAGAATAAATGAAAGTGGGAAAGGTGCCTTGGTAGTTGCTAGGCAACCATTTCCCCTCTCGCCAGGCATGTAAGGGGAGGAAGTGACATTGAGGCCGGCCGTGACGGACTACAGCCGAGTATAACAGAGGGTAGCCAACATCCTAGTGTAAGCGACACACGTCAAGTGTGAAGGTGACAAACACGATAGCGAAACCCAATTAGCTCTGAAAGTTTACTCTGATGTGGTAACAGGATGGGATGCTTAGCTGTTTCACGTATCACTGCATTCGGCAATCTGCCGCCCACTCTGACAATTCTTTGCAAATGAATAAACAGTGCTAGTGCCTGGATGTTCTTGCTGCATGTTTTACCCTGTATGATAGCAGTGAAGACATCCTTGAAGTAGAACTGAACAATTTTAATCCACACGACCAAGGCATTTCTCCACTCTTCCAATGTCAAACCTAGCTCATATGAAAATGCACATCTCTGAAATGCTGCCTTTGCCTGCAGAACCCACGCCATAACACACTGCAGTTTCCGTAGAGATGAGCAATTCTGAAGGAGGCCCAGCTGGTCTTCTGAGGTGTGGGTTTTCTGCAGAGCAACCAACACTGCAGCTGATGAGTGCTTCAGCTCTGGAACTTCACCTGGATCTTGAACATGGTGTGATGGCCAGTATTCAACCTGCTACAGTAGACAGTCAGGACCAGACAACCAATTAGACTGACACAGCAACTGGTCAGGCAGACATCCACGTGAAGCTGCATCAGCTGGGTTACACTCCGAGGGAACATGACTCCATACACTTGGAGGCACTAGTGGCTGCTGAATTTCTGCAACTCTGTTGGCCACAAAAGTTTGCAACCTGTATGGTGACGTTCTTAACCATATTAACACAACTGTCGAATCTGTTCAAGCATGCAGTACTGTATCTTTGACATTAGGTTGGAAGTGTTCATTAATATGTTACCACAGACTGCTTAACAAGTGTGCTGCATAGAACTCTAGTTTTGGAATTGACATAGTTTTTAAAGGAGCTACCTTGGATTAAGCAATCACCAAGTGTACTGTGACTTCTCCATTCACTCTCTCACACCGAGCATACATAACTTCTGTATCGGTCTTTTCACTTGCTTCATAAAACCCATGGAAATTAATCTGGGATTCTCGTACTGGAATGAGTCATTGTACTCTCACTAGAGATAACAAGGGTTATGCGTGACGTCCTTCCACATAATATTAAATCAACTTCCACTCATCAGTGCTAACAAACCTGCAGCATTGGTAATGAAGTTTGATTTGCTGCCACTAACGAGACATTATGAATTGTTTTATCTACCCAATGCAATGGACGGATGCTCCATACCAGGTATTATTTACCGGCCGAGCCAGTGGAGCCATGCATCTAGATTAACAGAGTACAGCAGCATGTCGCGAGATGCCACTACTAGTACAATCGCCGAGGCATGAGCCTGGATCCAGCACCCGTCACTGACATCACATGCTGAGGATCTATGTCATGCTCTTCTCAGCTGCTACTTCCTCGCCAAGACAATCCCCTATGCAAGCTGATCAAGGGATAAGCTGTCACCACCAGAGTATAAATAGAGGGCCGCACCAAGGCTCGTGATCAGTCTTCAAGCAATTGTCGTCTGTCTTGTTCCTTCACCGCACTCCTGGTGCTGAGGGAACTATCAGCTATCCTACCTTGGACTTGACCGCATCCTTGTGTTGTCGAAAACTTAATCTCTCCTCAACTCTTCATCGCACCCTTGTGGTGTCAAAGATCCTAGTATTTGCCTGCTCTTCGCAGAAGAACCTAGGTGTTACGTATTACGTCGCTGTACACAGACACGTACTGGTCCCTTCAAAGCAACAGTAGTAGCGCTAGTTAAAGTGAGAGTTATTTTTATAGCCACTCTTTACTACCTGCCCTGTTAGCCTAGAAGCAGGTCACCATCTGTGTTCACGTAGGGTGTTTAACTTCCATAAGCTCACGTGGATAGGAGGTAGTACCACTACCACTGTTTATTTCTGTCAAAAGAAATAAACACAGTTTAACTCTCTTATGAATATCTCTCTCGTAGTCGTAGTACCTTACCTCGGAGACATCAGATCCGTACGAGGGACAGCAGGTGACCGGGGTTTTATTCAACTCGTTAAAACACTAAACATTAATAAAACAATCTTGGAAGGCCATCCATTCTCTGCACTCCATGTAGTGAGCGGTAGAGCCACAACATTAGGATACTGGCTCTTTAAGGGAATGAACTGCCAGTCTGGGGTTTGCTCTGCTCACCATGCTTCTGGTGCCGAGAGGGGTACTTCTCCAAGTCTGGGGAGACCAACCCAAAAAACAACTCCCCCCCGTACTGGGACTGCCGCCAGTGTTATGCAGCTCGAAAGACCCTGCACCTCAGGTGCCATAATTTGAGAGAGATACAGCACTTCGCTGGCAGGTGCAATACGCACACTGCCAACACTACTTACATGTCAACTGCTCCACTTCTGCGAGGTCAGATTGTAGATTGTCTTTCCTCATGCCATTTTCCCGTCGCAGTGGCATTCGTGCGAGAGTGAAGCGGGCAGAGACTGCCTCTAAATATCAATTGGAGATAACCCCCTCCCAGATGGGCTCGAGTACCTCAGTCCACAGAAACGAGCCACAGAACTCCACAGACTCTCCAGACCAGTTTCACCAGCCTACGAGTTCACCTCGTTTGGGCCACCTATCAAGGTTGCCGAGGGACATCACCCTGTAGTCCAGGCCTAACTCAGTGGTCAAAAAACGTCACTTGGAATTGCAAACATTGGGTTCTGGGGAACGCCACACCAGCTCCATACCTCAACGTCAACCAAACCCTCCAAACCTAGGCCGACCAGCATACCCATCTCTAGGGCAGTTGGTAGTGTGCTACGAGTCGAGCATCAACCGGCACAGCCGCAGGTCTGGCATTATTTTCGTAAAAATGCCAAATAGGCACTTTGAATTTCTCACCAGTGTCTGATATGTAGTCTTAAGTATATGTTAATCCTCACACGCATGCTTCTTCAACAGCTGCCATAACATCTCATTATAGGCTGGTTCACGGTAAAATGAGCACTTTTGAAAGCCCTGCTTAAGATCTACTTGTATGCACATCGTATATTCTTCCACCTTATGTAAAATTAACATTTCCATTGACCCCATCACTTAATTCTAGCGTAGGTCAAGCGAAACTGATAAATTATTATTAAATTAAATATTTTACAAATCTGTTCCATTTTTATACGTTGATGCATAAAAAAAACAGAAAATTAAATAAATAATTCAAGTTATCACGTACGGTTACCTTAAACTTTTTATTCAATGTTAAGATGTGGAACTCTTTTCCACCTATCGTTACCAACTTTACTGGGCGTATGTCACTCAGTGTGCCCGTTTAAATATATGCAGACAGGGGCAGTGACTTTTCCTAAGGTTGATTTCAAAACTGCTCACTTTATCGTGAACAGCCTATAATTGTAACAGACCCCTGACCAGAGCTTGCTCAATGGGGTCGAATGAGTTGTAAAATACAATAATAGTATCAACAATGTATTGAATAATTTCAAATTAATACATAAATAAAAATTGCTTGTAACAAACTACGTAAACAGACTGTAGTGTGAGTAAATAAAACATTAAAGAATCAAACGCAAAATAAATTAACATTTAGTACCAAATTAACATGTCATAGTTATAGGTTACCACACTACAAATTACACAGTAATTAAACTTTCTTTTAAAACTACAAGATTGATGATAAAAAATAAAAACAGAATGAAAATTTGTGTTATATCATGCAATCTCACATATGGGTGATTGGACAAAATAAAAACACTAACAATACTGTTCCTAACGACTATCGTTGGGCGACATTCTACGTCACGTGACTTGCTGGCCAATAAAGTACCACCTTAGATGAAGATGTTTCATGTTCGACAACTGTTCTGCCGTATAACCGACAAGAACAAGAAGCATGTGGCCATAGAAATGTACGATCATACTGGTTTTTAAGAGCTTACGTGGAAATGCAGTTGCTTCCCTACCAATTTAAATGTGACTTTACATGTATGTATTTAGCATGCCTTTCGGCCCATGATGGAATTATTTGGTATTGTTTCTAAGAAGTTCGCGAAAATGTACAAAGTTAAGAGTGTGTGAAAATAAAATATTCATTTCATAGCTATCTCAATTATTAAACAAAACTGGCTTCAAATTCCAAATGTTACTTTCTTAATGCCTGTGAGCAGTGTGCATTAATTCAGCTGCTAAAACGTGTGCTGAGGAAAGTGTTCATCCACGCACGGCTGAACGGCATTACATCAATAAAAACTACTTTTGTTTTAAAAATATATAGGGCCTACTTCATGTTTCTAAAACAAGTTTTTTACTTTCAAAGCAATGGACAGCAGAAAAAATTCCATTTGCGCAACGGAAATACATTTATTATGTGGAATGCGCAGTTGTTTATTTTAGGAAAACACACTGAAGTTTTTTTACATATGACTACCGGTGGCAAACTTCGTATGCATTATATTATTATGAAACCATTAATTCTCATAGATACGTTGACTTGCACTTATTTATTATTTACTAATGCTCGCAAAATTAGGGCCATGAAGGCCCACTCTTACATGTTTGTTGTAAAACACAGAAATAAAAGCAAATTAACCAAAATTATTTTTTCCCAAAAAATTTATGGAAAAATTATTTCCCGTCCGACCTTTGGGAAAATATATTTCCAAATTTTTCCGAAAAGTCGGGATCCCGCCCAGCTCTAAGCAGAACTGATCATTCACTGGCTCCCAGTGTATTCCTAACACCTTCACTGAGCTTATGCTTTCAAAATTTATATAACCATCACTTGGGTCAGTGCTGTTTACTACACTGCTATGATTGGAACACCACTTGTGTAGTTGGAAACCACCTGCTCCCAGCAGTGTCACTAACTGAGCCTTCATTTCAAGTGCCTCAGAAACAGTCTCTGCCCCAGTCACAATATCATCCATGAACACATCAGGTAATAAGGTATGAGCAGCCAACGGATACTTGACTCCTTAATCTACTGCAAGTTGCTGCATTGTTCAGAACGCCTGGAATGGTGAAGATACCAGGCCAAATGTCACTGTACTGATTTCAAAAATACTCACTGGGTCACAAGTAGAGTTTCACTACAGGCTGCACTGGAACTTCGGATCCACAGGGTCAATTACAACCTGGCGATACATTTTATATACATCAGCTGTTATAACAACTAGTGATGTCTTGAAGTTCAGCACTATGTCACCCAAATATCCTTTTGTAACTTGGGCCCTGACAGGAGTACACTGTTTAGACAAGATCAACCGCTAGTCTTTGAGGCATCATCAAACACAATGTGCACCTTAGTTGATTCACTTTCCTCCTTGACAACCACATGATGAGGGATGATGTATACTGGCTGACTGTGCAACTCTGATGCTAAGGATACAGAAGTCTTCCCATTGGTGCCAACTGTTATTGTTCCTATCTGTGACATGTGCTCATCCATGAACTGCCTGTATTGTTCAAGCAACTCTGGTGACCTAAATAACCTAAGCCCCAGTCCCTGCAGTCGCTTAAGTGCACTACCATAAGAATTACCTAGTGTGACATCTGTGGCTGCAAAAGGAAGCCTCGACACATACGAGATCTCACTGTCACACAAGTGGGTATACCGAAAGTGCTGCTCACCCCATTGGTCTTCAACAGACATGTAGGTTTTCCTCTAGGTAGGTCTTTAATAACCCAGAATTTTTTCAGGGCAACATCAAGGGACGAATCAGTAGATACCAGTAATGACCATGCTTGTTGGGCAGCCTGTGTAAATGGTGAATTACTTGCCAACACCAATCCAAATCTGGTATGGAAGGCATGTGGATGTCCAGTGATCTTGAGTCCTGTCATCACCTCTGCAATTATCTCTGCAGTCAGCAAGATGTCTATAGCACTGGGTGTGACAAACTGTGGATCAGCAAATGGCAGCCCATCTAGAAGTTCGAGACCTCCAACTTCAATCAGTACAGAAGGCATGCCTCTGGTAATCTTTTTCAGAATAAGAGCTCTGCTGGTGATGTGAAGCTCTGGCAACCAAAGAGAACCAATCTCACACAAAACTGCCCCATTTGTTTTTGGAACCACAACATTGTCAACACCAGTGATGTTCACTTCAGTCCGATAGCGTCCGAGATTCAGTCTTTGTACGCAAGCTAAACGAGGACTGAGAGGACCCGTCTAGCAATGCACGAACAACCTGGAAGTGTCCTGCCCCATCCTTCACAAATATTAATGCAGTCTTTAACCAAACAGTGGAAACTAGAGTGTGTACTTGCCTCCCCCTACTGCACCCATCACAACTGCACTGTCGTCTTTGGCTTCGGATTCATCCTCGTCTGAGCTTGCAGGTAGAGTCTTAGGTTTGTGTCTCTCTGCAATACGGAGGAGTGTGGGGTGACTACCTTGGCAGAGCTGGCAGTGATACTTGAAATTACACTGTGCTGCCACATAACGTCCACTTAGACAATTAAAACACAGCCTCTGCATTTGCACACACATCAGTCTCTCCTCAACAGATTTTGCAAGGAATACCTGGCATATATGTAGTGCACGAACCCCCTTACACACAACACTTCAGCTTATCTGACTTCTTGTGAGTGGACACAAGCGTAGTCTTTGTGAGGCTTGTTGCAGGCAGGCCATTCTCATTCAATGGCCGCCCCTTAGTCAAACCAGGAGACCTGCTGCTTGTAATCTTCTGGGAATGGCTAGAACTCTGTGCTGCAACTACTGCCAACTGCATTTGCTCTGCTGCTTTTGCCTTCTGTTTCAGAAACTCTATTAACTGATGGTAAGAGGGGAGGTCCTCTTCATGCGACATCTCAAATGCCTGCTGCAAAGGTATGTCCAGCTTCTTTAACAAGATATTTAGGAGTAATAAATCCCACTTTTCAACTGGCGATTCTTGTGTCTTCAGAGCATTCACGTTCTCTTCCACGCATGCTACAAATTTGCTGATAGCGCCCTAACTACGGCTGTCCAATAAGGATAAGTGGAGAATTTTTTGCACATGGAGAGTTGCAGTTGTGCGTACACTCAAAAACCTTTTCTCCAGCAGACTCCATATAACGTCATAATTATTTTCTGTGACCCGTACATTGCTCACTATGTCCCGTGCCTCACCTCTAAGACACCTTAACAAACAATGAGCGTTTTACATCTTTGTTGAGTGGGGAACATTGCCAACCATGGAATTGAATAATTCAGAGAATCCCTTCTATTCTGCATGGTTACCACTGAAAACAGGCAGTGGCAATGCTGGCAACTGCGGCAAAAAGGCCGCTTGCACCTCGTGAGTACTGCCCCCATAAAACCTAACCTCACTTTTCTTTGAAAGCAGTTTATTGTCACACTTTACGTAGTTCGCGAAAAACAATCTTGTAGGCCGCAAACTTTTCCGTAACCTCATCAATGTCAATTTTGTCATCTGCTGGTGGGCTAGCACACAACACACAAAAATTTCCTAATACCTCGTTTGGTTTGTCAATAACCTCCTGAAAGTTTATTTCAAAAGTCCTCTAACTTAGACCGATCTTGAAGAGAGACTACGTAGATTTCACGTGCTTCACCTGCTTTGTTCACTAGAAAGCAGAAAATTGTGTGTTTCAACTCCGGCATTTGTGCAGCAGCATTTTCTCTTGCCAGTAGTGACTGGTGCGGCTCCTTTACGTGAAATTTTGTGAACTTCTTGCCTCACAAAAACAATCACACGATACCATACACAGCAATACAATTTATGATCCAATAGAAATCTTAGTTTACCATCCCGAGCTCTTGCAGCCAATACACTTGGCACCACTAAATCATGTATTTTTTACAGCTCATCACTTATCACGCATAGATAATATTTATTTTCCATTACAATACAAACCCAATTCAACAAAATGTTTTGAGCACACAAAAATAATGACACAAACCGTCCGCCATTACTTCGTGTAACTGCCTATTACCACCAGTCGCAGCGCTAGTGTGAGTCACATACAGCATGCAAAACTGTCTCAAGTAACACAAATAAAAAAATGTTACCAGTGCTTACAGTAATTCTAATCTTATAATTTTACTTTTTCACTAACTTTGTAACGGGCTATGAAATGACTTTCCAACAGCTTATCCCATTTAATGCTTCAAACTAATCAACTGGGATATAATAGTACCCAACCCGGGCTTAAGTCTAATCTGTACCAAAGTCCCGTACCCAAGGGTAGGGATTAAGATTCTTCAGATCCGCACCCATAAGCATCTGCTGTTTAGTCATGCTGACGATTTTCACTCCCTCACCACTTGCTTATACTGGTCACATGGGTTAGGGATGTGAGAGGAGAGGGAGAGAGAGAAAGAGAGAGACAGAAAGAGATAGAAAGAGCGAAAATGAGAAATATAGAAAGAGAACCACTGTTCCAATCACCATCGAGAGTCCAGACACCTTCGAGAGGACGTTTGTCCTTGGTACCTGTTGTTCCGGCTAACGTACAGGTGTGGCGGAAATGGGAAGAGGGGGGGGGGGGGGGGGGGGAGGAGTTTGATGCACCACGAATAACATCACTCATCTAACATTTCCACAGCCGCTGCCCCTTCCTAAGAAGAGCCGTTAAGCCGTACACGGCACAACACGCCTCCAAGCCCAGGGTGGCTTGCAGACCTGTTGCCGCCTGCTGCGTCGCAACCTGCAACTTACCAATTGGCAATTTAGGATTGGCCCTTCAGACCTAAAGTCAGGGTAAAAATTGGTTTAAGAGCGTGTGACTGAGGCATAAATCTGACTTGGTTGAGTTGCCTCTTCCAGTATTATTTCTTTTCTACACCTTGCTCCTGCTATTTCCTGTTTCGTCACCAGTTCTAGTAAGACTCTTCCAAGGATAGCCACGAGCTGAAACCTTGTTCCCTATCACTCCTTCTGGCAGATGTCTCGAAGTGCAGCTTGTCTTCCTGGGCCTCACTAGAACAGTTTTCGTTTTGACTATCGACCTTCTGTTAAGTGCCTGGGCTCGCCAGCGATGTCTCGCTCGCCAAGGAGCCACAGAAGTAGTCACCCCTAGTCCTGCTGCTGTAACCTTCAGTTTGGTGCTTGGGTCTGCCAGCGATCGCCACGCCACTAGACTGAAGACCAGTAGTCAGGCATCCCACCTAACCTCACACCCATCACCCTACTCTACATCCGGCTGGTTTACCCCCTCTGGCCGACCCACCATCAACCTCTTGGCTTCTCACCCCACTTATGCCTCACCATAGGGCTAGGCGGGGGAAAGTGGCCAAACAGATGCTGGCTCAGGCTGGAGTACTGAAGAGTAGTGGTTTAGGTATCAACCAGGTTTAATACTGGAAGAAAAAGAAGACTGCATGTCACAGGGAGTCGGCATACAGCTCATCCAGCTCCAACTAGAAGCTCGTCTGGCACATACCACGCCTTCGTCTGGCCAGCCAACATTACTAGGATAGTCAGGCCCCTAAACATCACACCCACTTATACCCCTACCAGGGTATCCACTCGCCTATCACTCGCAATTGCACCACACAAGGCTCAAAGCTTGATTATAGAAGTAGCCAAAGCCAACAGCCTAGGCACCAGGAAAACCCCTGTACAAGCAGAGACCACTGCCTCACCGTTGCCCAGGGGGGAAGTACCTTGGCCTCAACCTCTACCTGCCATTCCCACTAAGCGTGAACAAGGCGACAGTACTTGTAAGTACTCACCTAGCCACACAACTAGTTGTAGGTGCTTTTGGCAAAATGGATGAGTGTGTTAAAAATGCAAGTTCCATCTTTTTAACAGAATAAAATTTCAAGTGTGTGCAATATTGAATAGCAATACAGACAATATTCAAAAGATATTGCAACCAAATAAATGGAATTGAAAGAAAAATTGTAGTATTATTACAAACATATTATAGTTATTTTCCATGAGCACTATGAGGTATTATTTCTGTTTGCTTGGTCAGAAAACCGCAACTTTCCAAACATTTTCAAGTCAATAAACTGTGGATCTTAGTCCTTTGCAGCAATAAAAATACCTACTGCAAAATCAATTATTTTCTCATTATTAATGCATGGCCAGCTTAGAAACACATTTTGATGGGTTTAACATCTTATTGACGTCTGTGGAATAAGAAAATCTTAGTCCAATAAAATTATGCAAAAAGGTCATCAACACTCAACCTATTTAGTTCCAAAAGCAAACAAAAGTCAAAAGTTAAAAAGGAAAACCAAAAATAGTTGTTAAAATAGCACTAACACGGCACATATATAAAAATCACACATCACACAAACAGGCTTAAATACCTGGGTCACAAATACTGCAGGCGTACAACAGAGGAACTGGCGAGACATGAAAATTGCCCTACTATTGGCTGTTCCTGTTGCTAATCACAACGGGAGAAAGGGTTTGGTTGTGAAACATGAGTTACTATTATTATTGCCCATCACTGTTGCAATGTGCAAAGCATTTATAGGCTGTTCACGGTAAAGTGAGCACTTTTGAGGCCCTAGTTACTTTTTTCTTTCAGTCATCTTTTATCCTTCAACAAAATTTCTGCATAAATGTTGCCATGTAAATAATAAACACAGTGTTTATATTCCACCACACTCGGAAGTTAATGTCTAGGGCTAAAATCAACCACATTATTGACTATTATTCCAAATGAGACAGCTTTCAAAATTGCTCACTTTAACATGTATATCCTATAGCATCACAACCTCTAGAATGTTATTTCTGCAAGCTAATGAACCCATTTTTAAATAACCGTATCTTGCAACTTGCTTTTTGCATTATTTTCCCCTTCACTTGGTTTTTATGGTTCTTAAGAATGCCATAAAGTCACTTACTGGTTGGATCTGTGCTCATAAGCAGGGATTAACTGTAAAATTTCTTAATTGGTAGAAACATGTCATTAAGGTGTATTTTACATGTTTACTTGGAATCTATTATCATTCTTTCCAAAACAGAACACTTCAAAGGCAACATGGATAAGAACAGTAATAGGAACACAGTTTCAATATTTAATTGTTAGTACATCTCATGCTCTTGATTATGCCTATCACTGCAAGAGATGGAAATTTTTAAAATATGAAGCGCATTGAGGTAATGAGAAATATGCCTAAATGCTAACAATAGTAATTTTTTCAGAAAACTCTCACATACTTTGCTTATTTATTCCACCACCCATCAACCTTACATCCTGCTCATCCCCAAAAATTATTCACATTGGCCATTTATAACAACAGAACCAGTACATATGAATACATAATGTGACAGGTGTCTCCAACTACCACCAGACCCATATTTTTCCATCATGACACACTTGTAAAGCCAGACACGAAGGTTCATGTAACAGCAATAATGATGTCAATTCTCAAATTTATGACATACACAAAGTTAATGCCACAAGAAAGCCCCCTACCTGATGCCTATCAAACTCCTCTTGAAGAATTTTCTCAGCTCCGAATGCTCGGATGGTCGTCAGTCCCTGGAGTGATGCATTTAAGTGTGAAAATACAGGGCTGCGAGCTGAAGAGTAAAAAAAAATACAATCATTAGAATTCCTGCAAAATATAGTGTACAAAACGCACACACCTGGCCACATTCACAAACAGAAACGTCAAAACATAAATTTACAAATTGATGCGTACCACTTATACTACTAATAAACTACGATAATGACTCATCGCTCTTTACGAGAAGTATACCTTTACTTCAAATCTTGCGTAAGGGTCGTTTACTTCAGCCACCCATGTGAGAGTTGTTCACGCAATACTTTGTAAATAAGTTCTCGGCCGCCGAGAATCTACTTGATGGCCGAACATGTGGCTACAGGATTGCGCAACCAGTGAGCACGCCGCTTCCCCCCTTGCCACTCGTTAAGTGCCAACAAGCTTTCAGCCATTTCGAGCACGGCCGAGCGCCGCCAAAGATACACGAGCCAAGGAATGCTGACTAGAGGGTTTCCACCTCCCACACCTGCCTTCACAGTAGGACTTCACGTGCCTTCCCCGCGCCCCAATGCGGCAGTCTAGACTTCTGACCATATAAGTCCGTGCGCAGCGAGGCTCCAACCGTCATTCGTATTTCTTCTCCAGAGTTAACCCCGAGCACTCCTCACTGCTGGAGCCTCCAGCAAAACCTCGAGTCTTCTGTAGCCATCACGGCTACCCTCTGCGACGACAACAGTCCTCAACACCCATTGAACACGAATATACTTTGCTACTTAAACTTTAATTTCATTGTCTCTTCCAGACATCAACATTAGACAGTAGTTAAATATTAAGTTTTCTAGTTCACATTCCCTCCAGCTTAGAACCAGGTTGCCTACACCTGGCTCCCGTAGCTTTCCTTCAGTACTCCGTCAGCTTGGTAGGAGGTAGCACGAGTCACTATATTTATTGAGTCCTCAATAAATACAGCTTGTTCTCTATCCGAAAGCTTTTATTTCTAGAGTGGCGGGTGCCTGATTAGACTGACTTGGCATGTTAGTCAAGGGTTTTGTCCGCTAGATCAAAAGCGGGGTAGTTTGGCTTATATAGTTCGCATGAAGCAAGGGGTGTTGGCTAGTACTTACTCACTCCTGCTTTTTGAGGTTGTAGTCTGAGTAGGTTTGGATTAGACGCAACAAATTCGGTCTGTGCCGGAACTGAGGTTCCACAGGTGTGCTTCGTTGGACCAGAAGATGAGGTTGGACCAGAAGATGAGGTTGTCCCAGCATAAGTGAACTTCAGTACCAGTCAGGAGTCCCTTGACAACCGGGTGACACTTAGGATGTATGCGGATACAGGGTGGGAAGTCAATTATCAGAACCAGAGCAGGCACAACTACTTGTCGTCTAAGTTCGGCAGCACGGTCCCTTTCCACCTGCCTCTCCTGCATAACACGGGGTAATACTATCCACGACCTGAGAGCAGAGTGAGCCAGATATCGTTCCCTGCGTTTTCCACCACTCCTCCTCTCATGAGGCATAGGGCAAACAGTTCTATAGCCTACGCGATGCACTTAGACAGGAAGGTTAATGGTGTAACCCAATAGTGACTTGCTGGCACGAGCTCGAGAAGAGTCTCCACTGATCCCCCACAGTTGCGGGCTGATCAGAGACCTGGAGCCGTGTGGGCCGCCAAGCCTCTACTGGTTATGCGTTCACATTAGGATGCACAGCAAAACTTCAGGCTACAGTCACCACGCACTAACTTAATGCGGATTGTGAGAAGCAACCTGAGTCTGTTGCGCCTAACGGTGTGAAGGCATTTCAAGTGGTTGTGACGTCACTGTTTCTCCCCCACAAGCACTGACTTAATGCTCATGTGTAACTAAGGAGAAAGAGGTAGCCATCTAATACGTATATGTCTACTGATGTGTGGACACCTGGAAAGGACTCCACAGTCAGGGTAACTCGGTTTAACAAAACTCTCGGTTCCTGTCAGTCGTGCACAGTGTATCCTATCCACAACTGTTGATGCAAATAAATACCCTGGAAATGAAAGATTGAAATGCAGAGAACAATGAGTGTTTATTGAAGGTTCAATAAACACGTGACCTGTGCTACCTCCTACCAAGTCATGGATAGCTGAGGGTAACTGCGTGGTTTCAGGTGTAGGTTACCTGGTTCTAAGTAAGTGGGAAAAAAAGCTGGTTCTAGATGAATAATAAATGAGTTGAAGTTAAACTGCTAATAAAAGGTGTCTAGAGGAGACAAAGTGAAGTTAAAAGAAAATGTTCATGTTCGTATGTCGTCAGGTTGACTGGTTGTCGACGTACGTAGTAAGTAACTGCGGGGGCGTACTTGTAAGGTAACAAACTTCTCCAAAGATCCCCAGCACTAGTAGTGCTGTTGGAGGTTATTAGAGATGCAAAAGAATGAAATCCCGAGGCTGGCAGAATCCAGACTTGTATATTGGAAGTTTGTAGGCTGCCAGCATGGGGTGCGGGGGTAGGCTTCAAGGGCAGGGAAAGGTGTGCTTGCCTGCCGGGTTGCGTATCTTCCAGGTGAGAAGGAATTACTTGTAAGTTCCCGTTGCGTGTAGAGTAGGCAACGTGTTACTCATGTCTGTAGAGATGGAAGATGTGTACTAGGCGATGAATCGTAATCGCATTAGATTAGATGTAGAAGTGGCAAGCGTCAATTCGTCCCCCCTCCGCCGTTCGGTGAATACTAATTGTGGAAAAAGTGGTGGAGAAAGGTTTAGGCCCCCTCTCTGGAAGGTCAGGTAGGTGGGACCCTTCAGGTAGGGGTGCTTGACCGCTGTAGTGGCACGTGTATTGTGCTCTCAGGGCGCCCAGTCAGCGAAGCAAAACGTGTGAGACGTGGAGCAGTGTCGGCCACCTGGCGACCTGGATTCTTTCCCTCTCTCTTGCGGGTGGTGGCCAGGCATCCTCGCCTTGGTTATCGGGCTTTGCTGATGTGGAGAGAACGTGTATTCCCCCCATGTGCAAAGATTACTGGATTAGGAAGATGCGTGTGTCAGGTGTTCCGCCGGCATACTTTTCATATGCGTGCCATTCACAAAAACCAACATAGCGCGGGTGGATATTACAAGGGAATCGTACATAAAACCTGAAAGAAAAATTATTAAAAAGAATGGCACGTCAAAACAAGGGGATTAAAGTAAGAATAATTATAATATGTACAAGCCTTACACATGGACGGTAGGGAAACGCCACTACTATCCTTGAGTTTAATGCAGTGAATTAAGAAAGAAACAGGAAAATCTTTCCAGGGAAACTTTGTCTCTCTCAGAAAGCTAAATAGTTACATGTGACATATCGCGAAGTGGCCAACCACAGGCCCTTCAATACCTAGGTTGACAGGCTAGACGACTACAAAGCAAATACACTACATGCATGATTAATGCGGCAAATTGTGGATACATTGGTCACTAGATACAATACTTATACACTTAAAAATGGAAGTTCATATATCTTGCACCATATTAAGGGAGCTTTAATGCTTAGAGTTTTACTTAGAAGTGTGTACAAGATATTGCAAACAAAAACACATACACCAAAAGCATATACATAAAAATACTCTCCTACAAAACAGCATTCTTTCTTGTAGGCAATCTTCATATATACCCTTTGAAAACATAATCTCATATTTAAAAGTGTGCCTACACATCAATTCAGACTTAATGCTTAAAAGCATAAAACAAAACCTAGCTATCCCTTGCGAGAGTCCATCTTATATCGTAGGTCTAACCTCTAGTATGTACACTGTGTATCTTCATTGGATTGTTCAAGGTAAGTTCCTACGGAATGTTCACTTTTGTCCGTGCTGAAAACACACTCTTACACGACGGCGTTCTTCGTGTAAGCGATCTACACATAAACACTTTCAAAATGTACAATGACATATATAGGTTTACCTACGCGTCAAGTCAGATTTAAAGATGATCAAAATATAAAAAGGTAAATGTCTCTGTAATGTCGAAGTCTCATAATCACTGTCATTGTGGTGAGTGTCTTTACGTGATTTAATTATAGTAGCCATTACTGTCACTGTGGAGAGCATCTATTCGTAATGCTACTTACTTAAGTGGGCTGTCAGCCACTGAAACAATTGAACCATGAGGTGTAAAATGTGTGTCAAAAGTTACTAATGTACAGCTTTTTATGGCTGTATATAAAAAGTTACTTTTCCCATAGTCGAGTGATTAATTACTGGTTCATTTACCTCGTTGGTTCTTTATACTTGAACTGTACTTGATACTTTTAATTTAGCCTAAATATGATTGTTCTGATTACGTCGATGTCTTTTGCTTACGGCTAAATTAAATGTGTTGCACAAGATTGGTCTACACTGTTGTTAAACCTAGCACACTTACTGGCGATCTTCGGTTTCACTTTCAATGGGCCTCCCCTTTGGACGTAGGGCAGCATGCAGAGGGCATGGCCACATATACTTGGTTGTGGGTCTCCAAGGCAATTCCCGGTACCGGCCAGGCGTGTGGGTGGCCTTGGTGGTACGTGGGGGCATTAGGCATCATGGAGCAGTATGGGGCGTCGTGGTGTCAGTTTCTGCCGCAACAAAGTGGGAGGGCATTCGTTCAAGGGACGTTGAGGCAGTGCGGGGGAGGGTCAACCCTTCCACCCCGATTGCATGGGTTCCTACCCGTAGGGCTGGATGTTTCTCTGACGGGGCAGTGCGGGGGAGAAAATCTCCACCACGACTGTGAGCAGCACAGCTCGTTGCCCCGGGTAGCAGAGTTTCTTGTGTAACAGGGGGCTGGGACGGAGCACTATTGTCCGAGCTGGACGTTCAAACTGGCGGGAGTTCCTGCATGGCAGGATCTGGAGGCGGAGCATTTCTGGCGTGGCAGCACGACGTTCCGATAAGCAGGTCTACCTGCGTGGCAGGTGGTTGAGGAGGAGCACTCTCGTTTAAGCTCGACCTCCCAGGTTCCGGTGGTCTAGTGGCATCCTGTACTTCTTTGTCTGGGGACGACCATACTGAAGTTGGGATGGCTTCAAATTCCAGTTCCGTAGTTGTATCAGGTGGAAAGGTAGACACCTGTGTGATTCCTACCTCTCTCACTGAAGGTACTTCCGAACGTTTACTGACGCGGCTTGATCGGCAGGGTGTTTGGCTGGGTTCTCTGTTGTGGGGACTCTGCCTGGATAACTCAGAGCAGCTAGATCTCATTTTGGCTGCTATCTTATTGGCGTAGCTGCGTGGCGTCGAGGGCACTGATCTCATGGAGAATGCACCTTGACGTTGTTCTACATCGGGTTTCGATGGGCTTTGGTTTGTGTCTCATTGAAGATCCTGGCTCTGTATCAGATTCTACCCTTTTGCGTGGGGGTTCGTTTTCATCCTACGATTGTCCAGGTGTGTCTCATTCAGCGTCGTTGACCCCAAGTATTGGCATGTCTCCTGGATATGGTCGTATCTGACCTCTGGTGGCCTTACAAATCCATCCGCGTATATCCTCGGCCCAGTAAACGTCTCGATTACCTACTATACAGTAGGGTCCATCCCATTTGTCAGCGAGGCCAGCGCTGAATTTGTTGCTGGCTTTGCTGAGTGGGAGACTTCGCAGGAGGAGAGTTTTAAAATGTAAGTATTCTGGGCTCTCTGGGCATGAGTGGTTCTTGCTAGCGCTGCTAGCCAGATGTCCTCGGGCTGATGCATATCGGTGGGCTCGCTTTCCCAGTGCCGATCTCCTGGACGGCGCAAGGGTTGTCCCAGTAGTAAGACGCTCAGACTGGTCTTGGCGGCCTCGCTTGTATGGCGTCGAAGGGCAAACAGTATAGTGGGGATGTGCTTATCCCAATGTCTGTGGTCATTACCCACACTGATACAGAGGCACTTATTGATCTCCTGCTTCCTCCGTTCAGTGGCGTTGGCTTGTGGATGGTAGGGAGGGGTAGTCCAGGTTTCTACTCTCCACTCTTGACAGGTGGTTTGCCATTGACTACTAGTAAACTGGGTGCCATTGTCTGTCAGTATGGCTTTTGGACAGCCCCATCGTGCGAAAATCTCCGCTTCCATTTTCCGCACGATTGGGGTGGTTTCTTGGCTGGGTAGAGGAAATGCCTCTACCCACCTGGAAAATTGATCGTCACTACGAGGAAGTAGCAATTTCCTATTGTGCTACGTGGATACAGCCCGTCAGATTGATGGCGATGTCGGTCCAGGCCATCTTGGTTCTCCGTGGTTTTGCGGTGGGAGACGAAATAGGGTAGGCTTTGCCACGGCAGCACATGACGCAGTTGCTATTGTATTTCCAAACATTTCTGCTTATTTCGTCCCAATTGTAACAGGTTTTCCTCGTACCCAGGTGACCAGCTTAAGGATGGTCATGATGGTGCCTGCATATATCCACTTGTAGTTGCGGTGGAACCCTAATCTTTCACTGTGTATTGGATAGCCTGCTGCTTGTCCATACGACATCATCCTGTAGTGCGTATCGTTGGGGCTGTTCCTGTAGTAGGCGTAGGATATCGGGGTTCTTCTATTAGCTTAACGTAATTTGTTGATGGGTTATTTGTTACTGAAGGAGCCGAATTTGCTCTTCTGGACTTCTTTCGATCTGAGGAGGAGACATTTTTTCCTCCTCTTCCTCCTAAGCTTTTTCCTCCAACATCGGGGAACAAGACAGGGCATTTGGCAGGTCGTTTAACTTCCCTGGGCAATGTTGAACCTTAAATTCAAACTCAGTAAGGAACATGTCCCACTGGGCCGAGCTTGGCCTTCGAATTCCGGGACTCGTGTAGTTATATGAAAGGCTCTATAGAGTCGGTTCACAAAATGAAGTGTGGCCCTTCGAGATAATACCGATATTTCTATACGGCCCAGATAACGGCCAAACCCTCCTGCTCATTACTGTGGTAGCGCTACTGTGTTTCATTTAAGCAGGTTGATGCATACGCTATCACATGGGGTTGTCCTCCATCTTGCTTGTATAATACTGCACCCAGGCGTTCTGAGATGCGTCCATTTGCAGTATTAGGGGTTTGTCTCATTGCGGCCGATGGAGTTGATGAATATTCTTAAAGCTATTTTTCAAGTCAGAAAACTCTCATTGTTCCAGGCCACATCACCAACAGGTGTCTTTTTTGAGTAGATGGTGTAGAGGTGCCATGTATTTCTCTATGTTTGGAATGAAGTCTCATAGCCAATTACGCAGACCCAGTTACCGTCGTAGTTGCTGCTTGTTTGAAGGTTCTTCCACCTCTTCAATTGCTCATATTGAACTGTGTTGTGAGAAGTTCCCCTCGGGCGATATGTGTCGTGCACCTGATGCGGTTAACGCCTCGCCCAGGGCACGTAACTTTGTTACAGAAACTTGTTGGCTGTTTATGGCACACTGTACAGCGGTACTCTAGCCTGTCTGCAACTCTGGTATCTTCGGGCCAACCTATGCAGGCATAATGGAAAAGTTTTGTGCAGTAGATGCATTCTACCCTTAGAGTGCCATGGCCTGGGCAGTCGGCATGGCTACACTGTACATTAGATACATCGGATTTGTTGTCAGAGTTCTCGCCGGCAAATGAATTGACCTCAGCGTCTGACATGGTGCCACAGTGTTTCAAGGGCTCACCAAAGTCCGCTTGTCTGATCGTATTGACCCTTAGTTCTCGGGGTATGGTTGGTCTAATTCATGCCTTTTACTGCGCATAGCTATTCGCTTAACGCCCCACGTTGGGTGCCAGAAATTCTCTTGACGCGTGCCTGATTATACTGACTTGGCTCGTTAGTCGAGGATTTTTACCATTAGACCAAAAGCAGATTAACTGGGTTTAGATAGCAGGGGTGAGACGAGGGTTGTTGGCTGCAACTTACTCACTCCTTCTCCTGGATGTTGTAGTCAAGGTAGGTATGGCTTTCGACAGGACGAATTCGGTCGATGCCAGAACAGATGTTCCACAGACGAGCTTCTTTAGACCAGAAGATAAGATTGTCCCAGCCTAGGCGCACTTCAGTTCCGGTCAGGAGTCCATTGATAACCGGTAACACGTGGTATGGATGTGGACACATGGTGGAAAGTCAATTACTAGAACTGAAGCAGGTGCGACAGCTTGTCTCATTTCGGCAGCACTGTCCCACCTGTCTATCCTGCGTAGGATGGGGTAATGCTATCCTCGGCCTGAGAGCGGGGTGAGCCAGGTGTTGTTCCCTGCGTTTTCTACCACTCCTCCTCTTGTGAGGCATAGGGTAACAGTTCTCTAGCTGACATAGTGCACCTTAGACAGAAAGAATAATAGTGTAACCCAATAGTGACTTGCCGGCTAGAGCTCAATAAGAGTACCCGTGATCCCCCACCTTAGGCAGGTTAATCAGGGACGTGTAGACCGCCAAGCCTCTACTGGTTGTGCGTTCGCACTAGGATGCCCGGCAAAACTACAGGCCACAGTTGCCGAGCACTAACTAGTGCGGATGGTGAGAAGCAACCAGAGTCTGTAGTGCCTCCTGGTGTGAAGGTGTTACTAGTGGTTGTGGCATCACTGTTTCTCTCCCACGAGCACTAAAAGTGCTGATTTGTAGCTGGGGAGAAACAGTAGCCATCTAATATGTATGTCTTAATTCGGTTTAATAAAATTCCCGGTTTCTGTCGACAGTACACACAGTAGTCTACCCTTAGCTGTGGATACACATAAATACCTTGGAAATAAAACCAGAATAGTAGATAGCAACGTGAGTTTATTGAAAGTTCAATAAACACGTAACATGTGCTACCTCCTACCAATTCGAGGATAGCTGAGGGTAACTGCGTGGTTTCAGGTGTAGGTGGCCTGGTTCTAAGTAAGAGGGAAAAAAAGCTGGTTCTAGATTAATAAATGTTCGTGTTCGTATGTCGTCGGGTTGACAGGTCGTCGACGTACGTAGTAAGTAGCCACGGGGGCGTACTTGTAAGGTAACAAACTTCTCTGAAGATCCGGAGCACTAGTAGTGCTGTTGGAGGTTGCTAGAGACGTGAATGAATAAACTCCCGAGGCAGGCAGCATCCCGACTTATATAGTGGAATCTTGTAGGCTGCCAGCGCGGGGTACGGGGGAGGCATGATGTCCTCCAGCCCTGGGTAGCGTGAGAATCCTCCTGTGAGCGATTCTGCTTCATGCCTTGTAGAAGCAACTCGGTCTTGCCCGAGGTCTGGGCAGCTTGTAGGCTTCAAACAAGGGGTAGGGGGGTGGTGTGCCAGCTGGGTTGCGTATCTTCCAGGTGAGAAGGGATAGCATGTAAGTTCCAGTTGCCTGTAGGGTAGGCAACGTATTGCTAACATCTTTAGAGATGGAAGAGATGTTCTAGGTAATGAGTCTTAATCATATTAGATTAGATGTAGAAGCTGCAGACGTCAAACCCCATGATGAACATAAAACCAGGCTTAGGTTTAACACATCACGTCTTATAAACTCATTAATTAAATGACTGCTATTCATCAGTGCAACTACATTGCTAGCAGTTGTCAACGGAGTCAAGTCACCGCCACCGCCTACTAAATTGTTGTATCTACTGGGCCGGGACAGACGTCCCAATAATGGAGATTATTTCACCCGATGAGCCACCAGGACAATGCAAGCAGTCCGGGACTAGTACAGCAGTGTGCCGTGGGATACCACCAAAAATATGCCTAGATCCCACAGCTCTTCACTACGCTGCTCGAGCTAAGGATCTAGGCACTAGACTTGCTCCTGCTAACCCCCTCTCAAGACGCCCTAGGCCAGTGAAGGAAGGGATAGCCAAGGAATATAAAAGGAGATGCACTCTAGCCTCCGGATCGTCAGTCTGCTTCAGTTCTCGATCAAGTCTTCAGACTCCTTTCCTGGGCTCTCATAGCACAAGCAATTGGTGCAGAGGCCCGCACATCTTCAGTTTTCTTCACCGCTTCTGCAAGGGTTCGAAGATCCACTCCAACCTGCAATTAAGGAAGAACCTGCAGCGTCGTCAGAGCAGCACACTGAGACATGTTTGGTCCCTTACAGGCAACAGAGACTAGAGCTTGCCTCAAGGAGTAAACCTTAACAGATGCACCAGCAACTGCCTACTACCATAACTTTGAACAAGGCACCTTCCCCTGTTTACACTACGGTCTTTACCTTTCGCCAAGCCCTTGTAGATAGGAGATAGTACTTCCAACATCTTTGTTAATTTTCTTACACAGTAAAATAAAAAATGATCTTACCTAACTTCTTGAGCATCACTCCGATCTCCTACCTCTTATCATTGGTTCTGACAGAGATGGCAGGAGATTGGGTTTGCTCTTTCCGAACCCACACAGACAACATACCAAAACATCCTTGGAAGGCCACCCATTCTACATACTGTGCACTGAACGATAGAGCCACGACACTAGGATACCATTCCCTGGAAAGTGGCTTGCTAGCTTGAAGTCGCCCCTGCCTCACCGCTCACTTTGTGGTGCCGAGGAGGGGAACTTCTTCAGGTTTGGGCAGACCAGTGACCTTGGGACACTCACCTTGCCAATACTGGATGGCCACGAGCTCCTTGTTTCCAGGTGGGAGGAACGGTAGAGCCATGACACTAGGTACACTCTTGGTGGGATCGGCTTTCCAGCTAGGGTGAACTACTCTAACCGCACACCTCGTACCGAGGGAGTTACACTGGTGCAGGAGACCAACCCCATTGGGACAAAACCACGCAGTTCCTGCAACCAACACATTGCAGCTCAAGTCTTCCAAACCTCTAGTGGGGTGTGGTAGCAATTGGCATCTACACTGTACTCTACACACGTTGACTGCCTAACTCCTGCAGGCCCGATATTAGGATAGAGCCAGATGCCTTACACCCGTAGGGATGGTGTTCAGAAGAAGGTTAAGAAGGTGAGGGCAATATCTAAAGAATCCACAAAGTCTTAGCATCCTTCCCAGCGGGTTCCGGATACTGAGTCTACCCAAACAGGCTGTTTTGCTACAATGACTCACTATTTCAGTACCAACTGTCACGCCTACCACTTTGTTCGAGCCGTCCACCTATGTTGCGGAAGTATACCACTCAATAGTGCAGGAGATCCTGTTCGGCAAAGGGTCCACCTATGCTCCGACTGTACCTAGCAGCTCCACACCAATAACAAGCCCTAGCACCACACACGCACACCCCTCCCTCCAGTCAAGTGCTACCAGGGCCGAGGGAACCGCGCTAGTACAGCCACTCGCAAGACAGAGATGCTATTCTGCTAGCATTAACTCTGTCCCACCATCTAAGCCTGCATAATGCAGAGTAAAACTGTCGAGAGCCAGACTTTGTGCCAAACCGGTGGTCTGCTAGGCCAGTACTGAACTCCAGGTCGGGCATCAGTGCCTAGAGACGAATAACTACCCAGAGACGCAACTCGCCTAGCATCAAACAAGTTACCTAGAGACACGGGCAGCCAATTAGCTGGAGCTCTCATGTGTCCGGTTGAACCAGAGTTTACAACTACCTAGTAATAGTTCTCTTCGATCCCTAAAAAATGGCCCACTTTGGTCTCTTCTATATAATCAGTGGTTGCCTGGTTGTTAACACTGCTGCAATTCTGCAAAGTATTCAATACACAGTATACATTTATGTTAAGCTCTGAGCCGGGAGATTTCTAAGTAAATGAAGTATTCACTTCCCTGGTATATTTTAACTATACTTTGACACATGCCTTAAGTCTGACTGACACGTATGTTGAGGATTTTTCTGCTAGACCAAAAAACAGGGTAGTTTACACTGGTTCTATGGTACGAGGCAAGGGGTGTTGGCTAATGCTTCCTTATTCTGTCGTTTTTGGGTGTTGCAGTTGAAGAGGGTTCTACCCAATGGCTGCGAGTTTGGTCCACTCCGAAGCGGCGATTCCAATTGTAGGCATCACGGCTCCAGAAGTTGGGGTTTGCCAGCCATATCGGGGCCTCTGCTTGGTTTAGGAACCCTCTCACCACCGGATGGCATGAAGGGTGACTGCAAATGCATGGTGGGAAAACTATTACCGTTACTGAAGTAAGCGCTATTGTTTGTCGTCTACATAGGGAAATACGATCCCATTCCGCCTGTCCTGCGTAGGATGAGGTAATACTATCCACGGTTTGATAGCAGCATAAGCCAGGTGTTGCTCTCTATGCCCCTTGCCACCTCTCACCTTGTAAGCCACAGGGCACACTGGTCTGACAGCCTACACAGTGCACTTAAACAGGAGCGGTAATTAAAGTGTAACCCAATAGTGACTTGCCGGCACGAGCTCAATAGGAATCCCCACTGATACCCCACACATGCGGGCTGATCAGGGATGTGAAGCCGTGCGAGCCACCAAGCCTCTACTGGTTGTGCGTTGGCACTGGGTTGGGCGGCAACCCCCAGGCTAAGGGCACTTCAGCACTAACTTAGTGCTCAAAGTAAGAGATAACCTGAGCTTGTAGCCCCTCCCTGCACGAAGGTGTTTCTAGTAGTTGGGGTGTTGCTGTTTCTCCCCACCAGCACTGACTTAGTGCTCTGGGGTTGAGAAGAAACAGGTAGCCCCTAATGTGGATGTCAGTACTCTGGGTTCCTGTTGGTGGTGCATGACTTATTCTGTTCCTGAGCGTCACACAGACAAGTACCCTGTAAATGAAAAGCAGAAGGGTAGTGAACAATGGGTGTTTATTGGAGATGCAATAAACATGTGACCTTGTGCTACCTATCAGACCGTGGAGAGCTGAAGGTAGGTGTAGGCAACCTGGTACTAGCAAAAATGGGGAGTAACTGGTTCTAGACGAATGCAAAAGTATTTAAAGTTAAACTGGCTAAGAAAAGGGTGTCTGGAGGAGATAAAGTGAATTTAAGTATATTGTACGTGTTATATGGATTTCGTTGCGTAGTGAGAAGCCACTAGGGGCGTACTCGAAGCTTCCGAAGTTCCTGGAGGTCCCAGCACTGAATTAGTACTCTGGGATGTCATGAGAGAGTTTGTGAAGAATGAAATACCCAAGCCTGGCAGCATCCGGTCTTATATAGGTGAAGGTTGTAGGCTGCCAGCATGGGCTGTGGGGATGGTGAGCATCCTGGCTGGCCAACATTTCTGGTTCGTGCCTCGTCAGCGGCGCTCGGTCTTGCCTGGTGTCTGGAGGCTTGTAGGCTCTTCAACTCGAGGTTGGGGGGATGGCTGCTGGGTTGTGTAATCTTCAGGTTAAGAGAATCCGCTGATAAGTTCCTGTTGCCTGGTAGAGGTGGCCAAGAATTCATGTAGAAAATTTTCTACCCCTTCTGCAGTGATGGAATCAGCATTAACATATTTTTTAATACTAACTATTGCATAAATATTACTTTTAATATCTACTATTATAATAATAATTAATAAACACAATATTAATTTTATTAATAACATAATAGGATAAATATTATTACTAAGATCTTTAATAATAAAAAAGAGGAATTCCACCATTTCATTTTTGAATACCAAAAATAATGGAAGGATTAAATTGAAACAAATGTGTGATCTTAATAACATGACAAAAAATTACTCCCCTAGTAATAATATCATTAGTTATTAAAATTAACCTAATTAATATTACCGCAGTAATTCTATCAATTATTATTGGAGCTATTGGTGGTTTAAATCAAACTTCCTTACGTAAATTAATAGCATACTCATGTATTAGAAATAATGGATGAATACTAGCAGCAATAATAATAGGAGAAAATTTATGATTATATTTCATTATATATACATTAATAACATTTTCAATAAATGTTTATAAAATTTTTCACATAAATCAATTAATATCAACAAATGAATCTATATACATAACATTAATTTTATTAATTAATATATTATCTATTAGAGGATTACCTCCTATATTAGGATTCTTACCTAAATGAATAGTAATTCAATCATCAATAAATATAAATGATTATAAGAATAATAATAATATTAAGCTTAATTACTATTTATTATTTACGAATAATATATACAGCACTAATATTAACGAATTCACAACCAGCGAAGAGTCGTAATCGTTATTTAGCAGGTTCAGCGGCACGCACCAACTTGAAATGCTTGTTAGAAAAAAATTCTTTCCTCATTAAAATAATACACACCTTGTACTAAGAGCTTTGCCTTAATGATACTATTTTCGTATAGGTTAGAACCTCAAACATTTGTTAAAAAAGTGCATATTCACTTTCGTTACTGTACATAGAGCTATTACAGAAAAGTGAAAAAATTCCACATATTCTGGATATTGTAAAGTGATGGTAGTAAAGTACTAAACAGTTAATGATATTTAAGTACAATTGTAAACTTAACTTTTCAACCAATTTTGTTTCAAACATTCTTAACAAACAACATACGGTAATGTACTGTACAAACTTACTGATTCCTTCCAGCCTCTTGACGCTGCGGGACGTGTGAACGTACACAATCCTGAAGAGATAAAATATAATGACCACAAAAGTAGTGGGCAACAGAATCCAGTAATTGACTATAGCGACCAAAGTGACAATTCCAAGCATCAAGAAACTGATCTGCAAACAAATAGTCCAAGCATCAGAACAAATAATTTTCATAACATTATGTTGGCCAGCACAGAATTTTGGTTACAAAATTGTTTATATTGTCTAATGTCCTACAACTAACACAGTCTACTTAACACTGTCCCTGGCTTGCTGCATCATTGTTTTTCACAAAGCTGAATCATCTTAATTTACACTAATATTACATCATGTAGAATAACATAATTTGCGATAACTCACAGCCAAACAGTCTATTAACACCAAAGGAAGTTGCTCATCGATCGTTCCCATGTCTTTAGAGAACCTGTTCAGAATCTGACCTGAAAACATGCAAAATATAATCAAAAGCTGAATTAATATGGAAAAAAAATAAAAAAATCTTGGAAACAAACTATAACAAAAGGAAACTAAACTTTCTAATGGTTCTTAATTAGGGATGTGCGGGATCCCGAACTTTCTGGAAAAGTCGGGAAAATGGCTTTCCCGAAATGTCGGGCAAGAATTAGCCGACTCCCGAAATTTTCGGGAAAATGGTGTTTAATGCACATTCCTAATTATGATGTTTCCTATGAGCAGAAAAAACAATATTTCTCTTCCTGTCAAGCTTAAACAAATTCTTGTGTGTATTCTCCGAAACTTTAATTAGTATTTACTGTTGCATTACTATCTTATAAACTCATTATTTACCTAATTGCAGATTTACATTTTTTCTGAAAAATCTTTATTCTAAATCGTTTGCACATTTATGTTAACACCATTAACGTACACTATTTGTTTTGTGTCCTTCGGTTGTTATATTTTTACACATGCTATGTACAATCGCGCTAACCAATATTCAGTATTACGATTCGTAATTTAACATCGATGAATGATCATTTGATGTGATAAAAAACACAAAGGAATTCTTCACTTTATCAAATCACTTAAACACACAATTATTTAATAGCCTGCTAAATAAATTAGTTTTACACACATCAAAATTGAATACAACCTTAAAATAAATGCCATTAAACCAATATTTATGTTTTGGTTAGTCAAAGATGCTAGACATACTGAGCGTTGCATCCCGTGACATACGTTTTGAACTATGGTTAACCAGAAAAACCATAGAACAAATTAAAGAAATCCTTACTCTTTGAGGCACAAACTTTTTTTACTTATCTACAAGCAAAGCGTATTTATTTAACTTATCTATGGCAAGAAATTTATTTATTTCAGTTTTTTTTTTGCATATTGTTTACTTGAACTTACTTTCTTTACATTGTTATTGTAGTAGTTCGACTGCAAATGGAAAATTCAGATATGTCAGTAAACAGTAAACAAATTAGGTGTGTGGAAATTCTACAAACGTCTGCCAGAGAGCAAATCATTGGCTAGATGTGTATCTTGCAGGAAGGTGTTAAAATGTGAGCATGGGAACACGTCTGGGCTGCTGAGACACAAATGCTATTGGCGAATGGATTGGAGACAGTTTTTTGCCTTACAGTGTAGTGAAAAACCGAAAGTTTAAGAATGTTATGGGTACTGCTTAACCTCTGTACAAAGTACCTCGCGTACCACAAGCAAACTGAGTGAAGCAATGTCACAAGCACTTGCCGCATGTGATTCTGTTTTGTCGATGTCATTCACCTTTGATATGTGGACATCAGGCAGCAATGCTGCCTACATGTCGAGCACTTGTCATTTTATTGACGAGTCATTTTCCCTGAAGAAGTATTGCTTGGGTGGATACCACTTTCCAGGTGTCCACGCTGGTGCCGCAATTGGAGAAAGGATAAACAGCATATTACAAGAGTGGAAACTAAATAATTTATCCATTCCATTTTATGCTGTCACTGATAATGGGAGAAACATTTTACTCGGCGTATCCTTGTGTACCATAAAGTTTGAACAGTTGCATTGTTTTCCCCATACACTGCAACTTGCACTAAATAATGCAAAGCAAAATACTACTGCAATGGCTCCCATGCAAAAAAAAAAGTTCATTCCCTTATGACACTATAAGCATAGTGCAAAAGCTTCTCGGGAGTTGCAGTTGCGCAAGATCCAAGAATCTTTAGGCCAGCCTGTGCTTCAACTCATTCAAGACTGTGAAACACGGTGGAATTCCGAATATATTTTGCTTGAATGACTACTTGCTTGCAAGGATTCAATATCTCGTCATATTTCTCTCCAAAATAAAATTGATAACTTGAAAGTTTCAGAATGGCGACTAGTTGAAGGATATGTTAACATTTTACAACCTATGCATAAAGCTACAACAGAGTTGTGTGGTGACAAAACATCAACAAGTTCAATGGTTATCCCAGTGCTGTTCTTACTGAAGTCTTCACAGGAGAGGTACATTGCTAATCACTCCAAATTGCCTGCTTCAGATGTTGCATTTGCCAAACAACTGCTGCTTTCCATTACAGCAAATATTTCAGTGAAGTTTCTATTTCTTGCAGTCCACCTTTTTCATACATATCTCCATGATATTTTTAAAATAATTTATAAATGTAATATGCTGCAAAAGTTTGTATTTGGATAAAAGTTTATTTACGCCCTAATCGTAGTAAGTACATTTTATTTTCAATTGTTCCCAGAACACCTTCCTGATTTGGAATCTTCAAGTACCAGTGCACCATTTTGGTCAGAATTTGAGGTAATAGCTTCATTGCAAAAGCCTACAGTAAATCAAGAAGTGAAGAGTACCTCAAAAGCCCAACAATATTTAGAACACACTGTCCACTCAAGTGGTGGAAATAAAAAAGTCAGTCACCATTCCCGCTTTTGGTCAAGATGGCTTGGCAGTACTTGGGAATCCCTGCTACTGAAGCCTACAGTGAGAGGGTGTTCCCTTCTGCAGGCAACATTGTCACAGAGCACAGAGAAAGGCTCACAACAGACCATGTTGAACTAATATTACTTCATCAAAACAGGGAAGAAATATAAAGTGCTAGTTATAAAATAAATACATAGTACCAATGGCTGTATAGGGGGCTACTGGTACATTTGACCAACTTCATTTGCTATTTTTTTTTATGAATTGTCAATATACCTAGTTATCATTTTGACACACGTTATATGTTTCCGATCCCATCCAGTTTCCAGAAGGAAAAAAATTTTTCCCTCCCGAAAATTCTCGAACACAAAATATATATTTTTAATATAACCATATTTCCTGAATAGTCACTAATAACCAAATAACATGTCTGGAGACTTACTTAAGGAGGAGCTTCTTTCTCTAAAAAAAAACTCTTTTTCCTAGATAAAACCTTTAACCTCATATTTATGTAATTCTCTACCGTTTTCCATTGTTACATGTTAAGGCATGTAGCATTGCAGATCATGTATTTTTAAATAGTTTTCGTAATTACTTTAAAATCAGATTTTTGGTTAAGATCCTTTTTATTTTGTTAGCGAGTGAAATATTCTAAATTTTTCTTTGGTGCCACGTGGAGTGAGGACAGTTTATCAGTTTTAATTTGTGGCCGTATTTGAGTGGTTATCTATAGTGCGTTTGCGTTTTAGAGTTTCGAGAGTGGTAGCTGAGGTTTCGTCAATTTTGAGAGGAGTTTTTTTCCCAACTTCTTTGGTAGTTTCCAGAGAGTGAGCACTTTTGGTTTTGGAGGGCAAGGAAGAGAGCTGCAACACAGTAAGTTCTGGCAAATAAGAAAAGGTTGTGATGGAGTAGGGATACAATCGGCATGTGGAGTCGATTTTGAGACCCGGTCAAGTCTATTTTTAGAACTGAACTAGAGGGAAAATTAAGAGACGGGATAGGTACGCAACAAACTGCACTCCTGGGACCCAGAACTCGTTAGCAAATGACCACCAGCCTTTGAAGAGGACAAATCGAGGTGGACAAATTTAAGCCACACCAACAGGCACCTGTGGCCGTAACTTCTTTTTTGTTTTAACAAGTAACTTCAAGAACTTTCAGACAACTTTACTACGAAATTCTTTCCGCTGGTGTGGGCAAGCTTCCGGGGGAATGGTTTCACCCCTGCCTTTGGAATTATTCTCGCGATGCAAGTTTTTGGAGGAACATAACTAAATAACTGAACTACAGCGGCGTTGGTTCAATTTCGTGTTATCTCGTTGACACTGATAACGACTCTGAAATTGTTTGAATATTATTAAAGTGTCTGTTATTAAAGTTCAATAAAACAGAGTCAATACTCCAAATGGGAATTCATTTCTTTATATTTTTTCAACATGGTGCCTGTGTTTCATGTATAAATTGAGCTAAATCTAACTATAGTGTACCAGTCGTCACACTCGTGATGTTACATTACATTTAAGACAACTGCTGTGGGGCTATTAACTAGCCTTTACCTCGCTACAGGCACTTAAGCGTTACAAATGATACATCTATACAAATTGCTACATAAAAAAAGTAAAAACACAACTTTAAAAATTGTTCATTATACACAAGACCATTTTTATTTAAACACAGTAATAACATAATCTAAAGTGGTCAACGGGTTATAAAAAGCTCAGTAGTTAAGTGAATATATTTACAGCAACAATTTATGTCAACA
The DNA here is from genome assembly GCA_029891345.1 of Dryococelus australis. Classification (NCBI taxonomy): domain Eukaryota; kingdom Metazoa; phylum Arthropoda; class Insecta; order Phasmatodea; family Phasmatidae; genus Dryococelus; species Dryococelus australis. Next base: position 18,326,659 of record CM057003.1, on the reverse strand, counting down.
GATTTGCCGCTAAATATTCTGACATTTAACCATCTTTAAACTGAAAACTGCTGCACTTGAGAAATTGTTTTTCAAAAATTCGAATTTGAGGGATTATGAACAAAAGAAGGAAACATTTAAATAATAAACACTTAATAGTAATAATTATTGCCATAAAATGCATAAGGTATAAATTAGAACCTAATAAAAAACTTAATAAAAATGAGCAGTATTAAAAACCCAGGAATTTTTTGAATAGCAAGTCCTAAAATACTTAGGTGTGGATGGTAAAATTTCTTTAGTACAATACAAAAATTTTTGAGTAAGATGCCAGTTTCTTTTAGTGGACAATACATATATTTCAGAGCAATGAGGCAATGAATGTGAGAATCACTTTATTAAACAATACCTTCTCTCTTATTAAGAATTCTCAAATATAACTTAGAAACATGATTTTAAGATTAATTCTTATCTTCAGTTGAACAACTCACAAGTACTCATCTGCTTTCTGAAGGCAGTGTAAAGTACCTGAAGGGTTGACATTGAAGAACCTCATAGGCAGGCAAATTATGCTGTTAAACATCCAGTTGTGCAAGTTCACAGACGACTTCATACAGAGATAGAAGAACAGGAATGTCTTGAATACAAGAAACACTATGGAGCCAATTGTGAGGCCAGCAAATATGTATGTGCAAAGCTCTCTGCTCATTAAGGAACCACCATCATCCGTTTCACTTGTGTACGTGGAGTTTGTCAAACTGTTTGGAGCAGTTCCATTCCTTGTACTGTTGGCTGCAAATTCTTCTTCTAGAGCCCTCTGGCTCTCTGTGTTTGTCCTGTACAGAGACGTCCATTAATACCCACTTTTACAAAAACTGGAACAAAATGGTAGAGCTAGCACAAATACCACACTAGCACTAGATGCATCTCCAACTCAAGTAAACATTCAATTGAAGCAGACTGCTAATGCATAGAGACCTTGCAAAATGGTTGTAATGATACAATTTATAATAATTAAATTCAGACATAGTATCTTATTAGTATTTGATGTTTTGGGCATGTTAGAATTCTTATTTGTCATGCATTTGCTTTTTCTACAATCGCAGATGAGATTGCATCAGCATTCTGAAATATAAGCTTATTTATCACTTTCGTAAACATTTTTGCCTTCGAGAATGTTCTAAAATTTCAATATTTTTATTATGACTCAGTTCAGTTTGGCATGGGAAAGTGGTTATTACGGGGATCGCACAGGTTTTCAGAGGGATTCCTTACCATGCCATGCCCTTATTTGGTCAGGTTTATGGCCCCCTTGTGTGAAAAGTGGGGGTAGGCACGTGGTGATTTGAGCCCCAAGTGCCTGCCACCCAGTAATAGTTTACCACAATCCTGCAAAGGACAAACATTGAGCATGGAAAATATTGCCCACACCAGCATGCACCCTCGACCTCTACTACTTTAATTTTATTAACTTCAAGCATTTTTGGCTAATAAACTTTTTTCTACAAAATTATTTCCGCCAGTGTGGGAGGTCGCTAGGGTGCCAGGAGGGAACTGACGCCCTTCCTGCCTTCTTAATTTTCTCTTGCGATGCGAGTTTTTATTATTATTATAGGCTGTTCACAGTAAAGTGAGCACTTTTGAGGACCTAATTACATTTTCCTTTTAGCTATTTCTTATTCTTCAACAAACTTTCAAATAAATATTTGCCATGTAAGTAACAAATACAGTGTGTATATTCCACCGCACTTGGAAATTAACGTTCTAAGACTGCAATAAATATATTTATTGACTATTATTCGAAATGAATGGACTTTCAAAAGTGCTCACTTTACCATGACCATCTTATAATTGTATTTTTTTTTTGTGAAATAAGACATTTCAAAACACAGCTTTCTTCATTTGTATATACCGCTTCGAGGTTTTTTTACACCGCCAATGGCATGATCTTTCACCATTTTTTGGGGTCTCTACTAATGCATAAATTAGGATCATGGAAAGTATATCAATTTATATATTATTTGCCCTTCCCAAAGCACAAGGCTCATGACATTTAAGGTACAGGTAGATTGATTATTATAACTAAAAACTTAAAAACTACAAATATTATGTTTGAAAAATGGTCTTAAATTAAGGACAGTACAGTCTGCACTCGATAAAGTAACATATTAAAGGAAAATAACTGATATTTCTAGATTGCCTTTTCATATATTAAAACTTTCAGTTAAAAAAAATATTTTGTTAAACTTTTGCATGGAAAGAGATTATTACATGGAATACTTACCAAAAGGAGAGCCAGTAATCTGAACCACTGGACAGTAACTGAGCAATGAAATTTCCCAGAAGCATTATGACCACAAGGATGTATTTGTGACTGGCAAACAAGTATGCACCATATGTAGACAGTGCTATCTTCCCCCGCGTTCTCATCTCCTGGACATCTTCAGGTGACATCTTCTCACCCAAGCAGACCTCAATAGAGGATGAACTACTCTGAAACAGCACACTACATTCTTTTGGTTTTGTATTCAGCAAAAAGAACACTTAGTTATTCTAAAGTAAAATTAAATGACAGTAATAAATGTAGTTCCTGAAGTAATGAGAAATGGCTTATACTCCAAATTCTGGGTTGTAGCTGCATCAATATATCAAATCTTCATGTTTCAAATAACATTCTACAGTCTAAATATGCAGAATAAAGATTACATAAGATGATGGAGACTGCCAATATGGTCTTCAATGTCAGGACTTTTAGCGATGACTGCAACGACTGCGGCGAAGCAACGAAAATCAAAATTGTGACTGTGGCGACCAAACAAAGGCAATCATGGCAATGATGGTGGCGGTGACTGCCAATTGACTGCGACAAAGGGGACGGGTGAAAAGACGATGACTGCGACAAACGTTATGGCAAAATGACGACTGCAATGGCGAAACAACTACGACTGCGGCAAAGGCGACGGTTGAAACAACTACGACTGCGGAAAATGCAAAACTACGACGACTGCTGTAAAAGATTAGGCAAAACTACGACTGTGGTAAAGGTGACGGCGAAACGACGATGACTGCGACAAAGGCGAAAGCGATACGACGACAGTGGCGACAAAGGTGAAGACAGAACGACAAAACGACGACAGCGGCAACAAAGGTGAAGACAATGACGACTGCAACAAAGGCAAAGGCGAAATGACGACCACGGCGACATGAGGCGAAGGCAAAAAGATGACAGAGACAAAGACGAAATGACGACAATGGCAACAAAGGCAAAAGACCACGATAGCGACTAAGGGAAAACTGCGAGAAAATGATGGCAACAAAGGCAACAACAAAGGAGATAATGATGAAGGCAAAACAACGAAGACGTAGGCAAAACAACAATGACGAAGGCGAAACAATGGGAGAAGGCAAAAGCAAAACGGCGACGAGGGCGACATAGGCAAAACAACGAGGGCGACAAAGGAGAAATTATGACAATGAGGGCGACAAAGGAGAAATGACGACGAGGGGTGGGCAACAATGACGAAACAACGACGAGGGGAGGGTGACAATTGCGAAACGACGTTGACAAGGGGAGAGCGACAATGGCGAAGCGACGAGGGGAGGGTGACAAAGGCGAAACGACGAGGGGAGGGTGACAAAGGCGAAATGACGAGGGGAGGGTGACAAAGGTGAAATGACGACGAGAGGAGGGCGACAAAGGCAAAACAACGACGAGGATGGCAAAGGTGAAACAACGATGGCAATGAAGGAAAGACAATGACGACACGTGAAACGATAACGACAAAGGCGAAATGACAATGGCAAAATGGAGATGACAATGGTGAAGCCGAAACGCAGACGACAAAGGTGATACGATGAACGCAAAATGATGAGGGTGAAAAAGCAAGATGATGATGAGGGCGACAAAGGTGAAGGCGGAACAACTATGACGGCGACAGGCGAAACAACAAAGGCGACAGGCGAAATGACTTTGATGAAGGCGAAACGACAACAGCAATGACCAAAAAATGATTTTCATGACGGCAAAACTACGACTGCGAAACTACGGCGGCGATGAAGGCGAAACCACGGCAGCAATATAAGCAAAACTGCGATGAAGGCGAAACAATAACGGCGACGAGAGCAAAACCGTGATGAAGGCGAAATAATTACTGCAACGAGAACGAAATTGCAACAAAGGCAAAACGACGATGATGATGATGCGAGCAAAACAGCGACAAAGTCAAAACAATGGTGATGAAGGCAAAACAATGGCGATGAATGTGACATGACCACAATGGCGACGAGATCGAAACAACAATGAAGGAGAGATGATGATGGTGATGAGAGCGAAGAGGCGACAAAGGCAAAACGACTATGGCAAAATTAAGATTAATACAAGACGACGATGAATGCGAGACAACAATGAAGGCAAAACCACTATGGCGACAGCTAAGCGACAATGACACAATGACAAAGACAAGATGACATATGCGAAATGACAAAGGCAAAATGAGGATGGCGATGAAGTCGAAATGACAAAGGTGAAACGAAGAAGGCGATGAAATGGAAATGAAAGGCGAAACGAGGATGGCGATGGAGGCTAAGTGAAAGTGGTGAAACGACAAAGTCGAAACAATGACGAAATGACAATTTCCAATGAAGACAAAATGATGAAGGAGAAACAATGGTAACAAAGGCATGATGTCCAAATGACTAAGAAATAATAATGACAAAGAATAGCACAAAATGACGCAGCTGAAGCAATGAGACAAAGGCAAAATGGTGAAAAAGGTTAAAACTTCACTGCACAAAATGACCAATAAGACACTTCATGACATGAAAAGACCAAACAACATGTCACAAAATGACAAAACGACATGAAGCAACCAAAGAACGGGTATGATGATGGCGACGGGGAAGACGGCGGTGGCTGGGGCAGAAAATATGACAATGAAGACAATAAAATTGGCAAAAAAGAATAACCAAATAAGTAAAGGATACCAACTACATTAATAGTGCACATTTACCTTTGTGTGTTATGCGGACATATTTTGGAAGCCACTGAAAAAAGAATATAAATTATGAAAAGTCTCAATACAGTTATGCAAAAAACAAAATTAATAATTCATTTGAGCATAAGTGAACTAATTAGCAACATCAAGATATTGCCTGTCTTACGAAACACTAGATATGTGGATATCAAAGCAGAGAGGATGAATTTGAATGCAATTTCGAACCAACAAATATTCAGAACTGATACAGGAGAAACTGGAATAAGATTCCCCTGCTAGCTAGTAAATAAAACAAATGAAAGGACCTGTCAAAATAATGCTAACACCTTCTCTAAACAAGTAAAAAGAATGTTACCCCAATAGACACATCTCTGTGTCGTCTCGAGTGCGAGACAGAACGACGCAGCAACGGCCCTCTATCCTCTGTACCTCCTTCGTCTCCTGATGCATCACCTTCTTGGTCTTCCAGCAGTTTTGCAAAATCAAGACCACTCTCCTGCAGTTGGGTGTAAGTACCATGAGCCTCCACACAGCCCTAAAGAATCCAATATAATAATATGAACAACCACAAATGCTCCAAGTGTACAATACCAATATAGAGTAGTATACACAGAACAATTCACCTCGTTCAGGATGACAATGTGGTCAACGTGGCTGAGGAACTGCAGCTGATGTGTGACCAGCACACGTGTCTTGTTCCTCAGGTACCCACAGATACAGTCCTCAAACAAGTGCTTGCCCACGTGGGCATCCACAGCAGACAAAGGGTCATCAAGGATGTATATGTCTGCCTGCTTGTACACAGCCCTGCATCAGTTCCCAAGTTACATGAGAAAGACATTCAAACATGTTAAGTGTTTGCATTAGTGTAAAACATGTAAAGTGTTTGACATTTAGTGTAAAATATGTGGTTAACAGTAGATTATACTTGTCTTACGTCCAGCCAATTACAAACTACTCTAAATCAATTAAATTTTTGTAATAATTGAAAAGAAAATAAAACATCTATTTTAACTACATGCTCAAGTTTAAAAATAAAATTTCTCCAATTCGTACCAGTCAATACACAGAGGAGCCTGGATAAGCAACATTTTCTCGATAGTGCACAGAATCATGCAACAAGTGATAAACCAATATACAAAAGGACAGTGAAACCCTGTTAAGTCTTTTTAGAAAAATACTGAAAAATATGTGCTTACTAAGCAGGAAAACTTCTTAAAAAGGTAAAATTGTGTATATGTAATAGACCAAGTGCAAACTTTCTAAAGCTTAATAAGCACAGAAACTTCTTAGCAGAAAACTTCTTAAGTGGGTTTTACTTATATCTTTTGCAATTGTTTGATGACGTTTACACAATAGCAAACTTGTGACAGTAAATTTTATAGTGGTAATTTTTTTACAAATTAATTTTAACTACCTCAAAAGCAGATACCAGTTTTACAATTTCTTTTCATTTTATGAATTTCACCAGGTACGACTTATATCAAGTTAAACATGTAGCAACACCAAACCCAGCCATATCAGTATCCATTAAGCAATTTCAAATCATGTTACTAAAAGATAGAAATAAAATCTAGAAAAGTTACTAGGTTGTAAAAATTAATATACTTTGTGAAAACATGTCCCGCAAGATAACCATAGTGTGGTAATGTCAATGATAATTAAATCATTTGGGTTGATGAAATGATTTGACTAGACCACGGCTGATTATAACAGATACCAATTTTGGTTTTATTGGCCAATGCATCAGTATCAGAATCTGTATCTGTTCATCTCTAGTTATTAGAGAAGATTAAAGTTGATCCAACAAACAAGAACCAGCTAGGAATAGGTAATGTCTTGTATTTTAGAACCATCTCGCCACTCATTTGAAGTAATTTAGGAGTGCAGAGTGAGGGAAGAGATTTGGGCAGTTCTTAACATTGAGGTCTTAAGAGCCAAAACGTAATCAACACTTACCGGGCAAGGTTGATGCGCGCCCTCTGCCCGCCACTGAGGGACACTCCTCGCTCTCCCACAACTGTCTTGTCTCCATATGGTAGTAACTCTAAGTCCCTGGTGAGGGCACACACCTTTATAACTTGCCGATAACGCTGCCTATCATAAGACTCCCCAAACAATATGTTGTTGCGTACAGAGCTGGCAAACAACCACGGTTCCTGGGAGGCGTATGAGATTCTGCCCTTCGCCACAATGGAGCCGCTGGTCAGGGGAAGCTCCCGTAGTAGCGTCAACAGCAATGAGGTCTGTTAAATAACACAACACTCACAACAAACTTCTACTGTGGTTGAAAAAACAACTCTACAATAAAAAAACTTGCACCTAACCTTGCCAGAGCCCACTGGGCCAATCACTGCAAACAGCTGGCCCAATGACACCCTCAAGTTAATGTTGGTGAGTGTGTTCTCGTTGTACTCCGCTGTCCACTTGGCTGTTGCATCGTTCACCGCAATACATAACTGATCCAGTGTACCACTTAAAGGCACCTCCTCTTCCCTGTTCTGAGATATCACAATACTTGATTTGTCAGTAAAACCAACCACTCCACACTTGCTCTGCTGGATGCTGGATAGTTTACGAGTCTCCAGTTCGTCGTATTGAAGGAATTTCTGGATGTAAAAAATATCAACATTAATTCAACCAAAATTAAACACATTAATTAAATATGACAACATGCAGTGCAATGCACAAGTTACCTACTTCAACACGCTTTATGGAAACAAGTGTTTCAGCAGCCATAAATATCCCTCGAGGAAAGAAGTCTGTCATTGAAGTTCTTAGAACGTTGAAATAAGATGCCACAACAAATACCTGAAATTAGACAAAACCCAAGTTCAGCAATGGCTGAAGTTACCTTACATTCATAATTTGCGGCTCAATTTCACACAAATTTTATAACAAATTGGCAAACTTTCTTGCATGCACAAGGAGGCACACCCTTAACGTTATTAATTATTTTTTCCTTAATGAAATCTTATAAACATTTACATAGTATACATTTTTCTGCTGCATTCATAGTAGTTTCTGATTTAAATATTCCTACCCTATTCAGCATTCTGAACAACACTTACGTTTTAGTTCACTATAGAGCTCACTGCTTATATAAAAAAATTATAAATTGTGTGCATCCAATCATAATTAGATGTATCGTAGTGATTTTTAGTAAAATCTATCAATTGTACTACATAGTGCATCAAATTATTTATAGGTATTTTAAAACAGAAAATACAATTGCATGATAAATTATAAACAAATTGTGAATAACACTATCACGATATTCAATACCACCAATCATGATATTCAGTAACAACACTGGTAACCAAATTTTGTACAATGAATTTTAAATAAATCAAATTTGATTCAACAAATGACCCAATACAGAAATGGGTAAAGATACAAAACACATGAAAGAATTGTAAATTATAAATTTACTAGAAATTTTGTTTCTAATGTTGCTAACAAAAAAAAAGGCAAAACAGCAAAAATATTAGTGACCTGTTACAGTAATTTTAAATCTACTCTGTAACTGCCAGTTAAACTGACTGGCACGTTGATCGAGGAATTTTCGCTAGACCAAAAGAGGGGTGGTTAAATGTGGTTAGAATGCGTGAAGCGAGAGGAGTTGGTTATCGCTTATTTACACTGTCGTCTTGGGTGGTGGTGTTGACGTGGGTTTCACCAAATAGTGGCGAGCTCGGTCCACTCCGAAGCGGCAACTCCAGTCGTAGGGTTTACAGCTCCAGAAGTTCTGGTTTACTTAGCAGTATCTTGCTTCAGTACAGTTTAACAACTCTCTTACAACAGGGTGGCACGATGGATGAGTGCGAAAGCAAGGCGACAAGTAGATTACTACGACCAGAGCAGGCGCTACTGCTTGGTGCCTAAGTTGGGCGGCGCATTCCTGTTCCACCCGCCTCTCCTGCGTAGGAGGTGGTAATGCAATCCCCAGTTTGATAGCAATGTGAGCTAGGTATTGTTCCCTAGGTCTTTTGCCACTCCTTACCTTGTAAGGCATAGAGTACAACAGTTTGAAAGCCTATGTAATGCATTTAGACAGGAATGATTATTACAGTGTAACTCAATAGTGACTTGCTGGCATGAGCTCAATAAGAGTCCCCACTGATCTCCCACGCATGTGGGCTTATCAGGGACGTGGAGCAGTGTCGACCACCTAGCCTCTACTGGTTGTGCGTTCGCACCGGGTTAAGCGGCAAACCCCAGGCCAATGTCACTCCAGCACTGAATTAGTGCTCAAAGTGAGAAATAACCTGAGCTTGTAACCCCTCCCTGTGTGAAGGTGTTTCTAGTAGTTGTGGTGTCGCTATTTCTCCCCACCAGCACTGAATTAGTGCTCGGGTGGCTGGAAAGAAACAGGTAGCCGTCTAATCTGGATGTCAACAATCTCCGGGTTCCTGTTGGCAGTGCACGTCGTATTCCGTCTCTAACCGTTAACAGAGACAAGTACCCTGTAAATGAAATGCAGAAGAGTAGTGGACAATGGGTGTTTATTGAATACTCAATAAACACGTGACATGTGCTGCCTCCTACCAAAACGTGGAGTGCTGAAGGTAACTGCGGTTCCAGGTGTAGGTGGCCTGGTTCTACGTTAAAAGGGGACTAGCTCGTTCTAGATGAATACAAAGTTAGTTAAAGTTAAACTGAGCTAAGTAAAAGGTGTGATGTGTGTCCGATTAGTTAAAGCTGGTTCACGGTCGTGTGGCTTTGGTTGCACTTTGGTCGGTTGTGCTTACTGGCGTTTACAGTTAGACAAGGTAGTTGGGCACATGGCCTTACATGAGGGAACAAAGTTCTCACTGTTACAGTTAACGAATCCCATAGATTGGTCTGCCCTATTGCTACTAATCGGGGATGCTTTATTCTACTCCTCTAGTACCTGTATACTTGATAGGAATGAAATAGATAACTATCTAATTCGTGTGTATTAGAACTGGAGCCGCCTGAGAAGGAGTCTCCAGTTGTAGCTAGTTCGTAGTAATAATTTCCCGTTTCCGGTCCGCGGTACTCGACTCGAGGTTCTCCCAGCAGTTGGTGATAAAGTACTATATGAATGAGACTCAAAGTTAGAAGAAACAAAGCCATGTTTATTAATAGCTTAGTAAACACAATGATGTGTGCTCTCCTGCCAAGAAGACCAGTGGCTGGAAGTAAACCTATAGTAGCCAGGTGTAGGCGACCTGGTCCTAGGCTAGTTGGGGAAAATGAAATAAAACTGTTGAAGATTGCTTACTACAAATCTAACTCTAACCGAGGTGTCTGTAAGAGACAAAGAAGTTAATGTGTGGTATGTATTTAGTAGCTACAGAAAGCTTCTGGTAGCTATTGATGATTGGCGTCTCTGGAAGGGCTGCTGAAGATCTAACAGTAGTTGGAGGCCCCAGCACTAGAAGTAGTGAAGCAAGCTCGAAGACTGCAGGAAAGTAATGGACTTATATAGTCAGGGTAACGTGTGTCACGGCAGCCATGAGGGGAGGGGGGGGGGGGGTTTGACATCCCTCTGCTGTGAGGCCGGAGTGGGGGTAGCAACTTCTGGTAATCTCTCAGCCTTCATGTATCTTCTGTGGCGCACAGGTATGCCCCGAGGCAGCTGACGGCTTGCAGGCTCTCAGCATGGGGAGGGAGGAGGGGTGTGATGCACTGCTGTCTTGCACAACCCTCGTATTCACATGTCCGGGCTGCCCTCCAAGATTGTGGCAGGCCGTAACTTCCGTGTACGGGTTAGCGCGGGGTTTTAATCTCACGTGTGTAGAAGTAGTATACAAGGGTTGCAGTGAAATGAGTCGTAATCGTTGTAGATAGTTGGTGTAAGCGGCATGCGTCAAGTGTCTAGAAGAGACAAAGTGAAGTTAAATATGTACATATGTGTTCGCTGGTCATCGAGACGTGGTAAGTAGCTGCTGTGTGTACTTGAAGCTTACGAGATATCCAGAGGTCCCAGCACTGAATTAGTGCTCTGGGATGTTGTGAGAGTGTTTGAGAAAGAATGACTGTCCAAGCCTGGCAACATCCGGACTTGTACAGGTGAAGCTTGTAGGCTGCAGGCGCAGGCTGCAGGGAGGGCGAGTATCCTGCCCTGGCTGACGTGGGAATCCAACAACTCAGGTCAGCAGTAGTCAGCATTTCTGCTTTGTGCCCCTTCGACAGCGCTTAGCCTGGCCTGGTGGCAGTCGGGTTGTAGGCTCTCAGCGCAGGGTAGGGGGGTGGCATGCCTGCCAGATTGTGCAACCTTCAGGTGAAGGGAATTCGTTCATGCGTTCCTGTTGCCTGGTAGAGTAGGTAGCCAAGAATTCATGTAGAAAAGTCTGTCTACATCTGTAGCAGTGGAAGTAGGAACATTTAGTGATGAGTCATAATCATGGTTGATTAGTAGGTTGAGTGGCAGCATCAATTTCCTATTTAAAAATAATTTGTAGTAAATTATTTCAAAGTTGTGTTTAAAAAATTGCCCTACAGAAATGTTGTAAGAACATGAAATTTAGTTTCATCTTCACTTCTGCTCATTCAATTTTGCAGATGGAATCAAAATGTGTGTTAATTATAAAGTGCTAGGGATTTCAGATCCCCTATACAAACAAAAAAAGAAAAAATCTCAACTAAATTAATAAACTGATATTAAATTTTGAGTGATCGTCAGCCCCACACAACTCAGCCATTCATTCCCCTTGATTATCCACCAGTTTCACCAACCTGTCAGAAAAATGGAAATGGTGGATGCATCAGTTTGACGAGAATCCATGAGGAGATTTTACGAATGCCAGTTGTACATCAATGGATCCATAAATGCATTTCAGATAACTTGGATTGCCCACATCTGGTCAGCAATCTAAATCTGGGATAAACTATAAATTCACAATAGTGAACCAGTTTACGTAAGTTTAGAGCAGTCTCGTACTTTACCACCACTTTTATAGCATTATATTAAAAATCACAATGGCATAAATTACTAGTCAACTTTATAATTACTCATTAAGATTCATCTTCTTGGACATATAGTTAAGCTATTTTACACACCAACAACTATTAACACTGCACAATTTACTTTGCAATGGAAATTACTTCTTAGAACTTCTTTTAAACTAATAAAATCCAAAGTAACATACTTACTTACTGAAATAATATGTCAGTGTACATTGCCTGAAACTACGTACAAGATAGTTTCAATACTGGTACGTACATAATTTGTGTGGAAGTTTTAACAAAACACAGAGAATTTTCCAAACATGAAAATCAAAATGCCTCTTAAATAGTTTGTGCTACTTACTCTCAAACTTACACCAAAATTATAGAACTTGCAATGACAGTTTCACTATATTAAACACATTGATGAATGACACTATCGGGGAATGGCTGGTACTACGTCACGACAAAAGCTAGTTTTAATTGTGCAAGCCCGTCACACAGGGCTAAACTGGATGGTAAAAACTTACTTTTCAGTAGGGGCTCGACCAATGTACAGTGTGGGTAAAGTCGAGTATGAGTTTGGTTATGTGCCGGGTGGTGTGACCAGATGTCACCTGTTTATCTGTGCCGTTACTCAATCGGCTCGGCTCTGGCGTTAGTCGAGTAAGCTGTTAATGGTTTCTGGCAGTGTTGTGAGGAGCCAGCGGCTCCCTAGGTACTACTGGTGCTGGTCCGGACTGGGATGCTGCTAGAACCTCCGCGAAACCAGGGGCACTTTCTTCCCACGATGAGGCGGCGACAAGTGGATGCAGGGTCCCCGGCGTCTTCTTGAGAGCTGCGAAGAGAGAGGAGGAGGCAGCTGGGGGTGAAGCCCCACCAACTTTCAGGTGGCTTGAGCTCGGTCCCAGGGGTTGTCTTGGCAGAATGGCTTACTGGAAGGGGTGTAACCCCAGGTAGTTTTGCAAGTTGCAGTGGCCCTTCTCTCCTGCATATCCTTACCACCCCTTATGGTGTAAGGCATGGAACGGTAGTATGGCTTGCCACACGAGAGGAGAGCAGGCGACTTTGGTCCCTATCCAAGCGTGTTCTGCCACAGCAGCAGCCATACAGACGCAGAGCCTAACCATAACCCCAATCATAAACACAAGCAGTGCGGTGGTTGGAGGTCGGGTTTCCTTAGAGTCATTCGACAAATGCGGGCGTAGGCCCTAGGGCGATCAAACACTCCCTCCAGCAAGTGGTGCGGTGGATGGAGTGCAAACTGGACTAATGGTCTATCCTCCCTTGGGGTTGTATGACTAGTGGTTCTGCTGTTTGATGCACTGGGTTCACCAAATGGGTGGCCGTCGAGCATGTGTGTGGATTTGATGTACAAATCCCTAAGGGAACCCGCAGTCCTACACTAGTCAGTAAAATAAGGTGGTGTAAATCCCGGTCTTCCTGCTCCACTCTGGCGGGCGAGGCATCTACTAGGGATCACAGTCACCTAAGAAAATGATAGTGAAAGTATATGAGAAACGTGTTTTATTCCGGGTAGGAATAAACAAGATGGCCCATAATACCTCCCAACTACCTTGAGTTGACTGGAAGTATAAACTACGCAGATTCCAAGTAAAAGGGACCTGATTCTAGACTAAGGGGTGGCAATTTCGACTAGGTAGCTATTAACTTTCCCTATCTATTCTGTGTGTGCTTAAGGGGCCTAATTCCTAAAGAGTCATGGGGTAGGCATTACCAGGGGCAGTCATTTACAGCTTGTAATGCAGGCACCACATTTTTCTTACCTTTGTCATATTAGTATTTAAAATGTTTAAAAAGCTATGATTCTGAAAATCATAACCCGTGAACTGACAGTGCTTCAATTATACTCTCAGTAAAATAAGGGAAAGCTGAATTTAAAAACTATACATATTAATAATTTTTAATTTTCTGAATATGAACAAAGTTGAATTGTGCTGAGAACTGTGATACACGACCTTGCAGATTTAATCTTTTCAATTTTATTTGTTTAGAACATGCTTAAATTGCCATGACCTAATATAAAAATAATTTAGTAAAGTATATTTTGAGTGCTGCTTTTAATCTCGGATTTTGAAGATTTAATGTGAAATTAATTTTTCTAATGTTATGTATATTTACTTAAAGCATCTATAGTAGTACATTGTGTGACACTGACTAACACAAATTAACATCAGCTTCCAAAAATATTTGTAGTGCTAGTAGAAGCCTGTCAGTCCATTACTCATTATGTCCATTGTATCGGTATCAGATATCGGTTGTATCAGCAGCAAGTATCGGTTTGTACCAGTATCGGTAAAAACCTGTATCAGGCTCAGCACTATTAATGACCTCTTAGTATGAACTGTCTACTTTCAATGTAAGTCAAACAACATAAAAACACCCACAGTACCTACCTTTTCCGCAGTAACAATGTTCCCCATCAATATGTAGCACAAGACAGTGATGAAGAGCGTCAAACGTGTGGTGAATCTCTCAAAGGAAAGCATGATGGCCCGCAAGTATGACATCAGCCTGATTTCCCGAATCTCATTCCTAGGACAACCATACATTAATATGATAATTTCAATATGAAATTGTAACATTTATTTTGAAATCTAGAGTTAAAATTTTGCAATATCCATCATTAACTGCACCACTAGGATAAACACTTTTATTTCAAGTACCACTTGCAAATGTCTTTTTGTGGGACACAAATGGAAAGTGATGCAGGTCTTATACAAAAAGTTGGTTTTAATCAATAAAAAGAGAGCACGACAAAATGTTGGCTGCAACAATGTTTACAATTTACTCAACAATCTGATACCTTTCTTATTCCAGAGTCAAGATCCTTGCAACTGTGCAAAAACAAAAGATGGTTATGGAAAAACAACAAAAATGGGAGTAATGTATTGAGCTTCCACTGTACAGTATATCATATATAGTCTATTCATAGTTTCTTCACTCTTTTTTGAATCAAATCTTTGTTACATATCCTCCCGGTCTGGATTAGATTAACTAAATGTAAGTTAGACCAAAATGCTAATAGGGTGTAGAACACAAACTCAACACTTAAAAATTAGTCAACTATTGTAGGACGGAGTCGAAACACCAGCCCAAAGATTAATTTGTCAGAATTATATTGTGCGCCGGCTAGGTGGGGTGTTCATGTTGCGACAAGGTTTTCAACCAGTGGGGCTTGTTAACATCCATTCTAGTAAAAGAACTCGGGACTTTGAACGCCAGTACTAATTTAAAGCTGGATGTAAGTTTATGGGTAGTTTGGGTTTTAATTACAGAGGAGGACTTTGGCCATCGTAAAGCTAGTATTGTGAAGGACATTAAAAATGTCAGAAACGAAAGGGAATTTAACTACGTTTCGGTGCCTTACTGGTATACAGTGTGGGTCTTGCTGGTTTCCTCAAGGGAACAAGAATCAGGTGTTACTTAAAACCAAACATCACAAATGTCAACAAAGTGTCAAGGCATGTAGCAGAGTTACTGTTTTCATTCCAGCGCAACGTTGGCGGTTTAACAATGTAGAATTATTCATTCATGAGACATGAAAGGTGATTGTTAGTGTGAATATTTCTTGTTTATAACTTAAAACACCATAACTCGAATTGCACATTCAGCTGCTCAATGTCTACTGTAAAAAAAACTAGCCTCAATGTTTTAAGACTCGACCCATCACAAGTAACCACATGTATTGATTTTTTTCCTTCACATCACAACTCTGAGGTTTTGCCAACTATGATACTGAATATATTCCTTTACAGGAAATGGAGCAAAATATTACACTCATTATTAAAACCATCATACATCAAAACACTTATAATGTTATGAGGCATTTAAATAATCTCCAACCAATCATACATCCATATACTTTACTCAAATCTGGTCACACTGATACTTACACTCTTGCACGGGCCACCAGCTTGGCAAATGGAATCTCCCAGGTATACATTTTTATCACTTGGATGCCAGAGATTATCTCATTCATGAGGCGGACTCTCTCGTCTGTCTTTAGCGCACAACGCATACGCAGTCCAGCTATCTTCTTGCCAATGAAAGCTAAACACAGAAGGTGATCTTTGCTTCTTTATACAAAAAATGAAACCTCATTAATTCAAATCTCAAAGGACATAACTTTTTGTAGCATGTAATAATGAGGATTGTTTTAACAGCTATGTGCAATAATTAAAAAAAACCTAAACCAATTTAAATGTTGAATCTGCAATTCAGAATATTGGAAAAATAATACATTCATATGACCAGTATGATTTATTTTTACCAATGAACTTGACATTACATTGTAATACAAATTAACAAATACATATTTTTACTAAGCATGCAAATTAATTCCCCTATCTCACTTTATGAGGAAAAAGATAACGTTCTGTTAAAGTGTTTGTATTAATGAAGTGTCACAGTAAATCCACATATTGCGTGTCCCCACGGTTGTAGTGATATGCTACTCCCACAGATTTACCTTGTAAAGGCATGAAGCTAAGAGTTGCCAGGACACCAATGACGGCTGCCAGGCCCATAGAATTCCACATGAAGTAGGTGAGAATGATGGCTTGAAGAGGACCCAGCCACAGATACTGGGCATGGATAAGACACGTCTCAAAGCGACTGACGTCATTGGACAGCAAGTTGACAATCTGGCCAACTGTTGTTTCACCAAGAGCAGTGTGTGTCAATCGCAGGGACTGTAGAGGTTAAAACGTATAGCATGTTTACTTATTTCCATACAGCAGTTCCACTTCACAGTATACTGTATTAACGTCTACCAACAACTACAGTTTTTGAATGGTATTGCATGAATACATTACATGAATTAAATATATTTTATTAATTGTTACAATAAAGAAATTAACGTAACAAGCCTTCACAGACTAGATATCCTCATTGGGTTAAACCGATCTTAAAAACCATGATAAATCAAAATCAGCTAGGCAGACAAACATAAGTATACTTAAATAAAAAAAAAAGCTTAGAAGATAAACTTATCTAACAATGTCCTCCAAACATGGACGAGTAGATGAAGTTAACTTAATATGGTATGTACTAAGTTTCCACAGGACTTTTTCTGTAAGTATGTTTCTCCATTATAAGGCCTATACACTGAAGTAATCTTTAAGACAGTAAACAGGGCCACACTGAATCTGAAAATATACACACTTTCCTAATCAACTAAAAGTTGACGTATGTCACACTCCTGTGCATTGCACATGCGCCCTCTACTTTTCGACTTCGCCCCATCATCATGCGTTGATAATAATTAGGGGCAAGTCACACACCGGCAGGCAATAAGTCTCGTGCCTACAGGGTTGGTCCAAGCTGATGCACTCTCGCCTCTCACACACCTATTCTGTGGTATGTAACGTACGCCACAACACTGGATGCAAGTTGCCGTACTCCTGCCCTCTTGTCCTTAACAGCTAAGGGGGACTGATCAAGGCGGATGAGAGTGCTGATTCCCTCTGGGATGCGACTTTGTTGCCCTTCTGCAGTGTAATAGTGTATGGATGGTGGTTTGTTTGGCGGGTCGAGGATCTGCCCACGTTGAATTAATTTATTCTCATTTTATTCACAGGTTCGCCTTCAACCTGCAGCAACTATAATATTTAATTTAATCATCTTTCTATGTACAGTGTCAGACATCCCTCTGCATTTCCAAATATTTGAATAAATACGCTTGTGCTAAAATTCAATCCCAAACTATTCAATTAATTAGAGTACGCCATCATAGTTGAGATTAGTGATTGTGAGCCAAGAGCTATAAATTCTGTTCCTTTTAAAGAATAGTTTTCTAATGCCACGAAAGGGTGGAGGACGCAGTAGTCTGCTTCAATGTTTACCCTAACGGGCCCTACAAAGAGAGTTAAATCTACCTACTACTACTGCAATTATCAACCCATCCAGTGAGCCACCACAGAACTCTCAGCCTACTGAACCTCTGTTTAATCCACCCATGGAACTACCCCCTATACCGGAGGACTGTAGCTCATTTCTCGATTCATTGCCAGGTATTAGTTGGCCGTGGCCTGATCAGGAATACTTATTTTATCTTGAGCCGCGAGAAACCGAACTTGAACCGAGCCTCCCACCACGACTGTACCCAGTCCGCACCAATCCAACTAACATGTGCCAAATACATACCGCCGCTGAAAAACTAGCAACTGTTCTGATTCCCCCAAAACCAACTTGTTCCCATTTGGTGATTACGATCACGCCAGGTTTTATCCCAGTGAGAAAACCTACTTGGCCGGCCCCATAAAAACGCCCAGGTAGCGTCCAAGAGACAGAGCAGGAATTGCCGGGAGAGAAATAGTTCATTTCCATTTCATTAATTTAGCATATCCATTAATTACCCTTTTATATTATTTAGTGACAGCTGGCGTCACACAATTTGGCAGCCTTTACGGTGAGCAGGACCAAACACCATGGAAGGAAAGACTAGTTGGTCAAGCTCATCCTGGGGTTTGATTCCCCTCCTCCGACTACCAATCCTTCACAGAGCAAATGCCCATTTAGATCTCCCAAGTGGGCAGATCCACGAACCTGCCAGGCAAAATCCATTTGGAACACAATGAAACAGCTGGAGGAAGTACCCGTGTCACAACATAGAGGGAGGGAATCAGCACTCACGCTCACCGAATACACTTTCGTGGATCCGTAAGGTCTATTAGCTAGTAGGAGCATCACCGATAACCCTAGCATGAGGAAGCTCTAGAGGGCGCACTGAGCCGAACTGAGCGAGCCACAGAGAGAGTGAGGAGTGCGTCAAAGTGTAATAATCCATTACGCAGCAGAAGTTGCACAATGTCTGGTAGTTAAACAAAATAAATAAACTAAGTGGATACTATGGTATTCTCCCCACCAGAACATAGGTAAAATCTAAAGAATATATGAAAAAGTCTCCACACACTTTTCACAATAACAGAAATAGATAATTTAGAAGCACCAGTCCCATGGTAAAATACCTACATAAACAGAACTCATAATAGCATTTATAAAGAACATTTCATATACAAACCATAAGTAGAGAATGAAAAACTTCAAACTTTTATAAGGCAGGTCACTGTTTTGACAATTACAGGCGAGAAATTCTTTACCTTTCTGTAAATGAGTGAGCATACACCAACTCGCATCTTCATGCCCAGGTGAAAGATGGCCATCATGTATGGCTGCCGCACAAAGATAAACGCAGCGCTGCAAGTCAGCAGTCCAAACGCATTCAAATAAGCCATCTGGAGGGTGACATCACTGTCTGGCTCAAAGTACCGGATGAACTGACCAAGGAATATGGGCTGTGCCAATCTGCAAAACTAACACGTGCTGAGCACCTGATGAAATGATATATCTATAACACTTTGCAAAAAATTAATTACAAAAATCACAGCTCCATTTCTAAAATGAATAACTAATAGCCCAATCAAGTTAGATCACGTATGATCCCATATATAAACCCATAACAAAATAATGTACAGCAGAATTTTGGCACAATGATAGCACTAGCCTTCATGAACGACATATCAAAATACTTGACTTTCTCGTGTTCTTGTCTTAAATTTTGAGTTCCTGGGGCCTAAGATTTGCACTATTTTACTCTATCTCATATTGTAATGCAATGGATACTGCGATTGATCTTGGATCGGTCTCAAATTAAAGAGAAAACCTTGTCAAACATATTGATGTGCAGTTTATATAAAAACTAATGCTGCAATATATCTCCAAAAAAGAAATAAATGTACAAAACTAATTTTTTTTTTAATAATGTCAAACTATTGGCTCTAGCTTCTTTGAAATGAATTTTGGGCAAACCTAACTCCATATAAAATTGTTGTCTGTTTTATGCTCTTTCCAACGATGTACCTATTTACGCTGTGCAACTAATGATTCTGAAACTGTAGCCAAACTATGTGACTGTGTCTCTTAATGAATGTGTGTGTGTTGTAGTTCCAGTCCAACTGCAATGACATTGCAACGGCAAGCGCTTCCTGCAAAACCATGCTGGAAGGAACAAAGAGAATGGATTTTATATGAGTGACAGTGAAGTATGTCTAGTATATACAATTTATAAACACTGAAATGTCATACTTTGAGGATGGATACGTCAGCAAAATGTGTAATATGTGACAGTTCTCTTAATAGTGGACTTTTAAGTACAGTATTTCAGAAATGCATTGTAAGTTTAAGAGAAGCAAGTGGAAAGAGGAATGATGGCCTGAAGGATTCCTTTCCTAGCCTGGGAACCATCATTGTACATTTACAATGCAGGTAAGCATTTTGTATATTGTTTTAAAAAAAACTATTTTAGTGTACAATTTTAAGTCTCGGACAATGTGAGTTTTGCATTGCCTAAGAGATTACATAAGGCTTTAGCATTGGCTACCTCGATGAGTGTTCCTAAGTTTAGTTCATGTACCTATTGTCGCCAGAGTATAGATGTTTACTCAGTTTATTAGCATTGTGTCATATGGAACGTAACATTAAAATTGTTGTGTCGGTTTTCAAACGTTTTGGTCAATTTTTTCCAATGAATTGAACATACAAATCATTTTAACGTGCCTGAGTAAACAGTATAACTTCTTTAAAAGTTTTCCCCAATGAATAAAAATCATTTTATGTTGCCTGAAAGGAGCTAGTCTGCTGAAAATCTTTCCAGTTTTATTTATTTATTTATTTGTACTCCATTGATTTATGTCTGCCAATAAGCTACATAATCACATTATTGTTGACAAATAAACCTTGTACTTTACTGATTTAAATAAAATAGTTTTATCTGAAATTTCGTCATTTCTTATAAACCAGTTGTGTCTCATTTGTTTACACAAAGATTGTCTCACCTTACCTAATGAGCTAATATCGTCAATTACTTATTTTTCACGATTCTAAAATTCTTTGTAGTATCATTCCAATTTTATCATATCATTTGGCCACTGTCGCACAGTTCCAAGCTTTAATTTGTTACTCTCATATATTATAGTTATCAGAGACGTACAGAACAGCATAAAACAGCAGGATGTTATAATTATGCAAAGGCAGCTCACTTGAAGAAATGGAGGAATTGGAGCTAATAATGCCACGAGATGAGTTTCACAATTACACGAGAGGAGGATATTTCAAACATTAGAGTAACCATGAATTCTAGGCTGGCACATGGTCTGATCAAGTTATTGAACAAGACCTAATGCGACCCCTCAAAAGTCAAGGTGGTCTCACCCATGGATGAGATACTACAGAAAGCACTTTGTCTCACTACATCCACTAATTTCCAGGTTGTTTGAAAATATGCAATGCAATGGAGGAATATTGTGAGGTGACGTCTCAAACGACTGAGCAGGTAAGTTGTAATTCTGAGTATTGCTGTGTTATATTTGTTGTAAGCATGTGGAAAAGTAAAATTATTCCATTAATTTCAGCACGTTGATCTTCAAGACTTTCATCGCATCATGGACAGGCATGATTAAATAATTCTGCAAGACTGGCTAGAAATTCACTCTCCATTCCAACATGAGCATAACCTGTATTCATTCTCGTCTGGAATTTCTGCTGATTCAAGAGTAAATTATGATAATGCTCACTGAGACAGCTTTGCAGGTTATCGTGGGTAAGACGTTCGCAGAGGCCAAGATTTTATGGAAGGCCAGAATTAATTCCCTTTTAGTTATGCATAACAACACCACTATTAACGATAAAGTAGTTGCTGTCAGCGAAAACCAGCTTTTCATGCAGATAGTATGCATAATGAAGAACGACACAGAAAATGTTGAGTATTTCAAGTACGAGATTTCTCCACAGCCACCTGCTCTTTTTGATGGTCAACATAAGAGAAAGACAGAAAAACCTGCCTTTACCACACTTTTCAAATATGTTTCGCCAGAAGAAAATATGGCAGTTGGCTCTCCTACTTTTGTTATCAATGGAAGTTATGCACTTCCAGCTGCAACTACAACATGGCCACGGCTAGCACATTACGGTCAGATCTGTGGCATGTATGTTAAACATATAACCAATAATTATCCATCCGCAGTGGTGGTATTCGATGGATATAGTGGGAAACCAGGAATGAAATCTCAGGAGCAGGCTCGACGGGCAATGAGTAAGTCGTGTCCTGATATTGTATTCGTTTAACAGACTATGATTACAACTCCACAGGATGATTTATTAAATAATAGGAATAGCAAAGGCCATATTATAGCAATGCTGAAATTACGTTTAGTGGAGGCCGGTGTTCGAGTTGTTAAAGCAAAGATGATGCAGATGTACTTATAGTTACCACTGCACTCAACACAGAGCTATCAGGGAATCCTGCCATCCTTGTCAGTACCGATACGGATCTCCTAGTTATGCTCAATCATAGGAACAGGCCCAATGGAAATGTGAAAATGCTGCATCCAAGTACGAACAAAACTTCTGCAAAACTCTATGATATTGCTGCAATATAAAAAAATATTGGCTTCATGCTGAGTGCAGTTCTGTTTGTGCATGCCATCACCGGAGGTGTTAAAACATCTGCCATTTGTGGAAAAGTCAAAATAAAAGCATATAAGTTACTCCCCTGCATCTCAACCTGAAGAGGTAGCCAACACTGGTGAGAGGTTTGCTCGAACTCTGTATCCTGGTGGAGATAAATTGGATAATATTGATGAACTGCGACTACAACTGTACAATCTTACACTTGCTAGACAGGCTCTCACAGCCTCTTTTGAGCTCGCGGTGCTTCCTCCAACTAAAGCAGCGGTCTACCAACACTCACTGAGGACATATCTTCATGTAGACCCTACTGTATATGTGTGTATGAAAAGAGTTGTTTAAATTTTACACACAAGTGTCTAAACTTTTTCTGTGTTTTCATAATCAGGAATGGTTGGGGGAATGAATTTCTGTCTACGAACTGGAGATGGCGTTTTTCTAACTCACAAGATACCCTCATGCCAGTGCTAACTATATTGCCTTCAGCCTCTAGCTTTTTGTTGCGGGTTATTGCCTGCACATGCAAACGTGTTTGCAATGCTCGGTGTAGTTGCAGAAAAGCAAGTGAAAAATGTTCTGACATGTGGACATTGCCGAGGCACAAACTGTTTAAACGCAGCGAGTTACGAACTGGACCCAGATGAGCTGTAATTTGACAATTGTATGTAAATTAAGTATACAACGGAGAATATTTTAGGTTTATACTAATCTGTGAAAATATATGTAAATCTACGACAATTGAAAAATGTAGTTTATATTTGTAGGCTTCTCTACTGAAATAGAAACATCTCCAATATGCCATCTCTATCTTAATCCTCCTTCAACTGTGTATGTACTCTTCAATTTGAGATCAAATTTAACTTATTAATTCAGTTCATTGCATCAGAGAATGAGCACGTGTGGAATACTGTATGGGTGTAAGGTGATGCAAACATCACTAAATTTGGCTACACTTTTAGAACTATCAGTCACACAGAACAAGTAAATATACCGTTGGAAAGGGTATAAAACAGACAATTTTCATAAGTTTGCCTAAAATTCATTTTAAAGCAGCTAGATCCAATAGTTTGACATTATTTTGAAGAAATTTTAGTTTTGTACATTTATTTGTTTTGTAAAGATATGTTACAACATTACTTTTCATATAAACTGCACAGTGCTATGTTTGATAAGATTTCTTCTTTAATTTGAGACCAACTGGAATTCAATTGCACTATCCAATGTGTAACAATGTGAGATAGAGTACAATAGTGCAAATGTTGTTAGGCCCCAGGAACTTTAAAAGCCTAAAAATTTAGGATGCGAACACGAGAAAGTCAGAGTCTTTTGATACGTTGTTCACAAAGTTTGGTAGTATCACTGTGCCAAAATTCACCTTTACATTATTTTTTATGGGTAAAAACTAAATTTTACTGAGCTATAAGGGGCTTTAAATGAAACAAAATGAGAAGAGATGAAAACCACCAACATTCAAAAAAGAAGCGATACAATGAAAATGAAAAAAAATCTTGTTTTGGATGTACACACAAGATGACTATTGAGACCTTGTTTTCCATGTGACAAATGTTACATAATACAAAAAACAAAAATTTCAAGTCACTACACTTACATATTACATGCATCTAAAGTACATGTAAACAAAAAATTCACTGTATAATTTTTTATCTTAACCTTCTCTCTCTTGTTGCCTTTAGATATCGCTGTCGCTTCATCTTTCCCTCCCTGTTGCAGCACTTTTCCTTTGCTGTGGCAGCACCTTTCCATCTCTGTCACTGCATATATTTTACTCTGCCTGTTTCTTCCTCTTTGTCTGTGTGTCTGTACCTTTTCATCTCTTGTTCTCAGTTACCTATCTGGCTTCCTATTTAAGTCCCTCACAATATTACTAAAATGTTTGCCAGCATTGCAATCAGCACAGCTTAGTAAGCCCAATTAAACTATTAACTAATCATTTAAACAGATATGAGAGAGGCCGACTTAGTCTACTGTACAAGTTGACGCATGACGCTTTTTTAAAAATGGTGATTCAACCACTTCAGTTCCATCCTACGCATAGCTTGCTTGTGAGTTTGAAGTAACATTACAGTCTGTCCCAAACTGAAAATGTTTTATCTACCATGTAGATTGTTTCATTTACTAGCCCACCATAATTAAGCATGTAAGCAAAGAGTTCTTTTACCCGTCGCTAGATACCACTACTACTAGGATTTTCGTTTGTCTTTGCTTCCCATCCTCCAACTGGCCGATGACGTCACGTTTTCAGTCGTGCATTCGCTAGCCACACGCTCAGCGAACACCCCTTGCCCTCATGATGCCGGGCAATAAGAATCGTGCAGCAATTTGAAGGAGTATAAAACGAGGTAAAATTTTTTTAATCCTGACCAGTCTTCAGTCATCCAGCACTCGTTACTCTGACACTGACCAGCTTGCACCCTTAACCTTTCTACACTGCAGTCTTCCAGCACTAGCTGCTCGGATTCCTGAAGGGACTCTGCAGTCCTACTCTATGGTTCATACTAGTATCCAAACCCGGTTTAGGTCAACAACATAGAGAGTAATATGTTCCTAGTGGTCAAGGGAAACACCTCGAACAGATACGCGTCAGGAAAGGAACAAACTGTATTTATTAGGCATAATAAATACAAGTGACGCATACTATCTCCCAACCAAGAAGAGAATGAGTATGGAAGTAACGTACGCTAGGTAGATGTAGGTGACCTGTTTCTAAACTACCCAAGATATCTACTGGCGTCAATGGCTATGATAACAACTCAGTCGCAACCACACTATTCAAGGGGTGTCTAGAAGAGACAATAGAAAAGAGGGGCCACTACTTTAAGAGCAGTGGCTGTAGTTGCCTCTACCAACAAGTAGAGGTGACTGCTGTTCCAGGAGAATCAGCAGCGGAAGATGTGATAAGAAGCTGAAGAAGAAGAGCTTCTGGTAGATCGTGGTGGTTGTCAACAATGGTAGCTTCTGGTAGCTGCATGTGGTCATTGACAATGATAACTTCTGGTAGCTGCAGGTGATCGTCGACAATGAAACCTCTGGTGACTGCAATGATAGCAACCTCTAGTCGCTACCGAAGAACGTTGAGCAGCAGAAGGCCCCAACAAACTAAGTGTAGGAGCCAGCTACTTGAGGAAGAAATAACTCACGAGCCCAGTCGTGCACTGACTTTCATAGTCCAAAGGACAGATGCAACACCAGGCCACAGTGGGAGGGGTGACACCACCTCATGATGTCCCTCTCATGCGAGGCCAGGGTGGAGGTAGCTATCCTCTACCCGGTCGCTTGGCTTCGCGCATAATCAGCGGTGCTCGATTTAGCCCCGAGGCGGGTGAAAGCTTGTTGGTTTTTTCGGGGGAGGAGGGGGTTGCTCGCTGACTTGCACAACCTTATTATCCATATGTTTGGAATCGCCAGTCCAGGGTTGTGGTGATCCAATACACTCGTGTAATAAGCTGCCTGGTTTAACTCTCTTGGGTGAAGTAAAACTACTTGAGTCAGATGAGTCGTAGTCTTTTAGTATTATTCAGGAAAGCAGCACGCATCAATGTTTAACCAGCCTTTACACATGGCAACATGCTCATCCATTTGCTTACGTCAATATATGAGGGACAAATATTGAGCATAGTTTTCATTTGTTCATATATTGACTTAAGAGTGTGCAATACCTTAATTGTTGGAATGCTGGGTTTATTAACCAAGCAATTTTCAATTCTAAACTATTTTCTTGACAGCTGCAATATTGTCATCTGTTTGAAGTGTGGGCTGACCACTCTATTGTCTTCGCTCACCCTACCCTCTGTAAATTTGCATTCTTATTGGAGAAATTGTTTCTAGTACACTGTTCAATCACATGTTTGTAGAAAAGCTGCTAAGAATGTAACCCAGGAATTTTCAGACTACACAGTGTATATCACCATGGCCTCACAAACTATTAAAATTTTACTGATTTGCCAGTGATAAACTTATAGGTATGTAATATTTCTAAAATATACAAAAAAATCACACTTCTCGTATCTAACAAAATCAATATTCTAAACAGAAAAGTAATTAAATGCACCTCACCTAAACACCAACTCCATGATTGTGACAGGCACACAGTACTTAGTGTACTCCCAAAAGAAGTGTTTGGTAATGACTCTCAAGAGACTTGGGCACTTCTTATTCGCTACCTCTTCCTTCCATGCACTGCAATATGTCATACATCCACAAAATTAAATTCCAGTTACTAGTACACAATTCTAAAAGTTACATGAATAAGGTGAATAAGGTATGCTGAACTTTGTTTTGGTTTACAAGAAGGAATAAGGTATGTTGATCATTTTTTGGTTTACAAAGATCTTAGGAAGTTAATTCTTTAGGAATTATGTAGACATTTTGTGATTTCAGGACTTGCGAGGCAGAAAGCACTGCTCTATAGCAACTTTTATTAACCTTTTTCATGAATGCTACTGTACAACACACACGGTATCCCTGTTGTTTTGAAGTAAGTGCACATAATTACATTATATACACAGTAAAAAATGTATTGACTTCATTTTAGCAATCTCTGGCTGTGGTCAGGCATACATTGGCCTATAGTATAATGATATAGAGTGTGAAATTGAACAGGCTTTGCTACGTGACGAGCCAATATAATACAGGTAACAAAATTTTTGCAACTTTGGAATTTCCACTAAAGACAAACATTTTTGCAACTTTGCAATTTCTGCTAAAGCCAATTATGACAAAAACAAGCTTCCCTAAAATGACCATGTAACATAGCATCTCTCTATAGTCATTCGTACCTTTCAAAACTGTCTCCAAGGAGATCTGACTTGTGCTCCTTCAAGGGCACAAACAAGTCCTCTACTTCGAGTTCCTTCTGCATTCCATTTCTGAATATCTTCCACACCCAGCTGCAAAAACATTATCACAAACTGCATGAACTACCCACATACTTAATTAAAGAAAGGTTTTAGTACACTATATAGAAATTACAAACTCAACAAATACAGGGGGAGGCAAAAGTCACGCATAATAGGTACGTAGCATCAACTGTTGAAACAATTACAGAAAGGTGTGTGCATAGTATTTAAACCTTTCATTTTCCTTCTTTTCTTGTGGATACAGCATCGTAAGTGGAAATAGAATCAAAATTAACAAGACGGCACAATCAGCAAAGCATTCATGTATGAAGTACAAGGTGCCACATGTAGGTCAGTTGCAGACGAATTCAACAGGTGAAATCCAGATCGCCAGATCAATCAGTCAACAAACATTAGATTGGATAATCAATCACTTTAAAGAAACTGGAGGTGTTGCCAATTGTCCCTGAAGTGGAAGACCAAAGACCACACTAACTTAGAAACATCAAAGGCAGTGTTGGCACATCTTGCAAGAAGCCCCAAATATTAACCAAGAAATTGATGGAAGTCATGTTTTACCTACGTGGTCACGTCAAACGGCACAGCTACTGCCATTGGTCTGATAGTAATCCTCATAGGTGCAATGACAGCCATGTGGAAAACAATCCTAGGGTCACGGTATGGCTGGAATATAGAAAGAGCACTTGATCAGTCTGTATTTTTTGAGAAAAGTGTAACAAAATGTAACATACATCCATATGCTGCACGCATTCCAAATGTATTATCTCGATGTTCCACTAGGACAGAGGAGGGATATGTTTTTCAGACAGTGTTATCGATGCGATGCAGTAATCATCTTATCAATGCCTTGTTTTGAGGACTGGTTGTTCATCCAATATGGCGGACTGGCACGCAATTCAATTTTGCAGTTCAGTACAAAAATGACATATGTCACACTGCATATTTCCAACAATCCACCCATCAAAAATAGCACATGTTCATAGAAAAAAAAAAAAAGAAGAGAAAAAAAACACACACACACGCACACACACGCACATGCACACACACACACAGATATATCAAGAGCGTCACCCTTTAGGCAACATAATATATCATGGATTTTCTGTATTTTGGTTAAATGTGGGGCATCGCTGACCATTAAATATAACAATTTGGAGAAACCAGTCCACTCAGCCCTAATACCACTAAAAGTTGGCAATGGCGAAGTTGGCAAAGCCGGGACTTGATTGAACATACACTTGCTAGAAGCATTATGGATACGACTTCTACCCTTTTTAACTTTTGCTTGTGAATCTTGCGTAGTTTGCAAAATACACAGCGAACTGTTGCTTTACTTCCTCCATGTCGATAGCCACCTCCACCGGTGGCTTGGTGCAAAGCACAAAGAAACTGGCCAGTAATTCAAAATTTATTCTTCCAGTTACTTTGTCGAACAATAATTCAAAATCTTCAAACTTTAATTCATTGTTGCATTATGCTTCAAATAACTCCCTTGTTTCATCAGCTTGAGCTAAAATGTGAGAAAGAATAACCTCAGTACAACAGCAGACACTCACTGAACCTCCTCTAAAGAAGTAGAGCCCCACACAACCACCAAGTATTACGCCACCTGCAAAACTGGACCTTACGATGATGCTGGAAGGGCAATTGCATGTCCCCGCTCTCTCTGTACGTACAAATGCCAAAACCGCTAGCGAAACTGAACTGGATCTTATTCATACAAAGTACGCAACACCAAACTCCTACATGACATTAGCCACGTGTTGGCACCAGACAGCAACTCAGTTTCGTTCAACCCAATGTGCACTGTGCAATAGCTATCACTTCAATAACTGAGCATACACTATGCTCATGTTTTATACCTTCGCACACACTCACAGTATGTAATGCTGTGTATGTGTGTATCTGCCACCATACAGGTCACTTGGTGATCTCCTGATTAGTCTTTCAGCTGGTTCTACCCATTTGTTCTGCTGTAATGTTAATTTCTCTACTTCATGCATAATTTTTGGACATCACAAATGTGTATTTGTATCAATTACTATTTTGTCAGGGGAGGCCTACAGTGGCTGTTTTACAAGATACAACCAACAGCAGTGTGCCAAGAAATTGACACCCGTGGTTATTTTTATTTTATTTCTCAAGGAATTGTAATAACTTATCAGTTTTGGCTGTGTTAGGATATTTATGTCATGCGTTTGTTTTTTTCCGAAATCGCAGTTTAGGTTCCGTCAGCATTCAGAGAGAAAATGCTTTTACCACTTTCGCAAGCACTTTTTCTTTCAAGAATGTTGTAGAAATTTAATTAATTTTACTACAACGCAATTCTGCATTGCATGGGGAAGTGGTTGCAATAGAGTTCGCATCGTATTCCAAAGAGATTCCGTACCAAGCACTCTGGTGCGAGGAGTGGGGTAATGCATGTGGCGACTTTAGCCCCGTGCACCTGCTGCTGACTAGCAGTCAACCACCAGCTCTTAGAGAAGACACATCGAGCGCGGCAAATTTCACCCATACCAGCATGCACCCAAGACTTCGACTACGATTTTTTAAACTTAAAATTTTCGGACAACCATTTTCTACCAAATTATTTCCGCCGGTGTAGGAGGTCTCCAGGGTGCCAGGAGGGAACCGACATCCCTCTTGCCTTCGTAATTTTCTCTCGTGATGCAAATTTTGAGTAGCGTGAATAATAAATGAACTACTGCAGCGCCAATCTTTGCTTGTCTGTCTCATTAAGCTGACTGTTTGTGACTCTGCATTAATGAAAGATTGTAAAATGTTTATTTTCAACTTGAAATACAAATACGGAGGAAATAATCCAAGGCTTGAATTCTTTATTTTATTTTTAATACAGCGGCTTTCATGTCTTGACTGAGTGAGTAAAACCAAGCTGTGATTTCCAGTTGCCAATTCTTATTCTCTGACATTAAAAGATCACAGCATAAGGCCATGATGTAGAGAAAACTGGGACACACTCATACACCTTTGCAGTGAGTAGGAGAATTTCCTCTACAGCAACCAACGACCTCATACCCGTAGTTGAACAGTAAACGAAGCACCATCTCCCTAAAACCTCAATGTACGCAACAAAATATTTTCAAAAATACCAAATTTTACCAGTTTTGTAACATATATTCATGTGCTTCTGGACCCAAAATACCCTGTTGGAGTAATTGGTTAAAAACACTGGAAAATATACTACACAATTAAAGAAAAGATAGTTGAGCAATAAATTTTTTTTTCAAATTAAGACATTGTAATTTTCTACTGCTATGAAACACAGTGATTTCGTAGCAAACTTAACTTGCTTTTTTTTGTGCCTCTATTCATTATGCACATGTTCAAGTCTTTAAGGAAAAAAAAAAACTTAACATGTCTACCAACCACGCAGATAAAAGCATGCCAGCTCAAATATTACCAACATAACAGCAAACAGTAGGCCAACAAGACATTAAGTCTTTCCCCCTCCCGTTCAATTTGGTTGTGCTGCTATTATTAACAGGTTAACATCTTTCTTATTTTTATGAGCACACATGACAGGACTTGTTTTATCAAAGGGCCAAAGGAAACAAAAAAAAAACACTATCATTAACAATATAAGTGGTTGGTGAACTTGACAGGATTCCTTTCAAGTCCCGTGGTCTGTATCGTGACCAAGGAACAGATGTTTGAACTGTGTGTCAAGTGTACCATTAACCTTTACCCAAGTCAGCCCATGTGTTACGCAACACTACCAGTGTAGTTCACACAATTTAAGATCAACGCAAACAGACAAGTGTTGATCACATCCAAGGCCAACAATGAGAAGTGCATATAATGTGGTTTTAACTGTGTGCCCAGCAAATTACCACTTGGTGAAACCACAAACTGTCTGGCCATGGGCGTACATAGCACAGAATATTACACAGAAAGTTGACAGTTGAATTCCTATCTAAAGTTTACCATGCACAGCCCAACAGTTAATACTTGAATATACAACACAAGGATACATTTACTAAGTAATACACACGCAATCATATTAAGTGTACTCAAAATCAAAACCGATATTTAAAGATATTAAAAATAAGGTAAACTATGTAATTTTATCCGCAAATGGCTGTTAATTCAGTTTTCCCTTAGTATGTTTGATTATCCATGGCACTGCTGAAACAGTGGTAATAGTTACATACATACATACATACATTCACTATTAGGCTACCACCCGGTGGTGAGCTCTCTCACCTCTCCTTCACCCAGCCAACTCCTTTTCCTTCCTGAACTTGCCAACCCCTCTCACAGATACCAATTCCTTCCTCAACACACTCCACTCCCTCACAGACCTCACAAGCATGGACTGCCTACCCCGCTCCATTCTCCTCCACACCCTCTGAAGCTTCTCACAGTTGTTTCCTCTTCCTCTAAACACCCCCTTACTTAACTTGCAGTGTAGCCCTCCCCATCCTCCCTCTTCATTCACCACCCTGTACATCCTGACTAACCGTTCAACTTTCCTCCTGTCCTTCAATGAGCTCTACCCCATTTCTTTCATCATCACTGATGGCCTATAGTTCCCTTCTTCCACACCATCTTGCCCCTGCCTTCTCCACCTACCCTTCACCCATCTCGCTGCCCTTCTCTGCACCTTATCCAGCTCTCGCATCTCCACCTCCACATACGGGTCCCGTACTGCTGCAGCATATTCTAACATTGGCAGTACCATTGTGCCATACACCTTCTCCATCTCACAGCTGACTCCATTCAGCACCCTTCCCAGCATACCCAGAGCCCTTCTTCCCTTTGCAAACCACCCTCTCTACCTGTTTTTTCCACCTGAGGTCTCCCTGCAGTACTATCCCTAGATACTTATATTCTGCTGCTTCTTCTATCTCTTGTCCCTCCTATTTATACATGTCCCTGCTTATCATCTTCTTCCTTGTGAACCTCACTACCTTAGTTTTTCTTACATTTATCTTCATTTTATTTTTTCTTTTTGGTCCACAAACATATCTTATCAATGTCCGCCTGCAAATTTTCCGCCCCCCTCTCCTACCTCAGCATACACAACACAATTGTCTGCTAACAATCTGATTTTTCCTCTAATCCCCAAACCCATGTCATTTACCATTATGGTAAATAACAAAGGACCCAGCACGCTTCCCTGTAGTACCCCTGACGTAACCTCCTCTTCCTCCGATATTGCCTCCCCCACTTTTACCCTCTGCCTTCGCCCCCTGAGAAAGTCCCCTATCCGTTCCACTGCCCTCCTGTCTGGTATCAGCGCCTCCACTTTCCTCATCAATGTCCCATGGGGCACCTTATCAAATGCCTTCTCAAAATCTATGAAGCAGGCATCCACCTGTTTTCCCTCATCAACTACCTGCACCAGATCCTCTAATAACCCAGCGAGTTGAGTCTCACATGAGTAACCCCTCCTGAAACCATGCTGGGATTCCTCCAACCAATTCCTATTGTTCATAACCCTCACCACATACTGGACCACCAGCCTCTCCATTACTTTTCCTGTACTTGATGTAAGACTCTCCGGTCTGTAGCTGCCAGGATTCCCCCTATCCTCTCCCTGCTTGTGTATAGGTACCACCATAGCATACTTCCAATCTTGAGGTAACTTACCCTCTCCTAAGGACTTTTAAAAAAAGCACTTCTAAATACTTTGCCAACTCCCTGCCACCAAACTTTAGTGCTGCGTTTCCTATCCCATCTGGACCTCCTGCCTTACTGCTCTCCAAACCCCTAATTACCTTTTCTATCTCCCACTCCCTCATCTTAAACTCAATAAACACCCCCCCAAACCCTGTTTGCCCCCCTATTCCAACCCTTCTTTGCCTCAAACACTGACAAATACTGTCCTTGCAGCATCTCCAATTTTTCTTGGTCATTTGTCGTATGCCTACCATCCCTTCCTGTTAGCAGAGGGATCCCTTCCTCTCCTCCCCTTAAACTCCTCTCCCCTTAAACTCCTAACATACCTAAACAATTTCCCCCATTCCTTGCCTTTTCCTTCTTCCACATTTGTTCCCCAGAAATACATTCTTTGCCTGTTTGATCTTCCTTTCAAGCTCCATACCCATTTGTTTCATAATTTCTTTAGATTTTATCATCCCTTCATTTCTCCACTTGGCATGTAATTTTCTGCACTTCGTCTTCATTTTCAAAATCTCCTGTCCATAATATGGCGGATCTCCCCCAGTCCGTAACCATTTCATCGGCACAATTTTCTCCAACATAACCTTCATTAATCCTCTAAACTCCCTCTACAACCCCTCTACACCCTCCTCCATAGACCATTTTTTTTAAACCTGTCTCCCAGGAATATTTCTGCCCCCTTCTTGTCTCCTCTCCCATACTGCCACACCAACCTTTCTGCCATTTGCACTTCCCTCATTCTGCCAATCTCAATTTCCACAACCGGGATATGATGGTCGCTTATACCATCCAATACTATTGCACCAACTACAGCATTCCTAGGTCTGACCAACACCACATCCAGCACTGACCCAACACCCTCCTCATTCCATCTCGTAGGTGTTTCTACTACCTGGACTAATCCTATGTTGACTAACTGTGCTGCCATTCTCTGCATCATACTACCTATTCCTTCTGCACACACTACCCATTTCACCCCTGGCATATTCAAATCCCCTGCTACAACAACCCACTGCCTGTCCTTTGGTTTATCGACCCTCTCCTTGATCATCTCAATTGCCTGCCATCCCTGTCCTGGTGGTCTATACGCTGCCAGCAAAGTAATACTCCTATTACTACTACCACTCAATTTAATTTCCATTACCTCGAGATCCTCACTAACCCATTCTACCGCCCCTTTTAGCCCTTTCCTTACACACACACCATTATTCCTCCTCCTCTCCCATCCCTGTCTCTTCTGAAGATGGCGAACTTATCCTGCCTACACTCAATGTCAAGTACTTCCTCAGTCAACCAAGTCTCCACAGCTACCACTATATCCGCCCCATATCCTTCAACCTTTCCCCAGAAGCCCTCCAGCTTGTTATACACACTCCTACAGTTCAACACCATTATCTTTATACTAGTACTCTGCTTTACCATCCTACATTGGTTACCTCCTATCTCCACCCCTGCGGCCTCATCAATGCTATCCTCTCCATTTCTCCCCCCTTCCATTTCCTTGCTGATTGCTATTTCAACAACTGCTCCTCTGCCCTGACCCTCTCCATGCAGCCAGCTACTACTCTACCTAGCAGATCACCTAGAATCCTATTTCCCTGTTCTGTCAGGTGAACCTGGTCCCTCCCTACACTTTCCCAGCCTACCCATTTCCTACTATCTATAAATGTAGCCCCCAAATCCCTACATACCCTCTCATATACCTCACTCGCAGCCACTGCCTTCCTATAGGACACTCCTTTCCTAACCAGCATGCCACCGACTACTGCCCTAGCTCCAGGGAACTTCTCCCGCACTTTCCTCAGCAATCCCCTGAGGTCCCGCTCTACTTCCTACCCCACCTCCCTATGAGTCAGGTAATTTCCCCCTACATGAATGAGAACAACCTTTGCCACCCTGCTACCTCTCATACCACTAACCCTTTCCTCCAAATCCCTGGTATTTGCCCCCCCAAACACTGCTTTATATGTAATTTCCTTCCTGATATTCCTCAGCTCCACCCCCTTTACAATAGAGCTGCCTAGAAAAACTACCTCTGGCTCCCTTCCTACAACCTGTTCCTGCTTTGTGGCTCTTCCACCCACCTGCCTACCCTTGTCTCCAGCCTCCTGCAGAACCCTTGTTTCCCTCCATTTGGCCAGCCCTCCTCTCTCCCCTCTGGCCCTTAACTGGCCACTTTTTCCTGCTTGCTAGTCTCTGCTAATCGCACACTTGCAAGCCTCAGCATACTGCTTCCTACCTTCTACCACTGCCTGTTCCCTGCTTTCTGTTTCCCATTCCTCTATTCCTGATTGCTTCCTGCCTACTACTATCACCTTATCCCTTGCTACTATTTCTTGCTCCTCTAACCTTATTTGCTGTCTTATGTCTCCTACTGCCTTATCCCTTTCTACTGCCTCCAACTCCTCTATCCTCCTCCTTAATCTTACCACCTCTATCTCTGCCTCCCTCCTCCTCTGCCTTTCCTTCTGCAGCACTACTTGCATTCCCATGACCCAATCTTCGAGTCAGCAACATCTTCCAAGAGTGGCCTGTATGACCCCCCAATGTAAATTTTATGTGGAGACATACTGTTTCTATAAATTCAGAAAAACTCTGCGTTGTTTGCTTCAGCTGCTTCTTTGTCAATCACACTTGGAACTCATATTTTAAAACAGGTAGTAGGTATGGCTTAGTGACTAACAATATTTGTTGTTTACCTTGTAACAATGCAATTTATTATAATAATTAAATATGACATTTGGGTTTTTTTTTTTTTTTTTTGCAAGGAGTGTAATGTTTTATCAGTATTTGAAGTTTTAGCGCTGTGTTCGAATGTTTATCAGTAATGCACTTACTTTTTCTGAAGTAAGGTTGCATCAATACTTATAGATAAAAGATTTATTCTACTATCGTATAAAGTTCTTCCTTCAAGAATGTTCTAGAAATTTGATTATTTTGAGATGCAACACATTGTGACATGGTGCGGGGAGGTGTTTCGTGCCATGTCATGTCCTTATTTGGTAATTTTTTGGCACTTTGGTGCGGTGAGTGAGGGGGGTGGGGGGGGGGCACGTGCAGATGCAAGCTTGGAGTGCCTACTGTACTGCCCACCAACAGAATACTACGGTCTGCAAAGGGAGCAAGACACACTCATAACTGTCTCACGATGAGAGTTGTGAAGTGTCATAATTAATAAGTGAACTACTGCGGTGTTGTTATGTTTTGTTTGTTTCTATCTGACTGTTCTTGACTCTGCATTTCTGGAAAATTGTGAACCTGATATTTGGAATTTAAAATAAAAACGAACTAATCTGAAACTTGAAACCTTTTCTTTTTTAATTTCAATGTGGTGCCTTTAAAGTTTAATTTCTCTATTGACTGAGTGCTACCGAACTGTGATTTCCAGTCACTTTTTGCAATAAGAGTCAGTTTTTTCATATGCATAGCAATAAATTCCGCAAAGTACTAACTACACACTAAAATATTTAATATTAACAAAGAAAAACGTAAGGCACGGAAGTGTTCTGGTGGTTTAACTATTCCTGCTAAGTCTTATATGATGCACATAACATTTGTGATGAACTGAATTATATCTATGAAGTATTAGTGCCTAAAAATTTATTTTTCAACCTTTTATTTTGACTGCATAGCATAAGAACATAGTTTTTTGGGGGAAAAAAAAGAGAAGTGATGTGGTTTCCCCCAACAAATGGCTGAGAGCTGCTACCTGTTGTTTGTCATCAAGTAATGACCAGTTAATACCAGTAGTAATATCAGTTACTGGAGTTTCTCAGTAATAAGGGAGCCACATGAGGTGGTTCATGCACATAGAAGTTAAGATCCAATGCAGGAAGAAGGGGAATCTTATCACGTCAAAATAGTTTTTTTGATTTGATATAATTAACATTTATATTATGAATGAGATAAAATTTTCAGCCAGTACTACAAGATGTTATGATGAAGAGTGGATAATATGTTTTGTCTAATTTCACTTCTATAATATTCAATGAAAATAATTATTATACGCAAATGTCTAATTTTATTTATGACCCCAACAAATCATTAAAAATGAAAAAAAAAAAAAAATTAATAATAATAATAACAACAACTTTACCTATTTAGGTAGAATATAAACATTTATTACACCAGACACAACTTACTTAGATATCCAATCTCTATAAGGGGCTGTAATACTTACAGAAACAAGACTGCAGAGATGGGATTCGCAGTAGCTCGAGGGTTGGCTGGCCTTTCACATTTCTTCTCAGTGTCCATTCTCGTGTTTCAAGTGAATAACACATTAACTTTTGTCGGTTGACAAAAACGTAGAGCACATGGTTCCAGAAAAAACATCAACTGAAAAGTTTTCACAAAACCAAAACTAATACTTTAAAAGTGAAACATAGGTACAGGAGTGTTATACCCAATAAACTAACTTAAAAGAACCATATTAACTAAAAATACAATATTGGCCTATAATACTATCACATACAAATTTAATGCATAATATGAAATCATTGTGACTGGATCATAAATATTTGGACACTGGTTACCACTGGTTTTAAGGTTCCATTTTGTCGGACTTTGGTAGATTATGGTTAATGCTTTAAGTGTTTACAATATGCTGGAACAGTGAACAAATTATCTCATCAGAGCATTTTATCATGAACCAGTGCCACTCTCAGCATTATGAGTTGAACAGAAAGCTGAAACCGCCAGCTTGACTCTGGACATGTACAGGTTGTCCACTGCTTAATTGAGAACTTTTGAAAGCTCTGCTTAAAAACTACTTTTCTTCTCATTTTGTATTCTTTTGCTGTATGTAAAGTTAACATTCCATGAGCCTTCTCACTTTATTCATATGCAATCCAAGTGAAATCTCGCAAACTTAAAGAAAGCAAATGTGGTGATAGAATGTGAATTTATACTCTTATGTGCCCAAAACAACAAACACTGACTTCACTAACTGGAAATTAACGTATTACACTCGTCAATATAAAGTAAAGTCTCGGAACTATTTTTATTAATTTTCTGCAAACGAACTGGGAACAGAGAGCGAGGAGGCACAGGTGTTAAACATTGGATTTGGTATGACCTGGGTTCAAATCCAGGTCCAACCACCTGATCTTGATTTTCCACGGTTTCCCAAAATCCCTCCTGGCGAATGCCGGAATGGTTCCTTACAACAGGCCATCGCAAAATTTCTACCCATTCCTGCTTCCCTGAGCAATTTGACCCATCTCTAATAGCCTCGCTGTCGAAGAGACATCAAGACGCATGGGCATATGACAATATATAAAAAAGTTTAAATAAACAAAAATTTAACAAAGTTATTTAATTACTGGAAAGTATAAATGCACTCTCACTTTGCAATACACAAACTAAACACTGCACGGCAGATACCCAGCTCTGTTCTCTGCTGTCTACACAATGTGGAAGTTAAATTTTTCCCTTACAGGGAATTTTAAAATGAATTATTAGTACATAACACAAACACAGCAAACTATATGAAGGTAAGCATTACCAAATGGTAGTGAGTCATGTCAAGGGAAAATTAGAACATTTTACTTTCATCTAATTTAGAGACTTAAAAAACCAACTACGTTAGAAGCAATAAAAAGCACGTGATTTTCAATGGCACACTGTTTTCACGATGTATATAATCTCCTTTCACCTCAATGCTGCACCTGATGAAAATTGAAGCCGAAAGCTGAAAACCAATGTTTGGCGTAAGTTTGTTGTACAGAGAAAGCAACAAGACAGAGTTACACTCCACGACAGAGACTAGCTACACCTCAACAGTTATCAGCAGGAAGACATCGCCATTACCCAGGATGGAGGTGACTCAACCAGTTTCCTCAGTGTTTAGACATGACTCAAGGCTACTGAAGTGTGCATACATGTTAGCAACGCACTAAAAGATGCCATCTGTATAATAAACTGAGTATACACACTGGCGTGCACAGAACAATGGAAAACACTGATAGTAATAAGTTATTAGATCAAAGAAAAAAAAAACTTTGCCATTAAATCCACAAACAATCCAGGTGATCGAGGTAACACAAAAATATAACACACTGAATTTAATTTAAAGTGTTCATTACATTATACAAGAAATATTTGCTTCAAAACTAGCTATTAGCCTAGTTTTTTGATCATATAGTTCGGGAAAAAACTTAATAAATGTTGAAAGTTGCAAGGTTAAACATTGTACAAATAATTTACAATGTTTTGTAGAGGAAGCATGTATATCACAAAAGAGCTGTAAGAATAATATTTGGCAAAAAATATATATTTCTTATAAACCCAATTGCCCTATTTTCTGGCACAACAGGAAACAACTGTGCCAAACCTAGTAAAACAGTTTCACAAAACAGGTAATGTTAAAGATAAGTCAAGGATCAGTTGACAATATGTATTGGCACCCAATTATCTGAAGGATGTTCAGCTTAGACTGCACTGTAGTCACTCTGGCCGTTGCCGCAGCTGGTGATAACGTCTTGCATATCCTGTCAGAAAACTACATACTGTGGAGCATTGTGTGACAAGTTTCTGGTGCTACTCACTTGAAGGGAAACCACACTGCTACTTAGTACAATAAATATAATGCTTCTGAAAAAAAAATTTTCTTACAAAAAGATTAAACATACATTCGCTGAAACACAGGTAGACATTTTAATATTTTCTTGTT
This sequence comes from Dryococelus australis, assembly GCA_029891345.1. NCBI lineage: Eukaryota > Metazoa > Arthropoda > Insecta > Phasmatodea > Phasmatidae > Dryococelus > Dryococelus australis. Next base: position 18,287,087 of record CM057003.1, on the reverse strand, counting down.
TTAAATTATGTCATTTATTTCTACATCATTTATTGAAGGTAAGTTTCACTCAAGTAATGGTTTTTATGGGTAAGACACTTAACACTTGTTGATTTAATTTGTTTCTATTTGCTTATGCATTATATCATTTTATGTCTGTAATTCTAAATTTTTACAACTACAAATTAAGGCATTACGGATATAAAATGGTATACACAAGAGCAAAACGCAGAAAAATTTTATTCACACATATTCAATATCTTACCAGTAAACATGTTGCCAGACTGAAACTAACCTTCAGCAAGACTTTATTGATAACTAATGAGCCTACTTTCCCCTACATGGGTGCAAATAAATTTTAGCCAAGTTCTTAAAATTATAGATGGTTGGTATGCGTTGATATCTCACTGACAGCAGTATCATTAGAGATGAAACCAGAAACATATGAAACAGTACCAAGACAATTATAAACACACATGTGACTTACCCCAACATGGGATTCAAATTAAGGAAAAACTAGTAAAATTATACTAACTTGCAATCAAATGCATCATAAGGTAGGATTCTGAACATCAACTTCGGATGTATTCAATCGAATGTTTTGAATTATAGGGTTCACTAACCTGAAATATTTACACTGCCATCATTTTGAAATAAGTTTCTGAGCCACAAAAACACTGTAGTGAAATTAATTGTTATGTTTTGTTTATGTTTACTGTTTACATTTTTTTCGAGTGCGGTATTATGAAAAATAAGGTTTGTTTTAATTTCAAAATATTTCTTGAGCACTCCTGATGCTAATCCTATTTTTATTGTCTATTTTCCATTTGTTTCCTACGAGTTAATCATGATACAGATCACCTTGAAACATAAGTTTGATTTCTTTGTAAGATTTTGGAATATAGTTTAATTTTCCTCTATGCACTGATCTGAGAGTAAGCAAAGTGTTAAGAAAAAGATTTACAGTTAGTTACATTAATCTCAGGTAGTTTACGTCACAGGATGTGATGTAGTGACATTGTTGAAGGCTTAACAGAAGGGCAAAGGCCCTGGTAAGCTTCCTTCTTCTTTATCTGACCACTACGACTATCAGATGTGTGTAATTTGCAAGACGTCAACCATCCATGCCAGGGGCGATCTACGTGCGCGAGGTCCAGCAGATGGCGGAGACGAGCCTTGAACCAAGGATGGGTTTGGAGAGCCGTAATTCAACGGTGCATTGGTGATTCCAGAATTTCTGATGACTGGAATTATGTCTCCTGTTTCGTCACGACGTCGCTTTGCAAGACCATACCAACGCATTACAGTACAAGGGTCTCACAAATTGTTAAGACATCAGATGTTTATCGCAGTGAAAGCAAACTTTACCAATTATTATATTTAATATTCTTTCAAAATTCTGAAGAAACTAGTGTTTTGTCAATTTCGAACAGTTTTACATGTCTAATTTTCTCGACGAACAGTACCAGTAGCCCATAATACTTTGAACAGATCAAAGCTTGTGTTCTCCGCTGATGAGCTAGTTAAGTGAAGAAACTAAATTAATTTGAACTTTCGTTTGAGTCAGAAATTGTTAATGAAATCAGATACTCAGTAGTCATGTTCCGTGGTTAGTGTTAAAAGGGAAAAATAATTTTCAAAATGGCTAATTTGAGTAAAAGTTAATTTTCATTACAGTATTTCTGACAGCATAGTTCCTACAGTTAAAATTCTTTAAATTTGTAATACTGAGAAAATTTCATTTTTATCTTGCTTACTTCATTATCTACATTAAATCAAGTTGTTTTACGTTTAAATGTTGTGTCTTTTTTGAAGAGCAGATATTTGTAATTTCATTATTTGAGAGTACATATGTTGCCTAAGGGTGTACAATACAACTGTTTTACATGTCATGTGTTATCTGAAAGATAATGGCTATGATGATAATTCTCATTAAGAATGGTTTTATATCTGAAATGATGAGATTTCACTTGATTGAATCATCACATACTGATTTTCATAAACGTGTCTTGAAAACATAATAATTTTCATAATCAGATTTCAAATGCACAGCCTTTATTTTTCCACTGCAACAATGAATCATAATTTTCAAATTTCTCTTCGGTACAGGAGTTCAAATCAATTACAGTAATTGTTTTACATCTTCTTACACACACACCCCATTCTTTTAATAGTATTATTAAGGTAAACACACACTTGAATAATTTTTCTGTTGGTATGTGTGACGTAGTTTGTACACTGAGCCATTTAAAACAAATAAAAGTTTGCAGCCTCAGCTCACATCAGAGAAAACACCCACACAATAATATTAGTACGAAATACAACACATAAGTTTACAAGGCCTACCATAATGCTAATTGTGTGAAAAATTAGGTGGAAATTAGTTGATTGGTACCCAAGATAATGCATAATAACATTATTTTCTTAATTGGTGTTATCTTACAAAACTGCCTAAAAAAATGTTCCTTATAGCTAATATGCATCTAATAGATACTATCAGAATAAAAAGTTTGGTTAAATTTGGTTAGTTGTTAAATAGATATGCCAAAAATATCAATATATTTAAATGGCCACCATTTTGAAAATCAGTGACTGACCCTATTTAAATCATGCAACTTTACATGGCCTTCTGTATATGTGCAAAATTTTGTGGAAATTAGTTTAATTAATCCAGAAATATGGCAAAAGAGGATCTCTCTATACATAAAAACATATGTAAATTTACATACAATATTGTAGCAATACTCGTGTGAAATTTTGGTATGAATAGGTTAAATGATCCTCGAGATAAGGCATAAAACCTTCAATATTCAGGTGACTAGCTTAATAAATGGAGGGGAAAAAAGTTTATGTACTAGCACGTTCCGTGATTGTAATACACACAACATACAAAGTTAAATTAAAATCTGTTACATAGTTTCGTAGACATAGCATACTATGCTAAACTGTTTGTATAGGTACCATTAAGGAAATAAGAGATGCATATACTAAAAACAAAAAATTAGTATGGCCTACCACAGTACAACCTCTATGCATAATTTGAAAGAAATTGGTTGATTGTTTCCCGATGAGATAAGGCATAAAAACTAATATTTCACGTAAGGCTATCTTACAAAATGGCAGAGAATAAGGCATTGCATAGACAATTTTGTTGGAAATAATTTTGATGCTGGCTAATAGCCAGCAGCGTTAAGACCATGATGGTATTCACCACTCACGTGACAAGTGGGCATGCACGTGCGCAAGGAGGCCGAAACCTGAACTTTACATAACGGAATATTTGAAGTGTAAAATTAGGTCTTCTGTTTATTTTTAGGGTTTTTAAAGTGTCTAAATGTTTAAAATGTATGTTTTATACTATTGCACAATGTTTGGTTATGAATTCAAAATGTGCGCTGCACAAAGAATAGGAATATTATTATTCTGAAAATGAATGCCACCATAAAAAGACGTTTAAAGAATACAGAAAATTCATAAGAAAAATGTAAAATCAATATTTAAATTGCTTATGTGCCATTTATTTTCATAGATAAAAGTTTTACTCGATGTGCATAGCACTTCCGCTTGTGTGAACCCCATAGGCAACCACGGTAGGTCCACGCGACCCTTGCCTCTGGGCAGTCCGTCGAGGAGAGCTGGCAAGGTAAGACGCTGTCACGTATGCACTACAAACTTTTTGCACTTATGTAGATTACAATTGTTTCACTTTAGTATACTAGTTAACCTTTGCTTTGCATACATTTTGCCAGACATTCCCCAGCATTATACTTCCGCTTAACACAATAATTTGTGCCCGTGTGGCTTTTTGAACTTAATCGCAGAGAAGGAGGAGAAAGATGTTGGAGAGGCCATGCGGCATGCACAACTTGAATCAGGCACCATCCGCCTATGTTAAAGGTGTTTCATTGTAATTTCTGTATCATTCCTGCATGCAATTTTAAGGGTTTTGTTTACATGTATGTATTTCAAGGTAGTTTTCAATAGCCACCAAGTCAATGTCCATGCCATTCATGCGCTTTGAGTGTTTGTTTGTGTAAAATCATGTGCGCCGCAATTTATTTCAGGGTTCTATGTAATTTTCACGTAGATGACACTTTGTATGTATGACCTCGCGATCAATCTCAAGATTGATTTTCCTGCCATCAGGAATGCTACAAGCCTTTAAATGTCACAGTTTGCTAAAGAATATTTTTCCTGATCACAAGAATAATTTATCTGCACAGAATTTGCAGTTCTAATGGAGGAAGACTAAAAATTCATCTGCACCACGTGATCCGCTACAAAGCATATCCAGCGACATCCGCACCATCTAAGTTTGCTTTAATGCATCTATGTGTTTATTGTGACCATTCATGTCGTGTACCATGATATTTCCAGTGTATTTATGTAATTTATGTAAAGGGTATGGTGATATTATTTCCAACCTAGCCGGCTATGAGTATAGGCAGTCACCTCACTAACCACGTGCGGCAAGACCGAGCCCCGATGAGTCCACGTTAGCAATGCCAAATAATCACACATGTTGTTTAATTCTCTGCACCCTATCCTTCAGGGAAAATTGTCAGTCCACCCTAGTGGCTGTCGACCCCTTCCCTTGTGAAGATTGTGTTTTCCAACACCACAGAGAAGACATACATCTAGGAGTCCGCTAGATTAATTGCGGGCAGGGGAGCACCCGAACAGAGTTAGGTAGAGAAGTCTGAGTTTTCAGAAGAGTAATGTTGGTACAATCTTGTATGGTTAACAGAATAAAAGTACACAGTGCTATTAAATCTTTCCTTAGCAGTGGCATCAACCCCTCGCCAAATTTTGCAAGTGATAAAAGTTTAGTAATGATGTTTAGTAATGAAAAATGTTTTGTAAGTACACTCGGGTGAAATGGACACACAGAACCCACACCATCCCTAAGAACTCTTGAGTTTCAACAGTGCGGTGACTGGGAAACACCGCTGGTGCCCACCTACAATAAGTTTATTGTGTCACCGTTCATCTCGTGTCTCACCCGACGGCATCAATTGGCGTTCTCAAGTGGGGCCAGTGTGTTCATCCATGTCGCGGGCACCACACTTGACCATCCGCGAGAAGGCCTCAAGACTTCTGCATTTGCAACCCCGACACCCGTGAACTACCTGGACGTACATTGTGGAAGGGTAAGCGAGATAAATCTGTTTGACGAAAACTTGTGGACTCAACCACTATGCCAATGCACGTCCGACAATGTATCCACACCGTCAGAACCACGCCTGTGCGTGCACACCGGAAGTGACAGGGCGGAACGAAGTGGGCACAGTGTCAGCAGTGCAAACGAGACTTACATTTGCGATGCATTGGGCCTGATGAGTATGTAACCTTCCGCGATTGTGTTATAAACTGTGTCGAGTGCCATAAGACGAACTGTGCTCAGATCGCGCCACCAACAACACCAGAGGTAAAGCCCACACTGCCGTCATTAGGCGTTACGTACACATTACAGGGCTTAACGGGACCAGACCGCAATACATTACAATCAACTTTTGTGGGACTGGACACAGAAGACCCAGGCACGTTTCTAGTGGTATGTGAGGAGAAATTACACCGACTCCACGTACACCGCGAAGATTGGAGAGAGGTCACCACAAACAGATTAAGTGGAACAGCTGCCACGTGGTGGAATCTAGTGAGAGACTATTGCGTAACGTGGGAAGAATTCTGTGATCGGTCGCTGGGACGGTTCGACACACATACAGATGCCATCCAGGCACAAACGCAACTGTACCATGAGCAACAGCATGAGCGAGGAGGGGTGGAAGAGTTCATTCAGTGCAAGTTAGGCCTGTTCAAATGCCTCAGCCCAGGGCAACCGACACGTGGTGTATTGGAAATAATTGTCACTCTGTCAATTCCGGACATTAGGAGAGCAACAAGGGTGAGTGTAGAACAGTTTACGGGAAAGGCGTGCCTCTAAGAGCAAGATGTGCGAGCAAGACGGGCATACCAATCCCCGAGGCAACAGCACCACACGTCAACACCCGCTATGATGCCAGATGTTACGTGAACACCCCAATGTCGTTTACGCCAGTGAAACCCAACAGTGGTCAAAGGAACTTCCACCACAACAGGGAGAACTATTACCATGGAAATTGGTCGGGAAACAGAGTAGGGAGGTTGGCGAAACAGCACCTGCACCAATATCACCACCAGGCCATAGGAATCCGCACAATGAAGATGCCAAAGAGTTCCAGGTCAGTGACGGTACCGTACGTGCATTAAGGATCAATATCGAACTCGAATGGAAAAAATGTGATAATTGAAATTGACACTGCCGCAAGTCATAATTTTGTATATGAGGGGTTAATACAGTCAATAACAACAAGAGTGCCGCCACTTCGCCTAAAGTTTGCTACCATGAACCAACAGTGTGAAGCAAGAAGTGTGATGCATGTGACAGTGGGATTCCGTGACCTCCGTACAAAGTGTGATGTCTACATTGTGCCGGACTTGTGCGAGGAGATGATATTGGGGTTACTGTGGTTGATTGACAACCAGGCCATGATCGAACCACATCTCTACCGTCTGCACGTGGGGACATGTGCAAGGTAGACGCTGCATGCAGTAGGAGCAACACCGCTGGCGACAACAGCTGCTGTGCCGCTTAACGATTTCGAGCACGAGGTGCCCGAGCAACATCAACAATGCCTGCAACAACTGCTGGACCAGTATGCCGGTGAGTTTCACACTGATGGGAAGCTGCAGCGTACCGACATCACCGAGCACGCCATAATCACGATGCATGAGGACCCGGTGTACTCCAAGCCACGAGACCCAGGTATTTTCTTCCGTATTTTCTTCATCAATTAACAGGTATGCAAGATGCTCAATGATAATGTGACTGAACATACACAGAGTCTCTACAATTCAGGAAATACACTAGCTCCTAAAAATGACAACAAATGGAGGTTCTGTGTAGACTTTCGCCCCATTAACAAGATCACTGTAAACATACCACCTCCAGTCATTAACATAAAAGACACTTTGTCAACACTAGGGCCAGCTACTGCATTCACATCACTTGACCTCAAAATCAGGGTACATCCGCCCACCAAGACAGCCTTCATCATGTCAGACAAGCGTAGATTTCAATTTGTTGTCATGCCATTTGGCTTAAAATGTGCCCCTGCCAATTTTCAAAACCTCATGGTGAATGTATTAGATGGTTACATTGGAGACTTTGTGATGGCTTACCTTCATAATGTACTTGTATGGTCGAACAGTTGGGAGGAACAGCTGCACCACCCGAGTCTTGTGTTCGAGAGGCTCGAACGTAATAAACTCACATGTAAGGTTGATAAGTAGGAATGAGCCGAATGGAGTTTCTGGGACACGAAGCGGAACAACAGCACGTACAAGAAATACAAAACAAACCCACACCCAGGTCACGTAAACAAGTTAGGAAAGTTTTTGGCTTAATAAACTGGTTAAGAGAATTTGTTCCCAATATTTCAGTGATAACTCCACCATTGACTTAACTGCTATGTGAAAAACGTAGATCAAGATGATCAAGCATTCAAATAGATCAAACTTGCTTTTAAAAATTGTAAGCCATTAGCCAGATTCAGTCCAGAGTTACCTATTGTTGTACAGACTGATGTGAGCCAGGAGGGCATCGGAGAAGTCTTAAATCACATGGGAGAACACGGGGAGAAGCTATCACTAACTACCACAGTGCCAAGTTTGGCGAGGCAGAACGCAAGTACCATGTGAATGAACACGAGTGCCTGGCGACTATGCATGCACTAAGAAAGTACCGGCCGTACCTGTTAGGGAGACAGTTTATGCTGAAGACAGATAACCGCTGTCTAGTTTGGTTGGAAGGAATGCATAACGGGAAAAGTAAACTCGCCTGCTGGGCCTTACTGCTCCAGGAGTTTGATTTGAAAGTATAACACGTGGCGGGGAAAACCAACGAGCTCGCCAATGCACTGTTCAGAAACCCCTGTCCGAATGTAACGGTAAAAGACGACGCAGAGTGGGAGGAGGCACTGCAACCTTGCTGCACAACACAGATAAAAGACACGCCAAACTTTTATTTTGCAGAACATTGTCACCACACCACCCGGTGAACTTGTGTCATTAAATGTCCACAACGTGTTAAGAGAGATAAAAACAGCGCAAGAAAATTCCCAAGATGCAGCGCAATGCAGACAACACTGTGCAACGAGGTACTCAGAAGACTGGAGAGTAGTCGACCGGGAAATTCAAGCCAAGCCCCCTCGGGAACTGCACAAAGTGGCGAACGTACATGCCGAAAGAAACACGGGAACTTGTACTCAGATATGCACATGATAGCTTAGAGCATGGACATCCGGGTTCAGAACAAACACATAGAAACATGCGAATGTATTTTCATTGGCTAGGTGTTCAAGGGAACGTACGTAAACATTTACAAAGTTGTGTCACGTGCAACATCCGGTAGCCCCGGAAAACAGACGGCGATGTTCCACAACAACCAAGGCTACCAACTGAACCATTTAAGACTGTAGCACTCGATATCATGGGCCCATACCTGCGCACAAAAAGCGGTAAGAGGTTTCTCATTGTCGACATGGATTTGTTTACCTGATGGACAGAGGCGTTCCCCATCAGTAATGTTCGCGCGCACACAGTTGCACAGGTCATGCAAACAGAATTTTTCCCCAGGTGGGGACATCCTAAGTATTTACCGACCAACAACGGGACACAGTTTGTAGGGAGAAAGTGAAGAGATTACTGTACCAGATGGGGGACTGAACACCGTACCACCCCGGCCTACCGCCAGTGCCCAAATTACCAGTAAGTATTTGTGTCATTGTTCGTCTCGTGTCTCACCCGATGGCGTCAGTAGATATGTCTAATAGTTGTTGTGGCAAAATATTTTATGAGTAGAGTGAATCTGTTTGTTCCACATTTGTTATTTTGGTTCACGGTTTTACTATTTTAGTGGGTTCATAAGTCCTAGAGTTTCGACACTTTTGATTTTTCAGCTTCATGATCATAATAATATAATAATTAAACATCTTTATTTTTGTGACAAAGTTAAGGTAATATCACCTTCTCTTACACTTAACCACTTTGAATAATAAAATATAACTTAACACTTTTTATTTTAAAGAAAAAGAAATAGAACAATGACACAAAACTTAATGTCTACTACAAACTTAAAAAGAAGCTTAAATGAAATATATAAAAGCAACTTACATAAAATAAAATTAACCTTAATAGTGAACTTACACGATTACTCTTAACACATACACGCATATACAAAATCATATACACACCCAACATATATCCATATACATATAATTGTACTATTTATTTAAAAAAAAACTACATTGAGTAACAATATATCTAAAACTGAAATTTATTTTAAGGACAACTGAAGGAAAGAAAATCACAGTAAATGACTAACTAAACATGGGAAAAAGACAAAAAACATTAAAATTAAGTAAGCCTCATAGACTGGGCTTGAACAAACGCTGGTTAGTTACATAAATGTGGAGGTGCCTATACATACACTTTTACGCTCGTCTCAAAGACGTTTATGTAACGGTTTGTGGCACAAACATTGAATCAAACCACAAACATTTAACATCACTTGTTCAGTTTTCCATTACCACTATAAGAATAGGAAAAACCCTTCAAGATATGCTTGATACGTTTGATAAGATTAACATGTTTCAAAATCTAGGTGGGTGTACGTGATAAACACGCCATTAAATGAAATGTGGGAGTGCCACTTTTGCTCATGTAATACGGACTCTAATGCTGCCAAGAGGTTTACCACCTCTCCAGCCGTGCCGAGATAGGGGAAGGCCGCCACTGCACGGAAGGCAAATGGAGAAGGTTCTTTTGTTACTTGTCGAACCATAACAGCTACCGTTAACAGTATCTTCGGAGCAAAATTCAGTATGTGCCATACGTAAAAATGGACCTCTTGGCAAATTGTTACAAGATGCATTACTAATTATGTGGGACGAATGTACTATGAGCCAAAGGAACACGTACAGACATTGTAAAAGCATATCTAAAATCATCTCCATTATGGGATTCAGTTCAAACACTTAATTTGCGCTCTAACATAAGAACCCATTTAAGCAAAAACAATGATAATGGTTTTCCACAAAAATTGTTAAAGCTTGGAGAAGGAACATTCCCTTTTCCAAGAGCTAATGGTGGTAGCGCTGAAATCAAACTTGATGCTGGATTGGATTGCATAGTCCATAAATCAGAACATCTTATAGAGGCAATATACCTCAATCTAGGAAATTTATTGCAAAGAGACTATCACTGGCTCTGTTCAAGGGCAATAGAAGCTCCCAGAAACCATACAGTTAATGAAATAAATACAATGATATTATAAGAAGTTCCCGGCAAAGTTGAACATTAGAAATCCATTGATGCTGTCACTGACATTAAGAACAGTGTGCACTGCCCTCAAGAATTATTAAATTGATTAAATCCTTCTGGCCAGCAGCCACACAACCTTAAATTAAAAATATTGGTATCCCAATAATGCTACTACGCAACTTAAACCCACCTAATATGTGTAATGGCACGAGACTATTGATAAAAGATTTACGGAACATCATTGAAGCAATAATATTAACTGGGCCAGCCGCCTGACAGCTAGAGCATATTCCACATATAACAATGATCCCAACGGATCTGCTTATTCCTTTCAAGTGGTTACAGTTTCCAGCGAAGGTCATTTTCTCTCACAATAAAGAAGTCCCACGGACAAACTTTCAAATTTGGGGGAATATATTTGAGGAAGGAATGTTTTTTCTCGTGGCCAATTATATGTCAGGTTATCTAGAGACAGAACTGCAGAAAAACTAAATATATTTTGCTACCAGAAAATAATAAAACAAACTGACGTGGCCCTCACTGCCCTGCTAGGGAGGCAGACCAATGCTGATCGCTGTGCATCACCCGCTCACGGCCATACGCGTGGTTCATGGTTCACCTCAGGGGCGGCTTAGAGTAAATTCTGCACCCGGACAAAATGGTACAGATTGCTTTTTGGTGCCCCCTCTCACAAATTATGTTAGTACTCTTGACATATCTCCTCTTTTGTGTGCCCCAGGACCAATCACCATACAAGGTCATTTCTGCTCTAGCTTTTATGTTAACACAGGTGTAATATCATATGTTTATGCTATAGTTTCTTCGCTAAACATCTTGAATGTTTAAGTCTTTACTGCTACAAATACAGTTCTTAACTTAAATATTATTATTTACACTATGGAGACACAACATATTTCAACACGACTAGAAAACAAATTTACACTCATTAATTCAAAATTTCAATATTAATATAAACAAATAATAACCTCAGGCTCAGTCAGTTATTTATAGGCCTATATCAAAAATCAAAAGTGCACTTTGCGAGCCTTCTTCTCTGCAAAGTCTTTAATGATTGTATCTGTGTCAATCTCTTAAATAACTTGTTCAATTGACATCATTGCCAACCCCACTTGACGTTCTTGTGACATCGTGGACATTAGGTAGTTAATAATTTTTTATTTTGAGAAGCTCCTTTCCCCAGAAGCAACAGTCACAGGAAGTGTGAGTAGAATTCGAAGCGCAACAGTTAAATTTGAAAAGTTCTCACAGAGGTTGTTTGTAAAGATGTACTTTAATACTTCCAGCGGGCCATTTAAACTTTTGGGAGCATCACACAATGAGCGAAGCACCATAAGTTCTTGATGTAGCTGTGTGCCATCAACATCACGATGGCCTTCGTACGTTAGTACTAACTGCAGGTATTTACGCTTCTGTAGAAGACCATCATTTTCCTGACTTTTAATATTTTATAGGAACCCAAATATATTGTAATGTGCTTTTAGTTAGTCAAATCGTTCGTCCAGTGACATGATGGTACAGTCCAATGTGTAGAAAAAAAGTTCCTTTTGAATGCATTTTTCGGGTCGACTTCCACATGTGATTCATAGTCGAACTGGCGCTTTATTTTCCTAGGGCCCACTGGTAATTCAGCTGGGAACTGTGGCTCAATGTCAAGGGTTTCAGCCGTTTCCTTTGAGTCGACCATTGTCTCTTCAAAACCTTTATCCGACTGCGTATGTTCCAAGAAACTTTTTATTTTTGCAATAAGTCAAACTGCAGTTGAAATGTCCATGTTTTCTCTTTGTAATACTTTGCTGACCACATTGATCCTAAAGAGAATTGCGTACCACACTAACAACACACAAACTTAAAACTTTTCAGTTTTCTGGCTAAACTTAATGCTGTGTTCTTTCCAAATGCATCAGTTCTTGGATCAACAGATAGTTCGTACAAAGCATAATAAATTTCACCAATCTGGTAGCGAAAAGGAGTCAAGGCATTAATACAACTTTCCCATAAAGTTTCACTAAGGGGTTTCACAGTTAAATCTGACACGTGTTCCTTTAGCACAGATCATCGATGAGTAGAAGCCGAACAATAATTACACACTTCTAGAACAATGTCGAAAAAGGTGACAGCTTCATTGCAGGCTAGAGCAGCATCAGTAGCAACCAAGTTAAGAGAGTGGGTACTACATGGCACAAAAATTGTCATACCCTTGACCACGCATATTATGCAATGATATCTTCATTCCTTTCAACTGAGTTAAAGGATGTCTGTCGGAGCTTCTGCTGTCGAGCTGTCTATTTGGACGAATCCCAAAAAGCTCTCTTGTATACATGGTTCTTTTCCTGATGCACAGCACACAAATAGAATAATTAGAGTCATTTGTTCGGTGTAATATACATCAGGGGTACAGCCCAAAATAATAGAGAGGAATGTCCACTTTGATACTTCATTGAAAATTGTTTGTCGTATCTTTGAGCCAAGCATTGAAATTATTTTGTTCCGAATATTTTTCCTTAAATAATGCACAAAGGATTGCTTTGATGTTATCCTCCATAAATGGTCAGCAATTATTACATCAAACCGTCCAAAAAATTCCAATATTTTCAAAAAGTTTCCGTTGTTTCTCTGGTACAGTAAGTTACTTTTCCTACGAAATGCCAAGTTCTGAGAACCGAGAAATTCAATCACAGACACCAACTGTTTGAAAACCTCTCTCCACAGCATTTTGTTTAATTTTGAAGTATTCTGTGATTTTCAGAATCAATCGTCTTGCCTAAATGTAGCAGCTGACTGCATTCGCTCCAAGACTGATACGCTTTCATACGATGTGGAGATGTTTTATGTTCTGATAAAAGTTCAGACATGCGTTTCCCATCAGAATAACCAGATTCAGATGATAAAGGCATTCGAACTGAGCGAAAAAGTCGGCAGCAAAAACAAACGATCATATCTTTCAGAACAGAATAAATTAACCACACATGCGAAACTTCTTCACCGTTGCACATCCGCCTAAGATAATTTGTCAGAGACTTGTGTTGGTCCGCGCTGAACTAATATTTGACGAACTTGGTCGGTAATTAATGCGGACAATTCTCCTGGATTGTGTGATACCACCAGTTCTTCTTCCGGCACCTGAAATAATGATCAAATTATTAATATTTCAGTATAAAAAATGGGTATCACTCTCTATTCAAGATAATCTGGCACTTTCTTTTGACGATTTTAAATTGAGAAGCGTGCTATGCGTTATACAATATTGAAGAAAAGAGTACATGAATTTGGTTTTTGGAATTTAAAATGATATTTTACAAATACTGATTGTTAAAATATGTATTAAGATTGTTAGTATTAACAATAACAACAGTATTTACTAAATTATATTACTTAATTTAACTTAATAAATTTTCCCCTTGGAGTTGACGCTGTCGGGTGAGACATGAGACGAACAATGACACAAATACTTACTGGAAATTTGGGTACCAGCGATGCTTCCCAATCACCGCACTATTGAGAATCAGGGTTCTCAGGGATGCTGTGGGTTCTGTGTGCCCGTCTCACCCATGCATACTTACAAACATGTAGGCAATACTAAACGTTTACTAAACAGCACTTGAAATAAACACTTAATAAAATATATGTGGCTAGGACACTGTCACTACTGAATAAAAGAGGTAAGTTCACTGGGAGACTTATTTTTATTGTTACTATGCATACACATCAAAGTGCCAATGAAATTATGATTATATCGGTCATGACTAGTCAATTCTGCTTGGGTGCTCCCCAGCCCGCAATTAATCTAGCACACGCCTAGATGGATGATCTCACCGAGGTGCATGAAAGCACAGCCTTCTCAAGGGAAGAGGGCCAACAGCCGCTAGGGTGGCCCGATGGTTTTCCCTGAAGACAGGATGCTATGAATTACAAATGAAACCCTTGATACATTAATACGTATGATTACTCGGCATCACTATCGCTAACTCGTCGGGGCTCGTTCTCCAGCATGTGAGTAGTGTGGTAATGGCCTATACACAGAGTGGGACAGGACGGGAATAATTGCACCGTACAATAATTTCTTAATTACATAAACACTCAAAAGATATATGAAACAAGATGGGACACGAGATGAGTATTCACAATAAACGCACACATGTGCGAAAACAAGGTTTGATAGCGCCGATGCTGCTGGATGAAGTTCGTACTGGACCACACGGTGCAGGTGAAATTGCAATATTTCTGCGTGGAAACAGCAAATTAAATTCAGACAAAAGATTATTCTTGTTGAGAAAATTATTCTCTTTACAAATGAAGTGGTTACAGGTTTGTAACATGCCTGATGGCTGTAAAATCAAACATTAACATGACCACGTGGCCAAGTACAAAAGCATCAATTTACATGAAATTACACGGAACCCTGACAAAAAGTAACATAGAACCCTTAATAAAATATTGCACATACGATGTTACATAAATAAACTCTCAAATGCAACAATGGCGTATACAAAGACTTGGTGTCGGTCAGCCACGTGGTTATACGTGATGTTGCCGTCAAATATTCAAACTCGAAAAAAACCCTCAAATATATACATAAAAACAAAGCCCTTAGAATTGTGTGTAGCAACAATGCAGAAGTTACACTGAAACACCATAAACATAGGCATATGGCGCCTGATTCAAATTGTGCAGGTCGCGTGACCTCTGTGACATATCTATCTCCTTCTCCTCGATTAAGTTAAAATGCCACAAGGGTGCAATAAATTAATAAAGCGAAAGCATAATGCTAAGGAAAATGTCTGGCAAAAACGTACGCAAACAAAGGTTAACCGGTAAACTAAATTGACTATGGAAACCTAAATCAGTGAACAAAAGTTGTAGTGCATACGTGATAGTGTCTTACCTCGCCAAGCATCGTACCATGGCCACCTATGCAGAGTAAAATATTTAACTATTGAAAATAAAATAACACAAATTAAATATTGGTTTACATTTCTATAATTTTCTTATGAATTTCCATATTATTTTAGTGTATCTTTATGACGGTGTTCATGCCGGAATATTAGTGTTCTTAATCTCGGTGCCGCTGGCACTTTGAAATTCATTACCTACAACGTTTCAAAATAGCAACAAACAATTTAAGGCATATTAAACCCTGGAAATACTATATAACATATTTTATATTGAAAAATAGAATTTATATGAGAGTTCGAAATTATTGGTCTCATAGCACCCATTCGGGACACGTGCGTGGTGAGAACTGTCATAGGCTCTAACACCGCTAGCTGTTAGCCGGCGTCAAGAGTTAGGTCACTTTTCTTCTCAAACTACCATTTTCTGACAAGTGGGTCAAAGTAAGTAATGAGAAATAGAGTTCACATGTTGTCACATGATAGCGTATGGATACATTAGAACAGATTGGTATAGTCCATTTCATATAAGTGGTCTTAAATTTGACAATGTGACCAACTTACACCTTAAGTAAACAGTAAATGCTCTCGCTCCTACAGTATTGTCAGCTGATGAACTGCTGCGAGATCCATGTTGTTCGGTTGGCTCCTTTGATGATGCTTTGGAAGAAAATAGTACTCGGAACTAAAAGTTGTAATTTAAAATCTTAATTATACTTACAACATTTATGGTCTAAATTATGTTCCTAAAACAATATTAAATTTTCTTGGCTATTAGTAACAGGATGTTCAGCATTTATGATAGAGTATATCGACACATACGAACAGTAAACGTTTCCAGCCAATGGCTAGCCATGTTTATATTTCCAGCCCGGAGAAGGCAGGTGGTACGTGCGATTCTTTTCTGGTCGTGTTTATTATACCAATATCTCACTGGTGTTGTCGGAATATTTAATTAGTAGTTCATTATACTTTATTTGCTTTTTCGAAACATAGTTGGTTGTAGGTACCGTTGTAGTGTGTTTCGTTGAGTGAAATGTAATAATAGGCACGTCGTTAAAAATGCTTTTTCCGCCATTCTCCCTTCACTACTGAAGTGACACGAATATAATTTCCGTATATAAGTTTAAGTTTGTTTGTATCAGAAAACGTGCGTAGTGTTGATTTTACTGTATAATTTTGCAAATAAATTATTTAATGCTAGTGATGAATAAACGTGAGGATTGCCATAGAAAAACACGTGTTTAAGAGGTTACAACAGTAAGTTTGCGTGTTTTGTAAATGTATTTGTACACCGTTAATATAATTATTGAAATGCACGTGGCCTGAAAAATGCCGCACTTTCCATACTTTTGTAGTGACTGCATAATATTTGTTTATCGACGTCGTAAATTGAGTGCAAAGGTTAACTCAAAATGCCACACACGTCGGAATCACATAGCCCCTACCAACACAGCACGACACGACCAAAAACGCAACCACGACACATTTCAATGTGATTACTTGAATTTACAGCACGGGAGACACCATGCTCTCAGCATTTAAACTATTTAGAAGGCGCTGATAGGCTACTAGGCTACGTTAGTCTCGAAGACTGTGAACAAGAGTGAAATTTGTAATACATAATGGTGACAAATTGGTATCACTAATGCATACAAAAGTAAAAGTTAGATACAGTAAGTTTCAATTCATTTTTCTTTTAAGCTGCGTATTTTCCATTGTAAGGAAAGTTTGCAGTACAATTTCATTTTTCAGTCTGTGCATCGTGTTGCAGGACACGAAGAATAGAAATCATTTCTAATCAAAAATTACTCGTCGGGCTTATGACAATCTATCTTGTATTTCATTAGCTGTTGGGGCTATGTGATTCTGGCATCGTAAGAACATCAAAATAATCCCGTCTCACGAAAGACTATAAACTGAAGCTCACCCGCCCCTGCCCTCCCCCTATCACTGCTCTTTTTTTTTCCCCCTTGAAATAAAATAACGATGATACCCTAATTGGGGTAGGTGGAGCATATTTTTAGTGTGTAAGTAACATGTTCGTTTGATGTATTGTTCCTGTAGGTCACATCTGCTTCTCTAGAGCGCTTTGTAACATCTCTGAACTGAAATACAGTTTTTCATTAGGTACCCGAGAACACGCCTAGGGCTGTATTCATAATTTTGAGGAGGGAGGTTGTGCAACTGAACTTCAGTGAAAATTTCAACACTGAGTTAGTTAGAAATAAGATTTTATTCACAGTATGACAATCTGAACACGTAGGTATTTGAAAAGTTATTAAAGTATATTGTACGTAGGCCTGCAATACTTAACATTTGAGTTACTAAATCCGAGTTATTAAAATTACTGAAATTAAGTAACATTTGCTTAAATGTTATTTTTGTTACCTACATACTTTAACATTCCGAGAATTATAACCACCATAAAAGTATCATAATTTTCCTGCAAGGTAAAAAAAATTATCAATTTATATATAGACTTGTTACATGGGCTGTTAGTCACATAAAATATTTATAAACTAAAAAAAAATGGGATTGTTCCCAACCTGCAACTGTTTGCACAGCTTCTAAAAGTCATTTGGAGCACATGTTTGTTTAAAAAAACAGGCAGTCATATGTTGTTTGTTTACTAATACTGGCAGTCACATGGTGTTTGTTTCCAAACAGTCACCTTCAATGACAATTCAGCTGTGGTGGAAGGATATATAGACACCCAGATGCCATTGGCACTACTTTTCTATAACTGTCAAATTTGAGACCACTTATATGAAATGGACTATACGCGATAGATGAACATTTGTGCATTGTGCTAGTCTTAGTTATTACGGCATCAACGATTGTAAGTAACCAGCGTAGTCAAACATGGCGAGATACTAGCGTGCTGTAAATTACGGGACCACACAGTTTCTATCTCCCTGAAAGAAAACTAATGGCACTGCGCTTGAAAAGGACGTGACTTCCACATTTCTTTTTAATAGGTTGCATGTGTTCGTGTGTTATCTCGCTGCATATAACTGTAAGTAAGCAGTCATGGTCATTGCACGGTAATGCTATCCTTTTAGAAAACCAATTTATTGTGATGTGTGTCCATATATGTTAGCACAATTTCACAAGCCGCTAAAATTAAGCAAAGTTTAAACAATATGACGTTCTGCAAGACAACATTAATGGAGGACTTGCTGTATAATAATAAGTTCCAAACACACTTGTTATCACTACGAATAATTAAAGTAACTTACCTCAGAAGTAGACAAGGGTGTATCGACCACTAGCAGGTAAAGTTCTGTATTAGTGTCTCTCAAATATTCCTGTTCAGTTTCAAACTCTTCCGATGTCAAAGTCGTAAGTACTAGAAGCAGTATTCCGTGGACTGACTGTAATTAACTTTTAAAACAGGTACTTTTTTCCCTACTTCAACAATCATCTGTGCCTTCCTTTTCCGACAAAAAGAATCCGAAGGCTTTGTTTTGTTCGACATTTCAAAGAAGTCTAGCAAATTACATTTAACAATTTAAAATACACCACGCTGAAAGCAAATGTTTATAACCAAAGCAGACAATCAATGTATCTACGCAGGCAATTGCGACTTTATGAATGACGCACGGCGCACGTGCCTACATGTCTAGACGATGTGGAGTTGGGAGGGATGACGCATTGGGAGAGTCCATTTATGGATGAGGAAGGGGGGCGAGGTAGGTAAAAAGAAATATGTGTGTTCCCTCCCCCTCACCCTCTCAATTATTCAGTTTATAATACTCAAAACCAACATTTCAAAATTTTTCTTTAAAAAAAAAAAAAAAAAAATTCACCTCAGTTTGGCACCCCCTAAGAAACAGCACCACGGGCGTTCGCCCAATCCTTAAGCCAGCCCTGGTTCACATTGCTTTTCACGCAGGAATGGGTTCATGACCCGTCTAATGACACAAATGACCCACTCGCCAAGAGAGATCTCGTATGCCTATGATTTAATTGGACGAGTGTTGTTACCCACGAAAAGCAGAGCCTAAATTAAATACAAGGTATTGTTATCTCCCGCTTGCTTCTCCTCAATGCTCCGTAAATAATTAAAGAGTGTCCGACCATGTGGTTAACGTAGTGAAAGAGACCTACAATTGGAAACTCTAAATTTAATCATAATTTTTGAGAGCTGATGAAATGTTTCCAGTTTTCACTAAAGTAAACAGTAAGTTGAACATGGTAGTTCCAGCCAAGCGCCCAAACTTAAATTCCTAGTATTTTCGCTAAAGTAGTGTTTTAATTTAATGAAACGTTTTTGAAGGGTCTATTGAGTGTAATATATCTTGTGTAATGTTTATGTAATTTTCTATTTCTTTTGCAACCCCGTTCAGGCTTTATCAAGTGCTAATAATTTTCCCAGACAGGCATGGCAACACAAGCACTAAAAACTTAAAAGAAATAATTATGTGTCGGAATTCATGCTTTAATTCCTCCAAGTGTGTCTTGTTCTGTTTTACACGTACTTGTTTGTGAGTTTTGTGTAATGGAACCTCTGCGCCATCATCCTCAGCCTAGATAAGCAGGCCTAGGAGAGTGCACATGTTCCCTTTGCGGGGAATATCATTGTCTTTGTCTGGCCAGGAACTTTAATAGTCAGTGTATTTTATTCATCTCCATAGACTCGCAGCCCCAGAGATTTTAAACCACTTAAGTTTACATGAGCGCCAGCAAGTGCTTTTTACAGTATGGGCCAATGGCGGCCCTTGTGCGCCATGCCCGCTTTATTTGAGGGATTCAGTATCATTGAGTGTTTGTACAGTTCTCCTCCTTCAGTTAATATACGTATTTCAGTGACTCGTCTATTCATTTTAATATTAATTTACCTTGGGTTCCGGCCCACGTGTACCAAGTCAACGTTATTCATTTATATTATGTAAAGGCATCAGTGACTTTTTATGCATCTTATTCTTAAACGAGAGCTGTGAGAGGGATACGCCACGTGGCTGTCAACCAACTACCATCCTTGAGAACCATAGTCCTCGTGCTTATCCATGCCATAGATGAGCTGGCGCCCTTATGAAACTTTTGATTTTTATGTAATATTTAGCCATGCACCCAGGTTTCTCTGACACCAGCATCCCTCGCCTCTCGCAAGCTGCCAAACAATGTTAAAACATAGTATATAGAGAAGCTCTAACAGTTAATGTAAATTAAATAAAACTTTTGAAAAAAAAATTCCTTTATCATAAGAGGTTCATATTTCCTATTTACGAAAAAAACTAAGTTAATTTGAGGATTATACTACCCTGTACTGTCAATGTAAATTAATAAAACCTATGAAAAAGAATTACTAAGTGGCAGGCGGTTGCTATTTAAAATATGTGAACATTAATTTTCTTACTTTCAAGTTGTAACTACGGAGAACGTTTTTAACTTACTTTTAAAATGTGAATTTAAAATTTTGTAATTAAAAAAATATATTAATAAAACCTATTAATGCTATTATTAATCATGTAACTTACCTATATAGATTAATAAATAGGCCTAGATGCCCAGCGAAGCGGGCCAGGGTACTGCTAGTTTTACATGAGGTGGAAGAGTACACAACATTCATACAAGCATATCATAAGCAGGGCTTTTAAAAGTGCTCAGTTTCCCATGAACATCCTATACCTCACTTTACAATAGGTTGTAGTTATTACATGGTCTTTACTTGCCGAGATCTTGTGTAAATGATGTTCAAACATAGCCACTCACACTGAAAAAATATTGTTCAATCATGGCCAAACATTACGTACCAAGCCAGAGTCCCAGCGTCAGCAGGGGAGTAAATCCCCAAAACAGTGTTTAAAGGCACCCCAAAAGTTTTTTGTAGGTATCAAACATGAAACACTAACATTTGCAAAGCTTGAAATTTGGTGTATACAGAATATCAAGAGGGAGGAGGTAACTATGTGAATCAGCATTAAAATTCATGAAGTTAGGTTTCTTCTTCCTTCATTTAGTGTGGTACAGCCAAGAGATTTACATAAATTTTACATGTTTTACCTCACAATTTCCCTGATCTTCATTGCCCTCCCCACTATCACGTTCTGTAGTATGTACTGTCGATTCATACCATTTTCCAAAAATTTTCTCTTTAAAAAGCTATTATTCTTAATTACCAAGATCATAATGTTAGCTTAAACTAGAGATGGGGAGTATTTTCAATATCTGTTATCAGCAACAAGTATTGGGCAAGAACAGTCGATACCTGTTCCTAGTTTCTGGAGGTACCTGTTGCTGTAAAATTTCAGAATAGGGACTTTTTTGAAAAAATGGAAAAAAAATCTCGGAAAGTGGTATAATTCTACTCTACTAATTACACAAAACACGAATTTACTAGTTGAGGAAAAAAAAGGGGGAGGGGGATTATGAAGAACAGGAAAATAGCGAGGTAAAAAAAGTAAAAATTTGTAAATAATGTAATATTTATTCATGAAAAGACATTAAATTGCAAAAAAATTTAACCAAACATTATCTAAATTGACAATATTACCAATAAAAACTACAAATACGATAGTGGGGGCAGCTATGAAGAGCAAGGAAATTGTGGGGGAAAAAAAATTAGAAATATGTTATGTACTTTATCATCATACAAATATACCCCACAATTTTCCTCCAGTTCATAGTCCTCCCCACTATCATATTTCTAAATTATATTGGTAACATTGCCAATTAAGTAATGTTCAGTTCCATCTTTTTGCAACGAAACAGGTTTTCACGATACAAGACTACAATATATTACAAATAGCACGAAAATATGTAAGATTGCAAAAAAAAAAAAAAAAAAAAAAAACATATCTCTGTGCAAATGGGCTACATGAAAATAATTTCTGGCGAGGGGGCCACCGTGATCGAATTTAGTACGCTCGCCTCCCAGCAACACGACCAGGTTCAATCCCCAGTCGGGTCACCGGATTTTCTCAAGTGGGAATCGTGCCGGACGATGCGTTGGTTTTCTCGAGGATCCCAGTTTTCCCCGCCCCATTTCAATGCCGCACCATATTCACTTCAATCACCCTCATCGGCTCTCACGACCTCGCTGGCCTAAATCTCTTCACTCACATATTTCTGGCGAAACTCCAAGCTTTGCTACAAAAAATTGCCGGCGAGCCTTGAATCACTGTACTGAAGAATTTACTCCCTTGTAGGCACTTGTACAGGATTTTTCCCTGCAAATGTGAAGAATTTTACAGAAATGTTTTGAATTAAAGTCTAAGCAATTACCACCAAAAAACACTTTCTGCATTTTATTAAATTAGACAACATGACCTTACTTGATTTTTTTCTTCGGTATACTCCTTGATATCACAATCCACTGCAAGTCTTTCAGAATGCAAATTGTCACTATCAGCTGTTCCTGTTTTCCAAATAAACGCACGTCATTTTTCACAGTACTTACATTCCTCGTTTCTTTTTCTTTCTAGATCCGATGGTCCCAGCACATATGATCCCACAATACACTCCCACTCCCGCCCCACCTGGTAAAAATCCACATTTATTGTATACGACTAATTACACAAATTGCTGGATGCATTCGGCCATGACAGCTATGCTATTAAACATCACGTCAAAAACATTCACTGTACCAATAAAATGCAAAATTATTACCAAATATAAAAAGCATTCAATTGTTTTTGTAGATATAAAATATTAACTCGAAGAATTAAATTAAAATGAAATCACCAGTAAAACGAAAAAAAATAACAAATCTACAATTACTTTCGAGAAAACATAGATTTATTTAATCAAATTAAGGCTTGAGGTGTACCGGGATGATTGCTGGATCTAGGAAATGGTTCAACTGTCTAGAGGGCGCCAGCTAACCACTAAGGGGAAACCTCTCGGGATAACACGAGACTCTTGAGGTGGGTCATGTTCAAAAAACCCGGGTAAATGAATTTGTGCCCCGCACCTTACAGAGATCGCATGATTATACAGCGGCTTAAAAGATGGTGATACGTACATACTCGAGCCAGGGTATTGAGGATTTCCAGCACGCCTTATCAAACACCGAGATAAACAATTCAATAGAAATTACATAAAACACTCACTGACTTACATGGTTGTAGAACACGGGGCAGGTGTTGGACAGATTCGAGGGTTGTCGCTCTTAAACTCCCCGAGAAGTGGAAATAAAGATAAACACATATATTAAATAATATTAGTTGTTACATATCAAACAACATGTGATGGTACACTATTGAATGAAGCGGGCATGTGGTAGGAGGCCCCTCATTGGCCGATGCTGACAAAAGTGTTTAAGGATGCGGTGAAAAATAGTTAAATAAAATTATGCTGGAGGGGCGTGAGTCTGCTCAGTACAAAACATGCTTCATCTCTGAGCAACGCGAAACACAACCTGCTCTTCAGCTAGTTATTTCAAGACTGAGGAAGTTGGCTTGGAGTCGGTGACACCAAGGATCCGACAACTGCCAGAACAAAAATATCCGTCGATAAAAGTTAAGATGAATTATTTGATACACAAAGTTCAAAAATTACGTTAAAAAGTGCACGCTATACATAGTGATTGGCTTAGACATAATAGTTCGTAAAATGTACTAGTTCTTAATTTTTATACCTTCGGAAATTTTGCCATCAAAGTCTTAGTGGTCCCTGTAAGCGAAATACATAATCCAATTTATACCTTGACAGAATGACATTACATTAATTTAATAGACTTTAATTAAAGTTTAAGTTCACAATAATTTTTTAAAGTAATATTTACATGGCAAAGTTTGAAAGGGCGCTTTCCACTGCTGGTATCAAAACACGTATTAAACTATTCTAGGATTGGCACAAATAAAAGCGCTTACTGCCACGCACTTTGTTCCCACGTGGTCGGTACTGCACCACTCAAATTACGAAATTTTCAAATGGATTTTGCTACATCCACTTCTAATATTTACATTAATTGCTTCGTTATTAAATTTTATATGTGCCATTTTGAAGAGTGTCCCGTATGTGTGCAGCAATGCAATAAGCAAGGCCAACAATTTGTTGTTTTTTATTTTTGCAAAATCTTGTGTGTGTTGACGTGTACCGGCGCGTCAGCCCGTTCTAAACGCAGCAAGCATATATGCCAGAGGTATTCACGGACTTCATGCAACGTTATTGTCACAGCATGCACCAATGCACCAATACGAGTGCATAAGTGTAGTGGCAATTAATGTGTTGTGTTTTTATTTGTTTTGAAATAGCCTTTTATAATCAACATATAATATATTTATTCAGTGCTTCAGTGTATTTTGCTACGTGTTCGCCCGAGCGCTCCGGGGCACATTACGATGTTTATGCTTTGAGAGGGTAATATTTTGTTGTGTTTCGTGAAATATGTCAACAAGTGTGTGTGTGTGTGTGTGTGTGTGTTATATATATATATATATATATATATATATATATATATATATATATATATATATATATAATATATATATATATATATATATATGTTAAATGAGAGAAACGTGAACGCCAATCGTATACACAAAAAATTCATGCAGTAAATCCAGGGAAAATAATACTTGTAGTGTTGGCAGTTATGCTGTTTACCTTTAACAGTGTTTATATATTTTAAAATAAATAGCCACGTACAGATATAAATTAACAGTGAACATACACATGAGGGCGGGACGAAATCCCTCATAATAAAGACACAAACCTGGTGTGAAAAGTGATGGATTTAGGTTAGGAAAATGTCCAATGGACACAATTGAAAAATGCGAGTGCAGTTTACAACTGATTATTACTTCACTACTGAATATTCTTATAGTACTAATTAAAGTGTAACATGTATTGTTTTATCATCTGCGTGCCATCATCATTTTCATTCATTTTCATTTAAACAGTTTACCTGAATAACAGGATTTTGTTTGTCATGCGGGAAGCAGCATTTAGGCGCAGACTACTGCATTGACATGATAAGTGGTTGCGTCTTCGGATCTCGTGGGGTAGAACATCCGTAAGTGCCCCCTCCGGAGACTTCTACTTCTTGTCTGAAATGCAGCTGCAATAGCTTAATTTTTATTCACTGGAACCTTTAAGTTTTCTTTTGTTAACCCAGAGTGTGCACCACCCCACAGTCCAGTCCGTTTTTCATGGCTGGGCTTAAAGCTCTCCGAGTTATAGTAGAGAAATGTAACATTTGTGCTTCATACAAGGGTTTGATTGAATAAATCGTAACATCATGATAAACTTATGTGTACGAATTTCTTTATTGGTGCATCTGATCACATGATAATGTGAAATATTTTTAACCATTAGACTATGAGTGTTTACAGCATTAGGTGACCGAGGCAACACACTACAGATTAGATGTGTTTAAGGGAGACAAACAGCCCTTACGAGCATAAGCAAAGGAAATATAGAGCTCATCGGAACCTCAATTTTCTTCGCAACAAGAGCGATCACTATAGGAATGGCAGAGGGAAATGGAAATAGATCCTCACAATAATTGATTGTAAAGGCCCAGGACTCAAGCCATTCTATATTTTCTTATTTGTTATTAATGGATTGATTGTATGTTAACCCTTTTTGTTAACAGTGCATTGTTGAGTCTACTTTCTATGTGTTTTTTTTTTCATTACCTTTTTAATATTGTGTTTTCAAAGTGATATCGTTTGTTCACAACGTACAAACCACAGTGACCACATGTCATATTTTGCTTTGATTAAATTTGTGAAGGAAATATTTTCTTTGTTCTTGCAATATTAGGTTGCAATGTGTAATATCCTAGCAAATGTGAGTACCGTTCACATGAGCTGTGCATGGAATATTTTCACCTGGATATTAAGGATAAATATTACTCTTGGTGACAGTTGTGTTGTACTATTGTTCAAGTGTTATGTTGTGTTCTATCATGTTGCTGCCCAAGGGTATGATAAAGTCCGTATATGTAAATAAAATAAGTGGCGTGTACACCAATTGTGAAAAAGCCGTTCACAATTAAGTGAGCACTTTTGAAAGCCCTGCTAAAATTATACTTTCTTGCCCATTATGTATCCTTCCAGCACATATAAACAATCATTGCCATATGATTTCCACATGTTAATAAACTCTATGTTTACATTTTAGGTATAATAAATGTAAAACATGTAACACATATGATGTATATATATAATGTAAAATATACAATGCATATTATATAATACATAACATATATAATTGTTTGTGCCATCGGACAGATACGATAGACAAAAACTTTACACAACAACCAATTGAAAATAAATGTGCTAGTGATGAAGTCATGGAAACTATGAAAAAGCAAACATTAAACTTTGGTGGTGACAATGACCAACATGGCATGTTAAAAAGGACACACATTAGTTAAGCCAAAAAATGATTTGGAAGGACAGCCAAATCCAGATTTTGAAATAGACTAGCACTACTGCAAACCAAAGGTACACACCACTTGTCACACAAATTACGAAATATTTAAAAACTGTGCCGCAAACTTAATGTTTCCCATGACTCGCTGTTTTCTAAGTGCTCCATCGCTCTGTAGCATGGCAAGTAAAACATCAGCCCTAAAACATTTTCGCTAATATCGACTTGTTCAACCTGCCTTTATTTAACGAGGCCAGAAGAAAATGGGAGAAACTGCACTGCAACAGAAAATTGACCATGTAATTTTTGGCATCAGAATTCGCCATGCTACAGAGCATCAGTCACCATTTTGGAAACGAAATACCACACCATGACGTCACCTACCCTCTGCAATATTTGGGAGCATTGCCGATCTAGAGGGGTACACCAATTAATACCTTCCCCTCTCTCTGCACCATGCCACGTCATCCACCCTCTTCGGACCACATTGGTTGGGTTGTCTGCCATGTGCTGTAAGATCACATGGTCCGGTTAAAAGTAAGCATTGGCTAAAGCGACAATAACAGGGACTTCATCGCCCCAACTGTGCCATGTTCGCGACACTGGTTAGTTAAAGCGGAAAATGACTGCAGGAAAGATGTCGGACTTATGCAAAAAGTGTCTGTGGCAAGCACCGAGCCCTGAACCATTGTCATTAAAATTCTTGCTGGAAAAACATGTACATATGACAACACAACTGCCATTTGCCCGGAACAAGAGAATAATTGAAACTACAAAAACAACTCCAGGATAAACCAGCTGTCCACGTTACACAAGCCACGGGTTTTGTATGGCCTATTAATGTCAAGACGGAACCGTTTCAGGAGATAGATGCAAGACAGTGGCCAGCCATTACAACGCTGTCATTACATTGGCCCGGAGATTGACGGCTCATGGTGCTTCTGAATCGACTTCCGACGTCTTTACCTCATCACAAAGAGTGCTCCGCCCCATATATAAATCTGAAAGATGTCCTAAACAGTCAGGGACGGGTTCGAATGATGACGATGATTGATTTGAAAAGCGGATATTGGGAAATACCTGTCCGACCAGCTGACCATCACAAGATCGCCTTCACAGCACCTGTCGGCAGACACTTCCACTTCTGTGCTATGCCATTCGGCCAAAAATGTGCACCTTCTACCTTCCAGGCAACGTTGACACGTGTCCTGGATGGCTACATTGGTAACTTTGTATTGGCATATTTAGACAATGTCATTATCTGGTCTGAGTCATGGGACGAACATGTACGACATCTGTCGCTAGTGTTAGAACGGCTTGCCATAAACAAACTCATATGTGTCAACAAGAACTACCACCTGGGAAGATGAGAATACATTTCCTTCATCACATCGTCGACGAGGATGGAAGACATCCGACAACAGAACAACTTCAGCTGATCGAAGATTATGCTACCCCCAAACCTCAGAGACAACTTCGATAGTTTTTCGGAGTGCCAAAATGGTTATGCAAATATATCCCAGAGTTTGCCATCATCACCACTCCACTAACACAGTTGATGTCACCGAACATTCGCTTCCAATGGACAACAAGACAACAAGAAAGTTTCGAAGAATTGAAGAATCGCTTCCTGGAGTGTACTGCACTTGCCCACTACGACACGAAGAAACATGTCTACATACAAACAGTTGCGAGCGAGAAGAGCTTAGACACAGTGCTATTCCAGCTGACAGACGACAGAGCGCGCAAGCTCATTGACTTCGGGAGCAATAATTCAGGAGCAGTCGAACGGAAGTATGGCATAAACGAGAGTGAGTTCCTTCCTTTCATCAGGACACTGAAAGAGTACCGCCCACTGCTGGAGTATAGGAGGTCACACTTCGAAAGGACAATCGCTCTTTGCTGTGGCTCTACAACACCCAGAAAAGCAGCAGTTAACTCACCCAATGAGCACTGTTTTTGCTATCATTCGATTTCGAGGTGCAAAACGTGGCAGGTGAGCACAAACAGTTCGCTGACCACCCGTCCCATTCTCCTTTAGCAACACTCATGAGAGACAAGTAAGAGTGGGAAAACATACTCCCCCTGCCCGCCACGCACGAACCCAGCACCATTCAACCTATTTGCTGTAAGAACATCACCATTGGGCCAACTGCACACACACACGAATCACTTCGAGATCACATGATAAATGAACAAAACAACTCTGTACTCCCTATGAGTGGAAACGAAAATGCGCCGAACAGAAACTAGATAAGTCGCATGCAGTTGATGACTGTCTCGAATCACACGTCAATGTAAACAGTGATGTGTGGTGTGTTTATGTACTGCCCACTGCACGGGATGCTGTATGCTGCTATGCGCACGAAAATTTAATTTACAAAGTTTTCCCACTGGCTGGGAGTTGCCATACACAAACGAGCGTTCGTGTGGGAGTGTCAAAAATGTAACCAGTACAAAAGCAGACGTGAAGACGGCCTGCAAAAGCAGTGCCCCCACGAAATGAGAGAACATTTCAAAACAATCACAAAAGATCTGATGAGACCTTATCCCAGAACCTCCACAGGTAAGATATTCATTCTTGTTGTTACAGATATGTTTTCATGCTGGGTAAATGTCTGAACCTTAATGTGCACCTGCGCGAGCAATTTGTAAAACACTACACAGTGAATTTTTCATCAGATGGTGTCGTCCGCGCATTCTACTGAGTGATAATGGGGCGCAGTTCACAGAATGCATCTGGAGAGACCTGTGTACAAAGTGGGGGATAACCCACCGCACTACTGCGATCTACCATCCCCGTGCAAATCCTACTGAGAGAAGGAACCAGGACTTGAAAACCCAGCTGTGCCTCAGTGTGAACGAGGCAACTGGCTAAACACCAGCCCAACTGCTCCAGGGATATGGCCTTCCCTTCCCAGGAAAGTTACACAGTGGGATGAGAGAGTGTGCCACTAACCCCACTGGAGGGGTAAGCAGGGAGGAAGTGAGAGAGAGGAGAATACGTGAAGAGCAGGAAAAGAGACACTACCTGACCACGTGGGTGTCGATCTCCATGGACAACCTCTCTCCATTTATCAAACTCCAACCAGGTCAACAATACTATGAGTGTGTGCTTCCATCATCCGCCGGCAGAAAAACTTCTGTGCTGGGTTCGCAGAAAATTGAACTAGGCCACACATGGTCATCCATGACAAGGGCGAGTCCTGCTATGTTGTCGACTGAAAAATCGCTGCACTGCCACTTTCCACTGAGATAACCTATGTCTTGTGAAGAATGGCACAGAGTCGCTCACCGCCCCGACACCTGCTCGTTGCTCCCTTGTTGTTTACTCACAGCCCCTGGCGGACAGTCGGATGTCTCGATGCAGTCGCAGATGGTAGCGCTGCCATTGTTCTCTTCTAATAGGTGGTCTTCTTATCCCTCGCTAGCAACAGAACTGCATGCTGGTTACGGCAGGCAAAGGGGTGTGCCCGAAAGCCGTGAACACTGCATGCAGTGTGCGGCAAACTCGTTTTCTGCAGCGCGGCGGAGAGGAGAGCGTCGTATCTCCCGTCTCGTCTGAATGGTTTCGCTGCTCTCAACTCGATGTGGGCAGCATAGGTTAGGGCGTGTGGTGCCCTGGCACACCGTGTGACTGTGACCACTGACCTTGGTCTCATAGGCGAGATTACTGAATTTGACCGGTGTCCCGGTGATGTCACGATGCCATCAGGTGACCACCTGGCTCGTCGGAATTAACATCATGGAAAAATCGGGTTTTTGCTGACTGGTATACCATGCTGGTGGGTGCAGATGGCAGTGCTTGAGTGTAGCATTGACATATGAGATGGCAGACTACTTTGTTTCTTTGGCGCCAAAACCCCTTTTTCTGTTGGACTTGCCCAATTTTTATGTTAATTGTCTTGAAATGTTGCTGATTTTCTATAGATTGTTATAGGTAGTTTCTCCAGTAGGTAAATTGGGAGCCGGAGATCAAAGAACCTATAGTATGGGATAGCACGTGGTTGCACGTGGCTCACACAGGTTTTTATGAACATTGTAAGGTTTCGGGCTTTCGGAAAATGGTTTTAGTTACGGTGATGATTAATTGGGTTTTGCCAGGGAAGGATTATCCCTTAGTTGCGGCACCACTTGACGTGTGCCCTGTGTAGTACCTGGTTGGACCTTGGGGGGAATGGAGATCATGTGGATAGGGAATACTTAATGCTACAATTATTTGGTGGGTGTCAGTGCTCAATAGTGGGAGAGAACGAGTTGATGAAGTTCTCTGACCCGTTCGGCTGACTGCCAGTTCGCTCTTCCTCCAGTGGTCAACTCCTTGTAGGTTAAGTGATGACGTCTGGTCTAGCAACGGCTGTCTGACACTCTCGTATACCATCTCACTTCCGAAAGGATTATCTGATTTCCTCACGCCAACCATGATTCACGTTACTCTAAATAAATACGGGTTAAGTCGTCGAGAGTGACTAAAATTGAATAATAGCCAGAGAATTCTCATCACAAATTTTATTCCACTCGAAACCCCTCACGGGGCACATACATAATGGGTTCGCCTTTGTAGTGGACGACTACTGAAACTGTTAATAAGGTGCGAAGATTACATGGTTTTACAGGTGAATTTAAGTCTGCTGACTATGCAAAAAATGGACCAGGGCACAAGACAGCGCTCGCTCCAGGCAAGCAGAAACAAGGTTCTGGTACGTTACATTTACAAAAAACAGAATTACATTATGATTGGATTAAGAAACTGATGAAGGCCTGGAGTGGCATAGTCATGCGGCTGTCTCGCTACACGGTCAAGACTATACTAACATGGTGGTGGGAGCGAGGGCTTGTGATTGGCCGCTGCTGTGGCCGAATTTCACGTGACTTATATAAATATTATATGTTTGACATTATATGTGATGAAGTGATGTGACATAGATTAACATTAAATATAAAAATGGTCTGGGCTATCAACACTTGTAAATTACATTCTTATAAAATAAATATCAGTCGTTTTGGCCGCTTTGGTGCAGGATTGCCATATCAGCATTCTAACATACAAAGTTCTGCTTTTGTAGTGGTGGGCACTCGGCCCTAAGGAAGATTCTCAATTGCAACTTATTATTCTGAGATATTTCATTCTCATGGGAAAACAATATTACATAAACAATCACAAATAAATTATTAAATTTTTTTTTTTGGCTTCTCGCCACGTGGTTGGCCTTGTTAACATGTCTACTGTATACTACATCTATGGGCTGGGCGCAGAGGTCTCTGCTTGGATTGCATGAGTCTGTGAAACAAATGAGCATCAAATAAAGACAAACATATAACATAGCAAAACTCTGAACGACATTTACCACGTTGCTTATAGAAACACAGGACTATGAATAACGCAACTATCCAACTTAAACATACCAACTCTCAGAATGGCACTCAGGCCACTCGACTGTCAATAATAATATTGACATTACTTACATGACACTAACACTGACGAAGGAACAGAAACAATTACATTATTACAATTTAAAAACGCTGTACAACACATAACCCTGCATATAATTGTGAGACATTTGTGCACACCGTGCGCGACATTTAACATTCGTAACACTGTCCGCGTGGCTGCACCACTTTTACACTTAATATTTAAAAGGCCTTAAAAAACACAGTTACACTACACTACTGCGCCCATGGAGTTAGGAGTATAAAGGAGATGCCATGTTGTGAAGTAAGTGAAGCTGCGGAGATAGGTGGTTTAACGTTAGACACAGGCTGCCATTCGAGCATTTCGTATTTTGAAAAAGGAGCTGATGAATAAATTAATATATATTACAATTCTCGTGGGAAGTTTTACTAGATTATTATTGGCTTGGATTAGTTATGCAATCAAATAATTTCCTCTTAAAACAACCGATTGTGAGTGTGTGTAATACAGACCAATATTGGGTAATGTGAGACAATACGCATGTGTTTTAGATATAGTGCTCATATATCAGGATATGTGGAAAACTATTTTCTGAATAAATGATTAAATAAATTATAACAAGTGTGCTACCATTATGATGTAATGTAGAGCATGTTGCGTATCAGTAATGCGTGCAACAAAACTGCGACCAGCAGCCTAGCTGAATTTCTGGAAGGCAAAGTTCACATGTTCCTGAGACACGAATAAATAATTATATGCTTGCACTTACTTTTAAATTCCTAACATTGACAATGACTCGAGAGGTTTGTTTGCAAAATGACTTCATCTCCTTTATACATATTTAATGTCAATATAGTAAATGGTATCTGGTAACCAAAATGAAATCCCGTTTTAGATATTCCCTCTCTTCACATTACATTAGTTCTCTGTTATGATTCAGTTTTACACTTATTTATCCCTTATTGTAGGGTACAAGTTTGTTTCGTGCATTTACAATGTTGGACAGGGTCAAGTTACCCTTGGTACATAATTAAAATACAGAAATGAAAATTTTTACTGAATTGTTTGCACTGGACTATCAATTATAGAAATTTTTCAGAAGAAAATAAGGGGGGTGGGGGGAGGCACAGGAGACATTTATGGATAATTTTATTCCCTATATCTACAAAACTTGTGTTACTTCATTCTCCAAAAGTGCAATTTAGTACCAAGGGCTTAAGCCCCGGCTACAATTACCATAAGAATTAACAATAAAAAATTGTATCCACACACGTGTATGGCACCAGCTTTTATGCCGAGTTCTACGCCGGACAATCACGAGACAACATTTCTAACTTCGAGTATCAGTGCAATGCAAGTTTATGATAAGTACATTGTTATTAAATGAATTTTGCGGTACAGTTCAGATTTCCGTTTATTTAAATAGTCGACGTAATTATTAACATGTATACCACACTTAAAAAATCCTGAAACACGATTCCCGCAAACCTTTTTTTCATCACAAGTAGATTAACAAAAATAAATATCAGATCAGCCTACACACTGTTTGAAAATATCCGCAATATATGTTCAGTATATCTTTCTTTTTTTAGTATGCGAGTATTGTATTATTATTACATATATTTTATAAGGTATGTACCGCAAAAACATTGAACTCAATTTTTTACAGACACTATCAACTTGCTCATTCCATGTTAAATTACTGTCTATAATGAGCCCTAGAAATTAAGTACTATTTACTGTATGTAACCCGTATTCTTCAATTGTTTTGCATCTTTCATCCTGCATTGTATGTTTATTTCTTTGCAAAAAATTTATGAATTCAAATTTGTTTACATTTAATAGGTATAAATTTATTATACTGGAACCAACTGGACATCTCAGTCACTGTATGTTTTATATTTTCTTCAAGAACAGCGTTATTTGAACTAGTTACCGAAATGTTTGTGTCTGCAAATATTATAGCTGAGCCATTGTTTATTTGATCTGTAAAATCATTAATAAATATTAATAATAAAATTGCTCCCAGTATTGATCCCTGTGCCACTTCTACTCGAGTAGTTCTGGTATTGGTCTTCAAGATATGATTTAAACATACTATTGGCTACATCTCTTACCCCACACTGTTCAAGTTTTGCAATAAAATATTGTGGTCGACACAATTAAAAGCTTTTGAAAGATCTGTGAATATACCTGTTGATATTGTCTTTTAAAAATAAGTTAAAATGTTTTCATTTAAACTGTAAATAGCTCGTTCTGTAGATCTGCCCTCTACAAAGCCATACTGATGCAATGAAATTTCTAACTACATTTATGATGTCTTCTTCAGAGATAGGTTTGAAAAACAGAGTGTTAGAATTCCAAGTGTTTGGTCTCAGGGCTTGTGTGCAGGACTAATATTTGTAGCTCTGAGTTCATTTTGCAATTTTAGTAGGATGTTTGTGAAATAGTCATTAACACTATTAGATATGTTCTTGCTATTTTCGATTATGATATCATCAACTTTCAAGGAAAGGTTTACATGTCCTTGCCTTGGCCTTAATTCATTATAAATAATGAATTGCTTTATTTATTTATTTTTTTTTTTTTTTTAGGCCTTCGCTCCCCCCCTACCCTCCCCACCAATGAACTTTTTCAAACAAACCATCCCAAACCCCATTGTATTTCTGCTTTGCTACTGCAAGAAAGTTGTTATATAATGTTTCGTATTGGTTACTGTGTAATTTTTGTTTTTCCCCTGGGTTCTTAGCACTCGACACATTGTTTTTAACCTCTGTCCTGAGACTACCATAACTTTACTATTCCATTTTATTTTCGATCTACTGTTACATTTTACATATTTGAGTTGAAAGGCATGTTTCAAATGACAAAGAAATGTATTAATAAAACTGTTCCAGGCAATGTCTGGTTCAGTTAATGTATAGATTATGTTTGTTCTGGAGTGGCTGTTCGTTCTTGTTTCGGAAATGTCGTTCGTGGTGGTTGTAGAAAATTTTGTTTGTAGTTGTTTTGCATTGTCCTTGGTTGTTCTGTTAACATCATCCTATTTTTCATATACAAGTAGGCTTTTCAAAAATTTAACATTTTCATCTAAATATCCTTGATTCATCATAAATAAATTGTTAAGCTAAGTCCAATTAGTTGCCATCAAAATTAGAATTTGAGAAATCATTAAGAAGAGTGAAATAGAGTTTAAAGACAATCACATGATGTTTTTCTATTTTACAGATGGTGTAGTTATAGGAAAATATTGGCTTTATCCAAGTTTTCTTTATTTTGAATACCTTGGGAAATGAAAAAAATGTAATTTACTGTAATGATTACAGACTACCGTTAAATACATAACAATCTAAATGCACAAGTAAACTTTATTTATTTAACTTAACATCTTGTCGATATCAAGGTTCATTAGGGAATGGTAAATGAAGAACACAATGAAGGGAATACAAGAAAGTAATTGGTCAAATTGTCTTTATTGAGTAACCCCTGAAA
The DNA here is from genome assembly GCA_029891345.1 of Dryococelus australis. Taxonomy (NCBI): domain Eukaryota; kingdom Metazoa; phylum Arthropoda; class Insecta; order Phasmatodea; family Phasmatidae; genus Dryococelus; species Dryococelus australis. Next base: position 18,251,603 of record CM057003.1, on the reverse strand, counting down.
TTGCATGCAGTGAGTTTGTGAAACCATGGAAATTTAAAATCACGAAGGCTACATTCAGTAGCTAGAGAACTAATTTGGTTGTAGGTCTATATTCTTGTATTGATAAACAGCTGATTACTTGTTTGTAACTGCAACTCTGTTGACTTGGGGAGAAAAAACTTGTAAGTGTGGAGTTTTTATAAGGTGTAGCTTTGTATAGGTTTACGAAATGATTTGCCATTACTAACAAATAAAATTGATAAACTCCTACACTGAAATAGCAAATTAGCATTTAAAATGATATGTATCTGCAGTTTTACAAAAGTGCCCCTACGTCTAACGAGTCCGCAACTTACATGTTAGACCTTAATTTCACAGCACGTTAGTAATAACAACAGCACTTGCAAAAATTAAAACACACTGCAATTGTTAATTTACAAACTTACGCAGATAAAAATACCCATATACACACAATAATTGTGCGATTTCTTTCAGGAACGTATCCGCAGTATATCCGAATACACTAAACATTGCAATCGTATGGCCTGCCTCATATGCATTTCCAACCATTAATATTACTTTTCGTTGGTCGCCGAATAAATTAAAAATCGATTATTGTTTAAAGGTGGGTTTACATGCGAAATTCACATTTCACAAATACAAGAATAACACAAATTTAGATAATATTCAGAAGAACTAGTGAGCTCATATAGCACTCGCAAGGCTGTTCAATTTCAATGTAAACAAAAGTTGTCTGTCCCCCACTTGGCTGCTTCACAACACACTCGCAGATGACTTCAGTTGTGTATTTTATTCGATTTTAGAACATTTAAAATTTTATCATAACTTTGAAAAGCCCCTATAAACTTCAGAAAATTATTTCCTGGAATATTTTCAAGGCAAATGTATAGGGAATGGGAAGGAAATGAACTAAAACACAGTATACAATACTTCCATTTAATGTAAATATTTGATAACTTTACATTTTTAAAGGCGAAATTTATATCCAGTTATCTGATACAAACACTCTCACGCCTTATTATTGTTTAGTTAAAGTACGGCTGTATATAAATGTATCTCGATTTTAATACTCATCAAAATACACGTGAAAGATAGGCCGATATAATATAATTGGCTACTGTTGGTCATGTGACCTTTTTTACCTGAAAACAACTACCTAACTCCACGCTAAAAAAACTGGCTCCGCTTGTTAACACTGCACGGTATAGGATATAACCACCTCCTGTCTGCACCTATTGTGCACACATACTTCACTAGCAGGGTGTGTTGCTTGGTGGTGCTGCAGGGAGGGAGGCGTGTTGAACGGGCTCACCGAATAGGTGCATGTGAACACGTGAGAGGAGTTTAGTACACTAATAACTATTTACAATTTTGTGGGATATGCCATATAAAAATCAGTTATGAAAGTAAAAAGAAAATTAATATTCATGGCTGTAAATACTGGCTTCCCCATGATTGTGATCTGGTTCACCCATGACCAGCTACCATACACAGCAATGTGGTTAGCACGTGACTGGCAAACCTCAGAATGTTAGTATTTTAGAATGTAAGAGTGGTTATTTTGTATTATCATGGTGATATATTTTGTTAGGATTTTTAATTATATTAAGTGTAGCTAATTTGATGCGGGAAGGATCTCGCAGGGCTCCAGCCCCAAAAACCATCATGAACAAAAATGACGTAAGGAAAAGTGTGGCAACACTGCTACATACAGATATTTATTAATATATATTTTATTTTTAACTGTTATAAAGAAACTATTGCACAGGTTTTTCTGTCTCACCTGTTCATCTACATTATCACCTTTCATTTCGTTTTTATAAATTAAATGATTTACTTGTTTACAAGAATTCATGTGATTTGTTGCTAAGACCAGACCAATTGGCGGTTTCCATGCTAAGAGAGTTTAGTCGAGTTGCCACGATCTAGTGGAGTGGACGCGTTTTTAACGTCCTGCCTGTACCTTCAACTTTATTTGTAATAATAATGCAGTATATGAATAGTTTAATGTTAATGTAATTGGAACCTATGCTCTTTCGACGTCGCTGGAGTGAACCACTCTGTACCTGGTCATGTTTACATTAACGGGACGTAAGTTCGCATATTCCCTGTAGGCCTAGTGCTTGTTTGTTCAGTATTAGTGCTCACACACTTTAACAATGAGCCCCGATTGTGTGCGACTATTAAGGGAATAACGTAAATAAATGAAGTTGTAAAGCATTCGGCCTTTATTTACTTTGTCTCTTAACCGACATAACCTTTTAAGGTTTAAGGTGTCCTATAACAGCACCGGGAGTGAGTGTGAGCGTGAGGAGGTAGCGCCAATAACCTCCGCTAGCCCAGGGTATTCTGGTATTATAAGAATGGATTCCACACTCTCTTCAAATCTACAATATTCTTCAGTGAAGATGTCGGACATCGAGGGGGCCACTTAAGGCCATCGGACACACGGCACCATCAATCATCACACTCTCCACTGAGAATGCTGGTGCCCACCCGGATTCATCATGGTAATATATTTTTCATCGCAGTCCACATAACCTCTCTCCTCGATGGCCCACCATCCAGATGCCAAATGACTATGTCCAACTATGGGCTTGCTCTTGGCTAGCCTTCACCTGACGTCAACTGCAACATCTTGGACACCAGATATAAGGAATGACCATGACCCAAAATCAGCAAATTGTTCTCTCTAATGCGAACTGGCACCCGACCGAATTAGTAACCTCTAATTTTATTCTCAACCTCTTCATGTTTCTGATGCTCCAAAACCACCAGGTGTCAGTACTAATTGAATGTTATTTGTTTTAAATAGTTACACCTTGTGAAACTGAAAGACTGTGTGTTTTTACTTACTTTCCCGAGGTTCGAATCATGGCCCTCCATTGAGTGCCACATGGCTAGCACTCTGTAGTTAAAGTTCGTACCTGCGTAAAGAGATGTTGCACGCGGGTCGTGAAGGAGTACTGGTAGCCTGCCATGGATGGCATCAAACACCCCCCTCCCCTCCCCAAAAAAATAAAATTTGGGAGCTCTTTCGACCTCTCACTCAGCAGATCTTAAGATGTTCCGCAGCAAAGTGTCTCATGTCTGGGACATGGCCCGTAACTGGTTCTGGTGTGGGATGGCGTCGGAACACCTATATCGCAGTGCCTCGACGGGTTTATGTTGTGGTTGTGATGGTGTCGTGCTGCTCCTGCAGAAACAATATCACTGTGGTAGGCGATGACGGCACTAGGGCTTGCAAAGCAGGATGCCTGAGCCATTGCTGCCATAACTGTTTCTGTCCCATTGTGATTTCTTATTGTTTGGTTTAGGCCATCCACCCTTTTTCCTCCTCCTGCTACCAGTCCTGTACACGGCATGGGGACACCAGGCATCAATGCAGAAAGAGTTTGTTGTGTTTCAGCTGGAGCGTTTCTGGTCGGTGCCAAAGCTACCATGCTAATTTGTGCACTCTCTCAGATGTCTTCGATGATTGACACTGCTTCCTTCTTGGGTATCGGGACGCCAGACAAAAGTGCAGTAATGAAAGGGCTAGTTGACTGTTATTTTGAAGGTTGAAGCACCACACAGACTTGCGGCAGAGGTGGCGACGTAGAACTTTAGTCTTTGAACCCTGCCTCCAGACTCTTGATGGGAGGCTGGGAGTTGGGAGCCGGGTGCCTGTGTGGCTCAAGGTTGCTGGCGAAATTTGGTGTTGGGGCTCTGGACACGCTGGTGCCACTGAATTCTGCTGCTTGCGTGTGCAGTGATGGTGCTGTAAGCATGCAACCCCTTACATCCTCTAACTCTTCTGCTCCACCCTTAATGGGTGTCGTGTTGCCAGGCATCGGCAGTCGAATAGGTAACATTTGTGACGTAGATGGGAAGGCTCGGCCAAACAACCAGCTCCATGCCAATGAGCAGAACAGTTGTGTCTTCGGCTCCTTATGGAGTGGCCGCCGAGTCGCGCCGCTCTGGGCCTTCATTTTGTGCAACCAGTCATTAAGCTTCCATTATGTAAATTCTCGTGTTCTGGATCATTAAATCGTCTGTAATATCCGTAGCGATTGCAACACCACCACCCTGGTCCATTTGCTACATCGCCAGGGTGTAGCTTTGCAACATAACCATGTAGACCTAGGGTATTTTTCTCAAAGTAAAATCTCAACGAGTTTGAGTAGCAAAAGTGTTTTTCAGTGCCTCGAGTGAGAATATCAATTGAACAAATATGATAGCAACAGACATGCATAGTTTATTTATATTCGATTGTTTAATGGTCACTTTACCTGTTTACATGAATTTCTGGAAATCATTGTGTATGAGAATCGCCCTTAACAGCTCTCACGGGAGTGGGCAAGCGTCTAGAGGGAGCTTAGATACCCTCTACTAGTTTACACACTTGGATTATAGTGAAACCATCAACATCTACAGGAGCATCCAGAGACAGGGAGCATCAGGGAGGCCACTTCAAGCAAGGCTGTCAGTCCACGACCCACATCCCCTTCATGCTCGTACTGAGCACATCTGCTCGACAGGATCACCTACTTTTACATCAATCCAATCCACATAACCTTTTTCCCTGATGGTTCAGTCACACATACTGTTAACATGTTGCGAGGATGAAAACTGGTGATATTTAAACAAACAGAAATATCAAACAAACCCTTTCAATATTTAATAAAACGACAGGCTGCTTCACAGGGGGTCTTTGGTGTGCATGCGAATCTGAATCAGATACTTTCTCCTGTAAAGCACTTGTAATATTTTAAAGTACTATTTGCATTTACATATCATGCCGCACTGTTCGGTGCTTAGCTATCTTGGCCCCTTGCTACACTGATTTGTACTGCACTACACTTTGGTCGGCACTTCTTGTGTGGCACTGAAACGATCTGGATATTTAAAAATAGCGGACAATTGCTGGAAACGAAGTAGATTATGAAGATAATTAATTTACATAGATGCTGTCTGGGTATGAATGCTATTTTAAGTTAATATTGCACTAAATATTACGAACTCAGAGCCTACACAACTGTCAAATTCACATACTTATCAGTGGTGAATGTGTTTGTTTATATCTTAATTTTTTTGCAAGTCCTATTATATTTATAAAAAAAACTCTTACCAGTTTTAATTTAACGAACTGCATTACAAATTGCTTTAAAAAGTATAAAAATTATCTCAAAAGTACTCGTTTGCTAAACAGTGTTATACCGTCAAACGCAAAACTTTTTATACTGTAATTTTACTTATCCACTATCTTGCCCAGCTATGTATCGAAAAAAAAATTACGGTTGAAATAAAATTAACAATTCATGCAATTTTTGCAAGCTGTGTTGGTAGAAAAGCATTGCACTGTTAGGTTATGGAGATTTTTGTGCGCAGCCTACTATACCGACTTGTTTTCCTTTATCTCTAAGTATCACGTGCCAATTTCCGTTACTGCTGTCGAGCCCTGAAATCATTGATTGTTTTCAGTGTTCGCCAAGGGAACAGTAGTCAGGAAGCAGCAAATATTTCTCTTTGGAATACATCCGATTGTTTTGGAGCGTCTGGCAGGAGTATTCACGTGTGTAGGAAAATATAAACAAGTATGGGGACACACTAAACTAACTGATTTTCATATAAAACAGTAAAAATGTCACTCACCTTCGACTGCTTTTTTAGCATCTTTTGACGGCACTACAATATTGTAAGAGATTGCTTCAGCACCTGTACCTTCCTTTTGTTTAATTTCCTGGAACATGACATTATTTTGTTGCTAATTAAAGTTTTCACCTGAAAACCGTGACGTAACCGGCAGGAAAATTTTCGATCTCAGTAACGGTTGTAGTCTATGATTGTAGCCTCGCACCGGGTATTTCTGTGTCTTAAGCAGTATTGGAACAGTAGCTGATTTACTGAAATTACTAACCATCCATTGAAATCGGTGAGTAGAAAGCCGGCCACTGTGTGGCTTGTGCTTTCGTAAAAAACGAAAATGGTATTCCATGTTTACATTTCTCCACGTGTGGATTTTGTTTACTTTTTATTGGTGTCTCATTGTTTTGATTACTTGCTTGGATAATCTGATATGAACAGTGTCAAGACTGAAGAAAAATATTCTACATTTATTGAAGAAGTTAGAAGCAAGAGAGCTAGATGCAGTAATTTTACTCCTCAAGAGAAAAACGTGCTAATTCATATAGTGGAAAAATATGAACTCGTAGTAGAGTCGAAAAAGACAGACAAACAGAGTATTCTTAAAAAAGAAAAAGCGTGGGACACGATTGCTGATGAATTTAACGAAATTCTCGGGTCAGAATTGTTACGGACGGCCAAGCAGTTAAAAATGTGTTATGAAAACTTGAAAAGAAGACTGAAGAAACAAGGTTTGGAGGAGAAAATTAACCAAAGCTGTGAATCGCGTACCGTTGGTTCACAAAACATAGTATCCAGTGATAATAGACAGGACAGTGATGTAGAATCTAATTCTTCTACAGACACGATCAGACCCTTGGTGGAGGAGTCGTGTGGTAAGGGTAATTTTCTAGACTAGTGGCTCATCTGAAGGAAAGGTTTACAATACAAAATAATAATGGTATGTATTGATAGTACTATTTATAATATAATGTGGTCGCATTAGTATAGTTCGTTCAGTAGTAGATAATAACTGTGCTAAAGAGGATGGCTATGAAGACCAGGGAAATTGTGGGGTGAAATCCATAAAAAAATATCACGAAATGCAAATTAAATACATTATTAAAATAATTGAGGAAAATGTTTACATAACTGTATTCACTAAAAAATCTACACGAGACTGCTTCATAGGTTTTGAGAAAGCATTTGATAATGTACCCCATGGGACATTAATGAGGAAAGTGGAGGCGCTGATACTGGACAGGAGGGTAGTGGAATGGATAGGGGACTTCTTCAGGGGGCAATGGCAGAGGGTGAAAGTGGGGGAGGCAATATCGGAGGAAGACGAGGTTACGTCAAGGGTACAACAGGGAAGCGTGCTGGGTCCTTTGTTATTTACCATAATGGTAAATGACATGGGTTTGGGGATTAGGGGAAAATAAGATTGTTTGCAGACAATTGTGTTGTGTATGCTGTATAGGGAGGGTGAGGGGTCAGAAATTTGCAGGCGGACATTGACAAGATATGGTTGTGGGCAAGAAAAAATAAAATGAAGATAAATGTAAGAAAAACTAAGGTAGTGAGGTTCACAAGGAAGAATATGATAAGCAGTGACATTTACAGATGGGAGGGACAAGAGATAGAAGAAGCAGCAGAATATAAGTATCTAGGGATAGTACTGCAGGGAGACCTCAGGTGGAAAAAACAGGTAGAGAGGGTGGTTGCAAAGGGAAGAAGGGTTCTGGGTATGCTGGGAAGGGTGCTGAATGGAGTCAGCTGTGAGGTGAAGGACAAGGTGTATGGCACAATGGTACGGCCAATGTTAGAATATGCTGCAGCAGTATGGGACCCGTATGTGGAGGTGGAGATGCGAGAGCTGGATAAGGTGCGAAGAAAGGCAGCGAGATGGGTGAAGGGTAGGTGGAGAAGGCATGGGCAGGATGATTAGGAAGAAGGGAACTATAGGCCATCAGTGATGATGAAAGAAATGGGGTGGAGCTCATTGAAGGACAGGAGGAAAGTTGAAGGGTTAGTCAGGATGTACAGGATGGTGAATGAAGAGGGAAGATGGGGAGGGCTACACTGCAAGCTAAGTAAGGGGGTGTTTAGAGGAAGAGGAAACAACAGTGAGAAGCTTTAGAGGGTGTGGAGGAGAACGGAGCGGGGTAGGCAGTCCATGCTTGTGAGGTCTGTGAGGGAGTGGAATGTGTTGAGGGTGGAATTGGTATCTGAGAGGGGTTGGTAAATTCAGGAAGGGAGTGGAAAAGGAGTTGGTTGTGTGAAGGAGCGGTGAGAGAGCTCGCCACCGGGTGGTAGCCTAATTGCGAGTGTATGTATGTATGTATCTTTCTTTTCACACACCTGCTTTATTCATTGAACCCATATTGTGCGTAAATATACATGCAACAATGTGGGGGAAAATATGACGGTGGAAAATTGGTGCAGCCTTATGCGTATGCTAACGCTCTCACTGTGGGATTCAGAATGCCAGAGTTTTGTGTGAAATTACAGTTCTGTGGCTGTATTTTGGGAGGAGAGTAGGGTGGGTAGATTTAGGGAAATTGCTTGTAGGCCTAATTGTCAACACTAGTAGGTAACAGTGAAGTTGCTGCACTCACCTAGGTGTGTTAGCAGTGCATACAACTAGTTGGGTGGAAGTAGTGGATAAAAGGCAAAACCTGAACTCCGCCACCTACCAGATGATGTGCAAATTGTTAATGGTCCAGATAACATGCACTGCATAGCTGACTTAATCCCCGAAAGCATCTGCAGTTCACTCTTTCTTTGTAGATACCACTTAATGAGGAAATGCTGGTAGGAAACTTAACAAAACCTGTCACACTGTGTACCTCACTATCTATAATCCAGTAGTAACCTGCGCAGAAATCTTTCTCGCGAATTGTTAACTGTTGTTCATGGCACTTTCGCAGTTAGTGCAGTGTCTAGGGAAGGAACATGGCAGCTTGTGTAAACAATGACGGGTAACTGCCACTGTGTCCCTAAGTTTTTTCTTCACAAAATACACAACAAGGTATGCTGTCTCAGAAACACTGCGGTAAGCCTGCATAGGCCTACATCAAAGGAAAACGTGCTCAACTCACTTAATGACAGTTTATGTAAACTATAATATATGTCACTCAGGAACAGTAAAATTTCTATTTGTGCTCTAACCACATAACCATATCTAGTGTTACCATGTATTTGTAACGGCAGGAATAGTAGAAGTAAATTACAGCCCAAATAATCAGAAGAAATCTTTCCTTCAGGTGAACCCTAGTGGTAAGGGGTGATAAAGGATCTTTCTTGTATTATGTAGTGCCGTAGCTTGAACTTTTAGAGGGTGCAGAATGATAATGTAAGTGATTACATTCAAGTAGTGCATTTATACATATGTAGAAATAATTATTTTCGTTGTGAACAGCAATTCTTGGTATAGTCCATTCACGGTACCTTCGGCCTTTTTGAATTGAACCTTTGAAAAATCTCCCCATGTATGACGTGTTAAGTTATTTCCAACATATGCCATATATCATAAGCGTTTTATACCTACTTGTGTTGATAAAAGTTACTTTTTTACCTATTAAATTGAAATGTTATTCATATATTATCTATAAATTATAATGCTTCATTTATAAATAATTTGAATAAACAACAGTGAGAAAACACGTGTGTTGGTAGCGCCTGGTGAAAAATAGTCCTTATACAACCAGCTATAAAATGTACACAACATTAAACTGTTCCATGCAGGAGACAGCACAGTGCTTTATGTAGAGAGTGCAACCATGCTTTCAGTTTCAGTGCCCGGAGACAAGCTGAATGGCTTGAGCACCGAGGTGTACCTGCCGTCGAGTGAAGCAGATGAAGCGACAGGTCCACTAGAGCCAGGGGAACTGCCAGAAGGGCCTGTTGCACTCGCCAAACTGCGACAAATGCTGCTGAAGAAAGAGATTGCCCTGGCGGACCTGGACCTCGAGATGAGGGCCAAGAAGTATGAGCTGGAGCTTCGGGTGCAGGAGGCAAAGCTCGAGTACTATCGACGGAAGACTGCACTGCTCACCCACACACTCAATGGTGATGCATGATGGGTAGATGTTGTCGAACGTTACCTTCAGCACTTCTCCACAATGTTTTTAACTCTTAACCTGTAAAGCCATATTGTGCCTAGCGGTTTTGTATGTGGTATGAAGCCTAGTTGTGTTAATTTCTTGTGTTAGAATTAAGCATGGTTTTTGAAAACTTCCTTCTAGTTTTAACCACCTTGCTGTTGAGAATTTATGATAACAGGTTTTTGGTGCCTAATCTCACTACATTTGACATGGAAAGAAAGTATATGAATACGCAAAATACAGTAGGCATTTTAAATGATGTTCTTTAGACAGCTACATGAATTATAAAATAAATTTGAGAATATTTCTTGATATTGGTCATTACACAGCAGTTTCATTTCGACAGCTGCGTTTGACGTGAAATAATTTATAATGGCACTATCATCCATTAAAACATCTGAATTTTTTTTTGTACAGTTGGTGCAATGGGCCCTGATAAAAATCAGTTGTTATGTGTAATCAAAAACATTTATTTATGGAGGAACCAAACTATGTAAGACGTTTACAAGTGTGATAGATTTTTAAGGGGAAATGAATTATTGCAGTGATCAATTTTACTCGAGAGTATGTTGGGCCCACACATTTTTTGTGAAATAGTTGTTTGCGCGAATGTACATATCTCGGTAAATAAATGTTTTGCAAATATGACTTTTAGTCAGAAAAATAAAGAACAATTTTTTTTCCTATTTTTTTTTTTTACGGTAAAACCCCTCTATTACGACCACCTCTCCATTACGACCCAATCCCGAGGAACCGTGAAAAGTTTGGGTCGAAGAAGTCGAAAATTTGAGGCATGTCTAAAAATAGGTGTAGTAATCGCTTGCCAACCGCGGTACCTTGAATCGTGGTTTCAGTTATGCACTGATTTGTTTTTGTAGACCTTACCTCCAACTGTGGTACTAGTTTCTATTATCCATGGTTTTCAGTCTACGGAAAACTAGCCCTTACTGATATTAGTGGTCGCCCATTTCTGAAGCTGCCCATAGACATTGACATTTGTTGTCCCAGGCAGCATGAAGCAATAAATTACTTAATGCCAGAAGGGGACACTGTTGTATTGTCCTCTGAAGGAGGGGGGGGGGGGGGGGAAAGTTGCAGGCCGGGTCAGTAAGGATTCTTTGTCCTAATCACATGCAGGTCCTTCTCTGCCTTACCCTCCATGTCTTTTTTTGCTTCTATTATCCCTCCTCTTTTGCTGTAAAAACAGTGGCACATTACACAGACTAGTTTTTTAATCAGTGTATGTATGATAACTTCAAATTTAATTCAATGTCCTTTTTATTATGATTATTGTTAAGTTTATGTGCATCCACGCCTACGTAATAAGCTAATTTTGAATGGTGGGCAATTGGTTTATTTCTTGTGAAGTCAAATTTTATGTGTAAAGTGAATAAAGATAAGTGTGTGCAAATAAAATGTGTTCTTATGTTACCTGTACCATATTATGGCGAGTGAGGCCGTGTGCATGTATAGGCAACGTCAAAAGTTTTTTATGAAAAATTCGGGGTAATTTATATTTCATGTAGACTGCACTAAAGATTTATATTCCCGTAAACATTGCAGGGTCTCATCGTGTCAGTGCAGAGGCAAACACGCCGCCTACAGTTAGTATAAATTCAACACATTGATGTGAATTGCATCTATCAGCATGTTTTCCTAACGCCGGACCACTGTTATGAAGTGAACCGGCCCTGTAACAACGCAGTGGCGGCAGGCGACCGACAGACAGCTGCCCAGCCTGAGGATCTAGGGCCGAGCTCCAGCAACAAACTGCCAGGCCTGCGCCTGGCCGCGCTGCAGAGGATCTAGGCGCTGGCCCAGCTACGTACACGCGGCAGCCGGCATTGTTTTCGCTGCCACCTCAACAAGGGGTGGTCCAATGTGCCTTTCTTGGGTATAAAATTAATCAGGAGATGTCCAGCTATCAAAATATACATATTTATATTGAATTTAAAAAGTGGTTTTCTATACGCTAGAGATGATTGAACATGAACTTCATGCAAAAAATGACAAGTTTGGGGGCAAGATCAGCCCAAAATTTCCAAATTTTTTAGTATGACCCTATTCTCGGGAACTGTGAGAGGTCATAATAGAGATGTTCTACTGTACTTTTATTATATTTAGTGTATTCTTGGAGAAAGAAATTTGTAAAATTAGTTAAATATTGCATTCTTAAAGCTTGCCTATGTAGGTTCCTTAAGCAACAAGTGAAAATGATAAATATACTGGCATATTAATTTATGTTCTTTCATTATGTGTAATAAAAACTACTGTTACAGATCTAATTTGCACAGTACAGCATCACGATGGAAACACTGCACGCCTTGCACGTAGGAGCGATGAGCCACTAGGCATGCGTGTTAGTGTGGCCTGCATCTCTCTTGCTTCTTGACCTTGGATGTGGGGTTCCCTCGGGAGTCCATCCCATTTGTAAGGACGTATAATCATTTAAGTGTGTAACCAACATTTGAAACAACTTTACATGAGCAACGCATTGCCTGAGAATTTGAATGTGACTATTAATTTTAAGCAATTCCACTTGTGTGTTTATTAACTAATGAAGTGATCAAATTGTATCGTAAGTTGAAATACTAGCTGAAAATTGTTACACATTTGTATTGCCTAGAACTTTAAAGCTTGTGGTATTCTACATATCCATTTTCTGGCTGTATTATTAATTTTTAATGGTTCTTTATTTATTTTATTTATATTGCTGAAAGCATTAACTTATAAATGCAGGTAGCTGTGTATGCCTAGTTTCATGTTTAAAGTTTTTATTGTGCCATTTATTTTAAATTGAATAAATTGTTAGCATGAACTGTCTGAAAAGTTTTCTTTGTGAATCTTTCTTGAAGAATTGTGCAAATAATACAGTAAAGACTTTTTAACAAAACAGTGTTCAGTGAGTTTGTAACTTTTTATATTATAGTGTTTATATTGACAATTATAAATATATTACTTATTTAATTCACTCCTTTGAAAAAGTTCTGGTGAAGTTCCATACAAATCTGACAGGCGCACAGTATATAGTATATTGACATACGGGAGTGAAGAGCAGGGGACCGAATGGGACCAAATGATTATAAATATCTACAATTCTTTGTACAGCTATTGTTTAAAGTTTAAAAATATTGAAAGTAGCAAAAACTATGAATCCTCTAAGTGGATAGATAAGGGGGGGGGGGGGGGGGGGGGGGGGGGGGGGGTGCGTGCGTGTGTGTGTGTTGTGAGTGTTTTTTTTTTTGTGTGTGTTTTTTTTTGTTTGGTTCATGGCTCATTTTAATACATATTAAAGAATAAATAGTTAACAATGATCCAGTTTGTTTACTATTCTGAAAACATCTCTGTGTAACATTGATGCATGATGTCTCGGGACTGTGAGGATTGTCACAAGATTGTGCTAAGCCAGGCGCACCCTTTTGTGGGGTTTAACGGATATTCTCTTTGTGGCACTGGTGCACATCTAGTGTAGAGAATTGGCCTGGTAGCTTTGCGGCAAGGCACAAAATTGGGTTCGAGCAGTGAAATCTTAGGTTCCAGGCTTTGGGCTTTTGGTGGGATATCTGGGCAATGTGCAACTTCAGTGGTACGTTTGGCCTGGACGATTGTGATAGGATGTACGTAAGCTGCAGGTAGATGTGTGCTTTGTTTGAGACGTTTGAACATGCCTGAGGAGGCGGAGCAACTGGAGTCTGAAGTAGACGTTGGGAATTACTGCGGGCTGTTACGGCCGACGTAGGTACTTGGCCAGCCAAGGGTGAAATTCTTCGCTCAGACATATCAGTGGTGCAAACAGGTCCTTTGGGATCTCCGGAGTGATGGGGATTAGCAGTAGACGCAGTGCTTGAGTTCGTTCTCTGGGTGCGAGCTGATTGAGAGTGGTGATGAGGGATGGGGTAAGCTCATGTAAGTGCCTTGTGGCAGTTAGCAGCTGTTTCACCTTTTCTCTAATACCACTACGATGGGAATAAAGCATTGGAGTACAAACACACTTATACAACCGCAGGGTTCGTGTCCTACTGGTGTAGAACCACGTGGAGTGTCTGCCGAATTAATGGTTACCCTATCACAGTATTCAAAGCCTAAAGTTGGTGAACACTGTGAGACGGGCCTCGTGGTCAACAGTGCCTGCACGTAGGTGTATGCCTAAAGTTAAGTCTTCCCAAGTCAGGGAATGACCCCTCCGGCGCCACAACGTGGTGGAGAGGACGAGCACCGAATCGACAAGCTTGATGCACGAGGCTTTTTTAACAATGGTGATTAGACTACTTCAGCTCCATCCTAGGCATAACTTTGCATGTGAGTTCGAAATTAGTATTACCATTTGTCCCGGCTTGAGATGAGATTGTTTTATCTACCGTGTAGATTGTTTTATTCACCGGTCTACTGAAATTATATATGTGCTGTAATTAACCAAACACAAGGAGGTAGTTGGCAGAGGATACACAAAATTCAAGTAATTCCATTTAATATCACAATTAGTAGCTCTCAAAAATTTAACAAACTATGATTAACAATTCCTTGTCCTGAAATATTTCCATACCATTAATGTTTTGTGACATCTCAATGTAGTAATAAGCTTGCAAAGACTGATACCTTAATAGCATTAAAATAAATACAACACAATAACTCAAACCTCTCAAGATCAGTCACATGGGAATACATACAATTATTGGTTTTGATAAAAAATACATAAAATACAGCAAATTCAAATATTGCCACTATATTTTATATTTTCAGTTATTCCACATTCAATGCCTATACATTTTCTTTAAAAACCTGTAACTGAGAAACGTGTGCAATGAGTACACTAACACACAATGTTTGATTATAATATTCATCATGTAGCGATTCAAATTTTAGGCAATTCTGTATTGTAGAAAATTAGCTCCTCACCAAACAGTATTAGAAAGCATAATAACAATAATTTTCTCATCAGCTGTCAAGCTCGCTGATAGTATTCAGTTTCTCAGAACCCTCATTAAAACTCCTTTGTACATGGAAGACACGACTCAACGCTTTCTACCATAATAAAAGGTTTCCCAAAACGGAAAGATCGCGAATATTCATTGGACTGCAACATTTCAAATAAAATATTGAAGTTTTATTGACGATTGTCGGCCAGCTGGTCCCACGTGACCTCTCATGATGACGACGGCCAAACACAGGAAATTAATTCACTGGTTGGGGATGGATGGCTCATAATTGAACCTTTTTGCCAAAAAACCTGGATGTACTTGCTAAAAGCAAGAGCGATCGCAAAGTGAACTTGAGCAACGCAGTAAAAATAAAAGCCAAGCAAGAGAATTAAGAGGTTCAAACAAACTTTAACTTGACACGTATGAAATGTGAAGGGAATTATTGAAAATCATTACTAGCAAAAGCACAAACACTCCCTAAGAGATACGGAAGGCACATTAAAAACTCCAGCTCGGCAGCCGCTGGCAATATCTAATGCCCTTTTCATAGCCGCAAAAGTGCTGTCCTGGAATTTTCCGTGTTACAAAAAACCTGTGCATTCAAAGTTACTTAAATCTAGCGCACACTTAAAAAAGGTTTTAACCAAAATAACTAAATTAGCCCTCGTTCACATGCCACCGCTTTGCACCGAGTGATTCTGGCTGTTAAACGGACCCAAGTCGTCAAGCACGCCTAACGAATGTAAGTCAACCAAAAAATTATCGCAGTTATTGGACGCTGGGGAGAAACAAATTACACCTAACAATCTATTAAAGCGGTGGCAAACCGCTCCAATCATATCACTTCTACTTTAATTATGTCACCAGTGAAAAGTCAGCAAAATTACAGTGCCTTCCATCTGCCATGACTTACCAGTAAATCTGGAACGTATTTTGCCAGTTCATCAGGAAGTACACTCAATACTGCTAAAATTTCATGCTGATATTAGCTCAGAAGGAGCCGCGGTCATCCCATTTGCCAAGTCCTTGCGCGTTGCGTCGACTTCTACTCAATCACTGCCGAATCACATTTGATTCTGATCTGAAGGTAGAAGAAAAGAAGGCGGAGTAGTGGCAAACACTGGTTTATTTTAACCTGGGTAGGGGTGGAGGAGGAGGGGATCTGGAGAAGGGATGAAAGGAGAAATAGGGAAGGGGAGCCGAGGAGCTCGCCACATAACCAGTAGATAGATACTTTGATATAGTTCGGCGACAGCACCACTGTCGTATGCATGCACGTGAGTTATTTTACCAGCTGCTAGATAGCACTATTAGTAGGATTTTAGTTTGTTTTTGCTTCCCATCTTCCAGCCGGTCGGTGTCATCACATGAGCAATTCGCCTTGGAAGGTGATATTGCAGGATACATATCCTGTGGGTACAGGCATAGGACATAGTATAATGTCTTGGTGCTTTGACGCTTCTACTATTAGTAGCATTCTCTATTTTTTATAAACAGAATTTGGCTAGCCAAGTATTCATAATATAAATATACCAATGTCTATCAGTTGTAGATATTTGTTCTATGAAGAGAAGGTGAGAAACTAAGTGCGTTAGATAAATCAAAATCATTTTAATGCAGTTTTTAAAATACATGAGCAACTGTGTACTATTTGGAGTGTTGGTTTGTCATTGCATTTAAAATAAAATAATGTAAAACAAAATAAATTTGTATCTTTCTAATATTTAATTAAATCAATTACTAATTATAACAAGATCCAGCATTGTTTGTGATGTGTTGTTATTAATCAAATTATAATTTAACTTTGCATTGAAACAGACTACTAGCCACCTTAAGAATAAAATATATTTCTGCAACTAGTTTCCATAGCTGCAGCTATTAAAGTAATCCAAAATACTGCTTAATTACAACTTGCCTGCATGCTTCTACATCTGCGCGTATAGTGCCATTGAACATAAGTTTGATGGCAAGTATATTGATGAACTTCTGAGTGTGGCGTAAATTCCAACACATCCGTATTAAGCAGGTGAATTACAAGTTAATTATCCAGTCTGGTGCACCCTGCTGATGTCTTGATATTTTACAGCAACATGATTTTCGAGATATGAAAATGTTTCTTGATTCAGAATTAAGTTTAAAAGTTTTCATTTCAGCTGAATAATATTTACCTTGTAGATATTTTTTTTTTGTTGTTTCAAAACTTTTATAATTGACAACATAGCAAAAGATTAATTTCTCAGATTAAAATTAAACAGGGTACTAAGAGGAAAGATAATTATTTAAGCTGAAATTTTTAATACATTTGGTGACTAGTAATGCTATTCAAATGTTTTGCTTATGTTTTGATGTAATTGAAACAAGACAAAGGTTGTTACATTTTCATCTGAATATTAGCATGCCCGCCACACACCATTACACCTCTTGTTGGGGCAGTGTGCCACTCTATCTATAATGGACCATTGATCGCAGTGCTGTTCAGACTCTAGACTCCAATACAGAGATCATCTGTATCCAGGCTGAACCATGATTTCTCACTTGACACTTCTCATTGCCATGCTGTCCCTTCCCGGCAGGTCATATGCTCGGCTATGCCCTGGTTATAATGGTAGACATTGTAAGGGATGCTGGGATGACTGATTCCGCTGTACTACCTGCCCAAAATGATTATTGACATTTTAAAGAAAGGTAGTAACATAATAGACATTCTGACTAGTAAAATACAGTATTGCATTCCCTCTTGACACTCCAAAATGAAATGCAGAAAACATGAAAGAGCTTTTTTCCAACGTATTCAATAACCTATATTGTAGTTTTATGTATTTGTTTATCAGTGATTCACTTAGAATGAGGATAAGGGTAAAATTATGTTTTACGCAAGTGATTGGTAGTGAAAGCATCCATGTGGCTCCTGTGTTACTGGAACAAAAGGAAATTGTAGTGGGGTAGGGAGGTGCTGTGTTAATCGGAGGATAAAATTTTTGTTCAGCATGTTTTTGTTTTATAAACAAAGATATAATGAGAGATATGATAATAGGCTTCCAGTATTATCTAATGGGACAAATGACTGAACTGGTACTTGCAGACAGATACATGTATGAATAGAAGGATGACATGTTTTTTTTTGCATGGATGCACTGTCTTAACATTTTGCTGGCAAGGCCACTTCTTTAGAGTGATAGCTATAGCACCCTGCAGTATGGTATGGTGCAGCAGGAAATTCAAATAATTCAGCTATAACTGCGAGGATCTTGTAAATACGAGGGAATGTGTGGCTGTGCACTAAGATTATTGAGACCAGGAGGTTGGCTGGGTTTGCTTGGAGGTGACCGAGCTCTCATTACTTCACAACAAAGACTTTGACTCATGCTACAGTACCAGAAATAATTTACCAAGTTTCTACATTGGGTTTGTTGCTTGTCTGCTATTATTGGTGTACCATGGATGTCGCAGTTACCAGAAATATTTGCTGCAAGAAGGATGCAGGGATTCCGGGAATGTTACAGAGTCGCCGTTTTCATAATACACAGGCGAGTTAGGGCGCTGCCTAGTATTGGATCAGCTGGGAGAAAGGATAGGGTTTTACATTGACGTTTGACATCCTATGGCAACAGGAGGTATGTCACGGCCCCAAATATTTTTGGTGGGTGAGAGGGCAGAGGTACCCAGGGTGAGGTATGTGCTTTAGTCGCTGCGCAGGACTGGAACCCAACCAGAATACAAAACTGGTAGTGTGGCTTTCCGGCAGGGCACGAAATCTGGTACAGCTAGTATGATCTTGCGTTTAGGCGGAACCACTCTCGCGGGGATACCTGGACAACACTTGACCTATTGAGATTGCTATGTTTCGAACGTGTTACCGTGGGGTGAATTCTGGTTTCTGTTGTGCTGGTGTGTAAGTGCTCATAGGTGCTTGTCATGGACATATACTGAGGGAAAGGGGTTCCCCAAAACCACACGTTAGCTAGGCAGTGCATCGTATCTTGGCCACTCAGGTAAGCTACGAATACTGGGCAAGTTTTGCCGATGAGCTTGATGGTGGTGTGAAGAGATCCAGTTCGTAGTCTGGTGATGCTGGTCTCTCGAGTTGACGGAGGGCTTCTGCTTGCTCCTGGGGACTGAGGTGCTCGAGTCTGGTTGGGCAGAGGTTAAGCTCTGGTTGGGCAGAGGTTAAGCTCTGGTTGTACTCAAAGATAGTCTCAGTCCTTTTTACCCACTTACTGATACCAATATAACGGAGTAGGGCATGAGGAAAGAATCGCTATATCAAGCTTGTGGAGGTGGAGCAGATAATGTAGTGGTCCTATTCTGGTGTACTTCTACATGCCGTCTCCGCCCACCCAGTGCAATATCCCTATCTCTGTATCCGGTGCCAGAAGTACGGTGGATACAGAGAGTCGGGTAACACTGGTTGATGGTCCCAATACGTGGGTGAGCTCCCCTGAAGGATCAGTTTCTTCAGACCCAGGGAAATAATACTCCCGGCACCAGAAGCGCGGTGGAATGAGCAAACCACTGGCCGACAAGCTAACCCCAAGGGGAAGAGTACCTAGTGTCGGGGCTGAACCATTTTATACACCTGGGTGCATAGAAAGGGTGGCCATCCAAGGGGTAGGTGTGTATTTCATTGTTGAGTTTTGGTGGTTTGAATAACTTCGCCGGTCATCTGATGTCCCTCTGACGGGATTGAAGTTTACTGGGTAGGCTTTTACGGATACAGGAAAGATATCCTTAAGTGGTGTAAAATCTTATTTATTCCGGTACAGAAATAAACAAGGTGGTAGTGCACTATCTCCTATCACTGAGAGCTTAAGGTGTAAAGGTTACTACGTTAGACAGGTGAAGGTGACCTGTTCCTAGGCTAACAGGGTAGGTAGAAAAGTCGCTTTGAAAATAACTCTTGACTTAAGGGGGCTCCCTACATAGAAAATCTGCATCATTTCAAGCCATTTTATTTACTCTAATTTCTCAAAAACTAAGCAATATTTTATGACAACAATTTGTTAGAGGGAAGATGTAGGTGCGTACTTTGTAACTACTGCCGATGATATTTTGTTGGATTATAAATGCGGCTTTTAAAAATTACCAATTCTGCAAAAAATTTTCTACATAGAAAGCTCTTTTTTTTAATGAATCTTCCTTTGCAAAACAATAGCTTTATCACAAGTAAGAAAGCTGCATCTTTTGTGAATAAAATTATGTATTAAAACCCTATCGTCACGGCCAAGAATACAGAAAAAACAATATTAATGTGACGCTATTTTTCGCAGTTTCCCACTCCTGGTAGGTGCTGCATTCTCGGCTTTGTCCCCGTCGGCTGTGCGAGTCTGGCCCTGGGGGAAGCGGAGTGGGATGAGCGCTGACCTGGCTGTCGAGAGCAGGCGCAGGAGGGGAAGTGAGACCAGCAGGGAAACCAGGGATGGAAGGATCCCTTGCTTTGACCGCGCGCCGCAGCCGAAAAGACCACCGGGCGGGGGTAGGGAAAGTTGCTGTTTAGTGTCGCGGAGTGAAGAGGTTGTCAAGTCTTGGTGCGTGATATTTTTTTGTCATGTACGGCACAAGCAAAGACTGGAGATTTTGGAAGGAAAAAACTAATGAATATCACAATATCATTGATAAAACTTTTATGTAAGTGGATTAACATCACTCATGCTACACAGATTAAATTATGCTTTTACACCTCTCGTTTGCAAGTTATGTGTAACTCAGTTTGTTGTTTATAATTTATGTCTTTGTTTGAAAACGTTTATTTCTAGCGTTTCTTTGTATAAAATCAATAGTGTGCAAATATCTGCTCAGTGGCATCTGCTGCCTGTGGTTATTTTTATTTAGCTTTGGTATGTATTATTTGTTTGTATTATTGCTTTGAGACAAAGATATTCTAAAATAAGCGTTTTCTGGCATTAACTTCATATATAAACTGCAATAATGTATCACATAAAATTACTAAAAAAAATGTTGTTACACTGCGGAGAATTGAACTCTAAAACCTAAAATTATGCGGTGCGAACCCGCACACCAAAACACTGAGCTAGGGACACAATTTCCAAACCACGTTGTGTAAAAGTTTATACACATGATAAAAAGTCCATAGTTATCACGTATTTGTACAGTTGTGTGTATTGTTTTATTATGACTGTGGGTGTTTACTGAAACGTTTCTTGTTACTTATGCGTACATTAAGTTTCATTTTGTACGTAAACACGTTTTACAGAACCCGTAATTTTTTCATAAACGAATATATATGACTCAAATTTGTTACTCGGGTGTCCGCCATATTGTCTGTTGCAGCTCCGTTTGTATAGCAGAAAATTAGAACACATTCTGTTACAGTTTCGGGCATGCCCATGGGTATGGAAACTGTTATACGCGGAGCCAGATTCCTCCTGAGGGGGCTGGATTGTAACTTACACGGGAGCAGAAATGCTAGCAGAAAATGGGTATGAAAACTGCTACTGAAATGGGCATTGTGTAGGGCCGGCTTTAATGCCAAAAGAAGGAATAGAAGAGTTCCACTAGGACTCACAGAATATTCTAAGAAGAGGTAAGTTGACGAATGGTTGGTAAATGACTCATTGTGTTTAGGCAACAAAAAACTATAACAACTTCCTTGATAAACATATCTTGGGTTCAAGTCCAATGGATTGAAGGGGAGAAATAAACATGCTTATGGAAATGTAAATGCAGGTAATTACTATTCATGTTTTATGTATTTTTACAGAATTATTATTGGTGTAGATACATATTTACCGTATTTGGAAAAAAAAAAGGCTCATGGATGTTAGTGGTTATTTTTGCATGCAGAAAATCAGCAATCTGTTCTGATGAAAGAGTCAGAAAATGTCAACATTTTTGTAATCCAGTGAAACAGTACGTGAAAGTAACCCTAATTATATGTCTAGCGGTTAATTAAGTACTTACGAGAGCTATGTTCCGATTAATTTTCGGTCTGTTGTGTATCCGTCTACCACACAATAAATGACTAAGTGACGCAATGAATTGTTAAAAAAATCAAAACTATTCTGTTACACATATTCTTAATTTACTGCTTTGAAAAGAAGAAGAAGAAGAAGAAAAGTCACTCATTTATGTACGTTGTACTTAATGAGACATCTATACAGTACACAAACTTCCCTTTATTCACTGCCTGTATTTCTGCAAATATGCTAATTACTGCTTATACTGAGCTGTATGCAGTTATGAGTAAGGATTTTGAAAAGTTTTCTTAAAAAGTGCCTAAATGGCCACATATTAACTATAGTAGAGTGGCAATATATATCATTTGTGTACTATCTCTGTTTGAGGAATTTTTAGAGTTAATAATTTTTGTAAGCAGATGCAGTTATTCAGAACTTTCCTTCTCTAAGCATACACAAGTATTAAGAACTTGGAGTTAACCTTTTCACACAATGCTCTCACCTATACAAGCCATTTATGTGTGTGTATCACATGCAGGCCAAATCTACGATGCAATCGGTCAGACAGTGACTATGGCCCCTCTGCAGCGGTTGTTCAAGAAGACATGAGTGATGCAGATTATAAAGAGCTACAGATTTTTTTTTGCAAGATTTGAAACAAGAGGACGAGAAGGAAGTTGAAGAAATTACTAGAGAACAAAGTGCTTGTCACGAATGGAAGGAGGACCGAAGCAAACGATTAACGGCATCTTTCTTTGAAACAGTCTGCAAAATGAAAGCAGCTACCTCATGCATAAATGTAGTGAAGCAAATCCATTACAATATTTTAAAGGGGAACAGAAATACTTCATGGGGCTTAGAAAAATAAGCTGTTGCTCTTTCCCAGTATGCCAATGAAATTAATATTTCCATCTCCCAGCGTAGATTGGTTATAGAAGAAGAACAGATGATACATGTATCAAGTTCAAGGAATACTTCATCTTTCAAAAATAGAATTCTGTTGCTTTGTTGTTTAGTCACCTAAGGGCATAATATGCTACATAGTTGATAGAAATTACAATTTCCGGAGAGAAAAAATGATCCGTAAGCTCTCAAAATTTTATTTTAACTGTCTGTTACCAGAAATCATTTATTTTAGGTATGCCAGACAGCTGCCAATATAGAACCCAGACTACATCATAAATGCCCAAAAAATGTTGGCATGGAAGGTAAAAAGAAATATGAATTCAGTCAAGCAAATTACTTGAAGATTTGGGACAATTTTTGCTAACTTTCTACTATCACATACTCTGCATCTCATTCATAGGACCTACTTAATGTATATCTCAATGGAGTTGGGTGACCGAACAGACAGAAACATTTTCTGAAATAGAACTTGCAAAATTGTAAGGAATTTTTATTTGATAACATCGATTTTATGATCTCAGTATCCATGTTTGGAAATGGACAAAGCTTGGGTTAGTGAGATATTTCAGTGGTATTACTGGCTATTACATATGGTGATTTATTGTGAAAATATTTAATGATATGGTATTGCAAAAATTCTATCACTTTACGTAGCATGTTAGATTGTAGTTTTTTACGCAGCTTAGTTGTTTACCGGTGAATCACGCACGTTTACTCTTAGAGTGCACATCTGGAAATAGTTTCACACACGGCAGGCAATAATGAAAGAAAGTAACAGATGTTTACAGGTAATAATGAAAAGTAGCCGGAGCTCAACATTTTTACGATAAGGTACCATCTGTTGCCATAGTGTTTCTTGTCAGTTATTAGCAAAATAATTTATTGCTGCTGTTACCACGGTACTTCAGAGCGAAAGTACGATAATTCAGTACTGTACATGTCTAACTGTTACTGTAACAATCTAAATTAACAAGCGGAAACTTAAAAGGAATGATAATCGACAATTAAATGTAAAAATTGGTAAATATGTTTTTTTTTATATTGAAATTTTAAACCAGTGTGGTTCAAGTTTATGCTGACTAGAATTTTTACAAATGTATGTTTACTAGGATGCATATTGAAATTGTGTGTAAATTGTGTAAATGTTTTGAGGTTTTTTATAAAATGTACATTATAACTACTGTGTTGTATTTGTATTGTTTTTATAATGTATTGTTTGACTTTGAACTTGTGTTGATTTTTTACAGCACGTCTGGAGAAATCATGATTATTGTTCAAGTTTATGTTCAATAGTTTATTGTTGATGTCTTTTTATTGTTTGATTTTTCCACCAACAAGTCATGATTAAGATTTATGTATGTTAGAATTACTGTGTTGTGGTTTTATTTGTTGTTGCAGTGTTATTTTGTGAAAAACTTCATGGAGTTTCTGCATATTACTGCAGCATTCACTATGTTAGTTTATCATCAGTGTCTTTATTATGAGGTCATTTGTCTTTGCAGCTTTTAAAAAATGTTTGCAGTTAACTTTTTTCTGAATTTTCTTTAGTTCGTTCAAAGTGTGAACTACTTGTGTGACGTGGCAATGTTGGACGGTGAGTCTGCTCTTGCATATAAATGTCGACATTACCAGGTTAACCTGGTTTTTATAGTTTAACTAGCAGCCCGGCATCGCTTCGCTCAGCTTTTATGGAGTTATTAAAATACATACCTATATATTTGAGACTACCAGTGACTACCTGCGACTACCCGTGGCTACTTGCGACAACCTGCGACTACTTGCGAATTTATAATATTAAGATAATATTAAGATCCACTGAGCCACTGCTGCCCTAATTTGTTTATTTTTATCTACTGAGACACTGCAGCCCCACTTGAGATTGCTCTAGCCACTGATCCACTGCTTCCCCACTTGGGATCGCTCTAGCCACTGATCCACTGCTTCCCCACTTGGGAACGCTGTAGTCACTGGGCCACTGCGTCCAGACTTGATATATTTCTATTCACTGATCCACTGCGTCCCCACTTGGGATCGCTCTAGCCACTGATCCACTGCTTCCCCACTTGGGAACGCTGTAGTCACTGGGCCACTGCGTCCAGACTTGATATATTTCTATTCACTGATCCACTGCGTCCCCACTTGGGATCGCTCTAGTCACTGGGCCACTGCGTCCAGACTTGATATATTTCTATTCACTGATCCACTGCGTCCCCACTTGGGATCGCTCTAGCCACTGATCCACTGCTTCCCCACTTGGGATCGCTCTAGTCACTGGGCCCCTGCGTCCGGACTTGATATATTTCTATCCACTGAGCCTCTGCGGCCCCACTTGAGAGTGCTGTAGCCACTGATCCACTGCGTCCCCACTTGGGGTCGCTCTAGTCACTGGGCCACTGCATCTGGATTTGATATATTTCTATCCACTGAGTCACTGCGGCCCCACTTGAGTGTGTTCTAGCCACTGGGCCACTGTCGCCCCACGTGGGATTGCTCTAGTCACTGAGCCACTGTGGCTCCACCTAGGATTGTTCTAGCCACTGGGCCACTGCGGCCCCACTTGAAATAGTCTATGTCCATCTGGAAGAATGTAGCTTTCTAATGTTATTAGCATAGATTTGCTACTCCTTGTTTTTCTCATCGCAGTTGTCAGGCGTATACTGTACGCATAATATTATTGCTTAATATTAAAAGAAAAGTAGTATTTTGGGGTTTAAAATAAATAGAAAACTATTTAAAAGTGATTTCGTATATAGTTCCAAACCAACATCGTTGATGTTAATTTTTCTGTGAGACTGTTGAAAGATCTTCTATCTAAATATGTAATATTGCATTTATTATTCAATTTTTAAAGCTTTTGAAATTAATATATTGAGTGATTATTTGTTTAAGAATGATTATTTTATAAATTAAAAAGTCTGATACGATCTTGTGCATTTTAAATTTAAATTTAATGCACTCAGACAAATACATGCAACATTATATTATACTGATGCTTCAGTATATTGAAGAAAATAAGCCAAAGTATTCCAAATCTTAACTTCTGACAACAATGTAAAGACTAATGATATTTTTTTCTGAGATCAAAATTAATGTTTCATCCAATTGCGCAATGCAACAGTGAAACTCAGCACAATCGGCTATAACTAAGTGGCCAATAGGCAAATTAATTTTCAGGTTCGGATGATTTTGTGTCCGTTATTGTCATACTAATATTATTCGGAAATATTATACATCCCAATATGATTTTGGTTTATCTTGAGCTTTGTTTTCTTTTACTTTAGTATTACCTTCCCTTATTTTGTTACAAACATAGGTCTTAGCACACTGACGGTATTCCGCTGTTAGAGAGCTACGATGGTGGTGTGGTCATATTACTCGTGTCCCACCGCAGCGATCCAGGTTCGATTCCCTGCAAGGTTGCCCCAGATTTACGCACGCGTGAAACATGGAGGACGTTCCCATTTGCTGGTGGGTTTCCTTGGGGTTTTCTCGTTTCCTTCACCATTGCCTTCAGTTGCTGCGCCACACTTCCACCTGAAGACCTCGCCTGTTATGAGGCGCCATATATATTATATATATATATATATATATATATATATATATATATATATATTACTCACACACACGTGCGCATGCACACATGCATGCATACACACACACACACACAAATCAGTTGTTTGTAGTGATGATAATGTACAGATTTTTACTAAGTGTGATGTTCGTAACAAAGAATGTGCTCTGTATCCTTCTTAAATATTTCTGCATTCAATATAATTTTCTGATCACCTGATTTTTTCCGTGTATTTTTTCCTTGTCCTTATTACAATAAAATTAAACCAAAGTTAAAAAAAAATGTAAATAATAAATAACACACATTTTATTTATAAGGCATAGTCATGCAGAAAATATCAAGTGCATTATACCATTGATTAGGACTAGTTTATGTAAGATTAATGCACACAAAGTCTTGTTTGGTTGTGACAAAAGAAATTTATGAGTTAAAATTTATAGTTACTACGTGAATGCACTTGAAGGTATTACGAGTATCGGCTAGAATCTCTCTCTCTTTATGTCTAAGTTTGTATCATGATCAGAGACCCGGAAATTTCGTGAGATCATTTTAAGCTGCGCTAGACTTCAAACACGTGTACATTTGACCTTCTTTCCAATTGGAACCAATAAGTAACGTACTGTAAAAAGACGGCCGAATCTGGTGCTATGTTGTCCGAGGTTTAACTGGATCAATAGCCAATAAACAACTAAGCCCCGAGTACATACCGGATTGTGGAGTTTAGCTTATAGCCAGCTGAATCCACAAAATTTCCGGGTCTCTAATCATGATATGTACAAAATTTGTAATTATACCTTTTTAATCCATCTTGATACCCTGTTTCCAAGTTTGTTTCCTCTTATAATCCAGTATTACTTGTCTAAAGTTGGTACTCAAATTTAGGTATGAAATAACATTTTAACTTTGAATTCACATTTTTTTTCTATGCACTTTAGGTATTGCATGGCAGTGAATAATGTTGTTGTTGTGCCGCAAAAGCTTTTAGTAAAAGAAAATCCAGCTAGACTTACAAATGATAACTGAAACACTAAATTACAAAACTTTCATATTTCTGACAACAATTTGTAGATGTGAAAGGGGAACTATTTTTATGGTTATGTAAATACAGTTCTTTAAAAGTAGTGAGTTCTAGCATTTTTTCGTTACTGTTTATGTTGTTAAGTCTATGTGTTTATTTGACTTGTCTTATGCTCTTTCCTTCTACATGCGTTGATTCTATCCCTCACGACTCGAAGCATTACACGCTTACATTAAAGAGTACCTGCACATATCATACTCCATTAAAATGTCTACTTTCATGTCATATTGTTTCTTGCGACTCACTACAAAGTGCTGCAATTGCGAATGTCCTAATTAATTGAATGGTTAGTCTACTTCCTTATTGCAAAATGTACTCAAAGATAACCTTTGTTTATGTATTTGTGCAAACTATCAGATACGCATTATCTCATACATATAATTTAATAATTACGTCGGAAACATGCCATTTCTGTTAACTGACACTTTTTTTTGGGCCAAGTCCCAAGAACACATTAACTTAACGAAACATCCCCTCCCCTTTGATTATGTATTTTTAAACCATAAAGTTTTAAATATCACGTCAGTTTCTTTACTCGCATTAATGTCCCTAGATCAAACCTTTTAATCTTTCATTAACTCATGCAAAAGTGAATATTGTTTGGCATGACAAGTGTGACTTAGTTAAAATAATTTTTTATACGAATTCATGGCAAGGTGTTCCCTTATTTTACGTGGCAAGCTGAGGGTGCATTTATGACTATAGGCACAAATTTATGAAGTTGAGTATATGTGCTTCGTTTCATAGAAATATCAGATACTTCAGTATTGTAACTTGAAATTTTATGCAACAAATACAGCACCTAGCATAACCTAGTGAAAGTTTAGGACAGCTCACACTGTGTCGTGCGGAGAAGAAAATCCCAGGAGTTTGTACCTTGCGATGAGGGATGACGGTGATGACCTTGGGGCTGAGGTGTTGTGGCCAAATGTACCACCTGCCACTCAGACCTTAAATGCCAACGCACAACCAGATGCACGCATCTTCCCCTCTCACGTCTGCGCAGCTTCTCCCACCCCTAGCAAACCAACCGTGAAGTTGACGAGACAGCGCACATCCAGTTGTCCCCGAAAACATCCGCTCTCCCGCTGCTGGGTGTGTTTGAGCTATATAAGGAAAGCCCTTAACTGATGCTACAATGTTATCCTGAAGGGACCGGTAAGAGTCTAAGTGTTCGACAACGTTAGACAAAGACATCTTCGGCACCAGGAATGTGGTGAAGACAAAGGTAGAGCAGGACCTTTGGCACTCAAGAGTGCGGTGAAGACCAGGAGAGCTGATGGTTCCTTCTGCACCAGGTAGTGCATTGAAGAAACAGGACAGACTGGCTTTCCAAGGGACGTACCCTGCTATTTAAACTCTTCCTTGGTCAGGTTGGATGGGGTAGACGTGGCATAGATCCTCTGGGTGTGTGATGTCACTGGCGAACTGAAGATCTGGGTGCTACATGTATCTGCGAACTAGTAGGGCCATCTGGCAGCACGCTATATTACTTGGTACTCTTGAATCATAGCTTCAGTGGCTCGGCCTGTGAACAGTACAATTCTTCAGGCGTGAGAGTGTATCTTTTACTGTGGCAAACAGTTCAAGTTCTTGAGGTAAACTGTTGTACTGTCAATCAAACTCCATTGAAAGTGTGGCTGAGTGATGCACACTGATGAGTAGAAGTCAATTTAATTGTAAGTAGAAAGATGTCACTCTTCAACATAATAAATGATTTAGGTATATCTAATCTATCTTTCTTCATACATATTGTGTTGAAATATAAATAACTTTTTTCCCTTTGAAGAGAAGAACATTGCTACAAGAGTGCAAGTAGGAGAGTTTGTTTTTTTGTTGAGTTTGTAAAAAAGTTTTTTCTTTAAGTGGTATTGTGAAAGGTGACCAAGACACACCTAAAATAAAAAAATAATTTAGCATGTCAAACCCTATCATTTCGCTCAGTTTGACCCGCACTGTACAAGGCACAGAGCTTCTTGACCACCCAGTGTCGACTTATCTGCGAGCAGTATCAAGCCCTGATGCCACATTTATCAAGCGCCCATCCATTGTCGTCTTCAGCGGGAAGCAGGAGTGTTGAAATGTTGCAACGCCACACCCACTGCCAATTTCGCACTCCCATGGGTCGGTCCATTCAGGCGCGTGCTTATGAAACACATGTGTTTCCTTCATTTCCCCAGGTCTTTGCTGGTGCCTCCAAAATGTTTTATAGATGTGAACTACACGCAAAAATTTTCCCACAAGTAATTTACTTTTTAACTGAGAAAATTACATGTACTTGGGTAGTAGCAACTATGCCTCAGAAACTAGTTCAGGCTATGTAACTGTATTTTTGTTTCTGTAAGCAGAAGATAAAAAACTATCGATTAGAAAGCATTCCTAGAGGAGACTGAATGCCTTCAGGTGTATATTGACGTGTGACTCCCTTAAGGGCAAAAACATGTCGGTGCATTTTAGGTTTTTAGTTTTGTATCAGGCCAGACACACAGGCTGGGAGGCAGACCTTTAATGAGGAGGGGTCTGCAATATTTGATGCTTGGCCTTGACTGTGTCCTTGAATAGAGTCGGGTGGGTAGTCCGCCTGCTTGGCATGAAGTCTAGCAGGATTAGACTGGGCTGATGGTTGTTCAACGTTGGCGAGGCTGCTGGCTTACCTATGACGTGCTTTACTGCCGGGGGTTGAGTACTCATCAGCGTGGGTCCTGGTTGGGGTCTCTCTACCTGGCTGACTCCACAGGTGCAAGCAGGCATCCAGCCGGCTGACTGGGTTGGTCCGGCATTGTCGGCAGGTACAATGCCCAGTACCAGGGGCAGACCTAGGTGGAGGTACTGGAGCCACAGTCTTATTCTAGATTTGGCAAATTAGTTCATAAACCGTGGTTTTCTGCCTCTCCTTTGCAGGGTGACATTTACCAGGAAAGATTACATACTGTTCACTCAGGAAGGAACAGACTGTGATTAGACTATAACGTGTTTTATTTTATCTAGAATAGAACATGGGATCCATATTCTCCTGCTATAAATCCATGCACTGATTAACTTACGGAAGGTGAAATCAAAAGACAGGTGGAGGGGCCTGTCGACTTTGAAAAGCCTGCCTGAAGAGCGTGCTTGAAGATCAAGAACAACGAATTAGGTAGCTGTCAGAACAACTGTACCCTAACAGAAGTTACGTTATCGTGAAGGGACTTAAAAGGGGAATATGGTGTGTGGGGGTTGCAGCTCGTGTTGAAGATGTCTGGCGTTTCCTAATAAGGCAGAGGAGAGCAGACAGAGATTGGTGCTAATTCGATCTGCTGGTATCAACTGCCATTCTGCAAAGGTGCAGAGCCTTTGTACACCTGGCCAGGAGGTGTCTCGGGATCCTTCTGCCTTCAGGCAGTTTCGGTGGGGTAGCTCCTCCCTTCATAAGCAGCATTGCACTAGCTGCCTTCTCTCAGGGGAGGCTGGAAGCAGGGTTTTCCTTGTATGCAGGTGGTATCCACTGCTCGAACTTAAAGGGCAATGTCACTGGCATCGGCTGGTTACCCTTCTCTCGGGATTGTTAAGCGGGGCAATTTATATTACTCACTTTCTTGAGGTGCAGTCTGCTTTCCAGGTGTCTGCCATATCTATGGAGGTGGAATACTGGCCTGGGTGGCTGACATTCAGGGTTGGTATCTTTTCTAGGGTACGTGGTGATACAGAGTTGCAGCAAAATGAGATAGTGTAACGACGAGTCACGCGTCAGTATAAACATTTCATTGAGCGTGGCATAACAATTATTGAGATTTGTAGAGGTAAGAACGGTTTTGTGCAGGAATATCTTAGAAATCATCCCATTTTGGAACAATTTTGGAACAAAATACGGTATGTAGTATTTTAGCATCTTTACCATCTTACATGAGCATAGACATCTCGGCGTGTGCTGCTGGTTCACTGAGTCACATTGATATCCTTCAGAAACTTGTTTATTCTGTATTTCAATATGTGGTACAGTCTGCACTAACTTATATCAGTCTACTGTACCTTAAATTATGTTCGTATTATTGTTACTTAATTGTTGTTTCAGTTTGGCAGATGAAAGCAGAGTATGAATGTGAGTATATCAGCGATGGACATATGTGATGTAAGTGTAAGTCAAGCTAGATCTCATATTCGGTATAAGGGAATGTTTCACACCGAACTTGTAGTGGAATGCCATTCTACATTAGTTGCATCAGGATGTGGCCAGGGGAAGAAAATTACTCTGCTCAGTGAATGCTGCCATAGAAGGTTGATCCAGAGACTCAGTAGGTTACAACAGTATGTAACATTTTTAGTTACCATTTGCTGTTTATCTAAACCTGTCACTATCTAAAAATAAGCGAGTAGAACCAATATTGCTTGCAGATTTTAAATTTGCGTGTTAGTTATATTATGTAATTATTGAGTAACAGTTACCATTTTTAAAGGAAATGTTTGGAAACTTCATTGCTATTGTTTTCATTGTACAAGATTTTGAAACTAGAAAAAATTATATGTACAATATGTACTGTCAGACTTGAAAACTATCTGCTGTGTCATTCCAGTCTTGCCTTAGAGTTTGTGGTAGAAAGATTTGTGGACCACCATACATGGTCTGATGTTTTGGACACTGTTACATCCTGAAACAAGGCACATATCCTGTTAGTTTGACTTCGCCAGAGATAGGGATTACCATCAAGACATGCACTAGGATCACTACAGGATATAAAGCAGCTTTTGGTGTTGTACTAGAAAAATTCATCCCTCAGG
Source organism: Dryococelus australis (assembly GCA_029891345.1). Taxonomy (NCBI): domain Eukaryota; kingdom Metazoa; phylum Arthropoda; class Insecta; order Phasmatodea; family Phasmatidae; genus Dryococelus; species Dryococelus australis. Next base: position 18,219,750 of record CM057003.1, on the reverse strand, counting down.
TAGGGCAGAGGACTTTGTTTAATGCCAGCCTCCTGTCATCCATTTTGACCCTACCTGCAGACAGGAACAACTTGCAGATTTATACTTGTCATAGTCTGCGTGACTGTGAATGTACACCATCATGAAAAAATAAATGTCGCTTACCAGTTAGGGAGAATGTGGTTTCCAGTTCCCACTTGAGAATGTCAAGAATGTTCTTGACGCCCTGCTGGCCACTGTGGGTGAGCCCCCAGAGTGCTGGGCGCCCCACAAACACCATCTTTGCTCCGAGGGCCAGCGCTTTGAAGATATCCGTGCCTTGCCTGACTCCTCCGTCCAAGTACACCTCCACCCTGCCTCCCACTGCCTTCACTACCTCTGGCAGCACTTCTATCTGCAACATGTCACTTGATCTGTTATAGTCTTTATCATAGGTACCGACGTCTTTGTTTCCGAGAGAGTGAGAAAAAGGGAGTGGGGACAAGTCCCAAAATTTCTGTAACCACACCCTCTTTCATTTAATTGTCTCTCTCTCTCTCTCTCAATATGTGTTGTATGTTTATGTACGAAGTTATGCACGAATTTAACATCTTGTCGCCATCCCCACAGTCACATTGGCTTCAAGGCAGGATGGGAGATGACCAGTAAGGTTTCAAGGGAAGGTGGAGTGCGTCAAATGGTAAAAAGTAGCATTACTTATGGTGCCTTCCAATTGTAACCCAGCTGGGCTGGAAGAATGTAAGACATCGGGGTCTTAGTCTGGCATGGTTGGCTCCTGGTTAGTAGTGTGCATGTTGTGACGTGCACAGTGATGGAAAACCTACTTGCTAGCTAATCTCCATTGTTACCGAGGCCATGGAACATGCCTCTGTCCTCGTGCCACTGCACATTGCCTTTTCCATGTAAAGAAATGAGCATGTGATAGTGTAGATGTTCTATTATGTACCACTTATATAGGTGGATTATAAGGCACACATGTTTGCACACAATTTATACTCTGGACAGTTATCACCACACAGAAAAAAAATTACTTTCAAGAGAGTACACTTTTTAAACAGAAGTTAACACAAGCATGCATGGCACAAGGAGAATATTCAAAGCTGTAGTGGCTGACCACGTGATCTGCTCAGGAGTCTGGTACAAGGACGGAGGTGGCTGTTACCGTAAATTGTAAACTGAAATCTTCCTTGCACTGAAATAATCAAGGGAGGGACTTGTGGAGGAGTGGGAGGCAAAAAAAAAAACTTCCCGTAAAATTAAAGTATTGTAAACTACTTAAGTCGTAGAAAAGTATGAGAGCCTGCTGCATGCACACCCTCTCCTAGCTGCGGCTTGAGATGAACTAGACAAGTTTAGTGGTGAGCAAAATATAATTAAAACAATTTCAATATTCGGTTGTGGTAAGTATAATAAAATTTCCGATTTTTGTCCTTGTTATTTGAATGAATCATTCATTTTGAAGTTTTCCTTATTGACGAAGATAGCACTATTTGCACTACAATATTTACCTAATTTTTTAAGGTCATCAGTAATTGATATTTAAGTTTCTCTGCCATTTTTGTATAAAGATTTAAAATTTTCTTTTTTGACTTTGTTGTCTTTAAACAGTTTATGTAGAATATTGCACTTTGAAGCAAAATTCAATATGTGTAATGAAAAATCATTTGTTTTACTCATGCAAATGTTCATTTTCCATTGATGTATAATCTCCATGAAGTGAATGGCAGCTGCTGCAATAATTCCGTTTCTGAAAGTGAATTATAGCATTTGTTTACAGTTTTGTATCGTCTATCTGAATTGCAAAGAGCTTTAAACTCATCAAAATACTTCAGAATATGTATTGCTGAAACGAGAACACATTTTGAATAGAAAGAAAATAATGTATAAAAACACTATACAAACTGTTAGGGTACTTTTCTGTTTTTTTTGTTTCTGTCTCAGTTGCCAAGGCTAAGAACTACATATTAGGTCAAAAAATTTCAAAGAACTTTAAAAGCCACCTTTTTCAAACACACTTTGTGTGAACACAAGTGTAATAACTTCAGCCAAATACACCATTTACTTACTCGCTTCAAGAAAGTGCTTTCAAACTATTAACTTATGGCAGCATTAACATTAATTCCATTGTATAAAGGCACGAATGGAGGGGGGGGAAAAAAAAAAAAAAAAAAAAAAAAATCGAAAACTGAATGATCATAAAATTTTAAATTAGAGTATTTGAAAAATAATCAATTTAGAGAATAATTTGATTTTGTTCATCACTGGACAAGGCTGGATGTGGCTGCTAGCCAGTAGGAGCCGCATGTGCCCATTAACAGTCAAAACAAAACTTGTACTTAATATACACACAAACTCAACGTTGAAAAATCAGAAATTTAACTTAATACATATTTCATACTTACAATAAATCTATTTGTCAAAATGTATATGAAAATGGGGGCAGTGACAAATGAAAAATTACAGTATATTACTTTACTATTCTACTCTGGCTGACTAAATTAATATCTCCTGTAAAACAAAACATCCATACACACATACCCTTAGTAAAACAATTAATTTGTTATTAATTCATCTCAAACAAGGGGTTTTTACCCTCACTGGAACAACTGTGCATAAAAAGGAACACCTGCTACTCTGGCATCAGCTCAGTCTGGTCAGATTTTTGAGTTACTGAAAATTAAACAGCAAGCAACCTGCCCCATGCTGTGTTTATGAGTTTGTTCCTGAATTTAGACATTTAATTAATTTTGTCCACAGCATTTGTACCTGCACTCGTTTCACATGCAGATGTTACATTGCACTATGTATGTCATTGCATAGTGGAATTTAGGGAAACAGCTGTGTACCAGGCACACACTTATTTCACTTATATTTTATAATCACACATGCAAACACTGTCACTTTCTTGGTATGTTGTCCACGTGGTCATGCTAGATGGTTTGTTGATGTCTGTGGTCTCTGCCATCTTCTCTGTCTGATGGCTGTCGCTGCTTTGTCCATGGCCAGGCTGTTTGTATTGATGTGCTGTGCTGGTGTTCTGTTTCGTGCACTCATGCATGCGGCATGCATCGGAGCACATGTCAGGTTTGGCCTCAAAAACTAAGAGGAGGTACAACAACCTCTTCTCATGTAGGTGTGCCAGAGTTTTTAGCAACACGAATTACAAATATCAAAGAGAACACAATACTGAAATTTTGCTTGCAAATACAATTCAAATTAGGAAAGCATCCTAAAAGTTGAACATTCTGAATCCAATTTTAAAAATCTTACAAAAAAATTTAAATACAACACATTTAAGTACTATAATTGAAGAAAAAGAATGAGATGAGAGTTTACAGTAAGTTCTACGGTACTCATTAGAAACCTAACTAATGGCCAGACTCTCAGGGTAGTGCAGTGTCCCGGCTGGCTGGGGCAGCCACTCCTCTTGCCTCCTGTACCTCTGCACCTATGGTTCTAATCAAAAATATCTTGGACAACAGTGGGCAAGTAACATCAGCAATGAGGGTGAAGTCTGCACAAGCATAATGTCAAATGTGAGGATAAAGTAGCAGGTTAAGGAATTACATAAAAGGTACAAAAAAGTGAGGAAGGTGTAAAAAGGTTGGTGGAGATTACTTGGGAAGCTAGAGTGACATGGTGTAAACATATCAAAAGAGTGAGAAGAAAGAGGGTGCAAAAAGAATGCTACATCAGAATAATGCTGTTATAAAGTCTTAAGGGAGACTGAGAAAAAAATGGGAAGAGCAGATAAAAGAGAGGGGTGGAGTCAAAATATGGAGCAAACTTGGCCACTGCCCTAGTCATTAGCTCCTAGATTACTGAAGAATTAAAAATAATTACATTTGATAATAGTGTATATTATATTTGGGCTCATCTCCTTGTAAATTTATGTATCAAGCCTGCTTTAACGTTGTAAGTCCAGCACTAGATGTATGATAAGAGCATTTTCCTCCAAATTCTACAGATCAGGAGAAGATGAATGTTGTGGTGATAGATACACAGGAAGCGTCCAGGTTTAACTTGAAAATGTGTTGCTAGCTTTCCACTGGAGAAGCATTATTATACGTATATAGGCTGATACCAACCAGAGCTCATTGCCAGTCCTAGATTGTGAGTTGTGTTGCTTCTGGCCAACTTGGGAGCTGCGTGAAATGCAAAAGATAAGATGGAAATAAAAAAACGAGAGCAAAGATAAAGATGGGAGTGTCATGAATGAGTAGTCCACTACAATACAGTAAAACCCATCTATTACGACCACTTCTCTATCACGACCCAATCCCGAGGAACTGTGAAAAGTTTGGATTGAAAAAGTCGAAAATTTGAGGCACATCTAAAAATAGATACAGTAATCCCTCGCCAACCACGGTACCGTATCTTGAACCGCTGTTTCAGTTATGCGCGGATTTCTTTTCGTAGACCTTTTCTCCAACCACGGTACAATCATAGATTTTGACATTTGTTGTCCCAAGCATTGTGAAGCAATAAATTACTTCATGTCAGAAGGGGACACTGGTGTATTGTCCATTGAAAAGGAGGGGGGGGGGGTGCAAGCAGGGTCAGTGAGGATTCTTTATCCTAGTCACATGCCTCTGCCTTACCTTCCATGTCTTTTTTCGCTTCCATGATCCCTCCTCTTTTACTGTAAAAACAGCGGCACATTACAGACTAGTTTCTTAATCAGTGTATGTATAACTTCAAATTTAATTCAATGTCCCCTTTTTAATGATTTTTTTTTAATTTATGTGCACCTATGCCTATATAATACGCTAATTTTTTTGATAGGCGTTTGTTTTTTTTTCTTGTGAAGTCAATTTTATGTGTAAAGTGAATAAAGGTAGGAAGTGTGTGCAAATAAAAGTGTTCTTATGTTACCATATTTTTGCGAGCAAGACCGTGTGCATGTATGAAAAATTCGTGATAATTAATATTTCAAGTAGACGACACTAAATTTTTAGATTCCCGTAAACATTGCCGGGTGTCATCGTGCCAGTGCAAAGGCTAACACGCTGCCTACATTTAGTATAAATGCAACACATTGACGTGAATCGCATCTATCGCATGTTTTATCAACACGGGGCCGCTGTTACGAAGCAAACTGGTCCTGTAAAGACGGCACTGGTGGCGGCCGGCTGGTTCCCGCCTGCCAGAATAATCTTGTGGCGGGCGGTGGCCGGCTGTCTGGCGCCCGCCAGATTGTAGCGACCGACCGACAGCTGCCCACCCTCGAGAATCTAGGACAGATCGACGGATGCAAGTCACCGCACCCAGTCGCGCTGCAGACGATCTAGGCGCTCACCCAGCTACATGTGCACGGCAATGTATTCGCTGCTAGCCCCAGCACACGAGTGATCCAATGTATCTTCATATATATTATCAATTAATAAAGTTCTGTTTTTTGCTTCAAACATAAAGCATCTCCAGCAGTGTTTAGTTATATTTTAATAATACATAGTCTAATCTTTTCACACACTTTGTGTCCATGTAATACTGTGTTTAGACCTTCTGTTTTACGACAAGGGGTGGTCCAATATGCCTTTCTTGGGTATCAAATTAATCAGAAGACGTCCAGCTATTAAAATGTACATACATATTTATATTTAATTTAAAAAGTGGTTCTTGTGCACTAGAGATTATTGAACATGAACGTGATGCAAAAAATGGCAATTTTGGGGCCATACGAGTTAGAGGTGGGTCAAAGCCGGTCCAAAATTTTTCAAAATTTTTATTACGACCCCTCCCTCCCTCTATTATGACCCTATTCTCGGGAGCCTTGAGGGGTCGTTATAGAGAGGTTCTACTGTACCTACCTAACTGAATATGTAGCTCCTTTCGTAAAATACCCTGAACTGTTGTTCCAATGAACTGAGCTGGAGTTGCAGTGCTAGTAAACTAAAATGAGGTTTTTTAGGCTCTCACAAGTGCAAGTAAGCCTATTCTATGATCCTTTTGCGGTCTTGTGCAAGGTCTTGCTAAGCTGGATTGAGATCTTGAACTTCTCAGTAGGTGCATCTATTGGTGTGTCACCCTTCTCATATGCCTAGGGCTCCTTTTTATGCCTCCACCCATGATACCAGGACAATGATGACATGAAGAATTATATCAACAATAATTGTAATGACTCAAGGGATTTGGAAGAGGGAATTCAGTTGTAATCAAGCAAGATGATCATGTTTTGCCATTTGTTAACCACATCTTTGATGCTGAACAAAAGCAGTGATGTGAATTTGAGGACAACTTGGCTCTGACTAAATAGGTGACTGACCTCTGAATGTGCTTGAATCAAATTCCCTCCATTCCCTATCTATAAATATTTTTGCCCCAAAGAGTTTACAGAAACCAGAACTGGCCTATAGGGCAGTTGAGTTCCAAAGTATCCCAGAGAGTGGTTCTCCCACTCCCACCTACCTTAGTACTTGGTGAACTTGATGACCACCAAACTGGCCCCAAATGATCTCACAGTTACTTCTCCCTTATTTAATAAGAGAATTACACCGCTAAGGGTTTTTTTTTTTTTTTTTTTATAAATCAAATGATGGGTGGTTGTGGGCTCAGGAGCAGGGTAAAATGAGTTGAAAATTTGCAGTGACAGATTTTTGGAAGGTTTGTTTAGGTTCATTATGATCATAAAGATGCCGGCTTGGTCGAGCACAGATTCTTCTCTAGGGACGGGTCGTTTGCCTGGGTGGCTGTTCCTGAACTCACCCCACGCCGATGAAGACGTCGCATTGTTGAAAAGTTATACCCGTCTGCCTGCCTAGTGAGAATATAGGCCTCCTCACACACCACTAATTTACATGTGAGACCGTTAGGTGGTCGTCACACATGCCATGATTGGGAGTGCGGTGCACCAGTGGGTAGAAGACCCATAATTACATGGCAGTGAAGCAGCTGGCAATGAAATGAAACAAAATTTACCAAACAGTCTTTTTTACTCACTACAAAAATTCCTTCTAGGAGGAACATACATTGTTCCAATAACTACGGCATGTTGGCAACCTAAGCTGTTAGAAAATGGTGCAAAGTCAATGCACAATTATGGTGTTAAGATCCTGGTGCTTTTGAGCTGGCATGACATGGGGGTGGTGTTGCCTCTGTGTGACTAAAGATAAACTATGGTACCGTAATATGACTGACTATTGATGCTACAAGGTGATTAATGCAAAAAGTGGTGAAGGCCCAGAGGTATATCACGCATGACCACCCCAGGCAGCGCTCAAAACTAACTGAAGAAAATGGCGGAGGTCCGGCAAGACCCAACCCAAAAAAACAGGAGAAACACAAGAAAATACAAAACATATTTAAGAAAAGAACAAGCACACTAAACCATTATGACCTTGAATTACAAAATGAATGAACACTTATTGATTAGCTATGACAAACAAATTACGTACTTGAATATATAAAAATGAGTTGGCAGTATATGAGTTAAGCAGTGTATTGTTAAAAAATCAGTGGCTGTCTCAGTCCGTTGCCTTGTTCATTTAATTAAAAGCACAATTACACTATAATAAAGAAATTTAGAAAATAATTATACTCTTAATTTTGATTATGGTGAAGTGGCATTGGGTGGCTCTAGCTGGGCAAGTCCACTGGGGTGTGGATAGCCATGCCTGAATGACTATAAAACCAGAAAAATTCCTCATCAGAGTTATTCTGGTGGAATTTGATAATGGTTGCACTTTAAAAAGAATTGCCTGGGTGTCAGGCCACACTCACACTATTTGCACACGCACATACTGGGACATAACACGTGAAGAGGGGGCACATGAAGGGAGTTGCTGGAACTCTGTAGCTTGTGGTTGCCTAGCTGCATTCATTTCATTTCCTCGGTGGTGACTTTACTGGAAGGGGGGGGGTTGGTGGTTGTGGTTGGCCCGAATTAAGTTGCCCCCTAAACTTACTTCTTGAGGTCATTAACGTGGGATGGTCACCTAACTCCAGCAGTGTCTCAGACGTTGTGCAGGTATGGTACACTTTTAGTACACCATGCCGAGACATGCGTTGTAGAGGTGTAACTGCCAAATTCAGGCTGACTTCCCACAGTAGAGGGCACGTCGTGGCTGCGCAGGTCAAGCGGTACGAATGGACTAAGGGAGGAGGGATGCAGCACATGTAACAAACTGTGGATAAACCATAATTTTCAGGCTTGTCATATATGCAGAGGGGTGGATAAAGGTTGGAGAAGAGATGGCATTTCTTTGCAAACAGCTGCATTAACATTAGCTGCTGACCCTTTCCCCTCCTGATTTACCAGGTGCACCTGCAGATTTCATCCTACAGAATGCTGTGGAGCTCTAGTTCTCTCTTTTTGCTTCCTTTCCTAATCCAGCAAATAGCAACAGCTTCTGGTAAAACAACAGAACCAGTGTTGTTACTCTAATCCACTGTATGAAATTTCTGTGAAATTCAGTATCCAGATTTGTGTATGTATATGTCCCTGATGTAACAGCCTCTCCATCATCTTTACCCATCTATTTTTACATTATCAATTTCTCTCTGCCTATCTCTGGTTGTGGTGTGTCTGTCTATATATAAGTTGGGGAAATCTTGTTAATGTTAAAAAAAAAACTATGTAAGTTGCTTTACAAATGTGATTAATTACAATGCATGGATATAAGAATTTTAACCTACCTAAAAAGTAAAGGAATCTAAATATTTTCTTTAATATTCAATCTCGTAGTTAACTACAACTTTCTTCGATGCATCTCCCAAAATGCAGAAAAATTATTAGTTAAAATAATGTGGCAGACAACTCACAGAAGCAGGCGTGCTGTCAATTTGTCTGGCTCCATGGTTAGACACCAGGATGGCGGCAGCTCCTGCATCCACACCTCTGACTGCATCTTGGGCTGTGAGGATTCCTTTCAGGATGATCGGCAACTTTGTGATACTGAAACAGGTATTTTGGAACCTGTGTGAAATATCATCATGTGTATAATCCTCACACAACTGGCAGTCAAATGGCTTCCTGTACCATGTGTGGAAAGGCTGGCAGCTTGCTTGCTTGAATACTGCAACGTTTAAAAAACTGTGCTTTACTTATCAGCACAAAAAGTAGACGAGCTCATATTATATAACATTGTACAACCTCTAGATGCTACTGTAAGAAACTATAACGTAATAATTATTTTAGTTTGACATATAGTCAGTCAGTTAAAGGAACATTTACTTGTCAGTACAACCTATAGAACTCTGTCCAGGGTAGCCGGTAATCTCTATAGCATTAGTAATTTCTTAGTCACATTTTCACCATCCCATGCCAACCTTACACGTTACAGCACTGAATTTCCAAGCCACATGGCAGGGGGTACCAACTTACGTAGGCCTACTTTAGTACACACCACCACCTCCCTCTTTAAGTTATCACAACATGTAGTCCTTGAATTGTGCTGGTTGTTGTCTCACTTGTCTGTGGGTTGCTGCCCGACCATGTCACTCTTGTTCCACTCCAACAGTACTTCCAGTATTGTTTTCAAATCCACTGAAAAGGGCTTTATTCCAGACTGGATGGTTCAAATCCCCTAAAAGGGCTTGACTCTGGACCCAATGTAACCATCCCTTTGTCTTTGTGGGTTGTTGATCACTGGCTGGTGTTCTGGTCATCCAAAGGTTCTGTTAACTGTTGCTTACCACAGTGGAGTCCTGTTGATCCCATCTGCCTGCAGACAGCCTGCCAGCCACTTCATATATCAACTGACCTCTTGATGCTGTTATAACTCCTTGTGACCATTTCACTTTCCTCCAGTAGGTATGAAAAAGCAGTGGGTTGCTATCTAGAACTTTCGCAACTGTGGCCATTCAATGACAGACAGTGGTAGTTGGTGGTGTGCGTTTCTGTTGTTGGGCACATGTAGATGTAGAAGAAAGTTATATTTTGTTGTCGTTTTTGGACCATTTTGGTCTTCAAAGAATTACTGCTAAAGCTGGGAATGGTCTATTGGAAATGTGTTTCTTCGGAAAGGTGAAAAACCAAAAGGATCCTGCTCCTAACAAAATTAGTGATATCCATACTTGCGATATAATGTTGGAAGACTTTTCCTGTTCATTAAGGGAAGATGGACAATACTGCTATTATAAGTCTAATTAATGTCTTGGTACTTGTTTAATTGGTAATTGGTATCTCAGTATTTATTGATTTCAATTACTCTAATTAATGTCTCTATACTTATTGATTGCAATTATTTAATTGGTAATTATTCATTGCTGGATTTGTAACAGTCAAAATTTGTTCCCCCCCCCCCCCCCCCCCCCGCTTCAAACACTAGATTTGTAATGGTCATTCATCCAATTGCACAATTCCGACCTCAGTTGCTCATCGACCTACGAACATATAAACTCCACAGCTCCGGACCCTCTCAGAGCTCATCCGTCCAGCAGATAGCAAACAGGCAGGGCCTCTACAGCTCCAGGACACCCTCCCTCTCCCCTCAACCATCATCACAGCTCAGTCGTTCATTGGACACCAAACAGTTAACACCTAAAATGTCCCTTGACCCTTCTTGCTCCAACAACCATTCGACCAATAACAGCAGACCTTGTAGGGGAAGGGAGAGGTAAGCCAACATCAACACCTCTGCTGCTCCCCTTCATCCTATTGGCAGTCTTGCTCTAGACACCGAAGAGTGAAGACCTATGCTGCTGCTCCTTACACCCTTCTCCTCCCCTCAGCCTACATCAGAGGTCAGTTGTGCTTTAGACACCAAAGAGGCAACATTTACCATTTCAACATTTAACCATTTCCTCACTTTACCTTTTGGACACCGAACACAACCTCACTTTTTCACTCAACCCTTAAAATTAATTTAACCCTTTCAATCATTTTAAAAATTTTGAACCCCCTTTTTTTTACACATTTTAACCCTTTTCAACACTTTTACCTGGCGTGGCTATCCCTTTGGGTACCAAATGTCACGTAGGCCATTCTTCCACTATAATGACAGGAGCCTGCCGCTCCCACTACTCAAGTGTAATCAGAAGAGGGCCAGGAAGTGGTAATTTTTGTGTTACACTTACTGTTATGTAGGAAAGTCTTATGCTTGTGTTATAATAAAAAAAATTCAAGGGTTGTAATGTCTGTAGAGTTGTGCATGACTTTGACAATGGCAGCTCAGTGTCGTCCACTCTTTGTCTTACATGCACACAAATTTGAAATTGTTACCAGGAATAACTGTCTGTTTAAAGATATGCACATGTTATCTGCTGACAGGTCTCAAAGACACAAAATATTAATTTTGTTTTGAGGGTCATTCACATTTTACTCTACTCAATCATATGATGGCCTTGAAAATGACAACATCCAGATTTTTACTTAATTTTAGAAAAAATCAATTTTCCACAAATTATTTGGGCATGTATTTAGTGGATTATTTCTTGTAGTACTTTGATAAATTTTTGAGAGCAATAATTAGAACAAATTTGTTTTAGTTTCTGATAAAGTACACATTATTGCATGCCTTCATCACTTATGTGAATGACTAATTACATCTGATAATTTATTGTATATTTATGAAATAAGAAACCTTAAATTTGGTATTACATATATGGTAATGCAGTTATTTAAAAACATGTAAACAGGAAAAAAAATTTTGACTCATATTATAACAATGTACAAATACCTTAACTTTTTGTTTCTGAAGATAAATCAATTTGATTGAATAGGTTATTTGTGGCAACAGCGTAAGATGTTAGCGTTTATTAAATATTGATATTGCAATTTCAAATTCTCATGAGTACGGGTACTTATGTTTTGTGATGTTTATAAATAATGTTGACCAGCCTTCGTGACAATATAAAATAACATTGTATACCAATTACAACCAAGTGAAAGGTTATTATTTCTGTGAATTATCATAAATGTCAAAGTGGCACTAATTTTATCATGATATGCCTTTTGTTCTTACCTCTTGAGCCAATTGATATCTTCCCAAGAAAGTGCTGGGTCAAACAGTGACAACACATACTCATTGATCCCAGAACCACCTTTTGATTCTGTCACGTCAGTTGCATGCAATCCTTTGAAGTTGGCGAGCCTAGGAAATCGGAAGAGAAAACTTTAATTTACTTTGGCAAAGGAAATAAAACCATAAATGCTGTGCAGAAAAGCAATGGTTTAGTCTATTCACGGTAAAATTAGTACTTTTGAATGCCGTGCTTAAGATCTATTTGTATGAAAATTGTGTATTTTTCGGCCTAATGCAACATTAACATTGCCATGTGCCTCACCACTTTATTCATGCGTCGGTCCTGTGAATCTGTGAAATTATTAGAAAATAAATATTTGACAAATTTGCATATTTTTTACACTTTGATGTATTAAAAAACAGAAAGTGAAAAAAATTAAATTAGAAATATCACAAATGAATACCTAAATTTGTGCCAATGTAAAGGTTACCATATTATGGACAGGGGATTTTGCAAATGAAGAGGAATTGCAGAAAATTACATGCCAAGTGGAGAAATGAAGGGATGATAAGATCTAAGGAAATGACAAAACAAATGGATAGGGAGCTTGAAAGGAAGATCAAACAGGCAAAGAATGTATTTCTAGGGAACATGGTGAAAGAAGGAAAAGGCAGGGAATGGGGGAAATTGTTTAGGTATGTTAGGAGGCTAAGGGGAGGAGAGGAAGGGATGCTGCAAGGACAGTACTTGTCAGTGTTTGAGGCAAAGGACGATTGGAATAGGGGGGCAAATTGGGTTTTGGAGGGTGTTTAGTAAGTTTAAGATGAGGGAGTGGGAAATAGATAAGGTAATTAGGGGTTTGGTGGCTGGGTTATTAGAGGATCTGGTGCAGGTAGTTGATGAGGGGAAACAGGTGGATGTCTGCTTCATAGGTTTTGAGAAGGCATTTGATAAGGTGCCCCATGGGACATTGATGAGGAAAGTGGAGGTGCTGATACCGGACAGGAGGGTAGTGGAATGGATAGGGGACTTCCTCAGGGGGTGAAGGCAGAGGGTGAAAGTGGGGGAGGCAATATCGGAGGAAGAGGAGGTTACATCAGGGGTATCACAGGGAGGGAAGCATGATGGGTCCTTTGTTATTTACCATAATGGTAAATGACATGGGTTTGGGGATTAGGGGAAAAATAAGATTGTTTACAGATGATTGTGTTGTGTATGATGAAGTGGGAAGGGGGGGGGGGGGGATGGAAATTTGCAGGCGGACATTGACAAGATATGGTTTTGGACCAGGAAAAATAAAATGAAGATAAATGTAAGAAAAACTAAGGTAGTGAGGTTTACAAGGAAGAAGTTGATAAGCAGGGACATTTACAGATGGGAGGGACAAGAGATAGAAGAAGCAGCAGAATATAAGTATCTAGGAATTGTACTGCAGGGAGACCTCAGATGCAAAAAACAGGTAGAGAGGGTGGTTGCAAATGGAAGAAGGGCTCTGGATATGCTGAGAAGGGTGCTGAAGGGAGTCAGTTTTGAGGTGAAGGAGAAGGTGTATGGCACAATGGTATGGCCAATGTTAGAATATGCTGCAGCAGTATGTGACCTGTATGAGGAGGTGGAGGTGCGAGATCTTAAAAAGGTGCAGAGAAGGGCAGCAAGATGAGTGATTGGTAGGTGGAGAAGGTAGGGCAGGATGATGAGGAAAAAGGGAACTATAGGCCATTAGTGATAGTGAAGGAAATGGGGTGGAGCTCATTGAGGGACAGGAGGAAATTTGGAACGGCTAGTCAGGAGGTACAGGTTGGTGAATGAAGAGGGAAGATGGGGAGGGCTACACTGCAAGCTAAGTAAGGAGGTGTTTAGAGGAAGAGGAAACAACAGTGAGAAGCTTTAGAGGGTGTGGAGGAGAACGGAGCGAGGTAGGCAGTCTATGCTTGTGAGGTCTGTGAGGGAGTGGAATGTGTTGAGGGAGGAATTGGTGTCTGTGAGAGGGGTTGGTAAGTTCAGGAAGGGAGTGGAAAAGGAGTTGGTTGGGTGAAGGAGAGGTGAGAGAGCTCGCCACCGGGCGGTAGTATAATTGCGAGTGTATGTATTTAACACTTTTTATTTGACGTTACGATATGGAACTACTTCCAGTCCATCGTTAGCACTTTACCAGGCGCATGTCATTAAGTGCGCCCGTTAAAGTATATGCAGGCACAGACAGTGACTTTTTTCTAAAGTTGATTTTAAAAATGCTCAATTTATCGTGAACAGCCTTTAATCATGTTTCTCATTTAAATACATAAATTGAAGAATTTTGAGATGAAATTATTATTCTCAATTTTAAACTCTTTGTGACTGATGCACGTACATTACCAATATATTCATAAAAATTTATAGTGAAAATATTTATACTCAATGTTAACTTAAGTCTCACGTTTATTTGTTTATCTTATTGAATATTGGATTATGTGAAATGGGCAAATATCTTGCTGTTGGTGTATCACTTGATTGTTTGAGAAAAATGGTTGTAGTCACTATGGTTTTTATTTAATAAAACTTGATCTTCCCTGAATTTGTGTTAACTTAATTTTGCACTTAGACGCACCGTAGTATCGTGAGTTGTTTCCCGCAGAGCCTGTCATTTCCCTAACTTATGCTCCAGACAGAAAGAGATGTCAAGAAGCTCTAATTTTTTTTATGAAGGAGAAAATCTAAACTTATAGATAAATATGCAGTATGTAATGTGTTAAACATTTCCAGCTGCATTACTACATTTCAGGATGTTTAAATTTAAAAAAAGGCAGTAAATATAATCAGGTCAGCACAATACACTTGTGGAAAATGAACACCCGGACAGAATGTTTCCATGAATGAAGTTTATATTGAATAATTATACAGGTTGTACACTGTATATGATAATGGTCAAAAGGCTGTACACCTATGGACAGAGGCCACAGGATATCTTGAACAACAATGTAAGTACTTTTTTAGCCTCCTTTAGTGACGATGTAGTCCTGCAGTAGTGCATAGAGACATTTATAAAGGTGTCGTATGTAATTTTGGGGAATAGTGTTCTAAACTAATTCCACTTGTTGTTGCAATTGGTGGAGGTTTGTTGCCGGTGTTATTGCAGACCGCACCAAACACTGTCCCACATGTTCAATGGGGGACGGGTCGGGTGATCGTTCTGGCCAGGGGAGTTGATGAACACCTTCGAGAGAGCGTTGAGTAACACAAAACTTGTGTGTATGGGCATTGTCCTGCTTGAAGAGGACATTGCCTTGGAATTGTAGGAACACAACAAAATGGGCTGGATGATGTTCTGGATGTAGCGTTTGCTGTTCAGTGTTCCCTCAACAAACACCAAAACACCGTCATTATGAGTTATTGCTCCCCAGACCATGATGCCAGGAGTTGGTCCTGTATGTTGCTGCCATATACACTCTTGTTGTTGCCGCTCTCCTGGTTGACACCACACTCGCGAACGACCATCACTGGCACCAAGGCAGAATCTGGTCTCACCTCTGGTCTCACCAGTAAACAAAACTCTGAGCCATTTACCCCTCCAGTTACGTTGTTCGCGACACCATCCGAGGTTGACTGTACGGCGATGAGGTGTGAGAGGAAGCCTGGCAAGCGGCACCCTTGTTCGTAGCCCAGCAAATGGTTGGTGAAGGTCCTCGCTGACACCCTGGTTACAACAGTGGCTCTAATCTGTGTGGCAGTTGCTGTGCAATCAGCAATGACTGCTCGTTTGATGCAATGGTCCACATGGGAATCCGTATGCCACTGCTGTCCGGAACCAGGTTGATGAGCATGTGCACCATTGTTGGACCACTGGCACCACCAATGATGCACAGCAGATGGTTCATGTCCTACACATTGGGTATTCTTTGGAAGGACCATCCAGCTTCCCTCAGGCCCACAATACATCATTCAAAATCTGTTAATTGCATGAAGTGTGGTTGTCTATGCCGTCGTGGCATGTCTACAATGCTTACTACACCCAGGCCAATGCTTGAAACAACAGACTACACTTT
Organism: Dryococelus australis; assembly: GCA_029891345.1. NCBI lineage: Eukaryota > Metazoa > Arthropoda > Insecta > Phasmatodea > Phasmatidae > Dryococelus > Dryococelus australis. Next base: position 18,203,845 of record CM057003.1, on the reverse strand, counting down.
CACAGAATCAACTACAGTTGTATTGGGCTCAGTGGTGTTATGCCTAGTACGTAGTTCCTACTCTTTCCACAGCACAGCACTGTTAATCATACATGTCCCGTCCTCTATCAGTGCCACATGCACATATGGTGTTTCTACGTCATCGCTTGAGTGATGTTCATTTTTCATTTTACACCAGTATATATTCTAAATTATTACTGTGTGGTGGAGTAACAGTGGATTGTGGAGTGGAGTGGAGAAGAGAAGGGTTATGAGGGTTAGGGAGGGAAGAAGAGAGGTTTGGGCAGGTCATAACAATGGAGTCTTGAGAGCAGATGAGAGTGATACGAGATTAGTATGGAGCAGTGCTGGAATGCAAACACAGGAGCGAGACAAATAGGAAATACTCAGGAAAACATGCCGACCAGCGATATTGTCCGGCATGACTCTCACGTGGGAAAATCCAGGGAGCGACCCTACCGAAAATTGAATGTGGGTTGCCTTGGTGGAAAGCTAGAATTCTAGCTACTGCACCAACCATGATGCCATCCCTATGCGGTGTGTTCTGTTTTTGAGTGCAGTGCAATGGAAGCTGATATGTATATTATTTATAAATAGACATTGAAAAGTTGTGTTGGACTCACGTGAGGTGGGGAGGCAGCTTAAACTTGTTGCGCACATCGGAGCGACGTATGCCGAACACTGGTGCATCCACTGTGAGAACAAGGGCTTGGTAGCCAGCATCTTCTACTCTCTTTACCAGCTTCTCAGTCAGCTCCCTACACAGTCAGTCATTACAGTTAGTCGTATGCTTGGGTGTATGCATGCTGATAAAGATAAATATAGTGAAATACTGCACTCTAAGGCTGGTCATGTTGAAAACATGACAGTGGGTCACACTTGCCCATTAAAAACATAATAAAAAGTGCAGCTTATTGCTGGCATGCTGGTGCCTGACTGAATCAATGCAATGATCTGGGGGTCTAAGTTTGAGCTGCACTCGTATACAAATGGCTCAATCACGTGACTCTAACATAAGTGATTTTGGAAAACAGTATGCTTGAACTAGTTGAGAGACCTTGGATACATGTAGACCATGTGAGGGGATACTCTTTCTGGTTTGTATGGTGAAAGAAAGCTATTCGTATATGAGAAGCATGTTCCAACAATATGGGAAATACTGAACTTGTGCTTTTGAGAAGAAAGAAAGAAAGGAAAGAAAAGAAAAAGAAGAAAAAGTTTGCAACAAAAATGTAAAAAAATAAAATATGTAATTATGTATAACGTGTAACAAAATGATGGTGCAAAGCACCAACTAAAACTATTATAATTCATCATTCTATGTGTAAATTTAAAACTTAAATTGCACAATAAAATATATACCGACTTTTGATATCTTTATTGTATCACTGTTCTGTTAGCTCTGTGGTTAGCGCAACAGCTTATATAGTATTTTACATTTCAGGGATTCAAAACCCTGCAGAACCAAAACTTTCTTTTTATATCCTTTGTTGCATACGGTTTTATTCAAATAGTAATAATTTTATTTTAAAAGTGCGAAATTGTAAGACACTAAAACAAATAACATAAGTAAAATGTAAATCTCTCCAAGGATTGATGGTGAAATTGTTGTTCTTGTACTGAAAATAATGATTTCTTTTATTGTTTCCACTGTAAAATAATAAACATAAAGTACCGAAAACATTTTATCTTGGCCAGGTTTCCTGTTACCTGAAAATATAAACCATACACATATACGTACGCTGTAGAAAACTCACATTTCTTATAAAATTTAAACACTAAACGTAATGCATGTTATGTTGCTCTGTGACTACTAATGTGATATGAACAGTGGTGAGGAGCAAGATGCACCAGATTTGAGATAAACACTGGCTCATGGTTTAAAAGTATAGAAAATGATTTAAAAGTTCCGGAAGGCATCAGCTCATCTATTCACGGGTGAGCACGTGGACACTTATTCTCAGGGGGATAGCAGGTCGACAGCCACGTAGCAAACCCCTCACAAGTATATGTTTTATTAAAGAGAGAGAAAGTTCAGTTTAACACAGTATACTTATGCACGTGGTTGCTTGGAGTGGGCCAGATCCCTAAGGTACTTGCGTATAAACTTAAGAACACTAGGATCATGAATGGCTATATCGGTAGAAGAGACAGTACACTCATACAAAATACAACTACCCTAGCCTTAAGCAGGCATGGCATTTGGGCCTGTCATCAGCTGACACGGCAAAAGTACTGTTAAACATGTGGTCAGAACTTAAGGTGGTAAAATCCCTGGGGCCATGAGTCTGACAAAAGAAAAGGGTCCGGTATATTAACACTTTCACTATTGCAGCTAAATGGTTGGTCAAAAGTTGAAAGCTCCTGCAACGTGACACGTGTATTCTCTAGGCAAGCAGGATCAAGACTGAAGATGGCGGACGAGACGCCTAGCTACCTCGCCAGAGATCTCCTGCCAAACACAGAGAGAGAAATTTATAAACTGTACATTTGACAAAAGGTGCACAAGAAAACTATGGAAAACACATTAGTAACACTGGAACAAATTACACAAGATTTCTGACAAGTTATATCTGTTAATTAGAGTCCCAGAGTCTTTATATGTATTTTGTGTCGATGAAAGTCAATTAAGAAAACAAGCTGGAATGGACCAGCAAGGCACGTGAAGGTGATACAATGAATAAAAATAGCTTTTAGATATCAACACTTTAAAATGTATAAATTAAATTATGAAAATAATTTCGTATAGGTACATGAAAGAATTTTACTCTGGACAACTGGCATGTCGGAAGCCGGAACTGCCAGGATATTTTATGTGATATTTTACTACAATTTACAATAATAAAATATACCCTTTTAAAACAAACAAAACATGACATCAGCACTATAAAATTATGCAAAGAATTATGAGTGCCTTTAGATTGTGTTCTGTATAGAAACAAAACCTACGTGCTTCACACTCGCAGGCTGTTTCTACCTTACTTAAGAGTTATATGGACCTGCATGTTTTTTGTGAAATAGTTGTGTGCGCGAATAAGCTTGTCTCGGTAAATAAATGTTCTGCAAATATGACTCTTTTTCAGAAAAGATGAAAAAAAACTATTATCTATGTTAATATTATTTTGCATTTTTTATATTTAGTATATTTTTGGTGAAAAAAATTTGTGAAGCTGGTCGAATATTGCATTTTTAAAGTTTGCCTGTGCAGTTTCCTTAAACGGCAAGAGAAAAGTACAGAGATACGGATGAAGTTTAATCTGTGTGCTTTCATTACATGTAATAAAACCCCACTGTTACAGATTTAATTTACACAGTACAGCATCACGGCGGAAACACTGCACGCCTTGCACGTAGGAGCGATGAGACACTAGGCGTGTGTGTGTCACCCGTATTGCTCCCTCACTTCTTTACCTTGGATGCGCAGCTCCAACTAACTCTTAAGGGGAGCAAAGGGGAGTTAACACTTTCCCTTGTTATTCTTAGACTCTGCTTTATGAGGCACAGATCTGAATTGGACTGCACTTGCATATCACTGAGTTTATTCTTAGATACAAGGGGTCAGGTGGGTCGTACATGAGGTGCACGGACATGCGTGCCTGGTGCACAAGTGAAGTGGCAGTGGTCTGCTTCCCAAGTGGGACAGTAAGGGTGACGTCACTACTTAACATTTCAAGCCTAAATTAAAGCTGTTTCACATGCATATATAATTCAACTTAGACACACAATATAAAGAAATATACATAATTTAATGTTGCATGATCAAGCTACAACTACTACTTATTACTGACACACTAGAAGGAAGCTTGCACATTTTTTTTAAAGCCACTAAGCATATTTCACGAAAGTAATCACTATCAGTCTTCTGAAAATGTAATTATTTTCTTACAAGTTGATTGGTTGTTAATGGTTTCATGTGATTTTATTTTAAAGGGACTACAGATAATATATGTTTTCGTTAAGAACAACATATCCACTAAATAAAGTTGTACATAATCTTCACAACTCTCACAAGGATAAATTTCAGCTCATTTGTTATGTTACTCATTTCAACTGCTGTGATTTTTTCAACAATATGAGTGAAAACATAAATGACTATTAACAGACATTTCAAACATGAATTGTGATTGGCTGTTGTGCACAAGAAATTTTGCCAGCTAGTTTCACATGTGGTAAAATTACAAAATAAAACTCTTTTACACTCAGATGCTGCTCACCCTTGTACACAGATGTACGCAAGCTGCGGGTGGGTGGAGTTTACGACAACTGTCTCATGTATGTTGCAGACTGTGCAACATGTCTCGTATACAAGGTGAAGTCTGACAAGCCACGAGCTTCGTAATTACACAGTTTTAGCCTCACCACAGCCCTGCTCGCCCCTCCTAAAGGGCGATATTAAGCAGTATATGCCACAGATTGCCCTTGATGCTCAGGGTTGGTTCGGGCCAGCTGATGCATCCTGATGGTCTACAACACACACCAAGGCATGTGGGCCCACCCCTTCGGCTGTGCAGGGGAAACGAGCCTTTGAAGCAGTATACTGTATTATATATAAATTTTAAATTATTTTAGAGTGATCATTTTGTACATTTAATACATTTTTTGGAAGAATGGGAAAGCATTTTAAGGACATTAAATATAGATTTATAGACGGGCGATGCAAAGTTTGCAACTATTGCTCTATGGTGAGATTAAATACATAGGTATGAAACTCCACCTGGGATAATGGGTTCAAAATTCAAATAGAAGAGTTGTTTTCCTTACTTTCCACTGCATCTGTTTAAATATTAGTAATATTTAACTGGGCCCCAGCACTCATCAGTTGGAATAATGAACTGGTAAACATCCATAAAATACACCCCTAGTGCAGTTGGCCAGCAGCTGTGCTGATATAAGTCAGAGATGCCGATGAATGATGACCAAGCATGCTCATTGGATCAGTGTGTTGTACATACCGTGGCTATGCTTACCTGTCCTTGTATATGTAGAGCTGGAACCACTTGGTGGTATGCGGGGCAGCTGCTGAAACTTCCTCTACGCTGCTGGTGGATAGGGTGCTCAATATGAACACCGTCCCTGCGTCTCCAGCCGCTGCAAACACGCCCCAGTCCTTGTTGCACATCACCTTGCTCGTGGCAGTGGTAGGATACTTGTCAGAGACTTTACTACTTGATCACAACTGTACACTACACAACTAAACTTCGAGGGATGCAGTACATATGCTATGTCAACATAAAATTTAGTAATGTATACATAGCATAAAAAATTGTGATAGCAAAACTAATATTTATTATATTGATGACTGCCCAGGTATGGTTTAGAGCTGTGTTTGCTTCATATACACCACCTGAGCTGGAGGTTCTTGGGGCGTTGACTCTCAGGTTTCTTGTCCTGCAGAGACTTTACCGTTCCTTTCTCCCTCTTACTTGAAGAAAGGCATCAGTAGGGATGAGGGGTGGGGAAGTGCTACAGGGATCTCTCAACGGCGATGCAGAAGTGTACAAGTGTTCCCCACCATGTTCATGAACAACATCCCACACAGTGTTATGTGAAAGATTTAAGTATATTTTCAACTGTTACAGTGTCACACACCTATCCTCCTGTACCATTTCATTAACGTCATTTACAACAAGAGATGTGCGAATGTTTGAAACGCAGTAGAGTCCCATTATAGCGAGATGTCACCGTTCCAGGTTCAATCCTCGCTATAAGTGTGTCCTTGCTGTCCCTGAATTAGACAGATTTTGATCCCCAGTAGGGCCTACTACTAAAAAATTGGCCTAAAATTGCTTTTAAATTGTGTTTGAACCACCATAACGTAAAAATATCCTGTTATATGATAACTGATTGCGTGAAAATGAGCGTAAAATTTTACTGCGCCACGTAAGTATAGCCGCTCAACCTACAATCAGTTGCCCGGCCTATGCAGCATTTCCCGCTATCACTTACTCAGCCGCAGAAGCACTGCTCTGCAAGCAATAACTCGCCCGTCACAGCTCTGCACGCATAATTCTCGCACCTTTTGTACAGGATTTTGGTGCCAAAAATTATGGTGCGTGAATTATGCTAGGAATCGCCAAGACACGTGCATGTAAACATTAAAATGGGGTCTACTATAAGTAATCCCTCGCCAACTGCACGGGATGCGGTTTTTTTTTAAAACACAGCAATTAATTTATTGATAATAGATATAAAGATACATATTAAAAATTATATCACTCGTGTGCTGGGGTTAGCAGCGAAAACATTGTAGTGTGCATGTAGTTGGGCGAGCGCATAGATCCTTGCAGCGTGACCGGACGTGGCGGCTTGCCACTGTCGTTACAGGTTTGGTTCACATCGTAACAGCGGCCCGGTATTAGGAAAACATGACATGCACATTAAACTCAGAAACAGTGTATTTTCGATCTGCTTCTCTATTGCAGTGTTCCTCTGCACACGCAATTACCTGAAGTTTAAATGCAGCAGTTTGACTGGTATATTTACCCATTATGCATTCGTACTACACAAAAATTAATATAAATGTAAACTATTCCCTTCGCATTAAAAAATCACTTGCATACAAATAAACTCCGTAACTGATTCTGTTTACAGTTTTCAGCGCACAAATCGATAACAGGACCACTGACGAAGTGTCAGCGACCTGGCACGGTCGAACGAAGCGTGCGCCCATTAGTATTACAGACCTTGTTGAGAGAAACATGCTGCGTAAAATACAAAAGGAAAATTTTTTCCCCTAATTTGGGACCATAAAATTTGGGTGCGTGAATTATGCCAGTAAATACTGTAGTCACTCGAAAATTATACGTTTTCAACTAACAAAACCTGCATGATGAAAACCTATGGCTTCATGCTCGTCACAAACAATGATGATCACTAAAAATAAAACTGGATGACAGCTGAAAATAAAACTACAACACCACAGAAATAGTTTCCTTTCCCAATAAAGTGTTTATTTTTATTGCAAATAACTTTGGGATATTTTCTAACAACAAAATGTATCTATTCTTCCTTGCAGTGATAATGCATGCACATTATAGGTTATTCATGGCAAAGTGAGCACTTTTGAAGCCCTAGTTACTTTTTCCTTCCAACAATTCTTTAAACTTCAATCACTTTTTAAAATAAATACAGTCATGTAAATAATAAACACTAAGTGTATATTACACAGCACTTGGAAGTTAATGTCTAAAGCTAAAATAAAATATTTTTATTAACTATTATTCCAAATGAGGAGGCTTTCAAAAGTGCTCATTTTACCGTGAATAGCATGTGTTATAATTTTGTTACATTGTATCTGTCACATATTTTTATATTTCACAGAAAATTCATTCTTTATACGTATACGGTGCATTATTTATTAATGGTTACATTTTGAAACATACTTTTTAAGTTTAATGAAAGTAGAAATCTTGTTGGAAAGACATACTGCACTTGAAAATGTAAGTATTATTTGTTTGGGAATGGTCTGTTGTGTCAGCGAAATTATATTTATTTATGTTAACTGAAATGAATGTTTACTGGTAACTATTTGACTTTGAAACTATTTGCATGTTATTTGAAAATCTTACTATTAAATTTAAAAAATATTTGAACATCAAAATCACTATTCGCACACCCCTATTTATGACTGACTGTGTCTGTTGTTGATGGACGGCCACTCCACTCTTTGTCTTTCACATTCATTTGACCCTCTGCAAATTCACAACACCAATTCCATACTTGTTCGACAGACATCACTTCTTCTTTTGTATACAGATTGTTAATTACTTCAGATCTACATACCAATAAAAACAGCGACTTTTGAAAGGTCCTTCAGTATTAATAAACAGAATAATTACTGCAACGAGAAATAGGCTATGAGATTGTTTACTAAATTTGTTAAACTCCATTAAAGTTTACTGTACGTACAATTATTGTTCACTTCACATCAACAAAAAATGAGATTATTGTTAAAATTTTCCAAGGGGGGAGGGTATTTTTCAAATTCCGGAGAGGTAACACTCCCCCACCCCCTGGTAGCATCGGAAATAAACCCTGTTTGCACCTATGTGCCATCTATCGGTGGAACTACAAACTAGCACATACATACATGTCTGCAAGCTATGATTCTTTGTTTCTGTGTAATACAATAGGGTAACTTAGTTCTGAATTACTCTCATACATGAACCATAGTTTTCTTTGATTTATTCACTGGCTTCCTCCTTCCGAGGTCACTGTTTCATTACAAAGGGGAAACTGAGACGTGTCGTGTAATTGATGTAATGAATGAGATGGAGATGCCAGGGTTTTTATGGGCTACTCTTTGTCCCCTCTCCATCTTCATTATGCTGCTACCCCACTCGCGGTTGAGAGCCGCCCAGATCTCTTCACTCACTCACCCATCTCATCTGTCCACTTTTCACGCTGACAAGGAATGACAAACCTGTTTTTGTGGTAACCAGCCTGTTACACACAGTTTCTGTCTTCCCTTGGCTCATCCATGTAGACATTAATTTATGTTATTTTTATGGCTCAACGTCTTGTCAATAGTGGGATTAGTAGCAAGAGGACAGGGAATCTGCTCTGGCCTATTGTAACAAACCATCCTGAAGTGGCCTTGGCCAACTGTAGGAAAAGGAAATCAAGATGACTTCACAGGGAGTCGAATATGGTACCTTCTGAATGCAACGCGAGTCCATTGTGCAGTGCACCACTTCACTTGGTGACGGGTAGAAACAGTATCCAGAGTTGTGTGTAGCAGCACATAACTAAGTGCAGTAACATATAACCTGCATTTAAATGAAATAATGGTATATGCACACTGTCTGATAATTGAGGAAAGTTTTCTACACAAGGGACAACACCTGAACATAACTTGTTAGACAATGAGAACGCTTGTAGTTTTTACAAAAGGCATGGATACCCACCTCTGGCAGTGGCACACTCGCCATCTGGGTGTGCCATCCGCTGCATGGCAGTTGGAGAGATGCCAACTGGGAGGGACACACATGTCCCTAGCACTTGAGTAGACACATCCACGCTTGATACGTCCACGAGGCAGCAGGGCCGGATACGATAGCTACAGAGTAACCATAGTCATTCTTTTTTGCATCTGGGGATTCTGTACAGGCTGAGAGTTCTCAAACTTATATCTCAAAGGTAGAGAAAAAATATATATAATTGTTTGGGTCTACTGATGCACACTTGAAGTAATTTACATGTGTGTATAGAAGACTGATATTGCAAGGTGATTAAGTACATATCATAATTAACATACAAATATGTAAAGTTTACCCTGTTCCTTTTTTTTTTAATACAGAATTGATTGCAAAACGTTAATAACCATTTTTATTTACTGAGCATTTTCCTCTACTAAAACTGAAAAAAACATTCTAAAAATGAAATGGGCTTTCTCCATCAGTTCAATCAAGAGTATTATACTATCCTGGTTTATTTTGGCAGTACAATATTTAAAACTAATATATTAATCTTGTTTTGTATTAATGTAGGCCTGTATTCCCATTACCTACTGTATAAGAATGCTACAGTGCACGTTTTAAATTGTCTCATATCCCACACCCTAGGTGAGACTTGAATGTATGATCTGCTGGTTGATAGGCAGGCTTGTTGGACCTCACACTGCTGAGAACTGCAGACTTAAATAAAACTTATTTTATTTATTTTTAAGATGATGATGTGTGGTTGTAAAAGTGTCTTTCTACCAACTTAAATATTGATGGTTAAAGTCCCTGGCACAATAGGTGGTTGATGATGGTTGGTGTTGATGTTCGTGTAAATTGTTTCCCGACTGTGCCAAAAGATAGCAGTAAAGTCTTAGGAAAGATGTATCAATTATTTTAATTGGCTATTGATAGAATTTGAATTTTTATAATTTAGCAGTCAAAACATTTATTGTTGAGTTATAACTTTTTTTTAATAAAGTACCCTAATATAAGTCATTTTTAAAACATTAACATATTTCCTTATTATAAAAATTAAATGTACTACGTTTTATAAAAAAAATCATGTTCACATAGCTAACTCAAATTAGTCTGTAACAATTCAATCACTTTATAAAAACCTGCAAATATAATAGACTCATACAATTTGCTTTAGCTTTATTGCTGGTTGCTGAGTAACATAATGTATCAGCTTGATATAAATATTTTATTTTCACAATTATTTTCCACCATTTAAAAATTTTCCCACTGTAACTCATTCAAAACCTAGAGAATGCTCTCAGATTGGTTGGTTGTAAAAGTTGTAATATATTCCAACTCGCTACAACACCAGTGAAAAAACAACCACCAACTGTGAGTTGAAATGATTTTAGGACCAACCACTATCAACACCAATCATGAACTGGAAATTATGCCATCTCACATATATTGCATCATCCTTCAACAGCCGCTAGCACCAACTACGTATTGTGCCTATGGCTTACGAGTCCTGCCATGCCCATTGGAGTAGTATGTGGGGGTTCTGATATTGTAATATCATATTGCTATATAAGCATGAACCCAAACAACCTCCCAGGCAGCAAGTGAGAAACGTTATTTTCCCAAGTATATAATCTGTTTGCAGTTTCTTCACACTATTTTTAATCAAACCTTTAAGAAATCCCCCCATGTACGATGGGTTTGGTGTTTCCTAAATATGCCAAGTATCATAAGTATTTAATACTAGTGGTAAAATAAAAATAAGTAATTTTTGGTCAAATTGAACACTTACTTCTATTTTATCGGTAAATTGTAATATTTCTTTTAAAATTAATATTAATAAAAACAGGGAGAAAATTGGTGTGTTGGTAATGACTATTAAGAAGTAGTTTTTATGCAACACATTATTACACAGAATGCACACAAATACTGTGAACTGTCCTTTTTGTGTAATTTTCTAGACTCAATTAGACTTTATTTGCACGAGTTGTAGGAATATTCTAAAAGTATAACTTCAGCAGGGCTTCAAAAAAGTTGGAAGTTACAGTGAATAGACTACAGTAATCTGCCAAGCTTGTGTGTAGAATCCTTATGAAGGACTGTGAGAAGCAAGTGCTCACCTCTTGAAGGAGGTCCTGTTCAGTTCCAGACTATATTCATCACCAGCTCCGCTGCGGTAGTAGTCGAGGGCATTCTTGTCAAGATTCTGATGTGCATATTGCTCGTAGTCCTGCAGGCAAACCAAGCCCTTGTTGGCCGACATGTCCTCTATGTGTAGTATCAAGTCATTCACTGTCGACCAAGAGCAGTGGCTGACATTGACAGTTTGTTATCACTTGCCTTTTACTCCTTACAAGGTCATTTATGTAACTCAACTGAAGTCTGTCTGTATTGAGCCAACACAGCTTGATGATGTAAACAAAGTATGTAAATGTTTTTGATGAATGGCTTTATCAGCACATATGGTTTACAAGTTTAGGTTTAGATAAAGCATGTCTTTTTCTGATTCGTGCACAGAGCTTTTTTTTTTGTCTTTCTTGGTTCCAGACTATCTGGAGTTATTTCTCATTTCTGATTTGGATTGAATTCATATACAATTCACTAGGTTTTTTCTTACAGAGAGCTGTGAAACCAAGACTCGCAACCATTTTTAGCTTTTCTTGACAATTCATGCTGACAGGACTACAGAATAAAACTTCTTTATGTATAAGATGCAATAACTATGGGCACTTTATTTTATATACTATATATTTTTTCGCCAACAGTTAACTCCACATTGCTAATGGCAAAGATCATGTGATGTCAGTAAGTTTTTATCTTTTGGAGTACGTACACACAAAGTTAGATTGTCATGCTATTGCTTTCCAGAGAGCAACTTCAGTCTTCATCGTTACACGTGTGGTGGAAACATTGCCTCCAGCAATGAACTGTACGAGGAGCAAAACATCTTCTAGCTTGATACATTAAAAATCAAATGAAAAATTAACAAATTAATTACTGTCTTAGACTAGACTTTTCTTGATACTGTTTAAACCAACAATTTCCTCACATAATGCATGAGAGGCTACCCTGTTAACTATTTTGACAGTAGATCCAAAGTAATTTTATCAACATTTTGTATGAGGGAATTACAGTAATTCAAGATTTTTAATGTTTCGTAGTTAGCAGATCACAGGAACAGTAGCAACCATCCTATCTGACTGCCCATTCTATACTTGAGTAGTTGGCTTTTACATAGTGTAGCCTGAGGACTTGCTGCCACGATAAACCCCATTGTTCAGGATCACATAGGTCAGCTGCCATTAGCAGTGACAGCCACACTATCAATATGTTTGTATTTAAAGGCCACGCACTCATTGTTCACACTGTGTAAATGTTTTTTCTAGCCAGCTCCTATCTCCATCACAGTCAGGGGTGTACATTACTGCCATAGTCATGTCCTCAGATCTGGCAGTGTGTAGTCCATTTTCCAGAATTCAGGTGCCAGCCTGTTAACAGTGGTGGATCTAGACACCCATTAAGGAGGAGGCTACTTGAGAGGTGGGATGCTGTGCCGTAACGATCAAACCACATGCTTACCAGTAGGCATTAAGTTTTAATGCTACATACGAATATGGGTACTTTGTGCATAGGCTATCTAAACACATTTTTAAATGTCTTGTCATTAAGTATACAGTAGGCATGCATTAATATTGAATTATTAACAATTTAACTAGTTTCAAGAATAATGTAATTCTATCCAGTGTAAAATAAATCTCCACAGGAGGAGTTCGAAACCCTTAGCCCCCCCACCCCCTGGATCCTCCACTGCTTGATTAGGTGACTTCCTAGTAAAAATTCAAAATCTTACACTGTCGGCCCAAGCCATTAATTAGGGTGTTTTTATATACATCAAAATTTTATTGGACTCCACTTTTTTGACACTTGTGTTAGATTAGAGGTCTACATTTTCAAACAAACCAATATCTTATCAGTGCCAGAGGTTAGTTGCATGTGGCAATAGGTGGAGTAAATGTGTGCTGTGTTTAACAGAAGACTTAGCTTCTGTATTTATTTATAACATCTTAGGAGTTGAGTAGATAGATTTGGGGGGCTCTTACATAGAGGTCTTGAGAGCCGATATACATCTGACGAAGAAACAACAGCTATTTGATGTAACGATACTGGGTTCATCCATTGTTTACAGCAATATGTTGATGTGTGACACGTACTGACATATTTATAAATACACAATTTCACCTCATCTTCACGTGTCATCACATCAGCCCAGGCGGGGTTTGAAACCTGCACAACTTACTACCAGAACCTACCAGCATGCCCCTAGGCAAGGGGCACCCACGGACACGGCAGTCAAGACCATCTTCACCTTTACGTCAGACGTCACCCCCCCCCCCCCCATGTGTGATAGAGGCAAGCCAAGTAGCTCAGTGCTTCCCCTAAGCTCACAGGAGTGATGCAACCTGCATACGAGGAAAACCGCACTTCCAGACTCCCCCCGAGAGATAGCGGCCTTCGCCGCTAAGGCCTGGTGCAAAATGAGATGCAGGGTGACTCCTTGTAGGTTTCTACGAACCATATATATTGGCATATGACCGCACAAGTTGAAGCGCAGTGTGATGTGATGCACACCCTATGCCACGTGACCCTGCAGACCGCAGAAACCATGCCACAGTTTTCTGCGAGACGTCGTAGTGACTAGGGAAGAAAAATGGAGGGGAAACGTATCATGGCTGTGCGAACCAGAAGTATGTTGTATGATACAGGCCATGGAGATTATATGCAATGAAAATTGACAGCAGGGAAGTGGGAAGAGGCTGCAAAGGAGATAGAAATGAACAATAGTAAGTAATAGTTTATTGTTTGTCGTTTATGTAGTGTTTTATTTTTTGTTTAGCAGATATAAAAATAAGTAAAAAATAAACATGCATTAGCAAAGTGATTGGTATGACCAAGGGGCTTCAACTCAATATGATTACAGAGACCATAAAATTTGTTTGGAGTGCTTTCACAGCATCCCAGTGTCATAAGGTGTCATAAGTATAGAAATAAAAAGAGTTTGTTTCCATTGTATTGTTGCTAATCAAAGGTAGACATAAAGTTTTTTTTTTTTTAATGATCTAATTTTACAATCTGGTAATAACATTTCAAATTGATATGTTGAATTTAAAGAGTTGTCTTTCTGGCATTTTATGAGGGAAATGTATTTTAATACTGGACCGAGAGAAAAATGAAATATGTAATGACTTGGGCAACCTAGTTGTGTGAAAAATCTACTGTAGTTCGTACGTGGTAGGCACTTAAATGATTACTGTTTTCATGCATAATATAGCAACACTTGTTTTAAATTATATATGGGACGATGAAAGTTCTTTGTATTTTAGTTATTGAATATCAGACTATTGAGGTTTTTCAATTTGATTTCAATAATTCTCGCTGCAAAGCACGTGACTCTTTATGTCTAATTCGGCTGGGTAATCTGCCTCCTTTCTTTATTTTCATCAAAAAAAAAATCAGTAGTGTTTTAAAAGATGTATAGCCTCTCAATACAAGGTTCTATATTAGAGCTAGTACTTTTTCTCTTTTCTGCTGGAGTTCAGTCCTATTGTGGAATGTCTTTTCAGACATGCCCGGGGCATTGACGGAAGACTTGGCAGGTGAGAGTGTAACAGGTTACTGTCCTGTTCTCTCATTGTAGTTCTCAGTAAACACCAACGGACTAGCTCAGTGTGAGTTGAGAGACTTTGACTACATAATAATGAAAGTTTGTTGATACCAGGATTGCCAATAAATAAAAGAAGTTAAATGTTTACTGGAGATTTATTCTCGTCTTGACAAAACAAACTATTGACACTGACACACTCAGCTGACGAACAAAAAAAAAAAAAAAAAAAAAAAAAAAAACAAGACAGAATGGCAGCCTTCCTAAAACAAAACTTCTCACATCGAGAGTTACGAAGACAAGAGAGAATCGTTACTTTTCTTTCCCGGCACCCTATTGACTCACACTGACGGAAAATAAATTCAATAGTTATTTGAAATGTCCGAAATAAAAAAGAAGGTTAAAGTCGTGGGCACTGGTCGGTGCGAGTCACATGATCACACATTGCAGGCTGTTCGACTGACAGCTGACAAACTATCGTGCTGCGACGAACTGTTGTGATACCCAAGAAAGGTCGCGCTTCCTTATATATTGGTAGAAAGTTTCCTCATTGAAAACACATTGTTTTCAAGCAGTCAGTCACGTCAGCCAAAGGTGACACCTGTTACTTTCCTCGTTTCACTGTGTTGTGCCTTGCGGTGGCAATGTTTTTAGTTACTAACTCAGTGAAAAGGAAAAGATGCGCTATCGTCCTATGATGTCTGTTGTTGATGACGTCTGTTGTTTACGTCTGTAACTACTGATGAAATGAGGAAAGAAAAATTACAAATTTGGAAAAACGAAAATATATGAAATACAAACAAGTTGTCATTGCCACGACCTTTCAAATATTACATGAATTACTATACATGACTGAAATATAGACAATTGAAATACTTCCTGAACATACCAATTATATATATCTAGCGGCAATGCTACAAGAGTTGGAGTGTGTCTGTGGACAGGCGAGGGCATACCGGACATTCCTAGGAGTTTCGGTATGTCCTTTTGGACTAAAGCCTTCTTCAAGCCCTGTCTCCTGAAGGTTAGGCCCACTCACATCTATTTCACAGGGAGAAAGTTAAATACTCACTTGAAAACACTTTCAGCTAAAAATGAGAAGTTCAATAAATGATGGAGTCAACCAAATAAACTCTGATGTAATATTTATTTACATCTAGGAAAACACTGGGGAATCCCGGTTCAATCATACAAACCTAAGTGCCTAAATTAAGTTACTTGGTTACGTTAACTCAGGTGAAGATGAACCTGGACGAACTTTAACAACACTAACTACTCTTTGAAAGATCACAATTTACAGCGATTTACTTCCCAAGGGGTGGTTGTCCAGAGAGGATGTGGCGACAACCTGCTACCGTGGAGTCAAGGAAATAGACTTGGGTAAATGGGTGCACGGTTAGGACGTCGAAGTTACCTCTGGAGAGTCTTCTACATGTTTCAGGAGCTGCTGGACGAGCTGGTGTAGGTAGTTGGAGCTGGTGGAGCCTTCTCAAGCTGTAGGACCTGGTAGAGCTTTTACAAGCTGGGAGAGGAGGAGGTCTTGCCCAGACCAAGGAGAGCTCGCTGACCAGTGCGGTTCGTGAGCCGACAAACTCTGGTTAGAGGCAATTCTGAGCATCCTTATATAGTCTAAAAATCTTTACTTTAGAGCTCTCCCGGGGGTGCGGGGAATGCTAGCCTTTCTCCGCAGGGGCTGATTATCTCAGGGTAGCATTCCTTATCACCCAGGGTTGAGGCTGATGACAGGTTTACTACCTCCGCTTGAGGCTCTGCTGCTGTGACGTTACTGTGATCGTGTGGTCTCTCTCATAACTTTCTTCTCTGCTATCGGTGGGTCAGTGGCTCGTTGGGAAAAACAATTTCTGATGAACGGGTGGCGACCGCATGTCGAAGTTTGAGCGGGCAGTACAATATAAATAATTAAGTGCATTAATTATCTTCCGTGTCTGTAACTGTTCATCCCCTGGATCAATTCTGTAGCCACTTGGAATCGTGTATGCCACTTATGACTTGCCCCGAGGCTCTCAGTGCTCGCTGGTGGTGCGAAGTCGACCCGTAGTGTGTGCAGTCGTACTGCACAGTAGTTTGGCACGTGTCAATGCTAATAGAGGGTTTGAAAAACTTTACAGATTTTGACCCACTCTGACCCCTATACACAAAAATGGGGACAGTATCTATTTTTTGATATGCACTGCTTGGAGGACAGTGTTTGACAGAAACAAAATGCATAAAAACTTATTTTTCTACTGAATTCCCTCAACATTCTACATTCTTTATTTCTACAGAATTTTTCACGGTACCTCAAAAATGGGTCTTTAAAGAGAGATTATCTTAATAGAAGGGGTTGCAACAGTGAGGTTCTACTGTAGTTAACAGAATGACATATTTTAACATATATAAATATCAAATTTGTAATATGTAACAATTAAAGAACTATATAATCAAGAGTAAGCATCTCATTAAAAATAATAGAATGAGTAGCATCACGAAAAACGAATACTAATCACGTTTTAGGTTTTCGAATTTTTTTTTAGTACAAATTTTGAATTTTCTAGACATTATACAATTTTTTGTCAGTACCTTGAAAAATCTTTTGGAATATAATTATTTACAAGGAATAATCAGTGTTTTACTGAAAAAGGAAGTACATATTTTAGCAGATTTTGTTTCATTTTAATATCTTAAATTAAATTTTGTTATTGTGCAGTGTATTAATATGTATTTCAGTGTTATTGCAACTTATCACTAGTTACCTTAAAATGTTGTCTCTAGTAACACTGTCCAGTAGTTCAGTGCATAGACTAAAGATGTGGTAGACCAATCTAGCTGGCTGCGCACAACCAATCTCCATGTCTCAACACTGAACTCTGCTTTTTTATCAATGTGACTTGCAAAAACAGCAGGGATAGGATTTTAGGTTAGAAAACTTTTTTTAGTAAACAAGTGCTTTGGGGTGTTTTTATACTTCCTCTGACCAGTTTGGAATGCAGTTAGAGTAAATTAAAATTGATGAAAGTATTTTATTCTTATAAAGATGCTTGTCATTTAAAAATTAAGACAGTTGTTGTACGATGGCCTTATTGGATTGCCACGAAAATCCTTGTTACGTGACGGCCTTATGCTGTGAGGTGGTCGCCGTGGTCAATTTACAGTTTTAATTGTGTCGCTAGTCCAATGAGAATAGTTATGTCAAAGTTTTGTGTCTGGGGACCGGCAGATGACTGTGACTATTGAATGAGGGCTCCCAGCAGTTTTGATTAGTGCAGGGAACAATGGTGGGGATGGAACTGGGAGGTGAGGCCTCTCCAACTGGTGAGCAGAAAGAGCTCGTTCCCGTTGGGTTAGGCTGTGAAGTGCAATTATGACAGGGTTACAACTCTGCCTAGTTTTGGAGTCAGTAGCTGTCCTTCCCACTTTCCACCAAATACCTTTCCTCCGAGTATAAGGTATAAAAGAAAGGAACTACTACTGGCCTCAACATAGTGAAGAGGTAGCAAAGTCCCGAGAAGTGTTCAAGGCCGTAGCCGAACAGGCAAAAGTCGTACCTTGTACTCCATCCGGCACTGTTAAGCGCAGTGGATGCAGAGTGCTGGGTTTCCTCAAGCTGCCCGTCGGGGGTCATTCGTCCACCAGAGCCAAACTCTTACTCCCTCCGGCACAGTTCAGCACAGTGGATGGAGTAGAGGGCCGAGATGGCTGGCTTAGGGAGGTCTTGCTAATGGTTGAGAGTCTACCTTGTGTTTCACTCTGAAGGACTCGTTGCTATGTAGGGTAAACACAGTAACTCAATGAAATAAGTATTCAGAAATAGGGGGGAATAATGAATGTATTCCAGGCAGAATATACACGGTGGCCTGTAATACCTTCCAACTATTCCAGAGTTTAACGGAAGCTATCCTTTGTAAATCCAGGTGAAGGAGACCTGGTCCTGAACTAGAAAAGGCGATTCAACTAGAGAGTTAATAGTTAACTGGCCCTAACTAATCCGACCCATTGTCCAGAAGGGACTGTTGGTGACCATCAGAGGTGGTAGTGGTGAATAGTTGTCGTTACCAGCAGGTAAGGCGAGCGTAAGGTGTCCTGAAGGGACTGTCAACAACGACTACCAGACATGTAGTCCGATACCAGCAGGCAAGGTAAGAGCGTTGACGATGTCTTTAGGAGCTGTTGGTGAAGGGTTACCAGCAGTTCTGGAAGGCGTTCTTCCAGTCGTTGAAGAGCTTCTGGTGGGTCATGAGGACCTGGTGATTCCTTCGGGCACTGTTAAGTGTGGTGGAATAAATGATATGAGTTGGCCTCCTCCGGCTCAGTTCTGCATGGTGAAGGAGGCATAGACTCACGTTATCAGGCAGCACACAGACTTATATATTTCTTGTCCGCGGGGACCAGGTTTGGGGGGGGGGGGGTGGTTAGCACTGCCCCATGAGCTGTCTGCAGCTTGGATTTTTGTTGAGGTGGCGCGAGTTATCGTTTATACTTGTGGTGCCATTATGCAGTTCACTTCCTTTGCTATTCTATTTTGAGTTAAAAGCGAAGGTGTCAATAGTACATTAAGCGGAGTCGAAATTACATACGTCATAATAACTTTAACATTTTCTTGCAGAAATGAGTGATTATCTAAATGCAGTTTTTGGTGCGTCATAGACTGTGAGACCTTGGGCGGCGGTTGACGTAACATCTGATTAAAAATTGTGGAGTGAATAGTAAAAGCTGGACGGACGAGTCTGTAATAACGCTCCTTATTGCAAGGGCTTATCCTATAGGCACGTGACCAACCATTATTACCGTTCTTACCTCGCCTTAGTGAAGTGCAGGCACATTTAGATGAAGCAAAGTCAAGCTTATAGTAATATCAGATAATAGTCGTGCATCAATGTTCATCATTGTGACCATATGACTTTGACAGTTGTACTCCTTTGGGATATGCCAATTTCGGGTACATGCACAGAAGACAATTAAGCAGTCTATCTCATCTTTAGTCTATGCTTCAGTGAGCAGGAGTGAGGTAGAATTACTTTCCTGACCCAGAGGTTAGGCTCTACATACCAGGCCACAGTGAGGCAGTGAACATCTCCACCCCTGAGTCACTGTTCACAGAATTAACGATGACTTTTATGACTGCAGAGCTGGGAACATGTATAGCACAAGACTTTTGGTGAACAAGTATTTCTTAAGGATGGTATGCACTTTTGAAGTTGGAGCAGACGTACTAATTCATAGCAAATATTACAAAAAGCATTTAATATAGAGCACTAAGTGTCTTGACTAAATATAACTACAGTCTCAAAAATTTATATTGTTAGATCAAATTATTCCACAAGGAGTTGAAGGTACATATGTTTTATGATTATATAAATGGTAAACTGTCTCTGCAATTATGTTGGTAGATGTCCATGGAAAGTATTTATTATGCACATGTATCCACAGAATGTCACACGAACGTTGGCTGAGAGAGCGGGGCTACAGATGACTGTAGGTGGATGCTGGGGCTATCATCTCAGGAGTGATATCACTGATGCTCATACAACCTGTGGAACATCAGACGGACAACAAATTATTTACCTG
This sequence comes from Dryococelus australis, assembly GCA_029891345.1. Classification (NCBI taxonomy): domain Eukaryota; kingdom Metazoa; phylum Arthropoda; class Insecta; order Phasmatodea; family Phasmatidae; genus Dryococelus; species Dryococelus australis. The sequence continues at coordinate 18,183,703 of CM057003.1, read as the reverse complement.
CTAACATTACTAAAGTATCAATATAAAACTACACTTATGTTTAAATTTGCCCAAGATAATGTTGTTTCAAAATGTATTGTGCATAAAGGTGATTCGTGTCGCTTGGCCTGTCTGTGTGTGTATTTTGGGTTTGCGGTAGGTCAGTCGTGCATTTATTGTAAGGGAATTAGTTCAGCCTTTTACTAAACACTAGGGTTGACAGTGCTGGCTGTCTGCTAGGTACACAATCTGGTTCCGCTGGTCTGACAATATGATGGACCGGAACACTGGCCCTCCTTGGGCAACGTCGACTTACCAGGGCTCTGCGTGTTTGGTTTCTGCGGAGTGGCAGAGGCGCTGTAGGATGGTTGGTTGGTCTCCGTTATCTTCCGGGTCTTGTGGGCTGTGGAGCTGTTGGTAGTGGTCAGTCAGGTGCTGGTGATTCCACCGGATGCTTTCCTGGCTGCCAAAGTTGGAGTTGGCGATCCCGAGCCTAATGTCATGTCCAGTGACTAGTGCCTGAACCACAGGATGGTATCCACTTCCTGTCCTAGTTGGGTTGAAAAAATATACGAAGTTCCCAATGGGAGAAGTCAGTCTCCCCGCGTGTCGAGCTGCTTGAGCTTGACCCCGTGAGGTCTTGATACTTGGAACGACCAGGTTGGCTGCACACACATGCTTGGCACTACTGAAATCCGCCTTCTTTACCGCTCTCTGAGCTCCGTGCCTGGCGTTGAATAGCATACAAGTATAACACACTCAATACCCCTCGGTAGCGGCAAACAATTGACGAAAGTCCTGGCTAGCATGCAAGCCGACAGTGTATGACGGTGTGCTCCTTGGCTCCAAACAGTGCGGGCAACTGGTATTTGCAACTGGAGCTGCGGGTCGTAGACCACCTTCATACCACTGCCGGGTGTAGTCCACAAAGGTAGTGCCTCCACTTTCAAGCAAATACCCCTCCCAGCACCTTAGCTAGGTGCTCCGGTCAGCGATACAACTTGATGTGGTTGTCCCGCCTCGGTGGGGTGTGTACCTAGTGAGGTTGTTGAGCACAAACGAATACAAACCATCACCCGCTGCCATGAGAGTTCGCATTGAGTTAAAACAAAAACAATGGCCCCAGTCGGCCAACCAAACCGCCAGTCACACACACACAGAGAGTACTATGCACTATTGACATTGTGAACATACTGAACACCGAAAATGATTATGTTTAAGTTCACACACAAAAACAAAACTAAACAATATAAACATGAAATGGGTAAGTCTACTATACTGATGTTAATCCACAGGAAGTGGACAGATGTTGTTGACAGGTTGTACGAATTCTCCCTGTGGTGTTCTTAAGGTTACCACACGAACTACACCATCTTGGCCTGGATGTACTACTGACACTCTAGCAGTCTTCCACTTCAGTGGTGGTAACATGGAGTCTTTCAACAGCACTAACTGGTCGATGCATGTGTCAGAAACTGGTTGTGTCCATTTTCACCTTTACTGGAGATTGTGTAGGTACTCCACACTCCATCTCTTCCATAATTGTTGGTGAAACTGCATGATCATTTGCCAGCGATCAAGACAGTTCAAAGGAATATTACACAGATTGTGGTCAGGTACGGCTACCAGTGGCTCACCCACAAGAAAGTGGCCTGGTGTCAGAACATCATACTCCTGAGGATCTGTTGAGAGAGCACATATAGGTCTCTAATTCAACACGGCTGAAACCTGTGCAAACAGCATTGAGAGTTCTTTGAAGGTCAGCAAGTGAGTACCTACAACTGTGTATAGATGCTGCTTGGCACTCTTGATTGCTGCTTCCCACAGACCTCCAAAGTTCACCTTAGCTGCAATCTCTTCCTCATTATTCTTTGAAAGTAATGTTGCATACACCTCCTTGAGTTGTTTATGTGCTCCCACAAAGTTGGTGCCATTATTGGAGTACGCATCAGTAGGGATTCCTCTTATTGACACAAATCGCTTGAATGCAGCCAGATAAGCTGCAGTTTTGACAAGTCTGTGACCAGCTCCAAGAGTACTGTCTTAGTGATCATACAAACGAACAGACACATGTATACCTTGAAGGTTGCCTTCTTCTTTGTTCATACTGGTGTGGCATGGGAAGGTCCTCCAAAATCTACCCCAACGGACCTAAATATTCGAACCTGCGAAAACTGTGCTTTTGGTAGTGTGCCCATTACTGGATTGTCAGCAAATAATCTGGCCTTAAAACACTGTATACACTTGTGAATCACATTTTTTGCACCAAAGAGCGTGCAGAAATTATCCAGTACTCTTGGCGGACTAGATACAAGGTAGTGGATGGCCCTGGGTGTAAATTGATGGGATGACAATTGACAATAATGAGTCTGGACAACTGGCTTTGCTTTGGCAGCAAAAAGGGGTGTTTTGCAGTGTCTGGTAGTGAAGAATGATGTAGCCATTCGCCCACCCCGATAACTCCATTTGAATCGAGAAATAGCATCAGTGGCTGTGTAACCCTGGGGCACCTACTCCCCTTTTGAAGAGCAGACAATTCTTCCCTGAAGTTACACAACTGTACATGTTTGACCAATGTCACGGTAGCATTTCTCAACTCTTCCAGAGTTAGAAAATTACTCTTTGAATGGCAATGTCAATTAAAACAAACAGATTTTCAGGGCCATTACACTCAATCTGGTTTGCCACCAAGACAACAGATAAAGGTGGCTTCAATTCTGGCACGGACTCTTGGGTATAGTGGCCTGTATCTGGCCAGTGTTCCTGCGAAAGCTTCAGCCACAGTAGGCCTGTGAACCACCACGAATGCCAGAGAAGCTGCTCAGGAAGAGCGCCGCGTGATGGCACGTTTGCTGGGTTCTCTTCAGATGGGACGTGCTTCCATGTACTGGGGGGTACGAAGGCCTGAATCTCTACTACTCTCTTAGCTTCAAATGTTTTCAACTGGTGTGGTGACAGATGTAACCATGCCAATACTACATTTGAATCTGTCCAAGTATGAACCTCAAATGCTTTGATCTTGTCAAAATACAGTCTGTTGATGTGCTGTCACAGCCACTCAATAACAATGCTGCATAAAACTTAAGTTTGGGCACAGTGAGTGTCTTCAAAGGGGCCATCTTCGACTTTGAACAGAGAAGACTGGCTTGAACATTTCCGTCCCTCGTCACACAATGGACATAGATGCCTTCAGCATAGACCCTTTCACTGGCATCGCAGAATCCATGAAACTGCACCTCTGCCCCTTGAAATGGAATAAACCTAGGAATTTTAACCTCACAAAGGCTAGGAAGTGACTTCTTAAACTACTCCTACTGGTTAAGTACATCCTGTCCAACAGGTTCATCCCAACCTAGACCTTGGGTCCATAATAACTGAAGCAAGATCTTGCTAGTTGTGCTCACAGGGGCCAACCATCCACAAGGGTCGTACAAGTGGGCAATGGTTGAAAGAATGCCTCGCTTGGTGTTTGATGCATCATATACCTGTACCCGGTATATGAAGCAGTCATGGCCTAGATCCCAGCGCAGTCCCAACACCTTCATAGCTTCACTGCAGTCCACGGCTCTAGACTCAGATGATATACTTCCATCATCCATCAACTCCTGACTATTAGAACACCATTTATGTAGTTGAAACACTTCAGCATCCAATAATCTAATGATCTGTTCTTTTAACTTTTTAGCTTCAGTGATGGTAGATGTTCCTCTCACAATGTTGCCTATAAACATATCCTGCAGTAAAACACGTGCTGCTAAGGGGTACTGGGCTCCTCCATTAGTTACCAATTGCTTAATTGTACGCAGTGCTTGGTAGGGTGAGGATGCTAACCCGTAAGTCACAGTATTTAATTCATACAGTTTGACTGGTGAGTCTGGAGTTGGTCGCCACAATACACATTGATACTTCCGGTCTTGTGGGTCAATACCTATCTGCCTGTATGTCTTATGCATATCAGCTGTAAGTGCTACACTTGACGTTCTGAAGTTCAGTACAATATCACAAATATCCTTCTGGAGCTTGGGACCACACAAGAGCACGTCATTAAGGGATGATCCATTAACCGTTGGTGCCAAGGCATCGGACACAACTCTAACTTTTGAGGACACCCTGTCTTCCATCACAACTATTTGATGGGGAATGATGTAAGCAGGTTTTTCATGTGATAAAGATGTCAATTCCATCTCACAATATTCATCAGATTTCAGGGTACCTACACATGTCATATGGCCTAATTGCTCGTATTCCTCCATGAAATGTTTATATTCAGAGTGCAAACTTGACTACCTTCCCAACTTACGCTCCTGACCACGAAGTCGTCTGAGTGCCACCCCACATGAATTCCCCAATACAGTATCACAGTCATCATTTTTAAATGGAAGACATAATACATACCTTCCTGTATCTCGAGTGTGCGTACCTACAAAGTGCTCTAAACACTTCTTGTCATCCTTGGAATTGAAGTAGCCCCCTGGAACCTCCTCAATGTCCCAGAACCTCTGCAGGGCGCTGTCAAGACTGCTGTTTGTGCGCACAAGTAATGAAGTTTACTCTGGACCACTGTGTTCACACAGGACTTTTCCAGCCAGCACCCAACTAAATTCTGTTCCGTCATTACCTCTGCAACAACCTCTGCAGAGAAAAGCATTTTGATTGTCCCAGGTGTCGCCAACTGTGGGTCTGCCAATGGAAGATCCTTTAGGTCAGCGAGGAATGATGTATCTACGTGAACTGATGGCATGTTCCTTATTATTCTGTTAGAGATCAAGGATTTAGTAACAAGGTTGAACTTTGAGAGCAACAATGCAATTTTGCACACCACCTCTCCCCTTACTTCAGCTGCAGACATCTGCCCAATTCCAGATATGCTGTTGCTGATCCTTAAATGGCAACGCTTCAGCCCTAAGTGCTTCACGCATGCATCTGTGATGAATGATGATTGCGATGCTCCATCTAGTAGGGCTCTCACTGTTTGAATTTTCCCTACACCATCCATGACCTTGACCAATGCTGTGGTTAGCAGCACAGTTGTTACTTGCCTGTCCTGGACACCTTGAGCTGAGCACATCACCACTGGACTATCTTGACAAGCAGCTGCATTGTCATTATCTGTATCTGGTGTCGGATCTACTTCCCCTCCATTGTCTGCTATGTGAAGCAAACTGTGGTGTGATTTCCCACAACGTTGACATCAAAATCTTGATCCACACTGCTCTGCTATATGACCACCTCTGAGGCAGTTGAAGCTCAACTGTTTCTCTAGAACATGTCTCCTTTTTTCATCAGGTTAAAAAGGCAAGAATGACTGGCATTGTGTCAGTGTATGTGATCCATCACACACATTGCATTTTTGTTTTTCAGATGCCTTATCACCGACTGATACTAGCGTGGTTTTCGAAGGGTTGACTGGGTCAGGCTGCATACCTGCACTTAATGACCTTATCTTGTTAGCCCATATACTTGACATCTTATTATTTAGAACAGTCTTAAATGAGATAGGCCTTGGTTCAGAGAGAGAGTCAACAACTGTGCATGTTCCGCAGAAAGTGATTTGCATTGCAAAAATCGCTACAGCCGTGTGATGGAATTTCATCATCCTGTGAAATTTCTAATGCCTGTCTCAAGGGCACATCAAGTTTCTCCAGCAATATATTCAACAAAAAAAATCCCACTTGTGAACTGGAAAATCTAAAGCATTTAGTGTATTAAGATTTTCTTCAACTGTGCACAGAAAAGCTGAATATGATGCATCATTCTTACTATTTATGGGTGGAAGATGCAGGATTTTTGCACATGAATGGTAGCTGTAAGCCGTACACTTGTATACCTTTACTCCAATAAATCCCACACTACATTATAATTCTTATCAATACTGGGATGTTGCTTACCAGGTCACGTGGTTCTCCCTTCAAACAGCTCAATAAGTAGTGGAGCTTTTGCACTTTACTTATGCTAGGAATTAGTCCAACCATTGAGTTAAATAGTTCAGAAAACCCTGTCCATTCGGCTCAATTTCCAGTAAACACAGGCAATGGTAAAGTTGGCAGAACTGCCGCCAATGGCGCATCCTGTATACTAGTTGCATTGCACTCGCTACCCAACAAGTTTGATGATTTTCGTTTGACTCTGTTGTATACTTTACGTAAGTCCCAAAACACTAGTTCGTAAGCAAAAAATTGCTGTTTCACTTCTTCTATATCGATGCCTTCGTTGGGGGTAGGAAAGGGGGTTCTTCTATTGTTTCACATAATTCCCTTGCACCTTCAGCTTATGACAAGAAGAAATTAAAAGTTTCATGTTATAATGTTGGTGTTGTTGCCGCCATTTTATGCGACGTTGTTGACTGTTTTAACTCTGAAAGTGGACTGAATAATCAAATTATTTGCGCTTCCGTGGTTTACCAAACCACACAGTTTAAAGCAAGTACTTATACACTGCAGTTATTTCCCGTACACAAGTCTACTTCGACCTTTCAATTATAGGCTATCCCGTTAGCCAACTTTACCTGCACGAGTGTCAAAAGCCATCAGAGGTGCCGCACATCATTATGTAAATCACGTTGCGTGCAATTACGTATATTGCACATACCAATTAAAGTAATCTGGGCCGTTAGGACCAAAAAATGTTGAGCATGAACGAATACAAACCATCACCCGCCACTATGATAGTTCACATTGAGTCAAAACAAAAACAATGGTCCCAGTATAGCCAATCAAACAGCCAGTCACATACACAGAGAGTACTATGCACTTTTGACATCGTGAACAGAGGGTCTACCGCTCTATATACCAGGGTATATAGAATGGGTGGCCATCGAAAAATGAGGTTGTGTGTGTCAGCGGGCAGATTCCTGAAGGGGGTCTGTCGTCCTACTCTATGTGAGTCCAGTCCCTTACTTGGCCCTTCTGAAGTCTATACTTACTGATAGACAGGTTTTACTCCTAGAACAAAGTACTCTTGGAAATGGTAATGAACTAGTATTTATTGAGACAATAAATACTGGGTGACTCGTACGTAAACCAAGCAGAGTGTATACGAAAGTAAAGTTATGCAAGATTAATGGGTGGAGGTGACCCTCTTCTAAGACTACTTAAGATGCAAAAGGATACCAGAAACTATACCTTATGCAACTATACCTATCGGCTTGTCTGGAAGAGACACTAGCTTACGGGGGCCACTACCAGCAAATACTGGTGGTTGTCAACCGAGGAGGATCGGCAACGGAAGTGTTAGTTAGTTAACTGGTCGATGTCTTCTGCAGACAAAGGCTTCTAGTGGTAGGCGAACACCAGAAGGTGTTGAAACCTCTGGAAGGCAGTTTCTGTGGCAACTGGTGGTTGTCGAAGAATTAGAAGCTCTTGGAACGGACCGTGAGGGCCTATGTCAGCAGAGGGCCCCAACACACGAAGTGGTGAGGCGAGCTACTGGAGATGATATTGCCCAATCTTGGCCACACACTGCCTTATATCTGGCTAATGGATAGGTGCACGTCGGGTCCTGGTGGGAGGTGTGATGTGCCCCTGTGATGTCTGCCTGGAGCGAGCGGGGTGGGGGAACTATCCTTGTGTGCTTGGTATATTGCCTCGAGCTCTCCGCGGCGCTCTACAATTTTGGCGGTGTGGTGACACTCTTTCTGCTAGCTGGTTCGGGGAGGCTCATGTGTCATGCTGCTACTTTGAATACACTCTTAGTTTTACGTGTAGGAATCATCAGCTTGGGTTGAAAAAGCACGTTAGGATGAGTTGTAGCCATGTTTGATATATTGGTATAAGCAGCACGCGTCAATTCACTCCCCTCCGCTGCAATTTCCCTGAAGAGAAGTTCATCAGAGCTATTTAAGAGGCTGAGGAACCACACACCAAAAAACAGCTCAGACGATTTCTAGGGCTGTGTCATTGGCTCCTCGACTTCATGCCAAACATCGCCGACCTCTTGGAATCGCTGCACCCATTGTTGGAAAAAGAAGCACAATGACGGTAGATGCCAGAACACCACCATGCATTTGAGGCCCTCAAGAACAGCTTCCAATATATTAGCCATCTGCATCAACCACAAGGAGAGGGACCCGTTATTCTGCAGACAGATGCATGCCAAAAAGGTCTAGGTGCCAAACTGTACCAGGAGGCTCCGGATGGCAGGCCTCTGGTTATAACGTACACCAGCACCCAGTTAAATGCCACATAAAATACCACATTAATGAGCAGGAATGCCTCACTGTAATTTGGGCAATTCGAAGGTACCGCTACTACCTGGAGGGAACTCACTTTATACTGAGGACTGACAGCAGAGCACTCGAATGGTTGCGGGAGTTGCGCAACAATAAGGCCAAGTTTGGGCAGTAGTACCCTTATCGTCTCCGAGGTTGATTTCAACATCCAGCACTTCCCTGGAAAGGAAAACGACTTCACCGACGCCTTATCTGCCAACCAACTTTGGATGAAGAGGCCAAGATGTAGATAGCATCTTGCCACCCGAATCGCCGGAACCAGCCCCAAAGAACAGCTACACCTTCTCCAACTCAGAATCAGCCGAAGCCATAATGAAACACATCAGAAACAGGACCTGGAAGTGAAGGACCTCCTATGGAAGTACCCACAACGGTTCACTCTATGTGACGACATCATGTAGTTTCATAACAACCAGCCAGAAGTCAAGTGGAGGATCTGGATACCGAAGGACTTGTGTGTTGACATCTGCCGGCATTTCCACTACCATCTCGATGGACACCTTGGAACTCTGGAAAACCTGGCCGACATTAGTACCAGGTACATCTGGGACGGCATGAGTCATGACGTCTGTCAGCACGTCAGCAGCTGTACAACATGTTGCAAGAACAAGGCCTACCCAGTCAGGCGATCTATGGCCAAGCCGAGAAAACCCCATATGCCGTGGATTCAGGTAGCCACGGATTTAATTGGACCCTATTCTTGAAGCACCAAGGAGAATAGATACCTGCTAGTTGTGATCAATTTGTTTTCACGGTGGGTAGAAGCCTTCCCACTACACAGCCAGGAAACCCACCACATCATGGGAAAGTTTGACAATGAAATTTTCCCACACTGAGGTTACCACAGAGCATTCTGATGGACAATGGGACCCACTTTGCTAGTCAGAAAAGGCTGCTTGCATGTCAAGAATGGGGGGTGGAGTCCTGGACCATTCCACCATACCACCCACACGCCAATCCTAGTAAGTGCCAAAATTGCATGAACAAAGCCATTGACTCGAGCCCAAGTCAGCTCCTCGTGGGCCATACCCTCTGACACCCCGGAGACTGGCAGTGAGAACACAAGCTCACCGAAACACCTCAACCTGAAGCTATACGTTTAGCCACTTTCTAATGAATAGACAAGGCAAGGAAAAAACAAGAGGCCTACATCTCCAAGAAATATCACTCACCACATACTGGCATACGCGCCTTTGAAATGGGCAAGGCCGCCTTATTCAGTGCAGGACTTTCCGTAAAATAGGAAGACCCCTACAAGGTAATTGGTCGCCAGGACCACGTGTATTGGCCGGAAGTCAGCCGAGGTCAAGTACTAAAGGCCATACGAGGGCAGATGCTGCAGTACCTTGAGTACACCTCGGAAATTGTCTAACACCCAGCATCATGGATGACTTTGGACATGCCAGACGACATAGAATAATCGTCTGTTCATCCCCGCCCAAGGAAGCATGGAAGTCGCAACCTACACAATGGGATGGGGCAGAGCAACCAACGAAGGGAACGTAGAATTCTACCCCCCTCAGGATAGAGTTTCCCAAAACCAAGACCCAGAATTCAGAACGGATGCTGCCTACGACACCGTCTGACTTCCGCAAGAAGTTTACAGACCGAACCGGGAAGTGGATGCCAAGCACTACAGAAGTCTCCTGGAGGAGCCGACTAGACTGAGACCAAGGATACCTGAAGTCTCGAGAGAACGCCAATACCCCGAGAACTTCTTGTCTTTCCGTCCTCAGGAAGCCTGTGTGACCAGCACTGGAAACCCAGCTCAGCGAGATGCCTACCACATTGGACGACGTCACTGCAGCCGCCGAAAAGTCGCCGCCCACCAGGGAGGCACCACCCAGAACTACCAGTCCAGTCGAGGCCTCCCTCCAGGCCTCCTGTCAGCTTGTACCTCCGGCCGCGATCACTCTGGATCGTGCGGCCACACTAGCAGTGGAGTCGACCCTCAATGCAGAGGCTCCCAGCTTCAATTTACCAACACTGTCCTGCACCGAGAAGGTAACATGGAACCCAACAGTCATCATGACTACACCTCTGACTGATAAAAACAGGCCACAAGTGATGCCGGATGCCGCAGTCGACCCATGGACAACTCTTCGTGGACGGGGAGAAGATTCCGCGGAGACGTCCGTCTCCCCCGCTGTGACTGTCGCTCACCTGGCTGAGTCTTACCAAGAAGAGGTAATACAGTGTATTGCCGATGAACTACCTCAGGATGTTTGCAGGTCTTCCACGGCGGCCAATGTCGTGACCTGTTCCCGAGGCATCCTGTCCACATGAGAGGATGCCGTTGCAGACACGCAGATCATAGATGCCGTCCCATGGGCGCCCACTGTGACTTCTCCTGGACAAGAGGAGGCCTCTGCAAGGGTATCCGACAGCACCGATCGAGTCCGCAGCCATCCTGATGCCCGGCCAAGGGAAATTGTGGGGCGAGTCCCCGCCAGCCACTGCGAAGTCGTCGTCAAACCAGAGGCCCAGTCTCTGACCCATGTTCTGACGCCAGCGTCTCGAGAGGTGGGAACTACATCTGAACCACCACCACTGCCGAGATCGTTGTTGGGGATCCAGACCCCTATCAATGGATGAAGAGAGGGGTTGCCTGTCACAGCTGAACAGATGACAGTGCCAGCCATTGTTGCTGATCCAGACCCACTTGCAGTGGACCAGGAAGTTGACGGGGTGGGCCATGCAGCTTACCATCCATTCCTGGCTAGGGATGGGATTCTCGATACCCTCAATACTTTATAGAATCGAGTATCGCATGAGAATATCCAAAAATATCGAATTTTAACACACATTTTCTCGTGTCACAATTATGTACCATAATGTTTGGAATATATACAATAATTTTGACATGTGTACCATAATTATTAGAATGTGCACAATAATTTTGAAAAGCATACCATAATTTAAGTACAAGTGTACCACAATATAACATATTTTATTCATAACATAATATTCACACAGCTGAGAGCACCTCGAAGTGTTTTTAGGCAACCCATACATACCATAATTATGATTTTTGACAACATTTACTTTTATGGTACATAATATAGGTACAGTAAAAATGGGTTGGAGTTGCGAGCAAGCGCCGATAGGCGCGAGTGAGTAACTTGAGTAGTTACTGTACATCAAATACATACCAAAATTATATGCTGCACCAAAATTTTTCATTTAATTCATTTTTACTCCATTAATCACTGTTATGGTATATATTTCAGGTACAATAAAAGCAGGTAGATAGTTGTGAGTGAGCGCCGAAAAGAATGGGCGAGCAAATTGAATAGGTTGTTATTGTACATCCCACACATACCATAACTATCTGATATGCCTGTAGTGGCCTAGACCGTGTATTATGCAGGCTAGGCGAAGATGGGTGTATCTGATAATTACGATATTTATTTCACATTTCAGTAATTTCGTTGAAGTCACAAAATAAAATAAAAATTACAAAATCGCAAAATAAGTTTGTATGAGCTATCATTTTCCTCAAAGTTTGATTACAGCTTCTACTGTGGAAATGTGATTCTATAGAATCGAAGGAGACTGTGTTGGTTTGTCATTAATAGAGACCTGAAGAATTCGCATATTCATTTTGAGACAAGCTAAAATTCTAAACACGTGTGTTTATATAACTATAGCCATTGGTCCACACAGTGTTTGACAACTCCTGGAGAATGCTGGCCCAATCGAGAACCTTCCACTGTGACAGCAGACAACTAATGTGCAGTTGATATTGGCATATTTGTACGTAAGACTGTAGAGTCTAGCCTACAGGTCAGTGAACTCATGAATTTTTCAGGTCTCTAGTCATTGGTTAAGGACGTTTGGGTTACAGGCCGTCCACCATTTGTTTCCAGTGTAGTGTGGGTTTTTATATAGTTTTAGTGTATATCAACGACACTAGTAAAATGAGCCATTTTCTTGGCCAAATTGTTTTGTGTTCACGTCAATTTAAATTTGGTATCGAAAAAAGTATCGGTATTGAGTATCGCGAGAATGTTTTGGTATCGAAACTGGTATAGAGTATCGAGAAAATGTAGTATCGACCCATCCCTACGCCTGGCAGCAACCCAGATCGCCAAGGAGCTCAATGGACTTCCACGATGGATCAAACCGCCCCATGCCTGCCAGACTCACTTAACTGTGGGCCACTACAAAGAGACTCCTTGGCAGGCTCCAACCCGCTTGAGTTACGTTTGTGGATAGCAATTCGTGCTGGGTGTGTCGGTTGACGACTGGATAAGAAGTTTTCCACTGTTGGAATGACAACAGGTTTGGTCAGGGCGTTTGTCGGTGTGTGGTACCTGTCTTACCAGGTGTCTTCTGTCACTGAAGGCAGAGCTGGTGCTTGCTGGCTGGAACAGGAGACACTTGTAGGAGAGTGGTGGATATTGGTACCGTACTGACCAACACACTACTGTCGATTCCACAGCCTCTTGGCTCCAAAACCAGGTGTTAGCTGCCCCGTCCCTCACCTTAGTGCCCTCGATCAGAGCACATACCACGGGTTGGTATTCTCGGGCTATGCGAATGTGCGCAGGGGAATAAATATATGTGAATACTGAAGAGGAAGGTCTCTCCAGATTATGGGCGGTCTGAGCTCTGTCCTGTTCTGATTGCCTACTAAGAGTAGGCGGGTCTAATATGCACACTCGCTTGGTGGCATTATAGGCCGCCTTTTGCTTCTTCCTCTGCAAACCGTGCCTTTTTCCAAAAGGCATAGAGGTTAGGTTGACACTTAATGATACTGCCCGATCTTTGTGAACAGGAGACAGATCCTTATCTAAGCGTACTTCCAATAGTGGCTGCCGGCATGAGCTCAGTGCTTTGATTGGTTCCCCGCCACTGGTGCGCAAACCTAGAGCATTGAGCTGTATGGACTGCCTTCTTACGACTATTGGGTGAGAGTTGCAACAGGGGTTAGGCCTTCAGTCCAAAGCAAATATCCCCTCCAGCACCATAAGTGCTCTGGTGGAATACAACTTGAGGTGACTGTCTAGCACCTGTTAAATGAGTTGCTAGTGGTCAGGGCTGTACCATTCTATCCCCTGGGGTCTAGAATGGGTGGCCCTCAAATGGTGTGTGTGTTAGAAGTACGGATTCCTGAAGGGACTCCGCAGTCCTACTTTATGGTTTGTACTGTTGTAACAATACCCGGCCTCGGTTGACGACGTACAATTGATATTATTTCTAGTGGTCAAAGGGAAATACTTCTAGAATGGATACCCTCAGTGAAAGGGACATGATGTATTTGTTAGAAATAATAAATACAGTGATATGTGCTACCTCCTGACCAAACAGTGTGTGATATGGAAGTAACCTAAGGTAAACAGATGTAGGCGACCTGCTCCTAAACTAACCAAGATAGATAGTGGCGCTGACGGCTATTAAAATAACTCTGGTCGCAGCTACTCTAGCCAAGGGGCATCTAGAAGAGACTTTATTAAAATGGGGATCACAACTTCACGAGCTGTGGGTGTAGTTGCCTCTACCAGCAAGTAGAGGCGGCTGTTGATCCAGTAGGAGCAGCAGCGGAAGGTGTGTTAAGTCTGCAGGTTGTTGAAGAAGAACTTCTGGTAGCTGGTGGTGGTTGTTGACAATGAAGCTTCTGGTAGCTGGTGGTGGCTGCAGCAGGAGCCTCTGGTGATGGCAATGGAGTTTCTGGTAAAGGCTGCAGGAGCCTCTCGTAACGTCAATTGTAGCAGCCTCTTGTGGCTGCCGAAGACTGTTGAGCAGAAGAAGGCCCCAGCACACAAAGCATTAGAGTGAACTACTGGAGAAAGGAATAACACCTGACCCCAGGCGTGCACTGTCTTAAATAGTCCACTAGACAGGTGCAACGCCGGGCCACGGTGGGAGGTATTACGTCGTCTCATGACGTCCCTCTTGTGCGAGGCCGGGGTGAAAGTAGCTACCCTCTGCCCAGCGCTCGGCTTCATGCATATTCGGCTGCGCTTGGTTTAGCCCCAAGGTGGGTGACTGCTTGTAGGCTCCCTGTGCGGGGGAGGGTGGAAGCTGTGTGATTCGGGCTTTCGCAACCTTATTTTCTACGTGAGGCAGATGAGTCGTAGTCGTTCAGTAGTACGACAGGAAAATGGCATGTGTCAAGACTAAGAGATGATACAAGTTCAGTATGTTGTTCATTACGGTTTTTAAAAATTTAAACATGCATTGGTTTATATCGAGTCACATCAAAAACCAAATGAAACTTTGCATTATTTAGCACCAAGTTCAAACTCTGCTCTATAAGGAATTTTATAGTCATTTTTAAAGGATTAATGCAATTTTTCATAAAATGTTGGATGAAATCAATTTTGCTCCATACGAAGTATTGTTGAAAATAAAGTAATTATTAAAGAGATTTGGAATATGTAGAAGCAATTTTAAGCATTATTCAGATAGTTATGTCAATGTAATCCTGTATATAACATATCAATTTTCAGCCAGCAACCACAGAGACATCAAAGTAAAGCTAAAAAGGTTCCGAGAAGTAAAGAGAAAAATTTTTCAATTGTAAATATTTTGTTTTCTTGCAAGTGTTGAAATATTGATTGTGTGCTATTTCTTTCTATATCGATGTAGTGGTGCCACACGTCATTTTGTGGATAGTTAAATTCTCAGTGACTACACTCGTTGCAAAGCTGTAGCAGTCTGCAGAACCTGGGAAGCGCTCAGTTCGCTAAACTCATTAGTTTTTTTTAAAGTACACAAGTTGTTTTGCCTGCTGTGCAACACATGGGAGACTAGGATAGAAGCCAAGCTTATATTTCAGTGCAGGCGGCCACAGCAGAGCATAGCTGACACAGACTGAATGAGTGTAATCTTTTGGTGGAAATTTTTATTATTTATTTAATGTATATTGCGCTTAATAAACATATTTTATAATTCCCCAAGGGACATTACTTTTCTGTGTGTAGCTCGTTATGTACTTAGCCAATTTACTTTTTCCACAGCCCAGCTGTGATAAATAAAAACTTTGTCTGCACCCACGCGTTAAAGCGAAATTTGTAGACGCAATAATGAAAAGAGGATTGTGGCATACTGTTCTGTTCCCCATGCAACATGACCTAAACAATAAAAACAAAAGCAATGAAACACAAAGAGCTCAGATAAAAAGACAACAAATGCCGCTCAGCCCGGCACAGCTGCAATCCTGTCCTTTCAAGCAAGAAGAGAGAGAGTCTATGCTTGCATGCAACAGAGAGAGAAGGAGACATCTGCTGCCAACTGTTAATAAACGACATAAAAGAGTGTCTCCACACTTCCGCCACCCAGCCTTCTCCAAGCCAGCTGATTCTAAACGCCACCCAAGGTCACGTTCATCAGCGGGGGTTGCCGAGCATAGAGCAGTGGATGCTACAGAACCCCAAAACCATGAGAGAAAAAAATTGCTGCTGAGTGGACAGTCCTACATTCACTCAAAAGAATTTCTTTCTCGACCCAAGCCATCCCTCTGTGATGAACCATAACCGACAGGAAGTCAGATTGCTTTTGCAAGGACATTTCCACATCCTTATCAAGAAGAATTTGTTTTTCAACTCCCTTCAAGGATAAGCTTCAGTAGTGGAGAGGGGGCAAATTGATGCATGATGCATTGGCAACAATGGTAATGAAATGACTTCAGCTCATCAGTGTAGCATGCATTGCATCTGAACACAACTGAGTTTGACATTGTTGGCTTCCATGTGACTTCAACTTGCACTGCTTGCCCTGACAATAATGGACGTTCTAGCCCAGAAAAATTGTATTATTCACCAGCTTACCAAAGTTCTGCAGCTGAAGGCACCCACCGCTAGATGGCTCCTACAGTATATTTCGTTATTGTCTTCCATCCTTCTCCAATCCGGCCGGTGACATAATGCCAGAGAACCTATGCTTTCGCACCCCCTCTCAGCAGCAACCCCTCGTCAACAAGATGCCAGCCAATGAACACAGAGGCAGCCGCCCGGCAGTGTGTAAAAGGAGAATCATAATTCAGTATTTTCACAGCGCTAATCTACCCTACCCCAATTAGTTCAGGACCAGGTCTCCTCTACCTGGAGTGCATAGGCATTAGCTTCCCCTAAGCTCTTGTACACACAGAAGGTAGTGTGACACCACATGTTTAATTCCTCTCATGTGGAATAAACATTGTGTTTAACCTGCTTCTTCAGCACCACATTCCTGTAGACTTTGCACCTATCACAGTTGACCTCACCTCCTTGAGAAAAACAAAGGTGACCCCGGGAATATTACTCCATCGAGACAAAAACATGTATTTTTCTACCCACATGCATCTGCACACCTTGGTAGGCAGAATGATGGAGCCAGCACACAGGTACTCAGCCTTCTGACAGCTTGCCAGTTCGGTGCTCGCCTTTTCCACTGCACTTTCAGTGCTAGGGGAGGTGTTCCCTGAATTGGGAAAACTCGGCTGGGGCGTACAACCACGTGTTGAGACCGATGATGATGATGAGGCCTGACTCTCAGTGTTCACCACACCTAAGCGCCGAGCACTGGGATAGGGTGTTCGTGCAGTTGGCGGTCGACCACGTGGCTCCACATTACGTAGAGGAAACACAATCCCTGATATCGCCTCACAGACGTGGGCATGGCTTATGTGAATACTGATGCCTTTTTCCAAACATAGTGGGAATAGGGAGAAAGTTAAGCAAACGCTAATTGCTTCCGGACGCTTACAAGAGCTGACCCCTTCCTTGTAGCCTTCATCGACAAGCTTGTTCCATGAGAACACGCACAGGCCCTGCGCCAGCTACTAGTACATGTCACACCTGCAATTCTGAAGGTGCTGTTCAAGGCCCCGATTTGTCTCAGCAGGGAGGTACATGTGTGGATCAGCCACCAACAGTTCCCATCGCCTACCTACGACTCAATGTTGTTGCTCGCCCACAACGACATGTATCAACGTCCCTAGTCGGAACACTCAAATAACTGCAAATAACTCCCAACCCCCCCCCCCCCCAGAAAAGGATGTGCCTGTCTCAGCATCCAACAGATTTGACTGACGTGGTGTTCTCCCAAACAGCCGTGGCATCACGCGTCACCTCCAAGGACAAAATGAATAATAATAGCCATAACCTCTAAATTACCTCTACAGTAATAAACTAGTGACATAACCAAAATACAGTGCACTTCTCTTAAATCATAAACTAAATCTTAATTTGAAAATTATCTTAATTATTCATCATCGCAACCAAATAATCCAAAAGGTTATAATAATATCTGAAAAACCACGACATTACATACTTACTTAATTTTAGGTTTAAGTTCATTGAAGTTTGTACGTATACTGTCAAGTTAAACTTCTCAGCAGTGAGTGGACAGTGTTGCAGTACATTTAAATATATCATATTACTACTGAGGATTTATTTAAAAACTTTATAATTACAGTAAAAAATAAAACTACTGATACATGTTGCTTTCTATCGCTTTCTTTGTCCATCCTGCTAGAGCATGCAAAGGACAGTGTGTCAAGAGCATCTCTAGTAATCCAAGGAGTGAGTGGAGATTTACAAAGTCACTCTCCTGCTGCCACAATAAGCATATCGGGACTTATGCACTCCGACCCTTGAGTATACTGAATTTCTGGGGTTATCATAGCCCCACCTCTCTCAGCACAGCATGACCCTGGGTGCGGGGAACCTTCTATATTGGGCAGCAGAGACTACTTAAGCTGCAACAGGCCTTCGAGCTGACAGTCCACAGTTTGGGAAATCCTACGGCCTTGACAGCTAGGTTTATGGAGACAGTGAAGTGACAAATCAGTGAAGCAACATTTTCCATTGACCAGATACAAAATATACAGATAAATTCAGTTATATTCAGAATTAGGTGGCGAGAAGATGCTGCGAGTTGTGCTGGTATTTTTTCACAATTGTGCACTCAGCACTTATTGCAGGAACTGATAACCACTGAATTGTAGGACTCTGGTACACAAACCCAAAACAGTTTAAAGTCATGTGAACTCACATTGCTACTGCTCACCAATCACAAGCACTGACCAGGGACTCTTGATACAAACCTGAGAGGGCCATGACAGTGTTGAGTTCTGCACGCACTATGTCAAGGATGTTCTTAACACCCTGCTGTCCACTGTGGGCGAGTCCCCACAGCGCAGGGCGGCCCATAAACACCATCTTTGCTCCGAGGGCCAGCGCTTTGAAGACATCCGTACCCTGCCTGACTCCCCCATCCAGGTACACCTCCACCTTCTCTCCCACCGCCTTCACCACCTCTGGCAGGGCCTCCAACTGCAACAGGAATTCCACAGCGTTCAGAACTGTCACAGTGAAACACCCTTTAAAGTATATTCTCATATAATTAATTTTTTTGGCATCACAGGTTGGTAGTTAGAGCCAATCAAAGGGCAAGAAACTAGTAACATTTCAAGATCCACTGGCCCTTGGTGACTGTCAAAAATTGTTCCAAACTATACAAAATTAACAGTAGTAAAAAAAAAAGGCAGCAATTGAATTATATACCTACTCACAATGTCTACAAATTCCACAAGATTTTTTGCTCTAAATATTTTCATAAAATATGCATACTTACAGCTGCTGGCACTCCATCCAACTGCCTGCCACCGTGATTGGAAACAAAGATGGCTGATGCTCCTGATTCCACCGATATTCTCGCATCTTCAGCTGTCAGTACACCCTTCACTGCTATTGGCAGCGTTGTGATACTGAAACACAACTTTGCTGTATTACTGCGTACAAACTGTCTTCATTGTATACAAATCCATAACAAATATTGATGCTGTCGGGTGAGACATGAGATGAACGATGACACAAATACTTACTGGAAATTTGGGTACCAGCGATGCTTCCCAATCACCGCACCATTGAGAATCAGGGTTCTCAGGGATGCTGAGGGTTCTGTGTGTCCGTCTCACCCATGCATACTTACAAACATGTAGGCAATACTAAACTTTTACTAAACAGCACTTGAAATAAACACTTAATAAAGTATATGTGGCTAGGACACTGTCACTACTGAATAAAACAGGTAAGTTCACTACGAGACTTGTTTTTATTGTCACCATGCATACATATCAACGTGCCAATGAAATTATGATTATCTCGGTCATGACCAGCCAATTTCGCTTGGGTGCTCCCCAGCCCGCAATTACTCTAGTGCACGCCTAGATGGACAATCTCACTAGACAATCTCAATAGATGTGTGAAAGCACAGTCTTCACAAGGGAAGAGGGCCGACAGCTGTTAGGGTGGACTGACGGTGGTTTTTCCTTGAAGACAGGACATGGTGAATTACAAATGAAACCCTTGATACATTAACATGTGTGATTACTCGGCATCACTAACGCAAACTCGTCGGGGCTCGCCCTCCAGCACGTGGGTAGTGTGGTGACGGCCTATACACAGAGCCGGCTAGGATGGGAATAATTGCACTGTACACTAATTACCAAATTACATAAACTCTCAAATGATAATTGAAACAAGATGGGACACGAGATGAGTATTCACAATAAACACACACGTGTGTGAAAACAAGCTTAGATGGCGCGGATGCCGCTGGATGACTTTGAAGCGGACTACATGGTGCAGGTGAAATAGCAACAGTTCTGCGTGGAAACGGCAAATTAAAGTCAGACAAAATTTTATTCTTGCTGAGAAAATTATTCTCTTTACGATTGTAGTGGTTACAGGCTTGCAACATGCCTGATGGTGGTAAAATCAAACATTAATGTGACTGCGTGGCCAAGTACAAAATGCATCAATTTACGTGAAAAACACATTGACATAGACCCCTGAAATAAATTATTGCACATACCATGTTACATAAATAAGCTCTCAAACACAACGATGGCGTATACAAAGACTTTGCATCGGTCGGCTATGTGGATATACGTGATGTTGCCGTAAATTTTCAAACACAAAAATTACCCTCAAATACATACATACAAACAAAGCCTTTAAAATTGCGCATAGCAATTGTGCAGAAGTTACAATGAAACGCCATAAACATAGGCAGATGGCGCCTGATTAAAATTACGCGGATCGCATGACCTCTCCGACATATTTCTCCTCCTCCTCAATTAAGTTAAAAATGCCACAAGGGCACAAGAAATTAATAAAACGGAAACATAATGCTGGGGAAAATGTCGGGCAAAAACTTACGCAAGCAAAGGTTAAACTGTAAACTAAATTGACTATGGAAACCTAAATCAGTGAACAAATGTTGTAGTGCGCACGTGACAGTGTCTTACCTCGCCAGCTCTCCTCGACAGACTGTCCAGATACAAGCGTCGCATGGACCTACCATTGCCGCCTACGGGGTTCACATAAGCGGAAGTGCTATGCACGCTGAGTAAAATATTTTATAATTGAAAATAAATTGGCACAAATTAAATTAAGTATTGTTTTACATTTCTATAATTTCCATATGAATTTTCATATTATTTTAGTGTCTCTTTATGATGGCATCCATGCCGGAATATTAAGTGTTCTTAATCTCGGTGCCACTGAACTTTGAATTTTATAACCAAACAATTAAAAAACAGTAAGAAACACTTGAACACATTTTAAGACATATTAAACTCTGTAAAGACAAATATAAAACACATTTTACACTGTAACATAACATTTATATGAATGTTCAAAATTATTGACCTCTTTGCGCACATGTGGGACACATGACACGTGGATGGTGAGCACCGTCATGGACTCTAGCGCCGCTGGCTGTTAGCCGGTGTCAATATATGTTAATTCTATTTTGATTGAGGTAAATTTGTCACCCCTAATCATTTGTGCCCCCTCACTAAACCTATGTACAAATTCACCTTTGATAATCCCACACATGGTTTTCTTGGAGGATTTAGTGGTTAGAACACAACTAAATTCATTGTTTAAGGAAATAAGGGCACTGCCTAGAGCAGGACTGGCTGAGTGAAAGGTTAAGGTTTTACATGTTAAATTATTTCAGCCATGCCTCAGCTACGGTTCACAATATCACTTTCAACATAAAGCACTGTGTGCCCTTTGAAGAGATGAACCATGCACCAAGAGAAAGAGAGTTGAAGTACACTTAAGAAGAGTTTGTGTTTTGGGTTTTTCTTGAGAGTGAAAATCTTAGGCAGTGCCCCAATTTGAAAGTGTGCTCATTCTAACGCTTCACTCTCACTCTGGTTCACTCTAGCGAATTGAGACTTGTGCACTCTGTGAGCCTTCTGCATTATTTCTCTGACAGTGACGGTACTAAATGGTGCTAAATAAAACATTGCTCGCCTTTCACATCCCTCAAATTAATTTACAATGTTTTTTGAGGTATGAACTTATTTTAATTTGACATATTTTTTTAGCTATAAATAACTATTATGTGTTAAGCAGAGAATTTAATATGATGCTCACAATTAACCTAAATAAAACCTGAATATATTTAAATAATAATTTTTTATATTTGATATCATACAAAATATTGGTGGTATTACAGATTTTGAAATAATCACTTTAAGCCTATAAAATATTTCAAACACTGCTGTAAAAACATACAAGTGCCTGAATATTCGAGGTTAGGCTTGTAAACAATGTGGCTGCCCCAACAGAGGGTGCGAGAGTGAGCAGCGAGTGAACATTGTCGTTCACTCGCTGCTCACTCTCGCACTCTCTCCTCTGAGTTGTGATGGCAGAGAAGATTCTGTGCAAAGGCTAGAGTGGGCTGAGAAAGTACTCTTTTGACATGGCCTCAAGTTACCCACAATGTTCAGGGTATTAAATTTTACAAATATTTCTTTGTAGAATTATGGCCCAGGCAAATATGTTTTCGTTTGAAAGAGATATTGTGAAAGGTGGCCAAGACACTCCTAAAATAATTTAACATGTATAACCTTATCCTCTTGCTTAGCTGGTCCTGCACTATGTAACAGCGTTAAGAAACATTTTTGCTTTGCCTTAGTGTAATATAACTTAAAAAAGATTGTAATTGAAATAATTCAAAAAATGAAAATATTAACATAAATATCAGCAGACTGCACATTCACCTTTTAAGCCACCTGATGTCTTGCCAAGTTAATGCCTGGTCATACAAGCTGTTCACGTATTCCTGGAGTCCGACAGCACCTGATGTGTGAGCCATGTCTTTGCTGAAGTTCGCCAATCTGCCAGTGGAGATATGTCAGTTAAGACTACCTTAATAGTTAATTCCTAAATGAACCATTATACATTATGGCATTCTAAAATATGAACTTACAGAGTGGAGGAACAGCAAGGTATACATTATGCAACTTTTCTTTCATCTGCCTGGGAACCACACTTGCAACAACCAGTCATCGCTGCGACTTCATTTAGAATTAGACCTAAATCTCCTCTATATCTTTTGTACGTGGTATCCCTTCTGGAAATGTAACTGGTAACTCACAGTTACTTTTACAAGAAATGACTGCCTTATTGCAGATATTTCACAAAAATGACTGCCTTTTTTCAGTTATGCTGCAATTCCAGAGTTGGAAACTTTACTTTCACTGTCATATAACTGCAAGATTGTGGATGTTAACTATGAAATTACTGTTACGTAACTGTATTATCAGACCTGTTAACTGTGTGGCCACAGGTAACAACAATTTTATGGCTATTGACTGTGAAAGGACAGTTGTTTAACTACAATTCTGAAACTCCTGACTGAAGATTTGCAGTCACACACGGCAACTGTCAAACGGTGGCTGTTGGCTGAAAAACAGCAGTTACATAACTGACTTACTGAAGTTGTCAACTGTGCAACAACTGTAAGACTACAGTCACCCAACTGTGGTTTTACAGTTGCTAATAATAATACTGTAGTTATCAACCTGTGTTTCTGCAGTTAACAGCTGTAAGACTAGTCACCTGACTACACTTTCAGTCAGCAGCACTAATATTACTGTCTCCAACTGTAGTTTAACAGTTGCCAACTTTGATACTGCAGTTGACAGCTGCAAAACTGCTGTTGCGTAAGTCGTTTTATACGACATTTTACATCATTCACTGTGAACAACTGTGACTGAGTAACCGTGAAATGACAGTTACTTTTCTAGCAGGGATACTACCATGAGGGTCTGAACACACCAACATAGTTCTACAGTTTTGCCAAGTAGCATACACAGGCTCCTAATCTTCATTTCATACATCCTTAGCACTCATCTAACTACCACTACTGAAGTAGTGCCCACAGATGCAAACACACTTGCCAACATCAGGACAAAAATCTCTAGCCCTTTACAGAAGTTTGTTACAGCAAGCGCTTTTTCCACACTAGAAGGGCCCCATAAATAGTTGCTCCTTTTCATGCGTACGGCCTGACTGAATACAGTTATGCCATTTGACAACTGAATTGTACCAACACGTGAAAGTAATATCTGCAACTGTTAAACTGTTGGTTACTAAATGGCAAATAAAATTATCTAGTAAAGAAAAAACATAAGCCGATAGATGTTGGGTGGCGATACCATATTGCTAACAGAATTACTAGAAAATTAAATCACAAAAAAAAAGCAAATATATTTATAAATTCAGGACATGTAAGTTTGCATTCCTTTTATTATACAGTAACCCTTGTTATGCTACTCTGTGTGTAAATCAGATTAGTTTTGGCATTAAAGTAATAAAATATTCATCAAAGCACAGAACTTTTATAGAGTGTACAACGGCTTCAGCCAACACAAGCAGAGAGGTGTTTGTCTGTTTTTCCTTATTGTAGATGATAAAATGTGAAGAATAAAAGACCCTCTTCAATATGTCTAAAAGGAGATGGGTTTACTACAGTGAAAGAGTTCATACAACAAAATTCTCTTTATATGAATCCCATTGATTACTACTACAAGCAACACCTTAACAATATATAAAGTATAAAAAATATAAAACTCTTACAAGTTTTGCTTTAAGATCCCATCTTCCCACAAACTTGCGATTATGTTTTAGTGATTATATGAATATATATAAAATACAATAGTTTAACATAACTTTGTAAATTGGCAGCAAGATCCCTCCCCTTTTTTTAAAATCAGGAACAAAGGTTCCTCCTCTGTAAATGCCCCTGACCTGTCTCTCCACACAAGGGAAGAAACAGGCTTATATACACTATATCGAAGATTCCAGATAATTTTCAAATATTCTTCATCCGGAAATGTCCCTGTATTTCGTCGTTGGCTGGCCAATGTCTTGTCATGGAGACGGATGAGAGGGAGGACAAGTAGCCAGCGGCAGCGCCATGCATGCCGCACACTTGGCGAGCTGCAGTTATGCCAGCAGCAGTGGATGTGTGTTGGTCAGTTGTATGGGTATCAACGTAGCACAGGTAAGCCGTGTCCACGGTCCACAAGTAGGAACAGCTTTTCTCTAGGCACAGTGAACTTGGACGTAGTTAGGATGTGCACGGACACCCGTAACATGGGAATAAAAATGTAGGAAACAATTTCTCATGAATTTTTCTTTCTTAAATACATGTTAATTAACCATTCCACTTATATAATTTTTGTAGGATGTAGTTTCACACAATTAAAAAAACCAACAGGGCATTTGTAACAAATTCAACTCGGGACATTTTTCTAGCTGCAGTATAAGCTAGTAGGTTCTGTAATTAAAGAAATGACCTACAAAACTTAAATGATGAGCTTTGATATAAAAACAGTCAATAAATGCACAAAGTGAGATAATTGTGTACGCAGCACATCTTGTTCTTTGTAATGAAGAACATGTTCAACTACTGGAAACTTTACCATTAAAAAAATTGGTTTTCTGTTTGTAGGCTTGTAAGTACTGCATGTAGATGTTGAAAGAAGGTGCGACTACAACAGTACCTGAGGTGTGTTGGCAGGGAGAAGGCACAGCGCATGTCAGCTCGCCGCAGGCCGTACACAGCAGAGTCAACTGTCACCACCAGAGCCTTGTAACCGGAGCGTTCTGCCCGCAGTACCAGCTCCCGAGTCACTGATCTGTAACAAGTATCCTGCCATGGCTCAGCACTACTTCATGTACACACTAGCACATTCAAATGTTTCTGTCCTCCTTTAAAACAGCAATTAATTGTATAAATAAACATATCCAGTTACATGAAGCTAAGAAATTATCCACTTGTTGTTTGTATGTTTCCAATCTAAGCTTTTCAAGAAGAAATATTTTTAAAAGTTGTTTAAAGTACTCTGCAGTAGACATGTAATTATTACACAGTTAACTTAATAATACAAAGATTTAAAGATGACCTATATGATGTGATTAGAAAAAAGTGTGGAATGAAAGACTGATGAAAAAATTGTAATAACTTTAATATGTAAAATATTATGTGGATAAGAGAAAGGAAACTACCCTAAAGCACAAAATTATGTGACAAAAAGGAATAGATCTATGTTTGGGACAACACAGGCACTTCTTAGCTTAGCTACTTGTGCATGGTGTTCTACGTCCGTGCTCACCTGTCCTTATAAATGTAGAGCTGGAACCACTTGGTAGTATGTGGAGCGGCTGACGCAACTTCTTCTATGCTACTGGTGGAGAGAGTGCTCAATACAAACACAGCCCCTGTATTCCCGGCCGCTGTAAAAACCAACTGTGATAACTTACAAGGCAGAGGGCACAGTCATACCTACCAGTCCATATTTCTGTATTAGTTGCTAAATGGACACAATGTCAACATTCAACATTACGGCAGAATGTGTGTGTCTAGAGCTTGAAACTTGTTCACTAAAAATGTGTTTGCATTTTTATGGTATTCTGATGATGTTAGCGAAGAGGCCGTACCAGTGTGTGGGTTGCAAACCATACCCTAAACCATCCTCTCATCACTTTTTACTTCCATTTCATGTACGTGATATCTCCTGCGAGGTGGTCACACCACATGTGTGTCACAACCAGATTGTTTGAAATCCCCCACATGAAAGGACAAATGTCATTTGTCAGAAGGTTTACTCAGGATGCTCTTGTTTCTTCTACTCCTGCAGACTGTGGTTGCTCCTGTTTCCATCTCACATTGCCATCATTGGCGCTAAAGATTTAACTCTTACACTATCTTCAAATCCTTGAATGCACTCTCTTATTCAGGACTGGTGTCATCTGCATTTCTGGTCATGGTAACGTGTCTATTCAAGGCAGGACATCAGGAATATCATTGTTAGGGTTGTGCGAATGTTCAATATAACGAAACGAAAATGAAAAATGACTGGTTTTATTTTCGTTTTGGTAAGAAATTTGGTTATCACAAGTTGTAACGAAACGAAAATTCTAGATTTTGATGAATTTTCAGGTGAGTGTTCATTTAGTGCTCCAGCAAAGAGAATTTTTGCCCCGTAAATAATTTTGCTTGTTTTCATTATTTTATAACCAAAATAACTACATAAAATGAAAATTTAAATGTAGGAAAAACAGCCTTTGTTAAATACTCCATATCCTACATATTTTTGGTTTGATTTTCCAATGAATTCGTTATGACAATAACCTGCTACAATGTTAGGAAATTCGTTAAGCTTTCATTAAAGCTGAGTCTTACTGGTATTATTTTTCATTTTCGTTTCAGTTTCACGAAAGTTCATAACAAATCTTTTATTTTAGTTTCGATAGAAAAATGTCTCATTCGCACAACCCTAATCATTGCAAGCATTATGATCCTGTATTTTGAATTTAAGGTATGGTGAACATGTCGTGGTTGTGTAGAACGGCCGACAACTTACCACGAGCAGTTGCACACTCCCCGTCTGGATGAGCTATCCGTTGCATGGATGTGGGGGCAATGCCGCAGGGTACAGACACTTCACAGCCTAGGGTAGTCATGTGGAGATTCACGCTGCTGACGTCCCGCATCACGCGAGGGCGGATGTACCACCTGGGAAAGGGTTACATGTTCATATGGAATCAACACCCATAACTGGCACTTGTGACACATTACAGCTTTGTGCAATTATCCATCTTTGGATACTTCTTTCAAATCCCTTCCTTTGGTGCTGATAGCAGTCTGTAGCTTCTTCTCCAGACACAGCCTTCCTCAGTGTCATTACTGACTACTTTTCTGCACAGTTGTATTGCTACCAACCTCCCCAGTTCCATTCTCAAGATTAGTCTGGCTCACCCCAATGTGTTAGGTGAACCTTAAACTCTTGATAGATATTTGACTTACCAATGTATATTAGTTTAATTTTTTCTTTATCCTCCGAGTCGCAAATTATAGTATATCATATTGCAGTGCAGTTTGTTGAATATGAGGCTAAATATGTCAAAACAACCTGAGCTTACATTAGCCAATACTTTCAGTTTTTGTTTGCTACTGTTAATGAGCTCTTGCACTTGTTTCTGCATGCTGTTGGGGTAGTTTTCTGTTTGATCTTTGAGGATAGACTGATTACTATGAACACAGAGTTTACTGGCACTGCACAACCTTGTGAGTTGCAGTATAGTCACATATTAGCAAACATTCAAGTTTTGTTTTCTCTAAAGTTGTTTACAGTGCTACAAAAGACTTCAGTTTTAAATTTTGACTAGAAATCTTAATACTGTAGTTATGTAAAAAATTTGAACATTAATAACCTTATAATTAAGTTTATGTAGTTATTAACATACATACAGTCTGCACTCCAGCAGTAATCATACTTCATGTGTGTAAAATAATCCTTTTAAATTGAACTGAAATTGGATTTAAAATAAAAAAAAGTTCTAAATTAATGTTGCATATAATTTTGCACACTTTCTATAACATTTATATGATGAAACATTAAAACATTTATGTGTATAAGAAGGGTGTTTGTCGTAGCCATATTTATGTAATTTTTGACACATGAGCACATGGCGACTGGAATGTTTCCAGGGAGAAGGCCTTTATCTTCTCAGTGAATGACTCCAGCCTCCATTGGGAAGAAGGTATTCATAATTTATACAGCTACACATGAAATAACTATATTGGTCTGGTAAAGTACTCAATTTTTTTGAGTAGTAGCAACGATACTATAGAACTAAGTGCTTCATGACAGGTGTAATTTATTGTAACATTTACACAAAGTATATATACATACACAATGTTGACCAGAATTAATGTGCCAAACACCGGGAGATGATTCCTCATGGAAAATAAGGTAGGGTATACATTGACAAACACCAACGTGTGGTGAATATTAAGCGAGCTATACAGCATTGAAAACCAAATTTTAAAATGCATGATTGTAAAAATATCAAGGAGCACTTGAGTTGGAGCAACAAAATTATGAATCGTTTTTTATGAATCGGAGGCTGTAAATCTGTTAAAATGTGGTTGGTCAAATCATCTCGCTTCATTGCTTCAGTAGAAGCAGTCGCTTTATTATTGCAAGTAACTTTGTAACACAAGGCGGTAATGAAAAATTCAAGGAAACTTATTACTCACCATGGCAAATTGAAGATAAAAGGTCCTCTTGTACAAGCTCACTCCGGTAAACCGTTTTTGAGAACATACCACTCAAAATTTTGAAGGTGTAGCGCAGCCCTCCGAGGGTACGCAAAGCTACTACCACCCGCACCACATACGTGACTGAGGAAACAGGTGAGGATGTAGTGGACGGCTCTTAACATCGAGGTCTTGAGAGCAAATGAGGATGACTGATATGAGTAAGGAGCAGTGCCAGAATGAAGGGACGGAGGAGACTGGAGATAATCAAGGAAACCTGCCGGCCAACTGCATCATCCGACACGATTCCCACCTGCGAAAATCCGGAGTGACCCGGCTGGGGATTGAACCCCGATTGCCTTGTAGCAGGGTGAGTCAGGTGTTGCTCTCTACGTCTCATACCACTCCTCCTCTCATGAGGCATCTGGTAACAGTTCTATAAATCACGCAGTGCAATGAAACAGAAATATTAACAGTGTACCCCAATAGTGACTTGTCGGCCGGCTCGATAAGTCCCCCCACTGATCCCCCACCGTAGGCGGACTAATCAGGGACGTTGAGCCGGAGTCGCGCCAAGCCTCTTCTGGTTGTGTATCCACCCAGAATACCCAGCAGCACTGCAGGTCACCGTCACCGCACACTAATAGTGCGAGTGGTGCAAAGCAACCAGTGTGTGTTGTGCC
This sequence comes from Dryococelus australis, assembly GCA_029891345.1. Lineage (NCBI taxonomy): Eukaryota > Metazoa > Arthropoda > Insecta > Phasmatodea > Phasmatidae > Dryococelus > Dryococelus australis. The sequence continues at coordinate 18,154,471 of CM057003.1, read as the reverse complement.
TCCTGGTGTGAAGGTGTTACTAGTGGTTGGAGCATTACTGTTTCTTCCACATCAGCACTAATAGTGCTGTGCGCTTGAGGGGAAGGAACAAGTAGCCATCTAATGTGTGTGTATCAGTTCAGTTTAATAACTTCCGTTGGCAGTGCACAGCGTAATCTCCCTCCAATTGTGAATACAGATATATACCCTGGGAACAAAAGTAGCAAAGTAGAAAGCAACGTGTGTTTATTGAAAGTTCAATAGACACGTGACCTATGCTACCTCCTACCAAGTCGAGGATAGCTGAAGGAAGCTGCATGGTTCCAGGTGTAGGTGACCTGGTTCTAAATAAACGGGAAAAGCTGATTCTTAACTAAAATAAGAGTTACAGTTAAACTACTAATTAAAGGTATCAAGGGAGACAAATTAAGTTAAAAGAAGAGAGTTTGTGTTTGTACGTCATCGGGTTGACTGGTCGACGTACTTGTAGGCTTCGAACTTCTCTAGAGCTCCTGAGCGCTAAGACAGCTGTGGACGGTGCAAGAGGTGCTAAAGAATGACTCCAGAGCTCGGCTGTGGCCGAACTTATATAGTGGTAGTTGTAGGCTGTCTGCACGTAGCATGGGGGAGGTGCGACGTCCTCCGGCCCTGGGCCGCGTAAGAATTATTATCTCGTCAGCGGTACTGGCTCCGTGCTTTGTAGAGTCAGCTCGGCCATGCCCGAGGTCTGGGCAGCTTGTTGCCCTTGAGCACGGGGGGGGGGGGGGGGGGGGATGGGGGGGTGCATCTGCCAGGATGTGTGCCTTCAAGGTGAGAAGGAAACACACGGAAGTTCCCACTGCCTGTAGGGGTAGGCAATGTGTTGCTCCCGTCTGTAGAGATGGAAGCAGTACTTCTAGGCAATGATTCAGAATCGTATTATAATACATGTAGAAGCAGCACGCATCAGAACTGTAAAATATTCTCTCCATTTGTCACATAAATCAGAAAAAAAATTTACAAAGTGCATAATATTAGTTTTAATGGCGTGCAAGCTGTATTGTCTGACTTTTTGCCAAGTATTTTTTTATCGTAAAAGTTTTTATTATGTATTTAAAATTTAAGAGTTTTAAATTTTTGATTTACGTAATGTTACTGGAAACAAAATTAGTGGTATATTTTTTTCTAGGACAATGTTAATTTATTAATAGTGGCCATAATGGTTCACTGTATAATTTTCTTAAAAGAAAATCCATTTAATACTCTTCTTATATAAATCAATACAAAAGAACTAGTGTAACTCAGTTTCAGAAGCAACTGGATTAAAAATGGACTGCATGATGGAAACAGAAACACATTGTAAATCACCTCTCTATAAAGAACTCCTCTATAACACACACACAAAGTTTTGGTCTCTTCAATTTTGTTATACAGAGGATTTACTGTATCTATATTTGTTGTCCAAGTTAACGAGTCCTTGCATCCACATAGTGCAGTGCAGATGGTAGATGATTTTCCTATCTTTGCAGGGCTACAATGAACTTCTGGAATTTTGAGTGGCTTTTTCTTAAAAACGGTTCACCAGACAGAGTTGAGACAACACCTTTTGTCTTCATTTTCCCATGGTGAGAAATAATTTGCCTTGAATTTTTCATTACTGCCTAGTGTTATAAAGTTACCTGCAAAAATAAAGTGACTACACCTACTTAAGCAATGAAGGGGAATGATTTGACCAACTACATTTTAACAGATTTGCAATCTCTGTTTCATAAAACACAATTCTGATTTTGTCACTCCATCTCAAATGCTTCGTCTTATTTTTACTATCATGCATTTTGAACTTTGATTTTCAATACCGCATAGCTCCCTTAATATTCACCACACGTTAGTTTTTAATGTGTATACTTCATCTTTTTCATAATGAATCGCCTCACGGAGTTTGGCACATGAATTCTGTTCAGTGTTGTATACATTATTTCACTTTGTGATGGTAGCAAATTTCAGAGACTGCCTGTATGGATGCGAGTTTTCTCACTACTTTTTAAAAAATCTTAAAATATCGTTAATTTTTTTTAAACACACAGTGCTAATTATGTAGTTTCTATTAAATCATATTTTAAAAGCTGAATCCGAATAGTATTTTGATATTATCCTGTTTTTATTGTAAGTAGCTTTTAATGGAAGGTCATTCTTATAGCATTGCTTATAGAATAAAAAATAAACAAACTGCATAATATTATATTTATTTACAACATAAATATTTCATGAAAACTCAAAATATACCAAACTAGCAAATTTTTTTCCCATAATTTTAGTACATTAGTTTTTATTTTTATATTTGTATGCACATTTCCACATTTTTTAGTGCATATGATTTTGTGTTCTACTGATAAAACATACAACTGTAAAACTCAGCAGGGGCCTAATCTCTCTTCTGTTTTTTTTTTTTTTTAACAGATTTATAAAATGTAACCAAAACTAAAATGAAGAGATGTTAAGTCATGTCCACCTCTGAAGTATGGTGGGTACTACTGCCTGTCACACAGAGAACTTTGGTTTCATTCCAGGTGTCACCCATATGCATTTTTAGAAGAGGTGATGACAAGTGGGAAGATAGCTGAAGTACAGAGATGGCTGTTCAGGCATTTTTTCAGTTGTCAGTAGCATGCACACGTAAGTACTATTATCCCCACCATCATGAATTTGGTGCTCCCTTTGCAGTGTTAACTAATTAAATTTAATTTGATGCTAAATGGTAGTACATTTGGCCTGTCGAAACCCCTAGCACAGAGCTACGCCATGAGCAAGTTATTTGTACTTTATTAGATGAAGGATTGAATGCCCCCATGCAGAAGGTCCATCATTCAGTTTCTGCCTAGCAAAATGTGTCCAGAGGCAGAGAAGTAAAATTTAGTGAACATCATTAAATATCACCATTCTGTAAAATATGTTTCAACCATGACTTGTGCATCCAGAAAATTTACCTCTGAAAAGCTGATCTGTTCTGCCTGAGGGTGAGTTCTTCGCCTGCTCCACCTCTATAGAAATCAGACACATTCTTTGGTAGCTTCTGCAGTGCATGCTGCTCGTAGTCATCCACGCACACGAGCAAGCTCATGACTTGAGAACTTGCCGCGGCAACAGCTTAAGTGGTAAACACATCAATGACAAGAGATGGCTCTGAATACTTGACCTTGTTATCTGTTATGCAATGGTAAATATTACATAACAAAACCATGAGTCCTGGTGATACAAGGTTAGCCTCACATCTAACAGCACTTCCACAGTGGCAAAAATACAAAAATATTGGGTCAAAGATGGAAAACATTGCAAAACTTGAAAATGTATTTTGTTCTTTTGTACAAGTTTCCTGTTTTTAGTGCAGTCCCAGCTTGGTCCCACCAAAATAATTTAAGGTTAAAGGGTGGGCTTGTCTGAAAATTTTTTTTACATCTTATTCAAAAGATTCAATTCAATGGTATAAACTTATATTAAAAAATTTCTTAAACAATAGGGATGCACTCACCTAGAAATATATTAAAAACATGTAAAACATAAAGGGGTGAATCTGAATCAGAAGGAACCTAAAGAAAGCAGCACCAGAGGGTGCTGATAAAGTGTGGTGGATGTTGGGAATAACTGAAGGAATGTTGTTAATAGCAGGAGTTCAAGGAAGGATGGGGGTCGACTGCATTGTCAGAACCTATGGTGGCATCGGCGTCCGGAAGGCCTCTGGAGCTGGAGATCCTGAAGAGGTGGATGACCATCTGGACTGCTGGAGGGTTATCCGCAGTAGCCGGTGGACATTGAAGTCGGGGACTCTCTGGAGTCTTAATGTTACAGACACAGCACAAAGAGTTCTAGCAACTAATGGTCCCTGTTAGATCACCTCGTGGCCACTTACAGTGGGAGACCGGGGCCGATTACCGCAGTGGGTGCAGCGAACTGCCCTGAGGCCATCTTCTGAAAGTTTTTATATAGGAGTTATCCCAGCTTGGAGGCGCTCAGAAGGGTGAGGAGGAAACAAATTCCATCCTCTTGGGGGTTGGTCTTGTGATGTAACGCACACGTAACTGGATTCATATCTCTGCGGCACGTGCTGTGAGGCGATGTCGGGGTTTGGCCAGCCCATGTATCTTGCAGGCAGTGAATGCTCCAATGGGTGGCGCTTTACACTCCAGCGGCAGGAATGTGAAAAATCGCTGCCGTCTTGGAGTAGTGGACAATTTGAACTGTAGCAGAGGGGTGACGCTGTTGATGGCTTTGTGGCATGTAGCTTTGCTTGGTACGATCATGTGTTCATGTCTTAACATGGGGGCTGTTCCCAAAGCGCTTGTGTAGACTCGTGTCCCGTATCCTTTTCATCATCATTGGTTTTGGACTGGCCCATAAGGATTAATGCATTCCATGATGGGATGCAGACGCAAGTAGAATGCACTACACACAAATGTAGATAGCAGATAGAGTCAAGCATCAGACTTTAAAACTACCACATACCTTAATTTAGATCAAGAAATATGTGGAAACTTGTAAACAGTTTCGCATTGTTTAGAATCAATCATTTCTTAAAAACAGTATTTTTCTAAAAAAAAATCGATGCCAAAGTTAATGTTTTTTTTGCTTAAATTGTTTTAATTAATTTTGTAAACACAATACACTGATGCATGTCAGATACTGTGCCACTGAGAGGCGCATTCTACAGCCGACTCCGCCCCATCTGAGCGTGCCAAGCACAGGGCGAATTCATTCATTAGCCGACCGAGACTTGAAGATAATAAATTAAAAATAATTCCGGCAATGGTTAATCACCAACATTGCTCTGACTCCACATCTGAAATTACGTTTTTCCACAAACGAGTAAGAATGAGTGTACAGTCGCCTTCCAAACTAAGAAAATAAAATAATTATTTGAAATTCAACTATGCTACCCTGCCGGACTAGAAGTTCCACACAACCCTCAAGATAGCAGCACCCTCGTGACCTGACACCACGACTTGCCTGCCTCAGTTCAGGGCGCATGAAAATGTCATCGCTTCCACCAGAGGCAGTAAGAAATTGAGTAGCACTCCTGCAGCAGATAAACTAGCCCGTGTGAGAAAAGGCTATGCTACCTCCTCCCCCCCATCAACGGAGAATCGCTGACACAGTGCGATTTTATATAAATAGAAGCACCGCCCCATGGTCCGGGAGACACACCAGGCTTGCCGGCTGCATAGGTTCGTGAGCTCTCCTGCAGTCTGCAGAAGACATTCTCCTCTCCTCTGCAGCCCGACCAGGGCTTGAACCTCCACCTCCAGCCAGCAGCTTGAAGGAAGCCGCCAGCACTCCAGCCCTAGCTTGTACAAGACTTCCTTCAACTGACCGCACCAGGGACAGCAATCCTCGCCCACGGTAATTTCCTCTTCCCTATACCCTGACCTCAGTCAACTTCCCTTGACTCCAGAGGTAGCAGGTCATTGCGCAATACCGTCCCCTGGATACTGCCCTGCTAAAACTCACGCTGTAAATAACGTACATTTGTACTTGGCTTAGCCTTTAATTACTTTTATAACAATTTAATTATTTTATTAATTTCCTCCCAGGCCTGCCTTCACCTGCTGAATATTATTATTATTAATTTGTTCCTACGTAATTTGTCAGAAGTGAAGTTATTTAGCTTTTAGCTTTAAGCTTTTATCTCGTTAGCCGGGACATTAAGCCATTATTCTTTTTACATTGTAAAAAATATATTGATTTATTTTAAACCAGTGTTGTCGCCTACCTTAATTGTTAGTTTGATACCTTTTGTCATTTCTGCTTGAATTTCAGAGTGTTGTATTTTAACTTGGTTCAGATAAATTGCATAGTCACTTAAATTATTCAATTCTTGCCCGGCAGTGCAGTGAACTGAATATCTTAAGGAGAAGTAGCCTGATAAAGGCCCACTCACTAAGACTTCGGTGCACCCGTTGCCGTCAAGGACCGTTGGTCTAGTTGCGGGTGTTGACTAGCCAACAGCAGGTCCACAGGTGAGGCTGGAAATTCAAACCCGCCGTGAACTGTTGCATACCAACCTCATAGCCAGTCCTTTTTCTGAGCTTCTCTCTTATTTTCCTCAATGCGCATACAACACGGCGGATTAGGAAGCCATCAGATGAGACATGATAGGCGTGCCGCTATTACCCAAGTTCGATTAAACCAATTAGTACAGGATTCAAATCCCAGTACGTTAACCCCACAACAACCCGCATATGAAACCCTGGATTATAGCTTTATTATTCCTCCAGATTGCGAGACCCCACTTAACAGTGGTTAGGGTGCTGTCCCTAAGAAGAAATTGCCAAGCTCGAGAAAACTATGTCAGGTAACACAGAATCACACCCGAAATATCGAGTATTAGACCTGTTGAGCCACACATTCGCCTACCTTCTGAACGGACTAGTATAGTTAAGTTGTCATCAGGTAAAGCCATTCAGGTTTGACACCCGGAAACCGAGCCACTCCCCATTTACTGTACTGTGAAATTGGCTTTGGGAAAATTCATACGGGTTCGCACCTGCTCGACAGCTGACGAGGCCGCTGCAGATTAACCCAGTATACCTAAGCCAAATCGCCAACATAAAACCCACTCATTTTCAAATTTTCGACTGAGCATTCACCTCATTGAGTCAGCTGGCATCTCAGTTAGTGATGACTCTCGTGGTTACGCGGACCTGCCCGGGAGGGACAGTTTGACCCTACGAATAACATTGGGGTTGAACTCCCCTCCGCCTAGTCAATCAGCCAAAACGCTAATCAATTGTCTAGCATACCGCAACAGCAATGGAAGGCGAGAAAACCTGACCACCCAAGAATAGTGAGAGGACCACCTGACTCTCCATCCCTCTCAAGGCAAGAAATGCTACATGCATCAAATTGGCACCTGTGGGGCCAATAACTCCATATAGCTATGACTTGGGAGTTGAACCAAGCCAGACATCCCCCTCACCCTTATCATTTAGTCACCCACGTTGTCGCGTTTGACTACGCATCAAATCTAATTGGTGTCCGAAACGGGGACAATAAGCATCATATAGTTCAGCCTTGGGAGCTGAACTTAGGCAGCTGCACAGCCCCCTCCCCTGAAGTCCCCCACACGTAAAGAGCACGTCGGTTCCGCTGCTCCCTGCAGGGGAGATATATTTTTTCTCTCCCTACTCTTCTCCTTAAGACTTTGGGGAGTCGCCATAAACACCCCGTGGCACCCAAATCACAGTATTCCAGTACGTCAGGCACTAGGGATAGTCTGCCCGGGAAACAACGTGTATTAAGTGCACCCCGTGGAGAAGGGGTAAGAAACAGGCCTTGCTCTTGTCCAGCTTGCACAAGCGTCTGGCTGAACCTGATAACCTGCAGTTATTGTCTTGACGAGTACCATTACATTTGTATCGGATGGGATGACATGCCCCGGTACAGAGATGAGCTTGAATACAGATGTGAATTTTGCAGACAAGCAAATAACTAGGCCTGCAATGGCCTGAATGTGAGGACAAGGGAAAAATACTGTCCATTGCATAACGTGCAATCGCACATTCCACAATCTGTGTATCGGATGGGTAGACAAGCTGATTAGGAACCCTGGACAGGTCTATCATCGTGAGGTTTGTAGGCATAAGCACACATAAACCATCCAACCCAGCTCACTGGTTAAACCCACCTGTTCCTAGGCTACCCTGCGAGCTGACTCTCCCCTAATTTAATGGGAAAGTGTATGCTAATCCCGAAAAGTTTCTCGTGGACTGCAAACGAGAACTGAGGGAACACAGGATTCCCACTACACAATGGGTCAGTAGGACCCGCTGAAACTTAACGGGAACCGCCCGTCAGTGGTGGGACAAATATGGCAAGTTCATAGAGAGTTGGTCCCAGTTCAAGGTCCAGCTGATTTCCCACTTTGCAGGAGACAAACTCCTAAGCCATTTAATCATCGACCTGCATTCCCACGTGCAAAAGCACGGGAATGAAGTAGAGTTGTTTATCCGGAAGAAAATATGCTTCCACAAACGTGCTCTTCCAGAGCAAGAGACAACCCTGCTGACCCCCGTCACCCCCTTGTCTAGCGGTTGGCACTGTGTCGGCTGACATCACAGGGGCTGCCCAGACCTACAAGCTCTGAAGAGGGGAACATCTCCACCCTACGGGCGATGGAAGGTCGCGCCCTACCTCCATCCCCCCCTCCTGACGGGGCTGCCAAGGACGGCACTCTGCAGGCGTTTGCCCCGTCCGGCAGAAGAGGGAAAATGGGAAGTCAGACACATGGGCGCCAGGCGCAATACCGCGTCCCAAGCCCCCACAAATGCAGTTCCGGGCAGACAAAGCCACGGCCCGTTTGAAAATAATGATTACCTCCCCTCCTTCCACAGACGAGCACCACTTACGAGTCAAAATTGGGCAATACAGCCGTTATGGCAGTATTGGACACCGCAGCAGACCGCAAATTTATTAAAAGGTTCGTTACTCACGTGGCACCAAAGGGCCAGCGTGACCCCTACCAACCTGACAGCCATAATGGCCCACAATAAGGACCACCTATGATTGTCTGGGGAAGTTACCCTCGACTTATGGGTACACGGACATCATGTAAAGACTCCCTTCCTAGTGGCCCCTATCTGGGAGAACAAACTATATTGGGACGGCCCTGGTTGAGAGAGCAACAATGTATGCTCAACTGCGGACAGCAGCTTATCACCCTAGGCGGTCACAGGGGTACGATAGTAAATTCGAAAGGTGATTTAATTCAGGCTACTCCCCCTATACCCCCAAATTCGAAAGATGATTTAATTCAGGCTACCCCCCCCCCCTTCCCAGCACCTGTTTGTATGCTGCACCAAGTCGACCCCGAACCCTTTCCCCACACAGGCCTGACGAGTCAGGTGCCTTAGGGCCTGACAACAGGGTAATTTCAACCCTGTGCCCCCAGCCGAGAACCCCGTCAGACACCCCGCCGATCAAGACGAGTTAGCGAACAATTGGAGGCTCCTTCGGCGAGAAGGGTAGGAATCGCACCAGCTGTGTGTTTGATAGGGAGAAACTGGTAGCATTTTAATGTGTATTACTTAGTTTAGTTTAATAACTTCCCAGATTCCATTGGCAGTGAACAGCGTAATCTTCCTCCAACTGTAAATACAGATATATATGGAAGCGATGAGTCGGAGTCGTATTATAATAGTTGTAGAAACTGCACGCATCAAACACAAGTAGGGTGCGTGCTGCTTATACAACTAATCTAATATGATTACGACTCCGCCAAGAGTACCTCTTCCATGATTACAGCGTGACCAACACACTGCTTTCTCTAGAGGTAGTAGGAATTTATGAATGAATTCCTTCTCACCTGGAGGATACGCAACCTGGCAGCAAGCCACCCCCCTGCCTTATGCAGAGAGCAAGAAAGCTGCTCAGACCTCGCACAAGGCCGATCGCCATCGACGAGGCAAGAAGCAGAAATGCCTAACAGTGTTCCCATGCCAACCAGGGCAGGAGGATGTCACGCCTACCCCGCACCCAGTGCCGGCAACCAACAAGCTTTCAATATATAAATCCGGACACTGCCGGCCTCTGTAGTCATTTTTTCGCATCTTCTCTCGCGATATCAAGCACTACCACAGTGCTGCGACTTCTGGAGATCTTGGAAATTTCAAGTACGCACCCATGTCTACTTACGTTTCGCGACTAACAAATACGATCAAATGCATTTACCTTCACTTTGTCTCCTCTAGTCACCTTTTACTTAGCAGTTTAACTTTAAATAATTTTTATTCGTCTAGAACCAGCTTTTCCCATTTTTCACTTAGAACCAGGTCGTCTACACCTGGAACCGCAGTTACCTTCAGCTTTCCATGGCTTGGTAGGACATAGCACAGGTCACGTGTTTATTAAACCATCAATAAACACTCATTGTTCTCTATCTCTCTGTCTTTCATTTCCAGGGTATTTATTTATATTAACAGTTGGAGACAGAAAACGCCTTGCACTGCCCACAGGAACCAGGATTATTATTTAAACCTTGTTAGCCTGACTCTGGATTCCTCCCAGGTATCTGCACGTCAGATGACACTCATATTAGATGGCTAACTATTTATTCCCAGCGACACATTAGCACCAAGTCAGTGCACGTGGGGGAGAAACAGCAACGCCACAACCACTAGAAACACCTTCACACCGGAAGACATGACAAACCCAGGATGTCTCACTATTCGCATTAAGTCAGTGCACGGTGACCCTAGCCCGAGGTTTTGCAATGCATCCTGGTGCGAACGCACAACCAGTAGAGGCTTGGTGGCCCCCATGTATCCACGTCCCTGATCAGCCAGCATTCTGTGGGGGACCAGTGGAGAGACTTATCGAGCACATGCCTGCAAGTCACTATTGGGTAACACTGTCAACCTTCCTGTCTAAGTGCATCGCGTAGGCTATAGAACGGTTTGCCCTATGCCTCACGAAAAGAGTGATAGAAAACGTGGGGAACAATACCTGGCTCACTCTGCTCTCAAACCGTGGATCGCACTACCGCATTCTACGAAGGAGAGGCAGGTGGAACGGAACCGTGCTGCCAAACTTAGATGTCAGGCAGTTCCACCTGCTCAGGTTCTGGTAATTGACTTCCCACCTTGTATCTGCATACATCCTACGTGTCATCCTGTTGTAAAAGGACTCCTGATTGATACTGAAGTGTGCCTAGGCAGGGATAAATTCATCTTCTGGTCTAGCGAAGCACACCTATGGAACATCAGCTCCAGCATAGGTCGAATTCGCTGCATCTAGGTGATGCCTACCTGACTGCAGCACCCAGAAACAGAAGTGAGTAAGTTCTACCCAACACTCCTTGCCTCTCGCCAACTATTTAAACCAAACTACCCGCTTTTGGCCTAGCGGACAAAATCCTCGACCACTGTGCTAAGTCAGTCTAATCGAGTACACGAGAGAATTTGTGGTGCCCAACGTGAGGTGTCAGTCAAATAGCTGTGCGCAGTAAACACACGAACTAGGTCAACCATACACTGAGAACTAAGAGCAGTAACGATCACTCAAGCGGATTTCGGGAAGTCCCGACAACAACCCGTGGTGCCCTTAACCGCTACAATGTCAGATGCTGACGTCAATGCCACCGCTGGCGAAAACCTTAATAACGAGCACAACTCATCCGACATACAGTGTAGTCATGCAAACTGTCCAGGCCACGGCACACTGACAATAGAATGCAACTATTGCACGAAGCTCTATCATTATGCCTGCATAGGCTGTACAGATGGATTAGGGTACCGCTGTAATACTTGCCGTAAACAACCAACAAACTTCTGCAATGAGATTACGTGTCCCGGCCAAGGCATAAACCACATCTGATGCACGACGTGCAGTAAGCCCTATCACCACCTATTCATAGGGTGGCCAGACGAACATGTCTCCATTCCCAGGATGGCCTACCAGTGCGAGAGATGCCAAGGAAAACACATCTCTCACTTCCGCAGATCTAACTAAGCCATCCTGGATGTGGATAAAACTCGGAACAGCACCTGGCCATGCAGCAACCGGTAGAGAAGATGGCATACAGATTACTGAATTTGCAGGTCGCCCACACGAAGACCCAGTAGCTTTCATGCAGGAATGCGAAAAAGAATTCAAGGAAACCAACCAGCCACCAAAACACTGAGTCGAAAGGGCACAACTACATTTTAAGGGCCTCGCTCCCACCAGGTGGGAAAGATACGGAGAATTCTTAAAGGACTGCAAGCAGTTCCGTAATTGGATAGCGGCAGAATTCACTGGCAAGGAGGTAATGGCTATACTAATGATGCAGTTTTATAGCCAGACCCAGGTACTCGACGAAGAAGCAGAAATATTCATATGAAGGAAGGAACAGACGTGTGTTCCCCGGAGTAGACGCAGCTACTGCAGTTCATTCAGTCAGTTGAATGTTACTGCCGAATCACAGGAATGTGCTCCTGATGGCTAGACTCACCACCTTGGACGAATTAGTTGATCAAGCCCGAGAAGCTGAGCAAAACTTTGCAGCCCAGGCGAGTCTCGAAAAACCAGTATCAGCCAAGATCCTGAGAGACGAACACCACCGGTTGTGTCCCTTAAAGGCGTGCCAACCTCAACCCATCACGTGGCATTTGTACCCAAATGTTGGTTCTGTCCGGAGAACTATTGGAACAAGGATTGTCCCCGGAAACCAGAGGAGACTGTCATTCCACCAAATCGAATTGAGAAAAAACAGTCAAATATCCCAGCACATCCAGCTGGAAAACAAACCACCGGAACCAAGCTGGGAAACGCCGACATCGGGGTACGAAGAGGGCCACCACCCCTGGTTTACAAGGGCCCACCTTTCAGGAATTAAGTGAGGAAGTACCAATCCCTATAGCGCCACACACAAAGGTGGAAATAAATAATGACAGGGTACTCGCCCTACTTGACTCGGCAGCCACCTGAAATTTTATCAGGAGGAATTTGTTAACACCAAACCAGCTCACAGAACTACGACCGCAGACATAAATACTACGAATGGCGCAGCCCGACTCCACTCTAAATGTAACCGGACAAATTACACTGAATACAAAATTAAAAGTATTACTACAGAGATGGAATTTATTTTATCACCAACCATGGGGTGCCCGTGGCTCATCCGCCATCAATGCATTCTAGATCACTGACAACGAAGAGTCTATCTGGGAGAAACCAATCGGATCGCTGTAAACTGGGATCAAAACCCAGATGACATCCCGCCAATGCCCATCGACCCAATGAGCATTAACCATGAGCTCGAAGAACCAGAGTTCTACCAACTAAAAGCCGTCCTGGATGAGTACACCTGAGCATTCGGACAAAGAGGGCTGCTACGACAAACATGTTCCATGAAATATGGCCTAAAACTGATGTTCCAGTCTAGAACTATCCCTACCGAGTGTCAGCCCGTTGTTGTGACCTCATCATGGAGCAGGTCAAAGACATTGACCACGGGATTTTGGGAGTCATGAAATTCCCCATAAAACTTGCACATATTCCTTGTATCAAAAAAAGACGGGAAATTATGATTTTGTGTAAATTACAAATCGCTAAATGAAGTCACCCACCTGATTGCTCATCCAGCTATAGATTAGTCTCGTACATTACGAGATATTGGAAAGGCCAAAATATTCAGTACTCTCGACATGGAGTCTGGATACTGGCAGATTGCGGTCCACCCGGACAGTCACAAATATACAGCATTCACAACACCCACGGGTGAACCCTTCAATTTCAAGTCATCCCCCACAACATTTCAACGGTTAATGTCTGCGTTAATACTAACAGGTTACATCACCGAATTCTGTTTCACCTATCTCGACGATGTAATATTACATTCCAATGGCTGGGAGGAACATCTAGGCCATTTGCAACGAGTATTGGAAAGACTCTAATTCCACGGAATGACTTGCAAGCAGTCAGAAAGTTTCTTCTGCAAGTTATGAATAGATTATCTGGGACACGTCATATCACCCGAAGGAAACTTCCCACAACACAGTCCAATACAAGCAATTGAAGAAGCGGAAGACCCTTCAAATAAGAGACAGCTACGACGGTACCTCGGTCTATGTAATTGGCTAGGAGACGTTGTTCCAAATATTGCAGAATATATGGCACCGCTACATCCATCCCTCAAGAAAGACACCCATTGGCGATGGGGCTCGGAATAACAATGAACATTTTCCGACTTGAACAGCTTCAATAATATCCACCAGCTCCATCGACCACAAGGAGGCAAGCCCTTAATACTACAAACGGACACGTGTCAGAAGGGCCTGGACGCAGTATTATACCAGCACGACGAGGACAACCCCATGTGATAGCGTATTCATCCACTCGCTTAAACGACTCCCAGCAGTGCTACATCATCAACGAGCAAGAGTGTCTGGCCATTATCTGGACCAAGAAAAAATACAGGTACTATCTTGAAGGGCAACACTTCATCCTACGCACCGACTCCAAAGCCCTACAATGGCTACACGAGTCCCAGAATTCGAAGGCCATTGGAGGAGAAAGCTGAGGAAGAGGAGGAGAATATGTCTTCACACACCTGCAGGTCGAAAGAAGTCTGCAAGAACAAATCCGACTCGAACTTCAAATAACCTGCCAAAAAATAATTGAGTCAGCAGGAGGACCCCGACATCTGACGCCTACTACGGGAACAGCCTCACCGGTTTGCACTATGGGAAACACGTTGTATGGACGGGTAGCCCAATGCACTGTGAAAGATCTGGGTTCCACAGCAATTACAAGCTGATATGTGCCAGCACCATCACGACCATCCCCAAGCTGGTCACCCAGGTACTAGGGAAACCCTGCTTGATATTAAAACCCGATACAATTGGGACAGGATAAGCTGCGATGTCCGGCAGTACGTCAGCAACTGCGTCACGTGCTGCCACAGCAAAGCCTACCTGGTTCATCCTCCCACCGCAAAACCATAGACACCCAAGATGGCCTGGACCCATATCGTCACTGATCTGAAGGGCCCTTATCCATGTAGCACGAAAGGAAATCGCTATCTGCTCATCACAGATGTTTTCAAGATGGGTAGAGGCACTTCCTCTACCCAGCCAAAAAACTACCCCAATTGTGTGGAAAATGGAAACTGAAATTTTCTCACGATGGCATTATCCGAAAGCCATACTGACAGACAATGGCAAATGACCTGTGAAGAATGAGTGGGGGAGGGGGTTAGCAACCTGGACTACCCCTCCCTTCCAATCCCCAAGTCAACCCCACGTATCTGTTTGGAGTGTATATAGTGTACTGTAGACAAGAATCACGACTATTTATTCATGGATTGTTAGCAACCCTGCATACCGCAGAGAATTTCTGGTCGCCCAGGCTGGGCAGCCTGCTCAACCAGAAAACACCAGTCAAAATGACACCATAGCCTTGTTTGGTAAGCACATCACTCGTGTCGCAAGTTTTACCACCTTTATCGTTGCTAAACAGTGCCATCTTATATTATTTTCGTTGTTTTGTTCATTATTTGCATTTTTAGTCCTTCGGGCCGGATTCGTGGTGGCATTTTTGTCTGCAATTGATTTCTTGACTCTTCACGCACATGGTAATCATGCCAATATTTTTCGACTCTTTGCGCAAATTGGTAATCATGCCAATCATTTTTGACTCGTTCGAGCGCGCGGACTCTTGTTCTCTGTGAAAAACATGTTGTAATTGGATTTTGTGTATTCAAGAATCAAGATCTAACCTACTTCGGCGATCAGCGGACTGTGAAGAAATGAATTTTTGCTCGTCTTTGTTCCCCATTGTTTAACAGTTTGGAGCATGTGGCCTGGCTTTTCTTTGTTTATAATCCTGTGCAGTATTTGATATCATCACTGGAGTGCACATGGTTAACATTTTAATCACATGAATTTTTGTTTGAAATTGTCTGGTATGGTGTGCTGTGTACAGGTTAGTATTATTCTCGTGTAACGCTGATTGCCTTAGTGTTAGTGAGATGGGAAGGTAGTGTTTCTGTTCTCGGTAGCGGCTGTTTTCGCCTGCCTTTTACCTATTTTTCTTTTTAAATTTGCACTCAGTCAATGTTTGCTTGAAAACGGCTGAATTACAATTGGCACTTTTGCGTCTTCGCCTGGCAGAGGGTCGTCTTAAATGAGCCTATGATCTTGCGCAAGTAATCACACATGACCCGTCAAAGCGTAATTTGTTTGTTGCAACCAGTCGTGACCTGCCAAAGGTTTGCTCCCTAGAGCCTGAGTTAGGGTCATCAAGTCCAAAAGCACTTAATAGGTCATTAAGTTTGGAGAGGCATCTTAATGGGGACCCACCATTGAAACAGAGGTACAATGAGTTTATGCAGGATTACGTAGCTCTTGGACATATGAAAAAGGTTCCAGAATCTCAATTGTCTTCCTCGCCAGCCTATTACATTCCACACCACTGTGTAATTAAGCCAGAAAGCTCAACTACTCAATTACGTGTCGTATTTGATGCTTCGTCCAAGAGTTCAACTGGTGTATCACTCAATGACACCTTGCTAATGGGACCCAGTTTGCAGCGTGAAATCATTGAGGTACTTCTGAAGGTGACTGCGTGAAGTGGTTTTTACGGCCGATATCAAACAAATGTATAGTCAGATTGTTGTATGTTCTAACCATCAGAATTTTCAGTGCATTGTTTGGCACTTTGATGATAGCAATCCAGTGGAGGACTACCTGCTGAAGACAGTGACGTATGGGGTTTGTTCGTCCCCATATCTAGCAATTTAAACCTTGCAGGAATTAGCTGATGATGAAAGGGGCACATTTCCGACAGCTGCTATTGTCTTTCAGACTGATATGTATGTTGAACATGTGGTCACAGGGTCTTCTGTCGAGTCAGCCTTAGCCCTGCAACAGGAATTGATTGCACTACTTGCTGCAGCGGGGTTTAAACTGAGAAAGTTTGTGAGCACCCATCGAGCTCTCCTTGACTGGCTGCCCGCAGACGATGTTGGAAGCGCAGGGGCACACTCATTTGACCAGTCAAGTCATGTCGTGAAGGTTTTGGGACTGCAGTGGGAACCCTGAGCTGATGTCTTTTCCTACTAGATCCAAACAAATTCTAAAAGGGTCACCAAGAGAAATATCTTGGGTGGCTATATCCTCTTTCTATGTTTTCAAAACATTTGTTCGCAGATTGTATATGCTGCAGTAATTTGTATACTCTCATCCGTGAAGATAGCATTGTCACTCATCTGTTGGAAATGTATGCCACTGCCTTTACCTTCTCATCCATCCATTTATGGACGAACTTGCAGGTGGTTTTCTCATGGATTAATTAGTCACCTCATTAGCTGAAGACATTTGTCGCAAATAGGGTGAGTGAAATACAGGAGCTCACAAGATCATCCTGGTGGAGGTACTTACCTTCTGAATGCAACCCAGCAGACTGTGCATCTCATCTCCTTCCTGCTCAGCGGATAAATCATCCTTTATGGTGGACAGGTCAGTCATGGTTGTGGGAACCTTCTGATCAGAGGCCTGTAAATACTACCAGCAAGATTGTGGACTTTAGTGTTTTCGGACACAAGGTGAAGTCTTCGAGAACTTTTGTGCTATTGGATGATGCTGAGACACTGATTGCTTGTTTTAGTAGCCTGGCAAAGCTACTTTGAGTAATTTATTATGTACTAAGGTTTGTCCATAATTGTGTCACTGGGTCACGTGTGATTGGGAATCTGTCCTCAGGAGTTGGAGAATGCTTTGCAGGTTCTGTTGTTGCCTGTGCAATCTATTGCCTTCCAGAATGAGTCTGCTGCTTTGAGTAAAGGTCAGTACTCTTCTATTCAAATTCGCAAAATTCACCACCCTGGCCTCAGTACTCTGCAAGGTATACTCCAGGAACATCATTGCGTGCAATGTTGGAAGGCGAGACCATCCTCATGTATGCCAGTTATGGGGAACCTGCCTGTCATGAGAGTGCAGTAGGTGAAACCCTTCTCAAGGACTGGGGTTGATTATGCAGGACCATTTTCTATCAAACCAAGTAGAACCCTTAAGGCTCCTGTGTGGACGGCTTACCTGTCTTTTTGTTTGTTGTGCCACCAAGGCAGTGCATGTGGAGCTAACATCTGATTTATCCACTGATGCTTTCCTGGCAGCAAACGTTTCATCGCATGCAGAGGCAGGTCGTTTGATGTGTATAGTGATTGCGGGACAAACATTGTTTGGGCCCACAACAACCTGGTTGACCTACAACTCATGTCACACGCTCAGAAATCAGTCTTTAATTGGTCAGCTCATCTTGGCATCACCTGGCATTTCAATCCTCCAGCTGCGCAGGACTTTGGAAAGCTGGTGTGAAATCAGTTAAAGGTCATCTGAGTAGACACAGTGAGCAAATTCTTACATTCAAGGAGCTGTACACAGTGGTGGTCCAGATAGAAGCTGTTTTGAACTCATGGCCTCTGTGCCCTCTCAGTTCTGATGCTAACGATTTCTTTGCTCTAACTCCAGGTCATTTTCTAATGCTTGAACCTCTCGTCTCCATGCCGGAGCCCAATCGTGGTGAAGTTAAACTGAACCGGCTCCAGCGCTGGCATCAAGATTTTAGCACAAGTGGCATCGCGACTACCTCCACACACTCTAGCAGCGATCCTAGTGGCAGCACCAAGGACCGCCACCCCCCCTCTTCAGTGGCACCTTGGACAGGTTGCTGAGCTCCACCCAGGAAGTGATAGGGTTACTGTAGTATGAAGTAGGACTATCTGTTCACGGATTGTTGGCAACCTTTATACAGCAGAGAACTTATTTGCATTTTTTGCGCAACAGTATCAGTGTGGGAAATTATCACAAGCATTGGGATAAGCAAATCCCTACCATACTGTTTGCCCTTCGACACCGCACCAATGAGGCACCAGTCCGTGCGTTCTACTCCTAGGACAGACATTACGCCAACCCGGCGACTGGCAGTGGGAAAAAGAGCCCAATGATATGCCTCAATCTGAGAACAACTGACTAGCAGCCCTGGCCCACACCACGCGCGCTCAGAAAACCCATGCTGCCTACATTTCTAAGAAATACCCCTAACTGAAAACAGGGATAAGAAAGTTTAACTTAGAGGAAGCCATTCTCCAGCGAAGTCACCCCCTTAGCAAAGCCAGCACCCAATTTAGCGCTGGCCTTGCTGACAAATGGGAGTAACCGTACGCATAGTAGGCAAGTGAGACGTTTACTAGGGTCGATGATATACGCAGGCGGATCCGTAAGGCCACCTGAGGTCAGATACGACCATACCCAGGGGATATGTCAACATTTGGGGATGACGAAGCCGAAGGACACACCTGGCCAACCAGAGGATGAAGACGAACCTCAGACCAAAAGGGTAGTACCCGATATAGAGCCAGTACCTTGGACAATACCCGAAAAAATGCCCATGATTGATAAGGCGCCTAGTTACATCGTGCCATGGAAGCCCGATGCAGAACAACGCCAAGGTGCACTTTATGTCCGATCAATGCACTTGACACAATGTAGCTACGCCAAGAAGATAGCAGCAAAAACAAAATCTAGCTGTTCTGAATTATCCTGGTGGAGTCCCAGTGACAGAGAACCCCGTCAAACACCCCATCGATCAAGCTGTATCAGTGAGCAATCACCCAGGCACCTACCTCTCCACCTGGTACAACTATGGAGCCAGAAGTCGAGGCCATCCCAACTTCAACGAAGTCGTTCTCCGATGAATAAGTATGGGATGCCACTAGAACACCGGAACCTGGTAAGTCGAGCTCTGACGACAGTGCTCCACCCCAACCACCTGCCACGCAAGAAAAACCGCCCACCGGGACGCCGAACTCAGACGAGAGTAATCCGCCACAACCACCTACCACGCAGGAAGAACCGCCAGCCTGGACATCAAGCTCGGACAAGAGTGCTCCGTCCCTACCTCCTGTTATACAGGAAACTCTGCTACCCAAGGCGTTGAGCTATAACAGACATGCTCCATCCCCAGGTCCTGCGACGCACGAATACCCGCAGACCCGGACGTCGAGCTGCCACATTGGAAGTGCTCCGCCCCGCCATCTTGCTAAGCGACAGGCTGCTTTCATCTAGAACATCGATGCCACCCACTACCCCTCAACAAGCACATCACACGCAGTGGAGGTCAACGTGAATCTCCCTTCCGCTGCCTTGCCCCAGGACCTGGCCACCACTGATGCCGCTCATGACCTGGTACGACAAACTGTGCTGCCCGCAGTCGGGGTGGAGACCTTTCTTCCCCACACTGCCCGTCAAAGAATCACCCTGCCCTACGGGTAGGAATCCGTGCAGTTGGGGTGGAGGACTTGTCACTCCCCCACACTGGCTCAACATCCCTTGAACAAGTGCCCCCCCCCACATTCACCAATTTGTTGCGGCAAAAGCTGACGCCACGGCGCCCCAGCGTATCACAAAGGCCCCCCATACGACTGGCCGGTACAGGGAATCGCCATGGAAACTCATAACCAGGTACATGTGGCCGTACCATCTGCACGTTGCCCTTCGTCCGAGGAGAAGTGACACTGAAGGTGAAACCGAAAATCGCCAGTAAGTGCGCGAACATTAAAGACCGTGCAGTAGCCATAAACCACTACTACGTGCACGTGGAAAAAGGACTTATAGACCAGCCACGTACACCCCATTTAATTTAGCTGCAAGCCAAAGACAGTGACGTAAGCAGAACAATCACATTTAGGCTAAATTAAAAATTCAAACGTATCCAGTACAGTTTCAAGTATAAAGAACCAAAAGGTAAATGAACAAGTAATTAACAGAGACCCGAAAAATTAGCAAACGCAATAAAGCGAAAAATAACACACTTTTTGACATAAACTAAAATTTGTGATTTTTGAGAATTTCAGCTGTAATTCATGAATTGTACAAAATCCTGTAGTATTATCGCGAATTATTGTTTTTTTTTTATAAGTGTTTTTGGATATTCAAATACGAATGGATGCATAAGTTGGCCAGTAGATTTCTGAGATTTATCACCTTAAACGAAAACACGTTTACTTTCCATCACGTGTATTTACGACCATAGATATCATGAGCACAAGTGATAATGCGTCAGTTTAAGTGAACATTCTACTCACAGCCCTGTAAAAGTTTGTTCATTAGGATAACACGCTGTTGTAATGTTTAAGTCCACCAAACACCATGTTATCAATGGAATTAACACTAACTCTGCTTGTTTTAAATTTGTATCGTAGCATCATCACGTTTTAACAAACAATTCTTTATTCTTTACAGAGCGAGTGGTGTGGCAGAGAAAAATGTGTTTATACGCATATACTTACTTAGAAAATATTTGTAAATCAATTGATCACATATTTTAAACTTTTATTCGTCCAGTAAACTGTATTTTTATCATACACATTCTCTGTAAATATATGCAGTAAAAAATGAGATGTTTTGAAGAAATGAAAGTTTTGTCAGCGGAACCTAACAAAAAAATCTGTTGTTGAAAGTTTCGATAATTCAAAAACGTATATGCAGATTAATTATTTTTCTGTTCATACAAGGCAATTTAATTATTTTTTTCACAGTGCTTTTATAGTTGTGTACAAATTGTTTACATTATTCTTTTCGTGAAACAGTATGCCCTTGCCAGTGCATTACGACTGTTTGTTGTTCAGGTGACAGGCAGAATACAAAATCTTAAGTAAAATCTGAACTTGTTTTAAATGATGTCTGTTGATAAACCATTGGCGGTATTAAAACTGTAACTGTATATTTCTCTGGGAGTTGGGACTTTTTGCACGGAAATAATAATTGATAGAAAACACCACTTATCAATATGAATAAAATTGCTAATCCCAGGTTTTACGAATAAAGTGACATATCTCAAATTATGTGTCTTTATCAAGGACACATTAAAAATTGGAACAATTTTCATGCAGAAAACTGCATTTTTGCAGCAAGAAAATACGAACTATTTTTGACAAAAATAACTTTTTTTTCAAAAAAATAACACACATTTTTGAAAAAATAACACGACTTTTTCAGGTGTCTAATAATTAGTCACTCGACTATGTGATAATTAACTTATATATATATATATATATGACATTTTACACCTCATGGTTCAAGTGTTTCAGTAACCAACAGCCCACTTAAGTAAGTAGCATTACAAAAAGATGCTCTCCACAGTGATAGTAATGGCTACCATAAATTAATCACGTAAAGGCGCTCACCACAGTGCCAGTGATTAAGTTCAAGACATTACAATGACATTTTAGCTTTTTATATTTTTATAATGATCATCCATAAATCTGACTTGATGTGTAGGTAAACCTATAAATGTCACCATACGTTTTGAAAGTGTTTACGTGAAGATCGCTTACACGAAGAATGCCGTCATGTAATAGTGCATTTTCAGCACGGGCAAAAGTGAACATTCCTTAGGAACTTACCTTGAACATTCCAACAAAGATACACAGTGTACATATGAGATGTTAGACCTACAATTTAAGATGGTCTCCCGCAAGGGAGAGCTAGGTTATTTTTTTATGCTTTTCAGCATTAGATCTGATTAGATGCGCAGGCACACAGTTAAATATTTTTATATGTTTTGAAAGGGTATATGTGAAGATCGCCTACAAGAGAGAATGCAATTTTGTAGGAGGGTATTTTTATATGTATACTTAAATTTGTATGTGCTTTTGTTTGCAATATCTTGTGCACCTACTTAGTATAAAGACCAAAGTCTCTGAGCGTTAAAGCTCCCCAAATTTGGTTCAAGATATTTTAACTTCCGTTTTGAATGTGTATTTATATTATATTAAGTGACCAACGTGCGCACAATTTGCTGCATGTAGTGTACTCGCTTTGCATTTGTTTAGCTGGTCAACCCAGGTGTTGAAGTGCCTTTAGTCTCAAGATATGCAGAAAAGTCCGGGTTCTGAGATTTCAATTTTTATGCTGCGAGCCTTTGAATTTCGCCATTTGAACACACAACTAGAACAAAGTGCGAAATTCAAAGGCTCATAGTAGAAAAATGGAGGTTTGGAACCCGGACTTATCTGCATATCTTTATACTATAAGCACGTGAAAGCAACGTGTTTATTGCGTATATTACTTTAAGTAGCTTGATTTATAAATATTCCCCTCTGAACTCGGCACTTTGAGGCGTGTGTTCAAATTGGAAACTTCAAAGGCTCGCAGAATAAAAATGAAATCTCGGAACCTAGACTTTTCTGCATATCTTGACACTAATGGCACTTGTGAGCAACATGCATACAGTCTGTATTACCTACAGTGGCAGGATTTTTAAATATTTGCCTATGAACTTGGGACTTTGTTCGAAATGTGTGTTCAAATTGCGAAATTCAAAGGCTCGCAGCATAAAAATTAAATCTCAGAACCTGGACTTTTCTGCATATCTTGACACTAAAGGCACTTGTGACCTACACATATGTTTTATTAACTTATTCTGTTTAATTTTCATTTTATAAGCTTCTGAACATGCTACTTTAGAGCACACCTGTGAGCATTCCCGATACAACCGTGTTGCACAAGTGCAGTTCTTCCGCTGAGCACGACCTATTATCCTCTCGTATGTGGCGTGAGTCACAGTTAATTTCTTGGACAGAGTATGGCAATAAAGATTAGAAACTAAATTTACTCCCATAACATTTTGAGACATCTAATTGTATCTAAAGAAATTTTTTTGTGCACTTCACTATAACAAACTAGCTGTGTGTGTGCACGGGTGCGCACACACACGCACATGCACGCACACACAAATTTATGGTTGAACTATGAAGGTATATGTGCGAGGAAAAGATTTTTTTAAAAGTTAGGTTTGAGTTCGACGAACTA
This sequence comes from Dryococelus australis, assembly GCA_029891345.1. Taxonomy (NCBI): domain Eukaryota; kingdom Metazoa; phylum Arthropoda; class Insecta; order Phasmatodea; family Phasmatidae; genus Dryococelus; species Dryococelus australis. The sequence goes on along the minus strand of CM057003.1, from coordinate 18,131,174 downwards.
TAGCATAGCTCGGTTTGATACAAATATTCTGGGTTAAGTTCTAGTTCGGTTCGATTCCAATATCCGGGTTCATACCATCTCTACATAGAACAAATACAGTTTAACCCTCTTATGTATAACATTTATCGAGGTCCCTAAGAAATGTCAGCCTTATATAAGGCAAAATGTTACAAGAGGGGATGTTATAACAGAGTTCCACAGTATTTTCATATTCCTGTTCATATCAACACATGTATAATTTAATTTTTGGGAAGATTAAAAACATGGAGAAGGCAGTGGTAGAGGGATGACGAGGAGGGGCCCCCATTTATTGTGATTGATGCGAGTTGCATGAGTGAAGAGATTTAGACAACTAAGAGGTCTTGAGAGCTGATGAATGTTAAGTGAGATTAGTATGGAGGAGCAGTGTTGGAATGAAGAGTGGGGGGAAACAGGAGATCCACTAGAAAACCCACCACATAGCAGCATTGTCGGGCACAATTCCCAAATGCAAAAGTCCGGAGGTGACCTCGCCAGAAATTGAACCCCTTTCTTCTTGGTTGGGGGTGAGTAGTCCAACTACACTACTTCAGCCCTACTATAATAAAAAATTCTACTATCACCTTCTGTACTCTAGTAGAAAGGTGTTAATTTCAACAACTATGGGAAGGTTATAAAATTCACAGATGGTGCCGACTGGACAAAAAGTGTGTGTGAGTGTGGTTTCAAGTTTGGGATCTTTCATGAACAACAAAATAATGAAATTGGTAACAATTAGGTGTAAGATATTATGAGTAGACTACACAAATTATTGTGTAAAAACACTATTGTTTCTAATTAGTGATTTCAGCAATAAATGGAAACTTAACATTTGCGAAGATACAAAGTTTATCCATAATTAATGTCTAGGACACACCTGCCAAAGAATACAGATATGCTAATTACTATAGGGAAATATCTACCAGATGTAATATATATGTTAGATGATAAATTAAGAAAAGTATAATTTCTACACCTGATAAACCAAACCCCCAAAATCTAACAATTCAAAACCTGATATTGTGTATCAATGTAGACCGTTAATGTTGAAAAATCCCTAATTTTACTATTACCAGATTACATGTATGAATAGTACTTGCATAATGTTAATTTTCTTGAAATTAAACTTCAAGAAAATTAACTGAAATCGCAAAAAAAATGTATAAAAAATGAAATAAAGGTTAAACAGTTCAGAACTTAATTTTGTATTTCCACTTATCACGGTAGCGACAAAGTAGAAAATGGGACTCATTTACATAACAGAAAAAATATTCTGGCACTGTACAAAATTTTTTCTATAGAATTTAGTAAAATTCCAAGAATAAATAGCAACTGACAAAGTAACACAGCACAACAAACATCATCATTGTTGCAAGTAAACATTAAGTAGTTCAAAAGTTCATATTTTAGCATGTTTCTGTTAATTAAAAAGTCAACGCCAAAATTGATAATTTAAAAAAAATATTACTGCATTTAAATACATAACCAAGTCAGAAAATAACAATAAGACTAGGCAGTTTCGAACATTATCACGGATTAATCATTATAAAACAGTTGACCTATGTCACACACCTTCTTAAAAAGACTATCATTTGCAACATAGAAAAAGCATAAATAATCACAGCAGGTTATCTCACGCTCAAACATCACGTGTGTCTGTCATCTTAAACATGCCAGGTTGAAATGCTGAATCCAAGCTGGAGCAAATCCATCAAGTTTCTAGTCAGCACATGCATGGAGCACGGTTTTGGCAACCACTGCTGCCACTCACTGCACGAGGTTTTGTTAAATATGTTATGGCTGATCATTCATACTTATGGATACATGATTGTTTTGAAGTACAGTACATTGTAAAATTGTACAGGAAATAAATTTTAAATTAATACTTAACGAAAAAAAGAATAACATTTTGGAAAAAATCATTTGTGTGTACCAAGATGTGACTACTATTTATGTCAACTGGGTCTGGAGTATTTAATCCAATTTAAATAATAAAATGGGAATTGTAATTTACAACAGTAAAATGAATATAATGCAAATAGTAAACAGTTATCATCCAATCATGCTGTATCACAGCAGAAAAGGAAAGTAAATTGTTTGAAGGAATTAAAAAATAAAAGAAAAACGGAATGCAACAAAATCTTATTTTTTTTATAAAATTATCTACTGTACACCTATTTTAAATAATAGCATCAAACATTGCTGTGGCATTAACGAAGGAACAATATAATGAGCATAAAGACGTAGGTGTGGCGACTCTTTTAACACAAATTTACAATGCTGAGCAACCACACCCAATACATACATACATATATATATATACACATATATATACATATATTTATATATATATATATATACATATATTTATATATACATATACATACACTGTACATACTGTTCCTTTTAAAAATAAAAACAAACATAAATACAGTCCTTTAAAAAATAAAAGTTTACATTATTACAAGATTAGACTACGAAGAATAAGTTTCAATGTTTACAATCAAAATGTTCTACAACAATCGTATATTATTCTTCAGCAGTCCATCATATTGCTTTACAGCAACGTCAGTATTATGTACAAGTCTCTTCCTATACATAAAATTCAACATACAATTGTTTAACAAGTCTTTCGTACAGTTGACCTAGACCACAAAAAAATATCAACATGATATCAGCGGTGTAAATTTGACATTTACACAACAAACAGCATATGTCCAAAAGCTTGATTGTTGCACTTGCAGAAATTACAATTACAATTCGCAAACTTAAGAAAAATGATTAATCATCAGCTTTGAAGTTTGGAGTTATTTAGGCACTGTTATTGTCAACAAAGTTAGGGAAAAATTAATTTCATAAATTCTGATCAACTGCAGTTACAGATGATTTGCAAGTTCACATACCAAAATACTAGCGTAACTTTTGAAAAGTTTGAAAAAAATATTTTTTTTTGGCCAACAGTCGTATTCTGCTGTGCAACAAAGTTACAGTACAATTTCCAAATCTATTTCACATAATTTCAATATCCACAAAAAACCATTTGCTTTATAAAAAGATGTTTTTAAGATGCTGCTTCATTAATGGCACAAATCAGAAGCATTTAAGGTAATAATTAATAATCTTAAAGTTTACAAGTATTTAAATTTGAAGGCGTAGACTAATTAGCTACAACTAGCTTGATGGTTTACAATGAATTTTTTTGCATATCCTGGAACAGTTTTAGAGAAACCAAAGTTGAAATTTTATTGGATACTCAAATGATGCCAAAAAGAAACCAGTTACTAGGTACAAGGCAATGAATTTACTGATCAATGCCAAAGTATTTCAAATAACACGCACACAGACTGCAAAAAATGTTCAGCAGCTGAATTAACGGCACATAGAGCGAATTGTGAAGTCAAGAAAGGTTAAGCTATCAAAAACTAACAAGTCACTTAATTTTAATTTCTCTTTCACACACGCATTTATTTTGAAATCATTAAAAGCAGGCACTAATTTAATCACATGCGACAAAATAAATAAATACAGTGTGAATTCAATTCCTGTACAACTGTACATATGTATTTAAAATAAGCCATTATAAGATGTAATAAATATTTTGGTTTCAAGAGTAAGAGATGTGGCCACTGATGACGCGAGGGAGTCATGAGGAGGAGTCTCGGGGCGGAGACTTGCGGAAGGTAACTGCGACGCCCCTCTCAGGCTACACTCGCCGGCTGTCCACGGCCTGCTTCAATTGCAATCACTCGTCCCTGGGGCTGAGAGGCAGGGCTAGTGGTAGGATGGCGGCTGTTCTGTCGGCAGATTCGAGGAAACTACGACACTTCCTCCATCCAGAGTAAGAGTGTCGTCAAGCTGTTCACTGGAGATTGAATCTGTCTGCAGACTGTTGCCTGCTGGGACAGGGCACCTGCAGGAACATAGCAACGGTCCAGCTTCCAAACTGCTTCAAATGCTACCATGCAAAGTCACTAAATTGCTAATTGATAGTGATTAGAGAAATTTGTATATTATTTCCAACAAATGATTAAACTACTTAATTCTTAATGGGCACGTTACTAAAACTACTAAGCCATTTACATACCACATGGCCCCAAAGAAAGCGTATAATGTGAACAAGGAAGCAAATAATGGTACTACACCCAAGTTATCATAGTTTGTTGTTTGTTGACTGGTACCTAAATGTAAACACTTATTTTCCTTTCTCAATTATGATTCACAATCAAATAATAATCACTTTGCATCAAAAGGAGTCCTTCAGGGTAAGGGCAGGTTTCACAAACTCTGGTTCTGTTCCAATTAAGGTCTGATTAAAACTTAAGTGTTGGTTAACAACTTTCCATGTTTCAATCTGTGGTAAGGACCACCAATATTTAATTTGTCCGTAACATGTGGTTACAAAAGAACAGGTTCTGATTACTGTGCTAATCGAACCATTTACAACAAAGATGGTAGTGAAGGGCCGATACCTGAATTTTCTCGATACTCAATATCTTTACAGATATTCAATAGTTATTTTGAAAATTATTGATAAACACTATTCACCGTAAAATGAGAACTTTTAAAATTAACCTTTGAAAAAAGTCATTGTCCCTACCTGTATTAATTTTAACAAGCACACCGAGACTAGCATGCGCTCAGTAAAGATAACGACGATGGAGGGAAAGAAGTTCCAGACCTTGACGTTGAATTATAAGTGTTAGGTAAACAATTGTGAATACCAAAATTATTTATTTTACTTTCTGTTTCCATTAATGCATGTAAGTGTAAGAATTAACAATTTTTTTAATATTTACTTTTTTTTTAAATAATTTTATACGTGACTGACGCATGAATAGTGACCAGGACCAAGCCGATAACCCCCGGGACGGAATTCACACCATCCATCAGCTGGAGATGCCTCACCTCTCAACTGTTTTCTCTCCTCTGTTTACAGTCCTGCAGAAGACACCAGGGAAGCCTCATAACCGTCTTCGAAATTCAATACATGAGGTCAAAGAAAAATTTACATAATTTTTAAACATAAACTATTATCATTAACAACGTTTAATAAATTATTATTGCTGTAATTATTCAAAAGATTGTCTTAGTTTTCACGAGATTCTAATGCCTGTTTGCTCACTGTTGGAGTCTTGATGTTGAGAGTTTATTATTCAATATAGAGTTTATCAGTCACACTCAAGTTTAACTAGAGACCGTTTCTAATTCTTTCTTTTTTTGCTTGTTGTTTAATACAAATTTTATTTTGTTATTAATTTGACGTGTGTCCGATTAGACTAACTTGGCACGTTAGTCGAGGATTCTGACAACTAGACCAAAAGCGGATTAACTGGGTTTAGATAGCTGGTGAGACGAGGGGTGTTCCTGGAACTTACTCACTCCTGCTCCTGGATGTTGTAGTCGAGGTACTATGGCTTTAGGCGGGACAAGTTCGGTCGATGCCGGAACAGATGTTCCACAGATGAGCTTCTTTAGACCAGAAGATGAGTGTCCTAGCCTAGGCACACTTCATTTCCGGTCAAGAGTCCGGTGACAACCGGGTGACATGTGGTATGGATGCGGACACACTGTGAAGTCAATTACTAGAACTAGAGCAGGCACCAATGCTTGTCACCTCAGTTCAGCGGCAAGGTCCCGTTCCACCTGTCTATCCTGCGTAGAATGGGGTAATGCTATCCTCGGCCTGAGTGCAGGGTGAGCCAGGTGTTGTTCCCTGCATTTCCTACCACTCCTCCTCTCGTGAGGCATAGGGTAACAGTTCTCTAATTTATGTAGTGCATCTTAGACAGAAAGAATAACAGTGTAACCCAATAGTGACTTGCCATCTCGAGGTCGATACGAGTCCCCACTGATCCCCCACCATGAAGCGGGCTGATCAGGGACGTGGAGCCGTGTGGACCGCCAAGCCTCTACTGGTTGTGAGTTCACACCAGGATGCCTGGCAAAACTACAGGCCACAGACACCGCAAACTAACTAGTGCGGATGGTGAGAATCAACCTGAGTCTGTCATGCCTCCTGGCGTGAAGGGGTTTCTAGTGGATGTGGAATCGTCGTTTCTCTACCATGAGCACTAAAAGTGCTGATGTGTAATTGGGAAGAAACAAGTAGCTGTCTAATATGTATGTCTTAATTCAGTTTAATGAAATTCCCGGTTTCTGTCGACAGTGCACAGCGTAGTCTACTTTTAACTGGGGATACAAATAAATACCCTGGAAATAAAAGCAGAAAGGTAGAGAGCAATGTGTGTTTACTGAAAGTTCAATAAACACGGGACCTGTGCTACCGCCTACCAATTCGAGGATAGCTGAAGGTGACTACGTGGTTCCACGAGTAGATGACCTGGTTCTAAGTAAGAGGGGAAAAAAGCTGATTCTAGATGAATATAAATGAGTTAAAGTTAAACTGCTAATAAAAGGTGTCTAGAGGAGACAAAGTGAAGTTAAAAGAAAATGTTTGTGTTCGTATGTCATCGGGTTGACAGGTCGTCGACGTACGTATTAAGTAGCCTGGGGGGCGTACTTGTAAGGTAACAAACTTCTCCGAAGATCCCAAGCACTAGTAATGCTGTTGGAGATTGCTAGAGATGCAAAATAATGAACTCCTGAGGCCGGCAGCATCCGGATTTATTTAGTGGAAGTTTGTAGGCTGCCGGCGCGGGGTGCGGGGGAGGCGTGAGGATCCTCCTGTCAGCGATTCTGCTTCGTGCCTTGTAGGAGCCGTTCGACATTGTCCGAGGTCTGGGCAGCTTGTAAACTTCGAGTGCGGGGTAGGGGGGAACGGCGTGCCTGCCAGGACGAAAGAATACACAACATACTGACGGGTGCAGCTTTGGCCGCTCAACGTTGGCTATCCTTTGATGGCATAGTTAACCTACCATGGCGAAAGTTACTATTTTTATTGGGTTGGAGTGGATTTAAGGGGTTCTGGCTAGTACTGGGCAGTTTAGGGGTAGGTTTATTCTGGGCTGAAGTGGAGGCAACCCCAGAGTGAGTTGAATGGTGGTGACTTCCCATCCAGGGAGTTCAATTTTCCTCACTACAAGGGTCGCCAATATACAGGATGCCAGCGATCCCAGGAGGGTGAAATGCAGGTGGTGATTAGTTGATTGTGAAAGGGGAGGGGGGCACGTTCTGGCTGGTGAAAACTTTGTGGGTCGGGTGGGTTGACGCAAGGGGTCGAAATCAGGGGAAGGGAGTAAAGCAAAGGGTTTGTTATCAGACTGTGACGGGAGTTGAACTCGCAAAACCTTTCCAGACACTAGTTTGACCGTACAATACATCAGGAGCTCTGTTCCTTCCGGGTGTGACACCCGGAGTAGCCTTCCCGAGTCAAGTTTCACTATACTAGTCATTGTGAGAGGCTGCCTAGTTGGGGTGTACACGGGAGTAGGTTGTGTTACCTACTGTAACAATTTGATCTGGTCCTCCAAACTAGTAGATGGGTACCCTGGCCAGCAAGCATCCAGGTGGTGATCAACTGGAGAAGAGATCTCGAGTGGGATTAATGGGGAGATAGGCTGTGGAGTGATGTCTTTGCACAGTCTTTGGCAGTGGCCAGAAGCTCTTCTGTGCTAACTTGAACATTAAACACTCCCTGGTACTAGAGCAGTGGACTTTGACATCACTGGCTCTTATTAAACATCCTGTTAACTAGTCAGTTAGTGTTATTTTATTCATTTAACAGTCAGTCAGTCAGTTCAATTCCTGATTAGCAAAGGACCAGGTCGCCTACACCTGTATTTCGTAGGTTTATTCCAGCAACCCGTCTACTTGGTAGGAGTTAGCATGAGTCACTTGTGTTTATTACGACTTTAATAAACACATCTTTGTTCTTCTAGTAACAAGTCTTACTACATAGTATTCTTGAATACGCCTGCTAGGAAGGTTACGAGTTGTGCACTGTCGATCAAGACCGGGGATATTTCAATATGAACACTAGCTACGACTGGGGACCCCATTCTGAGTCCACCAGTCCTGATACACACACATTCGTCGGCTACCTGTTCTACTCCACCGGAGTACCGAAGTGCTGGCTGGATAGAACAGAGGAGCCCCAACCACTAGTAACTCCTCCAATCATGGAGAGAGAGTACGCTTGAGTTGTATCCCTACCGGAGCACCTAGGTGCTGGCAGGGGTATTTGCTTAGGTGTTACGGCCAGGCCTTGGTTGGATACCACACACAGTAGGAGCAGTGGTAGCCCACACGGCTTCAAAACTTCTGGTCAGCCCGCCAGTGGCGGGAGGCCTTCTCAAGCACCGGGCTCGTGCTGCCAGCGACTACTGGAAATAAACTATTCTAGGGTTCTATTTCGCATTCGTGGTGCACGACATATATCCTTTAGCAGCGGTTGACACACTATGCCGTTCAAGGTAAGGCATTGCTCATGGCGGGAGGAGCAAAGGATTGCTCACCTTGCTGCCAAGCAGCGGGCTGTTTTAGAACCATCCACAGCGGACCGACAGACGGAACGAGACAGCACCGCCCTAGTAAGGCTTCAGGAGAGACCGCCCTCTCCCGTGTTTACTTATACAGTCTTCAATCCACCTACCCGTATGCACTCACTACCACCCCGTCTTGAGTGATTTGGTGCGTAGGTCAGAGCCACGTCACGTGATCTCCAACCCTGAGGTTTTGGAGTCCAGAGGCGGCCATCTGAAACCTGCAGTACCGTGTTGGCCGACACGGTGCCATCGACTCAACGCCGATAGACAACACCAACGACTCCTGTATGCAATCAACCACCATCCTCCAGTTGGCTGAAGAATCACAGGGTAAGCCAGGTAACCCCAACACCTCCCGCCAAACTACCACCACCTCGACATACCAATGAGCAGTAAGTAAAAAGGTAGACGACCGACCCAGACTAGCCAATCAGGCTGTAAGAGACTTTGTTCCGGCACATAGGGCAACGTGCCGTGTGAAGGTTTCCAGCCGGAAGCATCTGGTGGAGTAGAGAAAACCACCCAACACGTGAGCTGACCTGCACAAACCAAAGCCACTGCGACCGTGCCACATACTAGTAACCCAGGCACGCATTAATTTATATTAGTAGTGGATCATGCTTTATTTATTTTGACAAACTATGACAATTTTTATATGCATGCTGAAGATTGACATTTCATTATTTACATTGTCTATGTTAGTGGATGAAGCTTTATTTAATTTAAGCCACATTCTAACAATTTTTTTTTGTGTGGGAGGTGAAGATTGATGTTATACAGTATTTGTAATTGTATTGGAAGTTTTTTGTTACTGAAAAGTGTTTATTGCAGAAGAAATGAGAAATACAGGAAATGAGGTACGTAATATGTAGATGAAATGTTAGAATTTTACCTCAATTTACACTTTTTTCTTTTGGCCTCTTGAAAAGTGTAAATAAGATGTTTCACTATATGTTCAGGACTAACACTCAAAGACACACACAGCATACCCATTCAAATCTAAAATCTTTGGTTTTCACGTGCTCCAACTGTATAATATTGTGTAATATAAGTAACTAACATTGTTGCAAACAGCCAGGCATGTGTAAGCCAAGCAGCAGCAGACAGCTTGACAGCAGGTGAATGAAACTGGCAACAGTTACATTCAGTAATTTAGCAATAGTGCAGTGACTTAACCATGTCTGCTGCTGTGGGCAGACAGTGCAACTTACATTCACACCCTTTCACTCCAGCATTTCATTGAAGTAAACCTTGGGTTCAAGAATGACAGACAGTTGGAATTTTAACAAGAAAAACACAATGCAAGGTCACAGAGATCAGAAACAATCTCAAATATTTCATAAACACTCAATGGTAGGGACACACACATGCAGAAAGACTAATTGTACTGTACTTCCCCATTCCGTAAGCTAAACTTTTTTCCTCAGTACATACTGTGTGGCCAGAGAGAACTGACTGCTTAAGGTCAATGACTTGATCATGATGGCCACTCCCTCCATTATTTTTTCCAGGGGTGGCTGAAACTGATCACCTGCTAGTAAGTCCAGTGAGGACATGAAAAACATACTTTAATTAATGTTCTCAGGACTCTTAAAACAAAGGGCACTGCTACTACTACTACAAAAAAAAAAACCCATCATCAACAACAACTCGGCTTATTATTAAGTTTATTCAAAATTCTATCTTGCTCCACAATTTGGAGATTGTCTTTGTTATATAAAATTTCGCATACCGGGAAAAATATTGAGTAGGAAATGCTCAGACTAACGTAGAACTGCTGTTTATGTAATGTGACATTTCAAAATTTAATTTATGTAAGCAAATTTTTTCCTTCACACACAAAAATACAGTCAATGTAATTATCTTGCACTACAAAATATTAGTTTGTTGATACATTATAAAAAGTAGAATGCATACATAACTACTCAAAGGGTTGCACCTTGACGTGTGCCGCTTAGACCTTTATACCAAATACGACTACGACTAATCCACACGTGCTTCTACAACTACAGGAAACGACTCCAAGAAGTGTAGCAGGATGTGTTCCCGAGAAGGGACATTGAAGATACTTTGTTTCCAAACTGTTCCTGAGCTGCCCTTCTCTCTTTAGTAAGAGCATAAATCCAAGGAAGGAGCAAACCAAGCATGGAGTTTTACGAATGTGCAGAGAGTGGTTTCAAATCAAATGCACATTGTATACACGTAAAACGCCAGGTATTAAAAGCGGCCACGTGACACGTCAGCCTCCCTGACGCACATGGCAGACAGTGTGTCGCCACACCACCGAAGATGGCAGACTGCCTGAGGCCATAACCCGAGCACACAAGAGTAGTGCTCCCACCACCCCACTCACTACAGGCAGATATCACAGGGGCATGTTACGCCTCCCACCCCAGCCTGGTGTGCACTCTAGAGCAAGCCACATATAAGGCAGTGCGGGGCAGAGGTTGGGAGTTATTGTCTCCATTAGTTCGCCTCAACACTTCTTGTGCTGGGGCTCTCTACTGTTCTAGGCCCTCACAGTCCTCTCCAATACCTTCCAGTTCAACAACAAGCAGTGACTGTTGCCACCACCTACCAGAGGCTTCAACACCTCTTGGTAATCGCAGTCATCAGAAGCCTTCATCTGCAAGAAGACATTGACCATTGACTTACCACTTCAGTTGTTGACCCTCCTGGATCTTCGGCTGCCACTACTTGCTGGTAGTGGCTCCCCATTAAATTAGGGCCTCTTCTAGGCAATCCTGATATGTATTATTTACGTCAGTATATATCATACCCCTGCTTCTTAAGTAGACTTAGGAGCGGGTCACCACCCGTAACTTGCTTAGCTTAAGTACTTCTGCAGCACAGACCTATCTGTAGCACGTACATGTCACCTAGTATTTATTGTTACTATAAATAATAAATTTTAACGTATCCGAGAGCTCACTGTTTTAGAAGTATAACCTATCTGCCATAAAGTATTTGACCTAAAAAGGGCAAGCAAAAGACAGGGTGTTTTACAAACCTAGAATAAGACGTCAGACCCCCTTCAGGGGCCTGTCCGTCGACACACACATCTCATATTTTGACAGCCACCCATTCTGTACACCTCGGTGCACAGAACAGTACAGCCTCCACTACTAGGACACACCCCACCGAGGTGGGACAGCCACCACAAGTTGTATCGTTGACTGGAGCGCCTAGCTAAGGTGATGGCAGGTGTATTTGCTCAGGGTTTGGAGGCCCCACCTTTGTGGACCACACCCAGCAGTGGCAGGAAGGCGGTTTGCGACCCACACCACCAGGTACTTGCATTGTTTGGAGCCAGGGAGCGCACCGTCAGTCATTGTCGGCTTACACGCCTAAGTTAGGGATACGTCTATTGCTTGCAGTTTCAAGGAAATCAAGTGTGTTATATGTCTATGCCATTCCACAGCCGGCACAGAGCTCAGAGAGCAGAAAAGAAGGCAGAGTACAGTGCTGCCAAGCAGGTCTGTGCAGAAAACCTCGTTGCTCCAGGAGTCGATACACCTCAGGGGAAGACACAAGGTGCTCGTCATACGGGGAAACTGGCTTCTCCTGTCGGGAGTTACGTGTTTCACTCAACCCCAATTAGGATCCGTTACGAAGTTCATCAGGTAGTCTGGACCCTGGTCACCAGGAGCGACTCCAGGCTCGGGTGTGCCAATCCACACGTCGGCAGGTGGGCACGAACAGAGTGGAATCGCAGACATCTGGCTGAGCATTACAGTAGTTCGCCCCGGCCAAAGCCAGAGGAACCAAGGAGTCCACTCTGCCATAACTGCAGTGCTGCTTCTACATCCTCCAAGACACATCTACCGAGCTCTGGTAAGTCTAGGTTGCCCCAGACGGCTAATGTCCCTGTATGGCATATTGCTCGTCCAACTGTACCGTACTTTGTTCCCAGTAGACAGCCCACAAGGCCAACACTGGTGACTGGGAAGATAGGAAACAGTTTTTAGAGTTGCACGACAGACCTAACGCAGTCCCAAAAGTTTCTTGTACGACCGGTAGTTAAGCGACACATGTCAATCTACTCATGTATGTGTCTGTGTGACTGCATCTGTATGCATGTGTGTCGCACACACACACACACTAAAAAGTAGGACGAACACATTTTCCATGCGGATATGCAACATTTCGCTGGCTAGGATAACTTCACCAGGCAGCGAGTGGTGATACACTGCAGTCTGCTGAGCGATTGTTGACGAACAGTGATCCCAGCAACCAGGAAGTGAACTAGGGTGAGAGACAAAATCTGAAAAGTGGCAGAATGGTTATTGTATGTTTAAGCCAGGATTCTGTCTGGATATAGTGATGTCAGTAATATCACCACATCCAGGGGGTCTTATCCTTGGAATAGCCTACACTGTAGCGCTTGTGCTATACACCATTCTTCCATCTCAAAAAGCAGACTCACCAATAAGACCTATCCTATCCAGGGCAGCTACACCTGAGCGACACAAAATCTTACCTACCAATTACACTACATTCATTGCAATGCAGAGTACATTGGCCTTACTACCAAAACGCTCAGATACAGAACCAATATCCATAGAGTGGACATCAAACAAGCCATAGCTGGGAGAAATGTAAATTTATAGGAGAAGCCACATGCAGCATCTCACAATAAGAACTTTGACTCCTGTTATACAATCATAGCGGTGAGGGCCCTATCACCTTAATAAAAGTGCAGAACTGCAAAGATAGGAACTAATTCAGACAGACACTAGGCTTAATAAGATACGGTAAAACTCTGTTAAGAAGTTTCTGAAGGGACTGAAAAAATATAACTTATTAACCAAGAAAACTTCTTAAAAGGGTCAAATTACACATTGTCAGATAGACAAGGTGCACAATTATTCAACTTATTAAGCAGGAAAATTTCTTAAGTGGGAACTTCTTAACAGGGTTTCACTGTAATCCCTCTGCCCTATTACAAATTTCCCGCCTCACCCTAATTCGCCTCCTGGCTGCTAGGTTCACTGTTTGCCAACCACCACTGAATAGTGATGGGTCGTTCGCTACAAAACAAATTCTTTTGAGTCAATTCAAAAGTAAACACAAGCAAAAAGAACGTTAAAGATGGAGAGGATGAAAGAATCTGAAGTTTAATTTGTTTGTAAAACAATTTGGAGTCAAGAGTTATCAGAGCTTGTAAAAAAAAGTACAAAGAGATGGGATGGCCTCCACAACAAGTATTGTGTTACTACTATCTCTCTTAATAGAAGAAGAAAAAAAGAACAAAATGAACACTTCTTAATCTTTAGAATGAATCATTACACGAAACTAATTCAAGCGAATCAATTTGTCCAGCTGAATCATTCTGCACATTACTACCGCTCACCAGGCTGCAGTGTACCACCACTCACCACCTGATAAAGCAGGCCTAGCCAGTAAAACATCACACGACCATGCATCCGCATAGAAAATGCGTTAATCTAATATATGTGTGTGTGCGTGCACACATACGTGTGTGTCTCCACGAGCACTGCCCTGTGAGTACTTGTGCATTCTGTCTAATTTTTATAATGTAATTAGTTGATTAGTTTGTTGTTATTATGTTTTATTGTCTTATAATATTAAAGTTATCCTTTAATTCGTCTTAACATTTTTCGGTAACTTGTAGTACATCTTACAGTGTTATACTGTAGTTTTGTACAACGGTTTCAATCTTCTCAAAATACATTTTAGTAAAATAACCCCAAGGGACAACAAATGAGTGTTACTGTTCTGAAATAAAAAATTTAGCTCAAGAAAGGTGACCAACCCTGGACCAGAAGGAAGCATTCTCTTGACAGGGGCGACCCCGGTGCTGTTGGTATGCACATATGAGATGGGCCTCTGCTGTGGGAGTGGGGGAGGGGTCTGCTGCTGGTCTTCTGCCTGCGGACTCTCACTCTCTTCCGAGACTTCCTCACCTCCTTCTGGCTCCTGCACATTACAGACATGCACAGCTGTGGACGATCACAAGACAGATTCAAGCTTTTGTAAATTACTTGTTGTAAACTTGGACATCACATGGTGGCCTCCCTTAGTTACTAATTAGTGGTGCGAACATAAGAATGGAACAACATACCTTAAGGGCACTTTCTGCTCTCGTCCCCAAAAATCAGTGCAGAGTTCTAGTAATAAAGATGTCATTTAAAAAAATGTTTAACATTTTTCAGCATCTGAATACAATTATCTTTGAAGAAATTTTTCACGCCTAAAAAGTAGTTTCTGGTTTACACTTCTGTTTTTAATGCACATTTTTAAAAGGAAAAAAGAAGCCAAAATTTTTTGTACAAATATCAAACACAGAACACAAAAAAACCAACTGGTGAAAGATGAAAAGTAATAAACAGCATTTACAGTTGAACCCCGATGTAACAAACATGTAGGTAATGGAAACTGCTATCCAAAGAAAAATTTTCAGGAACCATCCAAAAAATACCAAAAATTTATAAAAAGAATAAAATATTTTAAATAAAACGGAATAAATTGCAAAGAAATCATGATAAAAACACATTCACTGGCCCATGGCAATAAAACGTAAAAATTTCTCAGTAGGTACCCTTAAACCATCTACTGTGAAATAAAAAGAAATCCATTTAAAGGTACGGTGGCAGTGATTTGAGTTGACTGCATGTGCACCTAGTGAGTTAGACTTCGCACGACGCATGACGTCTCACAAAGGCCTTTTTGTTCTTCACCCCTGCCTCCCCTGCATCAAACTGCCATTCAACCACATGTGCATAGCAACAGCGGTAGCCAACAACAGTGTGGGTTACAGAGCTTCCCCTTTTCCTCCCATGAGCACCTTTTTATCATGTGACGACGCCATATCTTTGTGTGCAGTGTTTGATACTTTTTCAAAAGTGCTGGTTGATTTTTGACTTTCCTTCTGGAATTTTGATCACGGATTACAATTGAAATTGACTGCATTGCCTGTTAATGACCTGCTTATATTATTTTTTAATGGAATAAAAGCTAATTTATGTTTTTGGATACAACACATTATGTCAATAATAGCTCCAGCAGGACCCCTTTCTGCTGCAACCGAACTCACTTCACTGTCGCTTGTGTTGTAGTTCTTGGAAAGTAGGTCCTGTCTTTCGCACCAGCTGTGTGCACGACTGTCGGCTGACTTTACGAGTGCCGCTACAAACCGTCAGCGTAATGAATAAATGAAGGCATGATTGTGAAGCAATATACAAACAACTGTTTGTTTATTTAGATTTTTATTTGATGCATAACACATAGCTGACAATATTCTTTTTGTTTCCCTAACTTCAACTTAGCCCATGGGACGTCATAGTAACTATGCCAAGTAACAAACCCACAACAGCTACACCCAGAAGACAATTGATCCATGCACATTGCCAGTTTTACCAATACACAAATCAATCATGTGCCTCTGCCTAGCCAGCCTAACAAAGCCAGTCTGCCCCCAAGCTAGCATCAGATGACACGTGCAACCATAGAACTATCCTGCTTCCATCCCTCGCCAAGAGTGTGCAGCAAAGAATGACACAGTCCATAAAGGGAGGAGCCAGCCAGATGATGATTGAACCACACCATAGGAAACTGAAGGGAGGCTGTTGAGCATATTTAGTGCTGGATGAGCCCCTAGAATACCAGTTGATGGCAAGTTCTCATCACATTGTTTACCTCTGCTTTGGAAACTCAGCACCTAGCCCTACAACTGCGATGCTAGGACTCTGCCACAATGAGATGTTCTACCAGCGATGTTTGCTCCTATCTCCGATACACTCACTCCACTTGGGAGTGCTTACCTCGTCCCTTCAGAACTTCACTAGACAACAGTAACGTTAGGGAAATTCTCATGACTTCTTTATTTGTTGTTCTAGACTTTCTCTTTGCCTAACAGGTCCCCCTCACCTTGACGCACCATGAGAACTGTCAGATTCATATCTTAGCCTCAGCCTCTGGTGCTCCCCTGGTGTATCGTAATGCCAAACACCACCACTCATTTTGCCTCTGTACGATTACTGTTCACAAATGAGTCAACTCATTGTCGCCCGAGGGACTGGCAATCCGCACGAGGCTGCACTCCAGTCTGAGTAGGTGGACCCACCCCCTTGATTGTCTAGCCCTGACTTACAGGCACCGAACACGCACTCTCGCTGTGCATGAGGGGAAGCTTCCCCTTCTATGCGGCCTGCGCCAGAAACCCCTCCCTCACCACATCTCTCAAGGGTATTTATTCTTATGCATGTCCTCCAGACGGGGCAGTTCACTCACAGCGAGCAGTTCTGACCAGAGCATCATTTGCAACTCTTGCTATCTCACCATGCTTACTGTACCACTTTCTTTCAGAAGTAGCAGTAAGACTTAATGTAGAACCCTACTATTGTCATAAATTATGATTCTCAACACACTAGGCAGAAGTTCTTGTCGCAGAGCCTTCTTCAATTTGAGTGCTGGCCATGTGCTTCATCCGCACCAGGCGTAGTTTTACCAGGGTCTCTCTCGCCCTCACTTCTGTTGATATCTTGTTGCCCTGTGGCAAACTTTGTCCCTCGTCCATCAGACGTTAGTGGGCACAGGTCTGAGATATATGTCTTGCAAATCCCTACTAATGGAATATAACATATATCTACTATATCTACCAAATAAACTCTTTTTAGTTCTATCATTCTCTTTTGCTTTCACTTCCCGTTCCCCGCTTTGCCTACTGTATTCATATCCATCTACTTCTAGGTTCATGCACAATCACTCAATCACTGTGCTAGAGTGTCGAACCAAAGTCCCCAGTGAAGGGCACTCCCACCTCTTGTCCAAGTTTGGTTAGCTGGTTGCTGGCTAGTAGTGCCGCCCTTCTAGCACCACTGTGGCAAGGGGAGAGAGAACCTTTCTCTGAGGCTCTTGAGACTGAGGAGTGAGTGAGTGAGTGGGTTAGTGGAGTGCTCGACAGCAAGGTCATTAGCATCCACAAATAGTTTAAGAAGAAAAGGCATTAAAACCCTCCACGTGAGGCAAAATAAGAGTCAGGTAAAAAAGGTAGAAACCTCCATAGGAGGCAATAATGAAAGTCAAAAGAAAAAGGAAAAACTTCAACAGTAGACAAAACAACAACCACAAAAACAACAAACCAAACAGGATAAAATACTGCAGAACAGTAACAACACAAGAACAAAATAAGTCGCAACACATTAAAAAGATCAGTCACACGCAAAAACAGGAATAGCTTCGCACAGATGTACCCCAATGCACAGAATTCACCGTAGGTCATCACGAAGACTAAAAGTCCGACGAGTCTGGCCATACCTGCGACACTTCAACAAAAGATGCAGCACAATCAAGTTAGTGCTACAGGTATCACACTAAGGAGGAGGTTCACAACAAAGCAGGCATTTGTATGTCAGACAAGTGTGTCCAATGTGAAGGCGAGAAAAAACAACAGGACAAGCACAAACCAGCAAGTCAGAGATGGCCCATAACTTGTTGGACAGCGGGAGAGAAGTCCATTCCCACTGCCAAGCATGCTAGACAAGGCCACGGACTGCATGCAGCACATCGCACACAAGGACACACGGATCACAGGGTGGAAGACTGCATGCCTCCATAGCTGCCATATCTACTGCTTCATTGCCTGGGATGCCCATACAGCCCGAAATCCACAGGAAGACGATGTGAATGCCAATCCACACAGCCCCCTGTCAGCTTCTCTCAGATCCTGGAAAGAAGTGGATGAGCTGTGGAGCCAGATCGTATGGCTGTCAAGGCACTCCTAGAATCTGACAATCAAAATGTAGCACGCACACAAGGCATTTACAGTAAAACACCCTACTGATAAAATGCAGCACCTTCAAAATAACAAAAAAACTCTGAAGTTATACTGCAAGATGGATGAAGTTAAAAAAGTTACTGAGAAGCGCCAATCACAAAGGCACACCCAGACAGTTAAGATATCCAATTTAGAACCATCCATAAAACAGCAAATAAAACCACCAAACATAAAAGACACAAGTTCAACAAAAAGACCCTTGTAAACAGAAGGAGAAAAGGAAGAGCGGCCATCTTAGGAAATTCCACTAGGTTGAGGCGCAACTCAACCTGTGTTGTCAGCCATGGCTGTTCACGGCAAGGCAAAGGCAATACACACAGAGGTAAATCATACATTTTCAGGGTATGCGCAAAGCAGACAGACACCGGCTGAGGAGAACCTGGCTTAGCATAATACAACCATTCACTGGGCAGACGGAGATGAGCAGTGTGGTGAAGGTGCGAAGAGTCAGAGTGCACCCGCATCATATAGGAAAACAGAAGTTGGTCACATCTGTAATGGAGGGAAGGTTCACCAGCCACAACACATAGACAACTGGGCTTGTACAAAATGCCCCAGTCGCAATGCGAATACCAGCATGGTGAACACACACTAACAATTTCCAATTTGAGAACAGATGGCCTAGCAGAAGAATAAACGACACTGCCATAGTCTTGCTTGCTATGGATCAGGGCACAATACAGCCGAAGAAGGGTGACTGTGTCAGAACCCCAGGTTTCAAAAGATTCCAGTCCCTTACACAGTGAGACTTTAGGGACTGAAAATGACTCTCCCAAATGAGTTTAGTGTCAAACAAGAGACCCAGAAACATGACAGTAGTAGAAACAGGCAAAACAGAGCCATACAAAAGCACCTTGGGAGAATGAAATATGCCACGTCTTTTACAAAAATGGACCACCTGTGTCTTGGCGGTGGAAAAGTGGAATCCACAGGTACCTGCCCAGTTGCCAATGTGGTGGATGGCAAGCTGGACCTGACGTTCTGCCATGTGCAGAAATGCATGGCAGAAAATAGTAAAGTCATCCACATACAGCGCACATTCCACAGGTTGTCGAACAGAGACAATGCCGTTGATTGCGATAGCAAACAGGGTAACAATCAATACACTACCCATGGCACACGATTCTCTTGAATAAACTCCCGAGAATAGGAAGCACCATTGCGAACCTTGAAGGTATGGAAGTACATAAATTGCAGTATGAAACCATGGAGATTTCCATGAAATCCCCAAGTGGACAGCTGTCTCAAGATACCATGTCACCATGTTGTGTCATATGCCTTCTCCAGGTCAAAGAAAACAGCAAGGTGCTGCCCTCGCAAAACAGCAGTCTGTATGGCAGCCTTCAAGCTGACCAAATGATCCTCCGCAGAACAATTTCAGCACAAATCACACTGAAAAGGCGATAATAGCAGTCAGGTCTGAAGACAGTATACCAGACGTGCATTAACTATACACTCCATGGTCTTAAAGATGTAGGTGGTGAGGGAAATAGGACGATAGCTGGAAAATTCCCCTTTGACTTTCCCTGGTGTAAAGATGGGCACAAGGGTCGACTTGCATCAACCTAAGGAGAAAACAGCTGAGGTCCAAATATTATAAAAAATTCGTAGCAAAAACAATTTTCATTCAAGTGGGAGGTGTTGCAACATAGCTTAATGTATATTGTCGGGGCCAAAAGAAATATGTTGCGAGTGTGGTAAAGACTGCTCCAACTCAAAAAGTGTAAAAGGCTGGTTGTAATCCTTATCACTCGAACCACCAAAGTGCACACCCACCATCTCGCATGTCTCTCTGATAGCCTGGAATGAGGGAGTGTAATGTATACTGATTGAAACATCTGCAAAATATTGAACCAATAAGCCCTGCGTTTGTCCCCTTGGTAACAATATTGTTACTGACCTGAAGGAAGGAAACCTGTGTGACGAGAGATTGTCCGCATAACTTCCAAACATTGTCCCAGAGTAACTTACTGGTAGCATGTACTGGGAGTTAAGAGATGATGTACCTCTAGAATTTCCATCGGCTGTCCTTGATACCAAGTCGAGCGCGAGCTCGACATACGTGGAAAAGCTCCAGGTTAGTTTGAGTGGTGTGGGCACTAAAGCATCTGAGTGTATGTTGTCGAGCATGGACAGCATCTCTGCATACGTCACTCCACCAAGGAATACGCCTATGACCACAAGGTGAAGACTGGGGGATAGCAGCCTCTCCAGCTGACACGACAATAGAGTTGAAGAGTTCCACTGCCACATTCACATCAAGAGGAACCTCAGCAATGAAGTGGAGGGAACTCTGGAAATGTGCCCAGTCTGCTTTCGTAAGTACCCCGGCTAGGTGGTATGAGTGGGGCTGCAAACAAAACGTGAATTAACACGATTGGATAATGGTCACTTCCACAGAGATCTGGGTAAATTGACCCATCCAAATGGGTGACTAAAGCTGGGCTACAAAAAGAAAGATCGATACAGGACATAGTGCCAGTATGGGTGGTGAAGTGTGTAGGATTACCAGTGTTCAACAGAGCAATATTAGAACTGGTGAGCCCAGACTCTACCCCACTATCCCGACCATTAACGTGGTCTGAACCCAATATCTGATTGTGAGCTATAAAGTCGCCAACAATCAGAAATGGAGGTGGGATGGAAATATCTCAAAATCAGTATAACTTAGACACTGGTGGAGGGCACATAATATGCTGCAAACAGTGATAAAAACATACCAAGGAAAACCCTGACCACCACTGCCTGGAGAGTAGTGCGAAAGCTAACAGCTTCATGGTGAACAGAATCCTTCACCACAAGACAGACACCATCACAGGCACAGTCCATCAACATGTTATCCAGATGGTAAAACCCGTGACCTTGATGGGAGGCCGTATCTGTGGGACCAAAGTGTGTTTCCTGGAGGAAAATTACTGTAGGGGTGAGGGACACTACAAGCTATTTCAGTTCTTCATGATTTGACACGTGCCACTACTATTAACTACGATTACGACTCGTCGCTCTCCACTGGAAGTATACCCTTACTTCAATCACCCATGTGATAGTTGTTACAGCAAACCAATACAAAGATTTTGTGCACCGCTTAATTTTACCGGGCGGCCGAACACGTGGCTACAAGGTTACGCAAACAGCGAGCACGCCGCCTCCCCCCCTCCTCGCGCTGAGTGCCAATAAACTGTCAGCCACTTCGGGCGCGGCCGAGCACCACTGAAGATCCACGAACCAAGAACACTGACGAGAAGGGTTCCCACCTCCCACACCAGCCTAACTGCAGAAGGACATCACGCGTCTTCCCAGCACCCCGCTGCGGCAGCCAAGACTTCTGACTATATAAGTCCGTGTGCAGCAGAGCAGTCATTCCTAATTCTTCTCGAGTAAACCCCGAGCACTTCTTAGTGCTGGGGCCTCCAGCTAAACCTAGAGTCTTCAGTAGCCATCGTGGCTACCCTCTGCGATGACGACAGTCTTCAGCACCCATCAAACATGAATATACCTTCCAACTTTAACTTCCTTTGTCTCTTCCAGACACCTGCATTAGACAGCTTTAGTTGAGTAGTTAAATATTCAGTTTTCTAATTCACTTTTCCTCTAGCCTAGGAGCAGGTCACCTACACCTGGCTAACATAGTTTTCCTTCAGTACTCCATCTCCATGGTAGGAGATAGCATGAGTCACTATATTTATCGAGTCCTCAATAAATACAGCTTTGTTCTCTATCCTAACACTTTTATTTCTAGAATAACATCTACTTCGCCTGCTAGGAATAGGTTGCACTGTGCACTACTGACAGAAACCGGTACTTATGTAAATCCGAATTTAGCTTGACTAAGAAGCCCCACCCCCCTCCACACTAGTACACACCTATTAGACGGGCGCCTGTTGCTTCCTATTACCCGAGCACCCAGGTGCTGGAGGGAAGGAACAGAGGAGCCACGACCACTAGGAATACTTTCCAACAAGGAAAGAGAGCAAACCTAAGTTGTATCTCACATCAGAGCACCTAGGTGCTGGGGGCGGTATTGACCTGGGTGTTGCGGCCTGTTCTTGGCTGGATATCACATCCAGTAGTAGTATTGGTGACTCACAAGGCTCAACGTCTCTGATCAGCCCGTGGATTTGGGGATCAGTGAAGACTCTTACCGAGCTAGTGTTACGAATCTGCTACTGGACCTGCACTACTATAGGGCAATAGTTTCTCATCCGGAGTGCAAACCGTATCTTGTTCAGCAACAAACCAAACTCTATGACATAAGATAAGGCACGGCCGAAGGCGTAGGGAACAAAAGATTGCTCATCCAGCTGCCCAGCGGCTGAGTACCTTAGCCCCTCCTACGCAGGAAAGACAGGTGGAACGGGACCACGCCACCTCACTGAGATTACAGGCAGTTTACACTGTCTACGTGGTACAATATATACATTTTCCACAGCTCATCGATTGTGTCATACAGTCAATAGCCGGGCACGCGTCCGATTATTGAAATAACCTCAGCAGTACCTAGTGTCGGGACTCTACCTTTCTGTACACCGGAGTACTCATAAAGGGTGGTCGTCCAAGTTAGGTGTGTGTGTGTGTATGTGTGTGTGTCTACTGGTGAGTTTGGCTGTTCGAATAAATTTCCTGATCACCTGCTGTCCCACCGATGGGACTGATGTTTACGAGGTGGGGTTCTACTGCTACGGGAAAGATATCTTTACATGGAATAAAACTTGTTTATTTCTGTAAGGACAAACATGATGGTTCTGCACTACCTCCTATCAATGAGAGCTTAACACAAGCTTACTACCTTTAACAGGTGAAGGTGACCTGTCCCTACGCTAACGGGGAAGGTAGGCGAAGCACTATGAAAATAACTAGGGATTGGTCGATGCTGATTAACTGGTCGATACCACGACCATCGGCATGGGCAGAATCTGAACATTATTTGCCGATTATTATTCAACGATTAGTAGCACTAATTTATTTAACACAATGTTAAACAAACCAGCATGCTACATCTCATAAAGTAATTATTTACCGCAACCATCAATCTGATATTGTGTCCGAAACCAAAAATATATTTGGAACAATTATTTTTTGATGATTTGTTCCCGCTGTTTACATTTTACCGTATTTCCTGTTAGTGCATTTGCCAAAGATTGATGCATCCTTCATTCTTGGACATTATGTGAATGCAAAACAACGTGGGTAATCGACAACTGGTGCTATCGATAGTATTGATTACATCGCACAAGAGAATTTGTGTTCTATTTTTCTTCTAACATTTACTGCAGTTGTAGGTTGGTGACAATGAGAAAGCAACGTGTATTCGCATTCTTCTTATGCGTTTACTGCACTCATAGGTTGGCGACAATGAAAACTAATCAAACACCCTATAACACTATTCAACAATCTTTGGTGTTATTTATTATTGTAAATGGAATGTGAAAGGCAATGGTAGTATTTTGACGGGTGTAGTTATTATTGGAAACCATCGGCTGAGGTTTTGGTTAGAATGTTAAAGGTATGAATATGACTTTGCAAGTAATAATTGGAAAAAATTGTCAAGAATAAATTGGTGGTTGTCATTTTAACCAAGGGATTGAGAATGGCACGGCCGAGCCAAGAACACAAGGCAAAAGTATTAGTACCGTATAAATAAAAATAAAATTTTGCTCTATATCAAGTGAATTAATTTCATTAAGCTCTTTTTAACGAAATCTTTAGGTTGTTCATTTAAACAAAAATGCATTTTGAGGTTATGTGTGATATTTCTCAGGTCTAAAATCGAAGTCCACATCAGATTGTCTGAAGTTTTGAAGGTTGTCTTCAATTAACTTTGTTTTTAATGAATGTTGTATTGTCTGGTAACAGTTTTTAATTGACTGCTAAGTCACTTACTTGCCCACTTAAATTGTCTGCCTTAACATTTATTAATAAAATTAGTGTTGTTTATTATTTCTATGATGTATAAACCTAATACAAAGTGCTTAAAGTGTATACAAAACTGAAGACTTAATTTAATTAATAAAAACGTATTTCCAAATATTGGGAATTGGGAATTATGACTATGCTCATCAAAACTGGTATCTGTAACGTTGCAATCGGCGGCATCAGTAGATGAGAATTGGTATCGTTGGTATCAGCACATACCTAAAAATAACTAACTTGGACTTTGCTACCGTGTTTTGCCCTGAAGAGGCCAGAATTTTCTCATTCTACGGCGACTTAAATGAAAGGATCTTTGGCAGAAGAGGTGCGGTGAAGAACTGAAGAGGATTGGTAGCTCAGTAGGAGTCTTCGGCACCAAGAGCGTTGTTACCACAAATTGAGAGGAGGGTCTTCAGCACCAGGAGTGTGATGAAGACCAGAGAGCTGATGATTTCTTTGGCTCAGAGTGCGGTGAAGGAACAAGACAGACTAGCTATCAATTTCTTTTTGTTGGCAAGCCCCCAACTCTCGCTACGCAAGCATGAGCACCTTTACAGTTCTATATACCCTCCGGCATGCATGTTAGTAGCTAAATCGGGTGGAGATTGGGATGTGTCTCAGGGCAAGTCCTACATGCCTTAGGTTGGGTTTAACTATTACAATGGGCACATGCATCACGGCTATGCAGGGTTATAGTGCCATGGCTGCAATTGTAACCATGAGTACACCCCGAAAGAAGGGTCTAGATGGAAGAGCATAGGAAACCAGGCAAAGCGGAGAGGGCCATGGAAAATCTATGCGACAGTCACGGATGATAAAATAATTCCTTTTAACTGAATTAGGGCTGGATAAAGTAGGGTATATGTTAGTTCGGGAAGAAAGACTTTTGTTGGTTTGATGCGGGGTGAAATGAAACGAGATCACAGCTGGTGTGTATTGCGGGGGATAGAACAGCTCCCGCACCAATGCCAGTCATCGTGTGGGCGCAGGCGCCCTTGAAGTTGAGCTGTCAATACTGCAGTGCAGGCG
Source organism: Dryococelus australis (assembly GCA_029891345.1). NCBI lineage: Eukaryota > Metazoa > Arthropoda > Insecta > Phasmatodea > Phasmatidae > Dryococelus > Dryococelus australis. Next base: position 18,105,974 of record CM057003.1, on the reverse strand, counting down.
AACCAGTACTGCAGTACCGACAGCAACTGAGGATGCAGGGCCCCCCTGCTTCTCGTAGAGTGTGTCGAAAAACCGGACAGCTCAGTCATGACACCAATTTCATCTTCTCCCTTCCGTGCCGATGCCAGAGTCTCCACTCCATGGGTGAAGGTGGGGAGAGTTCTTCGGGGAGCCACCCCTTCCTCCAAAATTGCCAGTCGGTCTGGGAAATGCAAGACATCCAGGGCCTTCCAGTGCTGGTGGCGAATCCGCTGGCCCAGGAGTGAAGACTTACATCGGGATCCCCCTCCCCACCTTGATAGTAGGGCCACCTCCAGCAGAAGTGCTTCGCCATCTCATTCTGAGCTGCTCAGGTTCCTGACGTTGACGACAGAGCACTCACACCGGCCAGTGTTTGATTATTCCCAGTCACCCCAGTCTGGGTATCCCCTAGCCCTACCTGGTGATGCAACGAGGTGTGGATAGTTGCCGCACCCAAGCTGCCATGGTCCCATCACAATCGCAGATGCACCTTGCTTTCGCTGGTCCTCAAGTTGCAGGCAGTCCCCAGCGAGTGAACAGCCATGAGTGCAATGTTCATCCAACTACAGCTTAGCTCGCCACACGACAGTTTAGTTCGTCTGGCATTCAAAGGACCGGGCCCCAATATTCACACTCTTCTGGCTCGCCCTTGATCTTGGTGGAGGGGATGGTGGTGTAAGATCATCTAGGCGTGTTGTCCCTGGCCAGCTCAGGATCCAACTGCTGCATGTATTGGCGATCGTATTAGTAGTGCCACCCTGCGGTGCGCTCTAATACTCGGTGACATTGATGCAAATTCTCGGTGGCTTGGCCGGTGAACAGTACAATTCTTCGGGCATGGAGAGTGCACCTTTTTCCATGGGTAAACAGTTCAAGTTTTGATGTCTTCGACACGTGTCGCTTCTATATCTAATCTAATACGATTACGACTCATCGCCTAGAACACCTCTTCTATCTTTACAGACGTGAGCAACACATTGTCTAGTCTACAGGCAACGAGAACTTACAAGCAATTCCTTTTCACCTGGAAGATATGCAACCCAGCTGGCACGCCACCTACCCTTCCCCCGCTCAAAGCAGACAAGCTGCCCAGACCTTGGGCAAGGCTGAGCGGCTCCGACGAGGCACAAAGCAGGTAGGAAATGCAGAACAACACCTGGCTCACCCCGCACTCAGGCTGAGGATAGCATTACCCCATCCTACGCAGGATAGACAGGTGGAAAGGGACCATGCCGCTGGACTGAAACGACAAGCAGTCACGCCTGCTCCAGTTATAGTAATTGACTTCACAGTGTGTCCACATCCATACCACATGTCATCCGGTTGTCAACGGACTTTTGACCAGAACTGAAGTACGCCTAGGCTGGGACACTCTCATCTTCTGGTCTAAAGAAGCTCATCTGTAGAACATATGTTATGGCATTGACCAAACTAGTCCTGCCTATAGCCATACGTACCTTTACTACAACATCCAGGAGCAGGAGTTAGTAAGTTCTAACCAACACCCCTCGAATCACCCCAGCTATATAAATCTAGTTTATCCACTCTTGGTATAGCGGTCAAAATGCTAGACTAACGTACCAAGTTAGTCTATTTGGGCACGAGTCATCTTGTAGAATTTACTGCCAATAAAACTCCGTTTAAATGTGCTACTGCGTGGTGCGGACTGATGAGTAGAAGTACACCTTAGTATAAGTACAAAAGATGTCACGCGTCAAGGTTAAGAAGTACAGCTGTTACCCCTGAAACTACATTGCTTTGCGACCCTCAGTCAGAAGATGCATTTTGTACTTCCACCGAGCTGGGGCCGAGTTCATACACTGCCCTAAAGAGGGGTCTTACTCCTGTGTAATACTGACACCTTTGTTCCCCCCCTTTGATCAAACTTGAAGGCCCTTCTTATCCCACATTAGAAGCCTTCTTAACGAGTGAAGAACCTCCGTTTAGCATTGCAAATCCTTGGTTTTGCGGTACCAATCATTCACTTAAATCTGTCCTCATCTACCACAGAACTAGAATACGTCACCATCCACTAGTCACCTAGGCGACCACCAGCCCTCGCCACCCAGGTTAACAGTCTCCAGCCGGCAACACCACAAACCCTGAAGAGCAACAAACTTCCAGGTAACTGTGCGAACAAGGGTCAGCAATTAGGTCCGTGACAGTGGTTTGAGATTTTGTGCCAGAGACTGGTCCTCCACACCTGTTCCATACATGGGCCGTACACCAATTAAATATTAAGGTGCTCAATATTGTGATTCTGGCATCACATGTTGAAACTGTTAAGGTGACTAAGACTACCACACCTCACTTAAACGTTGCGTGCCGCATGCCACCGTAATTTTTAACCCCAAAAGTCATGTTGTTTCAATTATCTTCCCCCTTGGGAATGAGTCAAACATGATGCATGCCGCTCAACATACTAAATAACTACGATTACGACTCATTGCCAATTGTTCCTCCTTCCACTAATACAGGAGACAGAGAACATTGTTCATAAATTCTCGCCGCCTACTCTACCAGGCAACAGAAACCTATGAACAGATTCTTTTCACCTGAAGGTTACGCAACCCAGCCCCCCCCCCCCCTCCACCAAAAGCCCGGAGAGCCAACAAGCCGCCTGCAACCGAACAAGGTCGAACGTCGCCGACGAGGCACGCAGCAGAAACGCTTACCAGTCATGATGTTCACCCTCCCCACAGCCTGCACTGGCATCCAACAAGCTTCACCTATGTAAGACTGGATGCTGCCGTGCTTGGGTAGTTCAGTCTTCGCAAACTCTCTAGTGACATCCCAGAGCACTAATCAGTGCTGGGACCTCCGGGAACTTTGGAAGCTTCAAGTACGCCCCCAGTGGCTACTCACCATATGTCAATATCCATCAAACACGTACACATATACTTAACTTCACTTTGTCTCCTCTGTCTTCTTAGCCAGTTTAACTTTAAATACTTTTGCTTTCTCCTAGAACCAGTTACTCCCCTTTTTACTAGAACCAGGTCGCCTACACCTGGAACCGCAGTTACCTTCAGCCCTTCATGGTCTGATACGATGTCACGTGTTTATTGCATCTCCAATGCACCCATTGTTCACTACCATTCTGCTCTTCATTTACAGGGTACTTGTCAATGTGATGGTTGGGAACTGAATCCGACGTACACTGCCAACAGGTATCCATAGTACTGACATCCACATTAGACGGCTACCTGTTTCTTCCCAACCCCCGAGCAATAAGTCAGCGCTGGTGGGGAGAAATGGCAATGCCCCAACCACTAGAAAAACCTTCGTGCAGGGAGGCACTAAGTTAGTGCTGAAGTGACTGTAGCCTGGGGGCTGCCGCCCAACCCGGTGCAAACGTACAACCAGTAGAGGCTTGGTGGCCCACATGGCTCTATGTCCCTGATTAGCCTACATGCGTGGGGTATCAGTGAGGTCTCCTATCGAGCTCATGCCGGCAAGTCACTACTGGGCTACATTTTAATTACCGTTCCTGTTTAAGTGCACTGCGTAGGCTGTCAGACCGGTGTGCCCTTTTGCCTTACAAGGTGAGGAGTGGCAAGAGGCAAATACCTGGCTCACGCTGCTATTAAACCATGGATAGTATTACCTCATCCTACGCAGGACAGGCAGGCAGAAAGGGACCGCGCTGCACAACTTAGATGACAAGCAGTAGTGCCTGCTTCGACAACGGTAATCGTCTTCCCACCGTGCATTCGCATTCACCCTTTGTGCCACCTGGTGGTAAGAGGATTGCTAAACTGAACACAGGCCCAATACGGCTGGGTAAACCCCAACTTTTACGAGCAGTGAAGCCTACGACTGGAATTGCCCCTTTGGAGTAGACCAAGCTCGCCATCATTGGGTGAAACCCTCTTCAACCGCAACACCCAAAATGACGGAATAAGGAACTAATACACAACACCACTCACCTCATACCGTAGAAAAGAAGTTTAAACCACTCTGCTTTTGGTCTAGCGGAAAAATCCTCGACATGCGTGTCCGTCAGACTTAAGAGGCACGTGTCAAACATTTCTGAGGTCTAAAAATGCAGATCAGCATCTATTATTTCCCATAAACGACTGTTTTTTTAGTTGGTCCACTGACAAACGTATTTTAGAGAATCCACTGTACTCATCCCTGTTGATTTTTTGTTTATAAAAAATTCCCAGAGAATAAGCATGTACAGGAATCGACATGAATCAATTCGCAATACCTTCAATCACTTTAGAATCTGCATAATCAAGGGATCGAGGAATAAATTTGACATCCCTAGTAATAACCTATAATCTTATTTTATATTTATAACCAGAGAATTAATGTAACATTAGTAAGTGTGCATAGCTGTGCACTTGCCGCTGTTCGAAAATGCTAAATCACCGGGCTGGCCATAAAACTGATAGCATGCCCAGATATGCGCTCTGATGAACCAGGGCCAGATGCACCCAGGGTGCAATCACGTCGGCCCAGGCGGCCCCCTTAAAATCCTCGTTAAGTAGACCCATTTCCCTGGTCTCTAGAGGGATACTGTGTCTGTACACCTGCATTGTCACCACGATGAGTGTATTAGGGGGTTAAACTGTTATTAAGGTAACTTCCACCAACTTCTGTCAGTTGCTTGGTAATCACAAAAGCCTAGGAGTTAGTACTGGTCACCATGTTTATTCTACTCACAATAAATACCTTCAAGTCTATGCAGTGCTTTCTGATTCTAAGGGTGATTTGTACCTCTCTATTAACTTGTAAACAACATCCCCCATGGAGATGCAGGTGAACGCGTCTTGCAAACCAGTTTCCAACAATAGAGGATTGCGGGTTCCCTTAACTGGGCAGTATAAACATTGTAAAACACCACACAATTAGCCGTCTACCTATACTGTGGGCCCAGTACGCAAAGGCACTTGGTGCACACGTACGGTAGAGCTCCCTACTAGGTACACTCTACGAGGAAGAAACTGGACCACCCAAGTTAACTAACCCACTCCATCCACATAATGAAATTCGCCGGTTGGACTGCTAGAACTGACATGGCATGACGCCAATATCTGGGTACTCTAACTAGGTAGTTACCTATGTCACCTGCCCCTCGTTTGTTGCGAAAACCAGTATAACCTACACCATGCCATTCAGCTGACGAGAAGAGACTAAGTTGGATGATAAGAAGGCAACTATGGCTCCCACAGCCAACCTATTGCCAAGTAACCCATCCCAGTTGGCCATCAGGCTTTTTATATGCTCGAGAACAAGCAAAAGCCGCTCACCGACTGCAGGAGCCAAACTCTTCAGTCTCTCCTAGACCTCTGATTGAGCCATCCCAGAAACCAAGCAGCAATCCACACCCAGTCATCGTCCACCTTCAACTCAGACTGCCCATGGGTCTGGGCATCACTGACACAGTTTGATGATCGCAGCTGCCTATGACAATCACCCAGAGCTCAACAGCCCCAGCCATGACACATCCGCCTCCAGATGGGGTCCTGAGACTCGCCTACAGCCACTGACCATAGGACAGCCTCAGCGCCGGCCTGCAGGTCATAAGCCAGCAACAACTGCCGCTCTAACCACCTCTGATGTTTACATAGCTTACCACTGCCTGACCAGGCCGACTCTGAATAAGGTTTCCTTAAAGGGAAGGGCGAACTCGCAGTAAACCAGCCTGTAAGACCAACCAGGTTTCTCTGCCTGAACACATTTAAAAAACTCACATAGACTAGGTAACTTACATAGCACCACAGCAGTTATGCATCAATTTATGTGATTTTAGAGAGAGAAAGTTAGTCATTGCACTGGCTTAAAATGTACGCTGGTAAAAATTGCATGCATAGAACATGCCACAATATTTCGGTTTTTGTAACGGTAAGAGGATGTCCACAGCATTGTGGGATGTATATTTCTATCCAAAAGACTTCTGCCTATTGAAATAAATTTGTGTTTCGTTAACAAATACAGTAAAACTTGTTTAAGACATTCCCACATGAGACATTTTCCCAGCTAAAACGTTCAGTGCGAGTAGTCCCGCTACTTCACCAAATACGCGTGTGTTATTTTTCCGCATTTAACATTTTTATGAACTAATCGTTCCCACATAATACAATAAATTTTTTCCCAACGAAACTGTTTAAGAAAATTTTACATACACAGTTCATGCACAATTATATCACGAATAACTACAACTACCGTTTCTAACAACTACAATCTCAAAACATCAAGACGTGAAACATAAACAAGACACAAAAATATATGACCCTGAATAGCCCCATCATTTAGACAAACCTTTAACAGAAGCAAAAACTTTGATGTTAAAGCGAAGTTTCTCAAAACTGCGCAAAATTACCGTAGTTTGCATGCCCGCCGAACGCCAGAAGTTCATTTAATAGACGCCATTATGTGTAATATGTTTCTGTGGTTTTGCTTTCTCAAGTCACGTTACCATCTGTGTAATAGTAATTGCCGACATATAATTGTTAACATATGGCATCATAATACAAATTTTTTTTACAAATGTTTTTAGGGGAGAAATTACTTCCGAATTTGTTTTTTTTTTTTACGGAATTGTGACTTGACAATACAGGAATATAAAAATTCAGTAAGTGATTGATTAATTAATTAATTACCCCTAATTTTGCATCAAAAAGTTCTAACATTGTAACATAAATTATTACATTCTACAACTTGCATAGTTAAATCAATCAACATCTTAATTTACCACTCATTACATTTAAATCTAACGAAAACTTTCAGCATCTTTCATAAGGAACGGCAAACATAAATAATAACCATAAAAAGTTGCAGTTTTCCAGCAGATAAACCATAACATAAACATAACTTCACTTTGAAATGTAAACATTACAAGTTAATCAAAATCTGTATTATAAAATATAAACAGTGGGACAAAACAAACAACGAAAATAAATAAATTAAGATGCCTGAAGCCTTTCATGGTTAAATGTATTTTATGACTACAGTTCTGTTTTCACCCAGTTGCCTTTTCACTGATTAAAAGTAAGTAACTACTGTATATATGTATGTAAAAATAATTGATGATGTAAATAAGCCAATAAGGTATACACCTAACCCTGCATTTCAGGCCTAAACCTGTATTTTATGTTCATGTTTGATATACAGAGTATTTATTCAAATTACTGTTCAATTTATCCCCAATAAAATTTATAACTATTAAATAAAAAAATGCATTTGAATTTATATACAAATTGACTATTTTTTGGTTATATTGTTTGTTGGGTTATTTGGTTTCATTTGATATTAATGCCTAAATGGTGTTTTTGTCACTACAAAATTCTGTCTCAAGACTAAAATTCTTGGTTTCCCACGTAAGAAGTTTTTGAAAGCTTTTCCCTTGTAAAACATCTTAACAGAGTTTTACTGTAGCCCAATTTTTGAACAAAAAAGCTTTCGGAAATGGATTTTGCATTTGTCATAAGGTAAGCGGCGCACAATGTTTGAACTTTATTCTAGTTAACGTGAGGTCCTTTATGGACTTGTTACAACATATTTTTATTCAGAATACTGCTTGCTATTTAAATAAATTAAAATTTTGTCAATAAATGATCTAAATTTTGTATAAAAGGGGTTTGGAAATGGCTTTTGCACTTGTTAAAAGTTAAACAGTGCACAATGTTTAAACTTTATTTTCATTAACTACAGATTGTTTATAGTCTTATAGGGTACCACTTCATGTGCAGAACATCTGACTAGTAAATTACATTAATGTTTAATTTAAATAAAAGTGTTATTTTGCATCATCGATAACGAAACACTGTCTTAACTTGGATGGGGACAAAAAATTGTTGGTGTTGGAGTGTCAAACTAGGTAAATTTGAATTTAGCTAACAAGCAAATTAGAGAAAAATTTTCAGTAACCGTGACATTTTGTTAAATCAGGGTTCCACGGTACTATAATTTTTTAAACATAAATGCCAAAAACATCTTCAACCTGATCACAACTCCTTTCATGATTGCAAGTACCAGTGCACACTGGTGCTATAATTTTGATAAGAGTACACATTTCCCTCCTCAAGTGAATTGTAAGTTACTAATGCATACTCACCTCTTCAGGACACAGCTCACATGCCCTTTCAAGTGTTTTCCTTGCACTGTTTGACCTCTCGAGGAAGTAACCATTCGTTGACTCATTAGACTGCGCTGGTGGAGACCAACTGTTGTAGCTGTACTGAGTGTTTGGTGCATAAGGCCTCTGTAATAAAGTGAATACCATGTTATATTTTACTTATTTATCATATTTACTCCAGTCCAGGTATTGTTTTTGTATTTTACTAAAACCATGCTCAGAATCTGATGTTTCCCTTTCCTCATCTCCCCAAAAAAATGTTACATTTATTACGACACTCCAAAACGAATTAATTTGCAGCATTTCTTGAAAGCTCACATAATAAATCCTAATGCAAGGACAATAGAACAGAAATGTACATACTAAGAAAATTACCAAAATATAATTTTTTAGGTATAATAACTTTGAACAAATTAGATGAAATACTGCCATATCTGCCCAAACATATGGCGCCCTGGAGTTTTAAGGGGCTAATTAAGACTTTGCGCGACACATGATGTAACAACGGGCTCCTTTGTTCATCACCCCTCCCACCGAACCACAGCCATGCACTCCTGAGAACCTAGCTACCCTCCAACCACATATGCATAGCAACAGCAGTAGCCAGTAAAAGTGTGGGTTAAAGGATCTTCCCTTTCCCTCACAAGAGCACCTTTTTATTTTGTAACCACGCCATTACCATGTTCCTTAGGCTTTGTGTACTGTGTTTAGCTTCGGATTACATTTTACAATAGTGATGTTACATTTTTATTTATTTTTTTTTTTCACTTTAGATTTTGTTTACAGATTGCAATTTAAATTGACTGCATTGTCTGTTAACGTCTTGCTCATAATATTCTTTTTGGTATACAATTTTATTTACAATTTTGGATTTCGGTTTTGTGCTTTTTTATTGATAAATTATGTTTTTTCGGCTTTGACTTTGGATACAACACATTACATTACAAATAACTAAGTGCTAGCAATGCCCATTTTTGCTGCAACCCACCTTGTTTCTCCATCACAAATGACTCAGTTGCCCTTGAAAAGTAGGTCAAATCCTTCACACCAGCTTTGTGCTGACTTTATGAATGCCGCTACACGCCATTAATGTGTGGATAAATTAAGGTATGATAGTGGTGCACCGTACAAACAGTTGTTTGTTTATTTATTTCATTTTAGTGAAAAAGTTGACCTTCACAATGGTGCCACAATGTTTACATTTCTTTGGTGGTAAGAGGTCAACTGCCTTGTGGGATGTATATTTCTGTTGGAAAGATATTTGCTTATTGAAAAAAAATTTGTGTTTCATTAATAAATCTAATTTTCACCAAGTCATTGAGAATGGATTATGCAAACACTAAAATTTACGCGGTGCACAATGTTTGAACTTTTTTTCTTTAACATGAGATCGTTTACAATCTTGCGATAACATATTTTTATCCAGAAGAATAATTCCTATTGAAAAAAATTAAAATTTTGCTAATAGATCTAGTTTTTTAAAAATAATTTTGAGCTCGTTAAATGTAAGCAGTGCATAACAAACAATTTTTCTCGTGTAACTTTGCACCACCGACGAAACACTGTCTTAAAGGGAGAGAAAAAAAAATCATTATAACTTATTGGTGTTGAGTGTGTTAAATTAAAATAGGTAAATTTGAATTCAACAAAATAGCAAAACAGATTAAAGATTGTATGGAACAGTGACATTTTTAAAAAAATCAGGATTTTACTATACTTAAAAAAAAAATCATAATTTAAACCATAAATGATGTACACTTTAGGTTTTAAATTATAACCCTTAGTTCCAAATACTATCTCCTTCGGCAGCCATCATCAAGATTGCCAACATAACACACATTTCACAACTCATACTTTGCAGACACAAGCATTTTATGTTTACATACTGCATAGGTTGGTCACACTATCCATAAAAATTTACCCTACTTACACGAAATGGACAATAGCATACCTTTGAATTAAAATGTGAAATAATAGTATCTCCAAACATGCATAATAGGAAATACGTTTGAGAGTGAGTGAAGAGTTTCAAACAGCCCTTAACAGTGATAATTGGCTCTCAATACCTAAATGTTAAGAGCTGCCCAAATATCTTCACTCACTCACTTGACGCACCACAAGGCGACTACCTTGGCTTGTAGTAGCCTACCTCTCTGTCACTGCCCCTGTTTTGTGCTGTTACACACCATCACTACAACATCCGCCACATCCTCTCTACGCTTCAACGCTGGAAGTGTGTTGCACCGCCTGTCAGTAGGCAACCCATCTCCTGCCCAAGACTGCGCTGGGCCAGTTGGTACTGTATGTACATCCTCAACGTGCAGGAGGGATGGTTACCCCATCCCCATTCACTCGTCACTCCAAGCACCCCTCGCTCACCACAGTCCTTGGTGCAGAATAAAGGCAGTGAACCAGTCATTTTCAAGGCAGTTCATTGAGAGTAGCTCCCTAGCCTGAATTCTGTGACACTTGTCCAGTTGTCTTCCTCACGTACATCAGTTACCTCTTACTCAAGAGCTGGCTAGGAGTAAGTACCCAGCCTGAGGGCTGCGTTGCTAGCCAGCTATCACTATAGTTTGACGCGTGCAGCTTATATGAGTTATGTTAAACACGACTGTGACTCATCCTAACATATTGCATCTACCAGTAACCACAAACATAGATGGCTACAGTATTGTTCCCATGCAGGGGCAGTTACAGACACATGGTATTTTCCTGATGTACCAGATCCAACTTCCTCTCACTACTCATACAGTATCTACGTATCCAGAGGAAGGGTCAACCCAGCATGTTATTCGCGAGTGTGCACAGGATCACTTCAACCCTAGCGGGCAATCCTAGCACGTGAAACAAGCATTGTTCCAAGCGGCTGCGGAACAAATCAGCCTCCCCGAAGCACCTGCTAGACAGTGTTGTCAAGTTTTCCGAAGATGACCAAGCGCCCTAGACCATATAGCCGAGCGCAAGGGTAGTTCTCCCATCCCATTTGCTCCAGGTAGACGTCGCACCTCCCACTCCAGCTCAGGCATGGGCCGGCCGAGTGCACAATATAGGGCAGGTGCAGCAGAAGAGAGTAGTTATCTCCAGTAGTTCGTCTCAGCATTTCTGTGCTGGGGCTCTCTACTATACCTTAGGCCCTCATGGTCCTCTTCAAGCGCTTCCAGTTCTTCACTAATCACAAGTGGCTGTGCCACCAATGACCAGAGACTTTAACCACTTCCTACCAGAAGCTCGAGGACTTCAAGCACCAGCAGCTTCCCCAGCCTGCTCAACAACACTCCACGCTTCCGCTTTTGATCCTCCTGGATTAACAGCCACCGCTAATTGCTGGTAAGTGGCAACTACAACCACTGCCCTTCTGGTAGTGACCCCATTCTAAAGTCTCTTCTAGACACCCCACGTCAGAATAACTGTGTAAGAGTTGTTTTCATAGTCATAGAGTTAATTCTATACTTAAGTAGACTAGGAGCAGGTCATAACTTACTTCCATACGCACATGCATAGTAGTAGGCACGAGTCACCAGTATATGTATTCAGAGAGTAAGTTTGTTTAGAGGTATAACCTGTGAGATACTAGAAACTCTAATTCTAGATAGAGCAAGCAAGCGACCGGGTGTGATACCATTACAAACCATAGTGCAGTACTACAGATCCCCTGCAGATATCTGTATGTCAATAACACACATCACCTTCAACGGCCACTCATTCTGTGCACCAAGCTGTACAGAAAGGTAGAGCCCCAACCACTAGGTACACCTCCATCAGGAGCAGGACAGCCCCCCCCCCCCCAGGTTGTATTTCTGACCGGAGCACCAAGGGTGCTGACAGGGGTGTTTTGCCTGGGACTGGAGGCACGACTGTTGCTGGACCAGACCTTGACATTAATAGGAAGACGGCCCATATGCTCTACCGCTCTAGGTTTGTGTGCCAAGGTGCAGAACAGTCGGAGCACAAGGTTCGCACCATCAACTGCTGTTGGGCTCTACACTTAGGATTCTGTCCATCTGCTTGCACTGACTGAAAGTGTGTTGTCAATACTGCCTCTATGCCCTTCGGCGAAAGGCACAGTGCTCAAAGGGAGGAGAAAGAGGAGTTCTTTACTACTAAGCGAATGTGCACCGATAACGCATCCACAGCTGGTGGATATACCCCACGGGAACGGGTTAAGAACGCCCGTCACCTGGAGAATCAGACCTCTTCAGTTAGCAACCCATTTTATTTCCCCTCTCATAACAGACTTGGCGTTGAGACACATCCTGCAGTACGAGCACTAGTCACTGGACATGACACGAGGTTGGGTATTGCCAACTCATTTTGTGGAAGCAGAGCAGTCGTCACCTGGAGCCAGAAATACCTGGCCTCTCCGTACGGCACCTCATCAACAGGCACCACCCAGGCGACTGTTGGTTCCACCTCTACACCAGAACCCAGGAGATAGGCGAGAGTACCCTGGTAGAGTCAGCACTGCCTCAATGGGCTAAGACGGTAGTAAAAAATATTGTGATATTGTCCATGGCAGACTTCGTACCAAGTCGCCAGTCTAGTCAACCAGTGCTAGTCTCTAGTAGAAAGCTGACTCAGTCTCAGTAATTGAGTACCCGAGCACGCCTGACCTAGAGCTCACCAAAACTAACATTGACTAGTCTAAGCGACACCCGTCAAGTTTGAAGTTCAGTGTGTACAGCCTGCCAGTGTTCACCATGTGTCCCTGCCATTAGACTGCATCACACGCCTTACGTTATGCTTGATTCTCATTCTCGCACATCAGTAGGGACCATAGAAAATGGTAAAATAGTATGTCTGATCGTGAAAACCAGTGTTAAATTTTGGTTAGAGTTGTTCCAATACCGATACTTAGTATCTGTATCGGCCGTTACTTCGCCTTTTTCCGACATATCTGTATCGGGTATGGTATAGGGCCGATACTTTAGTATCGGTTGCAGACAAAGAAGCCAGGTTATTACTTTCTTTCAGCACACAATTTACTGTATTTTGGTTTGTATATGACGCACATTAAAACAAAAAGAAAAATAAGAACAAATACAGTATTTACTTGTGTATAGCGCACACATTTTCCCCCAAAATAAAGGAAAAAATGTTTGGATTGTGCGCTATACACGTAAAAAAAAAGAGGAAGGGAGAGTACTAGCCATAAATTACCCCGGGGTGTAGAGGGAAGTGGCGGGACTGTCTGTTATCTCATCTCTCCATCTTACATCACTCCTCTCCCTTCTCTCTCTCTCTCTGCGACCCTTCAGTTATGTGTAGGTCGAAACCACGCTCCCCCCCCTACCCCCTCATTTCTCCTGACAACATCCTGTCAGACAGAAACGGCACACCACAAACGAGGGCTGCAACGTGTCTACGCCCCCCCCCCCTCCTTCAAATAACACCCAGATATTGCTAGTCGATAATTGCGCCAAGCTCTCTTTGTAAGAAAAACGAAGCTGGAAATGTTCAGTAGTAGAAGCAGAAGGTTTCCAGAATTTTTTTTATTTTGGCTTTTTGCACCCAAGTTATTTAATTAAAGTATTTTCCAAACATATGAAAATTACCACAAATTAATGTAAAAATGAATAATTTGTTCCATGCTTACTAACAGGGCACCTCAAATTTTTGCTGCAATTTTATTGAGGGGGGGAGGGGGGAACCCTGGAACTTGTTGCAAAAATCATGGTGCAACTATACATTAGTAAATACGGTAAGCGCCACTAAAATAGTTGCAACTAATATCACTTGTATTTCAAAGCAAATGCTTTCACCTGAAAATGTTGTGCAAAACATTTAAACGAAGGATTATTATTTGTAAAAATGTTTTCTTTTGTGTTTAAAGGTTGTTTTATCCATTAATGTTGGTGTTTCATTGTATCTGGCATAACATTAATACGACTTTAAAACTTAATATTTATTTATCTTCAAGGACAGCATCTTCGCGAATAAAATTATATGCCCAAAAGCATATACTCTACCACTTGTCAGCAAAAAATTGTTTGAAAATCGAGCAACTTGCATTATACGCGTTCATTTTCAATAACCTCTTGCGGGGAAATTGGAGGATTTATATCAATTTATTTCAACAGACATGCATCTTTGAATAAAGTGATAATATGTAAGTGCTTATTTGACACCTTTTGCACCGAGCCAAGTGCAGTGGACGTAGTTTTGAAAGATTAATTATTAAAGACAGTGAAGAAATAAATTATAATTGCCTCATGTGTGTCTCAAAATAACAAGTTTTCTCTGCAGTAAAATATGATTAATTACTTGAAAAGACAAGACATTTGCCATGCGTGCAAGGTGTTGCCAACAGGCAGCGGCGTGGAGAGGTCATCGCCACCCCCACCCCGTAAACTAACAGACATAACACTGCCCGATCGATAACTTCTCTGTGCGCTCTTAGGTGATAGCACGTGCTGGACATTAAAAATTTGACTTGCATTTGGTGTTCTATTATTTGCATTTTCAGAGGGTTCGAAAGTTTTAGGTCAGCTTGCATTTTGTGTCCTAGTACAATAAATTATATACAGTATTTTAAGAAATGATTTTAATTAAACGAGTCTAGGAGAACTGTTTTAAATATATTATTTACAGTAATAATTTTTTCTAAAATTCAGTTCAAAGGGCATTAGTATCTGTTTTTGGTATCGGGATATCGGCCGGGGTATCGGTATCGGAAAACATGGTATTGGAACAACTCTAATTTCGGTATTCAATTTTGGTGTTTACAATGAAAGCGATGCTAAATTTCTGTAACTGAATTTAAAAATAAAATCAATAATGAATTATTTTGCATTTATATAAAAAAATAATCCAAATTTCTGTGTCTGAAAATTAAAAAAATTTGGCAAATTAGAATATTTTGAAAGAAAATTAATGCACATGTTCAGTGTTTGAATAAGAAAGACAAGTAATAAAAAAATACAAGCAGTAGTACAATTCATTAATTTAAGAAGAAAACATGAATTTAAGAAATGTGGGGTATCTTTTGACAGTGCTAGAAAAGTAGCATAGACACAATGTATCCTTCCACCACAGCTGTATTTCACTTAACAAAAAGAGGTTTGTAAATGTATGCGCGTCCAATGAGCGCTCCATCTCAGCCACCCATTACACAGGAAACTCTGCTACCCGGGGCGTTGAGCTTCAACACATGTGTTCCATCCCCAGGATCTGCGATGCAGGAATACCCGCAGACCCAGGTGTCCAGCTTCTACATTGGAAGTGCTCCACCCCACCATCTTGCTATGCGAGAGACTGCTTCCGTCGAGAACATTGATGCCACCCATTACCCCTCAACAGGCACATCACCCGCAGTGGAGGTCGATGTGAATCTCCCATCCACTGTCTCGCCACAGGACCTAGCCATAGAGACGATTGATGCCGCTCACGACCTGGTACCACGATGAGCTGTGCTGCCCGGAGTCGGGGTTGGAGCTTTCTCCCCCGCACTGCCCTGTCACAGAAACATCCTGCCCTACGGGTAGGAACCCGTGCAGTCAGGGTGAAAGGCTTGACACTACCCGGCACTGCCTCAACGTCCCTTGAATGAGTGCCCTCCCACTTTGTTGTGGCGGCAGCAGCAGACACCACGATGTCCCAGGCTGTTCCAAGATGCCTGATGCCCCCACGTACCGCCAAGGCCCCCCTCACGCCTGGCTGGTACCAGGAATCACCATGGAGACCCACAACCAGGTACATGTGGCCATACCCTCTGCATGCTGCCCTTCATCCAAAGAGTACACCAGATGAAAGTGAAAACGAAGATCAGTAAGTGTGCAAAGTTTAAAAACAGTGTAATCGCTGGAAACTATTACTATGTGCACGTGGCAAAAGGACTCGTTATAGACCAGTCACGTGCACCACAGTTAATTTAGCAGCAAGCCAAATACATTGACATAAGCAGAACAATCAATTTAGGATAAATTAAAATTCAAAAGTATCCAGTACAGTTCAAGTATAAAGAACCAACGAGGTAAATGAACTAATAATTAGTCACTCGACTATGTGCTAATTAGCATTTTACACAAAGCAGTAAAAAGCTGTATGTCAGTAATTTTTGATAGACTTTTACACCTAACAGTTAAAGTGTTTTAGTGGCCGACAGCCCACTTAAGTAGGTTGCATTATGAATAGACGCTCTCCACAATGACAGTAATGCCTACTACATATGAATCACGTCAAGATGCTCACAACAGTGCCAGTGATTAAGTTGACGACAGATACTTCGACATTACAGAGACATTTACCTTTTTATATTTTGATCAACTTTAAATCTGACTTGACATGTAGGTAAACTTATACATGTCATTATACATTTTGAAAGTGTTTATGTGAAGATCGCTTACACAAAGAATGCCGTAGTGTAAGAGTGTGTTTTCAGCATGGACAAAATTAAACATTCCTTAGGAACTTACCTTTAACATTCCAACGAAGATTCACAGTGTACATACTAGCTTTTAGACCAATGATATAAAATGTACTCCTGAAAAGGATAGCTAGGTTAGTTTTTTTTAATGCTTTCCAGCACTAAATCTGAATTGATGTGTAGGGACACAAATATAATATGCCTTGAAAGGGTATATGTGAATATCCCCTACAAGAAAGAATGTAGTTTTGTAGGAGGGTATTTTTACATGTATGCTTATATGTGTATATGCTTTTGTTTACGATATCTTCCACACGTACTTAGTTATCAACCAAAGACTGAGCATTGAAACTTCCCAAATCTGGTGCAAGATAACCATAACTTAAAAATTAGAGTGTTTATGTGTACTGTATTTAGTGACCAACGTGCGCAAAATTTGGCACGATAGTCATGCATGTAGTGTACTATCTTTGTATTCGTTTAGCCGGTCAACCCAGGTATTGAAGGGAATGTAGTTAGCCACTTCGCAATCTGTCACACTTAACTATTTAGCTTGCTGAGAGACACAAAGGTTCCCTGGAAAGATTTTCCTTTTTCTTTCTTAACTCACTGCAGCAAGCTCCAGGATAGTAATGGCGTTTCCCCGCCTTTAGCGAGTAAGGCTTGTACATAATATAATTATTCTTACTTTAATCCCCTTGTTTTGACGTGCCATTGTTTTATATATATTTTCTTTCAGATCGTTATGCACAATTCCAATGTAATATCCACCAGCACTGTGCTGGGCCTTTTCAATAGCACGCATATGAAATGCAAGCCAGTGGAACACCCGACACACGCTGCTTCCTGACCTGTAATCCTTGCAACATGGGGGGAATACACACACTCACTGCATCAGCACCGCCCGAAAAATAGAGAAAGAGTCAACGTCGCTAGCTGGCCGCCGCCGCTTCACATCTCACATGTTTCACCTCGCCGGCCGGGCGACCAAAGAGCACAGAACAATGGCACTACAGCGGTCAGACACCCCAACCTTAAGCATCCTTCCTACCTGTCTGCGAATATATTTTTTTTCATGCTATCTGCCCCAGTACGTCTACCAACGTCTATCCAGACCGTCTAGATATACGAGGGGGAAGGGGGGAATTGACATGTGCCCCTTATACATCTTATTCAATACGATTAGACTCATCGCCAAGAGTACTTCTTCCATCACTACAGACGTGGGTGACATGTTGACTACCCTACAGACAACGGGAACTTGTGAGCGAACCATTCTCACCTGGAGGATATGCAACCCAGCACGCACATCGCCCACCCTAACCCGTGCTGAGAGCCAACAAATTGCTCCGACCTCGGGCAAGGCCGAGCGCCTCCGACGAGGCACGAAGCAGAATTACAGCTCAGAGTATTCCCATGCCAACCAGGACACGAGGACGTCACGCGTCTCCCGCACCCGAAGCTGGCAGACTACAAGCTCCAATATATAAGTCCGGATGCAGCCGAGCTCGAGAGTCATTCTTTTGAATCTCTAGTAACCTTACACATCACTAAGTCAGTGCTCGGGATCGTTCTGAGAATCTTGTTACTTTCAAGTACGCCCTTGCGACTACGTACGTCGCTGTCCAGTCAACCCGACAACCAGCAAACACGATCACATATTTATTTAACTTCACTTTGTCTCCACTAGACACCTTTTACTTAGCAGTTTATCTTTAAATAATTTGTATTTGTCTAGAACCAGCTCTTCCCTTTTACTTAGAACAAGGGCGCCTTCACCTGGAACCGCAGTTACCTTCAGCTCTCCATGACTTGGTAGGAGATAGCACAGGTCACGTGTTTATTGAACCTTCAATAAAAACTCATGGTTCTCCACCTTTCTGCTTTCATTTTCAGGTCGTTTATTTATATTAACAGTTGGAGACAGAACACGCCATGCACTGCTGACAGGAAAGGAACAGGGAGTGCATTGCGTAGACTATAGAACTGTTTGCCCTATGCATCACGAGAGGAAGAGTGGAGGAAAATGAAGGGAATGATATCTGGCCCACTCTGCTCTCAGGCCGTGGACAGCATTACCCCGTCCTACTTAGGAGAGGCAGGTGGACCGGGACCGTGCTGCCGAACTTAGACTGCAAGCAGTCGTGCCTGCTCCGGTTCTGGTAATTGACTTCCCACCATGTATCCGCATACATCCTACATGTCATCCTGTTGTCAAACAACTTCTGACCAGTACAGAAGAGTGCCTACGCTGGGACATCATCATCTTCTGGTCCAACAAAGCACACCTGTGTGGAACCTCAGTTCCGGCATAGACCGAATTTGTTGCATCTAGGCCAAACCGACCCCGACCATAACATCAAGAAGCAGGAGTGAGTAAGTACTAACACCCCTCGCCACAAGCCGACTATCGATACCAAACTATCCCACTTTTGGTTTCGCGTTCAAAATTCTCGACTAACGTGCCAAGACAGTCTAATCGGGCACGAGTCCAGGGTAATTGAAACATTTGGTTGAACTATGGCCGATTGTAACAGATAGCAATTTTGGGTAAATTGGCCTATGTATCGGTATCGGTCCAGTGAGAGTGAAATTATTACTGAGAAATTTTTTTTTTTATAATTTTGCACAAATGCATTTAAAGGAGTGTTGTACTACACTTCACATATTTAAACATACTGTAATACTGTCAGCTCACTCATGCGACTCATTAAGAGAGACGGGGAGGGATGGAGCACGGTAAGGGGATTGATCTAATTTTAGTTTATTCAAAAATTAAATATAGCACCAATTGATTAATTTCCCATCAACAATGGGTCATTAGAGATTGAACAAATTGTTAGAACACTTGGAAGAAAATAGCCGGACCAAGAATTAAACCCAGTACATAATTCAGTATGTTACAACTGCATTATCTCACATCAATGCTACCTGAAAACATTTAATGAAATACAGTAGATCTTCACTATAACTGCTTTTATTAAGAATGTTTCTCTTTAAAAACTCAATTTTTGAGGAGGAAAAAAATTCAGTACAAAAAAGTTGAACACTACACTCCAATCAGTGCATAACTTAAAAGATACCACTCACATTTCAATGTATACGGGTCAGGATGGGTGAACATATGCAAACATTTCCCAACCCCCTATTAAAACCATCCCTCAATAACAATTTTATTCCTGCAAACCATAAGGGGTTTTAAGAAACAGTGGGGCTCTACTGTATGAAGTTTGTACACGCAAAATGGTGCTTTAGGAAAATGTTTGAGTAGTAGCATGCCCTGTAGGCACTGTACTTGCCCTGTCCAGCTCATCTTGCAGCCACTCTATGGCCATCGTCCACTTGGCCTTCAACTCACTGTTGGAATGCAGCATTTGCTGGGCAGCACGGCACTTGGTGAACAACGCTACCATACACTTGATACACTGGTATGCCCTCTTCTGGTAATGGTTTTTACTGCGTTGAATGGTATCAAACAGACCCTCTCGTTCCTCAGGGACACCTAACATTATGAAAGGAATATCAAAATTATGCTATACACAAACATGGATATAAAGATATTAATTCCGTTTAGTTACGTGTACATGAAAGTGAATGAATTATTAATTAACTTAAATTTAAAATAAAATAATCACAAGAGATCCTTGAAAACAAAATTAGTTATTGTATCAAATTTATCAATACATAAAGCTGAACAAACAGTAGCACACTATCAACTAAACTCAAAGTATGGAATCAAATATGCATAGTAGTGCAGAGACGTAACTGATGTCAATATTAAAAAACTGTTACAGCAGAGACCTGAATTTTTGAGTACTGGGTTTAACGAGGCAGTAATTTTGTGAGACCATTCTCAGGAACTATCAAAAATGCATAGAAATTGATGAAAACATTCAATATTCCAGGGAAATTTGATAAATCGCAATAAAAACTGCAAGACAATTGAGCGTATCGTACTCTGCCTGTATGGGCCGACAGAGGCCATTTAGCACCTGGGTTAGCCTGTTGAGGTGCGCAGTGGACCTTTTTCAGGCTCTACCCCTGTGTCAGCATATGGGCTCGTAAATGACACATTTTGTTAATCACTCATTACAGTTGTGAAGTATTTATAACAGGTTAGTAAATAATCTAGGATAATGCATAGTTTTCGGCTGAACACTGTCCCCTTATTTAGAAATGTTTTGGCATGCCTGTAGCAAATTTAATGGTTTAAGGTGGCAATATTTTAGACTCTGTTTTGTTCAGTTTACTCAATCATTTTGGTGGCTTGAATGAAGACAGGTCAAATTGGTAGATATTACTTGTGACTGTATGGGCACCAGGTTGGGGGCAATGAAGAGCATTTGGCAATACAGTATCTGTGATTGTTTGTAGTTGTAATGATTTTAATGAGCTGGCAATCACTCTAGAAAGTAGGGATTCATCAGCAACCTTAAGTTATCATTTGTATTAAGGTTTCTACGTATATATTTTAACACGTGTGTTTATCAGTGCCACTGCTTCATTTGGGCTATTGCCGCCCATGGTTCGTTGTTT
The DNA here is from genome assembly GCA_029891345.1 of Dryococelus australis. Classification (NCBI taxonomy): domain Eukaryota; kingdom Metazoa; phylum Arthropoda; class Insecta; order Phasmatodea; family Phasmatidae; genus Dryococelus; species Dryococelus australis. The sequence continues at coordinate 18,084,966 of CM057003.1, read as the reverse complement.
TAATGGTTTGTAACAGAAACTAGTTGCAAATGCATGAAAAGTGCATGTGCACGAAGGACTTTATAGTCGTTTGTTTAAGTTTAAAGAAATCAAGCCATATAAGCTGTTAGAAGCTATCCATCATCTCATGTTTGGAGGGGCTTATGTTGAGCAGATCTATTGTAAGTAGTGTGACCAAAGAATTTCCGCACCAGATTTTTAGTGGTTTTGATTTGTGATACCTTAGGTGGTTTGAAATGTTTAGTAATAGTATTTATTGAGTGTGGCTTTAATAAGCGAATATGTTAAATTTAGCAAAGGGGTTTTAATTGAGGTTGAATGAAGTTATGTGCTTACAATTGATATGAGTTACCTACATCTATTGAATATAATGTTGTTTATAGTCTCTTGTAACTATCAGTATTATTTTCAGGTGAAATGGTTGTTTTCATATTACTGACTCTCTCGAGTCACCATTTCTAGAGAGCATACTAAGGGGTAGAAATTTGAGTGAGTTTACACTCTTTATGGAGTATCAATTTGTGACACAGTTAAATTAATCAATATGGTTTATAGTACAATTTGAGTACATAACCTGCGATTGATGTTTATTCACCCATGGTACCTTTGCGAGGTGTTTATATTGGATAAATTACACTGTGATGTACCCCGTGTCGTTGCGGTAAGAGGTACCCCGTCTATACCATGATACTCCCTACCGGCACTGTGTCTCTCATCTCGTTATAGGGGAGCCTCACTGGAGGTGCACTTATCGCTGGGGTGGATTGTAAGGAGTGCTGATTTCCCTCATGGTGATTATAAGAGGGCCCTTTGGTGGCCTATAGGTTTATAATGAGTGTTCCTTTGCCTGACGGGTCGAGGTTTGTCCCAAGTCAGGGTCCTTACGAGGATACTACCTAGTGGAAGAGTTGCGTTTGAAGGGAGGGAAAGCAAATACCAGGATGAGATTAATTAAAAACGACTCCCTCCAAAGGAACACAACCTTGTTCACCGTGAAGGTTGCCAAAATACGGGATGCCAGCTGTCCATAAGAATGAAATACCGTGAGTGGGGTTGGAGATGATAATGGAATGGGAATGAGTCTGACTTTCCTTGAGGGAGTTGCTGTCACAAGTTGACTGTATCTTTCATTCCCTAGCAAAAATTTTTAGATTCTCGTCTAACCAGAGTTGGAAATTACTACTGTAGAGAGTAACCAAAAAAATTAAACAGGCACATACATCAAATTGGCGAACATGAAGTTACCTTTCAGGGCGTTGTGGATGCGGTGTGTCTGCCAGGAGTCCTCTATGAGCAGCATGGCGAGTAGGAGATCCATGTGGTGGCGCAGCTCATGGCAGTACGCGTACGCTATCTGCCACAGTAGCTCGCTCAGCACTGTGCGTGAGAAGTGAGGGTTTTCCCAGCTGCAAAACTGCAGCAGCTTCACCGTGTCCTCTGACAAGTTAGAGTCTTCTATTATCTTCTTGATGTAACTGCAACCAAACACGCTCAGCTTGCTAAACGTCAGAGGACAATGTACAACTGAAATGAGATTTTATTGTTTAAATACCTATTATATGTTATTTAAATGCAATGGCACGACGCTTACAAATCCAGCAGGCGGGCAGACGTGGTGTGGAATGGAGAATCTAGAATTTGATCAGCTTTCCCCTCGTCTCATGCTTGCCCAAACATGGTGGGCGATTATACCCAGTTTTTTTATAGTCCCTTATGACTGGCAGTGGTGTGGCGAAATGTTAACGACACTGTGTATTTCTGAACAAAGCATCAAGTTTGTACTCGTGTTTTTGAAACATCCTAGACAAGTTACAATGTTGTGATAAATATGTGTTTCCACGGCAGGGTTAAATGTGTTGTGATTGCTGCGAGGCATGTAAACGGGCGCGGTGTCTGCGTTATCATCATTACACAGCCTAGGTGTGGGTGGATTTCAAATATGTGTAAAGTTTATACGTTTTAACCATGAACTGAATTACTTATATTTACGTCTGTTTATAACAACGTTGTACCTTTGCGCTAGGTGTTTGAAAAACAGTTGTGTAACAAGCTTATGTTTCTGTGATTTGAATGCCTGCAACAATCCCAAAGAAATACTAATCCCACACAGATAAAATAAAATAAATATTAAAACAAACCTACAAAGCAGTATGTACCAATGCATGTAAATTTTAGCAGAATAAATGTTACAGTAGGCCTATGTGTTTGCACGTTCTCCACTATATTTTACATTTGTCGATGTACATTAAATAAGCGACACAAGTTGCGTAATCAAATTTACTGTGTAGTATCATTGGAGTGGTTGTCCCTTCGTTTTAATTTTTATTCCAAACACATATTAATAACAAAAGGTTAATACAATTGTTGTTTCCGCCATAGTTGTAACAAACACTGTCGTGGCAAAATATTAATGCGTATTATAAGTAACGTGCTATAGTGTGTGTAACAAATAGTTATAAAGATGACCTACATATTGTTATAGGCCTAATTTGTGAACATTTATAGGTAGTTGTTTCTGCAGTAGGACATAATTCTTTAACAGCTGTAAACAGCAACCAATGCATTTGACAGTTATAAAGTAGCAAGTCACATGGCAGTGTTTATGTTTTGTTTAGCGGAAGGATACTTAATTAGTAACCAAAAGTAGAAATTTAGCAGGGCTTCAGAAAAGGCTGAAGTTATCGTGAATCAACTATAATATGAAAACCAGAGGAAGGGTCAAACTAAACACGTTGTTTTACGAATGAACTGACGTACACACGGTTACTAACTATAGCACGATCATTGAGGTTTATTGCGCTTGACAAAGTCTAACGCGGGTGTCTGAAAGAGATAAAAGAAGTTAAAGTAGCAAGGTATGTTCGTGTACGATGGGTGTTGAAGACCATTGTCGTCGCAGGGAGAAACTGTGACTGCCAGGGCTACTGAAGATTCGAGGTTCACTCGAGGCCCCAGCACAAAGGAGTGCTTGGGGTTTTCTCTAGAGAAGAAATACGAATGACTGCTAGAGCCTCGTCGATACAGGACTTATATAGTTAGAAGTGTAGGCTGCTGTTGCAGGGTGCGGGGAAGGCGTGTGACGTCCTTCTGCCGTATGGCTGGTGTGGGAGGTGAGAACCCTCTTGTCAGTATTCTGCTTTGTGTATCTTCTGCGGCACTCGGCCGCGCCCCGAAGTGGCTGACAGCTTGTAGGCACTCAGAGTGGGTGGTGGGGGGTGGGGGGGGAGGAGGCGGCGGCATGCTCGCTGGTTGCGCAACCTTGATATGACGTGTTGAGAATGCAGGTAGATTTAAGTGGCGTGCAACAACCTTGTATTCCGTGTATTGCTTTGCGAACTTTCACGTGGGTGGTTGAAGTAAGGGTATTCTTCACGTGAAGAGCGATGAGTCGTAATCATCAGAACAGAGTCATTTAGACCCAAGCAGATGATTCCTGCACGTAAAACCAAGAGTATTCCAAGCGGCAGCATGACACGTCAGCCTCCCCGAAGCACCCAGCAAAGAGATGGTCACCACACCTGCTGAAGATGGCCGAGTGCCCAAGTCCATATACCGAGCACACCACGAGGGTACTTCTCCCACCCCGCTTCGCTCCAGGCAGACGCCACAAAGACATGTTACACCTCCCACCCCGGACCGGAGTGCACTTGTCATTAAGCCATATCTAAGGTTGTGCGCAGCTGAGGTCGGGAGTTATCGTCTTCACAAACTTGCCTCAACACTTCGTGTGCTGGGACTTTCTACTGACTTAGGCCCTCATGGTCCTCTCCAAGAACAACCAGTTCTTCAACAGCCACTAGCGGCCACAGCCCCACCTTCCAAAGGCTTCAACACCTGGAATCACCAGCGAACAGAAACATTTGTCTACCAGAAGACATTGACCACTACTTAACACATCTGTATCTGATCCTCCTGGGTCGACAACCAGCACTACTTGCTGGTAGTGGCACCTGAAAGCTAGTGTCTCTTCTAGATAACATGATAGGTTTAGTTGCGTAGTATCTAGTTTGATTATTCCTTGTATGTTAAGTAGCTTTAGGAGCAGCTAATCTCCACCCATTAATTTGTGTAGCATTAGTTCCATATACGCTCTACTTGGTTTTAGTACGAGTCACCCAGTAATTATTATCACAACAATAAATACTAGTTCTGCAACCTTATCCGAAAGTACTTTTGTCCTAGAGGTAAAACCTATCATTCACTGAATTCTGACTTTGGAAAGGGCAAGCAAGGGACAAGACTATTTACTATTGCGAACTCAGAGTAGGATGACAGACTCCCTTCAGCAGCATGCCCATCGCTTCACACACAACCTCATCTTTCGACGGCCACCCATTCTGTATAACCCGGTATACAGAAGGATAGAATCTCAACCACTAAGTACACACATCACCGAAGCAGGACAGCCACCTCATGTTGAATCACCGACCGGAGCACCTAGCAGGTGCTGGCAGGCGTATTTGCCTGGGTCTGGAGGCCCTACCTTTGTGGACTACACCCGGCAGTGGCAGGAAGACAATCTTACGACCCGCAGCTCCAGGTTTGAGTACTGGTCACCTGCACTGATTAGAGTAAGGGAGTGCAACGTCAGCCACTGTCGGCTTACACACTAGCCAGGGTATTCGTCAACTGGTTGCCGCTACTGTGGACATATTGCATGTTGTCCTACTTCTATGCCATTCAACGCCAGAAATGAGGCTCAGAGAGAGGTAAAGAAGGTGAGGTTTATTATTGTCAAGCAGGTGTGTGCCACCAACCTATTCGCTCAGAGTATTGAAACGCCACGGGCCGAATTCAAGCCACCCGTCACGCAGAGAGACCAACTTCTCCCATCGGGACCTTTGTTTATTTCTTGAACCCCACTAGGACGGATAGTGAATACCATCCCGTGACCCGGGCCCTGGTTACCGGGAGTGACACCAGGCTTGGAATTGCCAACCCTAACTTCGGAAGCTGGGAAGTCACCCAATGGAATCAACAGCACCTGACCGAATATTACCGCAACTCCACGACCAATGAGACCAGGAAGGTGACAGAAATCAGCCACCCCTCATGCAACACATATGCTGCTATGCAGAAACTGACCGTTCAGAACCCTAGTAAGTCAGCCTTGCCCAAGCGAACTAGTGTTCCTGTTCACCATATTGCCAGACCTGTGAAACCTGACAATCTACCTAGCAGACAGCTAACGCAGTGGGCTGTAATGTCCAGTAAGAGGTTTAATTAAGTAACCGAGGAAAGTTATAGTGCGCGACTGATCTAGCACCAACCAAATGACACAAACTACCAGTTAAGCGACACACATTAGTATTTGCATACGTCTTCAAAAGTAGTTCATTGTAGGAGACTTTTTAAAAGTGTACTTAAGTGAAATGAAACACTGACAGTGGCTGCCGCTTTTTGTATGTCGGTTGCTTGTGTGCCTTTGTTCGCCATTTTCCGAGCTACCACAAAGCGCTAGCAACAACATATTTACATTTTGGAGATAGTTTATTGGTTTCAAGAACTGGCTCAAATGTTCTGTTAATTGAATAAATCAGTAAATAATTTGTTTCTTGTATGATATTTTTGAATAGCATGCCTAATAGGTAAAGAAACATAGGCCTAATGTTCTTTTCGTGCTGTGCACCTTAAATAGCCAGGATATCAGCAGGGTACAGTGCAAATAACCCCTGATACAGCAGACGGTTATAACATAATAAAGTATGCATCCATACATATAGTCCATTCTCAATTGGAAGCGACTTATGAAAATCAAACTTTGAAAAAACACACTATGCATAAAATGTAACCTGTTTTTTTTTTCAATAACGTGTATTATACAAATATATAACACTGTGGATAACTTTAGAGTACTGTATTATTGAATAAATGAACCTTTACCTTAATATCATTTATAACTTGAAATATTTTTTTTTTTTTAATTAATTAACAACAGCGAGTGCAGCAACATGTTGGCAACGACCGGTAAGAAATAGTTCACAGTTAAACTATTAGTTTAACCTTGTTTTTTAGTATACTATTTGTAAATTAAACTGTGCCTATCGTAATATTTAAATAGTTAGTAGCCCCGATGGCAACATATCTCATTTTTACAGTTTAAAATAACAGCGGAAAATATTGTGAGTAGGCCGTAATGGTACGATATTGTTTTATTGAGCGAGAAAGCAATTGAAAAACTATCTGCTGGTGAGGCTTGTCACCCTCTTTCTCTTTCTTCGTCTCTTTCACACTCGAGAAATTTCACTTCGCTAGTACACAACAAAATTTACATGTTTTCAAATGTAGCACATTTCATACTTATTAGAGCAAAATAATGATTTTTGAATTTGTAATTTACAACTGAAAAGAGATTTTAATGTTTCAATACGTATTTTGATATATTTAGATATGGTGGCATGGCAGTTACCTACTGAAGTTGGCAGACGTGGCAAGTCATGACATGGCGTGTTCCTTTTTGTCAAACGAAATGTAAATTATTCTTGCTCCAAAAAATACTTCAATTAATACGTCACATTTGTAGACGTGTTTTTTAAACCTACCTAGGCAAGTTACGATGTTGTAATAATTTGTGTTTCCAAGGCAGTAATAAATATACTGCGACTTGTGTTTCGTTAATAATTGCGTCTGTGAAATGGCGTGCCTTTATATATGGTGGTCGATACACTGGCCCTGTGTATGCGTGATTTCAAATATTTGATTAGCACTATTTATATGTTTTAAATGTGAACTGTTTTTGTGACGAATTTATGTACTTACATTCACGTCTGTTTATTTATCACCACGTTGTAACTTTGCCCTAAGGGGTTTGAAACACTGTCGTGTAACGTAATTTGCCACAATCCCAGAAGAAAAATACTAAGCCCAGCCCGATCAACTTCTATAAACCTAATAAACAGTAAGTAGCAATACATAGAAATATAAGCAGAATAAAAGTTATCGTAGGCTTATTTGTGTGCATGTTCACCGCTATCTTTTAAAGTTTGTATGACAAAAATGAACAACACGAGTTGTATGCTTGAATTTAATGTGCCTTTTTCACTGGTTGTACCTTCGTTTCAATATTTATTCCAACTGAGGCTGTCCTTTTAGACAAATGATCCAACACATATCAATAACAAAAGGATAACTACAGCCCTTTATCTCACAGTTGTAACAGTATTAAACACAGTCACTGCAAAATACTAACGTGCATGACATGTATTGAGCTACGTCGTGGAAAAAAAATATGTTAATGTAAAATAATCGAAAGAACTATCGTTAATACAGGCATTTTTAAAACATCCTAAAGCTGACCTAAATAACGTTAGAGGCCTAAATTGTGAACATTCATACGGAATGGTTTTTGGAATATGACAGAATTCTTTGAAAAGCTGTAAACAGTAAACAACACATTTGACAGGTAAACAAGTAGAAGTCACATTTCAATGTTTATTTTTAGGTGTAGCGAAAGTATAACATATGTACACACTTAATGGAATGTAAACATTGATTTTGACAGATGCTACATGGCAATCACATGGCAAACGTTCGTTTACATTTGGCGGAATGATACAAAACGGGCCGGCAAGTAGATATTTAGCAGGGCTCCAAGAAAGTTGCTTCCAATGGGGAATGGATTATATATTCGTCTACTACAACAACTTGGAGTTACAACAATTTTTTGTGCTATTGTCAACTGTCATAACTATGTGTTTACATTGTATATTAAGTATGCTTTGCATAAAATTCTTTGACCAGGACTACGTAATAGAAGGCGCTTATAAAAAGAATACAGGATAAAGAAGAAAAGAGGGCATTTGGAACATCCAATTACATAACTGATTTTACTCTTTCAATGTTAAGTTGCACAAACGAAAAAGAAGTGTTGAAAATTTCTTGCATTGCGTGTGATCCTTCACTCACCTTGTTCTCCCAAACAAGATCTCTGCAGCCTGGGGCTGTATCGGCATGATGTATTCGGGGCAGGAGGGGTCTCCGTAAGGGTTGGGCAGTGGACTCGCACCCTATCACACAACAAGCAATGCAACACATAATCCCCCAGGAAAAATACACACACTTGTACATGCATGCACAGATGTAGTTGCATACACACACACACTCAAAATTACTCTACACAAAAACAATTCCTGTGCTAATACACACTGTATCCAAATACACTAAATTCACCAACATATAACGCAGCAACAAACTACCCACTACCAGCAAATGCGTCAGTGAAGATTTTTTTCTTACATAGCAAGTCATGCAACATTACAAAATTGTGACCTAGATTCAATAGCATTACTGCTGCACCAACTTTTTGAGATGGTAAAACGAAAATTGTACTCTCTGTACAATTTTTTAGCGCAACAGATAATTGGAACATGGGAAACGACTGCACTTGTTAAGAGAGCAGACGTACTGATACTGGCACTCAGTGCGCACAGAGTGTAGTCCAATGAAGTAATTGGCAGATGCAAATTTTGATGGAGTATTGAGCATCTTCTCTGTACATAAATATCTAAAACATTGCAACCATGCAAAAGAAAAAAGAAATAAAAAATCTTGACACGTGATGAGATTGTACTGCTTACAGCGAGGCACTCACACTCTCTCGCCCTCTGGTTGGACTTTTCCTTCTTCTTCTCCTCCACTTCTATTTCTCAGGTGAGTCAACCTCATATTCGTCCCCTACCTACCTATGAGTGGGTGTCGGGGGGGGGGGGGGGGGGGGGGGGGAAGGAGAAAAAAGAATGAGGGGGGAGCTCTAAATTTGAATTGATGTGCTGATTTCCCTCTGGTCGGATGTAAGGATCAATTCGATGGTGAATTAAGGTTTGATGGGTGTATTGCATGGCGGGTTGGCGTTTGGCCCATGTTGGGTTCCTTGCTGGGGTACCGCCTGACATAAGGGTGATGGGAAGCCCGAGGGGAATTAAATCCCATGGTGAGCTTGACTGTGGATGTCTCCCTCCCAGAGAGCACAGCCTTGCTCACAATGAAGCATGCCAAAATCCGAGACGAGAGCTGTCCCAAATAAATTAAACAATTACTCCTGAAAGGTAAGGAAGTCGGCGTACACAGAATGTAATGAGTTGTTTTCTCCTTGAATGCTTCCTACTCAGCGTCCTGTCTGCGATATAAGCGCCCATGGGGAGACGATCTCGTGGGCTTGCACAATGGGATGTACGCATGGGGAGGGATCGCTATCTGGCATTTCGGTACAGTTGGGGATGGAATCATGATTCAAACTACCTTCCTGGCGGCGGTACGGATGGTACATGTACTTACAGGTGGATGATCGACGGTCAAGGTTGTGGTAGGTGGTTTTGCTACAGGTATGGGCTTTGGTGGGAAGTAGTAGATTACAAATTCATAACTAGACCACGGCCAGCAGATACCCAGCCCAGAGTCGAGTTCGGACTCATGAACGCATGATATTAGGGGCAAGAGGGGCCATGGCCCTGGTGCAGCGACCTCCGGCATTGGCGACGGGGGTGAATTATCTGGGACTGTGTTGTCTAACTGGGGGTTGTTGGAGCTAAATAATTCTATTTGGAGGGCCTGTCGGGCCAATTGATGTAGTCGGCTGGGGCGTCCACCTCCCTTCTTCGTCACAAGGATACTGAGTCAGGAATGCTAACAAAACTCTTCCAATAAAATATACTAGGCTCTATCACTTCATCACAAAACTCACGCCTACCCTAGACATCAAATATTAGTCCTCCGGGGAATGACTTCTCAGTCACTAAGTGACCCTACCAATGAGAACGAAGGGCTGGAGTTGGAGTGCGTCAGCAGGCACACGTGAGTGTTCCGGACTCGCCCAGGTATCAGAGTATGTCTTTGCAGACCCAGTGATAGTGAGGAGCTCAGCCCACTACACTTGTTATGCAGAAAGAAGCCCAATTATTAAAAATATTACATGAAAGGAAAGGGTCAAAGGTAAAATCGACAAATTCAACAATGTTGAATATTTTTTACGTAGTGTTTATTTATGCTTTGAGAAAACACTGGGGAACCCGACTATTTTATAAAATAGTTAAGTATTATTTAATCCACTTGATGCCAGATGAAGGCAAACCTGGTTATTAGTTTCCCAACGTTTAGTCTAGCATACAAAATTCTATCGCTTTTAATAAATTCTTATATACCAGGCAGTTCTATCGCTTTTAATAGCAAAGGTACTTAAAACTAAGGGATGAGTTAGGACATTGCAATGGCCTGCTACCACGAGTAAAGGAAGACGGGGGTTGTGGGTGCAGGGTGTGGAAGTCATGGTTACATCTGGGGATCTTGCTAATGGAGCTGGAGTGAGCTTTTGCAAGCTGCAGGCTGGGAGACGTGGTCATCTTCTCAGACCCAGGAGAGCTCACTGACCATTGTGGTCGGCGGGCCGATTAACTCTGGCAAGAGCATTTTGGAGGTTCCTTATATAGTCCATATTTCATATTGGTGGCTTTCCCATGGGAGCGGGGGATGTAAGCCTCTCGACACAGGGGCTGGTTATCTGTGGTAGCGAGCGGCATTACACATTTCTTATTGCCAGAGACTGATGAGAAGTTTACCTACTCTGATCAAGACTCGGAGACAATGACGTCATTGGGTGCAGGGGTTCTGTGATCCTGTTGTCATTTTGTTAAGTTTCATATCAGAGTTGCCTGGTCCGTGGATCATCGGATAAAACAATTTTAAGGTTGAGAGGGTGGTGCCCACATGTCAGTCTGGGCGGGCAGTACAATTTAATTATTAATTGCACTACAGTAGAACCTCTATTACGATCCCTCATGGTTACCGAGAATAGGGTCATAATGAAAATTTCGAGCTGATTTTGACCCACCCCATAACCCCTATCCTCCAAAACTTGCCATTTTTTGCACGAAGTTCATGTTCAATCATCTCTACCATATAAAAAAACCAATTTTTAAATTAAATATAAATATGTACGTATATTTTAATAGCTGGACGTCTCTGATTAATTTGATACCCAAGAAAGGCATATTGGAAAACCCCATTGTCATAAAAAAAAAAAACCTAAACACACTATGACATGGCCACTGAAAGTGTGTGAAAAGATTAGACTATGTATTATTAAAATATACAGTTATTATTAAAGATCTATTACGCAGGTCTTCTGGGTCATACATTGCTATGAGGCAAGAAGCGAACAAAAAGTTTAGGTGGTGTTGCACAATAAGTGTGTGCGTGCCGTGTCCTCTCTTTGGTCTGGCCGTGTACGTAGCTGGACGAGTGCTTAGATTCTCTGCAGTGTAGCCATGCGCGGACATGGCGGTTTCCTGCTGAAGCTCGGCCCTAGATTCTCAGACTGGGCAGCTGTTGGTCGGTCGCTATAAAATGGAGGGCGGCGCTCGCTCGCTCACTCACCGCCACTGCCATCGTTACAGAACCGGTTCTCTTCGTAACAGCGGCCAGACGTAGGGAAAACATGCTGATCGAAGCAATTTATGTCAATGTGTTGAATTTATATCAAATGTAGGCGGCGTGTTGGCCTCTGCACTGGCACGATGAGGCCCGGCAATGTTTACGGGAATAATATAAATATTTAGTGCGGTCTACATGAAATTTTAACTAACCAGAATTTTTCATAAAAAACTTTTGACGTTGCCTATACATGCACACGGCGTCACTCGCCATAATATTGTAATGGTAACATAAGAACACATTTTATTTGCACACACTTATAAAGATACATAAAACTGACTTCACAAGAAAAAACAATTGCCCACCATAAAAAATTAGCATATTATGTAGGCATTGATGCACATACTCTTAAAAATAATTATGTAAAAAAAAGGGCATTGAATTAAATTTGAAGTTATCATATACGCACTGATTAAGAAAGTAACTAGTCTGTGGGAGGGATAATGGAAACAAAAAAAGACAGGTAGGGCAAGGCAGAGGCGGCGGTATGCAACTAGGGCAAAGAATCCTTACTGATCCGGCTTGCAACTTCCCCCGCCCCTTAGACAATACACCAGTGTCCCCTTCTGGCATTAAGTAATTTATTGATTCACGCTGCTTGGGACAACAAAAGTCAAGTCTATGATGGTAGCTTGAGAAATGCATGACAACTAACATCAGTAAGGGCTAGTTTTCCATAGACTGATATCCGTGGATAATAGAAACTAGTACCACGGTTGGCGAGGGATTACTGTATCTATTTTTAGAATTACTTCAAATATTCGACTTTTTCGACCCAAACTTTTCTCGATTCCTAGGGATTGGGTTGTAATAAATGGGTCATAATAGATGGGTTTTACTGTAATGATGTCCGTGTCTGTAGTTGTCCAGCACTTGGAATCAACCCTGCAGCTACTTGGAATTATAGATGCCACTTTGGACTTGCTCCATATTTCTCAGCGCTCGTTGATGGGGTGAAGTCGGCCTGTAGAGTAAGCAGTTGCCCTGTGCAGCAGTGTGGCATCCGTCATCCATTTAGGAGGCAGTTCTAGTTAGGGTAGATTGTATTATTAAACGGCGCACTGCAACTATGCATCTCGAGCAACAAGTACATTTACCCAAAGGTAGATAGCGCCTCTAATAGGGATCTTAGTTTGTTCTTACTAACTCTCCATAAATAGCGTGTCACACCGTGCAGACGCCAGTCATAAATGAGTAATGCACATCACGCAGGTATACCGGCCAAGCGAGTCAGCCTTAAGAGCACAGTCATTTTGCCAGTGTCAGACATTGTGCCATGTCACAAAGCTACCAGGTCAGTCCTGTACACCGGACGTGCACCCGTACCCCGCAAGGACTAGACTACCAAACGAACCCCCATCAGAAGAAGATGTGCAAGATTCAGCACACAAGAAAATCAGTCTCACTTAATGTAAGTCTCCCATTTGACAGGACATCACTCATCAGAACCAGAAAATTACTAGTTAGATGTTAAAATACCTGATTAAATATAGTGCACAACATTGATGCATGCCGCTTAAACATCTAATATAATATGATTACAGATTATCTCCTAGAGTACCTCTTCCACCACTACAGACGTGGATGACGCATTGCCTACCCTACAGGCAACGAGAACTCTGAGCAAATCCTCCTCACCTGGAGGTTACAACAACCTGGCTGGTACGCCCCCCCCGCCGCGCCCGGCGAGCCAACAAGCTGCTCAGACCTCGGGCAAGGCCGAGCGCCTTCGATGAGAAAAGAAGTAGAATCACTGACCACAGTATTCTCATGCCAACCAGGGCCGGAGGACACCCGCCTCCCCCACACCATGCACGGGCTGCCTACAAGCTTCCACTATACAAGTCCAGAAGCTGCCAAGCTCGGGAGTCATTCTTGTTCCATCTCTTGCGTTATCCCACAGCACTGCTGCCAGTGCTGGGACCTCCCAAGATCTTTGAAGCATTAAGTATGCCCCCTGCGGCTACTTCACGGTCAACAACCAGTCAACCCGACAACCAGCAAAAAATGCTTACCAACATGTTAATTTCACTTTGTCTCCTCAAGACATCTTTGTTAGATAGTTTAAAAGTATTATATATTTTATCGTTGAGCTAATTCTTTCCCATTCTCCCATTCTCCATTAGAACCAAGTCGCCTAAACCTGGCCAGCGTAGTAACCTTCAGCACTCAATTGCCTGGTAGGAGGTAGCAAGCGTCGCATGTATATTGAGACGTCAATAAACATACTGTTGTTTCCTACATCTCAGCTTTTATTTCTTAGAGAATCTGTCTGCACTTTTGACAAGGACTGGGGAATTTATACCTACAGAATTAACTGCAGCCACGGGCACCCTTCAGGTGTCCATATTTTCACACACCCTTTTAGCCAGCCATCTGTTGTTTTCAAATTACCACAGTACTGCTTTCAGTGCCGGTGGAGAGGAACAGAGGAGCCACAACCACTAGTAACACCTTTACCCATAGAGGGGCGACAGTCTCAAGTTATTGCCTTATTCCACAGCACTGCATCCAGTGCCAGGATAAACCGTGGCTTGAAACCTGCCATCCATTCCTGTGTGGACGCACATCCAGTGGCGGCACTGGTGACCCAAACAGCTCCCCATCTCTCATCGGCCCGCCTAGCGTGGGGGATCAGTGGAGACATTACAGATCCTGGTCAGCAAGCCAAAACCGGACTTACACTATAATTTTTATTTAGTTTGTTCGATCAAGGTGTACCTAGTAACCTGTGAGCAGAGACTTTATGCCTTTCAGCCAGAGGCATGGAAGAAAGCATAAGGAGCGACACGCAGCGCTCCTTGCTGCCAGACAGTTGAGTGCACTTCCTCAAGCTACACTGGAAAAGCAGGCGGAACAGGACCACGCCGCCAACTCAGGCACGAGTCAGTATTGACTGCTCTGGTTGTGATATTATTTGTATCTCCGTGCATACGCATTAACCGTGCTTTTGGACTAGCGGAAAGAATCCACGACTGTTGTGACTATTCAGCTAACCGGTCACGCTCAACTTATTTCTGCATCTTTTTGGGCTCCTGCAACCGAGGCAATCATCTCCCACACCCCTGGCCACTAAAAATGCTGTACGAGTTTAGTATAAAAGGATTGGTGCGACCAGCAATCTTCAGTCCCTGCTCCTCCACCGCTCTTGTACAGGGCGAGAGATAGTTATTGTGTTCGCACTTAGGTGGTACGTCAGCAGATTCCTACGCTCTTATTGGGCCAGATTCTCTATCAGCTGAAGAAAACACCGACCAGAAGCTACTTCTGCAGTAGTTGCAAACCCTCTGCTTCTGGGAGACTGGAACTTCAACTGCTACTGAATATTTTGCTCCTTCTTTACCACCCCTTGGTATAGACCACAATCAACGCCGAGGCAGCGACCCGGCAGATTTGAAATTATTTATATTCTTCGTCATGTCGTGTGGCACGACGCACAGAATGTACAACATTGCAAAATGAAATTGTATTGCTAGCTTTCCATAAAATGGTAAAAACACAGCTTAAAAGAAAACAAAATTTAAAACTACTGTATCTAACTCTTAAAAATAATCATTTTACTTGTGTATGCATTAGCGATACCAATTTGTCACCATTATGTATTAGAAATTTCCCTCTTGTTCACCACTTTGAGACTAAGGTAGCCTGTCAGTGCCTTCTAAACAGTTAGGTTAAATCCTGAGAGTGCAGTGTCAGTTGTGCTGTAAATCCGAGTAGTCACATTGAAATGTGTTGAGGTTGCTGTTTTTGGTCGTGTCGTGTTGGTTGGGACTATGTGATGCAGGCATGAGTGTGTGGCATTTTGAGTTACAAATTTTTTTGATGGAGCAGTGGAAAATTTTATTCGTATGGAAATAACATTTTTATTATTTTACTTCGAAAATTATAACTTTAATGAAAATACAAAACACGATACATACAGCGCTGTTCATATTTGTACAGATACAGCAATATGTACACGCACATACTTTGACTGAAGTTAACCTTACACTCGAATTTACGATGTAGACAAACAAATATTATTCACTCACTACAAAAGTGTGGAAAGTGCTGCATTTTTCAGACCACGTGCATTTCAATAATTATATTAACGGTTTACAAATACATTTACAAAGCATGCAAACTTACTGTCGTAACCTCTTGAACACGGGTTCTTCTATGGCAATCCTTGCGAGTTTACATCACTAAAATCACGTTTGTTCGTCACTAGCATTAAATAATTTATTTGAAAAATCATTCCGTAAAATCAAAACTGTGTAAGTTTCCTGATAAAAAACATACTTAAAAACTTATATACGGAAATTATATGTGTGTCCCTTTATTGTGGAAGGCAGTTAGGAAAATGGCGGAACGAGCAATTTTAATGACGCGATGATTAATATTACATTTCACTCAACAAAACGCACTACAGCGGTTCCTACGACCAACTATGTTTGGAAAAAGCAAATAAGAATTAATTAACTACTAATTAAATATTCTGACACCAATACAATATTCATGTAATAGGCACGATGAGAAAAAAAATGCTTGCACAACTGCCTTCACCGGGCTGGAAACATAAACATGACTAGCCATTGGCTGAAAACGTTGACTGTTCCTATGTGTCGACATACTCTGTAATAAATGCTGAATGTGTTCTTTAAGCCCAGTTACTAATAGTCAAGAAAATTTAATATTGCTTTAAAAACATAATTTAAACCATTAAGATTTATATTACAACTTTTAGTTCAGAATACTATTTTCTTCCGAAACGTTCATCAAAATAGCCAACCCAACAACATGGATCCCAGAGCAGTTCATCAGCTGATACAATACTGTAGGTTGGTCACATTGTCTGTCAAATATGAGACAACTTATAAGAAATTGACTATAATAGTCAATCACGTGTCAATGTCTCCTGATATTTTGCTTTTAATGGCGTGCACACAGAGGGTAGTTAATTGGCACTGTAGGGCAACAGAGTTATTTTGCATCAAGTTTGGTGAATGCTCTGTGACCTCCACTTCGTTATTTACTACATCACGGAATGTTTTCTAATAATGTATGTCTTAAGTTTAAGGCCGCTGCACGGCTAATCCTGCGCCGAGCTACTGCCCATCCCATGAATCCAATCCGTAGAAGGGATACCAGGTATGCCAACTGCACTCCTTGCCTCATGTCGCCACACCCGTGTAGTGCAATGTTCTGCTCGTTGCCGGCCAAGGTTGGCTACACTGACAGCGGTCAACGCCACACTACGCCGGCGCAGACCATTTCCGGGGCATCGAGCTGCCCACCCTACACCACCCGGAGGGGAGTGGGGGCCACTCTCCGCCTACGTGCCTGTGGCAACCTGGTCTCTCTTTCCCTTGTGTTTTTATACAACTGGAGTCTTCCTGCCCATGACTTTCAAACATGCAGGCGATCTCTACGACAAGGAGCAGTTTGATATCATCATGAGACCGTCATTAACCCCGCCCCAGACACACTAATTCCAGCTCCCCTAGTAAATAATCTCACCATTGTGTTCGCTTCCTTAACTTGAAATTTTACTAATAAGAACCTACTTTTACATCTACACCCCATCCCCATTAAGTTATGTGATTTTAAATTAATTATCATTATTGATTATCTCCACATTCAACTTAGATGTCTAATTTTTTTTTATGTTACATTCATCTTGTTTGCATTTGATCAAGCCTCCCAACAAGTTCATTACCTCATTGTGTATTTGTATTCTACCGGAACTTTATTGCACTATACATTTTAGTTGACGCATGTCCAATTAGACTGACTGGACACTGTAGTTACAGATTTTACTCACTAGACCAAATGCAACTTAGGTAGTGGGGACGAGGTGAGGAGTGTTGGCTGGTTCTGATACACACTCACCTCTAGTTACGTAGTTAAGGTACGTTTAGTCTTAAGCGGGGTGAATGCCTGCACAAATGTTTTAAAGTTGTGCTTCTTTCGTCCCAGAAGACCAAGTTGTCCCAACCTAGACGAACTTCCACTCGGGTTAAGACGACGTAGACAACAGGGTGACACTTGTAGCTGGTAAGGACACGGTGGAAATTCCATTAGTATTACCGGTGCAGGTGACTGCTTGACGTCTGAGTTCAACGGCACGGACCTGTTACGCCTGTCTATCATGCATTGGAAAGGGTGATAATATTATCCATGCAATAGGGTGAGCCAGGTGTTGCTCTCTACATCTCCTACCAGTCCTCCTCTCATGAGGCATAGTGTCTCTGAGGCATAGTGTAACAGTTCTATAAATCACACAGTGCATTGAAATTGAAATACTAACTCGTAGGCCGGCACGGTAAGTGTCTCCACTGATCCCCCACCGTAGGCGAACTGATCAGGGCGTTGAGCCAAGCCTCTACTGGTTGTGCATCCACCCAGAATACCCCGCAACACTACAGGTCACCATCACCGCGCACTAATAGTGTGAGTGGTACGAAGCAACCCGAGTGTGTCGTGTCTCCTGGTGTGAAGGTGTTACTTGTAGTTGGGGCATTACTGTTTCTTCCTCACGAGCACTAATAATATTATGTGTTTGATGGGAAGAAACAGATAGCAGTCTAATGTGTATGTCTTAGTTCGGTTTAATAACTTGCCAGGATTCCATTGGCTGTGCAGAGCGTAATCTACCTCCAACTGTGAATACAGATATATACCCTGGAAATAAAAGTAGCAAAGTAGAAAGCAACGTGTGTTTCTTGAAAGTTCAATAGACACGTGACCTGTGCCACCTCTTACCAAGTCGTGGATAGCTGAAGGTAACTGCGTGGTTCCAGGTGTCGGTGCCCCGATTCTAAATAAACAGGAAAAGCTGATTAAAGACGGAAATAAGAGCTACAGTTAAACTACTAATTAAAGGTGTCTAGAGGAGACAAAAGAAGTTAAAAGAAGAAAGTTTGTGTTTGTACGTTGCCAGGTTGACTGGTCGTTGATGTACGTAGTTGGTTGCAGTGAAGGTGTACTTTTACACTTCAAACTTTTCTAAAGCTCCCGAGCACTTAGAGTGCTGTGGGCGGTGGTGCAAGAGATGTGAAAGAATGACTCCAGAGCTCGGCTGTGATATAGTGGTAGCTTGTTGGCTGCCTACGCGGCGGACAAGGGAGGCGTGACGTCCTCCGGTTCTGGATGGCGTAAGATTATCTCATCAGCGGTTCTGGTTTCGTGCCTCGTTGGGCCTGCTTGGCCATGCCCGAGGCATGGGCAGCAAGTTGGTGTTGGTGGGTGTGTGAATGAAGGGGGGGGGGGGGGGGGGGGGGGGGGCATGCCTGCCGCGATGCGTGCCTTCCAGGTGAGAAGGAAAAACACAGAAGTTCCTGTTGCCCGTAGGAGTGACACGTTGCTCAAGTCTGTAGAGATGGAAGCAGTACTCCTAGGTGATGAGTCGAAACAATAAACACGATAAATCTCAGTTCGGAATGCAATGCCCGAAAACTAGATGAGATATATTTTGTTCTTGCGAGAAAAACGCGTACAAATTGCTTGTGCTGCTCTGTTTCAGGTCACAATCAATGGAAAGAACTATTTAAAGATGTAGTACAGACACACATTTGTCAAATTTGCTCACCTCTTTTGAATCTGTGAAAAAATAAAATGCACTGTCGATTAAGGTTACTATCGATTCTAACAACATTCAATAAGCAACGTCTGGAATGTAATGTTAACAAACGGGAAGACACTTTTTTGCCAGCTAAAACTTAGCGCTTTGAAAACAAATACTAAAAATTCGCATAAAACTGTTTAAAAGGGTAATTTCGTAGTTTTTCGCACTTCACAATTTTTCGGAGACCCTACATCGCATTGTTTTGCATTCAAAGTGTCCAAAAATAAATGTTGCACACAACCATTGGCGAATGAACTAACATGAAATACGGTAAAATGTAAACAAAAGGAACAAATCATCAGAAAACTATAGTTCCGAATATGTTTTCGGTTACAGACAGGACATCTAGTCGATAGATGCGGTAAATAACACTTTACAAGATGCTATTTAACATTGTGTTAATTTAATTAGTTCTACTAATCGGTGAATAATAATCGGCAAATAACGTTCAAAGCCACCAATGCACATGGTCGTGGTATCAGCCGGTTAATTAGTATCGGTATCGGCATTGGTCCATCCCTACTATATATCTTTTACATCTAAGTAGCCTAGTAGTGGGTCACCTCCACCCATAATCTGCGTAGGTTAATTACTTCCACAGCACAGACCTATTGGTAGCATGTACGAGTCACCTAAGTATTTATTGCTTTAAAAAATACTTAAAATGCATTCAAAAGTTTTTTGTTATAGTAATATAGTCTATCTACCACTAGTATTCGACCGTCACGAGGCAAGCAAGCGACTGAGTATTTTTAAACCTAGAGCAGAACGTAAGACCCCTTCAGGGGCCTGTCTGTCAATACACACACATGTTTCGAATGCCACTCAGTGTGTACACCTCGGTGCTCAAAACAGTACAGCCTCCACAACTAGGAGACACCCCACAGAGGCGGAACAGCCACCCTGAGTAGTATCGCTGACCCAGAGCACGTAGTTAAGTTGCTGGCATGAGTATCTGCTCAGGATTGGAAGCCATACGTTTGTGGACAACAGCTGACAATGGCAAGAAGGCAGTCTAGGACCCACGACTCCAGGTGCTTGCAATGCTAGGAGTCAGGGAGCGAACTGGCAGCCATTGTCGGCTTTACATGCCTAAGTCAGAAATAATGAATTGCTCGCCTCTTACAGGAAATCTAATGTGCCATATGTCTTCGGGGCAGGCCCAAGCCACCCGTCACACGGGAAGACTGGCAACTCCTATTGGAACCTACGTGTTTCACTCCGCCCCAGTTCGAACCGGTTACGAGGTGCATCCAGTGGCCCGAACCCTAGTCAGCGAGAGCAACACCAGACTCAGGCGGGCGATCCCGCATATCGGCAGCTGGGACAGCACCGAGTGGAACAATCGCCACCTCGCGGAGAACTACCGCAGCCTAAAATCCGCCAAGACCATTGGAACCACGGACTCCACCTGTACTACCTACACTACTCCTACATCTACCACGGCAAGTCCATTTTGCCCCAGAGGGCCAGTGTTGTTGCGAGACATATTGCCTGTTCGACTACACCCGGTTACATACCCAGCAAACTCCTTACACGGCCGGCCGGTGTCCGGCAAGAAGGGGAATGGAGTCCACATCGTAGCGCGACTGAGCTAGCACAAAAACAAAAGTCTCTTGCATGACCGGGGTTTAAGCGACACACGTCACTATCTCAAAATATTAACAAGAGCTTAGCCTCAACCCCACTGTCCTTGACAATCGAAGCCAACAGGAGAGAGCGGAAATAATCCGCCATCTAGAGAAGACAGACTTACCAGATCCCGTACCAGAACTATTCAACCGTCAGTCAAACTTGGAGTTAATCACTCCCTGTTGCTAGCCTACCTAACTAGGGAAGAAGTATCATATGGTATAGCCAACCCGTGGATTGGGGAATCCAGCTCGAGTCAACCCGGATGTCCACCAGCACCGATGACCACCTGATCACCAGGTCCCGGTGTCAGCAACAGCGCATCAACTCCAGTGCCGCAGCAGGTCCAGCAGCCTCAAAAGGCCACTCATCGCTCATGTATACAAGTGAGAGTGGTTCCACCTCAACGTAAGATTGTGCTTGACTTCCACGACTTTGTGCCCAGCCGGAAAACGACACGGCCAAATATCTACATTGGCCAGGATCTTGTTCCACGGTGCAATTAAGAGTTCAAACTCATCCCGATGTGGCTGTCCTCACACCCACTAAAACACTTGGGCAGTGACGTACCTCCTTAGTCAATAGAACGTTGTGCATCAAAACGTTTAAAAATTTAAGGGGGGGGGGGAGGGGAGGGAATAAACACATGCAAAGACACACACATCCACACACAGACAGAAAAAAGATCTCATACGCCTTTATTTCCCCTGAAAGTAGACTAATAAAAATTGCATTGACTAACCTCACATGGCAAAAACATATAACAAAAATGTGGTTTGTAAAACTGAGCAGGCACACGTAATTACTGTTGATGATATAAGTACCTGCTGCATGTGGGAGGACTGAGCCTTGGCACTGATGTCGCAGCAGCGTACAAGCTGAGACACAACCTGATGCAGCTTCGTTAGCTCTGGATACTGGTACTTGATGGGTGGTCCTGGGCCCTCATCCAGCGCTACCAGCATGAAAGTCGCGGGAACGTTCAACTGTAATGCACAGTAAACACAAAGTGTACTCTATTCATGTTGAAACCTATTAGTAACAATTTTTCAGATAATGAACACTAGTACATTTACAGGAGAACTTTCTTTTTTGACATTGTATTTAATGCTCATAATATGACATCTTCAATTACAGCACTGGACTACAATTAAAGCACACTGGCAGTGTGTTGCGTGTTCCAGTTCACTATTGTCCATTTCATATAAGTGGGGTGAAACATGACAATGACTAACCTACAAACTATGTAAACAATAAATGCTCTCGTTTGTAAATTATTGTATAAGCTGATGAATTGTTTGGATGCATGTTGTAAGTCGGTGATTTTGGTGATGGCTTTGGAATAAAATAATACTCAGAACTAAAAGTTGTAATTTAAAATTTCTATTATAATTACATGTATGGTTTAAAATATATTTTTAAAGCATTATTAAATTTTTTTTGGCATTTATTGAATTAACTTTAAAAGCATACTTAGCAATTATAACTAAGCATGTTGACACACATGAAAAGAAAACTTATCCAGCCAATGGCAAGCCTTGCCAAGTTTATGTTTCGTTTCCAGCACGGTGAACACAGATGTGCTTGTGTTTTTTCTAATTGTGTTTGTACGAATATCCTGTTGGTGGTGTCGGAAAATTTAATCTGTAATTAATAATTTCTTTATTTCCTTTCTTTAAGCATAGTTGGTTGTAGGTACCATTGCCTGATGGTATTTTTAGTATTATATAACATCTCTACCCCATTTATGTTGTGATGTAGATTGCAGATGTGGAAATTAATATGGGGAAGCAATTTGTGTCAATATAATCATAAGAAACAGGAAACTGAGAACTTAAAAAAAGGACTTTTAAAAAGGATAACATTAATAATAATATCATAATTCATGAAAAATTTATATGATGCACCTATTATTAAGCAGGAAAAACCATTAAACTGCAAACTTCTTAAAAGTATTGTATTTTTAGTTTTGAAAAAACTGTTAACCTAACATCTGGCGACCTTACAACCATCAGACTGCTGCAATACATTCTGTTGAGGTACCTTGAGCAGCTGGGTCTTCTCCTCGATACCAAGCGAGGCATAGTTCTGGAAGAGGGTGAAGTAGTGTGGCAAGTGTCGCCCGTGGTCTGCCACTTCCTTGTGCAGCAGCAGTAGCACTGTGTGTAAGAGGTGATCGCTGAGCGTCGCCTGCGGGTCCAGCATTATGACTGCAACACATCACATGCACACCACAACTTGCCTTCCAATCTACATGGCTGTAGAAAGACATTACAGTCCAATAAAAAAAAAAGATAGATATAATGTGTAACTTTTTAAGAGAAGATATGGTACGGGTGGCTTTAGTAACTGGCGCTACCATCTGTTGCTCTGTTACAATCAATTTGTGCACAGTTAGTCACCTTAGGAAAATATAAGTCTTATAGAGTAACTTTGTACACATGCATCAGTTCATGAAATCGATAAGTTTTGAGGTAGCTTTATTTGTCCAATAGAGAGCAGATTTGAAACAAGTACAGCAGAACCTCTCTATATAAACCCCATTTATTGCATCTGTCTTTCTATAATGACTTGTTTTTGAGGAACAATTTTTGAGTTGCAATTTTTTGGATGCTAAACATTGAGTTTATTTTGGTGAGGATTATAATGATCCCACATAACCCCACCTGCCCCCACCTGAAAAATTCCGCCAGCTCTAACCCATATGCATTGACACAGCCTCTCCACTCACCCACACCGCTCAAGTGGAACAATATTTCAGCGAATGACCACCATCATGTGTGTTTGCACTGCCATTGTGCTCTCACATGCTTGTCTTTCCACAATTGTGTTATTACAACTTGGATTTTTCTAGGCTTTATATTAACATTAGGTAACTACACATACTTAGTTTTTTTTCCGAATCCAATTAGACTAAAGTTTTTTGCTTGATTTTGTGAACGATTGTTGACAACCCATGTCTTTTAAACTGACTTCTTGTTCTCATACAAACCTTGAATTCGGAGGACCAGTAACCAGGTGTTGGTTACACACACAAACTGGCCCATCCACGGGATATGGCTACCAAAAGTTTTGCAGGGAGACAGTTTATCATACACTATTGTCCATCTTTCTTTCATTGCTGTGCACCAAAATACCGAAAACAAATTACCTAACACTTATAATTTCGTTAAAATAAGTAGAAAGGGAACTAGCATTTGAAATATATAAGTAGACTGTTGGATATATACAGTATAACATGTGACTTATTGTACTGAACTGCAAATTTGAATTCCACGCCAGTCCGCCATATTGATTGAACAACCAGTAATCAAATCATGGCATCAGTAAGATGATTATTATATCACATCACTAACAGACTGTTTACGGTAAAATGAGCACTTTTGAAAGCTGTTTTAAGTTTCTTATTTCTTCTATATACCTATCCTTCACCCTCATGCAAATACAAAAATTTCCACATGATTTAATTTAACGTGACGTGTGACAGACTCTAATGGTTAGTCCAGCCACCGACCCAATGCGACTTTAGTCGGACACTAGACTAGGGGCGTCCTGTAGGCGTTTGCCTTATTCTTTGTGCGAGGTGGAAGCTCTCCCCGTATACTATTTTGGCCTTGTGAGCCGACGGCTGGGTATGAAATCAGGTTCAGCTAGGACTGCTTGGCGGTTCTCTGTGCTTGGCTGGTATGGCGGCGGGTAGAGATGAAACGGTGAGTCGATGGAGTAATTCAGCATGCTCTCATGGACAAAATCGCTCAAACCCATAATTAAGAAATTTAAGCTCCGGGGAGATTTAAAGGCAGCACTTACCCGTTTTACATTCTTTTGAATACCACCTCTGTGGGTACATAGCATGAGGACAAACACCTAGGTTCAGACCTGGTTGGAATGGGGCAGTCGAAGTGTAAGGGCATCTACAGTGTGAGTGCTGGGTCCTCTAGCCATACCATATCTCACTCTCGAAGTCCAGCACTGGGATGAGGAGTAATTGAGCTGCGTAGCATCAACAATACTCCCAACACGGTGAGATCCCAGCAGGTCGGTCTCCCCAGACCCAGAGGGCTACCCCTCTTGTCACCAGTAGTGTGCGTTGAAAAGGGCCGACCTCACGACTGGCAGTCCAACCCCCACGGAACGGCTTCCTAGTGCAGAGCCCTACCATTCACCACACTATTGCGGTGAATGGCTGGCTGTCCAAGGTGTTCTGTGGGTGTTGTAAGGTGTCGTTATGGGAAGAAAAAACCTCGGTCTTCTGCCATCCCCCGTTTAGGTCTGATGTCTACTGGGAATGAGTACTAGGATACGGAAGTGATATTCGAAAGTAAGGTAGCCAGTGTTTATTCCTTTTACGAAAATAAACCAAGATGGTGAAGGTAATAACTCCTATTCCCTAGGGCTTGCGGAATGTTAACACCCAATGAGAAGCAGGTGGAGGTGACCTGTGCAAAGCTATAGGAAAGACAGTGACAAGACATGCTATCTGAGTGAACTTTCCCTAACTCTATGGTTGTCCAGAAGGGACTGGTACATGTCAAATGTAGCTTGGTTTTGAAGGCTCTTTCGTAGACTTGGAGAAAGAGGTGTCTTGGGCCGTTCAAGAGGTGCAGTGAAGAGTTCAGGAGTTCTGTATGTCTTCGGCACCACTAGGGTGCGATGAGAGACAGAGGTAGGAGACAGACATCAAAATGCTTGAAGACTGGTCACAAGCCTTGATGCGGCCCATTATTTATACTCCTCAGGCAGCTTACCTCTTCTTCATCTGGCATACCTGGCTTCGATGGCTTGGCCGGTTGAATAATAATTACAGCGCGGTGCACCTGCTCTCTTCCTTATAAATTACCACAATCTCGGGTCCTTCGCTAGTGGTGGCGGTTAGTTCAAACTTCCTTGCAACTGCCCCACGTTCATTTGTACTGATGAGTAGAAGGCAATTAATAACCGCTGAGAAGGAAGTCGTGCGTCTTGAAAAAGACACCATGCATCAAACGTTTACATCCACTACTAAAGTCTGCTGTGTTTACTCAAAAAATATAAAAGGACAAGAAACAACAGAACAATAGGTTTTAATATTATACACTGCATACAGCACTATAAAAATTAGGACAAAAATAATTTCCATTTTGTGTTCTGAAGTGTGCATTTGATTTCAGTAGAGCAGTGCAAGAAGTACATTTATCTACTGTACGAAGATAGTAACAATACAAGCAGACATACCAAAATGGCCACTGCAACCATTTTCCTGGGAACCACGTGATTCTAAGCAGCAGTGGCAGAAGGAGATGGCATGGTCCACCACCCCGGGGAGGAAGTGACTCTCCCTCTTGCCCATGCCATAGGGTGTACCCTCCCTAGTCCTATCAGAGGGTCGGCGTCTCCATCATCATGACCGCTGGGATGTATGCCTCCACACTGATAGTGCGTAAGACTGTAGCGACTCCAAGAGAAGGCTCCCTGTTCCTCCTTGGGATAAGTTGAGTGAGCGACGTATCCGCTAATGTGCTAGACTTCCTACTGGATTCCCAGCGTCCCAAACTGATGCGATGGTACTTGTTAGAAGACTAAGCCCCACAGTGACCTCAAGTTGTAACATATTACTGTACTGTTCTCTTGTTGCAGTCCTTAGTAAACACCAACGAACAAGCTCAACGTGAGTTAGAGACTTTGACTACATAACAATGAAAGTTTGTTTATGTTGATAGCAGGGTTGACAAAAAAAAAAAAAAAAAAGATTTATTGTCGTCTCAGCAAAAACAAACAATCGACACTCGCAGCTCTGACGAACAAAAAAAACCAAGACAGAATGGCAGCCTTCATAAAACAAAACTTCTCACTA
The DNA here is from genome assembly GCA_029891345.1 of Dryococelus australis. NCBI lineage: Eukaryota > Metazoa > Arthropoda > Insecta > Phasmatodea > Phasmatidae > Dryococelus > Dryococelus australis. The sequence continues at coordinate 18,058,471 of CM057003.1, read as the reverse complement.
CAAGAGCTACGAAGACGAGAGAGAATCGTTACTTTTCTCTCCCAGCGCCCTTTTGACTCCTCGCACCGACCGAAAATACATTTAATAGTTATTTGAAATGTCCAAAATACAAAAGAAAGTTAAAGTGGCAGGCACTGGTCGGTACAAGTCGTGTGATCACTCGTCGCAGGCTGTCCGACTGACAGCTAACAAACGATCGTGCTGCGACAAACTGTTGTGATATCAGAGAAAGGTCGTGCTTCCCTATATATTAATCACAAGTTTCCCCATTGAAGTGGTCCAATTGTAACATCGCTGGCTGCTGTATTGTCCTGAATTTGGACGTATTGTTTTCGAGCAGTCGGTCCGTTAGCTAAAGGTGACCTCTGTTATTTTCTTTGTTTCACCATGTTTTGTAATGCGGCTGTCTCGTGTTCAGTTTACTAACCCAGCGAAAAGGAAAAGATGCGCTATAATCCTATGACGTCTGTTACTACCAATGAAATGAGGAAAGAAAAATAATAAATTTGGGAAAAAGAATATATATAGAATACAAACAAGTTATCATTGCTACAACCTTTCAAATACTTAATGAACTACTATCCTTTACTAAAATACAGATAATTTGAATACTTCCCGAATAATGATATATGTATCTAGCTGCAATGCTACAAAGTGTCATTTTGCTCAAGCCTGAGGACCCTGAAAAGACCCTTCCCTTGTCTAGCTGGTGACCAGAAGGGCGACATTACAGGCCAGCAACAGGTAGACGAAATTCAGAAGAAGTGCTAATATCCTTCGGGAGGTATGATAATCAATTCTAGTGAGCACAGAAACCACAAAGTGGGTTAAGCAGGAAGGAGATATTGAAATGAGAAACAAATAACTGGTTGAACGTAAGCGAAGCATATGCTTACTCGGTTTAAGAGAGACTATGAAACAAATATCTCTAACCTGAGCTCAACTAATGTCTGAAGGACAAGAGACAGGTTTGCCAAGTGTTCTACAGTCAGTGACTGTTGTAGCAAGGATGCGAGTAAAGTTCAGGGTGAAAGGGATCTCGGAATGCAACCACTAGCATGGACATGCTACTCAGGGCAACAATTTGAGACACTGTCAACAATACTACGAGCAAATAGTAACACCAAGAATGTGTTAAAAAAAACAGGTTATGCAAGCTAACAAGTAAATAAACTAGCAAGAGCTACATATAGCAGAATTCAGGCTATAGGACCACTTTACAGTAAGCTGCCATGGTTCTAGCATGTGTTTTCTGTCTCTTTGTCTCTGTATGTCTCCCTCTCCCTGTCTTCATCTCCCTCATGCTCCATCTATCTCCCCCTCTCACTGTCCATGTGTGTGTGTAACTGATGAATTGCGAGGCAGAACACAGCATCAATCAATTTTGGTAGGCGTGTAACTCTCTGTCGCTGGAGGGAGGGCAAGCCAGCTATCATTCCCTCATCATCAGTCACCATGGCAACAGCAGGGCACTGCTTGTTTGAGTGAACTGTACTGCGCTAATAGCAACTGCATTAACACATTTACATTTCACCACTCTTATAAAGCCCTTGAAAGCCCGGGTAATAGATCTGTGTTAATAAATTAATATTTAAATAATGTATCACTGATTTTCCTGCAAGAGGCCAATTGAAATGTAGCTCACACTCGCTAAATTATGCTCAATTTGCTGTGTTTAGAATTTTTCTTGCGACAAGTGTAAGGTATAATTTCTCCCAGAAGACTTCAAAATATTAAAATTAATTAAAACATGTTCTAGAAACAATAGAACACACGGAGCACTGAATGGTCGTAATTTTTAGTTTTGAATGTACCTGATTTACCAAGAGGTTTAATTTTTTAGAAATTTGTATGCAGTCACCATTCTGCAAAATCACATTTTAAAACTCCAAGAGAACAAAAAACAGAATGGAACAAATGACCTATTAAGTAAATTACTCTACATTTATCATTTTGGCTGATTTCAGAGTTACCTTCCTTTTCTGGAGCAAGCCAACTTACTTCGAGCATCGACCATGGGAGGTGGGCACGGCCCATCACCAAGTGAGAAGTGAGCAAGGCACACAATGATCTTCATAAATGCTGACCTCACCTCCGTGCTAGGGCACATCAGCAGGTACTCACAAAACCTGGGAGCATACCAAGAAATCACAAATGACCACAAGTGCTGATACACGGAGGAGTTGGCAGCAATGCAAGGGTGGTTTTTACCACTATAGATTCCATTCTTTTTTGGTTCTACATGTACATAGTTCAAGTTATAAATATATTCTTTATTTTATTTTTAACTCCAATCATACTTAAATAATGGTTTTCTTTTGATTCTGATACTTAAAAAATCACGAAGGAATAGTTATTGAGTTATCTTCAAGGAAAAATTCAAAACCTTATCGTTCAGTATTATTTGAATGAAAATACTTTAAGGCCAGGAACACACGGCACTGGGAAAAGGCTAGCAGCCATTTCCCGGGAATCCGGCCGGACCCATTTTAGCCTTGCACCGTGCTGGTCCCAGCCCATGCCCGTGTGTGATGCCCAATGCCTCTCCATGTAACATCAAAAGTGGACAGGCCGGGTCCGGCCCGTAGAGCTTGCTGTCTGTTCCCGGCCTAAGAATGTTGAGGGACTTTTATTCTCAACTCTTTCCTAATAATTGTGAAGTTATGCAACTTCAATGACACAAGCCTACCAAATGTTTAGTTAACACAAAAAAAACCACAAACAACAATTACAAATAAACACAAGAATTGAAAGAAAAATACATAACTGAAATTAATAAAGGAACTATAGGCTGTTCACGGTAAAGTGAGCACTTTTTAAGGCCCTCACAGAAGGCATTAACCCCTAACCAAGATATTTTATTGCAGTCTCAGACGTTAACTATCGTGTATGATGAAATATACACACTATGTTTATTAGACATTTTGCACTGTTTACATTAAAAAGTGATGGAAAGGTATAAATTAACTGAAACCAAAAATTTTGCAGGACCTTAAAAAGTGCTCACTTTATCGTGAACAGACTATAAAACGCTTTACAAGGCTGACCTGTGTGGGTGCTGGAACAAGATGATGTGTGCAAACCAGCTGCGCACAGCTTTCGACCAGCGAAGATGCAGACACAGGACCTCGTACCAATCAAGCGCAGCCCCGCGTAGCGTCTTCTTTGTGTGGAAGCCAGTGTGGAAGAGAAAGCGTGCTGCCAACTGCATGCTTAGCATTGACAGTTCCTCCACCTCCTGGCTCTACACAAGATGTTACCCCACACATTAAAATGAAATTATAGGATACTAGCAACCCTGGTTACTAATCTACATATAACTAGTAATTTGTAAGATGTTCCACATTTTTAAATCCAGGCATGCTTCACACCATATTCTCAAAAAGTCACATTTAAGTCACTAGGCTGTAAAAATAACTCAACTTCTCAGAAAGACAGCTTACAAATTTCTTAGAAACAATTTTTTATATATTAAAATTACAAGCAAACAAAATGCCATAACTAGGTAATGTTGCTTAATTTGTATCAGAAGCCCTGAAATTCGCAAGTTTGCAGCACAAACTTTCCAGTACTACTGGAATACGATAGCTTGAATATTTTTGCTAACATTAACTACAGGTCTGCAAGTTCTCACATTTTCAAGTCAAGTTGACTTGTTAACCAAAACTCAAATTTGAGATTTTTTTTCAAACACTAAATATTTACGTTTTTACCTACAGATTTAATGTTTAATGTTCGTATTAGCCATAAAGTACAATAATTTAATTAACTATGTAAATCAAATTTACAAAGCCTAATATAGCACTTACCTCAAGTTAGTACAAATGAACAACAAAACACAGCAATTAACATACCTCCTTTGTACGTTTTATTGACGTCACAGAGGCAACCACAAACAAGAAATGCAATACTCAATTTGCCAACAAGGAAATAAGTTATTAAGAATATACACAATGTGCAGTAATACTATTTATTGCGCTAATATTATTATATTGTAAAAAATGTTCAATGGTAAGAAAACTAAGGTTGGGGCGAATACAGTTTTTCCTCGAATACAAATACACCATCGAATCCTTGTTTGAAATTAACAAATCCTGAATCTGAACCAGTATCTTTGATTCAATGAATTCCCATGCTATGTTTATGTGGTGTCATTTGTTCAAAACAAATGTTCCCACACACCTGACATCACTGTTCAGATTTGGCTTGTGAAATTATGCTTCCTAACCATGATATAGAGCCAATTCCATTACTCACGGATTTCACTGATCAGTAATTTCAGTAACGTCAACTATTGTTCCGATACTGCTGAAGGTACTGATAGTCACATCCCAGAGGCACCCTGTACGAGGCTACAACTTCTACTGAGAGCGCAGATTTTTACTGGTAATAAAAACATCACCGTTGTCAGGAGGTTTGGAGGGACGTTCAAGTCATGTTTGAGGAAATTATACTCACAGATGGTACAGGTGCTGAGGCAATCGCTTATAATATTGTGGGTGCTGTCAGAAGATGCCCAAAAAGCAGTAGAAGTTGAGTAACATTTTTACTGTTTTAGTCCAAATGCTGTATGAAAATTAGTGAGGTTAGCATTCCCCCAGGATTAATTTTATTTTCCTGCACACGGGAATACTACTGCCAGATGGTCCGAAACAATCAACTTTCCGACGAAGAGAAAAATGGTGAACATTGATAAACAATCAGTAATTTCAGTGCTCATCAGCAGTAAGGGAAGGTGGCAACAGAATACATACCCAAACTTGGACATATCCACATTTAGTTTAATTACATTAGTGTTAAATCAACAAACAAAAGACTGCACTATCTCAAACAACTAACCATAACTCACAAAAAAAATATATATCTTGAGAAAATGAAGCACATCAGTCTTCAGGATATACATAATTTTAGAATAAAATGTGTCATAAGTCGAGCCCTAATTTCAAGTGTTTCAGTTTTCATTAAGCGAAAACAAACGAGAAAAATGATAAAGGCAAGGTTTCCTAAAAAACATTCACCTTGGTAAATATATGTTCCCCAGATTATGTATGGTAGCCAACACATAAAGAGTAATAAGCATTCAGTCGAAGAGATGTGCATCAATAAATATTGATGCATGCCAGCATGCTGCGCTACTGAGAGGCACACTCTACGGTCGACTACGCTTCATCTGAGCATGCCAAGCACAAGGCAAAAACAAATTCATTGGCCTTTGAGAGTTGGCAATAATAAATTAAAAGGACTTTATACATTGGTGAGTCATTTACCTAACTGAACTTCATGTCTGAAATTATGTTCTTCTACGTCCAATCAAGAATGAACATGCCACAGCCACCCCAACGAAAAAAGTGTAATATTTATTTAAATTATACTACGCTACCTTGCCTGGCCAAGAAGTTCCAAACTACCCTCAAGATAGCAAGCAACACGGAAGTTTAGACTAATGTAAAATGCCAGGTGGAAAAAAAAAAAAAAGTGAAGGCGGAAATCCGGTTAGTTAAAGTACTTAACAACTCTAGCCTAACTATCACGAGTCGTCCTGAGGGAAACAAAATGGTGAACTACTACCAGAGGAGTAGTGCCGGGGTCACCGTCACCATCCGGTGAGGCAGGGTGCTGGAGGGACTGACCTAACTATTACCAATATCTGAGGTCGATACAAGGGGTGGTAAGAAAGGAGCAGACATCCTCCGGAGCCATTGGTAGGTCCAGTCTCCCAGAAGCAGAGGAGTCAGCAGCTGCTGCAGAAGTAGCATCTGGTCGGCGATGTTTTCAGCTGGTAGAAATTCCGGCCCCAGAAGAGCGGTGGAATATGCAGACATACCAGCCAAGTACGACCCCGATGGCTCGCTCCGGCCCTGTTAGAAGGCAATGGAGGAACAGAAATGGAAGATTACTGGTCATGCCAGCCCTTTGATAGTAATCTCATATATGAGCTCAGAGCCCAGGGTGTGGGGAGTGATAGCCTCAGCCACAGGGTGCTTGTAGAAGGGGTGCTGCCCTCCATGGCACGCCGTGGAACTTCGTGATGGTTGGAGGGAGCAGAGGCTCAGTAAGACAGTACAATCTTCATTGGGGCATGTGGAGATTCTCGGTGAACAGTATAAGCTAGGATCACGTGTCTATAACCGCTTCCAACATTGCACCAATGTCTCCTGTAGGCACGTGTCCTGCCTCTTCAGTATTGTTAGGAGTAATTGACCTGACCAAAGGGTTGAACATTGCCTACAAGATGGGGCAAAGCTGTTGGGAGAGTGCGCATCAAAGATTAGGAAATGTCATGGGTCAGAGCATAGGTTATTTTTGCATACCTCAGGTAACATTTTGCACACAATACATCACTCTATTTAAATAATTTAAATTTTAATCAATGAAAACCATACCAAATAAATATTTTCCTCACCGTGAATGTAAAACATATTGCTATATAACCACTGTATGCCCAACGTTGCAGTCAGATTTTTTGTTAATTTTAACTAGCTCAGTTGTTTTTTTTGCATAATTGGGGTATTGTTTTTCTCAAAATAGATCACACTATTAAATTGGTTAAAATTTAATAAATGTAATCAATATAAAATGTCTTATTTCCTCACAGGAAACCTGAACCTGAGCTATATAACAGATGACACGTGCGGTGTTGCTGTATTTTTCATTAATTTTAAATCACCCAGATGTCTTTACTGCATAACTCGGGTATCATTTTACTCTAAATACATTACCTTAATACACAAATTTCCATTTCATCAATAAAAATGAAAAATTTTTCCATCAGAGACAGGTGAACAGGACCTTGTAACCAGTTAGCAAAATACACCATTTGGATGCCATTTCATGTTTAGGAGGGGCATATGGTTCGAAATTTGGCCACTATGAATTATAGAGAACTTGGTTGTACAGTCAAATTTTAGGGAACCATGAGTGTCTGTACCATCAAGGGTTGACTATATTAATAATACCAAAATATATCTAGAAAATTGTTTTGCAAATTGCGATACTCATTTAATGATGAAAATAATTCTGACAGCTTCTAAAAAACTTGTGTTTAACGAGCTCACATTGAACTCGGGGTGATCTCGCAAAACCTTCTCCAACTCGTCTAATTAAAAAAACTGTGCTGGCAGACCCATAATATTAACTTTCCTTTGCTGCTTATGTAAGAAAAATTCAAGCATAGTTTGGTGACTACCATCGAGAATATTTATTTCACTTCCCTGTCCTCGTATAAGATTAGGGCGATAAACCTTCTTTTCCATTATTTTGACATATGTAAATACCAACTTTACATCCGTGCCAACAGTAAACTCACAGAGTAACTAGAGACATTATCTCCAAACACCAGTTCCTCGAAATAGTCCCTTAGTATGGTATATCAAAATGGCATGTAAATCAATTTGAACTGAGCTAGACCACTACTCAAGCTATGTTATCTTTGTCATCTTGTTCCATCAGTCCATCATATTCTCAGACTGACCAACATGCTTGATCTCAGTAGCCACACATGACATGATCATTCACAGCATAGCATTCAACAAAATAAATAATAATTACTCCCACACAAACATTTTATCGAAAAATGCACCTACTGCTATGTCATTTTTTGTAACACAGTTTTTCCTTTGAATGAAACCAAGTGGCATAAAAGAACAGAATCTACAGTACAAATACTAAAAATTGGAAAGAAAGATTCTATGCCTGCAGCAGAGGATAAACAAACATCATGTATACTAAACCTTGACAAGTGAAAACAGTTTTTACTAAGCAGCAGGGCCACAATCACTGTTTTGTGTGAATACTAACCACTTTTTCAGAGATGTGTTGACGGTTGACGGGTGGGCTATTGCACGAAACCAATTTGCGAATGAACTGGAAATACTCTGCAGAAAACTGGTTACGATTGTGCATAAACTTTATATTCTGCTTCCGTACACTCCTCTCGATTGCTGGAGGCATCTTCATGATCCCCAGCTTGGAATCCGCTGTAATAAGAGAATAACCATTTACTGCTATAAACAAAGATTTTTGAATATGAGTGACTAATAACACTAATTGTTCAAGTAATGTTTCAAGCGTTCACCGAATTGTGAACATTTTCTCCCAAAAATAGTGATTTTCTATTGATTCTGAAAACAATGTAGCGTATGATACACTTTAAAAGCATTAATCAAGATAGAGAAAATTTACAACACAGTTTAGGAAAGGAAATTTTTCTACAAATTTCATTAGGTACAGTAATTTGGTATGGTTAGTAGTAATTAACAATTTAAGCACTTCTAACTTATAACTGTTAAGTCGAAATACTAAGTTTTACTCTACACTTGGGGAAAAATAATTTAATTTAAAAAAAAAAAAAAACGCAAAATTTCAGTAATGCACAACTATAGCCCATTCCCGACTGGAAGCGACTTATGAAAATCAACCTAAGAAAAAACACTCTTAGGCATAACATGTCACCTGTTTTTTCAATAACCTGTATTCCACAAATATATAACACTGTGGTTAATTTTAGAGTACTGTATTACTGAATAAATGCACCTTTACCGTGATATCTTCTATAACATGTAGTATTTATTTCTTTTTAAAATATGAATTAAAGCGAGTGCAGCGACGTGTTTGCAAAACCGGTGCCTATCTAAATATTTAAGTAGTCCCGATGCCAACATTTCACATTTTAACAGTTTAAAATAACAGTGGAAAATATTGTGAGTAGGCCGTAATAGTATGGTATTGTTTTATTGAGCGAGAAAGCAACTGAAAAATTGTCTGCTGATTAGGCTTGTTGCCCTCTCTTCTCTTTTTTAGCCTCTTTCACACTCGGGAAATTTCACTTCGCTAGTAAGCAGTGAAATTATATGTTTTCAATTGTACCATATTTCATACTTACTACAGTAAAATAATGATTTTTGAATTTGTAATTCACAACTAAAGAGACTTGTTTGAATTGGTATTTTAATATATTTAGATATGATGGCGGGGCAGTTACCTAGTGAAGTTTGCAGACATGGCGTGTTGCTTTTTGTCAAACAAAACGTAAATTATTCTTACTGCAAAAAAAATACTTCAAATTAATACATCACGTTTGTAGACGTTGTGTTTTTTAAACCTACCTAGTCAAGCTACGATGTTGTGATAAATCTGTGTTTCCACGGCAGTAATAAATATACAGTGAAATGTGTTTTGTTAAACATTGCATCTGTGAAATGGCATGCCTTTGTGCATCATGGTCGATACACTGGACCTGTGTGTGCGCAATTTCAAATATTTGATTAGCACTATTTATACGTTTTAAATGTGAACTGTTTTTATGACAAAGTTATTTATTTACATCCACGTCTGTTTATTTATCAGAACGTTGTACCTTTGCCCTAAGGGATTTGAAACATAGTCATGTAACGTAATTGGCCACAATTCCAGAAGAAAAATACTAAGTTTAGCTCAATAAAACTCAATAACACTAATAAACAGTAAGTGGCAATACACAGAAATATAAGCAGAATAAAAGTTATCGTAGGCTTATTTGCATCATGTTCACCAATATCTTTTAAAGTTTGTATGACAAAAATGAGCAACACGTGTTGCATGCTTTAATTTAATGTGCCCTTTTCACTGGTTGTTCCTTCGTTATAATATTGAACCAAACTGAGGCCGTCCTTTTAAAGAAATGACCCATCACATATCAATAACAAAAGGATAATTAGTACAGCCCTTTACTTTGTAGTTGTAACACTGTTAAACACAGTGGTGGCAAAATACGAACGTGAATTACATGTATTGAGCTACATTACGGAAAACAAATATGTTAATGTAAAATAGCAGCAAGAAATGTCATCAATTCAGGCATTTTCAAAAGTCATAAAGCTGACCTAAATAATGTTAGAGGCCTAAACTGTTATTCATATGGAATGATTTTTGGAATACGACAGAATTCTTTGAAAAGTTGTAAATAGTAAACACCACATTTGACAGGTATAAAAGTAGAAGTCACATTTCTATGTTTATTTTTAGGTGTAGCGAAAGTATACGAACATATGTACACACACAATGAAATGTAAACATTGATTTTGACAGATGCTACATGGCAGTCACATGGCAATGTTTGTTTACATTTGGCAGAAGGAAGCAAAATGGGCCTGCAAATAGATATATAGCGGGGTTCCGAGAAAGTTACTTCCAATGGGGAATAAACTATACACACTTATAAAGTAAATGTCAACTCTCATATGTCTTACTACACTTATATAATTCATTTCATGTTTACATTACTAGCGAACAATTTATCTGAAGTCTTACATGGAAAGCATGTTAAGTTGTAGACTGTGTAAACAAGGTCTTAAAAATATAATTTGAGACATGATACATGTCTAAAATGACAATACTATAAAACTTTCACTATTATTATAGTCACAATGTAAACATTGCTAAATATTCCTATCACAAGTAAAAAACAATCAACAGCTGTAAGAACTATACTGGTATATTGCTACATACATTTTCTCATGAAAACTAAAGTCACTTCATTAATATGGTTTTTGTGATTGGTTGCACACAATTTAAACCACTTTCTGAGAGAATTAACGCCCAGACTATAAAACCAAATTTTTGTCAATACGTACCATATTTATGATGTACATACAATAATTCTACATACAATGCTATATATTACTGAATACTTTTTTCCATCTGAGACCATGTGCTTTATGTAGTCATAACTCTCTGCAGCAGTTATAGCAAGCGCATACAGTTAGTGACTGCAAAAGTGCCAACTATTTGCCAACGATATCGGTAGTATTCTGTTTAAAATCACATAATTTCCAATAATTTTTAGAAGAGGTGGGACAATACTACACTTTCGATACTCAATACTGTTTTAAGTATGATATCCTCAATACTTCGATACTCGATACCTATAGTAAAAATTAAATTAAAAGTTGCAATGATTTACTCAAATTTAGAAACAACGCTTAGAGTTGATGTGTGTAGCTAAGAGAAGTCAAAGTTATTTTGGTGAGCACCGGTAAGGAGTGCTCTGGTACACAGTTACTTAGGCTGAGTGGTTTGTCTACTGGAGACTAACACCGGTTGGTTCGGCTGTCGACTAGGTACAAAATCGGTTATGGTTGGCATTGCAATATGTCTGGGTACCACCTTAACCCTCAAAGGTAGGGCGGACTTACCAGGGCACTCGGTGCACAAACCTATTGTCAGGGTGAGTTAAAAAAAAAACAGCCTGGCACTCCAGTCCCAGGGAAATACCCCCGCCAGTATCCTCTGCACTCTGGTCAGCGATACAACCTGAGGTGGCTCTCCTGCTCCTGATGGAGGTGATCCTAGTGGTTGGGGCTCTATCTTTCTGTACACCTGGGTGCACAGAACGGGTGGCCATCAAAAGTGGTGTGATTTGACGTATAGATACCTGAAGTGGAGCTTTAGTCCTTCACTATGATTTATACTGTTACTACACCCAGTTATTTGCTTGCACCGTCTATAAGAAGAATTCCTAGTATCTGACAGGATTTACCTCTAGAAATACTCTCAGGATAGGATTACAAATGGTATTTATTATAAATAATAAATACTGGTGACTCGTACGTACCACTAAGCAGAGTGAGAATGGAAGTAAGCTACGCTTAACAGGTAGAGGTGACCTGCTCTAAGATAACCAAGTATAGAATGAACTAACTTGACGGCAATGAAAACAACTCTGACGCAGTTACACTAACCTTGAGTATCTAGAAGAGAACTAACAACAGGAACCACTACCACAAACGCAGTGGCTATAGTTGCCACTTACCAGCAAGTAGCAGCGACTGTTGATCCAGGAGGGTCAACAGTGGAAGTGTGGAGTGTAGCTCAGCAGGCTTCTGGTGTTGACTTCTGGACGCTGATGGTGCTTGAAGTCTTCGGGAGTTTCTGGACACAGTGGTTTAAGTCTCTTGGTTGTTGGTGGTAGCCAATGGTGGTTATTGAAGAACTGGAAGCTCTTGGAGAGGACCGCGGGGGCCTATGATCGGCAAAGCCCCAACACAGAAGTGTTGAGACGTACTACTGCAAAATACAACTGGCATCTTCTGCCACACAATTCCTTATATTGTGCCGGACGGCCCATGTCTGGGCTGGAGTGGGAGGCGTGATGTCGCTGTGTGACGTCTGCCTTGGAGCAAGCGGGGTGGGAGAACTACCCTTATGCTCAGCTATATGGCCTCGAGCACTCGGCGGCGGCCATCTTCGGCGGATAGCTTCGTGGCTGTGTCAATACACTATCTGCAGGGTGCATCAGGGAGGCTGACTTGTTGCAACAGCCGGTTGGATACCATGCTTGGTTCATGTGCTAGAACAGTCCATTAGGCTGGGAGCGATTCCATTGCACTCGTGAATAACGTGCTGGGTTTGACTCTTCCTCGGGATACATAGCTACAAGTAGTATGGGGAAGGTGGGTATGGAACATCAGGAGTACCATGTGTCTGTAACTGTCTTTCCAGGGAAAATAATCCTGTAGCCATCTGTGGTTGTGGTTCCTGATATAATAGTAACATGTTAGGATGAGTTGTAGACGTGTTTAGTATATTCATATAAGTGGCAATCCACACGTTTCAAAGTTTTAAAAAAGTTAAACATAAAAACATATCTGAGTGCATTAAGAAATGAATACACGGACGTCTTAGGCTTTGCGAAAAATAAACAGTTTTAGCACATTCATTTCATGACTAATTATTATTTTTTTTTTTTTTTACAAATTTTTCAGGCTCTAGTAACTGTAATGGAAATGATTTCTCAAACAAGAACCACTGTGTGAAAAAATGCAGAAACGAAACAAACGTTAAACATATTTAATTCAGCATTACTAACTATGACCAAATTTAGGTCATGTAGCATGCAGCAGAATGGAAGTAGCCAAATAAAGTTTGAATCTTAGTAGCCATTTTGTCAAACTGTAAAATTAGCATTTTTATATTTTTTTGTTTTTCTCTTTATTAAAAAAAAAAAAAAAAAAAGGGCGTGAAAGTACAAATAATGCATCATATTTGCATCAGTTATCAAATGTGGGGAAATTGCTGATAGTACCCTGCAATGAGCATGGCCAGCTCACGAATGAACATAGCCAGCCACGAAATGAGTAGTTATTAACATTAGTCCTGTAAAAGGAATAGTACAAAAAATAGGTCTCTGCAGAAGAAAAACAATTCTGATTTCACAATATGCAACATACCGCCCACCAAGACCGGCAGAGGTCTCAGAGATTCATTTAAAACAAGTCACAATTCAGTTTTACATGCTACAGATACTATAAATGTTTACACGATACCACTAGCAGACTTCATTATTCTGGTAGATGATACAGCTTGTGTACTGGTCTACGCAGCTATCCCTCGTTGGTGCACACGTCCGCCACTCTGATCACACCGTCTCTTCCAGGACAAATGTTCACCACTCTAGCTAGGCACCAGCCAAGGGGTGGTAAGCGCTCTTCTCCTACAAGAACAAGATCTCCATCTTCAAGTGCTGGCTGTTGGGTTTGCCACTTACCCCAAGGTTGCAGCAACTGCAGCTATTCTCCATACCATCGCTTCCAAAACTGGTCGGCTAATGCACACATCAATTTCCACCTTCTGGATATACATATTTCACTATTTTCAGAGGAATCTGGTACAGCTACCAGAGGTCTACCAATGAGGAAGTGTCCAGGTGTGAGGGCGGAAAATTTGTTTGGGTCGGAAGACAGTGGAGGCAGAGGCCTGGAATAAAATACTGCTTCAACTCTAGTATAGAGCGTAATCAATTCTTCCAGAGTGAGAATTTGGTTCCCAATTACTTGCATGAGATAATATTTGGCAGACTTTATAGCAGTTTCTCAGAATCCTACTTGATGAAGACTAGCAGGAGGGAGAACATGGAAGATAATAGAATGGGCAAAGGCAAAGTTTTCCAGGTGTGGAGATTGGAGGAGCTGGGTGAAAAATCGTCCGAGCTGTTTTGAAGCTACTATGAAATTGGTTTCACAGTCAGAGTGGAGATGAGCACACAAACCTCTCCGCGATACTAACCGGGTAAGGGCGGTAACAAAATTGTCAGCGGTCAAGTCTGTAACAAACTTCAATGTGTATGGTTTTCATCACAAAACAGATGAAAATGGAGAGAGAGGCTTTCTGGGTGACCATGAGACACAGCTTATTGAGCCTTATGATGACAGGTCCAGCATAGTTCACACCAGTCCGTTCGAAGGTCCCAGCAGATGCGACATGTTCAGAAGGCAAGTCACCCATCAATGGGGGATTGTTTACAGTACGACAACAAAAACAACGCACACACTTAAAAACTCTCAAACAAACTAAGGACCTGGCTGAGAGAATCAAGAACCATTGTGACAAAAGTGATTGGAACAACTGAGGTGCTGCATGCAAATACTTAGTTCAACAGCTACATGGTTTTTGGGTAGTATGATAGGATGTTTTACTGAAAATTTGTGTTGGCATGAGAAAAACAGCTGCCCGCCCTGAGCACACTATTTTCATCCAAGAAGGGTGCCAAACGCTGCACTCATGTTGAGCAAGGTTTTCCCTCATTGAGTCGTTTGAAATCCTCTACCAAACGTTCCTCAAAGCAGCAGCTTCTTTCAATTCTGCAGGACAGGGCAACTGAGAACATTTACAACACGGCCAAATGAAAAGTCCAGATCTCTAGGAGTTTTCCAATGAGATACAGGGCAGGAATATCATTGAGGCGCTGAGGTTGATTGATGGTCCACTTCCGGAGTTCAAACTCACCCTGATGCAGAAGTTCAATCAGCTGGAATTTAAAAGTGTGTGCTTCCTGCATGGACATTGCTCCAGTAACAATATCATCAACATATGTGTGATTGTGAAGAATATTTGTAGCAAGAGGATATTGGGCACCTTCATCCAAGGTCAGTTGGAGTAGTGTTTGAATAGCCAGAAATGGAAAGGGTGAGAGACCCTAGGTTACCGTATTCAGCTGAAAATCTGTAAGTGGAAGGGATGGATCCTTATGCCAGGAAATGAGTTGGTATTATTGGTCAGCCTTATGGATTAAAATTTGCCAGTACATTTGCTTAATATCACAGGAGAATACTACACTATACAACCTGAATCTCAAAATAACATCACAGATTTCATTCTGAAGTTTGGGTCCTGGAAGCAGAACATCGTTGAGTGAGACCCAAGTGGTGGTTTTTCCACTACCATTGATTACCACTCTCAATTTGGTTATTGTGCTCAACTTTTTTAGAACACTGTGATGTAGAATGAATCATTCTGTGGTCTCCTTAGCATCAGTCGGCTGGGTGGAGGGAACATACACCTTCATATGGCCAGACTCAGAATAGTCTGTCATGAAATCTGTATACATGGTCTTAATTTCAGGATGTAATGAAAGTTTCTTTTCTAAAGACGAGAACCTACGTTCACCATTCAAATACGATTCCCCAAGAGGTTGAGCCTGATTTACATAGTGCAATTACTATTCCATATATGGTAATGTGAATTGAGAAAGCAAAACCATGGCAACATGTTACAAAAATGGCATGTATCAATGTGTGCTCGTAGCGTGAGAGTTTCGCAAGATATATTTACAGAAAATGGCATACAATAATGTGTGATTGTGGTGCAGCGAAAGGCATACAAACTACGTAAAATATATATTTACAAAAATGGTATCAATCAATTTGTACTTATGCAGCGGACATGCAAACTACCCAAGATATCTTTTTCTTGCAGAGCAGCAAAATTATTTTCTTACGTACAGCGATTATGGTTAGATCCCCAGAATATTTACATTTTATGTAAGCGGAATGGAGGTTATTTTGTTGTTTATGAAATTGAGTGAAGAAATCATTGCATGAGTCAAAAGCTATTCAGTTGTTATTTTTTTACTTTCTTAGAAACTAAGTTTAAAAAAAAAAAAATCTACTGTATGTTGAATTTCCAAACATGCTTTGGGGGTAAAATTTTTTTAAATGTAAATATCTCGTATATAGGTCACACTCCACTTTTTGAAGTCAATTTTTTTTTTTGTAAAAACGAGCAACCTATATACACCAAAATACGGTATGCGTATTTACTCGTGTATATCACGCACCATGATTTTTTTAACAAGTTCCAGGGAAAAATGTATTTTTAATAAAATTGCAACAAAAATTTGTGGCGCCCTGTTCGTAAGTATTGAACAAAATATTTTTTACATTAATGTGTGGTGATTGTGATATGTTTGGAAAATACGTTAATTAAATAACCTGAATGCAAAAAGGGAAAATTAAAAAAAAATCCGGAACCATCACGCTCGTACTACTTAACATTTCCGGCTTCGTTTTTCTTTTTTATCCTTCTCCTTTTAGAAATGACAGGCTACTTTTTTTTTGGCCACACTAGTCTACGTAAAAAAAAAAAAAGGGGGGTCTCCTAGTCCCTTCTTACCCCCCTTCGCCCTAACCGACCGCCGCCGTCGAACATGATGACTCTCTAGCCTCTGTAACGGAAACAAAGAGGGATGGCGGAATTATAGACTGCCAACATCTGAGCGTTGTTATAAGACGGAGGATGCCGTAAATATGTGGCAGCTCTGGTTTGCGGGTGACAGGATACCATTAGTTGACGACATGATTCCGAGGTGGGGGGGGGGGGGAGCAATGTTGTGACCTACACATAACTGAGGGGTCGCTGAGAGAGAAGGGAGAGGAGTGATGTAAGAGTATGAGATGAAACAACGGACAATCCGGCCACTTCTCTCAACATCAGGGGACAATTTATGGCTACCTCTCCCCTGGTTCTTTTTTTCAGAACAGCATGCACCCCAGATATTTTTTCATTTATTTTGGGAAAAAAGGGCGCGCTATACACGAATAATCACTGTATCTGATATTAAAACCTTTTCATTTTCGCCCCAGACGATTGAATATGTACTTCACAAGAAAAATTGCGCATTTTGACATGGTTGGGGGTGGATCAAAATCAATTCCATATT
Organism: Dryococelus australis; assembly: GCA_029891345.1. Lineage (NCBI taxonomy): Eukaryota > Metazoa > Arthropoda > Insecta > Phasmatodea > Phasmatidae > Dryococelus > Dryococelus australis. Next base: position 18,041,499 of record CM057003.1, on the reverse strand, counting down.
AACACACTAAAATTTAAATTGCCACTATAGGGCTGTGCAACAAATTTCAATAAGAAAATGACCAAATGGCAGCAGCTGCACATAACTTACTGTAATGATGTCGGACACTTGACAAATACTACATGGAGTTCGGTACTTGGGAAATTTAAACAAGATCCCGCACAATTACTAAGAGGTCAGTAAAAACCAAACTACACAAAGTTGCAGTGATATTAACACTGATCTAAAAAATTCTGCCAACTCCATATTTACAGGGTCACTTTAGGTCCAAACACCCTACATTAAATTTGGTCTCTGACCAACATACATAATCCCAGAAACCATGAGAGGTCATACCAGCAGGTTTCTACTGTATAAACAAAAAGTTAAACATTAAGGGTATATGTATATGCAAATCATGGTGCAAAACTAATATATATAAAATGCTAAATATTTTTAATTTGTAGCAATAACGGATTACTTGCAAACTAACACTAACCTTAAATGACATCCACGGAAGCCATACACACCCATGCTTAGCCAGGATTAAAACCCAGAACTACTTCAAAATATAAGCTAACATTACAACTACATATTATGCAAAGGTACAATATTCACTCATCGCTGTAATATGAATGTAGACTTCTTAATACTAAGAACACAGAACCTGACACCTTGAGAACCTACATAACGACATCTCATTGAGGCTTTTCACTAGCGCATTTTCCTCAACATCCAGCCTGGTGTAGAACAACATGTATGCATTCCACCACCTTTTCTGTCGACGATAACTCATCCGCTTCAGCATATGGTCAAAAACCTGCCCACAGAAAAAAAAATGGAATTTCTCATTAAACAATAGAATTTATTACATACAAAACTTATATTATAAAGTAGTGTGTATGTGTGTGTATGTAGATGTATGTATGTATGTCACACACACACGCGTGCGCACACACACACACAAAAAAAATCTATGAATGTCATAAAAAATAAAATAAAATCATAAAATTTTGCTTTTTCTCTTTAAGAGAAAGACATTTTTTTTTTTTAAATTGTGCATTTGAGTGTGTGTGTGTGTGTGTTTGTGCATGCACATCAACTTCTTTCTGTCCACAACTGTGTTTCATGGCCCTATTTTTCTTGATTGTATTTTATTGGACTACTTTGCTGTACTATGATTGGCCTTTCTGTTGGATTGTAAACTGATTAGTATTAGGCGAACCATGAGGAAAGCCGATACATGTAAAAAATGCATGTTGGGCTAACATCTTGTAGACAGTAAAGTGATTACGGACGGAGCAAGTTGCTCAGGAAAGAGGGATTAGAGAAGGAATTGGTCACGGCCTTTATTACGGACCCAACTCAACATTCATCTGGAGTGATTTTGGGAAACTATGGAAAATCTAAATCAGGATGGCCAGACTGGGAATCAAACCCAGGTCGTCCCAAATGAAAGTCCAGTGAAGTACCACTGTGCCACCCTGCACAATATGGCACTTAAGAATGGCATCTATTGTGCATCTCCAGATACAGTTATGCACTGCATTCCACGGTTCAGGTTAACAAAGTGCTTTCATAGATAATTCCAGCAGAAATGTAACTTCCAGATCTGAATGTGGTCTGGATCAGATGCTGCTAGAAGAAAGTAAAATTGAGTCTACTCGAAGACATGAGACCACTGATGATGAAATAAAACACAAAATAAGGACAGAAAAGCAGACTACTGGTGTCTGCAAATGCATGAGGTTGAGAATTACTGTAAATGCAGCTGCTGCCCAGCTCTTGCTCTCAGGACAGTCTGGAGCCAAGTCTGTCTGTTTGGGTCAAACAAAGTGCTGAGGTTGGGAATAGGCTCTGTTCGCTGTATGGTCACATGGGGTGTGGGTGTATGCCAACATCCATGCTCATTTGTATGGCAAATGCATGCATAGAGGCGCATAGCTGATGACCTAGCCAAGAATGCTTACCTATCAAATTGCATAGGGAAGAGAAAAAATATATATTTGCACGAATCTTTCGGTCTACTCAAACATTATGACTACCTTAAACGGACAACTACCAAATAAATAAAGGCTAATTTAAACCACAATACATTTGCTACACAGTCTTCTCACTACAGAGAGAAAAAAAGACCCGAACAAAAATAAAAAAGAAAAATCTACTGAAGAAACTGGGAATAGTAAAACAAGCTGTAAAGATAAACATCAATTAACAAATATTGTCATTTTCATGTAACTGGGGTAAATTTTGACAGTTATAGAAAGTAGCATGGCCACAATGTATCCTTCCACCACAGCTGTTTGTTACTGAAGAAAAAGATGTTTGCAAACAAATGTCTGAGTCCAATGCACACTTGCATTTCCCTCTTTCCTCGTTTTTCCCATCATGGCAGGCAATGAAAGACTGGTGTTAGCTAACTTTCGTCCAGTAATTATGTATGGTATTATAGCCAGGTTGGCATTCCAAACTGTTTTATTTGTGTAATTGCCAAGTTAACTCTGTTGGGTTCTGTTTATTTTATTTAGAGGGAAAATAAGACACCGAGAAGGGGAGGGGGTGGAGCACTTTTGTTTAACGTCTTTCGTGAGACTGCATTGTTTTGATGTTCTTACAAGTGTGTGGCATTTCCAGTTGCATATTGTTTTGATGAAGCAGTGGAAAATTTTGCTTGTACGAAAATATAATTAATATTATTATAACTTCAAAAATCTTAACTTCAATGAAAAAACAAAACGTGATACATAAGCTGTTTGTATTTGTATAGATGCACACACAATTTGACCAAAGTTAACCTTACACTTGTTGAATTTTTGATGTAGACAAACAAATATTATTTTCACACTACAAAAGTCTTGAAAGTACGGATTTTTCAGGTCCCGTGCATTTCAGTAATTATACAGTAGTAACAATTTACAAATACATTATTTATAAAATACGTAAAGTTACTGTTTGCAAATTCGCAACCCCTTGAGCACGTATTTTTGTATGTTAATCCTTGTAAGTTTACTTTGCTAAAATCACATTTGTTTCTCACTAGCATTAAATCATTAATTTGCAAATCACAACCTTTGAGCCACTGAACACAAGCCCGCCAAATTCACACTCATGTCAGTCATTATTGTCCCAGGTCAAATCACAGCTATAAGTTACATGTCGTCCAGGTGTACCACTAAGAGCCAAACTCGTAAAAGCGAAAGATCACTCTCACCGAACCCAATTTTGTGCCCTGCCGCAAAACTACCAGGCCAGTCCCCTATACTGCACGTGCAGAAGTACCACGTAGGGACTAAGAGAGAAAGCCAAAATACCTGCCAGAAGGGTGCGCCTTGCATAGCATTCGACAAAACCAACCCTTCCTCCACATGGTGACGACCCTGACAGCCCGAGGCATCACGTGTCAATGGTGACGCGTGCAGCAATGGCTGATGTTGATGACCCTCTGATGGTCTAGTTAACCTACCGTGGCGAAAGTTTCTATTTTTATTGGGCTGGAGTGGCATGAAGGGGATCTGGATAGTACTGGGCAGTTTAGGGGTAGGTTTATTTTGGGCCGAAGGGGAGTCAAACCCCAGAGTGAGTTGAAAGGAGGTGGCTTCCCGTTCAGGGAGTTCAATTCTCCTCACTACAAGGGTCGCCAAAATACGGGATGCCAATGATCTCAGGGAGGTGAAATGTGGGTGATGATTAGTTGATTGTGGAGGTGGAGGTGAACGTTCTGGCTGGTGAAAACATGGTTGGTTGTGTGGGCTGATGTGAAGGGACAAAATCAGGGGGAAGAGGGTGTAACACGGGGTTTGTTATCAAACGGTGATGGGAGTCTAACACACAGAAACTTTCCAGATGCTAGTTTGACCGTACAAAACTTCGGGAGCTTTGTTCCTTCCAGGTGTGTAACCCGGAGTAGCCTTCCCGAGTCAAGTTTCACTATACTAGTCATTGTGAGAGGCTGCCTAGTTGGGGTGTACATGGGAGTAGGTTGTGCTACATACTGTAACAATTTGATCTGGTCCTTGTAATCAGTAGTCAGATACCCGGGTCAGCAAGAACCTACGTGGTGACCTAGTGAAGAAGAGATTTCGAGTGGAATTAATGGGGAGATAGGCCACGGATTGATGTCGGCGCACAGTGGGCAGGATATTTCCTCAGATGTTGAACTTACTGTGGTTTCTTTCCAGTTAACCCATGCTAATGCAATTTGTTCTCTACGTGTCTGACTGCTTTGTATGCCTCCCCTCCTGTTGTACGTTTAGGCCGCACACAATTACAAACAAAATTACACCAATTAATAGGAGGGTCATGGGATATCAAACTACAAATGGACGGTACACAATCAAATAGAACAAACTTAGTGTTTATTAAGTAACCACCCTGGAGAGTCATGGCTATTAACAAAAAATACAAAATATCAAATAATTATATTACCTGGCAAAAAACACAGAAAATAATGGATAGTAAAAATTATGTGAAGTGACATAAGTAATTAATTACTTCAGGCGAAGGCAAGCTGATAAACAGGAAGGGGAAGTATCTCAGCAACTCCTCTGTCAAAAGAAACTATAGCAACACAATTTACAGCGTGCCTAATCACATGGAATTTACTCAAGAAAGTAAACTACGACGTGTCGGCTGGTTACCGCGGAGTCATAGGAAGTTGACCAGGGTATAAGAGAGGTTAACCAGACGTTGAGCTGTCTCTCAAGCATGTTGAAGGACATCTTCAGTGGAGATGTGCCGTGTTGCAGGTCGCAGGAGAGGAGAGAGTCCTCGCAGACTGAGAGCCTTGCTTCAAGCTGAGGAAAGAGTCTTTGGGCAGACTCGAGAGTCCTTTTCGGACTAGACAGGAAGAGTCTTTGTCAGACTGAGGAGTGGTGAGCCCTGGGCGGACTGAAGGTGGGGAGCCTCCGCAAGCTGAGGGAGGCTCGCGTCTTCTTCGGCCGGTGAGTCTGGCGATTCTGCTGGAGTCTACAAAATTTCCACTTATCAGCAGCTCTTCGGAGTGCGGGGGGTATAGTGTAGCATTTTATGCGGGGACGTGTTAATTGGGGTTGCGGGAGCACCACTCATTTCTTATCGCTCTGCGTGGAGGCAACAAATTAATACCTCTCTTTTCAAGGCAGTCTGGTCGTTACATCACAAGGCCCACCGTGGGTGCTGCCATCTCTTGGTGTTACAGTAACTTCTTCCAGGACCAAGCGACGAGTAGTAGAAACTCATAAAACTATATTTATTTTGCTGGGGTGCCTTTTGCATGCATAATTCGAATGGGCAAAGGGGAATTGTAATTACACATGTAATTTACAATTAAGTATTCGGCTACCCAGGCTTGTGGGCTTTCCTAGCTCGAAACTTGTCAATCAATTTGCTGCTTATATATTTCCTCCCTGAGCGCGGGTGGCTCGTAGATGGGGTGAAGTCATCGCAGAGTGCGCATTTGCACCGCGCAGCACATTAGCATGCGTCAATGGTATTGAGAATTGCCAGAATGTATTTTATTGATACTGGTATAAAGTATCGAGAAAATGTTGCATCGACCCATTCCTAGTAATGAGAGACATCAAAATGAGTACACTATGAGGGAGACCACATTGGATCCCCCAGTACCCTTAGAACATTATGGCTGAAAACAAAACTTCCTAATTTTCCAAACTCATTACGTAAAAAAAAATTTGTGCCTTACCACATAGATAGGCTACGACAGCACGGGATAAAACTACCCTTACTATGAGGGCAACAGTATAGAAAATATGAGTTTCAAAAATTTAAAGATTTGGTGACGTCAGTAAAAATATTACATTTCCAAATTAATTAAAGTTCTCACAGGGCGGTACTCGTGGATAGATCCATACAAAGAAAAGTATGATGAACACGTTTTTCACACACATGCGGGAAGTTTCGCTGGCTAGACCACCATCAGGTGTCAAGTGGTGGCAAACTGCAGTCAGGTTAGCGGTGGTTCGCAATCAGTGTACCTTGCAGCCAGAAGGCGAACTAGGATGACGGGGGAAAATTGAAATGTGGCAGAGGGGTTATCTTATGTTTAAGACCGGTGTCTGTCTGGATTTGGTGATGTATTGGTGGGCCAGTTCTCAGCATTGCTAGCAGTTTTGCACTATTATTAGATGTTGGTAGGGTACTCACCACTCTGGTTGTGTAACAGGAGCAGTAAGGGCAAGTTTTGAATCATTTCTTAATAAAATAATAACCAAACATAGGTGGATTCATACAAATCTAGTTACATTGATAACTAATAATAAAGTAAATAAGAGGGGGTGGGGCAAACTTCATGGAGGTACCATGTACAAAACACCTGTCTCAATCACTAAATCAAAGGAATTCAGTAATTGAAGGCAATGTGTATGCTGTGCAAGCCACACTATCTAATGTCTAGCAACTTTGGTCCACCAAACTCAAATTATAAGCAATTATAAATATCAAGATGTTTTCAACAAACTTACCTCCCCCATGTAGTCACCCCCATAACATTGGGTCTTCATTTCTTCATCATCATCCATTTTGCATTCACTTACATCACCATCATCAAATTTGTACCACCTGGCTGTACCATCGCTTTGCCTGCACATTGCAATTTAAATGTCAGCAAACACAGATCTTTAAAAATTAAATACATTCAAATCCTGAAATAACTCACATGTAAGGAAAACAGTGACATTAAGTAAAGATTTTTCAAATTTTTTTTTTTATATTTTGCATATTAATGTAATTGTTTTCCAGTATTTCAGACGTTTCGGCAGTGTTAGTATGCGAATTTGTCATTTTTTCATTTTAAGTTGTAGTTGAAATTGCATCAAGTATTAGTGATAAGGGTCATTGGGATGTTTGTAGATGTTATTTCTTTTCCAGTACACTTTGGAAATACAGTTGGTGGTTATTTCAGCTTAGTGTATTGGATAAATGAAGGCATGATCATGGTATAATGTACAAACAATTGTTTTAGCATTGGGCAAAAATGTATGCAATAGTAACACTTGACAGAATGTTTACATTTTTGTGGCAGTATGAGAAGCACAGTCATGTGGGATGTATGTATATATTTGGAATATTTCTGCTTATTAATATAATTTTGTATTTCAACTGATAAACCCTTTAATTTTTGCAAAAAATGTTACTGAGAATGAATTGAGTTCTTGTTAAAAGTTAAGCAGTACTAATTGATGCATGGCATCTTTCTACATAAAATTTAAACAACTTCTCATCAGTGCAAACAAACTGACAGAATATTAAAAGCAGTTTTAGTTGCTGCCACCAGCAATGTGACTTCAGAAATTGTTCTACCTACCAGAGGCTCCACACTAAATACATTATTCACTGGCAGATCCACCAAATCCATGAAGTGAGATGAACCAAGTAAAGCAGCGTGCTGCTAGATGCCACTACCAGTACCTAGGCATGAGCCTGAATCCAGCGCCGGCCACTGACGTCACACACACAGATGATCTATGTCACGCACTTCGCAGCTGCTTACCTCTCTCCAAGCCAACTGCCTATGCCAGGTGAGATAGGGGCAAGCTGCCAAGGAGTATAAATAGAAGGCCGCACCAGGGCTCGAGACCAGTCTTCAAGAAATTGACGTCTGTCTTGTTCCTTCACCGTAACTCATGGTGCTGTGGGAGCCATAAGCTCCTACCTTGGTCTTCATCGCACACTAGTGGTGCTGAAGAAATATCTGCTCCTCAAAACTTCACTGCATCTTCAGGAGCCAAAGATCCTTCTCTTCACCAGTCTTGTGTCGCAGGGTTCACTGCGACACCTACCATTCCCTTCTGGATAACAGCCGTAGTGTAGCTTAAAGTCAGAGTTGTTTTGATAGCCACTTTTCTGCCTACCCTGTTAGTCTAGGAGCAGGTAGCCTTTACCTGTGTTCACGTAGGGTGTTAAAACTTTCATCAACTCACCTAGACACAAGGTAGTACTTCACCATCACTGTTTATTTCCGTCAAAGAAAATAAACTCTGTTTCACAAATTTACGAATATTGCTCCCATAGTCATAGTACGTCCGCTCCTAAATATTGGGCCTGTACGAGGGACAGCAGGTGACCAGGATTTTGATCTCTATGTTCCAAAACATAACACCAAACCACAGTACAATCTTGGAAGGCCACACATTCACTCCACTCCTGTGGTGAACAGTAGAGCCACGACATTAGGATACCACTCCCTTAGAGATTGGACCGCCAATCTCTGGTTGTTCTTCTCATTGCGCACTAGCGGTGCTGAGAGGAGTACTTCCTTGGGTCTAGGAGGATCAGTTCCTCTGGGACACTTACCACAACAAAGTTGGAAGGCCACACGTTCTCTGCACCTAGTGTAGTGATAGGTAGAACCACAAAACTAGGTACACGCTCCTATGAGGGTGGTCTTGTCAACTTGGATATTGCCCCCTTCTTATCATGCACCAGCGGTGCAGAGAAAGGTACTTCTCCAGGTCTGGGAAGACCAAATCTAGCAGGACCTCACCTCCGTACTGGGACAGTCACCAGTGCTACGTCGCTCATCCAACCTCATATCTCTGGTCCTTGAGTTGGACAGCAAGTTACAGATTGGCTGTCCACCACATTACGCACACATATTGCACACCTTCATGCCAACTGCTTCACTTCTATGAAGTTCGATCGTAGGATTCTCTTTTCCTAATGTCATTTAATAGTAGTGGTGGTGTTCATAAGAGGGCGAAACAAGTAAAGGCTGCCTATTATTATGCACTGGACCTTTACTGGCTACCGGCCAGGTTCGCATAGCCCACGAGAACAGGCAGCCGAACTCCGTAAGCTCTCTGTACCAGTTCTGCCAGCCTATGAACCTGCTACGTTTGAACTGCCAACCCGAATCGCTGAGGGTTACCATCCAGTCATGCAGGTCTACCTCACTAGGACAAATCACCTGCCAGAAGCCAAGAGCAGTGGTGTCTCGTTAGAGCAAGCAAGGCAAGCAATGCTTGCCCAGACAGTTTCCTGACAATGTTATATTTAAAATAAATATTAAATTATAACTTATATTTACTTTAAGGTAACTTTTCACTCATGCGGTACACATTCTACTCAGGACACAATACTGTACATTATAATAAAACAACTCGTTGGCTAGCAAAACCAAGATTTCTGGATGCGCTATAAGTAATGCTTTTAGCAGGTAGGCGGTCACAATGGTTTTCCGGCCGGCAGGGACGGGGGCTTATGGCTGCATCAACCTGTGTTAGAATCTACGATGGTAGTGCTTTCTTCAGTGAACTGAAGCGGACATAGCCGAAGCTGGCCTAGTAGCAGGCAGTTGGCGCAGCGTAGTTTACAGTAACTAGATCAATGCGTGGGCAAGTTCAGGCGCACAACACAAATCGTATTATTTTTCTTAAATTTAGTTTTGATCCTGAGAATGTTATACATATTTGTGCACAATGTATACCTTACATAAAAGTTATAAAATGACAGTGTGAGACTGAGAACCATGTAGATAGAATGAGTGCAACACAAACATACATGTGTGTGTGTGGTGTGTGTATTACGAGTGAAGCATATTTTCCAAGAGTGCTTTCATATTTCAGAAAGGATGTGACATCATAAAAGAGGGTAGGCCGACACTTGAAATTAGATTCACGACAACACTCAAAAAAGGTAATTTTGTACGTAATTTCCAAAAAAATAATTTTTTTTATCAGAAACGCTCATGGTTAGCAGGATGAAACTGCATAAACGAAATTGTTTTGCTAGCCATATTTATTGTTTCCAAAGGATGTTAACACGTGGACTGCAACTGGGTATTGTGACTTTAACAATCTGTGCAATGCTGTTCAAAAACACGAATGTTCTTAAGTTCACATAAATTTGTTTTTGTCTCTTAAAGAATGTGATAAAAATACAGTTGACTGCTTTCCGTTCTTACACAAATGAATAATCATTTTTCATGTCTACACTTCTGTACAAACAAAATTGCTCCATATGTAAATACCTCACTGCTGACGGGTATTAAAATAATATTGATTTTGAGTGGACAAGGTTCCAGATTTGATGAAAGTATCTTTGTAATATTTTTCCCTCGGGCAAATATTATGTTAAAAAATATTAACTTTTTTACAAACTGTGTATTTTATACTTAGGTACAAAAAATGTTTAAATGGCACTATTTTGCACCTTATGGGGAGATCAATGCCACTACTGCCCCCTGCCCTCAAAATTATAAAACGTATCGCCACTGGCCAGACAGGAACCTCAATAGTTACCAAAACCCACACCACCAGGCAGACCAGTGCAGCCACATCAGGGGCAGCCCCTAGTGTGTCACCAGTCACACTATACAAGGAAACGTCACCCAGGTACCATTAGAACACGATGGCTGAAAAGAAAACTTTTAGGTTAGGTATGTATTAGTTTTGGCATTTTCAAATCAATGTTAGAAAGAAAGAAAATGGATAAAACAACACCAAAAACAAAGGTGAATTTGTTTTTTTGCAATCAACTCAATAAACCAAACTATAATTTTCAAAAGAAGAAATTAAGAGTGGTGAGTAATAATATCTTAGATAAATTCAGTTCTAAGGTTAAGTTTGGTGATAAAATTTGCGACAGCAGTCGTAAATCACTGTCACAAACTGTAAATGAATACCAGTCAACAGAGCCTCCCTCTGATGATACAGATGTTGACCAGTCCCAGGAAATAGATATTTCAACTCCTGAGACAGAAGAATCTTTGGCTTGTTTAACCGTAGCCTATTTGCTATGAATGAATCACCAATAAAAATGTCTAGGAGAGAAGAGCTACCCAGAAAGAAAACTCTAAAAGAGCAAGTGAAGCTTTCAGTTAGAAAGTGCTGCAAACCAGAACAACTCCTGACGACATGGAAACACCTGCTAGTGATGAAATACTTTGCCAGTTGAAAGAAAAGTTTTTTTCAACTACAGATAAAGCTATTAGAATGAAAATCCTAACCACACTACCTTTCAGCTGGACAGTGCAGAAAATTCAAGATAAATTTGGTGTAAGTAATTACACCGCTCGTAATGCAAAAAACTTCCAAAATGAGAAAGGAATTTTATCATACCTTGATCCTAAACCAAGAAAAACATTAAAGCCAGAAATTGCCACAACAGTGAAGTCTTTTTATACTAGCGAAAAAGTTGGTCGAATCATGCCAGGGAGGAAAGATTTTGTCTCGGTTAAAATTAATGGAAAACGTGAGCATATACAAAAGCAATTAATCCTTTGCGACCTAAATGAACTGTACTAGTATTTTAAGGAGAATCATCTGGTTATTCAAACTGGCTTTTCAAATTTGCGAACTTAGGCCTAAACACTGTGTTCTGGTACGAGCAAGTGGTAGACACAATGTTTGTGTGTGTACGATACACCAAAATGCTAAACTGATGATGTCGCAGTGTAAATTCTCTGAACTGTTAGAAGGTGAGAGGCAAATAAAATCTTATTAAGATGCTTTGCAAACAATGATATGTGATAATCCATCTGAAGCATGCTACTTCAGCGACTGTCCGAAGAGCTCTTTAATAGATAATTTGAGAAATAGGTAGACTGTTTTGAAGTAAATTCTGTGGAAAATGTGACTTTCAAACAGTGGGTTGAAATTGATAAGAACACTAAGTTGGAGACTTTTACCAAACCTTGTGAGGAATTTATAAATGATTTTCTTGAATCTCTTCCAAAACTTCGACATTCTTTCATTGCAAAGCAGCAATCATCATTTCTTTGCAAAGGAGACTCCTTTGTACTGCAAATTGCTGCTAAGGGATATCACTGGAATAATGCACAAGTCACAATTCATCCATTCTCCATCTATACAAGGAACGACATAAGCAGTGAGCTGCAGCACACCAGTTTTATAGTCATTTCTGATTGTTCTACTCATGAGACAGTTGCAGTTCATAGTTTCCAAAAAATACTTTTGAATTTCATCAAGTTACAATTTACTCCAACTCCATCAAAGATACACTACTTATATGAAGGGTCTGGAGCACAGTACAAAAACAGGATAAATTTTTTGAACGTTTGGTTACATGGGGCAGACTTTGGTGTCAAAGCAGAATGGCATTTCTTTGCAACCTCCCATGAGAAAAGTACATGTGATGGATTGGTGGCCTTGTAAAGAGACTAGCTGCAAAGGAAAGTCTTCACAGTGTGTACAATGAGCAAATTATGACACGCAGGCAGCTTTAAGAGTGGGCTAAAGTCAATATCAATTCCATGAATTTTGCATACAGCACAATCCAGCAGTATAACGATGAGGACATGTTCTTGAAAGACTGGATACTATCTGCCAGAACTATTGAAGGAACATTGAAATTGCACTGCTTTATCCCTGTAACAATAAAGTGTTGACTAAACCATATTCCTCAACATCTTCAAGAGTGGCAGAAACAACAAGGAGTAACAATGATGAACTAAACTTCACAGAAATGATTGGTTTTGTGACATGCCAGTATGGTGACCTCTGGTGGTTGGTGTGTTATTGATTCATTTGAAGAAGAGCAGGAAATCAAAGCTAGTTTTCTTTATCCTCATATTCAATCTCTGTCAAATTTCACATACCCTGCAGTACCTGATGTTCGTCATGTTCATCGAAGCAACATTCTCACAAAAGTGGAACCATTAACAGCAACAGGAAGAGTTATATACAATGACAAAAGCGGAGACAGAAAATGCAAACAAAAGGCTTTTGGCAGTGATGCGCACCTCTGTGAAGTCGTGAAGTACAGTACATTACATATATTTTTTCAAAATATTTTTATTAAATCTATGCCTTGGGTAAAACTAATTTATGTATGAAAATACACAATACTACAGATATTTTAGAATTAAGTTTTAATATTATAACACTGAGATACCATTTTAAAACTTTCAGCAATTGTTGACAAATGTTTAATACACAATTTTTTTTTTCCAGATTAAAAAAAAAAAGATTTTTCTGAGTACTAAATTTTTTTCCTTGCGACTCAATCATGATGTATATCGTGTTAAAGTCAATTTCACTACCTTTCAAATGAGACCTTAGCCAGTTCTATAACTTAATTAGGACTAAAGTTATACACAATTTAAAATTACACAAGTACTTTTTTCTTTTGGCAAATTTTGACTTTTTATGATAGCTATAACCAACAAACGAGGCAGTAAAAAATTCTGAATTATTTTCTTTGCATATATTATCAGTATTCTGAGTTGGGATAAGATTGGTGATGGTGAAATTGTGACCTTGGTTGATTTGACATGGAATACCCCATTTGATGAATAAAAGAGACTTGATGCAATGGTTAGTTGTCAAAGTAATTGTATTTCACGTGTTAAATTATGATTTTCTATACCAGATCAAGTATCAGCATGCCAGAGTCGCCCCAACAAATAAAATATTATTTGAATTCTACTACGCTACACTACCCGGTCAAGAAGTTCCAAACAACACTAGAGATAGCAGCAAACCCCCCCCTGGCCGTGTGACATCACGGCTCACCAGCCTCAGCCCGAGGCACATGAAAATGTCAACACATCCACAAGGGGCAATAATAAAATCAGCAGCTGTACTGCACCCGATAAACAGGCCCCTGTGTTGGAAGACAATGCTACCCCCGACCACGGAGAACTGCTCACACGGGGCAATTTTTGTATAAATAAGAGACTAGGAACGAGGTTCAGCAGAGATGCCGGAGCTCACTGGCCAATAAGGTTCGCGAGCTCTCCCCATGTCTGCAGAAGACTCTCTCCTCTCCTCAGCAGCCTAAGACAGGGCTAAAAACCATCCTTGAACTGCTTGAGAACCAGCAGCGCTCCATTCAGTTCAGCTGACCGGCACAGGGACAGCTCTTCATGTCCACAGAAAATCCCACGCCTGTACCCTATACCCTGACCACAGTCAACTTCCCTTGACTCCAGCGGTAACACGTTTCACAATACCATCCCCCTGGATACAGCCCCGCTTAGAGTTCACGCTGTAAATAGCATTTATTGGTTGGATTAATAATTAATTTTTTTATTAAATTAATTCTCCCAGGCTCACCTTCACCTGTTAATATTGATTTCCAACTTATATATTTTAGCATTTTGAATATTACTATAGTTTTTCCTAGCTTAACTTTTAAAGTATATCAGTCAGCCAAGAATTTCCGCAATATTTCTTTAAACGTAATAAATATTACGTACAATTTTGAAATTGTGTTTGTTGACTACATTAATTTTACTTTAGATCCTGTTGTCACTTTGATTATTAGATTCAATGTCAGTGTGGTGTGTTACAGTAATTCAGTTAATTGCACAATAGATAACTTTAAATTACACTTCTTTTTTTTTTGGCCGTGTAGTGTACCGAATCCGTTATGAGACGGAGCCCGTTAAAGGACCCATCACCCATATTCCGGGTCACTTGCCACCGGCAAGAGACATAAGGTCTTGTTACCTTGGGTTGCCAGTTTTATGGCAGGTCTGCGGGAGTGATTGCCGATTTTGCCCCGCTTAATGACTACATGTCTGCAACCCCGGCAACCAGCACCCTTTTACTTGTCTTGTGGTTTTACCAATGCACAAACAACACAGAGGCTCAGGAAGCGGTCAGAGGAGACGTCAGAGGTGCGCAGAAAACAAACAGGCTCTCATAAATCACCTAATTCAGGATTCAAATCCTAGTGCACTTGTTCCACATGAGCCGGACAACGGACGCTTAGATTACAGCATAGTTATACCCTCCACCCCCCGAGTGTGAGACCCCACTACAGCATTTGTTACATTGGTGCTACCCCAACAAGGACTCTGACCAGGAGGAAACCCCTACCAACCCTATCTCTACATCTGTTGCAAGCTCTAGTGCCAAGAGTCAGAATCAGCCCTTTCACGAGACCCCCCAAACACACTAATATTGTCAAATTACAGTCTGGCAAGGTGATTTGGGTTTCGTACCCGACATCATAAGCACTCCCTGGCTTCTGCTTGGTGAAATTAGCCTCCGGGAAAACAATAAACGTTCGAATACCTGCTAAGTCGATTCCCAGGACTGCTGGAGAAAGATACCCGGTCAATTTCATCTCCGCTCGACAGTCAACAAGGCCGCGGTGGATCACCCACCGTCACACTCAATCATAATTCGTGAATACGACTGAGCATTTCATTCCCTCGAGACAGCTGGCGTCCAGACTACTGACATCCCTAGTGGTAAGGAGAACACGACTGTCTGGAAGGGATAGTCTGACGCTCTAAATCACCCTGGCGTTTGACTCCCTTCCACCTTGTCAGGTCCAAGAGAGCAGTCAGCGCTCTAACCGCTTGTCCATGCAGTCGGCACTCGAACCGCTTGTCCATCGGGCAGCGATTAGAGGGCAGTAAGCACTCTAACCACTTGTCCATCAGGTAGCGGTGGCAGAGTAGCACATGTGTCATATTTATTTTTTGCTGCAACTACCCATCATGATGTGTGTGCCATATGCCCTACAAGTGATACAACCCTGAAAGGCAACAACCCAAGCCTGCATTATGACTCCTTAAACAAGGTGGTTGCCTGGAGACCAGAGTGCACCCGAAGGAAGAATAAAATAAATCGCCCCAGAAATAAAACCCCGCGAGATGGGAAAAGCCAGAAAACCATGCCAAGTTGCTCCTGAGCTTGCACAACTGATACCACCAGCACAACAGGAAGACCTGCTTCCAGTCACCTTGAGAGATGGTAACAAGAGTATGGCTCTGCCTATGAGCGAGGAGCCTCCATGCCGACGCTACCCGAAGGCACCAGAGATACCACCAGCGCAGGAGAATATATGTCCGTGTACAGCCACAGAATGGCAGCTCATACTCTGCAGTTCACTCCACTACCTCGAGTGTTGGAGCTCTCTGCATACCACCTTCCTCACGAAGGACCACCGCTACCTTACAGAAGTCTTCTAGACATTCGCCCCCTTACACTTGATACTTGCTGTCAAACCCACACTCCATACTTCCCTTAAGATCACTTCAGGATAACCCCAGCTTCAGTTAGAGTTTAGTTGTTATCATTGCTACCTAATTCATTACTCTTTGCACTTCTGGCATGCCCTTCAGGCAAGGCTCTTCAAGTCAACAGGCCCCTTCCCCTGGTTCTTTTGATTTTACCTTCCGAGAGAATCAGCGACTTGGTTAAAGCAGGAGAGTATGGGTCTCCACATTCTATTTTGGATAGAATAAATCACTTTACTTGTCTAACTCCATCTGCTCTTTCTTGTGTGAATTGTGCTTGAGTCATCCCTGGAAAGTGTCACCCTACAAAAGAAAGGCAGGAACCACGGAATTTGAGACTTGTTTGCCGACCTTAGTGTAGGACTGAGGCCTGTCCCCTGAAAAGGACTAACTATGTCATCAAAACACAACCCATTTGACAGCCATCTATACTTTGGAGAGGTACGTAAAGGTAACTGGTGCATACGTACGTTAGAGCCACTACCAAGAGACACAAGAAAGAGGCTAGATTCCCTTTGTCAGCTAACCCACTCCAGCCACAGAGTATACACTCGCTGGAGGGAGTGCCAGGTCTGGCAAGGAAGTATCTACATTTCTGAAATAAACTTTAGCTAGGGAAATCGTTGCCTGTCACCTCAATGCGAAAGTGAACCATAGCACCCCACACCTGGTAAATGCCATTCACCAATAGAAAGGGTAGTATAGTTAATTCACCGTTTCTTTGGATGTTTTGAAACAAACCTTTAAAAATTAACCTTAGGTGAAACATGTAAACTTTGATGCATGATGTCTTTACAACAATGATTTAACAACTTCGCCTCAGCAGTGAGCAAGCCTTGCTACTCAATTCCTACGATTGTTACCATGCAACACGAGACGTCAGATTGTACTGTCTACCAGTGGAAAGAATGGATGCTCCAGCCTGAAGATTATATTATTCACCGACCGACCTACCAAAGTTATGCATTAAGATCATCCAAGTACAGCAGGGTGCCGCCAGATGCCACTACTAGTACAATGACAGAGCATGAACCTGGATCCAGAGCCGGCCACTGACATCACTTCAGAGGCTCTATGTCATGCTTACCCCATCCACAACTCCAGCCAGGGTGAACCAGACTGGAAACCTACAAACCAAGTTTTAGTATAATTAGAAGGTGTCATGCCAGGCACGAGAGCAGTTGTTGCTCTCTTCCTGTTTGAATAAGGCTGACGAACTAACTCAAGGGTATTATGGTCACTAGACCAACTTAGGTAAGAAGCAACCAAACCGACATCACAGAAGGCTGAGGAAAATGTATATGGTTACAGTGCTGATCACTAGACCATGTGCTAAAGTGCGCAATTCAACCAGAAAAGACGTCTGCCATCGGTGAGCCCCGCAGGTGCCTCCACTGCAGTGCCGCTTCGTACAGAAGACGCCCCTCTCTCTCCTTTCACCTTCCCTTAACGTAATTACCTTTCACATTAGGGGACAAATCATGAGGTAATTTCAAATACTACACTCCTTCAGAGCACTTCCAATTAAATTAGGATTCATTTAACTGCAACGTATCAATTCTACATGCCGAGGCAATGCAACATACTGCAAATTTGAGGTTATGTTATTCAGGATGAATGTATTCACAATTACCTGGAAACCCTCATGAAGAAATGATTTTAGCACATAAGTTGCTGCACCTTTATTGGCCTGAACAACTGATTGGCTTCGGCCAATAATTGATACATGTGACCTCCAATGCAAACCCAATTTCTTCACACATTCCTCAGATATGAAGGAATCTTGTGATCCAGTATTGAGTAGAACACGAACCCTCTGAAGTATTTATAGCATAGCAGGACATACCAATACATATGAGGAATCTACATAAGCGGTTTACTTATTACTTCCAGCAGTACTGCTGCCATTGTGATTCTAGATACAGCAGATGTGAAAGTGAATGATACCTGGGGTAATCCCCAGTGAGAGATATAAGAAGCAACTGTTGCTTCTCAACATCTAAAAACTGACTGTTGGTATGTACTAACACACACATGGCAATGGGCTTGGGATGGGGTGGGGGTTTTATCCTCGATTGCTGCTGCTGTCTGACAGGCAAGCGGTTAGAATGCTGACTACCGTCTTCGGATTTGCTAGGCGGAAGGGAGTCCAACCCCAAGGTGTATAAGGCTATCCCTTCCGGGCAGCCTTGTCCTCCTAACCACTAGAGTCGTCACTACCTCAGATGCCAGTTGTCCCGATGAAAGGTAATGCTCAATCGGAGTCACGATTGATGAATGGGTATGATGATGGGTGAACTGGCAAGGGCTTTCCGGGTTTATCTGCCGCGGCCACGTCGGCTGTCGGGTGAGGACCAAATTAGCTGGGGAACTTTTATCAGATATTCTAGGACTTGGTTTAACGGGGATTCAAACCCTTATGGATTTCCCGGAAGCCAATTTCACCATGCAGAAACCTGGGGGTGTTTCTATCTTCGGGTGTCAAACCCGAATTACCTTGCCAGATGATAATCAAACAGTGCTGGTTCGTTGAGAGGTTTTAGGTGAGGGCTGCTCTGGGTGCTAGACACTAGAACTAGCAGATTGTGTAACGGTGAGGTTAGAAGGGGTTTCCTCCGGGTTGGAGTCCTCATCCGGAGGGCACCAAACTAACCACTGCTTTAATGGGGTCTCCCAAGTGGGAGGTATGACTATACTATAGTCTACAGGTTCATACTCTGGTTCTCATATGACAAGTGTACTGGGGTTAGAGTAATGGATTAATTGGTTTAGTAATGTCTGATTAATAGCGACGCATCTTTCAAGTAGTCTCGGACGGTTTCCTAAACCACCATGCTGCTTGCACATTGACAATAAGACAACAACCACAAGTTCAAAGCAAAAATAAAAAGAGAAAGACTGGCTGCAGGGTTTACAGACAAGCAATTTAGAGAGGGGCAAAATTTGCAGTAACTCTCGCGGACCTGCCGTAACATAGGTAACCCACGTAACGAGACAGCGTGTCCCTTGTAGGCAGCAGGTGTCCCTGAAATCTCAGCAAAGGGTCCATCAGGCTAAGTAAGAAACTAGTAATTAAAATTTAATTGCTGCAAGCTGTAAATGGATTAATATAACACAACACACAAATTATATTAATAGTGATAAAGGGGATCTACAGTACAATTGATGTAGGCAACAACCAGTATTTCAGAATATATAATATTTATTATTATATAGAGAAAGACTGAAGAAAGTCCCAGGTACAAACTCGAAGCTAATAAAATCACTATGAATATGCAAAATAAAATGTTAGAATAGAATACATTGGAAAATCTCAATTATGATTACAGGCGAAGACGAGCATGGGGAAATTAAAAAAATTAATTACAGTAATTAGAAACTAACTCAACTGAAAATTCATTGCACTATTTACAACATGAACTTTAGTGAGGCGCTATCAAGAGGGACGGTATCGCACGACCTGTTACCGCTGGAGTCAGGGAAGTTGACCGAGGTCAGGATATAGGGTACAGGCGTGGGATTAACAGTGAACGTGCCGAACTGTCCCTGGGCCGGACAGCTGGGCTGGAGGTAATGCTGTTGTATCTTGAGCAGTTGCCAGGAAGGTTTGAGCCTTGGCACAGGCTGCTGAGGTGATGGATTTCGAACCCTGGTGCGGGCTGCTGAGGAGAGGAAGAGTGTCTTCCGCAGACTGTAGGAGCGCTCGAGAACCTTGTCGGCAGGCGAGCACTGCATCTGCTGGACCACAGTGCTGGACTTCTACTTATATAAAAACTGCCCAGTGTCAGTGATTCTACACGGGGTGGAGGATAGCGTAGCTTTCCATCACAGAGGCTGGTTTATCTGCTGCGAGAGCGCCACTCAATTTATTATCGCCCCTGGTGGAGGAATATATAATTTCTTGCACCCCGGACTGAAGCAGGCGGGCCGTGACGTCAGGAGGTCACGGGGGTGCTGCTATCTTGAGGGTAGTTAGGAACTTCTTGGCCAGGAAGGGTAGCGTAGTATAATTTAAATAAATATTATACTCTCTTCGTTTCGAAGGCATTTACATACTCATTCTTGGTCGGGCATAGGAGAACATAATTTCAGACATGTTCAATTACATAGGTGACTAACCAATGCCTGAAGTATTTTTAATTTATCATTTCCAAGTCTCAGTGGACAATAAATTTGATTTTGCCCCGTGCTAGGGATGTCACTAACGAATCGGTAAGAGCTAGAAACAGGCTGATTTTTTTATTGTAGACATAATCTACGTACAATAACATTTATCACACTTCGAATAAATAAACAAGCATTAAAGCTTTACTCAAAATGCTGAACAAAGTTTAGGATAGTACTTGCGTACAAAAGCTTGTCTCAAAAATAAAGTGTCATAGAATATTCAGCAGCACATAAGACTATTTTTGTAACGTCTCTAACCTAAAAATTTGATTTGACAATGTTGTTCACAAATAAAACAAACTCAGACTTCACCTGGTCATGGAATAATGCCGGTAAAATTACTTATAGCCTCACTTACCGTATTATAAATCCGTTATTTTATTATTTTCAACAATAAAAATTACCAATAGGCCTAAAAATGTGTCACCGGTATTTTATTTGGTAAACTACGGGAAAAAGTGCTGGTAGGATAATGTCACTAGTACATAACACAAGCTGTAAAAGAGAAACGGTAACATAACACGTATTAAAAACATTTTTTTCGTGAAAAAGTTTTTATCACGCATTATTTGGCTTTATTATTTGGTAGGAATTTATAACTTTTAACGGCCCAATGTAGGCAAACAACACACCGGCCACCAGTGTATTTTTACACAATAGCCAACTAAACAATAACGGACAGCAAAAATCCCAACTCTAAGCGTTGATCCTCATAAAATTCAAGTTATTACTGAAAAGGTTTAACAAAACGTAATTAAAAATTTTATGTTACAGTTTATCATTTGCAAACAATGGATTTTGGCGTTCAATTTTCTACAAGATATTTTACAAAACATTAACTTTCGTAATCGTATAAAAAATTTGGAAGTGTGTAATTTGGCAGCCATGTGCAAGTTTTTTTTTTTTTAGGTAATTGGTTTGTTTATTATAACCATGGATACAACATAGGTTTGATAATTATTTGGCTTAATTATATTGAATGTGATGTATATACGTTTAAAATTGCCTAATTGTTAAGGTAAATGGATCTTGACGTCTAAAAACGTGGCGGTAAAGATAAAAGAACTTTCAGTGTACTACAAACCTCCAAAACCCCCTCCAAGGAAACATGCCATCACTATAGTAAAGAATCGTGTTGTGTCACAGTCACATACATGGGATAACCCAAAACAGTCCAGTGCGGATGCAGACAGTACAGTACTGATACTGAATCACCCTCAACTTCCAAGGGATGTTTACCACAGGGTATTCAAAGCACAGATTCAGTCCGCACACAGCACCCAACATTGATAGCTGTTATCAATAAAAGAAAAGAGCTTGGAAGTGATGATCCGAGAAGTAAAGAAATTACTGAAAAAAAATTTGCAGAAATGGTTTGTACCAACGACCAACCATTTTCAATTGCAGAAGATATGGTATTTCGTCGACTAATATCACACCTGGAACCTCGCTACCCATGGTAACGAGAAAACATTTATCAAATGATTTGATACCCGAGATGTATTAAAACTGAAGCAGCAATTAATAAATGTTGTAGATAAAAGTGAAAATGTGGCAGTGACCAGTGATATTTGGAAATCTCTTCATGGCCATGATTACCTTAGTGTCCCCATACATTTCATTAATGCTAATTGGGAACTCACTGAGCTAGCCCTTGAGGTAATACTTTTTGAAGGAGCTACGCACACTGCTGGATTGATAGAAGAAAACTGGCGTACAGTTTTTGAAAAGTGGAGACTGAACAACAAGGTCATAGCTATAGTAACAAATGGTAGTGACAACATGAAATGTGCTCTCTCATTGACAAGTATTCAAGGGTTAACGTGCAGCATCCATACACTGCAACTTGTGTTAAAGGACACCTGTTTTATTAAGAGTTTCGTGCATAACCTGATATCGGCAGGTAAAAAAACTAGTTACCCATTTTCACCACTCAGGCAACTCATCTAAAGTTCTGCGGAAAACCCAAGCAACATTAGGAGTCCCTGAGCATGAACTTATTCAAGACTAACACACACGGTAGAACTCTACCTTCCACATGCTCCAAGAGACTTGTTGAAAAAACGCACTGCAATAACAGTGGCCACTGCTTCTACTAATTTAAATGTAGAATTGATGAACAGCGACAAATTCTCTGAGCTCTTCAAAGGCAACAGTTGGTGATGTTATACCAATTGGAAAGCGTTTAGAATATGCCACACAGAATTTCACCACAGTTCCAGGTTTGAGCTGTATAGCTAAAGACATTCAAAAGTCACTCAATGGGAGATTTTGTGACATTAAAAACAAGTTATATATGATGGCAACGGCATTATATCCTAGTTACAAAACAAGGTAAGAGTGATCTATAATGTTCGAACTGAACATTTAGGCTGCTAGTAGGTTTTATTATTATTTTAATATTTAGTAGTTAGTTCCAGTACTCAATACGTGTCACATCAGTTAGTTGACTTATCGATTTATGTGGGTCACGAGACTTTTTAGTTGTCTAAAAGTGCAAATTTGAAAACTGCATAATTTTTTTATTACTGCTTTTAAACAAAGTATAGCCTACTGTTTGTGTAGATTTACTAAGCCAGTACTATTTTGTTTCAGATCATTCCACGATGAAAGTGCAGTTCAACAAGAAAAAGCTACTAATAGATATAGTGAAATTCCACAGCCGCAACTCATCACAGAAAATGTTGGCAAGGAGACCTCTGTGGACAATTTGCGCACAAAGGATGAGTGACTCCAGTGATCAACACGGGCCCGCACAACATACACTTTCAGAAAATGAATCGACTTTGACACACTACCTGAACGAGCCAATTTTGCCCATCACTGCAGACATTTTTCAGTACTGGTATCATCCTCCACATTTGAAGTTCAAAACACTGGCAAAAAAGTTTCTGGGTCTACCACCAAGCACAGTAAACTCTGAGCATTTATTTAGTGTTGCTGGGAACATTTCTGACAAGAAACGAAACAGATTGTATCCACAAACACTCCAAAAATTGTTGTTTTGAGAGAGGGGGGGGGGGGGGGGAAACTTTATAAATACGAAATTCTGAACTGGGAATGAATTTTTTTACTTTATAAGGTTCATCTATATGCTTACTCTACATACCCAGTTCACAGGCCCACCTATTTCATTAATGTGTATTAGGCCTATCATTATTGTGATTTACTACAGAATGATTTATTTTTGTGTATTGTTCATAATAATGTTTTATTATTGACTGTAAGTTGATTGCATTGTCATTCAATTTTTAGTGGTACAATGATCTATTAAACTACAGTTGAACACACTGCTGGTGACAATGTTGTTAAACTAAAGAAAAGTATCCAGGTATTTTGTGTATGTATTGGATTTAATTTTAATTACGTAACCTTTGTTTTCACAAGTTTGTGAATCGCAGCACTGAATATATTTTAAGTTTAAAAGCCCTTATCTTGTACTGAAATATAAAATACTTTGATTTTTTTTTTCTTCAGATAAGTTACTAATATTGTTTTTTATTTACTATTATGAAATTGTATTAATACATTACAATAATTTTTATTGAAGTATCATTTAATTTTTTTTAGGGTATCTACCAGATCTAAGGAAAAAAAACCCTGATTTTTCCAGGTTTTCCATGACTACAAATATATTTTTCCATATTTTTTTAAACACTTATGGAAATCCACCAGACTGTAAAAATACACATATCATATTGGTGAAAAATTATAATTAGCAATAGAGATGTACAATATACATGTGTTTTACTTAATAGTATATTATCACACTTCAAAAAGAATACAAAACCTTAATAATACATAACTACAAAAATTTTGCAAAACATAATAAGCTCACTCATTCAAATAGCCCTACTTTCAAAAGAGAAATATGTACATCAGCTTACTTTACAATGTATGTATGTCAGACTAATTTTGAGATGTTTATATGAAGCTGATTTTAGTATGAACCAAAATTAGAATACATTTCAAAATAGTGTCTAGTAAGCGCACTATAAAAATAATATATGCCAAAAATAATTTTGCCACACCTAGTAATACCAATGTTGACAATTATATGAAGTTAACAATGACAATAAAAATACACTAAAAAGAACTTTGGCAATAAAACACATAGACTAAATAAACAATGAAAAAACAACAACAACAACATTGCTCAAAGAAGAATCATTAACAAAGATACAAAAAAAAAGGTACTTGTCACAATATTTGACAGTGTTATAAAAATTTAGTAAACGGCAGCTACATTCAATTCCGCAATAACAACTTTTGCATCTATAGCACTTACACACCAACTCCAACACTCGAGTCTTTTTCTTCTGTAATTCTTTTATTTCCTCTTGAACTCTTCTTTTTTCTGCCTCTTCCTTTTCTTTTTTTTAATTGCAATTCAATGAAAATCCTCATTCTAAAGTGGCCTTTCCATGGGAAAGTACCAACATCTCTTTCACAAACTTCAGGCGGCCACATTTAGCTGAAAACAAATGCGACTTAAGAAAATAAAGCCACAAGTGATCAAGGCGTCCTTCAAGAAAAAGTTGAAAGAAGGACTTTAGAAACTTCCGAGGAGCGTACCAACTCGTATCTTGGCTCAATTATATCAGCTTCTGATTCTGACAACCATCGATTTGGAAGAAAACGTCAAGCAATGTTTCCTCAGCTGTGTATTTAAAGCCACAGATGGACACGAGCATGAAATTCCCTTAGTGTGTGTGTACTTCAGGGAACTCTTGTTTTGAAGTTTTATTACAATCACCTTTAAGACATCTCCGAACATTTTTAATAGCAGGATAGTCTTTTCTGGTAGTTTTTTCTTTCTTGATGACATGGCCTACTGCATAACCTAATCTAATGTTATTTGCTGTCAGTAAGTTTTCCTGCTGATATAAATCTAATCGAGACGCATTACGTTTCTCCTTAAAGCTCTGCAGTACCTCTCAGTTTACAAATTTTTTTCCAATAGGGCTAGTAAAATGTCTTCCAGTGAATCATACAGAAAAGGCACCAAGGGTGCTTCACTTTGAAATATTGTAAGAAACAATTGCAGCTCTGATGCCAGAGTAAAAGATCGTCAATTTTACCTACAGAAGACTGTCTAAAAGAGAACTTTTCACAATATCAAAACCCACAGAAGAAACAGACACTTCATTAACAAATTTTTAAGGTGAGGCAAGATTTTCATGGCATGTTCAGCAACTTCCACATTTTCTAGCTATCTGATTGCACAAAACTTCTTGGGGAAAAAGGTCTGACCCTGTGATTTGAATGTAATCTGCCCTTCTTGAAGGTACATCCTTAAAAAAAATAGTAACAATGTCTGAAAAAACTTATAATTACCCATTTAGTCTCCCTAGGATCATATTTCTGTACACTACTGAAACAAACATAAGTAACAGGCATTTGCGAAAACTGACCTGCTAGAGTTAACAGAGTTAACCTGCTCAAATGATGATATTAACTCAATCACCATAAGGTTATCAGATAATTGGTAACAGCTTCAGAGTTGTTTGATGGCAGTAAAAGACCAATGTTTAAATTTAAATTCCATGAATGACTGTGAATATTAACAAAAGACGGAATAGTGACACAATCACTTCGAAAACACCTCCCATATTTTCATTGAGAAAACAGGATAGGTTATCGCACACCCACGTAACTAATTGCCAACTGCTGTTAACTAAAATTACCTGATTTTTTCAAGAATTCCCTGAATATTCTATGATTTTTCCTTTTATTTCAAAATTCCATGATTTTTCCAGGTTTTCCAGGGGTGACAGACACTCTATTATTGACAAAATCTGTGTATTACAGTAAGAATCCGAATCGGAATAAATCGGAATTGGAAATTGTAAATTGTAAATATTTGGATCGGCAGTTCATATCGGAATCAGTTTTCCAGCGAATTGGCACATCTCTACCCTGCGCTTGCCGTGCTCAGATGGGGAGAAGTCGGCCATAGAGTGCGCCTCTCTGTAGGGCAGCATGCTGGCAAGCATGCCACACTGCTGCTTAGCGCGCCTGTGCACCCTACGGGCAACTTTGCCCCACAAACGAGCTAGCAAGAGCTCGGGGCAAGTTACAACAGTGCCAGTGCTGATGTGCCGACAGTTTTGACTCCACATGTTGGACAACTTCGGACATGAAAATAATTACCGCGTTTAATTATGAATTGTACTGCCCACTCAGATTCGCGACATCCCCATCTGGACACCCACCCCTCGGGAGGTTAGACTGTAAATTGAGTAGGATATAATAATTATCAGATCAGAGTATTTTTGTTTTATTCTTTTCCAGGCTTACCTTCGCCTGCGTAATATTGTAACTAATTTAGAGATTTATTTTAGTGTGTAAAATCCAACCGGGATTTCCCACTGTCCTCCAACATAATAATAAATATTACGTCAAGCTTAGAAATGGTTTACTACTTTTCTCTTAGTAATACTTCCCCGATCACTGTGTTACTTTTCTACTGCAGGATTGTTGTATGTCTTGAAACCCCACTGAGGAATGGTTGTTACGCGTGCCAAACTCCACAGGAGACTGAGCTTGAATAAGGCTTTAAGTCCAAAAAGACATTCTGCTACTCCTGAGTTTTAGGTGCTCCCTCGTCAAACCCTCAGTGGCCCCCTAATTCCCAACTGCACATCATACCATCAGTGCCTCGGGTGTGTGTGAAGAAGATCCACCACCAGGACTGTACGTCTGCAGGAAGGACAGAAGATTGATCTAAATGCATAGTAGAAAAGGTGGAATTCAGAGTCATAATCTGCGTAGAGAGTGGCGGGCTCTACAGAAGCTAGCTAACACCCAAGAAGTAGAAACCAAGTGTGAGGACGCAACCCCATCGACGAATTCAGAAGCTGACCCATGACAAATATCGCTCAGCCTCCCACTCGATCACACATCTGAGCTAGACGCATACTTTGGTATTTGTTGGCCGTGGGAAGACCTAGATCATATAAGTTACCTACAGCCGAAGACACCCCTATCTTCTGCAACTGTTGTACCTCCCAAGAAAGATAGGAGTAAGAACTCACTGGGTACGGGTATGATCCGTCTCGCTTCCGGGAAGGTGATCCGTGTCAGACTCAGGGTGGCTACACAAAACATAAAACTAGATTCCCCGACTTTTCCATGTTTTCCCTGTCTATCACATTTTTCATAAGTTTTATCTAACTGAAGCCTTGTACACAAGCTAATATAAATGTGTATGAACTTACTCTCTTGCAGCTATTCATTTAATAAGAGGAATTTATAGAGTCGTGCAATACGATGACATGTGACATCGGGCGACACGGCGAAATGACTGGGCTGACTTTATTGGCTGCTAACTCGACCCTGGCCAGTATATAAGATGAGGTGCCTGGCTTGACTGCACGGCACAAAGTCTGGTGTGGGCTTAACTGATTTACACACTGCCTCTTGTTTACCAGGAGTGGGTGTAGCCCGGAGGAGCTCCTGACTCGGCTGCTGTTGCTGTGTTCCACCACAACTACGTGCCGATATATGCAGGTACCATCACAACCATGCCCAAGCTGGTCACCCGGGTACTAGGGAAACCCTGCTGGACATTAAAACCTGTAATAATTGGGACGGGATAAGCTGTGCTCTCCAGCAGTACATCAGCAACTGAGTCACATGCTGCTGTGGCAAAGCATACCCGGTTTCCCCTCCCACCACAAAACCACTGAAACTCACAACCCCGCCGATCTGATCGGCCCGTATACACACACAGCACGTAGCCTGTCAGGAGTGGGGGGTAGAAACCTGGACAACTCCACCCTACCATCAACAAGCCAACCCCACTGAACAGAAGAACCAGGAGATCAAGAAATGCCTCCATATCAGTGTGGGTAACGATCACAAACATTGGGTTAAACATATCCCTACCATACTGTTTGCCCTTCGACACCGAACGAACAAAGCCGTTGAGACCAGTCCGAGCGTCCTAATCCTGGGACAAACATTATGACAACCAGGCAACTGGCAGTGGGAAAGCGAGCCTACAGACATGCCTCAACCCAAGGACATCCTACTCGCAGCCTTGACCTGCACCACAGATGCTCAGAAGGCCCAAAATTCCTACATTCTCAAGAAATACCCCCAAACAAAAACAGGTGTAAGAGCATTTAACCCAGGGGTAACCGTCCTGTGAAGTCACCCTCTCAGCAAAGCCAGCAACCAATTCAGCACTAGCCTTGCTGACAAGTGGGAGGGACTGTACTATATAGTAGGCAAGCGAGACAATGTTTACTGAGCTGAAGATATAAGAGGACGAATACGGAAGGCCACCCGAGGCCAGATATGACCCTACACAGGGGACTTACCAACACTTGAGGACGCAGACACCAAAACACCTGGCCAGTCCGAAGATGAAGACGATCCCCCAACCAAGAGGGTTATTCCCGATACAGGACCGTGACCCTTACAGAGACCTGAGCCAACGTCGCTCATTATTGACATGGCTCCTAGTTACATCGCCCCATGGAAGCCAGAGGTAGAACGACGCCAAAATGCATTCTCTATCAGATCAACGACCTCGACGCCACGTAGCTATGGTAAGAAAATCGCAACCAAACGCGGTACAGCACCCTCTGGCTGCTTCGAAGTGTCATGGCGGAGTCCACATGACCGAGAACCCCGTCAGACACCTCGCCCATCAAGCCGAATTAGCGAACAATCAGAGGCTCCTTCGGCGAGGGGGGTAGGAATGCACCAGCACCTACTTTACCAATCAGTAACACTCGGAAGCCAGACGTCAAGGCCATACCAACTTCAACAAAGTCGACCTCTGGCTCCGACGAGGAAGAACCGCCAGCCGGGACGTCGATCTCGGACAAGAGTGCTCTGTCCCAGCAACAACCTGCCACACAGGAACACCCGCCCGTCAGAACGTCGAGCTGCCATGCTGGAAGTGCTCCGTCCCAATACCTGCGACAAAGGAGCTCCTGCTACCCTGGACGTCGAGTTTGGACAAGAGTACTCTGGCACAACCACCTGTTACAAAGGAAACTCTGCTACCCGGAGCGTCGAGCTGTAACAGATATGCTCCGTCCCCAGGTCCCGTGATGCAGGAATACCAGCTGACCCGGACATCGAGATGCCAAATTGGAAGTGCTTCGTCCCACCATCAATGCCACCCACTACCCTCAACAGGCACATCACCTGCAATGGAGCTTGAAATGAATCTCCCTTCCACTGTCTCATCCTAGGACCTGGCCACCAAGATCATCGATGCAGACCACGACGAGCTGTGCTACCTGCAGTCGGGGTTGAGATCTTTCTCCCTCGTATTGCTGCATTAGAGAAACATCCTGCCCCACGGGTAGGAACCACCCGTGCAGTCGAGGTAGAGGGCTTGACACTTCCTCGCACTGCCTCAATGTCCCCTGAACGAGTGCCGTCACAATTTGCTGCGGTAAAAGCAGATGCCACAGGATGCTCCACGACGCCTGATGCCCCCACATACTGCCATGGCTGCTCACACGCCTGGCCGGTACCAGGAATCGCCATGGAGACCCACAACCAGGTACATGTGACCGTACCCTCTGCACGCTGCCCTTAGTCCGAGGGAGAGATTCGCTAAAGATGAGACCGAAGATCAAGAGTAAGTGCGCAAATATTAAAGACTGTGTAATAGCAGTAAACAGCTACCATATGCACGTGGAAAAAGGACTCCTTACAGACAGGTAACGTGCACTACATTAAATTTAGCAGCAAGCCAAGGACAGTGATGTAAGCAGAACAATCACATTTAGGCAAGATTAAAAAGTATCCAGTATAAAAACAAGTATAAAGAATCAACTAGGTAACGCACCTGTAATTAGTCACTTTATTTGCTAATTTACTTTTAATGCAGCCATAAAAAACTGTACGCCAGTTACTTTTTATAGACAGTTTACACCTCGAGGTTCCAGTGTTTTTAGTGGCAGACAGTCCACTTAAGTAGGTAGCATTACAAACAGATGTTCACCACAGTGACAGTAATGGCTACCAATATGTGAATCACGTAATGACGCTCACCACCGTGCCAATGATAAAGATGAAGACAGAGACTTTGACTCAACAATGATATTTTAGTTTTTTATATTTTTTAATATACGTCACTTAAATCCGACTTGATGTGTAGATAAACCTATAAATGTCACCATACGTTTTTACAGTGTACTTGTGAATATCTCCTACAAGAATAATGCCATTTTGTAGGTGGGTATTTTTATATTATGCTTGGTATGCTTATATTTTGCGCGACTTTTTGTTTCCAATATCTTGTGCACCTACTCAGAATAAAACCAAAGATGCTGAGCTTCATAGTTCCCCAAAACTGGTGCATGATATTTTTAACTTCAATTTTATTCTGTGTTTATGTATGCTGTATTAAGTGACCAACGTGTGCACAATTTGCAGCGATAGTCATGTATGTAGTGCACTCTATTTGTATTCGTTTAGTCGGTCAACCCAGGTGTTGGAGGGCCTGTGGCTGTCCACCTCACAATCTGTCACACACAACTATTTGGCTTGCTGACAGACACAAAGGTTCCCTGGAAAGATTTTCCTCTCTCTTTCTTAACTCACTGCAGCAAGCTCCAGTATAGTAGTGACGTTTCCCCGCTTTCCGCGAGTAAGGCTTGTACATATTATAATTATTATTACGTTGATTCCCTACGTTTTGTCGTGCCATTGTTTTATATAATGTTTTCTGTCAGGTTTTTAAGTACGAGTCCCTTGTACTATCCACCAGCGATATGCTGGTTTTCATCAATAGCACGCATAAGAAATGTAGGCCGGTATGACACCTGAAACAAGCCGCTTTACCATAATCTTTGGAGCACTGGAGGCATACACACTCTTGCCGCATCACCAGGGCAAGGGGCAGAGAAGAACACCCGTGAGAGAGCGAATCAAGGTCACCAGCCGGCCACCCCCACTCCACGTGTCACATGTTCCGCTTCGCCAGCCGGGCGACCAGAACGCACAGAACACGAGCTGCTACAGCGGTCAAGCCACCAGAGCTTAAGGTTCCCGCCTACCCGTCTGCCAA
This sequence comes from Dryococelus australis, assembly GCA_029891345.1. Classification (NCBI taxonomy): domain Eukaryota; kingdom Metazoa; phylum Arthropoda; class Insecta; order Phasmatodea; family Phasmatidae; genus Dryococelus; species Dryococelus australis. Next base: position 18,010,381 of record CM057003.1, on the reverse strand, counting down.
ATTTTTTTTTCATGCTATCTGCCTCATCACGTCTACCGATGTCTATCCAGACCATCTGAAGCTTCTAGGGAGAGGGCCTATGCCTTTCTCCGCCACCTGTTCCAAGGTGAGTCTACATCGCAACGGTGAGAAGGATTGACGCGTGCCGCTTATACAGCTAATCTACTACGATTATGACTCATTACCAAGAGGTACTCTTCCCTACAGGCAACTGGATCTTATGAGTGAATTTTCTTCACCTGAAGGATACGCAAACAGGATGGCACGCAGCCCCAACCCCCTCACCAATGCTGAGAGCCTACAAGCTGCCCACACCTCAGGCAGGGCCGAGCGCTACCTACGAGGCATGAAGCAGAATCAGAGACCAGAGTTTTCCCGTGCCAACCAGAGCAGAAACACGTCTTACCCTCCCCGCAACCTGCGCTGGCAGCCTAAAGCTTCCACTTGACGTATGCTGCTTACACCATTTATCTACAATGATTATGACACATCTCACTGCAACACTAGTGTACTACTACACGTGAGATTCAAACCCCGCGCCATCTCGTACATGGAAGTAACGGTCTACCACAATCTTGGAGGGCGGCTGGACATGAAGATACAAGAGGTTGCTAAATACAGCGACGGGACAACCCCCATCCTCCGCGCCGAGAGCCAACGAGCCATCAGCTACCTCGGGCCATGCATGAGCGTCACAGAAGGTACACAAAAGTCGAGAGATGACCAGAGGGTGCTACCCCCACTCTGGCCTTGCAGCAGAGCGACGTCACACACCCTCCCCGCGGCCGCCGTGACATGCGCTACCCTGCTATATAAGACTGTGCGCGGTGGACCTCGTGACTTGTTCCTGCGAGTCTTCGAGCTCGCTCCACCACTTCCAGTGCTGGGGCACTCCAACTACTAGTAGATCTTCGGCAGTCCTGTCAGAGGACAGCCCAACACTCTTCAGCAGCCACCCTAGGCTACTATCATTGCTGTCACCGTTAGAGCTCTGCAGCACCCGCAACCAGATGCTCCAGTGACGCCAATCGAATTACCAAGTTACCAGAAGCTTCCTCAGTAACTAGAGACATACCACACACCACCTTCACCGTCTCCTACAGACACCAAGGTTATAGTTAGTTTTGTTGTAAGCAATTTTGGCAGTTTTATTTGATAAGGTCACCTACACCTAGCTACTATAGGTTTAATTCCAGTCACCCGTCTACTTGGCAGGAGAAAATGAAACACTGTGTTTACTAAGCGATTAATACACACAGCTTTGTTTCTTCTAACTGCGAGTCTCATTCATAGTGTACTTTTGAACCAACTGATAGGAGAACCTCAAGGCAAGTACCGCCGACCGAGAACGGGTACTTGTTACCACTATCTAGCTATAACTGGAGACTACCCTTCAGGCTATTCCAGTTCTATAACACACACATTAGAAGGCCATCTATTTAATTTCTACCAAGTATACAGGTACTGGAGGAATAAAATAGTGGAACCCCAACCACTAGAAACATTTTCCACCCAGGGAGAGACAGTACGCCTGAGTTGTACCCCTACCGGAGCACTTGGATTTAGGTGCTACAGTCTGGCCTTAGTTGGAAAACTCACACCCAGTAATAGCAGTGGTAGTTCACATGGCTTTAACGCTTCTGGTTCGCCCGCTAAGGTGGAGGACCTTCTGAGGCACAGAGCTTGTGCTACCAGCCACTACTGGGCAACACTGTTCTAGGGTCACGCGTGTCCACGGTGCTCGACCCAAAGTTCTCACAGCCAAACCCGCTCTATGCCATTTAAGGCGAGAGACTCCGCAAGAAGGGAGAAACAAAGAGTTGCTTGCCTCATTGCCAAGCAGCCGGGTGGTTTAGCTTCCCCTATAAGCCGAAAGGTAGGACGAGACTACACCAGTATCAACCGTCTGCAGCCAACCACCACTCGTCATCAGGATGTCCATAATTAAACCCCGAAAGTACAACTGGCCTAAGTGCAATCAAAACAACACGTTCATGACCCAGCCTTAGTTAATCAGACACGTGTCAATTGATTTTCTGGCACCCAAATTGGGGCGTCAGCTAATTGACTGTGCACAGTAAGAGACCGAGCGAGGTTACCCAATCCTAAGACCCAAAAGTCAACTGGGATAACCCACCGGACTTCAGGGAGTCCACTAAATACCTAGTGGTGCCCAAGCCATAAGATGTCATATACCAAGACTGGGTATCAACGAAATGCCAGAATTGAGCCAAGGCAATCGAAGAGGCCCGATGCAAGAATTTCAGAACCAAACAGGGAGTCATCCTGTTCTCCAACCGGGAGAATAGACATAGACCGGCACCAAGGCGCAGTACCATAAGATCACTGCCTTGACGCCACGCAGCTACATGGATAGTCGCAACATGACGCGACAGAGCGATCCTGAGCTGCACCAAGACGCAGTACCTTAAGATCACTGCCCTTGATGCCATGCAGCTACATGGACAAAGTCGCAGCATGACGCAACAGAGCGATCCCGAGCTGCACCGAAGTGTCATGGTGGAGCCCACAAGACCCAGAAGACCACCAGACATCCCGCCAATCTAATCGCATCAGCGAAAGGTCAGAAGCACCTTCGATGAATGTGGTAGAACCAATCCGTGCACATACCCCCTCACCTGGTATAACTCTACAGCCCGAGATCAAGGTCATTCCACCTTTTACGAAGGCGATCTAGAGCCCTGACGAGAAAGTACCTACACACGCCACTAAACCACTGAACAACGAACTCGCAACAAGCTTGCAACCCATCAGCGCCATTGAGGACGAGAGACCCGATCTTTCTCTCGCTCAATTGGCCACCAATACAGAAGACACCGGGAACGTAGATGCCTCCGACTACTCGACACCCGGTGCAACTCCTGCAGTTGAGGTCGAAATCCCTTGTCCCTCACGCTGCCTCGCTGAAGGACCTGGACATCGAGACAGTCAACATCACGGCGAGATGCACCACCAGTACCTAAGGTTGAGCGCTGTGATCTGCAGCTGCCTGGTGCTACCACTACAGGCGCCGAGACAGTCGATGCCTCCCACTACCCCTCAGCTGGAGCAACACTCGCAGTGGAGTTTGAGCCCTCTCTCCCTCCCTCTGTCTTGTCGCGGGATCTGGACGCCAAGAAAATCGATGCCTCCAACTACCCAGCCCCACTACTGGATGTTCACATCGGCAAGGTGGAGAGTGGTCTCTCATCGCAACTCCCTTACGCTACAACAGCAGAAAAACGTCCTGCCCTACGTATCGGAACCCAGGCAGTCAGGGTGGAGGACCTGGGATCACTTCCCAGCACTGCCACTACATCCCTAGTAGCTGTGCCCTCACTCTCTGTTCCGCCAGAAGCAGACGCCACTACACTAAGTGCCGAGCCTCGATGCCTGATGCCACCAAGGCCAACTCAACACCTGGCCGGTATTGAGTGTCACCGTGGTAACCCACGTTGAGGTACACGTGGCTGTACCCACTGCACGCCGAGCTACGCCCAAGAGGAAGGCTAGCTAAACCTGCACCCACTGAACCAGGTAAGTGAAAGTGCGAAGAAGAAAGTGTACACACGTAGTCGTAGATTATTACTACGTAATCACAGAACAGTACTCGTTACAGACCTGGGAAGTGTAATTTAAACTAGGAGCCAGTTAAAGACAGTGAAATTGAGGAACATTCACAATTTAGGCTAGATTTAGATTAAGTGTGTATCAGTACAAGTGAATACCCAATCTGTCATTAAGAAGGGAAAGCAAAGGAGCCAGTGAGGGCAAAGTAAATAAACAGTTATTCGACACTCAACTAGGTGAGAACCGAACTTGAGATAACAGCAGTCATTACGCTGTCAGTGGTAGAAACAGAACAGTATTATATAGACGTTTTCTCCTCACCAGCGATAAAGGTTCTGAATAATTAGTGGCTGACAGCCAACATAATCACTTAGAATTAATTAGAGACACTCATCACAGTGCCAGTAATTTCTACGAACGTATCACGTATAGACATGCACCACAGTACGCGTGATAGAAGAAGACAGAGACTTCTATCGTTTACATGTTAGATTTAGCCTTCGTTCAAATGTCTCTTAGCTAATTTTAGATTTTTATATTACGTTAATGTGTAGGTACACAACAAAATTATTTTATAGATTTTAAAGTGCTATGTGAAGATGCAACTACAAAAAGAATGCAGTTTTGCAGGGCAACTGCGAGAAAGAATCCCATTTTGCAGGACTGTGTCTTTATGCTATACTTGAGATTTCTCATTCATTGCTTGAGTTTATGTACGTTTGCAATACCTGTAGACCACCGACGAATCGAACCTGAACTCCGAGCCACAGAGCTCCCAAGTATTCACTACAGCGATACCCTGTGCCAGGTACATTAAATTCCATTTATTAATGTGTTTTATGTATGTATTTAGCATGACCTCCGTGCGCCAATTGCCACGATTTTCATTCATGTAATTGAAGGATACTCGCATTGTGTCGTCTAGCCCGCTAACCCAGGTGTTGGAAGGCCAGAGGTTGGCGAACACTTAACCTGTCTCACATAACTGTTCAGTTTACTGTAAGACCCACAGGTTGCTCCTGAAAGATTTTTCTTTTCTTTCATAACACTACAGCAAGCTCCAGGATAGTAACTGATGTTTTTTTCCGCCTTCTGCAAGTAAGGCTTCGTCATACTGTTCAGTATATTTTTTTATAAGCAATTGTGTAAATATGTGTCAGCAAACTCTGTGATTGGGCGCATGAACACTTGGTCCTGAAAGTAGTGCCCACCACCCCCTGAAGATCAGTGGAACTCAAGATAGCTTTGCGGTAAGTTTTTCGTAGTGAAGATCTCTCTATTGTTCATTGTTCGACAAAGTTTGGGTATCAATTGCATTACATTTTTGATCCTCTAGGCCGGATTGCATCACGTGTGATACCGATCAGATATTCTGTGTTTATATCATCACTCGATTGCGTGTGCTACGTAATTGCAATTTCCTGCGTTCGTTTTGCGGTACCGATGCTACCGCAAAAAATTACCCGCTGTTCAGACATCCCGTGAAGAAACAAGAAATCTGCCCTCATTTCACCATTTACAAGGGATTCAACATATTTGTGATCGCTTATGCAATGTTGATTGCGCTGTGTTAGTTTCCATTCTTGTGATGTTATCCACTCAGTTGCAAATTAGTTCTCCACAAGGGGGAGTAATTTTGCCCATTTTTCTCTTCTCAGTTGTGTTTGTTACTTTGTGTATTTTTTAATAAGCCAGCTTACTTTCGATTTTTGCACCTAATCAGGTGCATTAACAAGTGCTCCACTTATTACTGTAGAAATTGTGCAAGAGGTAAACGCATTTGGTGTCCAACTGGAGGCAATTGATAGTACTGTAAACTCAATATGAGACATCTTACAGCAGTCAGATCCACTTCCTGATGACTTGGATGAAAATATTTTGACCTCTAAAAATATTGAGCTGTTTAGCTTACTGTCCGACACTCGTGTTACTGTGGCTTCGTTTTTGGGTAAGCATGTTCAAAGAGAATCAACTCCAGCTGTTGCAGGTCCATCTGCAACTGTAAGGCTTCCCAAGATAAATTTGCTTACTTTTTCTGGTCAGTGGGAAGACTGGCCTGTGTTTTCGCAGTTGTATCAGGCCACCATTCACAACAATTGTTGTCTGTCTGATGTTGAAAAGTTTCAATATTTAATGGGTTGTCTCATACGAGAAGCCTTACAATTACTAAAAAATCTTCCAATTTCTTCTGAGAACTATCCTGTGGCATGGAAACTTCTTACATCGCAGTACCAAAATATGAGAAAGCTGACAACATTGTATATGAACAGAATCCTTGATTTGCATTATGACAACACCACAAATTTCAAATCCAGCAGGCATTTTGTCAGCACATTCAATGAAAAAGCACAAGCCCTTGATGGATTAGGCTGTAATGTAACAGGAAAATCCTGCTCTTGTCACAGTCATGATGAGAAAGTTGGAAGGGAGCTGCACACACAGTTTGAAAACTCGCGCACACGGCAGACTATTGATATGCCTAAGGTTTCAGAACTTGTAGAGTTTCTGCTTGAAAGGGTTTCTACTATGGACTGTGCCATTGGTATAACAACCACCAGTCAAATAGCCCAGAGGGCCAACTTAAAAATAACCCAAATCAGTATTTGTAACTAATTCTAAGCCCAATCAGTTAAAGCAGTGTATTGTCTGTCAGCAGACCACTCATTCTGTATATAAATGTTCAGAGTTCGTGAATGCCTCACCATCAGAAAGACAGTCAATAGCTCACAGTAAGAAACTCTGCTTCAACTACCTGGGAACAGCTCATACTGTAGTGTCATGTTCCTCAGCTCATACGAGTTTTCGATGCAAATAGAGGCATCGTACTTAACTTCATGTTGGTCAATCTAGGCCTAATCCAATAACTCATGTTGAAAATGATACTTCAAGTGCTGATGTTGAGACTGAACAATTTATGGGTGTCTTTTCAGCTCGTAGTCATACTTCAGTGTTGTTATCTACTGCCCTGGTTAACTGTGTATGATACTGACAGTAAACCGCACGTGGTTCGATGCTTACTGGACAGTGCGACTCAGGCATGGTAGAGTTAATTTGAAGGGAGCTGTCAGTTGTAAAATCCAATCCTCTGTTGTATCTCAATCTCACTCTCTTTTTGTGGTCTCCAAAATCACCAGTAATTTACCATGAGCAACTGTGGATATGTGTGTTTGTAACCAATTGGGGTCTCTTCCATTAGCTGATCCCCAGTTTGACAAACCTGGTCCTGTTGACATGCTAGGCGTTGACATCTATGCACGAGTTTGTCTGCATGGGCAACTTGAACTAGGTCAGCAGATGCCTGTTGTGATGGAGTCTAAGATTGGTTGGATGCTCCTGTGAGAATACTCTGAACTGAATGCCAGCTCTGATCAAGATCCAAGTTTGTGGGGACTGAGGACTTGCTAGACTCAATTCTCAAACAGATTTGGGAAACTGAGGAACCCCTTCTGTGAGACTCACTTCATGGCTACCCACTCTCGAGATGAATCTGGTAGATACAAGGTTCGCCTCCCTTTCAAATCTGAGGGATAGCGTATCGGAAGTTCATACATAAATGCAGAAAACAGATTCTATGCTCTGGAGCGCAAACTCGCATCTCAACCAGACATGAAAACAATGTACAAGGACTTCATGGCTGATTATGCTACTTCAGGTCATATGGAACCCTATGCGCACTCCATCAAACAGGTAGAAAGTCGAGAAACCTCTAAATATTTTATCCCTCACCATGGTGTATACAAACTGGCTAGTTCAACCACCAAATTGAGGGTGATTTTTGATGATAGTGCCAGGACTTCAAATGGTGTATCCCTCAACAATACTCTTCTCTTTGGACCCAAGCTTCAAAATGAGATATGCTATGTCATCTTACAGTTCAGACTCAATAGTGTGGTTTTCTGTTGCGACATAAAGCAAATGTATCAGCAGATTCTAGTCCATGAAGATGATCGATCATATCAACTTATTCTGTGGCGTGAAGACCCCTCTCTCACAATTGTAGTGTTCCAACTTAATACTGTAACCTATGCACTCGCACTTTCTCCATTTCTGGCGATTCATACCTTACACCAGTTGGTGACCATTATCCCCTGGCACAAAATGATCTTCAAAATAACATTTTTGTAGATGATATTGTAACTGGTGCATCATCGGTGGAGGAAGCATTTGTGCTAAAGAATCAGTTGATTAAATATCTTACGAAGGGGTGGACTTAAACTTAGGAAATGGTTGAGAAACCAGCTACAGGTGTTGGATGATATTCCTGCATCTCATTGTGAAAATCCCGAAGTGCTCGACTTCTCATCTGAGCTGTTAGTGAATATTCTGGGTCTTAAGTGGAGCCCAGAGGTTGATGTTTTCTTTTACCATTTAAATATCTGCAATGGTGTCCCAACCAAACGTTTTGTTTTGTCAGATAGCTCACATTTACAATCCCATGGGCTGGTTATCTCCAGTGGTAGTGTGGGCAAAAATTCTGCTACTGTGGTTGTGGACCCGAGTGGGTTGGGACGACCCCTTACCGTCACCAACACGAGAGAAGTGGAACCAGTATATTGAGGGCCAAGTCTAGGGTAGCTCCACTACAACAAGATTCATTTCCTCGACGAGCTGTGTGGTGCTCATTTACTGGCAAAATTGATGTACTATTGTCATGCCTTCCTCACTCAACATCTAACAGTCACTGCCAGTCATGTGTGGACTGACTCTAGTGTAGCTTTCCCCTGGATCAAGACTCAACCCTACCTGTTAAAAACCTTTGTCGCAAATAAAGTTTCTCAAATCCAGAAATGGGTTCCACCTCAGTGTTGGAAACATGTCGTTTCTAGAGGTAATCGTGCATATTGTGTTTCTCATGGCCTGCTTCCCCATGAGATAAGTTGTCACATGACTTCTGGTAGCACGACTCTCAATGGTTAATGGATCCAGCTGACCAGTGGCCACTGTCCCTAATGAATGAGACTTCAGATGTCCCCGAACTTAAGTCATCCCAGCTGGTTCTTGTGAGCACACATGATCTCCCTGAGGAGCTTCCACAGTTACAAAAATACTCGTCTTGGTCAAAAATTGTTTGAGTCATGGCCTATGCTATGCGTTTTGTGAAGCACTGCCAGGGTCAACCTCCTAGCAGCAAAATCTTCTTATCATCTGTTGAATGAGAGCAAGTAACTTCCATTGCATGTAGATGTATCCAAAGGTCATGTTTTGAAGATGACTTGAAACTATTCCAAAGGGGAAAACCTTGTTCTACGCAACTGCAGCATTTGTCACATGCAAATGTTGAATATGTCACCCCATCATATTGCCAAAAGACTATAGTGCTGTTGAAACTTTGATAGACGATCATCACATAAAGAATCTACATGCTCCACCACAACTATTGCAGTCTCTTGTGTCTCGACAATTTTGGATTTTGTCAGCTCGATCCTTGATCAGGTCTCAGGTTGTCAAGTGTGCAAGTTGTTTCCGGTGCCGGCCTGTCAACAGTTCTTCACTAATTACTGATTAACCCACTGAACGAGTCACACCTGCTGGAGCTTTTGTGCGGACTGGAGTGGACTATGCTGGACCGATCTCCATCAGAGTTAATAATCTGCGTCGGTCCAGAAGGCAAACCTATCTGACTGCAGACACTTTCGTTGCTACTCTTACTTGATTTGTGTCATGACGAGGTTTATGTACTAGTCTGTATTCTGATTGTGGTACAAACTTTGTTGGTGCTTCAAGGCAACTTCGTTAGTCTTTTAAACAGTTATTCAAATCCCCACTCCTTGAAAACTTTTCTTTGGCTCACGATGTCAGTTTTCATTTCTTGCCTCCTGCAGCTCCTTATCAGGGAAGATTGTGGGAAGCTGCAGTTAAATCAGCCAAATACCATCTCAGGCGTACAATTGGCAATCAAGTTCTGACACTTGAGGAAATGATGACTCTCACCATTCGAGTTAAGACTGTCCTAATTTCACGGCCTCTAATGCCTGTCTCTTCTGATCCACGTGACATGGTAGCACTTACACACTGGCACTTCCTTATCGGTAGGCCTCTTGTTGCTGTACCCCAATTGTACGAAGATGACGATGGCAATGTATGTTGGTTAAGAAGAAGGAAAATGCTATACGCACTAGCCAAGCAGTTCTGGATGTGTTGGTATAAAGAATACTTAAAGCAACTACAACCATTGGGGAGTGGCAAATCCAGCAACAAGGACACTCTGTGGGAGACCTCGTTCTGGTTAGAGAAGAGCATGTTCCACCCCTGAGCTGGTGTTTAGCGAGGGTCGTCAAGCTCCACCCTGTAAAGGATGGCATTACTCGAGTGGTGGATTTACGTACCCCGAAGGGAGATTTGTGCAGACCTGTACATAAGCTGTACAGTCTGCCAGTTCGGTAGTGTTTCATCACCAGTTACGACTTAACTATATATAGTGAATGTGTATTGTGACTAAAATTTGGACACCTCAGCCGGTCTTGGCGGGCGGTAATGTTCAGTTTATTTTTTATAAGCAAGTGTGTAAACGTGCGTCAGCGGACTTTCTGATTGGGCGAATGAATACTTGGTCCTGGAAGTAGTGCGCACCACCCCCTGAAGATACGTTGAACTCAAGACAGCATCGGGGTAAGTTGTTCATAGTGACGAGCTCTCTATTGTTGGTTGTCCGGCAAAGTTTGTGTATGAATTGCATAACAATACTTTAATATTATACCTCGTTTTTAGCATGTAGTGATTTTTAGTGTTTTCTCTTTCAGGTTTTACGTATGTATTCTCTTGTAAAAAACCACAATGATATGTTGATTTTTGGGGTGGCAAGCAGTTAATGAAATAGGTCATCGGTACACAGCATAACTCCTGACACTAATCCTCACCACAGGGGCGAACACCCATTAGCACTGTGCTTAGCTCTGCTTCGCCAGGACAAGGGGAAGAGAGAGACAGAACTACCGGCCGGCATTCTAGGCGTCCAGCATGTTCCAGCTGTCCCAAAGCACAGAGCAGATGCTAATAAAGTGGTAAAGCAGCCCGACACTAAGTCCCGCGTACCTTACTTCAAATTTTTTTCTCTTATTCTACATTGCTACTCCTGCCTAGAACTTCAAGATAAGGGGGCCTATGCCTTTCTACGCCGCCTCTTCACGATGAGTATTCATCGCTATGGCATTGGAAAGAGGGGGGGGGGGGGGGAGGAAATTGACACATGCCGCTTACACCACTTGTCTACAATTACGACTGATCTAACTGCAACCCTAGAGTACTACTACACGTGAGAGTCAACCCCGTGCCATCTCGTACACGGAAGTAACGGTCTGTCACAATTCTGGAGGGTGGCCGGACACGTGGATACGAAGGGTTATGAAAGACAGAAGGGCATCACCCCCCCCTCCGCCCCGAGAACCAACAAGACATCAGCCGCCTCGGGCCATGCACAATCGTCACTGAGGATACACGAAGGCCGAGAGATGACCAGAGGGTGCTACCCTCACTCCGGCCTCACAGCAGAGGGACGTCAGACGCCCTCCCCCATGACCGCCGCAACATGCGCTACACTGCTACATAAGGCCGTGCGCGGCGGATATCACGAGTTGTTCCTGCGAGTCTTCGAGCTCGCTCCACCACTTCCAGTGCTGGGACCCTCGACTACCAGTAGATCTTCGGCAGCCCTGTCAGAGGCTGCCACCAACAGCCCAACACTCTTCAGCAGCCATCCAGAGGCTGCTACCATTGCCGTCACCGTTAGAGCTCTGCAACACCCGTAACCAGACGCTCTAGTAATGCCAATCGAATTACCAAGTTACCGGAAGCTTCTTCAGTAACTAGAGACATACCATACACCACCTTCACCGTCTCCTACAGACACCCTGGTTATTGTTAGTTTTGTCGTAAGCAGCCAGGTAATTTAGCTTCCCCTACAACAGGCCGACAGGTAGAACAACACTACACCAGCATCAACCATCTGCAGCCAAACTCGTCATCAAGACATCCATAAGTAAACCTGGAAAGCACAAATGGCCTTAGTGCAATCAAAGCCATACGACCATGATACAGCCTTAGCTAAGTGGTGACTTATCGAGCTCGAGCCGGCAAGTCACTATTGGGTTACACTGTCAACCTTCCTGTCCAAGTGCATCATGGAGACTATAGAACTGTTTGCCCCATGCCTCACGAGAAGAGGAGTGGTAGAAAACACAGGGAACAATATCTGGCTCCCTCTGCTCTCAAGCCATGGATAACACTACCGCATCCTACACAGGAGAGGCAGATAGAACGGGATCGCACCACCGAACTTAGACATCAGGCAGTTGCGCCTGCTTCAGTACTAGTAATAGACTTCCCACCTTGTATCCACACACCTGTGGAATCTCTGGTCCGGTATAGACTGAATTCGCCGCGTCTCGGTGAAACAAATCCCGACTGCAACACCCAAGAAGAAGCGAATGAATACTAAACCAACACCTCTCACCTCACGCAGACTATCTTAATCAAACTACCCCACTTTTGGTCTAGCAGACAAAATCCTTGACCAATGTGCCAAGTCAGTCTGAACGGGTACGCATCAAAGAAGTCACTTTAGCCTGCATTCTGTTAACTCAAGTATCGCTTCCAACTTTTTTATCGAAATCAATGTTACAAACATAAACAATAACATTGACAACAACAGGTGTACAAAAACAGCTTACAGAGCAGCAGTATTTTACATAACCAATCAATAGTTCAAAGAGCTAGATAGATCAACACTCGTTCATCGATTGCACAAAGCACCTAACCGGCGACCATAACAAACAAACGTAAACAAAGGATAGTAACCAACGTTAATTTAATATTCAAACAAACCTCTAAGTCTGTAGTTTGAGAGAATATGTCTTCCCACAAATACATTAATTGGTTTTCATAGCAAATTTGCACGAAGCAGCTGGTGATTATGTCAGGGGTAGTCCCAACTCTGTCAATATCGCATTTACAATATTCCAAACATCATAGTATCCACAATTTTTACGACCAGGCGCAACAGTACCCGACCGGAATAAGCAAAGTACTACTATGGCGGACACAATCATGCTGCACCTGACGTCACCAAAACGGTCACCACCAAACTTGGATAAAACTGCCACACCTTAACAGACATCACATGCGAACATGCATACTGAGGTAACATAGATCACACGTGAGCATGCATACTGCTGTAACAGACATCACATACAAGGATGCATACTGCAGTAAGTTGCAGCACATGCATGCTCACATGCAGAAGACACAGCACATGTGAGCATGCATATTGCAATGACAACATGTGAGCATGCACGCTACAGCGAGCGGAGAGGTTTGGACGGCTATTATCATTGAAATCATGAAAGCAGATGAGAGTGAAGCGGAGTATGGTGCAGCGCAGGAATGCAAGGGTGGGAAAAACCGTTCAGATCCCTGAGAAAACCTGCCTACCACTGGCATCATTTAAATTGATACCCTGGTGTAAAAATATGGACTCGACCCCCGTGGGAATGAAACCTGGTTCACCTTGGTGGGAGGCAACCACCCTAGCCACTGCACCATCGCAGCCCCGACCAATGCTTCATTGAGACAGTACATGTGAATGTGCATTATGCAGTGAAAGACAGTATGCATCAGAATGTATGTGGCAGCAAGACAGCGCATTAAAGTGTTTGCAAGGCACAGAGTGTGTGTTTGCATGAACATTCACATGACAGTGAAACAGGAGTTTGTGCAAACACTCATATGATAGTGAGACAGTGTTTGTAGGCATATTAACATGACAATGAAATGGCGTGTTTGCACAACCATTCTCACAGCAGCAAGAGAGTGTACACACACAGAAAAACAGTCGCACGGTAGTGAGACAGCATGCAACGGAACGTTGATGGAAACATTTCCACACCAGTCAGAAAGTATGCACAAACACCAACTTGGAGGAAGTGTGTATTTGGGAAGAAAAAAGGTGTGTTTGAACTTTTCTGCGGCAGACAGTGCATAAATAAAACTGCTCACATGGCAGAGAGACAAAAATAGCCTGCACAAGGACTAATGCAGCACACATACAATGCATGCACGAGCATTTGCATGGCTGACAGAGAGAGAGAGAGAGAGAGAGAGTGAGAGTGTGAGAGAGAGAAAGTTAGCATGAGCATTTGTGCAGTACATAGAAAGCACGTGCACAAGCATTTGTGTGGTATAGAGAATGAGCATGTACACAAGTGGGTGTGTGGGGTAGAGAATGAAAGAACACATGCACAAGCATTCACACAGCAGAGACAGAGCATGCATATGGATGTCCGCATGCAGTGAAGAGCACCTGTACTAGTGTTCCCATTACAGAGAGACAGAGCACATACACAAGCATATGCATGGCATTCACAGAGCACATGTACAAGTATTTGCATGGCACAGGCAGGGCATATTCACTAGCATTGCTACAGAAAACAGAACGCATGCATGAACATTCGGCAGCAGAAAGCACGCACGACCTTTCTCACAGCCAACAGAGCGCACGTGCCACTTTTCGGACAGCTGATAGAGCGCAAGTGCAAATTTTTGGACAGCTGACAAAAGTACAAATAGGACCGTTCACTCAAGCAGCAGACAGTGCATGTTCTACCAAGACAGAGAGCATGCTTATGTATTCACATGGCAGAGCATACAATCACTTTCGTGGCACAGAGCATGCATGCAGCACATAACGAACACAAGCATTCACCCAGAAGAGATAAAGCATGATCATGCATGTGGTAGAGAGCATTAGTATACAAATGGAAAATATTTTATGCATATAACAGCACAAGCTTGCAAGAGTGTCTGAGCACACAAACGTGTTTATGTGCATACATGAAAGTCCATGCATGTGAGTGCATGCAAATGAGAGGGAGGATATATGTGAAACAGCATGCACGTTGGAAAGAGCAAAGCCAAAAACAGAAATGCATGCCAAAAATAGCATGCAAGGTTTTGCAGTGCACGTGTAAGCATCGTTCAAGAACTAAAATATAATATATACTGCTAAACATGACTCAGTTCTATTACATGTTATATTATTACAATACTGACCTATGGAGAATGTACGAAAAGTAGTGGCCTCCGCTGGCCTGCCCACTATGAACAACTATCCCTGTGAGCTGATACCTGGTGCAGATATCCTTCGACATCTCATCATAATCACAGTCTATCATCTCCCCTTCCAGCTTCGCAAGACCTGAAACTGTATTACAGGATGTTAGCTTTTGAATACAGGTGCGTGTTCCATACACGCTTGCAGACTAGAAAGAACATAACATGTAGTCACCAAAGTACCTGCACCAGCACAATCACAGTGCAACACTTATACCAAAGATTTTTCCAAACCAAATGATCAAGTTATAAAAACTAATACAAATATTTCTGTAAAATCATTTTCCCACTACCTTCCTATATTCCAGAGAATTTTTAATTAGTTTCACTTGAAACTAATTGCCAATTCCTCTCTACCTAGGACTGTTGAAATTATAAAAGCTAACTGTACTGGGAACCACATAAAGGAAGGTACGCACAAATTCTAAACAAATTATGTATTTATTGAATTTGTGTGGTAAGCAATGAAATGTGTAGCTCTGTAGAAGTACATTAATTATTGGGCAGGGAAAGGCTACCTGCATTAAAACTTATGTGGGACAAAGTGAGATAATGCCACCTGCTAGCGGGGACAGCTGAAATGCCTAGCAGTCTAGAAGGGACACCGTCACGATCTACTACCGCAGATACTAAAGGAAATGCTTTCCGGGTAGGAATTCATTTGGGGACATAGATATACCTCTTGCTGGTGGCGTTGAGACGTCTGCATGCATGACTGACGTGATGTTCTGTGAAGGCGTAGGAGGCCGTACTTCGACACGTGGAGTCTAGCAGCCTATGCTCTCGTAAGATTGCTCAAGTCGTTGCAGACTGTGTGAGGTCGCTTACTCCAGGAGACTTTACTAGGTTCAGCTGCACGAGTGGCCTAATGGTCAGAATCCTGGAGTGTTCTGACATGTGCTGTTTTATTACTATAAACTACGATTACGACTCATCACTCTTCAAGTGAAGTATATCCTCATTTCCACCCATGTGAGAGTTGTTACCGCAAACCAATACACAGTTGTTGCGTGCCGCTTAAATCTACCAGGCGGCCGAACACGTTGCAACAAGGTTACGCAACCAGTGAACACGCCTCCTCACCCCCTTCCCAAACGCTGAGTGCCAACAAGCTGTCAGCCACTTTGGGCGCGGCCGAGCGCCACCAAAGATTCATGAAGCCAAGAACGCTGACGAAAGGGTTCTCACCTCCTACGCCAACCATCATGGCAGAAGGAGGTCACATGCCTTCCCCACACCCCGTCGCGGCAACCTAGACTTCTGACTATATAACTCCCTGCGTAGTGTGACTCCAGCTGTCATTTGTATTCTTCTCTAGAGTTAACACTGAGCACTCCGTGTTGGGGCCTCCGGCAAACCTCGAGTCTTCAGCAGCCAACATGGCTACTCTCTGCGACGATAACAGTCTTCGACACCCATCGGACACGAATATAGCCTGCTACTATGACCATAACTTCTTTGTGTCTCATCCAGACACTTGCAATTAGACAGCTTTAGTTTAGTAGTTATATATTCCGTTTCCTAGTTCACTTTCCTTCTAGCCTAGTACCAGGTCACCTTCACCTGGCTAACGTAGTTTTCCTTCAGTAATCCAACTGCTTGGTAGGAGATAGCACGAGTCACTGTGTTTATTGGGTCCTCAATAAACACAGCTTTGTTCTCTATCCCAATGCTGTTATTTCTAGAGTAATGTCTACTTCGCCTGCTAGGAATAAGTCGCACTGTGCACTACCGAAAGAAACCTGGAACTTATGTAAATCCAAACTAGCTTGACTGAGGCATCCCTCCTGGGGACCTCCAGTCAGGTAAACCCATTAGACAGCCACCTGTGGCGTTACTACCCCGAGCACCCAGGTGATGGAGGGAAGGAACATAGGAGAGACAACCACTAGGAATACCTTCCACCAAGGAGAGACAGCAAGCCTAGGTTATATCACCTACCAGAGCACCAAGGTGCTGGAGGTGGTATTGGCCTCGGTACTGCAGCCTGGCCTTGGCTGAAGATCACATCCAGTAGTAGTATTGGTGGCTCACACTGTTCAACGTCTCTGCTCTGCCCACTAACATGGGGGATCAGCGGGGACTCTTACAGAGCTTGTGACACGACACGACAATTGTACTGTGACAGCTTCGTCCTCCACATCAGCAAATGGCCGGAAATTATTTTGCCCTCTTTCTCAGGGCAGTGGGAGGAGTGGCCAATGATTTCTCAACTATATCAAGCTACAATCCATGACTGTCAAGCATTGGTCAACGTAGAAAAATTCCAGTACTTGTTAGGATGTCTGAAGGGGGAGGCTTTACAGTTGGTCAAAAATCTGCCCGTTAATGCGGAAAATTATTTAGTAGCCTGAGAACTTCTTACATCAATACCAGAATGTGAGAAAACGCACCACCTGTATATTAACAGGATTATCGATTTGCCTAGTGTCGACTCACGAACCTCCAATCGATTTGAAACTTCATTAGATTGTGACATAAAATAGAATAATCCAGTGCTTGCCACATTTTTGTTATTAGATGTAGGTGTCAGAACAAAGATTAAAACTCACGCACAGAAAATACTGACTCATTTAACACTGTTTCAGAGTTTATTGATTTTCTGCGATCAAGTGTCACAAAATTGGATTGTGCAGTTGATGTTAGCAGTTGGGGCTGGTCAAGTGCATCGGAAAACATTCCTAACCATATCAGGTCACATAAACTAACAACCACGGTCGGCCCTCGTTAAAAATTCTGAACCTAAATTACCTAAACGTTGCCCAGTTTGTCAGAATGCCTCTCACAGTGTTTACAAGTGCCCAGAGTTAGTCAGTGCATCACCCACTGACAGGCAGTCAATGGTTCGCAAAAAAAACTCTGTTTCAACTGTCTTGGAGGATCCTATGCAGTAGCTAATTGCACCTCCTCTCACATGTGTTATCGGTGTAAACAAAAATATTTAACTTTGCTCCACATCCATTGGAGGTCTAATGTAACTTCAGGGTCTAGAAACAAACATTCTTCTAGCAATGAGCATCCAAGCAGTACATTTGCATGTGTGTCAGCCCATGATCATAAATCTGTTTTATTGTCTACAGCTATGTTCAAAATGTATGGTGCTGATAACAAACCTCTTGTCATGCGCTGTCTGCTTAATAGTGCAGCTCAGGCATCTTTCATATCTGAAGCCTCTGCAGAGGTACTGTCTGTGCCTGGCCTCTCTCAAGGTGCTGTAAATCTGAAAGGAATGATTAGTTCTAAGATACAATCCTTCCAGGAGCCTCAGTGAACCGTCAATCACTCCCTCTTTGTTGTGTCATGAACACTAGCATTCCGACACGGGTTTCAGTACATCAGCGTGTCCGAATCCAATTCGGCTCCCTTCCCTCTGGCAGACGCACCCTTTGACAAACCTGCTCCAATTGATATGTTGTTAGGTGCTGATGATTAAGCACTTGTGTGAGTGGCAAGTTGGAGTTAGGACAGCACATGCCTGTGGTGCTGGAGTCACAGTTTGGATGGGTACTGCTGGGTGATAACCCAGAGTCGTGCACCAATTCCGAACAAGACATGGTCTCAATGTTCATTGGCATGGAGATTCATTAGATTACTCTAAATACACTTTTGGGAAGTTGAAAAACCACCATGTGTTAATGCAAAGCCGCCAGATGCTGACTACTGCGAGAAACATTTCGAGGACACCCATTTGCAGGACGACATGCAGAGATAAAATGTTCATCATCCTTTTAAACCTCAGGCTCAACCTCTTGGGGAACCGTATTTGAATGGTGAACATAGGTTCTCGTCTTTAGAAAAGAAACTTTCATTACATCCTGAAATGAAGACCATGTATACAGATTTCATGACAGACTATTCTGAGTCTGGCCATATGAAGGTGTATGTTCCCTCCACCCAGCGACTGATGCTAAGAAGACCACAGAATGATTCATTCCACATCACAGTGTTCTAAAAAAGTCGAGCACAATAACCAAATTGAGGGTGGTAATCAATGGTAGTGGAAAATCAACCACTTGGGTCTCACTCAACGATGTTCTGCTTTCAGGACCCAAACTTCAGAATGAAATCTGTGATGTTATTTTGACATTCAGGTTGTATAGTGTAGTATTCTCCTGTGATATTAAGCAAATGCTCCGGCAAATTTTAATCCATGAGGCTGACCGACAATACCAACTCATTCTCTGGCGTGGCAATCCATCCCTTCTGCTTACAGTTTTTCAGTTGAATATGGTAACCTATGGTCTATCATCTTCTCCATTCCTGGCTATTCGAACACTACACCAGTTGGTCTTTGAAGAGAGTGCCCAGTATTCTCTTGCAGCTAATATTCTTCGCAATCATAATTTTGTCGACAATATTGTTACGGGAGCAATGTCCATGAATGAAGCGCACACTTTGAAATCCCAGCTCATTGAACTTCTGCATCAGGGTGGGCTCCAACTCCAGAAGTGGTCCAGCAATCAGCCTCAGCTCCTTGATGAAATTCCTGCATCTCATCGGAAGACCCCTAGAGATCTGGACTTTTCATCTAGCCCTGTTGTAAATGTTCTCGGGTTGTACTGGAACCTAGAAAAGGACTCATTTTCTAATCACTTGAGGAACACCATCGGGGTTGCAACAAAACGATTTGTCCTTTCACAAACTGCAATAATATATGATCCTATGGGATGGTGGTCACCAATAATTGTGTGGGCTAAGATTCTAATGCAGTGGGTATGGACTCAGGGCTTAGGTTGGGATGACCCTCTTCCATCTCTGGTCTTGGAGAAGTGGAACCAGTTATTTGATGGGCTAATAGAACTAGAAGTACTTAATCTGCATCGTTTCATGTGTCCTGATGTCAAGTGTGGAGCTTAATTGCTTCTCGGATGCTTCGGATGAAGCCTATGCAGCTGCTGCATATCTCAGGAGTGTGGATACTCAAGGGATGTGTATGTGCATCTCGTCTTGGCAAAGTCACGGGTAGCTCCACTCAAGCAGGTGTCTCTTCCTCCATTAGAATTGTGTGGTGCTCATTTACAGGCTAAACGTATTCTCTATTGTCAAACCTTCTTGGTACAGCACTTAAATGTCACTGCTATTCATGCCTGGACCAATTCCAGTATTACTCTGACTTGGATAAAGACCCAACCCTACTTATTGAAAACATTTGTGGCAAATCATGTTGCAGATCCGGGACTGAGTGCCTCCCCAGCTACGGAAACATGCTATTTCCAAAGACAATACTTCTGATTGTGCCAACCGTAGCATGCTGTCTCACGAACTCATCTCGCATGACTTATGGTAGCATGGCCTGGCTGGTTAGTCGACCCTCCAGGGCAATGGCCAGTGTCCACAATCAGATGGACTAGATCCCAGAATCAAAGCCTTCTCAGTTCGCATTACTTACAACACACCACATTTCTGAAGAACTTCCAGTAATGCAACCAATTTCCTCGTGGCCCAAGATGGTTCATATCATGGCAAATGTAAAGCATTTTATCAATCTCATTAAGAAACAGCCTTGTACCAGTGGGATCCTGTCTCCTGCAGAATTGAAAGATGCTGCTGCTTTGGTATGCAAATGTATCCAACAGGAGCATTTGTTAGAGGATTTGAAACTACTAAGAGGGGACCACCTTGCTCAACACGAGTGCAGCGTTTGGTACCATTCTTGGATGAAAATGGTGTTCTCAGGGCAGACGACCGTTTGTCACATGCCTACTTAGAATTTTCAGTAAAACATCCTATCATACTACCAAAAAGCCAAGTAGCTGTTGAAGCTTTAATAGACCACTATCACACTAAGTATTTGCATGCAGCACCTCAGTTGTTCCAATCACTTTTGTCACAACAGTTCTGGATTCTCTCAACTAGGTCCTTAATTTCGTTTGAGAGTTTTTAAGTGTGTGCGTTGATTTTGTTGTCGTCCTATAAACAATCCCCATTGATGGGCAATCTGATTCTTAACGTGTCGCTTCTGCTGGGACCTTCGAACGGACTGGTGTGAACTATTCTGGACCTATCACCATAAGGCTCAACAAACTGTGTGTCACATGGTCTCTCCATTTTCATCTGTTTTGTGATGAAAGCCATACACATTGAGGTTGTTACAGACTTAACCGCTGACAATTTTGTTACCACCCTTACCCAGTTTGTATCGCGGAGAGGTTTGTGTGCTCATCTCCACTCTGACTGTGAAACCAATTTCATAGGAGCTTCAAAACAGTTCCGACTGTCTTTCTCCCAGCTCCTCCAATCTCCACACCTGGAAAACTTTGCCTTGGCCCATTCAATTAGCTTTCGTGTTCCCCCGCCTGCTAGTCTTCATCAAGTAGGACTGTGGGAAGCTGCTATAAAGTCTGCCAAATATCATCTCATGCGAGTAATTGGGTACCGTATTCTCACTCTGGAAGAATTGATTACGCTCTATACTAGAGTTGAAGCAGTCCGCAATTCCAGGCCTCTGACTCCACTGTCTTCAGACCCAAACAAATTTTCCACCCTCACACCTGGACACTTCCTCATTGGTAGACCTCTGGTAGCTGTACCAGATTCCTCTGAAAATAGTGAAATATGTATATCCAGAAGGTGGAAATTGGTGTTCGCATTAGCCAACCAGTTTTGGAAGCGATGGTATGGAGAATACCTGCAGTTGCTGCAACCTCGGGGTAAGTGGCAAACCCAACAGCCAGCACTTGAAGTTGGACAGTTGATGTTTCAGTGTTTAACAGTGCAGGTGTCCCGTGGGAGTAGACTTCCTTGCACCAGACTGCAGCCCTCTCGGCACCATTAGAGGAGCGATGAGAGTTGGGCACCTGGTTAGCAAGTCCAATAAACCGGAAGCGTAGCTAATGTCGTGGCTCTACCGTTCCTTCCACATTGTGCAAGTAAAACACCGAAGAATCAAAGCCTTAGAGCTCTCAAAACCAGGTGCAAGATATTTTTAACTTCAAGTTTATTTCAGCGCGTATGTATGTATTAAGCGGCCAACGGGCTTACAATTTGCAGTGATATTCATGCATGTAGAGTACTCGCTTTGCATTCGTTTAGCCGGTCAACCCAGATGTTGAAGGATCTGTGGATGTCCACCTAGTACCCTGTCACACGTAACTAATTAGCTTGCTAACAGAAACAAAGGTTCCCTGGAATGATTTTCCTTTACTTTCTTAAGTCACTGCAGCAAGCTCCAGGATAGTAGTGACATTTCCCCGCCTTCCTCGAGTAAGGCTTGTACACATTTTAATTACTATTACATTTACTCCCTTTGTTTTGTCGTGCCATTGTTTAAATCATTTTTCTTTCAGGTTTTGATGTATGATCCCTTGCAGTATCCAACACCCAGATGCTGGATTTTGTCAATGGCACGCGTAAAAATGGAGGCCGGTGGGACACCTGCGGCTTCCTAACCAAGTAATGTGTCTGTGTGCGAGATTATATATATACACACACACATCTCACCGACTGGCCGCCACCACTCCACGGGTCACATGTTTCGCTTCACTGGCCGAGCAAAGAGAGTACACGGAATTTTTTCGTACATCCTGCCTCACCACCTCTACCGACACCTACATAGACCTTCTACCAGAGAGAGTGCCTACGCCTTTTTACACCACCTTTTCCACGATGAGTCTTCACCGCAACGGAGGCGAGGGAGAATTGACGCATACCACTCAACCTACTAATTAACAACGAATACGACTCATCGCTAAATGTTCTTACTTCCATCATCATTTTAGGAAAGAGAATGTTCCACATGAATTCTTGGCCGCATACTCTACCAGGCATCAGAAACGTATGAGCGGATTCTCTTCATCTGAAGGTTACACAACCCGGCAGGCCACACACCCCCCCCCCCCCAAACCATTCCATACCGAGAGCCATCAGGCTGCCCGCTACCAGGTAAGGCTGAGCGCTGACGAGGCACAAAGCAGAATCGCTGACCAGTATTTTTCAACTTTCACGCCAACCAGGGCAGGATGCTTGCCCTCCCTGCACCACACGCCGGCAGCCTACAACCTTCACCTATATAAGACTAGACGCTGCCGGGCTCGGACAGTTAATTCTTCACAAACTCTCTCGTGACATCCCTGAGCACTAATTCAGTGCTGGGACCTCTGGGAACTTCGGAAGCTTTGAGTATGGCCCCAGTGGCTACTCATCACGCGTCGATAGCCATCGAACACACACACAC
This sequence comes from Dryococelus australis, assembly GCA_029891345.1. Classification (NCBI taxonomy): domain Eukaryota; kingdom Metazoa; phylum Arthropoda; class Insecta; order Phasmatodea; family Phasmatidae; genus Dryococelus; species Dryococelus australis. The sequence goes on along the minus strand of CM057003.1, from coordinate 17,987,535 downwards.
ATACTTAACTTCACTTTGTCTCCTCCAGACACCCTTTTCTTAGCCAGTTTAACTTTAAATACTTTTGCATTCGTCTAGAACCAGCTACTCCCCTTTTTACTACAACCAGGTCACCTACACCTGAACCAGCAGTTACCTTCAGCTCTCCACGGTTTGATAAGAGGTAGCACAAGGTCACGTGTTTATTGCTTAGATTTAACATAAAAAGAACAAAAAAATTATTCATCCTCGTGTATTAATATTTAATTAAAATGTAACCTCGTTTATGGTGGAGTCGTTACACTTTGCAACGAGTAGTTTGGTGCTACGTGGGATGTAAACAAAGTAAAGATGCACTGTTGGCCTCGATTTAACCAGCACAGCCAAGGATTCAATACGACAAATGATACAAGATACGCGGTCGTAAATTGATATTTGACAATATTTGAAACTTTTAAAACAGATATTGTGTAGACATCATCATTATTTATCACTTGCTACACAAAAGAATATTTTATCCTCGACACTTTCTGAATGTAAGTAGGCACGAGCAAACAAATTTGGTAGTTATTGTACATCCCACACATACCATAATTATCTGATAAACTGAATTATTAAATATTCAAGAAAAAATAAATACCATAGTTAACTGATACACATGTGGTGGCCTAGACAGCGTATTACGCAGGCTAGACCACGACAGGTGGGTCAGATAATTACAGCATTTATCTAACATTATAGTAATCTCCTTGAAGTGACAAAATAAAATTAAAAAACCGCAAAAACAATTAAAAAATGTGTGTATACCGAGCTATCATTTTCCTCAAAGTTTGATTACAACTTTTACTTGATTATATAGAATCAAAGGAGACTGCTGGTTTATCATTGGTTAGGACATTTGGGTTACAAGCCGTCCATTTGTTTCCAGTGTATTGTGGATTTTATATAGTTTCAGTGTATATCAACGACACTAGAAAAATGAGCAATTTTCTTGGCCAAGTTGTTACGTGACAATTACAATTTTAATTCGGTATCCGAGAAAAGTATCTGTACTCGATACCATGAGAATGTTTTGGTATCAAAACTATTATCAAATATAGAGGAAATGTAGTATTGACCCATCCCTAGTTTTTCTGCCAGTGATTTGAAAAATGTTCATTAATAAAACGTGTCAGTTTTTAGAAGTGTCCGTTAGGGGAAGTTTCACTGTACATGATTCGGAAGACGTCCGCCTATTAAAATAGGTTATTTAATTTAAAAAACATGCTATTTGTATGATTAGAGATCATTACAGCTGACTTCACATGAAAAATTTTTGTGGTTTTAGAGTGTAAAAATAGGTCAGAAACAAATTTTGTGATATCAGCAATTCTGCAAGGTAATTCTCAGGCTCCATGATGCCTCGCAAAATCACGGTTCTACTGTACTTAATGTAGTAAGCAGTACAAGAACAATAAATTATTCAATTCCTAACAACAGTTACACATAAAAAATTTCAAAGCAAACATTTTTGCAGCATTGCAAGGCTGAACACTTACCTTTGTAGAAGTTCACAATATTTTCACAGCATTCCTAAAAATTTTTTCAAAACTTTTCAATTTCATAATAGAGGAGATCACAACCATTTACTTGGCACCGTAGCTGCCAAAAAATGGTAACAAAAAAGCACGTTTCGCACACTCTCTACCTGTATATGGATCCATGTCCAAGTCCCGAGGGAACTCAAAATAGTCATTGAACTTGATGGCACAAACTCTTTCAAAGTCATACTCGAACCTCTTGAGTTGGATGGCGAGTATGGGAGGTAACTTTTTAACACACAACCGTTTCACAGTCACTACTTTCTTGTTACACTTTTCACAATGGTAAGCATCCGCCCCCTCCAACAGCTCCCCCTTTACGTACTGTTCCAGGGAGTCCAGCAAGTTGCTTTGGTTGCGAATGTCCACACTAATAACACTAAAGGGTTCCTCCTTCGAATACCTGCAATAATGACAAAAACAGCGATTACATTTAAAATATTCAGCACAGTTAACTTTCACAAGTAGGACACTGCACATCTACATGATAGAGAGCAAACCTCATACCTGTAATGAAATCACTTTCATGTTCAATGAACCAGGTAGCATGATTCTACAAGGAAGGGCAGGGGATAGGAGGAAGGTGAGAATACAGATGTTGGTGCAGGCACAATGGAAGGGGTGGGGGAGAAAAAGAGAGTAAAAAAAATTGGTGGCATGCAAGGGAGCTTGGAATGGTATGGACCAGCCTGTAGGGCGGAAAGACGAAGGGAGCAAAGTGGTGTGGATGTGGCTATGGTGTGGGAGGATGGAGAGAGACAGAGAAGGGAGCTGGGGAAATAATGAAAACTGAGAGCTGGAGGAAAAGTAGGGCTCTAAAAATGTTGAAATAGCATCACAAAGTATTGGTATTAGAAACGATCTTAACCATTACATATACATAGATATGTCACTTAACTTAGTTATTTGTGTTTTTACTTTACAGTAGATACAGTACACTGTGGTAGAGTTTGGAATTTTTAAATTTAAAAACAGGACAGGTACATTGTAGATAAGCACAACGGCATAGTGGACCAGACACATACTCCATGTAGAGGTGGTCGGGTACCCAAATTTCAGGCAGTATTACAGGTAAAGGATTTGCCCAGAATACAGGATGGGTATTGTGTCTGCCCGAAAATATTGCGCCAACCTTACTTCCAATATTCATCCATACACACACCTGTTTTTTTGCGGCATGGAAAATCACAAAACGAATGCAAAAAAAAAAAAATTCAAGAAAAATTACTTGTGAAAAATCCTAAAACCCATAAAAAAATATGTGAAAAAAAAAAAAAACATTTCCCTAGTGAATCGTCATGTTTACGAGGTTAATTCAATAAATTGTTTCAATTTATAGTCTACTCCTATGGAATACAACTATATTTTTGGAAATTAATTTAGATTGTAGACAAAATCAGTTAACTAATTTTGTTTGCAATTCATCCTATTTCACTTTCGTTGCATAATTAATTTAATTTCGGTGATAGTATACTAATGTGATAAATAAAAAAATTACCGAACACTTATATGTAAAATGGTAACAAAATTATCCAAATATCCTTTGACACGTTTATTCGGCAAAGGCACACAGTACGCTCCATAGATTCGTACATCTGAGTTAGCGCCACTCACCTTTTTAATGTGTGCTACTTGAGAGAGTTGTGCATATTGTATTTGAATGTCAAACTAGTGGTGCGTGGGGTGGTAAACCGTAGCTATGCAAGTAATGGCGGACAGTTTGTGTCATTATTTTTGTTAGCTCAAACATTATGATCCTCCGGGCCAGATTGTAACGGATTGTAATAGAAAATGAATATTATCGGTGCATGATAAGTGATGCCATATCCTCAAAATAATACTACTAACAGTAACATGCTTTTTGAACGGCAAAAAATACGTGACTTTGTGGCACCAAGTGTATTTTAGCTGCAAGAGCTAGGGACGATAAATTAAGAGTTCTCGACTATCATAAATTGTATTTTTGTGTATGGTATCAAGTGATTGATTTTGTAATGCAAGGAGTGCACAAAATTTAATGTAAAGGGGCAGTAACAGTTCACTAATGGCACAAGAAAATGGCGGCTGCACAAATACAGGAGTCACAACACAATTTTCTGCTTTCAATAGAGCCAAGCAGAAGAAGTGCATGAAATGTATTAAGAGTCACTGAAAGATGATATTAAGATGAACTTCGAAATACCCTTCCAAGAGGTTATTGTCAAACAAAAAGTTACTGACAAACTTTTGTGCATTTTGCACTAACCCTCCAGCAGCTGACAAGGAACACTTTGCTGTTTACAAGATTGTTTTTCGGTAACTATATAAAGTCTATAATAAACTGCTAACAATAAAAATAAGGATAGGTTTTCTGGCGATACTGCTCGTGAGGTGGAAGCAGTTTTTTTTTTTCCCCGCAGGTGCCAGCGCTACCACTGCCTATTTTCAGTGGTAGCCATTCATAATGGACAGAATTTGCAGACTTATTTAATTCCTTGGTTGGTCATGTTTCCCACTTAACAAAGGTGCACAAATGTTATTAGCGAAACCCTGTTAAGAAGTTTCCACTTAAGAAGTTGAATAATTTTGCACTTTGTCTATATGCACATAAGTAATTTGACCATTAGGAAGTTTCCCTGGTTAATAAGCATTGATGCATGCCACACTGCTTCGCAGCACGACTGCGCACACTACTGGATGACTTGGCCCCATCAGGGAGCACCGAGAGCCTCGGACCAAGTCACAAGCAGTATACACGATTCCAAGTGACCACAGGATTGACCCAAGAGTTGGACAATCGCAGACATGGAAGATAATTAACGAGCTTAAATATTTATATTGTACTACCCACCCAAACTTTGACATGTGGTCGCTACCCCCAACAGAAATTGTTTTACCCAACCAGCCACGGAGCCACCAATAGGAGAGAAGAGAGTTATAAGAGACCACAGGATTGCAGCACCCTTGCGTCCAATGATGTCACAGGAGCAGATCCTCGAGCGGAGGTAGTAAATCTATCGTCAGCCTCAACTTACAGTGATAAAGAATATGCTGCGCTGCCGCTACCCTGAGATAACCATTCCCAAAGGAGAAAGGCTAGCATCCACCGCACCCCCAGGAGAGACATAAAGTAAAGATATTTGGACTACCTATATAAAGAGACTCAGAATTTCTTCAAGCCAAAGCTCGTCGGCTTGCTGACCGCACTGGTCAGCGATCTCTCCTTGGTATGGGCAAGACCTCCTCCTCTCCCAGCTTGCCAAAGCTCCTACAGCTTGAGAAAGCGCTACCAGCTTCAATAACCTACACCAGTTCATCCAGCAGCTCCTGCAACGTGTAGAAGACTCTCCTGAGGTAATTTTGACATCCTTACCCTGTACCCATTTACCCTAGTGTATTACCTTGACTCGTGGTGGCAGGTCGTCACGACATCTCCTCTGGACAACCACCCCTCTGCAAGTAATTTGCTGTAAATTGTGATCTTTCAAAGAGTAGCTAATGTTGTTAAAGTTCATCCAGGTTCATCTTCACCTGAGTTAACGTAACCAAGTAACGAAATTCAGGCACTTAGATGGTATGATTGAATCAGGATTCCCCAGTGTCTTCCTAGACATAAATAAATATTACGTCAAAGTTTACTTGGTTGACTCCATAATTTATTTAATCCTTTTATTTTTAACTGAAAGTGTTTTCCAGTAAGTATTTAACTTTCTCCCTGCTAAATAGGCATGAGTGAGCAGAACCCTCAGGAAACAGGACTTAAAGAATTAAGAAGGCTTTAGTCTGGCGCATGCCAAAATACTGTGCAGTGAGAATGTGCACTCTACAGACGACTTCACCCCATTTACGAGCCACGTGCGCTCAGGGGTGGAATATTTAAGCAGCAAACTAAATGCTATGTATTGCGCTAAGACAGTTCGCAAGCCTGAGTAGCCGATTACATCATTGTAAATTACGTGTGTAATTACAACCCCCATTGCCCACCCAGATTTATGCATGCAAAAAAAGGCATCCATGCAATTTAAATAAATATTTAAAAATTCTACTACTAGTCGCTTAACTCTACGAGTTCCTACAATCTCGAGAGATGGCAGCACCTCCATAACCTTGTGACATCACGACCCGCCCGCCTCGGACACAGGGGTTTAACTTGACGTTGCTTCCACGCGGGGAAATAAGAAAAGCACAGCGCTCCTGCATCCCCGATAAAACTGCCCCCAAGGTGAAAGGCTGCACTACCCCCTGCACGTAGTATAAATACAACTCCAGCAGCCAGCACCGGTAGATGCGCGAGGCTTGGCGACCGAAGAGGACGCAAGCCACCCTGAGTTTGCTCAAGACTCTTCTCACCTTCCTCAGTCTGCCGAAGACTTACCACTTCTTTGAGTCCGCAAAGACTCCTCTATTCACCACCTTAGTCTGCCGAAGACTCTCCCTAGTGCGTCACGACCAAGCTCCACAGCCAATTTTGCCTTTCGTTCCCCTTGAAATCACCACTTCCCTAGATCACTTCTTGGTGCCCTGTGGCCAGGTTATTCGACAACAGAATATGAGGAACAGGTTAAATTGCTCGTCCAGGAGAACGAGACTATTCACTGTGACACCCCCGCTAGGCAAGCATCAAAAAATACTAGTAACATCAAATTGCAGTCTGATAGGTTAATCCGGATATCACACCCAGAGGGTACAGTAATTCCAGAGTTTTGTTCTATCAAACTCGCATCGGGGAAAATTATTCAGATTCGACTTCCGGCCCAAGCCAGACAACCGACCCTGTACAACATTCCCTTCTTCGGACTTCGTCCCATCACGACAGTCTATTTGTCCCACTAAAATCTCCTTTGCCAGACCACACACCTCCACCTCCACACCAACTAATCACCACTTCACTCCATCCATCTGGGATCGCTGGCATCCCGTACATTGGCGACCATGACCGTGAAGAGGATCGTGCTCCCTGGATGGGCAGACACGTCCATCTCCCTCACTGGAGTTTGACTCCACTCCAGCCCATAGCCCACCTGCCAACAAGCAGCCTGAAACTGTACCTAATGCCTCACTGGATCAATAAAACAGGTATTATACGCCATGGGACACCAAGCTAAGCTTGGAAAGGGTAGTTAACATCACCACACTACCATTTAAGGTAGTCACACCCAGTAACCCATGGTTCAAGTCTGAAAGGATATACAGAAACTCCTGGGAATGTCTGCTACGCACTCGCCTGTCCACAGACACTCTCACCTGTCAATTCTTCCATCAGTGCCTCGGGCTTGTCTGAAAAGAGATTTCCGAAGAGGACTGAACTCCGGCAGAAAAGGGAAAAAGTACTACCTCTAATATAGAACCTTATGTAGAGAGGCTGTATATCTTAAAAACACTGTCATAATATATACATATATATATTTTTTTTTAGCTCAAGATGAATAGGAAAGGAGACTGATTAACCAGCTGAATTTGACGTATAGAGCGACGAGCTTTGCAGCGAGAATGATTGAAATCAAACGTTGCTCCGCTGCAGGACTCCACTCACGTCACACCTCCATCCCCAATACCTGAGTTCATCCCTTGCCCCATCTCATTGATAGTTGTGAGTGACCATGAATCGGGACTAGATTCGTACCTGGGTATGTGTTGGCAGTGGCCTAACTATGAGTTAATACCAGCCAGCTAAGCTAGCACGTGTCATAACTGTGCCAACTCCTAACCTAGTAAAGCACACTCAACCACGTAATATGTGCACGAACGGTACGTCATCAAAGGTTGATACGTGCCGCTTATACATATATTCTAATACAATTACAACTCATCGCAGAGAATACCTCTTCCACCACTACAGACATGAGACACGTTGCCTACCCTACAGGCAGCAGAAATCTAAGTGTATTCTCTTCACCTGGAGGATACGCAGCCCCGCCTATACCTCGCGGAGAGCCTACAAACTGCCCAGACCTCAGGCCAGGCCAAGCACCACCGACGAGGCACAAAGCAGAAACGCTGACTAGAGAATTCCCACACCAACCAGGGCAGGACGTCACGCCTCCCCCGCACATCACGCCAGCAGCAAACAAAGCTTCCACTATATAAGTAAGGAGGTTGCCAGACTCCGGAGTCATTCTTGTTCTTCTCTAGTGACTTCCCTCATCACTGCTTAGTGCTTGGACCTCTAGAGAACCTCAAAGCTTTAAGTACGCCCCCTGTGACTACTTCACTATTGATGAACATCAACCAGCGAACACGCTCACGAACACGTTAAATTCACTATGTCTCCTCAAGACACCTTTCTTAGACCAGAAGTATTATAACTTTTCCCGTTTAGATATTTCTTTCCCGCTTTTTCCATTAGAAAAAGGTCACCTACACCTGGCCAGCGTAGTAACCTTCAGCACTCAATTGCCTGGTAGAAGGTAGCAAGCATCGCATGTTTATTGAAGCATCAATAAACATACTTTTGTTTCCCACCTTACCACTTTTATTTGTTAAGAGTATCTATCAGCGTGCCTGCTACACACAGGTTACACACACCAGTGACAAGAACCGGACACACGTCAAGGTAATAAAGATTATTTTACCCCTCTTCCTTCATCAACCTTCCCCTCTCAAGCTGACCTAAGGGATACACCAGGCAGAGTATAAATAGATGATTAATGTATATTTTTCATAACTTTTTTTTGGATTTGTCAAAATTTTTGTTGATTTTGAAAAAACAGCGTGTGTATTAAAAAAATAGTGAGAGACAGAGAGAGAGAGTGTGAGTGTGTGTATGTGTGTATATATATAATTAGTCACACGTGTTCACGGTGATAAAAATTGGCATATTTCATCCTTTGTTTACTTGATTTAGGTATATTTTTCATCGTTTGTGTAAGTGATTTTGGTACTTTTTGCTATTTTCTAAAAACAAAAGCTGAACGTTTGAATTAGTTTTAAAAAAAGTTTTTTTGGGAAACACTACTATTGAAAAGATTAAAAAGAAAACATAATATCATTTCATGTAGGTATTTATAGTTAATAGACCAATAATAACCAAGCTAATTGTCGTGCTTCAAAATTTGCATGCTACTACTGTACACTGTTCAGTTGCAATAAGTGAAAATAAACTAACGCCAGCTAACACCCAGCCACGTACTGAACATGACAGACCTAACCATTCACGTGACAGTGGGTACGCACGAGCGCAGCAAGGCCATAACTTGAACTGTCCCGTATCTGAATAATTATTCGACGTGTGAATTATGTCTTGTTTTATTTTCAGATTTCCAAGTGTTTTAAGTGATTAAAATTCATGTTTGATATGTTGCACAATGTTTGGTTATAAATTCCAAATATGTGCAGCGCCATGACTAAGAAAATTATTATTCTGGTGTGAATGCCGTTAAAGACATTTAATGAATACAGAAAATTCTCCATTTAAATGTAAAATGCAAATCCATATTTAAATGATTAATGTGCCATTTATTTTAAAAGATAAAAGTTTTATTCTGTGTGCATAGCACTTCCACTTGTGTGAACTCCGTAGACAGCCATGGTAGGTCTGCCTTAACCCTGCCTCTGGGTAGTCCATCGAGGAGAGCTGGCGAGATAAGACGCTGTCATGAATGCACATCAAACTTTTTGCACTGATGTAGATTGCAATAGCTCACTTTTAGTATAACGGTTAACTTTTGTCCTGCGTACATTTTGCCAGACATTCCCAGCATTATGCTTCCGTCTAACTTAATAATTTGTGTCCTTGTGGGTTTTTTACTGTAATCGAGAAGAAAGGAGGAAAGATGTCGGAGAGGCCACGCGGTCCACACAACTTTGAATCAGGTGCCATCAGCCTATGTTAAAGGCATTCCAGTGTAATTTCTGATAAATTGCTGCATACAATATTAAGGGCTTTGTTTCTATGTATGTAGTTAAGTGTATTTTTCTTGTTTACTTGTTTTACGGCCACATCATTTGCGACCATGTGGTTAAAAGCCGCCCAGTCAATATCTGCGCCATCCATGTGCTTTAATGGTCTATTTGTGTAATATCATGTGTGCCACAAGTAATTTCAGGGTTCTATGTAATATTTCATTCAGGGTTCAGTGTATTTTCATGTAATTGATGCTTTGTATGTTTGACCACGCAGTCTCATTCATGTTTGATTTTCCCACCATCAGACGTGCTACAAGCATAGAAATGTGTCTATCTAGAGAAGAAAATTTTTTCTCATCATTAATAACCATTTGTCTGACCAAGATATGCCATTTTTAAGCAGAAATACAGGAATTTCATCTGCACCACGTGATCCGCTATAAAACTTATCCAACGGCATCAGCGCCATATAAGCTTGCTTTAACGCATCTGCGTGTTTATTGTAACTATTCATGTAGTGTCCCATTTTGTTTCATATGTATGTGTCTTGTGTATTTTGTAGGGTGAAATTATTCCTGTCCTAGCTGGCTATATGTACAGGCTGTCACCACACTAACCACGTGCTGGGCGGCGCGCACCGAAGAGTCCGCATAAGCAATGGCAAATAATCACACGTGTCCGTTGTTCATTTCATAGTTCTCCGTGCCCTGGCTTCAGCAAAAATCGGCAGTGCACCCTAGCGGCTGTCGACCCCTTTCCTTGTGAAGATTGTGTTTTCTAACACCACAGAGAAGTCATCCATGAAGGAGTGCCCATCCATGTAGGAGTGCCCTAGATTAATTGCGGGCTAGGGAGCAACCGAACTGAGTTAGCTAGACACGTTCAAGTTCAATCATAAAGTATTTCTTTGTAGTGACAGCAACCTCTCACCTTTTTCAGTGATAAAAATGTTTGGTAATGCAAAGTGTTTCGATAGTACGCTCGGGTGAGACGGACACACAGAACCCACAGCATCCCTCAATACCCTGAGACTCAACAGTACAGTGGCTGGGAAACACCGCTAGCGCCCATCTACCGTACGTTAAACGTGTCACCATTTGTCTCGTGTTTCACCCGACGGCATCAAAACATTCAAATATTTTTGAACAAACAAAAATTCGGCTAATTCAGCTTAAAGTAAATGCCAATACAGTCATCAAATACATATTTCCTGCTGTGTCTTCACCCAATTTTTACAATCAGGTAGCAAAATAATATCCTCAGCATTACTTTTCATACTGTATTCAAGTGAATGTGTAGTAGACAGCAACAAAATAAAACATAGGCATGTGACAAAGTCGTAGCATATGTGTCTGTAAGTAATTCCTTACCTCAACAGGTTTTAACGATTTTTCAGACAAAAATACTTGAAAAAGAAATTACATTCCAGGACTGAAATTATGACAAAGTGTGAACTATTGTACACATTTATTTTCGTAGCTATTTAATTTGTCAGGTCTATAAAAGTCAAAAAGTAGATAAGGCAGTCGGGAATATTGTAGGCCTAGGCCCAGCACATGTTGGTTACAAGGTAGTCTTTTACATGAAAACAATTTCAGTGGGTCAGAATTTATTCCAAGTACGAGTTTATATAATCTTTCTAAATACCTGTAATGTACTATTCATCCACTCCCATATCTTCAGGTGAACAACTTTTCCCAATGGAATGTTAGCTTCCATGAAAGCGGGGGTTGGCGAGACCACAAATTCTTGTTTTTCAAATTTCGTTTTTTTCGACAGGGAAACAAAATTGGTAACATAAATTTGACGAACTTACACCAGATGTCAAACCGCCCTGACTTTTTCAGCTTCCATCGCTAAAGCTTTCCTTTCTTATGAGTAGCACTGCCTTGGACGTGCACTGGACAAGTGTCCTTTCTAGAAAATTCTATTTGTACATAACACAAGCCGAGAAAAATCTTTATTAAGGTCAACTATTGTCACAATCATTATTACTACACACGTCCGACATCTTTGTTTAGCCTTTAGCATCATGTTTGTTTATCGGCGGCAATATTACAATATATATTGCATGTGTTACGATATATATTGAATACTTGCGATATATATCATATATTTGTGACATATCTGGGAAACTGTGGTACATAGAGATTCTCACGATACTTATCGCTCAAATGTGTAGTAATTTATTCTGTTAATATATTGATTATGTGGAGAAATACGTTATTTTCGTGATGTCTTGGATTTACGAAAATTAATCAATTTCGCGGATATAAATATATTTTGCGCACCGCGAAAAACATGTGTCTATCAATAAACAACAACATGTTAATGTTTGATGACCAACAGCATTAAAAGGTAATGATAGGTAACCAATTATAGTGCAGTGTAAGAAAGTGCATGACTAGAAAACACATCACTCACATTAACCAAGGCATTTCAGATGCTAAGAGTGGATTCAATATTTTGCCTTGTCCAATTTAAGATTTCTGAATACCACTACTTGTTTCAGAGCATTGAGATTTTCAAGTCAATTGCTATTAAATACAATACCGTAAATTACAGAATATGTCACATGACACAATCACATGGTGTAAAAAGTTCAATGCACTTCCCCGCGATATCTTAAACAAGGGGAGTAACTTGTGTACCTATGTGGACAGCCTTTGCATATCTTCTGGTCGGAGTAGGAGCCACCAAGAATCTTGCTCATGATCTGCTCCTGCCCCAGTGCCTTCAGAGCCTCGTCTATACTCTCCACAAGGCTCATGAAAAACTCCACTGCATCCTGCTGCTCACGAAGGTTCACTGGCTCCCCCTGCAATCTACATGCACAAACACATGCTCTGTAGCTCTTCACCCTTCCCTCCTTGCCACTTCCAACACTCAAGGGTTCCACCTGCCTGCAACTACCTGCTGTACTTTGCGCACTTCAGACCCTGAAACGTATGAGCTTTGAAGAAGAATCCTACTCACACATCACTTGCCCCATCACCTCTGTGTGCAAGGTGTCCATATGGAGTGCAGACTTTTAGTCTGCGACTCAACTGGTTGTGACCCTATGTTGTAATACCATGCTAAAAGAGATAAAATTATGACACACATCTGAAGACAATTCTGAACTTCATTTTGCAGCCTGAAAACACCTGTTTGGGCAGTTTTAATGACAAAAAAATGATACTTTTATTTTAAATAAAAACTTGAAACTTCTCTTTTGGCACAAAATAATTCTCAAATGCTTTTCATGTAAAAACAGCACTACAACATAACCAACTATTTTTTAATCACATTTTTCTCGCAAATTTCTGCAATGCAGTTAACACATGAGGCAGGCAGAGCCCTTAAAGTTTACTATACTAGAATCACTACACAGAATGCTACGCGACTGACTTAAATTTGATGATGTATACAGTACCCTCTTTGCAAACATCAAACTGAAAGCATACATCGGCACATACCTCTTTGGTAAAATATTTAAATATGAATTATAATTCTTTATAGATGGTTAGAATTTTAATATTTTTAATTAAAAATAAGTAAAAAATATTAATTCCAAAATACAAATAAAAAAATCTCAGGTATTCTGAAATTCCAGTTCCATGACTAGGGTGCAAGTCATTGAAATAAATTTCCAAATTTAATCAATTTAGCTAGAATTCCAATTATTTTCAAAAGTAAAATAAAGCAAAATGTAACAATATTGGGTAAAAACACTGCTACAACATGGATATAGTATACATACCTACTACATTAACATGAAATTACACAACAGAATCCGGCACAAATATAGGTTGTGTACGTGTGCTTTTTCAATTAACTTGCATCACTAACTCAGAATAAAATATATAGCATGTATTGTATCAAAATAATACAAATATATTTTACTTTTTTATGTTTGCTAATGAGCTTTAAACATTCTTACATCATTACAAACAACATTACACTACCACATCCATGACTGCTTTGTATGTTCACCATGTTCTAGCATAATTATGCAAACATTGCCATTACATTTACAAACCTTTAATGTTTGTTGCATTTTTGTAAGAAAGTGCATTTTTGCAATAAAAAGTTTGAGAAACAGGTTCATTAACATTAAGTCATATTCTTAGGAACAAATGTGATTTCTGCAGTACTTGACCAAAATTAAAATCATATATTACTTCAAAACACGTCTACATACAATTTTTAATTCCTTTATTTTATAGTACTGTATGTAGTATATGTTATTGAAACAAAGTGTTCAGTTGTTTATGTTGTTCACCATAAGTGATTATGTGGTGCTTTCTTAATTTGAGAAAAATGCAACCAACTTATGTAGTTACGTAACCAATCATACGTAATGTATTTTACATAATACTAATATGATTTTGCCTAATCAGTGCAAACTTAAATACAATACCAACGGGGTCCTAAAAACAGTACAAGTCTTCCAAAAGTACCTAGAGGATAGCCCCTAGTACGAGGGGTTATTACAGATGCAGAGATATTGTACTTTTTACCCAACGGTACAAGCTGCTCATGCGTGATCATTACTTCTCCCCCAGGCAAGTGGTGATCGCCAAACACGAGTATGATGTGGAAGAGGTGAGGGAAGAGGCAGTACAGAACATATGGGGAAGAGAGAGATTAGGGTTGTCTTCCTCTCGCTTGATGTAAGGGAAGTACTAGTAGTTCCTTGCTTTATTTTTACGCATTCCACCAACACCGTTACAATAAAAACAGTCTGCCATCTGGATTTAGGTCGGAAACAGCAATTCCCTTGCATTTGTTTTGCCGATGCCATGGAGTTAATCAGTACATATTGTAAATTTGTAAACAGAATACAAGCAACTGGAATGTTTCTGTATTTCTCTTGTGACTCATTTTGGTCTGCAATTAATTTTGTTCGCTAAACAAAATAACATATTTATTGTGTGTGGGAATTTTGTGTGACTACACCAACATGTCGAAAAAGGAAAGTAATGATCAACCAACAGAAAAAGAATTACCCCACCCGACCCAACCTCACAATGTACTACCCGCAGACCTCTACTAGATACCACATTGAAATTATCATAAACACAAAACAACTCGGCCAAAAAAATTGCTCATTTTACTAGTGTTGTTGATACACAGTGAAACTATATAAAAACCCTCATTACACTGGATACAAATGGTGGATGGCTTGTAACCCAAATGTCCTTAACCAATGATAAACCAACACAGTCTCCATAACTTCTATAGAATCACGTTTCCACAGTAAAAGCTGTATTCAAACTTTGAGGAACATTACAGCTCAGTACACACTTGCGATAACACTTTTTTTTTGAGACAATGGAAATTACAATATTATTAAATAAATATAAATTTTGGGAATATTTAATAATTCTGTTGCATCAGATAATTATGGTATACGTGGGATGTACAATAACTACTCAAGTTGCTCACTCGTGCCTATCGGCACTTGCTTGCAACTATCAACCCGTTTTTATTGTACCTCAATTATGGACCATAAAAGTAAATGTCAAAAATCATAATTGTGGTATGTATGGGTTGTCTAGACACACCTCACGGTGATCGCAACTGTGTGAATATTATGCTACGAATAAAATATGGTATATCGTAGTACACCAATACTTAAAATTATGGTACGATTTTCAAATATATTGTACACTTTCCAAATATTATGGTACATATTTCACAATTAACGTACACATTCCTAGCGATATGGTACGCTCGTACTATAATTATGGCACAAGTGGCTGCTAAAATTTTATCATTTTGTATATTCTCATGCAGTACTCGATATTACAAAGTATCGAGGTATCGCAATATCCAAAATCCCATCCCTAATGATTATATTCACTAGTTATTCAGTCTTTATTTCTGTAAGGCCTACTACATTTGTTTTTGAATAATATGGTATCTTGAGTAAAATAATATAAATTTATACATTGAGGAAAGTTTAATACATCAAACAAACAGCTAAGAAAAATGCATTCAGTTATTATTTTATATGTAAACAGACCAAACAGAGATAGTACTTTTTATCACAATAAAAATACACCATCAATACCCTGCATCTCAGCATGAAATCTATGAATTGCCATACAGTACTGATAGTATTATTATTATCCACCTCATGTGGGTAATAAACAAAGTCTCTACATTCACCATGCCAAAAACCAAAAGTCTGAAGCCACAATGAAATGTAAATATTGGTTATTATGTGTGATGAAACATCTTCAAAAAGTGCTCACTTTACCGTGAACGGCCTATACCTACAAACTACTAGTTATAACTCACTTGAAATGTTTCCACAGGCCGCGGGGAACATAATACTGCAGCTTGCTGTACGCCAAATGACCAAATATTGCTTGCACTTGCTTCAAGATACCGATGTTGTACTCCTTACGAGATTCCTCTGCCCCACTCTTCTCATCGCTGCACTCTTGATCCAACCCGTCCAAGTTACTCTGCCAATAAAATTGTAAAAAAGTAAGCATGTGGACACTACCAAAACTAAAACAGGAAATTATTGGAGGGAAAGGCATTAGTTAAAATGTTGGACACAGAAGTTAAAAAAAAAAAAAAATTACCTACATTTCTGTATCAATAAAAAATTGGTGACAATACTTAATACATATATGGATATGAAGACGAATAGCATAATCAATCACTTAACAAGTTTCTCAAAAACGAAATTGCCAGTGAATAAAACTAGAAGGGTTGTGCGAATGTGACTTTTTTTCTGACAAAACTAAAATGAAAGATATGTTATGAACTTTTGTTGAACTGCAACAAACAAAAATAATGTCATAACAGCTCAGCCTTAACGAAAGATTCATGAATTTCTTAACATTTTAGCAAGTTATTCATTATAACAAATTATTTGCAAAATCACAATTTAAAAAGTAGGATATGGAGTATTTCCCACAAGGGTTTTTGCCTACATTGAAATTTCCATTTAATGTAGTTCTAACACGTAACAGCTTTTCAGATGTATATAATAATGCAACTGGCGACTGAAGTTTAGTACAGAAATTAAACAAATAAGTTACTTGTGTGTACTCTTATTTTTGTACGAACTAAGCAACATGTGGAAACTTGCCAAGTTAGGTCGAAGTTCAATGTAAAAATACCACAACTATCAGCCCCCTCAAAGGATAATCTAAAGCACATTTATATGTGGTTTATAGATTTGTGTTTGCAGAAATAATTTTACATAAAAAAAAAAACCAATCACAACTTGTTTCCTTGCTCAAGATTGCAGCACAGCAGCGTGATTGTAAAGTTTATTATATGGCAGACATCATTTGTTTACTATGTATTTGTATTCATGTCAGCCACAATTTCCTAAAACTCAATGCAATACAGTAGAGTCCCATTATAGCGAGATGTCAAGGTTCCAGGTTCAATCTTCGCTATAAGAGTGTTCTCGCTGTCCCCGAATTAGACAGATATTGATCCGAAGTAGGGCCTACTACTTAAAAATTGGCCGAAAATTGCTTTTAAATAGACTGTTATATGAAAATTAATTACGTGAAAATGAGCAGAAAATCAGACCACGCCACCTAAGTATAGCCACTATGACTGCAATCAGTTGCTCGACCTACGTAGCATTGCCCCGCAATTAGTTGCCCGGCCTACACAGCATTTCCCCGCTATCACTTATTCAGCTGCTGAAGCTCTGCCTTGTAAGTAATAACTTGCCTGTCATAGCTCCACACGACAGCCTCAAACCAAATACCCATATTTACTGGCATAATACTCGCACCTATTTTACACGATTTTAGTGCAAAATATTAGGATGTGTGAATTACGGAAGGAAACGCCAAGACACGTGCATGTAAACATTAAAATGGGGTCTACCGTAAGTAATACCTCGCAAACCGCGGGGGATACGTTTTTTTTTTAAACACAACAGTTCATTTAATGCTAATAGATATGAAGATACATATTCAAAATTAAATCACTCATGTGCTGGGGCTAGCAGCGAAAACCTTGCCGTGTGCTCGTAGCTGGGCGAGCGCTTAGATCCTCTGCAGTGTGGCTGAGCTCTGTGGCTTGCCACTGTCGCTCTGCCCTAGATCCTCGGGCGGGCCAGCAGATACGACAGTCCAGCTTGTACTGTTTACCTTACTCCAAGCAGATATCATGCCAACAATATTCGAAGTAAGATTGCAATGCAGACAGAGCCACTGAACAAGTCGCCCAAGGTCACGTAATTCTACAGTGTGCCAAGAGAGGGCACCACGAATCCTGCAGACAGATAAGTGATTAAGCCTGTTGCATCAGCAGTTCTTCCCGCAGCAGATATTTGCAGATGACAGAAGCAAATGACACAGGGGGAGGAGTTTACCATCATCACCCCACGCCACCACCTTTACAGAGGTCAACTAGTATAAATAGTACTGCGAGAACCAAAGACTTCAGTCTGTGTTTCCTCCAATGCTCTGAACAAGGTTGGAGGAAGCCCACACCGGCAGTTCGCGCTCATTGGTACACCCACTGATTCCACGCTGTCTTCAGGGCCAGAAGGAACTTCCACCGTTTAACCCCACCCCCCTCCACACCACCCAGAAGAATCTTCTGTGCCTGTGGCAACGCTCCCTAGAGTTTCTGGATGACTGCACCAACAGCTCCTTCCTAACCATCCCCTTCGTAGCCATTGACTGTCCTCTTCAAGGACCGCTTCCGCCTTAGGACGGTACTAGATATACCTACCAATAACCTTCTGATAGTCACCACCTCCTATCCGTTCAGGACAAACAAGGTAGATAGTTAGGGCTGCGTTGTAAAGTAATTACCTAGCAGCATTATCGCCTTCCAATCACGTTTAGAACCATGTTGCCATCACATGTCAGAGCATTCAGTGGAACAAGGATTTTACATTCTCGCCAATAAAATTTTCCCACCAATACACCACTTTAGGGAAAAGGGAAACGGCCCAAAAGAAGGAAAAGGGAGAAAAAAGGAGTAAAAGGGAGAAAAAAAGGAGTAAAAGGGAGAAAAAAAGGAGTAAAAGGGAGAAAAAAGGAGTAAAAGGGAGAAAAAAAGAGGAAATGGGAGAAAAAGAGGAAAAGGGAGAAAAAAAGAGGAAAGGGGAGCAAAAAACTAAAAAGGAGAAAAAAGGAGCTAATTGAGGGCAAAGGAAAGAGGAAGGGGAACAAGAAAAAATAAAAAGGAGGAAAGATGTTAAATAAGGACGAAAGAGAGTGTAAAAAAGGAAAAGAAAGAAAGAGGAGCTAAAATTAGGAAAACGTAAAGGGGGGGGGGGGGAGAAGTGTAAAAGGTGGAAAGAGAGACGAAGTAAAAGACGGAAAAAGGAAAAAACAGGGAGAGAATAGGAAAAAGAAAAAAAAAGGAGGGAAAAACTAGAAAAAAAAAACAAGTAAAGAAATAAGTAAATGAAAAGGTAAAGAAAAAAACAGGGGAAAAGGAGCAAACAAAGAAAAGAGAAGGGAACGGAAGGGAAGAGATAAGGAGAGGAAGAAAAAGGCAAGGGACGAAAAAAGTGAGGGAACGCAAAAGGTGAGGGAACGCAAAAGGTGAGGGATGGAAAAGGCGAGGGAACGAAAAAGGTGAGGGAACAAAAAGGCAAGGGAACAAAAAGGCAAGGGATGAAAAATGTGAGTAAACGAAAAAGGTGATGGTAAAAAAGAGCGAGGGAGGTAAAAGGGGAGGGAGGTAAAAGGGGAGGGAGGTAAAAGGGGAGGGAGGTAAAAGGAGAGAGAAGATAAAAAAGGGTAAGGGAAGATAAAAAAGGGTAAGGGAAGATAAAAAAGGGTAAGGGAAGATAAAAAAGGGTAAGGGAAGATTTAAAAAAAAGGGTATGGGAAGATTTTAAAAAAAAGGGTATGGGAAGATAAAAAAGGGGTATGGGAAGATAAAAAAGGGGTATGGGAAGATAAAAAAGGGGTATGGAAGATAAAAAAAAGGGGTATGGGAAGATAAAAAAAGGGGTATGGGAAGATAAAAAAGGGGTATGGGAAGATAAAAAAGGGGTATGGGAAGATAAAAAAGGGGTTAGGGATGATAAAAAACCAGGAAGGGAAGATAAAAAATGAGTGGGAATATAAATAAGGAGTGGGAATATAAATAAGGAGAGGGAATATAAAAAAGAGTGGGAATATAAAAAGGGATAGGAAGACAAAAAAAATTGGGAGGGCAGATATAAAATGGGGAGAGAAGATAAAAAAAGGGCATAATATAAAAAGGGGGAGTAAATAAAAATAGGTTAGGGAAGGAAAAAAGATGGAAAATAAAATGTCAGGGGATAAAAGGGAAAGGAAAAAAAAACTCAGAGCACTGGAGGGCCCTTTCTTCTATCCCGAACCACAGAGAGCCCTTTATTTTACTCGAACTATGGAAGACCCTTCCTTTCGCCCCGAACTTAAGAGACCACTTTCTATTGTACCAAACCATGGAAGACCCTCTCTGTGACCCCATACCAATAAGGACCCTTTCTTACGGACAGGACCAAAGAGGACCCTATATTTTGCCCAGAACCAAAGAGGACCCTATATTTTGCCCAGAACCAAGGAGGACACTTCCTTTCACTCCGAACAAAGCAGTACCGTCTCTATAACCCCAAAACCCAGAAGGGCACTTTCTTTTGCCCCAATCTAATGAGGACAATTATTACACAACACAGAACTTACATCACTAAGGGGTTGTATCAGTTATTTCGACATGCCACTGGCTGTATAATGACTCCGTGTATCATAACAACATTCGCCACTTTTCCGTAACTGACACATACCTCCCCTTCGAGGCGCTCCTCCCCACTGAAGTCCTCCTCCAGGTCAGTGGTGGCCCCTTCAGCAGCTAGGAGTCCCACACGGATGCTTTCCACCATGTAGAGCTGCTGTAAGACCGAGTTCATGTAGCAAGTGGCCCCTGCATTCTTCAGTCCCACAAAGCCTTTGGTGGGTCGGGGCCCCACAGGCGGCAAGTAGTCCCACTCCTCCAGGGGCTCATCCCTGTCTGCCATGAACACACAAAACAAATTCTCTTGAAGGCAACAGGGATACAATTGTTCATACATTACATATTTAAAACACACTGCTTAGTTTCATCTACCAATGGTATAACTTAAAAGTACCATATATTCTAAATGAAAAAAAAAATCTCTATATAAGATTTGATGATTTACAAGGTATACATCACACTTGGATGCTAGCATCAAGGCTCTCACCTCCATGGCGCTTGAAATACATTGCAGTGTGTTAGAAATACAAGTTTTTCAATTAAACTATTGATGCATAACATGTACAAACATAATTATTAAAAACGACTGCATCTCATCTTCAAGTAACGTCATGTCACACTAAGCAGGGTTTGAACCCCGGACCACTTTCTTCCAGAGTCAACCAACATGAGCATAGGAAAAGGGCACCCAAGGACATGGTAGCCAAGGTGTATTTGCCACTATGTCAGATGTTATATGTCCGGTAATCACACCAGCCTGCAACAAAAACCAGGAACCCAGCCCTTTGCTTCCAATGAGATCGCGAAGAGATGCAACCTTCACAGGAAAAAAATCGCACTTCCATTCCCCCTTAAGAGAAAGCGGCCTGCGCTGCTAAGAGAGATCACATACGAAAATGCCCGAACAGCTGAAGGGAATCTAAGACCCAGCAACCGCCATTTACATATGACAGCGTACAGTCCCAAAACACCAGTTGTATACTCTACAGCTCACTACACCACCTTGTGTACTGGAACTCTCTGCCTACCACTTTACTCACGAGAGATCCACCGGACTTACAGAAGTCTTCCAGCCTCTCACAAAGGCAAAAAGATATAGTTCAACATGGCCACCAACCAGTTTCTCACACTCTCCACTAAATCAAAGAAAATTGTACTCTATTATTTTCTTATACAATACATAGTTGTAATCGTATACTATGGTTTAAGAGAGAAAAAATACAAAGCTTACATTTTGTGTCTTAAAGTAATGTTTTTTCAACAGATCTGTGAAATTTTAAAACTAGTATTTCTAGTAAAACTAAGCTGGTACGTTTTCGACCATATGCGGAGACACAAACGCTCGTCTAGCTTGGAGTGGGGAAGGTCGATAAGCTGAAGATGCCTGATTATGCCCACGTGCTAAATGACTGATAACTCTGAATACAGTTTAAGTTCTGATGAATACTGTCGTCGGCTGCGAGATAGTAGGTTCATGACGGTGTCGGCAGTTACTGACGGAACTTGGAATAAGCACCCTGGTACACAAAGTTAGCTCATGTGCATATAAGGCAGAACCACGTTGACTAGGAACACACTCAACGAAGAGACTAGTCATCCAGATCAGCTGACCAATCCATCCACTGTGTTGTACTTCACTGGTTGGAATGACAGTACTGATTCTAGTTGGCATTGCCCCGACTGATTGTACTCTTAGGCACGGAACTTTTTCACCCATACAAGTCATGCAAGGTGGAGAGCTAAGAGGTCAGCTACTGCTACTCAACATAGTAAATTTCTCTGTAACCCAGTGCCATCCGCCCTCAGCAGCCCATCCCTGAGGGACTGAGCTCACGCAGCTTGACAAATAGCAAGGCCTCAACTCCCAGTTCCCCTTAGCTCCCTCTTCTAGCCACCCTAGAAGATAGTCTGAGAGCTACACCCACTCATAGTGCGCATGCAACTGGGGTTTCCAGTATCACTGGGCATCGCCAGCCCATATTTCAGGCCTAGGAGACCAGCAACCCGCCAAGAGAGCAACCCAGTCTCGCAAGCAGCAGCAGCCGAGCCAGGACATACCCTGAGTGACGACCACTGAAGGTAAAAGAGTGCCTTGTCCACACATTTAGTGCGTAGAGCCATTTAAACCACACATGACTCTGTGCCATGCCGTGGTGCCACTCGCCTCAAACTATACCGCAGCAGGGTGACCAAAAGGCGGCAAATAACGAACCCCCCCATGGCACTCAAATTTACCAGTCCAGACATGTCCATATTGAACCTAAGCACTGCCGACAAAGGCGAAGCCGCCGCCACAAAGGACGTCGAGATTGAAACCAGTACAGAAAGGTGCAACATACCCACATACAAAAGAAAATATTTAAATTTAATTAGATGTGCACGCTGCCGGAATAGATTCAACTAGCTGTGCTTAGGTGGAATGATGAGCCCCAGTATACGGATGGACTAGTCTACCATTGTGAGAAATGTCCAAACTACCTATTGCTGCTGGCTTACTTGAGCAGGACAGGGCGTAAACACAATAAGTTGCATTAATTGCATGCAAACATTTCACAACGTGTGCACTGGCTGGCCAGATGAGAGGATCACCAGACCTGGCTTATTGTGTAGATGTGAGGTGTGTAACCGAGAGGAAGAATACAGACAGAATAATCAAGACACTCACCATGGTATGACTTCTGCCCAGAGTAACGACGGTCCCCAGCTACTGGAATTCGTGGGAAGACCACAAAAGGAATCCGTAATGTTTACGCTGGAGTACGAAAGAGAGTTTAGTGAGAATGGGATCCCACCCAAAAACAATAGGTTGATAAAACCCAAAAACAGTTAAAAGGAAACATGTTAAGTCTTGTGGAATAAGTATGCAGAATTTATTACAGAATGGGGGCAACTATGTTCACGCCTTCATATTCAGTTCTCTGGTGAAGTGTTAGTACACCTCACCACAGAATTCCAGTGGAAACCAGACCACCGAGAATAGGTTTTAAATTTTTACAAGGAGAAAACTGCAGATGAACTAACGGATTTTCCCCAAAGACAAGTAGGAAAGTAGTGTCCGAAATGTTACGTGCAAGCTGCTCCTGATATTGCATAATCTACTAAAGTTTCCCCAACCAGAGTCCGTCAATGAATTAGTGGTGGGAGCTTACGAGATAGAGCAAAATTTCAAGTGCAGGATATATTAGGCAAGACGCGTAGCAGTAAAACCTCAGAAGCAGGTCAGCTGTATGAGCCAAAGGGACTATAACCACCACGACACTACCTGTACGTAAGGACTGGAAAATGTTGTAGTTTAGAAACAGCAAAAAGGAGAGCTTTGAAACTTGACAAGCGATATTTTCATTTTGATGTTTTCACCAAAGCAGTTTTACTTTGCAAACACCCATAATTAATTGTGTACACTGCTAAAAACTTTTAAACCATTTCAAAGAATGAAATTGTTATTATTTATAAACCTTCTTGAGTTAAACAAAAAATATTTGTACACCATTTTATCATAACGAACATGTACATCATCATGCAGCAATATATAATTTTTTTTCTCCACAGAGTTAACAGCTTGTCCCAAATTATAAAACATCATATTTATAACTGCACAGTGGTGTATTAACATTTCAGACATTTTCTTATGTTCGTAGTTGAATCTACACTAAAAGTAAAGTCTTAGTCTACAACTACAAGCACACACTGAAACAAAGTTAATCCTGCAAAATACTTTTCACTGAGAATTGCAACATTATCTGCATTAAGGCGCTATCGCTACTCACCAAGAACAGAAATGTATTTTAAGAAAAATCTTTCGCAGAGTGTATTTGCACATGGCAATCATACACTTTGAAATTTCAGCTATACATCACCTAGTTCTCCTAACATTTTTTTTTACAGACAACTGCATGCAGATAGAGGGAATGTAGGACTAGTTTATCCCCAGACGAAAAACAATACCAATTCTCCTGCTAACGAAAATAAGATAAATTTATTATTCTGTTAAAGTTGTTTACTGTTGGTCATTTTCACAGATTGTAAACACAAACCACATAAAATAAATAAGAAATACCGGTTGTAAACACAAATGGCAATTAAAAAAATCGAAATATGTACTTGCATTCAAAATACTGAATATCATAAGTTCACTAAATTTTGAAGTCTAAAAACATAGCACGGCCACAATGTTTCCTTGCGCCACTGCTGCTCTGTCTATGACTAAAACAATGAGTGTAATCAAATTCTATAATCAATGCAAGTTACCAATCCAACCTACCTTATTTTCGTAATATTGTAGTCATTCTGCTAGGGTTACTTTAATTTTATTGCCAGTGGATTAGATGGGGTTGGAGACACTTTAGTTTAACGTATTTCATGAGACAGCTTTGTTTTGCACCTCTTCTTGCAAGACTATCATTTTTAATTACATATTGTTTTAATGGACGAGTTGAAAATTTGCCTGTATCAAAGAAACCTTCAAATAATTATATAACCTGTAAGTTTTAACCTCACTGAAAGAAAACACTATAAATAATTAGTTCATAACCATTCAAATAGTAAACACATTCGGAACGTAAATATTTTTGGCGAGTTCGTTTTCCATACAATAAACGAGTTGTTATTTACATTGCAAAACAGAGTTGAAATGGTGGTTTTATAAGCGACATACATTTAAAACATTCTAATAACCATTTCAAAATAGGTTATTTCCAATAAACACTGACTTACTGTTCATAATTCCTATTTGCAACTCCTGAATACATGTACTGTTACAATTTTTACTACACGTTGCTCTGTCATTTATACAAAATAATTAGCTGACTCATTAAATAACCACAACATTTAAACTTTCTGAAACTAGTTAAATACATAGCCAAAATAAGCGGAGCCACTATGTGACAAATGACAATAGCAAAAATTGAGAAACCAAACCTTACATATATTGATCGATATTACAGGTCACGCATAGAATAAATATATCTATATGCACATCGCAATACTTAATACTTTCGAAACGTCCCAGTATTGAAGTATTGGATGTCCCATCTCTAATTTAAAGGTTAGGATTTCCGTTTGCTTACAACGGGGGTCCGCACGAACGTTTTGTTTGAAAACATCATGTACAAATTTTGCCACAGTTTTAGAACATTTGTTGATTTTTCTGAGCGCGACCTTTCTCTATTAATTTTAACTAAATGAATACAAATTTAAAAAATAAAAATTACACTTTCTGAAGTATAATTTACAAACATTTGTGGAAATATTTTTTGGGCCCACTGGCATTTTTAACGGTTTTCCCTTAATTTTTGTGCGAATTCTGAAAATTTCGTGATCGCAAAATTTTCTAGTCACTACCTATAGGCTATTCTAAAAAAAAATAAACACTTTTGAAAGCCCTAATTTAGATCAACTTGTATATACGTTGTGTATTCTTCTGCCTTATGTAAGATTAACATTGTCATGGGCGTCATCACTGAATTCAAGTGTCGGTCAAATGAAACAGTGAAATTATTAGAAAAGTAAATATTTTACAAATCTGCTCATTTTTACACTTCGATGAATTAAAAAAAAAAAATGTTAATTTAATTAAACAGACATGGTTACCTAACACTTTTTATACAACGTTAAGATATGGGAACTACTTTTCCACCCATCGGTACCAACTTAATTGGGCGCATGTCACTCATGGCGCCGTTAAAATATATGCAGGTAGGGGCAGTGACATTTTTCAAAGGTTGATTTCAAAAGTGCTCACTTTATTGTGAACAGTCTTTAAGAGCTGGTGTTACGTATTGTGCCATCAGACTTTTATACCCTGCTGAGACCTAACTTTTTCTACAGTAATGGCATCACTGCAAGTAGTTCCAGACACACCAGTGTGATTCAAGATGGTGACGTGGTAAGTTCCCCCGCAAGCCTTTCCAGCAATATACGCACTTATTCATGTGTTTTTTCAGTTTGTGCTAAACATTTTAGTCCTCCAGGCTGGATTCGTGCCAGAAATTATTCTCTACTTTGAATGTGATACGTTTTTCGGTCGTTTTAAGTGTTCTGCGTAATTGAAGTTTTATCTCACGCATGTGCACAAACTACCGCCGCCGCTCTGAATCCACTCATCACAGAAACATCCCAGAAGGAAACAGTATTTTCTTCATCGCTGTCCAGTATATTTGTGAGAGTGTCGCAGTTTTCAAGCGACATTCCAGGTAAACCACGTAGTTATTCGTATTATTATGTAATGTTCTATTACCAGCATGTACTGAACACGTGGGTGAGTAGTTCCATCATCATCTTGTTGCATCATCTCATTTGTAGCGTGTTTTGTCGGGTGAATAAGCATTTATAGCCGAGTTGGTATGCAAGACGTCCTAACCTAACTTTTGACGTCATTTTCGGTGTATTCCTGTATGCATCAAGTGTTGATTTTTTTTTTTCCCCATGTTGTGTGGTTGTTTGGTACGTCCTAGACATGGGATTCCAAATATTTTTGATAAAGTTCAAGATTCAGGAGAGCAAGCTGAAACACATTAACGAAAGCGTAAATGCTCTTGTTAAGGCAGAAGCCATGGTAAATTCCGTTCATGAAGTAAATGCATTCGGTGCACAGCTAGATGCCATAGAGTACAAAGTAAATTCTTTGTGAAATTAACTTCTACAAACTGATTCCCTGCTGGATAACGTTGACGAAGATGTGCTAAACTCAAAGCGCGAGTCTTTCTTTGCTATGTTGTAAGACGTCCGATGCAACATAAAACCTCATTCTAGTCCGTTCATGCTGTGCCAGCTTCGTCAACTAGTAATCTTGCCTCCACCTCAGAAAATGTTAGACTTCCGGAAATTATTTTGTGAGAGGAGTGGCCAATGTTTTCTCAACTGTATCAAGCTACAATCCACGACAGTCAAGCAATGATCGACATAGAAAAATTCCAGTACTTATTAGGATGTCTCAAGGGGGAGGCTTTACAGTTGGTCAAAAATCTGTCGGTTACTGCTGAAAATTATTTAGTAGGCTGGGAAATTCTTACATCCCAATACCAGAATATGAGAAAACTCACCACCTAGTATATTAATATGATTATCAAATTACATGGTGTCGACTCCACAAACCACCAGTCCATTCAAAACTTTATCAACACATTCAGTAAAAATGCTTGAGTTCTCAAAGGGTTAGATTATGCCATAACCCAGAATAATCCAGTGCTTGCCACATTCTTGTTACGCAAATTAAAAGTAGATGTCAGAACAATATTTGGAAACTCACACACAGAAAATACTGACTCATTTCCCACTGTTTCAGAGCTTACTGATTTTCTGCGATCAAGGGTCGCAAAATCTGATTGTCCAGTTGATGTAAGCAAAGTTGGGGCTGGTCAAGTGCATCGGAAAACATCTCTAACCAAATCAGGTCACATAACCTCACAACCATGGTCGGTCCTCGTTACAGATTACGAAACTAAATAACCTAAGCCCTGCCCAGTTTGTCAGAACACCTCTCACAGTGTTTACAAGTGCCCAGAGTTAGTCAGTGCATCACCACTGACAGGCCGTCAATGGTTTGCAAAAAAAAAAAAAAAACTCTGTTTCAACTGCCTTGGGGGATCCCATGCAGTAGCACATTGCGCCTCGTCTCGCACATGTTATCAATGTAAACAAAAACATTATACTTTGCTCCACATCAAATGGAGGTCTAAGGTAACCTCAGGGTGTAGAAACAAACTTTCTGTCAGAACTGAGGGTCCAAGCAGTACATTTGCATGTGTGTCAGCCCATGATCGTAAATCTGTTTTATTGTCTACAGCTATGGTCAAAGTATATGATGCCGATAACAAACCTCATGTCATGCGCTGCCTGCTTGATAGTGCAGCTCAGGCATCTTTCATATCCGAAGCCTCTGTAGAGGTACTGTCTCTGCCTCTGCATAAGGCACGCAAAAGGGTGTTTGGCCTCTCTCAAGGTGCTGTAAATCTGAAAGGAATGATTAGTTCTAAGATACAATCCTCCAGGGAGCCTCAGTGTACCTTCACTCACTCCCTCTTTGTTGTGTCATGAACACTAGCAATCTGCCACAGGTCTCTGTACATCAGCTCAACCTCTTGGGGAATCCTATTTTAATGGTGAACGTAGGTTCTCGTCTTTAGAAAAGAAACTTTCATTACAACCTGAAATGAAGACCATGTATACAGATTTCATGACAGACTATTCTGAGTCTGGCCATATGAAGGTGTATGTTCCCTCCACCAAGCCGACTGATGCTAAGAAGACCACAGAATGATTCATTCCACATCACAGTGTTCTAAAAACGTCGAGCACAATAACCAAATTGAGGGCGGTAATCAATGGTAGTGGAAAAACCACCACTTGGGTCTCACTCAACGATATTCTGCTTCCAGGACCCAAACTTCAGAATGAAATCTGTGATGTTATTTTGAGATTCAGGTTGTATAGTGTAGTATTCTCCTGTGATTTTAAGCAAATGATCTGGCAAATTTTAATCCATGAGGCTGACCATCAATACCAACTCATTCTCTGGCGTGACAATCCATCCCTTCTGCTTACAGTTTTTCAGTTGAATACGGTAACATATGGTCTATCACCTTCTCCATTCCTGGCTATTCGAACACTACACCAGTTGGTCTTGGAAGAGAGTGCCCAGTATTCTCTTGCAGCTAATGTTCTTCGCAATCATAATTTTGTCGACAATATTGTTATGGGAGCAATGTCCATGGATGAAGCGCACACTTTGAAATCCCAGATCATTGAACTTCTGCATCAGGATGCGTTCGAACTGCGGAAGTGGTCCAGCAATCAGTCTCAGCTCCTCGATGATATTCCTGTATCTCATCGGGAAACCCCTAGAGACTTTTCATCTGGCCCTGTTGTAAATGTTCTCGGGTTGTACTGGAACCCAGAAAAGGACTAGTTTATTATCACTTGAGGATCACCATCGGGGTTGCAACCAAACGATTTGTCCTTTCACAAACTGCAAGAATATATGATCCTATAGGATGGAGGTCACCAATAATTGTGTGGGCTAAGATTCTAATGCAGTGGGTATGGACTCAGGGCTTAGGTTGGGATGACCCTCTTCCATCTCCGGCCTTGGAGAAGTGGAACCAGTTATTTGATGGGCTAATAGAACTAGAAGTACTTAACCTGCATCGTTTCATGTATCCTGATGTCAGTGTGGAGCTGCATGGCTTCTCAAACGCTTCGGATGAAGCCTATGCAGTTGCTGTATATCTCAGGTGTGGACACACTCAAGGGGATGTGTCTGTGTATCTCAACCTGGCAGTCACAGGTAACTCCACTCACGCAGGTATCTCTTCCTCCATTAGAATTGTGTGGTGCTCATTTACTGGCTAAACTTATGCTCTATTGTCAAGCCTTCCTGGTACAGCACTTAAATGTCACTGCTATTCATGAATGAATCAGAGTAATACTGGAATCATCCAGTATTACTCTGACTTGGATAAAGACCCAGTCTTACTCATTGAAAACATTTGTGGCAAATCGTGTTGCACAGATCCAGGACTGGGTCCCTCCCCAGCTATGGAAATATGTCATTTCCAAAGACAATACTTCTGATTGTGCCAACCATAGCATGCTGTCTCACGAACTCATCTCGCATGACTTAGGGTGGCATGACCTGGCTGGTTAGTCGACCCTCCAGGGCAGTGGCCAGTGTCCACAATCAGATGGACTAGATCCCAGAATCAAAGCCTTCTCAGTTCGCATTACTTACCACATATTGCATTTCTGAAGAACTTCCAGTATTGCAACAAATTTCCTCGTGGCCCAAGCTGATTCGTGTCATGGCAAATGTAAACCGTTTCATCAATTGCATTAAGAAAGAACCTTGGAGCAGTGGCACCCTGTCTCCTGCAGAATTGAAAGAAGCCACTGCTTTGGTGTGCAAATGTATCCAACAGGAACGTTTGTTAGAGGATTTGAAATGATTCAAACAGGAGAAAATCTACCTCAACATGAGTGCAGCGTTTAGCACAATTCTTAGATGAAAATGGTGTGCTTAGGGCGAGTGGCCATTTGTCACATTCCAACATACAATTTTAGTAAAACATCCTATCATACTACCTAAAAGCCATGTAGATGTTGAGGCTTTAGTAGACCACTACCACACTAAGTATTAGCATGCAGCACCTCAGTTGTTGCAATCACTTTTGTTACAACAGGTTCTGGATTCTCTCAGCCAGGTCCTTAGTTGGCTTGAGAGTTTTTAAGTGTGTGTTGTTTTTGTTGTCGTCCTGTAAACAATCCCCCATTGATGGGCGACTTGCCTTCTCAACGAGTCGCTTCTGCTGAGACCTTTAAACGGACTGGTGTGAACTATGCTGGACATATCACCATAAGGCTCAATAAGCTGTGTCTCATGGTCACCCAGAAAGCCTCTCTCTTCATTTTCATCTGTTTTGTGATGAAAACCATACACATTGAGGTTGTTACAGACTTGACCGCTGACAATTTTGTTGCAGCCCTTACCCAGTTTGTATCGCTAAGAGGTTTGTGTGCTCATCTCCACTCTGACTGTGGAACCAATTTCATAGGAACTTCAACACAGCTCGGATGATCTTTCATCCAACCCCTCCAGTCTCCACTACTGGAAAACTTTGCCTTGGCCCAATCATATAGCTTACATTTTCTCCCTCAAGCCTGTCATCAAGGAGGATTGTGGGAAGATGCTGTACAGTTTTCTAAATATCATCTAAGGCGAGTAATTGGGAACCAAATTATCACTCTGGAAGAATTGATAACGCTCTGTACTAGAGTTGAAGCAGTCCTTAATTCCAGGCATCCGACTCCACGGTCTTCAGACCCAAATGACTTTGCCACCCTCACACCTGGACACTTCCTCATTGTTACACCTCTGGTAAGTGTACCAGAGTCCTCTGAAAAAAAAAATGAAATATGTTTATCGAGAAGATGGAAATTGATGTGCGCATTAGCCAACCAGTTTTGGAAGTAATGGTATGGAGAATACCTGCAGCAGCTGCAATCTCTGGGTAAGTGGCAAAACCAACAGCTAGCACTCAAGTTGGAGATCTTGTTCTTGTGGGAGAAGAGCTCTTACCACCCCTTGGTTGGTGCCAAGCTAGAGTCGTGAACATTTGTCCTGGAAGAGACGGTGTGATCAGAGTGGCGTACGTGTGCACCAACAAGGGGCAGCTGGGTGGACCAGTGCACAAGCTGTATCATCTACCTGCATAATGAAGTCTGCCAGTGGTGCTGTGAAAATATGTACAGTATCTGTTGAGTGTAAAGTAAACTGTGTTGTGACATGGATTGAATGTCTGAGTCCTCTGCCGGTCTCGGAGGGTGGTATGTTGTGTATTGTGCAATCTGACTTGTATATCCTTCCGCAGAGACCTACTTTTTTCAACAGTAATGTCATTGCTGCAATTAGTTCCCGATGTCAGTGTTATTCAAGATGGCAACATGGTAAGTTTCCCCACGGGCGTATCCAGCAATATAGGCACATATTCATATGTTTTCTCTGTCTGTGCTAAACATTTGGTATTTCCACTTCCACCGGGATAGCCCAGCCAAGCCAGTTGGCAGGTGGCCAGCAGGAGAAGGGGGGAACAGGCATGTCCAAAACCACGTAGTGTGGGACAGAAAATAAAGGGCCTAGCCAGGCAGGATACGCCGAAACAGAACCGTGGTGCAAAGCAGGATAACACCACCAGGAAACCCCTGACTTAGAGGTCGAAATTTATAGACGACGGGCACTCGCCCTCTTAGTGTCTGCAGTTAATGGTAATTTTATTAGAAGTGACCCACATTCTAGTTTTCTTGGTGATTTGTGTTATAAAATCCTTTACAATAAAAATTAATCAATGTTACGAGATTTTACTCTACACAGTTATGCACAGAAGAATAAAATACCAATATTACATTGCACTCCGAACCACACGATTACCTACCTGGAACACACAACACATTAACAGTTAGTCTAAAGTTGCATTACATCACTTAAATTATAAGGCTTAAAGAACATAACATGCTATTACTATTTTATAATATAGTATATATCGTATACTTTTTTATATGAAGTTACATTTAATTCTGTTCAGTATTTAAAATTGTATAACACTCGTAATTTTGAAGCCCACAAAAATTTTTATCGTACATTTTTTATTTCTTTGGCAATTTGTTATAGAATCCTTTACAATAAAATTTAATAAATATTATAGATTCCTGGTATTTTAGACTGGCTGCAGCATCTTCCATAATTTATGAAAACAGTCTGTTTATTTATTTATCATACTTTTATTTCACGTACAACTGTCAATATAAACAACCATGCGGCTATAGATTATTGCACACATTCTAGTTGCGAGTATTCACTTTACACCTAGTGCAATAATGCTTGGAGGTGGTTTGTTATCAAACTACTGTCGCTTACTTTAAAGTGCATGTTTTACTGCTTGTGTAATCTTTGGAATATTTTTGTTTTCAACTTGTTATGCAAGAAAAAAAATTCTTGACGTATTTTTACAGAGCCAAAGTAATTTTGTCTACATAACACCGGAGCAAAAGCAGAGTTCAGATATTACGCATTTGTCTGTATTTCGTATTATTTCACATTTTAATTTGTATTTTAGTGTTAATTCATTTAATCAAGATTTAACACAAAATTGTGCCTCTAAGGAGTATGCATTAAAAAATATATTACGGTTTATTTAACTCTTATTCGTCAGAAATCTATAGTCCGATATAAAAATTGATTCCTTATAGTTTTTAGTTTTATAGTAGTCTTCTTTTTTTATTACATTTATTAATACTGAAAAAAAAATTTTCCTTCAATGCAGGCCGCATTCCTGTTTCCAAGCCAAAATTTTGGCCAAAAATGTGCAGACTGTAATCTTAGAAATACGGTACTACTACACAGATGCTAACATGACTTGAGAAAGCATTACAGACGATTCAACAAAGATTTCAAGCAAAAAATTGCAAATTTCAACATAAAGGGGTTGGGAGTAGATAAACTTTAGTCCAAAACTATCCAAAATATTTATAGCAACCATAGCAATGAATTTGTGAGAGGCTATTTTAAAAAGGTTCTACTGTACAGCTCTTAATTCAAGCAGAATGTATGTT
Organism: Dryococelus australis; assembly: GCA_029891345.1. Lineage (NCBI taxonomy): Eukaryota > Metazoa > Arthropoda > Insecta > Phasmatodea > Phasmatidae > Dryococelus > Dryococelus australis. Next base: position 17,954,356 of record CM057003.1, on the reverse strand, counting down.
TTAATTTGTCTGCAATAACTTTCACATAGTGAGGGAATAAGAATGTCAACAACTTCTCCATCACTTGTTTACACAAAACGAAGAAACAGCAAAGGATGGCATTCCTATCTTCCTCATCAAATGAGTTCCTTAATCAACTGACACGTGGCTGTCTTGGGAACAGTCTGAACCTACGTCACTGTAAGAGCTAACTTTTAATGTAAACGCCCGTCACACATGGCGTTACAAAGGATTGCACAAACTCACTTTTCAGCAGGGGGCCCGAACAGTGTATACGGTGGGTAAGAAATAGAGTACTGGCTTGGTCACAGCCGGGCGTAGTGATTTGCGGTCACATTATTACCAGTACCGGTACTGGGTTGGCTAGGCTGCTGTATTGGTTGTGAAGGTGGGCACTGGTTGCTGGAGGAGCCATTGCTGTGGCGGCTAAAACTGCTGGTGAATGCCTTCACTGGGATGCTGCTGTGGTTCCCAAGGAACCAGGGGCAAGCAATACCCAACAGGACCTGCTCCACTTGGCAGACGGCAGCAACTACAGGATGTAGTGTTACCGGCATCTTCTTGGGTGCTGAAAAGAGAAAAGGGGAGGGACCTGGGAGGCGAGGGCTCTCCAACTGGCAGGTGTCGTAAGCTCGGACCTTGGGGTTATGATGGCAGATTATCTTTTATTGGATAAGCTACAGCCCCAGGTAGCTTAGTAGGTGGCCGTGGCCTTTCTCTCAAGCAGATCCTTACACCAATTTTGCTGTAAGGCGCATGGAGAGAGATTACGACCAGACTCATAAGAGGGAAGCAGGCAAAAATTAGTCCCTAGCTAGGAATGTTCTGCTGCAGTGGCGGCCGGGCCGACGCACAGCCGTACCTTTACCCCAACTGGCAACACAAGCAGTGCGGTGGTTGATGTGCGTGGGTTTACTGAGTCGTCCAACAACATCAGGTGTGGGCCCAAAGGCGATCAGGATTCCAGATCTACAGTCACCTCTCGATGTATCGTTATCGTATATACTGACAAATTGCATCCAACAACAATTTTTTCTGGTCACTGCGAAAGTCCTATGAAAATAATGTTAAAACTGCTTCTATCATTTATCGCATGGTGCATCAATTATTACGCAAAACATTTTAACAAGGAATTGTTATTTGTCCAGATGTTTTTTTTGTTCAAGGTTGTTTTATCCACCGTAAGGTTGGTGTTTAATTGTATCTGGCGTAATAGTAATATGATTTCAGTAAGTTTATTTTAATCAAGGGACTACACCTTCGCGAATAAAATTATATGCCCAGAAGCATAACTGACCTCCCCTTGTCACCAAAAATTGTTATAACAAGTAAATTGTGTTATCATAAAAAATTGTATTTTCAGAAACTTCTTGTAGGAAAATGGATTTATATTGATTTATTTCAGTAGACATGACTCTTTTGAAGAAACTGATCAAATGTAAGGGCATATTCAACACCTTTTGCCATCTAATAATAGGTAGGTTAATACCGAGCCAAGTGCACTGTAACTCACAACAGGGAAAATCTGAGGACGTGGTTTTGAATGATTAAATATTAAAGACAGTGAAGAAATCAGTTATATTCGTTTTATTTATTCATGTCTAAAAATAACACGTTTTCTCTACAGTAACGTACAACTAATTATTTTAAAAGACACACATTTACCACGGGCACAAGGTGTCGGGAGCAAGTAGCGGCATGGAGGGGTAATCCTCACGTCACCCCCCCTCCTCCACCAGCCACGGCGAACCCACTGTCCGATTGGTAACTTCTACGCACGCTCTCAGTTGACAGAGTATGCACTGGACATTCTCGATTTGAATTGCATTCTGCATATTATTATTTTCATTTTCAAAGGGGTAGAAAGTTTTAGGTCAGCTTGCATTTGGTGTTGATAAACATTCAATTGCATACGTTATTTTGAGATGTTATTTTCTTTATTTAAAAGAGTTTCTCTGAAATGTTTTTAATGTATTATTTACAATAATACTTTTTGTAAAATTCCCATTTTTATTGTGTTTATTAGCTAAACTTTTTTCATAAATAATGTACAGATATCCCTATACTCAACATAAAGTTTTATAAGGTTAGAAGTACCGTATTTACTGGCATAATTCCCGCACCTTTTTTACAGGATTTTAGTGCAAAAAATTAGGGTGCGTGAATAATGGAAGGGACAGCCCAAACTTGTGCATGTAAACATTAAAATAGGGTCGACTTTAAGTAATCCCTCGCCAATCGCGGATAGGTTTTTTTTAATAACAAAGCACTTTATTTATTGATAATACATATGAAGATACATATTCAAAATGAAATCAGAGTGCTGGGGCTAGATGCGAAAACATTGTAGTGCGCACGTAGATCTGCTGTCGCTCGACCCTAGATCCTCTGGCAGGCGGCGGTTGTCATTACAGGTCCAGTTCACTTCGTAACAGCGGGTCGGAATTAGGAAAACAAGACAATGCATGTTAAACTCAGAAAAAGTGAATTTTTTGCTCGCTTCTCTATTGCCGTGTTCCTCTGCTTACACAATCACCTGAAGTTTAAATGCAGCAGTTTGACTGGTATATTTATCCATTATGTATTAGTACTAAACAAAAATTAATATAAATACGAACTATTCCCTTCGCATTAAAAAAACCACCTACATGTAAATAAACTCAGTGACTGATTTTGTAAACATGTATGCAGAGCGGGTGCGGCAGCCAGAAATCGAAAACGAGACCAGTGACCTTGAAGTATCAGCGACCTGGTGTGGTCAAACAAAACGTATGCTGTGCAGGCCCATTAGAATTACATGCCTTGCATGCTGCGTGAAATATGAAAGGAAAAATTTTTTTCCCTAATTCGGCACCATAAAATTTGGGTGTGTGAATACCAGTAAATACTGTATTTAATTGATGTACATGTCAGAAACAACTATTGAAATCCTGCACATGTGGACTTTTTTGGCAGTCCCCTGAACAACGATAGATCGTAGTCAAAACACCCCATCCAGCAAATCAAATGGTGAAGTGGACGGAGTGTAAACTGGTCTGATTGTTTTCCTAGTACTACAACTACCAACCAACTTGAGCTAACGAAGTGTACTGTAAACTATGCAGATTCCAGGTGAAGGGTACCTGATTCAAAACTGGGTATGGCAGATTTGACTAGGTAGTTGTTAATTTTCCCTATCTACTCTGCTCTGTGTCATAAAGGGACTTAGGGGACCCACTTCCTGAAGGGTAATCAGCAAGTGGCATTGATGACTTCCCCAAGGTCTGCAAGGGAAGATCCTCTGGAAAGTCTGGTAGATGCTAGCAATGGAGCTGAAGAGCTTCTGGGCTGTTTAGGCGATGAAGAGCGGTCAGAGAGCTCCATTGCACGAAGCAGTGATGCGAGGTGCCAGGCTGAGAGACTCGTACAAGAGCCAATGAACAACTGCTGGCTGAAGCACGGGTGCCACAATCCCTCGGTGCACCCTTGAACTACTAGACCCTTCAGGGGTGGTCATGGCGACTTGGCCACTTGCTCATTAAACTTCTCATTTTCTGAGAGGGTAGCGTGGCATCCTGCGGGTGATGAACAGTATAATACTGACGTATTTGTATTACTCCCGGCAACAAGGAACATAACCTGTACACACATTGGTAGATATTACACCAGTCCAGCACGCCAGGGAAATTACAAACAGATGAAACAAAGTCTTGGTTCCATGGGTAAGTAAAGCGTCACACTTCACATTTTGTTAATGAACATGGGAGCATGCTCAAGAAAAAGGGAGATAGCGTTATGGCACCACACAAAGGTTAAGTGGATATTATAGTTAGCAATGCTAAAAATGACAAAAAAAGGTTGTTCTTGGGAATAAAAAGGCCCTGGAATTACAAAGTGTGACATTTAGACACCGTGTCATTCAAATAGTTCGAGCAAATGTATTGTGTGTCATTTCTGTCTTCATTGCATGCATTTCCTGATAAGAAAACAAAAATTTCTCGTTATTCACTGTTATACAAATTTCAACATCTTTACGGGAATGATGGTCACATGGAAAATGTTGTCAGACATGCTACATTGTATTTCATAGTAAACTCGTGAGCTTCCATTAGCATAAGGGTATTCCGAAAACACAGGTTGCTTGTGGAGTGTAAGATAATACTGCATGAAACGGTGCTAAAGAGTAATTTTCCATAAAGTAGCATGACCATGCATCTGCGTGGAAAATGTGTTCTTCCTTTTGTTTGTTTGTGTCTACCCTTGAGTGGTGCTCTGTGAGTACTTGTGTAATCTGTATACTTTTTATAATGTAATCACTATAGCAGTAATTTATTTCACCATCATCAGTTGTCTTTACACTACTGTTTCTCTGTGTATTTGGAACCTGACTAAATGAGAGATAGTAAGTGGAAGGTTACCTGAGTAGAACATATCAGTCAGGCGGTGAACGAGCAGCTTCATGTTGGGCACACAACCAAGGCAGAGGGCCACCAGCAGGTCGAAGGCTGCATTGATGGTATTAGGAGTGATGCAAACTGGGATGGCCTGGTCTGCACACAGCTCGCCCGTCCTCTGCAGGTGCAGCATCAGGCGCGACGCAGGGAAGATGAAGTCATCCACCAGCTCCTGAACTCACACATGAACCACAGCTAATCACACCAAGTGACAGGGCTCTTACGCCAATACTTGCATAGTATGGACCACCGGCATAGAGAATGCCTTGCATGTAGGAACAATGTAATGTTAGACATGAGTATTTGTGTCATCAGTATCGCTCTTTTCCTTCTATACCTTGAATGTGTAACTAAAACTCTTTGACCCATATACTCCAACAATAACACCCTATTTTCAAGAGCACATAAAGTATCCATTTATTATTTTGTGTCCAACGGAAGAAAAATGGGCTCACACTCTTAATGCCCTTTATCAAATAAAACTGTTCTCGCAGTTTTCTAAGAATAAAACTGGATTACACCATTCGCTGAATGCCATCCCTCACATTACTTACACTTATGTTGCTATTGTTTTCTCGATAATTGGTTTCATTACATAGTAACATGTGCCTAGAGGTGTCTATGCTCAAGCAATAAGTGTTAGTTGCAGCAGCGCAATAAGGCATGGGATTCAATTATCCTGCGAAAAGCTCCAACAACAAGAACAGAACTTCTTGGCAGGTCAATTCAGTCGATCAGTGATGCTCCTCCCACTAACCACTCATGACGAGTGTCCTACAACTCGCCACCTGATGAAGCTGGGTTAGCCAGCGAAACATTGTGATCACATTACTTTATGGAAAATGTGTCGTCCTTTGTGTGTGTGTGCATATCAAAGAGTACTACACAGTGAGTACTTGAAAACATGTCCTTTCCATATTTCAGCATGTATAGGCCACACACTTTTTTTTTTTTTTTTTTTAAAACCCACTACAAAAAGTTGGGTGCAGCTTATATACAAGATATTGGCATAAAAACATTTTTTTCCCCCCGAAACATCTTTACAAATTTGTCAACATACAGTACATTTTAATGCTTTAATTCTTAAAGTGAAGAGAAATAATAATAATAAAATTAAAAACCACAAAACATTTTTGCAGTTATTTGTTCACTTGCGTTCATAATAACCTTCATCCTGCATGTGTAAAATGTAAACATGTTGTAGCTCAAACATAGATGTCACACATGAGAAAATAATTTATCTACTGTACAAGAGAATGATAGCTTACGTAGTTTGCACGCCCACCATGGCTCTACAAGTGCACATTGTTAAAATGCCATTTTGTGTAACATGTTGCTGTGGCTTTGCTTTCTCAACTCACGCTACCATCTTCGGAGTAGTAATCATGCAATATATATTCGTAAACATTGCAACATAACACAAATTTTCTGTCACAAATGTTTTGTAGGGGAGAAATTAAGTCGGAAGAATTGTGACTTACAGTATTTACAGGAATACAAAAATTCAGAGCGGCCTATACTCGAAATAGTAATTATCCCTAATTTTCATCAAAAACTTCTGGTGTGACCTATACACGCATGAGGCCTATACACGCCAAAATACTGTATTTTTGGTAGCCTAGCAGCATACTTGAAACCTTAGCTATTGTAAATAAATTATAATTACAGTGGTTTCTCTAAAATTCGTTTATCAGAGGACTAACAAGAAAAAGCTAAGCATACAGCAAAACAATATTGTGGACTTGGATTGTATACCCGAGAAATAAACTGCATAACCTCAAAATTCATCTTTGATTTGACGCATGCCAGCATGCTGCGCTAAACAGATGCACACTCTATGGGCGACTTCGCACCCATCATTGGCCTCTGAAACTTGGAAATAATAATATTAAAAATACTGCAAACATGGGTTAGTCACCTATGCAATTGAACTTCACGTCTGAAATTATGTTCTGCTACGCCTGATCAAGAACGAATATGCAAACGCATTCCAAACGAAGAAAGTATAATATTTATTTAAATTATACTACGCTACCTTGCACGGCCAAGAAGTTCCAAACCACCCTCAAGATAGCAGCACCCCCGTGACCTGGCATCACGGCCCCCCTGCCTCAGTTCGGAGTGCAAGAAATTATCTACGCCTCCACCTAGGGCAACAAGAAATTGAGCGTCACTCCTGTAGCAGATAAACCAACTCCTATGTTGGAAGGCAATGCTACCCCGGCCCTGGAGAATTGCTGAAACAGGGCAATTTTAGTATAAATAGAAGTCCAGCCCCGTGGTCCAGCAGAGATGCCGGACTCGCCAGACGCATAGGTTCACGAGGAAGACTCTCTCCTCTCCTCTCCACTGCAGCCCGCCCAGAGCACAACCTCCATCTCAGCAGCCCGAGGCCGGCTCGAACCTCTACCTCCAGCCAGCTGCTTGAAGAAGACCACCAGCACTCCAGCCCCAGCTTTGACAAGGTTTCCTTCAGCTGACCGCACAGGGACAACTCTCCATGTAGATTGGTAAATCACACGCCTCTACCCACTAAACCTTACCTTAGTCAACTTCCCTTGACTCCCGCGGTTACAGGACGTTGCGAAATTACGCCCCTCTGGATTACGTTCAAGCTATTAATATAGCTAGTTGTTAAATTATTGATTACGAAATTTTGTATAAAATAATTTAAATAATTTTATTTTCCTCAGGCTCGCCTTCGCCTCTTGATTAGAGAAATTTGCAAATCAATATATAATCGTCAGTGTTTTAATATTTTGTTGCCTAGCTTTTAGCGTGTACTAACTTAGCTGGGACTTTGCTAAGCTATTGTTTTAAGCGTAATAAAATATTACGTTCCAAAACTTAACCCCTTGTGTGTCGACTAGAGTAATTTTAATTTTAGATCCTTTGTGATCTTTTTTTAATGCTTTAATAATTTTGTATTTAATTTCAGTGTCGTGTATTCAATCAGGTGCACAGTAGAACTAATTAGGTTCACATCTGTACTCTGCGATCTAGTCGACTGTATCCCTCAGGAGACTAGGCCTGCCCAAGGACATGTCCGTGAGATTCCAGGGCACCCGCCAATGATACGAGGCGCAAAGACTAGTTACTTGGGTTGCCCGTGTGCAGGGCAGGTTCACGGGAGTGATTGCATATATTTCGCCCCGCCTAGGACTGCACGTCTGCAACCCTTGTTGACTGCTTTACTTTTGTGTTGTATTTCACTGCTAAATGCGTAAACAACATAGAGATACCGGTAGCCGACAGAGGCGATATGAGAGGGGCACCATATTGAAACTAGCACTAACAAATCAGCTAAATAAAGAGACAAACCAGAGTACCCTGGTATCAAGTGAATGCGAGTTCAAATATATTGATTACAGTATTATAACGCCACGAGACCACGAATTCCCATTGATGCATTTGTTATGGTGGTGTAACCCAGACAAGGAATCTGACTGAGGAAATCCCTGTCAAACCAACCCTTACATTGGTATCAAATTCCAGCACCGACACATAGGACCCCTATAGCCGATAAAGTATCATAAGATTGAAATCTGGCAGAATCCTTTGTGTTCGACACCTGAGAACAGAAGTACTCGTCTACTTCTGTACGATAACGTTAGTATCCGGAAAAACAATCAGGGTTCGAATCCCTGCTAAGGTAGTTCCCAAGCCGCACTGGGAACAGTCCCTAGCTAACTTTATCCCTGCTCAACAGCCAACAAAGCCGCGGCGGATAAACCCAGTCAGTTTTACCCAGATCACTCACTCACCTCTCATATCCGATTAAGCGTTTCATCTTTATTGGGACAGCTGGGGTCTCATTTATTGACATCCCTAGTGGTACAGAGAATAAGACTGCCCGGAAGGGATAGCTTAACGCTCCGACTCACCCTGGGGTTTGAATCCCCTCCACCTCGTAAGGTCCAAGAGGGTAGTCAGTGACAAAACCACTTGTTCACCAAGAGGAACGCAAGACAATTTAAATCAACATAACAAAAGATATAATTAAAAACAACATATTCATGTCAATATGTGATTAAATATTTACTTTAAATAATAAATTTCAATTCTTGAAATTGAGAAAAATTTGGTTTTTGTTTATACTAATACTTTCATCCAGTGTTCCACTGTAGGTCAAGCCATACTCAATCCTCCTGTTAAAATTACAACTGATTTATTTGCTTCATTATCGACAATCATTACTTGCATAGTATCTTCAGACCCTTATGATTTTAACCAAAAACGCAGCTAATGCCACCTACTGCAGAACGACAGAGGTCCTACCCCTGATAAACCTTCCAGAAGTCAATTGCCACCCTAGCCGCTTGCCCCTGACAATAGGTACACCCCACACGCCCTTCTGGATGTGGACCCCCTAAGCCCCTTCAGGGAACACGTACACAATTAAACAAGGAAAGTTGTCATTAGCTACTTAGTCGAAACCAGCCAGATTAGAACCAGGTCCCCTTCTCCCGGTCAACGCAGTTTACTACTTCCGGTCTTATTCTTCACAGAATAAAACACATTCTGATCCTAACTGATATCTCATACCTTGAGTACTTCTAGACTAAAAGATGTTCATGATAAAATAAGCACTTATCATTTTAACTACAGAAAAGTCACCGCCCCTGCCTGCGTATATTTTAACGGATGCAGTGAGTGACGTGCACTCAGGAAATATGGTAACGATAGAGAGAAAGTAGTTTTATATCTTAACAGCGAATAAAAAGTGTTCGGTAACTATTTATAATCACCTAAATTATTTATTTTGCTTTCTGTTTTTTTTAAATGCATCAAAGTGTAAAAGTGAGTAAATTTGTAAAATTTTACATTTGCAACAATTTTACAGTTTCACTTGACCGATGGATAAATAAAGTGAAGAGTCCCAAGGCAACGCTATAATTTAAAGTAAAGTGTATGAATACACAGTGTGCATACAAGTAGCTCTTAAGCAGAGCTTTCAAAACTGTTCATTTTACTGGGAACAGCCTGTACAACAGTAAACACCTACGTCTCACAGAGTGGAGCAGAAGACAGCGTATGCCAATACCAGTTGCCTCTTAGTTAAGGACTAAGAGTTCTTCCGGATATCGGAATTAATAGGTCAGAAAACACCATTCGACAGCAACCCATTCGGTACACACGCTGTATCGAATGGTAGAGTCACAACCACTAGTCCTACCCCTGCTTGAGAGGATATAAGTTGCTAGACCAAATTGCACTCTTCCATCCAACCATTTCGTGTTGCCAGAGGGGATGGTTGGTTGCCTCTGGGTCGTACCTGTCCCACAAGTGACTCAATTGTCGAAGCTATTGGAGTGCCTCTGAGGGAACTCGCTCTTCGACCACTGCACCGTTTGTATTGCTGGTCGAGGAATAAGGTTGAATTTAGCGTCCTTCTGGAATGCTTAGGTGGCAGAACCCCTTTAAATAGGGAACACACGTCGTCACCTGCTCCTATCTCACGGGATAAAAGTCAGCACCTGATACCCTTCGCCAAGAGAGGTGGGAGGAAGTGAAAGAGAGGAAGACTACTGCCTACCAGTCTACCTGGGGTTGCACCCAACCTAGTAAAGAACTCTGCCAATTCACACAATGGGAACGATCTCAAGCTACTCGCCAGTTGGTGGGACTTCCCTCCCCATCTTTGTATCAGTCACCATGTAAGGTTCCCGAAAGTCGAGGCCCTCATCCTGTGACAGAAGTTATTCGTTGAGGAGAAATGGTACCCTTGGTTCTTGATTCGCCCATCCCAGCCCGCAGAGAACATGCAGCAGCCCGTGGATAAGCAGTCTTGGTACAACAGCAATAAATCAAGTAAACGAATCGAAGCTAGTAAAACTGCCCAATCACTCAGCCTACCTAGGTCATTGAACATAATCCACAGGCCCCTAAGCCTGCACCCCTGCCAGTAGCTAAGGCCATTATAGACTTTTTATCAAGCGGCTAACCAACACTGCCCGTGTTATATTCAGAATGGCCCACAGAATGCAAATAGAGTCAGCCAAATTGCCTATAGTTAGTGCTCGTGGCCAGCACTAACAAAGTTCCCCTGTTCTGACATTGAGTATAATCATCCTGACCCAGACACAGTCATGCGTCAAGAAAAATCAAAGAGAGAACTCAACTTTAATTGGAAAAAAAAAGTCCAATTATATTTGCAATTTGTATATAGAAGTTAGCAACAAGTAAATAATATTGATGCGCCACTTTCATTGGTTACTTGAATTAACGACTTCCTATCTACATACTTCTCTAAAAGCAACAATGAATGGGGTTTGGAAGCATAGAATTACTGCTGGAGTGGGTCCGGGATTTTTCCCTGGACCGGGGAATTATTACAGACATGTAAGAATACTGCCTTTCAAAAATACCGCTCAACAGTAAGCCAGGGAATATGCTGCCTCTCTTCGAGAAGATAATTGATTATTAGTCGAGTTGGGCAGGATAGATAATTAGGGCTCGGGAAAAGTTTGAGCGGGAAAGGGACGGGAATTTGTTGGTACACTAGAAAATTAACAAAACAATATACAAATAAAAACATAGGATTACCGTACTACCAAAAAGTGTTCTCAATACTTGAGAGCAAGCCTTGCATTTTTTCGTAAAAAAGCCAAATAGGCACTCTGAATCTCACCACTATTTTTATATTCATATTGCTTCTAATGAACTACGTAGACAAACTGTAGAGTGAGCAAAAAGTACATTTAAAAAAAAATAATGTTTTGTACCAAATTAACATGTCATAGGTATACAATACCACACCACAAATTACACAATATTAAAACTTTCATTCAATAGTACAAGTTTAATGATAAAAAAATCTGTGAAGATTTATTGTTACATCATGCAAACATACATATGGGTGATAAAAACATGATTGGTACAGGTCTTAACGACTATCATTGGGCAACATTCTATGTCACATGATTAAGAGACCTGAAAAAGTAGGCGTTATTTCTCCCAAAAATTTGTTTTTTTTTTTTTTTATTTAAAAAAGTGCTACTTTTGTCAAAAATAGCTGTTATTTTCTTGCTACAAAAACACAGGTTTCAGAATGAGAATTATTCCAATATTTAATGTGCTCTTTATAAAGACATACATAATTTGAGATATATCACTATATTCATAAAACCTGAAATTAGCAATGTTATTCCTATTGATAAGCTGGGTTTTCTATCTATTGTTATTTCCGTGCAAAAATTCTTAACTCCCAGAGAAACATACAGTTATAGTTTTAATACAGACAACGGTTTATCAACAGACAACATTGAAAACAAGTTCAGATTTTACTTAAGAATTTGTATTCTGCCTATCAACTGGAACAACAAACGGGCGCATGCACTGGCAAGGGCATACTGTTTCTAGAAAAGAATAATGTAAACAATTTATACACATCTATAAAAGCACAGTTAGAAAAATCAATAAAAAGTGCCTTGTACGAACAGCAAAAATTTTCTCAGAGAAATCTGCATGTAGGTTTTTGAACTATGGAAACTTTCAACAACACATTTTTTTTCATTAGGCCCGCTGACAAAACTTTTGTTTGTTCGAAATGTCTCATTTTTTACCACATATATTTACATAGAATGTGTATGATAAAAATACGGTTTACTGGATGAATACAAGTTTACAATACGTGATAAAATGATTTACAAATATATTCTACGAAAGTAAATGCATATAAACACATTTTTCAACACCGCACCACTCACTTTGTAAAAAATAAAGAATTGTTGGTTAAAACATGAGGATGATATGATACAAATGTAAACAACGCATGAATTCCATAGATAACACGGTGCTTGCTGGATGTGAACGCTACAACAGCATGTTTTCCTAATTAACAAACTTTTGCAGGGCTGCAAGTAGAATGCTCACTCAGAATAAAGCATCAACACTTGTCCTTATGTTATCTATGGTCGTAAATACACGTGATGGAAAGTAAACATGTTTCCTTTTAAGGTGATAAATCTCAGAAATCTACTGGACAACTTATGCATTCATTCGTATTCGAATATCGAAAAACAAATAAAATACATAGTAAGAAACAACTATGTGATGTAAAATAATAATAATAAGCGAAAATACTACAGGATTTTGTACAGCTGAAATTATCAAAAATTGCAAGTTTTATTTTATGTCAAAATTCACGTTTTTCGCTTTATCGCATTTGCTAATTTTTCAGGTCTCTACACATGATGTTCTGACCAATAACATACCACCTTCAATGAAGATGTGTCACATTCGTCAACTGTTCTCCTGTGTAACCTAACACAAAGCATGTGACCGTAAAAATGCACAATCTTTTAGATTTTTATGAGCTTACGTGGAAATGCAATTGCATTCATGCCAATTTAATAGTGATATTGCACTTATGCATTTGATATACCTTTCGGCTAGCAATGGAATTATTTGGTAGCGTTTATAAGAAAATCACGAAATTAAACATAGTTACGAGTGCATGAAAAGTAAATGATTTCATAACCACCTCCATTCTTAAATACAGGCTTAAAATTCCAAACATTACATTCTTAATGCTTGTGAGCCGCGTGTATTAAATCAGCTGCTAGAATTGGTGTATAGGAAAGTGTTTATTCATGCACACCTGAACGCCAAACCTCTGCTTCCAGTGCCGGGGGAGAGGAACAGAGGAGCCACAACCACTAGTAACACCTTTACCCAGAGAGGGGCGACAACTCAGTTATTGCCTTATTCCACATCACTTCTTCCAGTACCAGGATAAACTGTAGCTTGAGACCTGCTGTACATTCCTGTAAGGATGCACATCGAGTGGCGGCATTGGTGACCCAAACGGCTCCCTGTCTCTGATCAGCCTGCTTAACGTGGGGGATCAGTGGAGACTTTACAGAGCCTGGTCAGCAAGCCAAAACTGGACTTACACTATAACTTGTATTTAGTTTGTTCGCGTTAAGGTGTACCCAGTAACCTGTGAGTAGAGACTTTATGCCTTTCAGCCAGAGGCACGGCCAAAAGCGTAGGTAGCGACATGCAGCGCTCCATGCCACCAGACAGTGGAATGCACTTCCTCAACCTACACCGGAAAGGCAGACGGAACGGGACCATGCCGCCCAACTCAGGCACGAAACAGTATCGACTGCTCCAGTTGTGGTATTATTCATATCTCCCTGCATACACATTCACCCATCGTGCAATCCTGTGGTAAGAGGATTGTTGACCGGGACGGATGCTAGATTCGGTTGGGAAAACATCCACTTCTGGACCAGTGAATCTCACTTGTGGAATCGCAGCCACGGTGTGAGCCAAGCTCGCTACGACTGGGCAAAGTACACCACCAACAGGACACCCAAAAAGTACGAGTGAGTACTAACCAACACCCCTCGCCACTCATCATCTATCTAACTCAATCACCCCACTTTTGGTATAGCGGACAGAATCCTAGACTGTTTTGATCATTATTCTAACCGGTCACACGTCAAACTTTATTTAAACTTTTTCCTTAACTAACCTGTCAGTGTTTTCAAGTGTTTAGAACAGTGCAAACATTCAGCAGTCATTTTATTTGCTCGCGAGTGTTACTATGAGCCAGTGTTGTTATTACTGGTCAGTAAAAAAAGAAACTTTTTTTTTTGTGATCGCACCATGGAATGTGTCGTACGGTATATGTACGTATTTTGACGTGTAGAGGCCACACATTTTTACAATAAAAAAAAAAGGACTACAAAAAGTGAGGTTTAGCTTATTTACGACATATTGGTAATAACAAAAAATTTTACTCCCAAAAATTGTTTAGAAATTTATCAACATACTGGCATTTTCATGTTTTAACTTGATTTCTAAGGAAATTAAAAATTATGAACAAATAAAAGCTTTTCACTCAAACAATAATTACTTCCATAATTTTTATAAACGAAATAACCTTAATGCGCACGCATAAAATGTAAACATGTTGGAGCTCTGCCATACATGAGACAATAATTTTGTTGCTGTACAAGAGAAAGTTATATTACTTAGTTTGCACCCCCACCGACGCAACAGAAAAGCACTTTGAACTACGTCATTGTGTAATATGTTCCAGTGGTTTTGGTTTCTCAAGTCACAATACCATCTGTGGAATAGTAGTTGTGCAATGTACATTTGTAAACAATGCAACATAGAAAAAATTTTCTATAACAAATGTTTTGTAACAGTAGAAATTAAGTCGAAATTTATTATGTTTTGCTTTATGTGCAAACGTGATTTAAGATTTATTTTCACCGGTAATTACAAATTTTCAATACCATAAGTGCATTTTTCAGTGTATATAAAAATTAACATTGTTTGACTAGATCTTTATTGCATACATAGAAAAAGTTTGAATACCTATGTTAGGAAGTGATACGTGTAATTTAAAAAGCTGCTAGGTGTTTTGCAGACATAACCTCCAAATTTTACTGTTTTGATTTTTTACAATGTTGATTCGATTTGATATTTCAAAGAAACTTTTAAATATTTGATTCGTATTCGTAATTTTCGAAGCTTCGCAGATGTCTACTGTACTGTCAGAAGAGGGAGTAAGAAACTTGGTCTGGAGATCTGCTCTCACTTGGACCCACACCCACTATCATTACCTGGTACCCAGATGACACCCAAAGACTCTATAACCACCGTACCTCCTGTCACCGGTTACAGACCGGGTCTGATTCTGGTCTGTTCAGCTGCAGCTTTGGTAATAAACATATCCAGGGAACAACTTTGCATGCTTTTGTACCAGCCTTATGCCATACACCCAACGGGGTGGTACCAGGTGGCACAAAGAAAGGCAACTACAACTGACGTCAACAGGGACTCTACCCCAATTCCAGCTCCATTTGACAGCTGTTACACCAGCAACAGACCAAGGAACTAGCCCAGGTCCCATCACGCACAGGTAAACCAGAGGCAGTTAGCAAACCCATCCACTGAACCGTCGAAACCCGACTGATTTTATAGCTTGTCGCCAGGCCACACGCCTGATTGTACACCGGCCGGAGACCAATCAGTCAACAGAAAAGTCAGTAATTTTAACTCGCAAGCGTTTCTGACCTGCACAATAAAATCTTACCGTACGGTGACGTCCCCTCTCAACCAAAGACAGTACACATTAATATATGTAAACACTCAAATAAACAACTATAGTCCATTCCCCAGTGGAAGCAACTTTCTCGGAGCACTGCTAAATATCTACTTACAGGCCCGTTTCGTATCCTTGTGCCAAATGTAAACAAACATTTGCCATGTGACTGCCATGTAGCATGTCAAAATCAATGTTTACAATCCATTAAGTGTGTACATATGTTCGTGTACTTTCACTACACCTAAAAATAAACATTGAAATGTGACTTCTACTTTTATACCTGTCAAATGTGTCGTTTACTGTTTACAGCTTTTCAAAGAATTGTCTTAGGTCTATTTCAAAAACAATTTTGTACGAATATTCACAGTTTAGGCCTATAACATTATTTAGGTTGGCTTCACGATGTTTTAAAAATGCCTGAATTGATGACAGTTCTTACGGTTATTTTACACTAACATATTTGTTTTCCACAACATAGCTCAATACTTGTAATGCACGTATTTTGCAGCGACTGTGTTCAACACTGTTACAACTGCGAGATAAAGGGTTGTACTAATTATCCTTTTGTTATTGATGTGTTGGGTCATTTCTTTAAAAGACCGGCCTCCGTTGGTATAAATATTAAAACGAAGGAACAACCAGTCAAACGAAAAAGGCACATTGAATCCAAGCAAGCTACTCGTGTCTCTCATTTTTGTCATACAAACTATAAAAGATAGCGATGAACATGCACACAAATAAGCCCACTATAACATTTATTTTGCTCATATTTCTACGTATTGCTACTTACTGTTTATTCGGTTTATTGAAATTTATTGGGCTGTGCTTAGTATTTTTCTTCTGGGATTGTGGCAAATTGCGATACACGACTGTGCTTCAAACCCGTTAGTGCAAAGGTACAACGTTGTAATAAATAAACAGACGTGGATGTAAATAATTAACTTCGCCATAAAAATAGTTCACAGTTAAAACATATTAATTATTTGAAATCACGCACACAGAGCCAGCGTATCGACCATGATGCACAAAGGCATGCCATTTCACAGGCTCAATGTTAAACGAAACGCACGTCACAGTATATTTATTACTGCCATGGAAAAACAGATTTATCACAACATCGTAACTTACCTAGGTAGGTTTCAAAACACGTCTACAAACGTGATGTAATTTGAAGCATTTTTCAGAGTAAGAATAATTTACGTTTTTTTTGGCAAAAAGCAACACGCCATGTCCTGTCATGGCTAACCACGTCTGCCAACTTCACTAGGTAACTGCCCCGCCATCACATCTAAATATATTAAAATACGTATTAAAACATTAAAATCTCTTTTCAGTAGTAAATTATAAATTCAAAAATCATTATTTTGCCATAATAAGTATGAAATATACTACAATTGAAATTTCCAGAGTGTGAAAGAGACGAAGAAAGAGAAAGACCGCAACAAGCCTTGCCAGCAGACAGTGTTTCAGATGCTTTCTCGCTCGATAAAACAACACAGTACCATTACGGCCTACTCACGATATTTTCCACTGTTATTTTTAACTATAAAAATGATATATGCTGCCATCGGGGATACCTATATATTAAAATATTTCAATAAGCACCGTTTAATTTAGAAATAGTATTCTAAAAAACTAGGTTAAAATAATATTTTTACTGTGAACTATTTCTCACCAGTCGTTGCCAACACGTCGCAGCACTCGCTGTTAATTCATTTTTAAAAAGAAATAAATATTATAAATTATAGAAAAGATTAAGGTACACTTTCATTTATTCAATAATACAGTACTTTATAGTTAACCACAGTGCTACATACTGTGGAATACAGGTAATTGAAAAAACAAGTTGACAGGTTATACCTAGAGTGTTTTTCAAAGGCTAATTTTAATAAGTCGCTTCCAGTCGGGAATGGACTATACAGGTATTTTGCACATATCGTAATGCTATTATGTGATACATTAAAAATCATAGAAAAACTCCAATTTTAAAACTTTTTGCACACATGGTAAATGGTTTGGCAGCAGCAATGATACATAATTTTAAATAATCATTAAGTGCAAAATAAACTGACCTTGACAAGGTTTATGCCATTCCTTTCATTGGAGCCCAAATCGTACTTCTTCTCCGAAATCATGAATGCTAGTAGCTCCTTGGCAATACCAAGGTGACCTTCCAGAACTGCTTCATCCACCAGACTGTCTCCTGTCTCTTTCATGTTCTCCTGACAGCACACATTCAAGTGGCTATATCACACTAGTACACTGTATTTATGTTCATAGTGTTATTTAGTGTATGCTAGTCGAACTACATTAGCGTTATAATCCCATACACTAAATAAGAATAAAGCATCAATCATGTGAAAGTAAATAAATTTTGGTCTGTACAAAACAACATGCAAATAAATTTTTACATAGTGCCATACCTCAATTTTTAAAGCACACAAAATGATGCAAGAAATAAAATTACAATAAATTATTTTCATAGTGTTGAAAAAAACTGGGTTAAGGATCTAACATAACACAAGTTGAAAACAAAACCAAAGAGTGAAAAACCATGAAATAAATTAAATGTGCCTCAAGCAAGACAACCTAAACAGCATCAGATACGAAGTGGTCCATAAAAAAAGAAACCAACAAACAATTATTTTTTACTAGGGTTGTATGAAAGTAACTGCATATTTTCTCATGAAACTAAAACAAAAAAATATGTTTTGAACTTTGGGGAAATTGAAATGAAAATGAAAAATAATTTAATAAGAGCCCTGTATTAACAAAAGTTTAACGAATTTCATAACTTTCAACAAGCTTGTGCATGACGTCTTGCTCAATTATACTAAACGACTGCTACTCATCAGCGCAACTGCATTCCTGACAGCTTGTCCATGAGTCACGTCGCCGCTGCCACCGTCTGCAAGATTGTCTTACCTACCAGGCCGGGACAGACATCCCAATAATTGTTGATATTTGCCAGACGAGCCACCGAGACCATGCAAGAGGTCCGGGGCGAGTACAGCAGCATGCCGCTAAATACAGCCACATGCAAGATGCCTAGATCCTGGAACACTCCACGATACCACACGCTCAGAGGATCTAGGCACTGGACTTGCATATACGATTCCCCCTCTCCAGACGCCCTATGCCAGTGGAAGAAGAGATGGCTGAGGAGTATATAAGGAGATGTATCCCGACCTCCCGTGGTCAGTTCTACTTCAGTTCTCGATCACCTCTCCTGAGGTCTCATCGCCCCAACTCTTGGTGCTGAGGCTCAAACTTTTCCTACGATTAGGCTCAAACCTTTCCTAAGCTACATTACTCCCCTCGTGGGGCCAAAAATACTCTCCAGCGCCTAACCGAAGGAAGAACCAGCGGCCATCGACAGTTCAAACACTTAGAAACGTTTGGTTCATTACAGACACCAACCTGAGAGTAGAGCTTGCCCCGAGGACACACGCATCACGCTACCAGCCTTTCTCGCTAGCTTTTGTACAGGAAACCCTCCCATGTAGTATGATAGGGTCTTTACCTTTCACATAGCCAGTGGGGAAATTAGGAGTTAGCACCTATGCCATCAGTGTTTATTTCCTTTGGTTAAAAAACAGTGATTCTACCAGCCACATTGACTTTCACTCCAAGTTCCTTCCTTGTATCATATCAGAGCTGGAGGACTTGGCAGCAGACTAGGTCTTGTTTCTGCCAAATGCACTCTGAACAATACAACAGCACATCCTTGGAAGGCCACCCATTCTCAGCCTCAGGCAGTGAATGGTAGGGCCATGAGACTAGGATACCGACCCTTGAAAATTGGCTTGCCGAATCAAAAGTCGCCCCTTCCTATACGCCACCACTTGTGGAGCCGAGGAGGAGATCTTCGACTTAGGGTGAAACCAGTATCTACTGGACCCCACCTCACCAACATTGGAATGCCACCCGTTCCTTGCACCACGTGGAAGGAAGAGTAGAGCCACGACACTAGGTACACTCCCGGTGTGTAGACTTGTCAGCCAGGTGCCCAACTCTCATCGCTCCATTGTGGTGCTGAGAGGGCTGCATCCTGGTGCAGGGAAATCTACCCCCACGAGACAACACTGTGCAGTTCCCGCAACCTTCACCCCGCAGTCCAAGCCGGCTCTACTAGGCAGAGTCGTTGAGAGCAAAGCGATGTTGGCTGCAGTAAATAGCACATACACGGGAACACAGACACGTAAACTGCCAACCTCCTGCAGCGCCAATCTAGTACCTCATGCCTTACACCAAAAGGGGTGGAGTTGAGAGACCGGCCAGAAAGGCGAGAACAATTGCTACGCTTCCCCAGGGGCTATGTATCTTTCCCAGCAGGTTCGGGTTGCTCAATCCACAAGTGCAAGCTGCGCTACTGAGATGCCTCAGCGTACCAGTAACCGACGTCATCCCCGTACGCTTGTTCGAGCCACCCTCCAGGATTGTGGATGGATACCATCTTACAGTGCAGAAGGCAATAACTGGCATTTGTCAGCCTAGCAAGCCAGAACCGCAGCCAGCTCCCGTACCTGAGCTGATTACCCCCAGTTTAGTGCAACACTGGTCACAGCTGCACTGCTGCACCACCACCTAAGCCTGCACCCCGTCGCATTGTCGCAGAGCCTGACTTCGTACCAAATAGCCAACCCAATAGGCACGTGTTATACACTGGACGGGCCCCGTGTCCCGGACAGAGTAGGCCAGTTAAGACGCGGCTCACCTAGCATAGCCCAAGTCACCCAGGGGAGGGGACACACTGACAGCCGGGACTGTCACGCATCAAGCTATTCATTAAACCAGGTCTGATGCAAAAAAAATTGATATAGAGAATTTACCACAGGGGTTGTCTATATTAAAATTTCTATTTTATGTAATTATTTTAGTTACAAAATAATGATAACCAACCTGTTTGTTTACAGGCAAGAATTTCCTTTGCTGGTGCACTAAATGAACATTCATTATAAGCACTTCAATATTCATAGAAACAGAAATATTCATTTTGTTTCAACTTTTTGCAAACAAATCTTACAGAAACAAAACGGATGTTGTCATTTTTCATTTTTGTTTCGGTATACTGAATATTTACACAACCCTATTGTTTTTCCATTAAAGAAGTTTCATATCTGAGAGGACAGTGTGTTAATTACCCTAATCTTCTTGAGCCAGACAACCTCATTGTTGAGCAAGGTCTCAGCAGTGGGCAGTGGGCAAGAGGCGGCAGCCGCATAGTTGATCAGACGGCAGAGCAGCTGGAAATACTCATGGGAGTTTCGGGCGTTCTCCACAACTGTACTGTTCAGGACGGTGAAGAGCAACGTGATGCAGAACTGCAACGGCTGTTGTGATGCGCTGCACCATGTCGAAATCAGCAGGAACTGCTCCCCCGCAGTTATTCGCACCGACCTGCCACATACAAATTTTGGGTACCATGTGCACCAAACATACACAAACATGACAAACTCTTGAAATGAACAACTTGGTCATGAAAATTTTCAGGTTTCATGTCGTACTCCAACCTACATGAAAACTATTGAGAATTCTCCCCTATTTCTACACTTAGGAGTACTGTACTAGCTGTGGTAGTGCATTAAATAGTGATCTATCTGCCACCCCACATATCCACAAGAGCGTTGATACCTATAAGCTCTCTGACATAATGTCCACATACTATGTATTCCTGCAGTTCCAGAAGGAAGAATACCATATTCCAATAAAAAGCATAAAAAGTAGTCAGTGTTGTAGAGTGAAGTACCACTTTAATGAAATTCACATTAACGTATATTTTGGTCCTGACAAGAACCTATGGAATAAATTGTTTATTTTCTCTTCAATAATCTCTAGAGCAAGACTTTAGACAAAGACATATTCACACTAATGAGCATGTTGAGTCCCCATGTAAAGTAATGTTAATGTGACCTTGAAGTGAATGATGGCAATATAGAAGTAAATTGTATGATACAAAAATGGTAAGTCAGAACAAGACTAGAATGAGGTCCAGTATGCTTAGTACGACCCCATAAAGTGTATGATGTTCCCCAATACGCTTTAAGAGAAAATAGAGGCTTGTAAATTGAAAAATTTAAAAAGAAAGAATCCCTTTGTAAAGAAAACTTCAAGTTAAGTGCAATGGAAGTTGAGGTACAAGTGTCGTTAATTAACATAGTTAGGGAACAGGAAATGTGTATAGTAACTTTACCTAATAGTAAGACTAAGCCCCGCAAAATTTATGTAAGAATAAAGTCAGAAACATGTTAAACTGTAGGGTAAACAAAGTTGTATAACTTACGTATTTTCCAAAGGAAACTAACATAATTTCATATGTCATGAAATTGAATCAAGCATTAGCCTAACCTATAAATATGTAACATAACACTTGTATAAGAGTATGGGTAATGTAGTTGGTACGACTTGACTATTCTCTATCCTAACACTTTTATTTCTAGAGTAACGTCCACTTCGCCCGCTAGGAATATCATACTGTGCACTGTCAACAGAAACAGGGAACATTTTAAATCCGAACTAGCTTGACTGAGGACCCCCTTCTTGGGACCTCCTGTCTGGTAACACACCCATTAAATGGCCACCTGTTGCTTCCTACTGCCCTGAGCACCCAGGTGCTGGAGGGAAGGAAAAGGAAAAGAGGAACCAAAATCACTACGAATACTTTTCACCAAGGAGAGACAGAAAGCCTAAGTTATATCACCAATGAGAGCACCTAGATGCTGGAGGCAGTATTGGCCTGGGTATTGCGACCTGGCCTTGGCTGGATATCACATCCAGTAAGAGTATTGGTAGCCCAAACGGCTAAACATCTCTGATCTGCCTGCTAAGGTAGGGGAGCCGTGGGGACTTGCCGAGCTTGTGCTACAAATCCACTACTGGACGTACACTATTATAGAGAATAGTTTCTCATCTGTAGTGCACGACATGTCTTGTTCAGTGGTGAACTAAACTCTATGACTTATAAGATAAGGCACGGCAGACAGTGTAGGGAACAAAAAATTGATCATCTAGTTGCCAAACAACTGAAAACCTTAGCCCCTCCTACGCAGGAAAGACAGGTGGAACGAGACAAGGCACCTCATAAGAGTTTACGGGCAGTCTTGAATGTCCCTGTGGTACAATATATATATTTCCCACCGCACGTCCGAACCACTCCAGACTACAACCCTGTGCTGAGAAGTCTAGTATACAGGAATGAAGGTAGGTACAGACTACAATAACCATGCACTTGGTCTAGCGCAATCAACCTCGACGAACGTGCCATAAGGTCTGTAACCGGACACGCGTCAGTCATTTTCTGGCGCCCAACGTGGGGTGTCAGATTATAAACTGTACGCAGCGAACAGCTGAACTAGACCAAACAGGACCCAGAAAACTAAGGGTAAAGCCGGAGAAACCAAACGGACTTTGGGGAGTCCAAGAAACACCTTGTGGTGCCCTTAGCAGTCAACATATCAGCTTCAGAGATCAACGCCATCACAGGCGAACACCGTGACCCAGAGCATGACATACCCAAATCACAGTGAAGCCATACCAACTGTTCAGGTAGTGTCTCACAACAAACAGAATGTAACTACTGCGCAAAAATGTTCTACCACGTATGCTTAGGGTGGCCTGACGAGGCCTGTAACACAGAAGAGTTGGAATACAAATGCAAAGTCTGCTGGGAACAATCTAATAGCTTCTGTAGCGAGATCAATTGCCCCTGCCGAGGCATCAACCGAATACGCTGCACATCATACAGCAAACCATACCATCACCTGTGCATAGGATGGCCCGACGAGCACATCTCTAAGCCAGGTATGGCGTATTAGTAAGAGAGGGGCAGACGAAAGCATACATCCCACACTCGCCAGTCAAAACCATCCCGTATTTATATACAACTGGAACGGCACCCGGGACAGATGATGACATCCAAATCACGTATATTGTGGGCTGACCTAATCTAATGAGTATCCAGTAGCCTTTACACAATTGTGTGAAAAGGAGTTTGCGAAGACAGACCTACCAGCAAAGCATAGCGTATACAGGGCACAGTTGCATTTAAAAGGACTGGAATTAACATGACGGGAACGATACGGCAAGTGCACGACAGATTGGAAACGATTCAACAATAGACTTGCTTCCAAATTCACTTGCGAGGAGGTGTTAGCACAACTTACTATACAATTCTACAGCCCAACCCTGGACATGGATGAAGAAGCCGAATTGTTTATAAGAAACAAGGTGCGGATTTACCACCGCCACTTTCCAGAAGTACAGGGCGAAGAAAATTGTGTATGCCTCATAGCTCAAATGCTATTATCGAAGCTGTGTAATTTTCTACAAGCCCCGAAGCCACAGTCAATAGCATAGCTGATAGAATGCACACAGGAAACAAAGTTCAATCACGCAGAGCAAGCCTAGCTAGACTGTAGGCAAGTAGACAAGGGGAAGGAGGGGAGAACGACAGGCCACGTGCCCATCCCTACGCCTGAAACCCTGATCTTGACTGCCCTTCCCCGCTATCAGATGCCTCCAAAGTGTCTGTATTGCACCGGCCAACATCAGAACAGAGACTGCCCCATGAACCTGTGATTCTAAAAACATGTTAGCATTGGCGAATCGCTTGAAAATGTTGGTGAAAAGAAGAAAAATAAGCACGCATTTGTGATGGACTTTGTTGGAATGATGACGGGGGCAAATATACCCCTAGAAAAAGTAGACGATCCAAGCATGAGGAACTGGCTTAAAACATATGTCCAAGGTAGGAAGGTTTATGTCAAGATTTTCTTGCAGGTTTTTTTTTAATTTGCTTGATCTAAATCATGTTAACATACCATATACACTGAACCTATGCTCAAATATGCACCACGGATTTTATCCGTCCCCAAGTTTTAAAATTTCACATAAATACAATTTTCATTGAAATATTTCACAGTTGAGTGCATTTAAACGTTCTTAGTACTAGCTGGTTAAGTGAATGCATTTTCATTTAACTTACATTATTAAAATAAGTGGCTCTACATTACAATTATTAGAAATTAATAACATTAAAGAAAAATTAAACCCTTATGGTTAATTTTAGCCCCCATTTTGCTAATTTTAAAGAACAATTCTTTATGCAGACTGTTTTTTTGCATGCATGTGAAATATGCATCTATCAGAAAAAGGTGTGGCAAGTTACAAATAAATGAAATTGTAATTTTTCAAATAAAACAGCAACCTCTCAACAAGTTCCAAACAAGGTAATGAGCAATTGTTAAAAATCTGGTGCAGGTTAAAAACGCACATGCTTTAAAACAAAAAATTATTGCGTACAACTGGCAAGACGGGATAAAAAGTTGAAGAAAACTTGAAAATATTCAACCAAACAAGATATACACACTTCAAATATAACTTAGAAGCATGGGGATAAAAACAAGAACTGATGATTTTTTTTCAAGGCAAATTTAAATACAGTGTACTTAAGATTTAAAAAATAAACCTGAAGATTTTGTGCAAATACAGTATTTTCATTCGGATTTGACTTTTAACATAAACACATTAAAAAGAGGTCCCAACAGTCATATCACAAAGAAGTTTTCCTTTGCAGCATATTTTTATTTGCAACACTCTTGAAAAGCGATATAGAATATGTGAATTTAAAAAAAAAATCAACTTCATTTGTAAACGAAGAAGTAGTTTTAATCTAATAGTATGGCAATATTATCACTGTACTCGGAATTTAGAAAAAAATAAATGTGCAAAAGAATTCTTTTCACACTTTAAGTATTACGTTGCAAATGTTTATTTTTAATAAATCAAAATACTCAGAATCAGGAATTATGACTCGAAAATGAAGAATCGGACATGAAATTGGAATGGGGGAAAAAAGTATACTCAACCAATCCATAAAATTAATATTTCAGTTTTAAAAATATGTTATTTTCACATTAGAGACAGTTGAACATTGACTTCATGCCAACAAATTGCAAATTTTGATGTGTTGGGGTCGGAGGGTGGGTCAAAATATCTACAGTAAATGACCTGTCATAACGCACTATTTTTTTTTTTAAATTGTGAGGGCTTATTTTGTTGAGGAGCTAGTGTACTTTAAATGGTGGTGATGATTTGAGTTGCTGAAATGTAATACAAAATTGGTTAAAATTTCTTTGTGGGTGCTTTCACTATAATGAAGTTCACTACATTAAACAAGCAATCTTTCTGACCCATTCAAATTTTATAATAAAAGTTTTATATATTGTACATTAATTACCACCTCAAAGTTTCTTTGAAGCACTAGCACAACGACCTCGGATGGGCACAAAACCAATAATAATGGCTAACATATACTAACTTTTGGTATGAAGAGCCTTGCCTAAGAACACTATTAATTTACATACTGCACTAATTTTTAGCACACACCGTAAGGTCAGAGAGGCATTTAGTCCACAAAGAGTCCAACATACATATCTTTTTTTGCACGGCAAAGGCATAAAGGATCATTGCAAAACTAAAAGGAAACAAAAAAAGGCCAACATACATTGCTTAAATAATAGAAATAAAGGAATTCACACAAAAAGTGTTATGAAATAGACTGTACTTTTAATACCTGTTTCTGCAGAGAAGTAGAAGATCGATGATAAATAAATGCCACATCTTGTCCTTTGTCAAAGTTTCTAAAGTCTTTGGATTCAGAACTAGAGCGACCGTCAGGACTTCCAATGCCTCTCTACAAACTGCAACATAAAGTTCTGTTCTTTGTACCCAACAGAATTACATGAATTTTTACTGTAAATCCAATTATCCCATGACTAGAGGCAAGATTATATGGTAAATAGGAATACAACCGAAATAACACCTCAATACATGTTGATACACTACATAAAAGAACAATTTGAGTTGACACAAAATAAAATAAAACCAACCAAAATTTATATTTTATCAGTAAAGTGTATTTACTTCTGCTAACAAATTTGTTACCAAATATTTATGTAAGATACTGACCAAAAAGAATACAGTGGACTCCCTATCTACCGTTTTTCAGGAGAATGTCAAAAAATTTCTATACATGTGGGATTTCGGTAGGTGAGGATTCTGACTTGTACATTAATAAAATAAAACATATGAACTCATTACTCCTCATTTTTTGTATAATGAGAGCTGTACATTATCTGTGAATGAAGTTTAGCAAGCAAATAAAATAAAAATAGGAATTTAAAAAATTATTGCTATACATAATACATTAAAAAATATTTCACCTCAACTTGTTTGAAAAAAGAATATAACATATCAAAATACAGTATATTACTGATTGTAATCAAACACAAAGTGCAAGCTGGCCTAAAACTTTTCAAACCCTCTGGGGGAAAAAAAAAAAGAACCAAATGCAAGGCAAATTTTGAATGTCCCACGCACACTTGATCAGTTGAGAGCATGTGGAGATATTACTGACCGGGTAATGTGTTCAGTGCGGCACAGCACACAAAGAGAAAACTGAACAAGGGGTGAAAGAATGAACCCCTCCAAGAAATTACATGTTGCCGACACCTTATGCATGTTACAAATGTCTGACTTTTAAAATAATGAAATACCGTATTTGGGTGTATAAAGGCCTCATGCGCGTATAGGCAGCACCTAAAGTTTTTGATGACAAATTTGGGATTATTAATATTTCAAGTATAGGCTGCACAGAATTTTTGTTTTCCTGTAATTAGTGTTAAGTCACGATTCCCTGCAAATATAAATTCAGATTGAATTTCTCCCCTACAAAATATTTGAGACAGAAAATTTGTATAATGTTGCAATGTTTAAAAATATACGTTGTGCAATTTCTATTCCACAAATGGTAATGTGACTACATGTTCACATTTTACATGTGTGAAAAGGTTATTTTGTCCATAAATGTGAGTAAACAAATAATGGCATGAGTGAGAAAGTTTTTTCCCTTCCCCTTCTTCTTCTTCCCTTCCTTTCTCCCTTCGAGTTAAAACATTAAAATGTACTGTATGTTGACAAATTTGTAAACATGTTTTGGGGAAAATTCTTTTTTAATACCAATATTGTATATAAGCCGCACCCCATTTTTTGTAGTCTTTTTATTTGTAAAAAATGTGCGGCCTATACACGCTGAAATACAGTATATTTCACTGCACAAGAATTTGTAATTTTAAGACAGAAATGAATAACAAAAAGTGATAATAACTTATTTCACTGCCTTAAACAAATAATCATTTAAAACCACGCCCTCTGATCTTCCCTGTTTTAAGTTACACTGCACTCAGGCTCTGCGCTTACCCATTATTAGACGAACAAAGGATTCTAATGGGCCCTTACATTTCATTAGTTTATTCAAAAGATGCGTGTATAATGAAGCAATGTTTGAATTGACCATTTAGTATTTTAGTGTACAGTGGTGTACAATTTGGATGTCATCGGTAGTCATTTGTTCTCAAATGGTTGCGATTTGATAATTTAGCATTTTAGAAAGTTTTCTTGCATATTAAACACTAAATACTAAAATAGCAAATATGTCATCATTTTAGCTGACTAATTCGAGTCACATGACCTCGTAGCAAATAAAACGTGCCAATTCAAACATGGCCAAAAATAAATTAATATGAATCCTCCAATTTCCCTGCAGGAAGTTAGTAAAAATGAACTTTATGCTTGGTAATACAGGTCACTCGATATTCAAACAATTTTTGGCAGCAAGGAGAGGTCAAGTATACGCTTCTGGGCATATCATTTTATTAGCAAAGTTGCTGTACATTGAGTTAAATTAATATTACGTTAAAAATTATGTTAATTTTACACAGGATACAATAATATTATTAAACACCAACTTTACAGGGGGAAAAAAAACTTTTAATCACAAAAGAAAAAATCTTTGTAAATAATAATTCCTTGTTATATAATTATGTTAACATTTTCAGGCGAAACCATTTGCTTTGAAATACAAGTAATGATAGGTGCAACTATTTTGAGCAATGGATTAATCTTGATAAAATTTATACATTTACCAGTAGCACTTTACTTGCTCTGTGGCCAGCATGTGGAGACAAGCACGCATGCCTGAGCGAGAGAGAGAGAGAATGTGCCTTCTTTTGCTAGACTACAACTTCCCCTCTCGAAGACATGTAAGGGGAGGAAAGAATGTGTGCAGCTGAGACCGAAAGACGGTAGAGGGGGGAGAGAGGACACGAAGTCGCCACGCTGCTTGCTAGGTAACCACTTCCCCTCGCGTAAGGCGTAAGGAGAGGTAGGAAGCCAGATTAGCACAACGGCCACGCCGCAGTCGTGTTAGGAAGACAGCCAACATGCCGCAGAGCATTGATAAAAGCGGTGCACGTGACGTATTTCACATCCAGTTATTCGATGTTTGAATAAACAACTAGCTACTACACTTTGTTTTGATCTGCAGTTTGTATGTTTACGACATGTTCAAAACATTTCAAGTGGTTTCTAAAGTCATTCCTTCCGCCGTGTGCAATATTAAAACTACACCAGCATATAGAAAAAAACTAAAATTTTTTGCCCCCAATGCATGGAAAATACTGGCTGTCAATTACACAGACATTTGAAAATAGTGGTTCTTAGGTTTTCCCACAGTGACAAAAAGACATTTAAACAAAATAAGTTTAAATAGTCACTACATTGTTAATTTCGAAAGTCCCAAATATAAAAGCTAAATGTAACCTAAATGTCATGTAAAGCAAAAGATTTAAAAATGTAAGTAATTCATACCATCACAAAATATAAGCATTGATGGTATTTCATAAATAATGGCACTAAACCACACAAAACAAATATAAACTGGTAAGTATATTTTAGTATACTTTCATAACGAGATTCATTTTACTGCTGACTAGTGAGACTAGAAAGAAAAAGGTAATTTTGTGAAGAAAAGATGTTATGAAAAACCCGCTGTCAATAGCTACTAGGTTCAAGCTGGAACTGAGAAGACCAAAGAGAAACAATATTTAATTTTGATGCGTGATGCTTATTCCGACTACATATAACCACGACTTTGCTGCATCTGAACGTATCACGCCACCCCGGAATGACTTGCTAACAGTCTACAAGTACGGCCCTAGTTGTGGGGGTACACACACACATCAGCCAAGATTGTTCACCCTTATGTCAGATGTCACATCAACCCCCCTCACGTGTGAGAGAGGCTAGTCAAGCAGCCCAGCGCAACACCTAAGCTCTCACATTCAAGGCAACCCAGATTTACAGAGCCGCTTAGTTCTGCAACGGACCGCTTCCGACAAGCCCGTGGGCAGTTAGAATATATGCCAGTGCAAGCTGATAATAAAATCATACACGAGAAAAATTAATTTGCTGCTGTACAAGAGAAAGATATCTTACGTAGTTCGCCGCCCCCGCGTCACAAGTACACATTGATAGACACCATTTTGTGTAATGTGTTGCCGTAGTTTTGCATTATCAAGTCATGTTACAATCTGTGGAATAGTAATCGCACTATGTTTATTTATAAATATCGCAACATAATACAAGTTTTCTGTCTAAAATGTTTTGTAGCGGAGAAATTAAGTTCGGATTTATTATGTTTATACGGAATCTTAATTTACAATATTTACAGGAATGCAAAATCAGTGCAGCCTATACATTTCAAAATAGGTGTTACTGAGAAATTAATTTCAAAAGCGGTATTTAAATAAAGTTTTTATTAAGTTTGAGTGAGTGTACCGGAAAAATTTTCTTTAATATTCCCATTTGTACGGTTTTATTTCAGTCAAACTAAGTTCAACATTAAGTTTAATGAGGTTGGTTTTTTTTTTTTTGGGTGACTAATATGTCAAGTCCACATCTACAGAATGTCTTCATCTATCGAATTTCTATTTCAGTCCCCTGAAATTCGATGGATAGTTTCCACTGTATCAACTTACCCTGGCATGTGGTTTAATACCATTGTATGGGCACACTGCCAACATAACTTCTATTACCTTTGTTTGAAATGGCCAGACGAACCTCGAGATACAGATGAACGAAAGTTCCAGTGTAATGAATGCCGCACCTGCCAGACTGCATATTGTAGATATTTACCTACGCTGGGCAAGGTATAAACACAGTACGCTGCTTGGTTTGCATGCAGACCTACCACAATAAATTAATAGACTGACCCCATGAGCGCATCATGAGATCGGGCCTCGTATATGGATGCGAGGAGTGCCAACATGCGTAGGAATAGCCCCCAAAGAATCTTGGTCCTCGCCAGAGCTCAACCACCACCCGGAGAAGTGACACACCGCATCATCCAGATTTTGCCAGACGGCCGCATGAGCACCCTATCACGAGCACCCTATCACATTCACCCTCGATTGTGAGAAGGAACTTAGCGATAATCAGGTCCCCCCCAAAAGCAATGGGTTGGGAGGACCCAGAAACAATTGAAATGCAAGGTGCTCGAATGGTAGACGAAATACAAAAAATTTATCACTGAGTAGGTACAGCTGTGTTCCCACCTCGGCATGCAATATTCCGGCGAGGAGGCCATAGCTTATGTAACGACTGAATTCCACAGCCGAATTCAGGCCACCGACGAAGAGGCCGAGATATTTGTCCAAAGAAAGGTCCAAATGTACAACAAACGGATCTTCCCCAAAGGAAACAAGGAGAGCTGCTTGTGCCGTATTGCATGCTTTTCGCCAAATTACATAATTGACTAAAAATCCAGAAACCAGAGACCATTGACGAGCTAGTCGAGAGGGCGAGGTAAACCGAGCGAAATTACAAGGACCCTACCAGGCAGGAAAAGCCGCCCCAGAGTAATGGGAAGTTGGAGGGGAATAAAAACTGTTATTATCTCCCTGCCGGGGAGCACAGCCTTGCTCACCATATGAAGGCTGCTAAAATCCAGGATGCCAGCTGTCAAAATAAATGAAACTGACATCTGAAAGGTCGAAAGGTACGTGAAATGTAACAAGTTGATCCTCCTTCAGATACTTACTACTCAGCATCCCGTTTGCGATATAAGTGCTCAAGGGGAGATGGTCTCGTGGGCTTGCGCAATGGGATGTACACATGGGGAGAGGAAGCTATCCGGCATTTCGGCACAGGTGGAGGTGGAACCATGATTCTAACTACCTCCCCGGTGGCAGTACGGATGGTACAAGTAGTTACAGGTGGACGATCGACGGCCAAGGTTGTGGTAGGTGATTTTTGCTACAAGTATGGGCTTTGGTGGGTAGTAGTAGCTTACGAATTCGTAACTATGCCACGCATGGCCAACAGATACCCAACCCGGAGCAGAGTTCAGACTCGTGAATGCATGCTATTAGGGGCGAGATGGGACGTGGCCCTGGTGCAGTGACCTCCGGCACTAGCGACGGGGGTGAATTATCTGGGACTGTGTTTTCTAACTAAGGGTTGTTGGAACTAGACAATTCTATTTGGAGGGCCCATCGGGCGTGGTGACTTATCTGGGGTATCCACCTTTCTTCGTCATGAGAATACTGAGTCAGGCAAGCTAACAAAACTCTCTTAGAATAAAATATACTACGCTGTCTTACTTTATCACAAAACTCATGCCTATCCTAGCCATCAAATTATAGTCCTTGGGGAATGACTTTTCAGTCACGCAGAGGCCCTAACCAATGAGAATGACGGGCTAGAGTTGGAGTGCGTCTGAAGGCAAGCGTGGTTGTTCCAGACACGCCCAGGTATCAGATTATATCATTGTAGACTAGAGATCTTTGCATACCCAGTAATACTGAGGAGCTCGGCCCACTCTGCTTCTTCCACACAGAGAACTTAAATTTATCTTGAGCCAAATTATTGAAAGTAATTTTACGTAAAAAGAACAGGTCAAAAGTAAAATTGACAAAGTCAATAATATTGAATATTTTTTTAAATATAGCGTTTGTTTATGCTTTGAGAAAACACTGGGGAACCGGATTATTTTATAAAATAGCTAAGTTATTACTTAATCCACTTAATACCAGGCGAAGGAAAACCTGGTTACTAGTTTCCAAATGTTTAGTCTAGCATTCAAAATTCTATCGCTTTTAACAGCGAGGTACTTAGACAGGAGTGAATTAGAACATTGTGACAGCCTGCTATTGCATAGTTGACCAAGACGAGGGTAGTGGGTGTAAAGTGCAGAAATCGTAGTTACGTCTGCGGGACTTGCTGCTAGAGCTGCTGGAACTCATGCTGGAGTTGGAGTGCGCTTTTGCAAGCTGCAGACTGGGAGAGGCGGTGGTCTTCTCAGATTCAGGAAAGCCCACTGACTATTGAGGTCAGCGGGCCGACGAACTCTGGCAAGACCCTTTTGGAGGTTACTTATATAGTCCAAATTTCATCTTGGTGACTCTCCCAGGGGTGCGGGGGTTGTAAGCCTCTCAAGACAGGGGCTAGTTATCTTCTGTAGTGGGCAGCGTTACGCTTTTATTATCTCCCTGAGTGGAGGCTGACGACAGGTTTACCTCCTCTGCCCAAAATTATGCGGCTGTGACGTCACTGAGCATAGGGCTGCTGCGATCCTGTGGCAATTTGTTTAACTTCCTTATCGGAGTCGGCTGGTCCGTGGTTCGTCTAGTAAAAATATTCCTTGTTTGAGGGCATGGCGACCACATGTGGGAGTCTCGGTGGGCAGTATAATCACATAATTAATTGCATTAATTATGTCAGTGTCTGTAGTTGCCTATCACATGGAATAAACCCTGTAGCCACTTGGACTGTTACATGATGGCACAAAATTTTGCAGGTAAAGTTTTACTTTAATTTGTTAACCAGTAGTCCATGCGTACCACCTCTGAAAAAAATGTATTCACATTTAATTTTATTTGTATAATTCTTACAAGAAAGAGGGGTAAAATTGCTGAAAATTATATATTGAAATGCTACAGTATATGTTTATAATTATGTGATAAGGGAGGTTAACATCACTTCATATAATAATGCTGTTCACCCACTTTGGGATGTCGTTTAAATAAATTTGATTCAATAAAAATTTTTAATTTGTGAATAATTTCAATTTTGATTTTAAATTCAATTCGAACTGTAAATCACTAATTCGCAGATGTCTATTGCAAATTCTGTAAAATGCATATTTCCTGAGATGCTCAAAGTTCTTGGATGCCCTCAAGACACAGTATACAATATTACAAATTAAATTATTTGTATTGGCACTATCTGCAGGATGAGCGACAAAGTATCGGTATCAGTAATAGAGTGAAATCCTGTGAAAAAGTTCCTTCTTAACCAGTTTTTCTGCCTAATTAAGTTGAATAATTGTGCACCTTGTATGTATAATATGACCCTTTTAAGAAGTATTCCTGGTTAATAAGCATTATTTTTTCGGTCCCTTTATAAAAGTCTTAACAGAATTTTACTGTATTTGAAAAATGGGAATTGGACCCATCTCTACCTCTTATATGTTAGGTACTACATCTAATGACAAATGTAACCATAAAGTTTATACCAGTTTGCAAAAAATACGGTCACCATACTTCTCACCTACCATGTTGAAACCGAGTTTTCCTATCAGGAAAGACGCTATTGACAACATATTAGCAGTTGAGTACTCATGATCACTTTGTCATAAGAATCGAGAAGTCATCTTTAACTTACAATACCAAACACAGAATTATTATGAAAATTGTTATTTCACGATCAGGAGTTGCCTATTGTGAAACATAGAATAGATCCCCTGGCTAGAAATAGGGATGCCACTCTACACAGAGGGAGCATTAACGAAATTCAAATGGTAATACATTCCCAACACGTAATATTATATGCACTTGCTACTTCCACTATTTATGAAATTTCGATGTACAAACCCCTACAAAATAATTAAAAACTTAAATAAGTGTTCTAGGGTTGTGTGAATGTAACTTTTACTCATGAAATGAAAATGAAAGATATTGACGTGTGCCGCTTATACATCTAATCTAATAAGATTACGACAATGCCAAGAGTACCTCTTCCACCATTACAGACGTGAGAGACATGTTGCATACTCTACAGGCAGCAGGAACTTATGAATGAATCCTTCTCACCTGGAGGATACGCAACCTGGCAGGCAGACCCCACTCCCCACATAACCACCACAGGCTTAAGTCAAGCGCCAACAAGCGGCCCAGACCACAGGCGAGGCCAAGCGCCACCGACGAGGCACGAAGCAGAAATGCTGACCAGAGTTTTCCCATGCCTACCAGGGCAGAAGGACGTCACGCATCCCCTGCACCCTGCAATGGCATCCAACAAGCTTACACTATATAAGTCAGGATGCTGCCGAACACGAGAGTAATTCTTATTCTTCTCTCGTGACATCCCACAGCACTGCTCAGTTGCTGGGACCTCCAG
Source organism: Dryococelus australis (assembly GCA_029891345.1). Lineage (NCBI taxonomy): Eukaryota > Metazoa > Arthropoda > Insecta > Phasmatodea > Phasmatidae > Dryococelus > Dryococelus australis. The sequence goes on along the minus strand of CM057003.1, from coordinate 17,919,556 downwards.
AGAACTTTGAAGAATTGAGTACGTTCCCTGCGGCTACTTCACCATCGACGATCGGTCAACCAGCAAACACGCTCACGGACACATTAAATTCACTTTATCTCAAGATACCTTTCTTAAAACAGTTAGAAGTATTATATCTTTTCTCGTTTAGATATTTCTTTCCTGCTTTTCCATACGAACCAGGTCGCCTACACCTGGCCAGTGTAGTAACCATCAGCACTCAATTGCCTAGTAGGAAATAGCACGCTTCGCATGTTTATTGAACCATCAATAAACATACTTTTGTGTCCTACCTCACCGCTTTTATTTCTGAAATTATCTGTCTGCTTGCCTGCTATGCACAGGTTGCTACGTACACCATTGACATGAACTGGGTAATTGATATTATCAAATAACTTCAAACGTTGGTGCCTCTCAGGGGCCATCTGTTGCTTTCCAACTGCAACAGCACTGCCGGCAAAGAGAAACAGAGGAGCCACAACCACTAGAAACTCCTTCACGCATGGAGAAGCGACAGTCTCAAGTTATTACATTATCCCACAGCATTCTTAGTGCTGGGATATCTGTAGCTTGAGACCTGCCACCCATCCTTGTGTGGAAGCACATCCAGTGGTGGCATTGGTGACACAAACAGCTCCCCGTCTCTGACCAGCCCGCATGCGTGGGGGATCAGTGGAGACATAACAGAGACTGATCAGCAAGACAAAACCGGACTGACACTATAAACTGTGTTTAGTTTGTTCACGTCAAGTGTATCTAGCATAATGTAAGCAGAGACTCCATTCCTAACGACCATAAGCACAACCGTAAACATAGGGAATGAAATGCAGCGTTCCTTCCGCCAGACAGTTGAGTGCACTTTCTCAACTCACACCAGAGCGACAGGCGGAAAGGGACCGCATGGCCCAACTCAGGCATGAGTCAGTATCGGCTGGTCCGGTAACTATCTTATTTGTATCTCCATGTATACGAATTCATCCCTCGTGCCATCCCATGGTAAAAGGGTTGTTAACCAGCACTGCTACAGGATTCGGCTGGGATAACATCCACTTCTGGACAAACGAAGCTCACCTGTGTAATCACCAGTTCGGCGTAGGCCAGGCTCGCTACGTCTGGGTAAAACCTACTACGACCACGGCACCCAAGAAGCAGTAGTGATATCGCACTAACCAACACCCCACGTCTCTCGCAGTCTATTTAATCTAGACCACCTCGCTTTTGGTCTAGCGGACAAAATCCACTACCATCGGCACGCGTCAATGTTATGAACTTACGTGAAACTGAAACCAAATTGAAAATAATGTCATTAAATGTAAGCCTTAACAAAATATTAACGACTTTCATAACATTTTAGCAAACTATTCATTATAACAAATTTGTTTCAAAATCAAACTTTTCGTTTTATATGGTTATTTTAATTATAACATTATGAAAAATTGACAAGACGATGTACAGGCAAAAATTTTCTTTGCTGGTGCACTAAATGAACATTCAAAAACCAGAAAATCCATCTAAATCTGTACAACTTCCAATAACCAAATTTCTTAGCAAAAAGAAAACAAAGAATAACAACTTACATTGTCGTTTCTGTATACAGAATAATTTCACAACTATAAAATGTTCTTACTGTAGTGTGTTGAACCCCTCCTATTGTTTTAAGTGTGCACTCTTTATGTTATTTTTTCAGCTGGAATTTTTTGTTTTTTAACTGCAAGAGTTACACTAGAGAGCTATGTATTCAAGTCATGTTTGACGTTTGTATTACAGTAAATCACCAAATTGATTCTTTTTATGATTTCCATGTTCAAGAATTTTATTAAAAATCATCCTTATGTATGCATTATCAACATATTCTCTACAAACCCAAACAACCAGCTAAATCACACAATTTTTTATGTACATAAATACTCCTGCTCTACTATGCACAAACCCACTCACTACTCTTAGCACTACCTCAGTTAATAAGTTAATACAAACAGGAATATAAAGGAGAGTGGTGTGACCACCACCTACTACAGAAGAGAAGAAAAAGTGTCCTCACCCAGGACATCCTCATTGTCAGGGAAGTGTGTGGAAGTGCTGTCATACATTCGGTGCAGCTCCTCGGTGGTGGCATTGAGGAGGTGCAGCCCACCACAGCCAGCCGCCCAAGCCAGCCGCACTATCGCCCGCACCGTCGTAATGTAGGGCAGCTCCCACGACAACGCCTGCATGAACATCCCACGAGACCGCTCTGCCTCGTTGTTCTTCAACAGCACCTGCCAAACAATCACACAAGATGAGCTGTATGAACACACTCGTTTAGACCTGGTTATCTCAAAACAACCCACACACATTCAAACTCTTGAACTCAACACACAGAAAACAGAATCCACATTACAGAGAATAGAAAAGACACAAAAGCATCAAAGTATTTGCAAACACTTAGATAATTTAAAATTTTTTTATCAGTATGGAATACAATTAAATTAAGCCTACATAAGCAGACATGAAACTAAACAGGCACAGCTGCTACCTCAACCATTTTATAGCTGTGTGCAGAGAGTCCATTCCAAAATGCTGGTCTACCATTGCACCGAAACAAAAAGGACATATACTGAGCAGAGCATTATTATTACTGAGCAGCAACACAGACACTTTAATACTTGTTCTTTACTACCTACCCTTCTGGTATTGGGTTCCGCAATTCTCTTCATGACAACGGTACAGAGTAAGTTAGGGTCAGTTTCTCATAGCTACCTAGCCAAACTGCCATGTTAAGGTTAGAACCAGGTACCCTTCACCCAGCTTACATAGATTGTAATTCTGATCAGTTTTTGGTGGTTACGACATAGTACAGGCCACTGTGTTTATTTATCATGCATGCTTACCAACTTTCCACAATTCAAATTAGGAAGATATTTTTAAATTCTAAAATTTTGCATAAATGATATGCGGAAATTCTGATGAAAAGTAACTTGTCATAAATTCACTTCTAGTACCGTGGCTACATTATCTATCACACAGCTACATTCAGTAGTTTATTAAAACTACTGAAACACAAAATTTCAATTCAAACAGACGAAAAGACTGAATTGGTTGCATGCTCGAAATAAATGTTTCTCATTCACCTCAAAATTTGAAGAAAAATTACATTCAAAGATATTGAAGCTTTTCACTTATAAGTCCACAATAAATCACATTAATTAAAAATTCACTACTGTTCCCAGAAAAGAAGTCATTTTGGTACCTAAGTAAAGAAGCTCAAAGTTTTAATTGAATACATGAAATATTATAAACAAGAAATTAAACCTACAAAAACAATGCACTGTAGTTATAAAAATTCTGTCATTCTGGCTTGTTAGGGATCTAGCAGTTGCTTTTTTTGCTTTGTGTAAAATTTGTTGTCGCTGAAAGTCTGTTCGTAAAATGCATTCTTTAAAAACTTATTACTTTTAATAATAGATGCATTTTCAAGGACATTATTTGAATTAAGAGAACGAAACTGAGTTCTGATCTTTTTGACAAGACTAAAGACTATCACATTCAGTATTGCTGTGTGGTATAGTTAAAATTCCTAGCATAACAATTCATAATACGTCACACTTAGGTTTTCCACCAATACTTGACACAGCTGATATTCTGACCATTACCTACTTCTGAATCTTCAGTCTTAACTAAGGTGGTTAGATCTTCCAGCTGAAGGAGGGAGAATTGATTGTGAAGCACATCTATTGCATATCTCTAGTCTCACTCTCATTCATAGGCAACAGAAATGGAAATAAGTCAACAAAAAACTTAACATTGCAGAAGCAGGCCTCTACAATTTTTTCTACTACACTAACATTTGCTTTCATAATAACTTCATGTTTGAAATGAAATTTATTCAGTATGTAATCACAGGTGGTGGAAAAATGCTTTCTAACAGACAAATAAAACTACTTATTTTCTGACAATGCACTCACTTTCTCAGATGTTGCACTCCTAATTACCAAATCATGGTCCTGCTGCTGATTTGCAGTGAAATGGTAATTTACTTCCAGCAATGCAGAGGTATTAAGAACATTTGGCTTCACAAATCTCACCAACAATTCTTTCAATAAATCACTCGATGAAGCAAATGGATTTGTGGGGGCTGACGACTGCACAATAACGTTAAATTTGTCCAACACTGCAATAATGTTTAGGAAAACCAAACACAGAGCCTTGTTGAGCGGAGGTGAGTAACTCATATATAACATCTATTCTCGACTAGCTCCACTCTGCATGCATTCTTTGATTTTAATTTCCTTTCCCATCATCTAACAAAAGTTTCTTGCTACTTGAAGATGGTTCACCATCTGAAAGAAATGGTCTCTTTTTAGAAATCCTACCTGTGATTTCCTTCTCTGAACTGTTTTGATGTTTACTACCAGAATCTGTGGAATATTGTACCAGTTCATGAGTGTTAGTCTTACCTTCAGGTCTGGAGCTTTTGTTAACCGATTTCGTTTGAATTGTAAATGCAGACAATCCCGACGGCTGTTGGTGTTTTTCTGTAAGTACCTGTTCTGTGAAAAAACATACTAATGGAACCCACATTTCAACTAGTCTTCTTAAACATTTACCTAGGGATAACCATCTTGTGCAGACATGTTTTAATACCGTTCTAGCTTCTTCTCCGTGCAAGGTTTGAAATTATTTTAAAGCTATCTCTGCACTTGGCGCTCTTTTTAAGGTAGTAATATGTGTTAGTCAAAATTTCATCAATTTTGATTGGTAGGCAAGCAGATCCCTTTTCAGTAGCCAAATTAATAAAATGGCACAAACAACCTATTCCTACTAGTTTCTCGTGTTTTTCCTTCAAAACTACTATCACTCCATTTTTACTACCCATCATTATTGGTGCATTGTCTGTAGAAAATGCTATCATATGACTGACTGGTACTTTTAAATGTTCCAATTCGCCGAGAACTAACTCACCAATATTTTGACCTGTTGCCTTCAAGTTATGGTAATGATAGAACAGATGAAACCATTTTCTGTGTTTCTTTACTGAAATATGTTACAATCAGCGCTTAAATCTTAGAATCAGAGTCCTCGATCCATTGTTAGCCAAGGAACAAGGTCCAGTTTGAAAATTTTTAAAATGCCTTCGCTGGTTGTTTCTGCCATTTCTCCAACAATTGCTGTTGCTTTTGTCTTACCACATCCATATTGCTTCGCCTCTTCATAATTCGGGAACATTTTACGAAATAATGATCCAGCATGGTTGGCTACACTAAGAGGAATGTTGTGCTCTAGCAAAAAACTTGTAAACAAACACTCAGTTCTTATGACATTATTATCACTACCAGTATTACTAAAAAAACAATCAATTTTTCTATTATCTTCCACACTGTTTGACATCACATGAGTTAATAAGTCGGTTTTCCCGCCATGCACAATATTTAGGTCACACCTAGACACACTGCAAAAAGCAAAGTGCTTCCCTTTTTCAGACTTTATTACACATGAAAATTCATTTGAATATTCCTCACGAAAACATTGTGAATACTGTCTCTTCATCGTACTCATTTTGGTATCCTACTATTTTTCTAAGTGTTCGAAATTCACATAAACACAAAATGACCACCCACTGCTGTCACATAGCTGTGGGGTGCGCATCCCCTATAGCCTGGCTGGGTGTGACATCTAACAAGGTCGGCGGCGGGCGGCGGCAGTCGCGGAGTAAACGTGACTATGGCACAGTGCCGTATCTACAATCTACCAGTCCCGTTCCCCATCTGCAGCTGTATTCAAATCACAGAAATCTTATCTAAAATACATCTGCTTAAAACAGTTTTATCATCCACGAATTTTAAATAAAATTTTCTGAGCAAATATTTTTTAAATTGAAAACCTAAAACAAAAAGTTAGCCACAGAAAAGATAATTTCTAAAAAAAGACAACTTTTATCAGATGCTGCTGCTGTTCATCTAAACTCTTGACACTTCCGCTTTCACAAAGAGTTTGAAATGTGGGGGAGGACACAGAACAGAAGAAGCAAAACGGGTACTAGAAGAAGGGAAGACCGACCAGGCAGTTATTCTCGGGTAGGGAGGTTGACGTCTGTTTTGCAGCGCCTGGATGTCTACATAAACCATTCAAGGAGACTGAAAAAGCTTTACACAGACTCTGCTCTTTCCAAGAACCAATAGAAAAAATATGGTAATGAGGTACTCCTGTGTCATGTGTTGTTAATTATTACTCATTACAATTTTTTTACAGCAGTAGTGTGATTCTTGCAAATTGATATTAATAAAATTAAAATTTACTCATTACGGTATTTTTTTTTACAGTAGTAGTGCTTTTCTTGCAAATTAATATTAAAATAAAAAAATAAAAACCATAGCAATGTACAGCATCTGGTGTAAGGTAGCAATATAAATAAGTAAATTTTTAGTGACATAATTAGATGTAATGGTTAAGTCCTTTGAGATGTGATTTCATGGTGTAAACAACATCAACTCCAATCCTTTATTCCTTTTCATTACGCATCAGCTTCCCAACCCCGCTCTGCTCGAACCCACGCACAAACTTCATTATTTCCCTGCTGCTGACCTCTCTCTTCTACTTCTTCCTCGCGCTCTTCCTCTAGCCCGCCCATCCTTCCACCCCTTAGCCTCACCCACACCATACTGCCGGCCACTCCGACACCACTCCAAGCTCCCCTTATCAACTCACTCCCTCGCTCCCTCTTCTTTATTCATCCTCCCCTCCGCACTGAAGTAAGCTAACGCAGAATAAAGCACTTTCATCCTCTTGCTCCTACCCTCTTCACTGATCACCCGCCACTTAGGCACCACCCCTCATTCAACTGCCGGACATTGCAGTACCGTAATACAAAAATTTTTTTTAGGCACAATAAAGATACAGAAATCCGGAAGATATTTACGCCTACTGTAAAATCGTACAATAGGGTCAATTTTCGTACATCTTCCAGAAAAACCATACAAGTTGGCAAGTATGCTCATGGAATAAATAGGATTTCTCTCTTAACCTCTGAGTATCATTCCAAGTGTACTTTTCACCACCAGTTTTCCAAACCTGGTGTAGAACAGCAGGCTCCCCTCACCGGGACGCACGTTCGTCGAAAACACACACACTCAACAGCCACTAGTACTGTATTACACAAAAGTTTGTTGATATGAGAACTGGTTGGCACTACCAAGCACCATTTCTCCCGAACGAATTGCAAACAACTGACTGTCTAAATATACTAGATCCTAGAAGCGCGCCACTGATGGCAATGGCAGGAAGTTCAAATATGTACAGTAATAATTTCAAAGACATCTATACACACAGTACCAAACATCACCACCCACCTTGAAATATTCATTTCAACCCTTAATGGGCAGTGGGTACAGTTTAACGGCTCCATCCACTGTGCGGACAGTGGCTACTCTAGGCACTTTATCACGACCAGGGTATAGCTCAACGAAGCCTCCTAAGCGCCAATGCAGTGGAGGAAGCCTGCCCTCTATTAATACAAGCTGCTGAGGTTGAAGAGGTTGATTTTCATCCTGCCACTTTGGAGGCTGCTGTAAGGTGTGAAGATAGTCCAGATGCCAGCGTTTCCAGAAATCTTGCTGAAGCTTCTCCATGAGCTGCCAGCGCTGTAAACAATTCAGCTGGACATCTACCAGGTTTGGCTCTGGAACTGTGACAAGTGGCTCAAGAGTCAAAAAATAACCAGCAGTAAGCACGAACAAGTCATTCGGGTCCGAGGTTAGTGGACAAAGAGGCCTTGAGTTGAGGATGGCTTCAATCTGCACTAGAACAGTATTCAGTTCCTCGTAAGTGAGAATTTGCTCTCTAATAGCACACCTCATATGGGAATTGACCGACTTAACTCCGGCTTCCCATAATCCACCAAAGTGAGGTGGTGCGGGGGATTAAAATGCCAAGTTACCCCAAGGGTGGCCAAGAAGCTTACCATGGTCTGTTGGTGATTGGGAGAAGCAAGCAGCTGTCACATTTCATTCTCATAGTTATTTGCGCCCACAAAGTTGATTCCACAGCCACTATAAAGGTCAAATGACCTGCCACAACGGGCAAGAAAGCGTTTGTATGCACCTAGAAATACATCGGTAGAAACGTCAGATGCCAGCTCAAAGTGCACTGCTTTTGTTACACAACAAATAAATATGCAAAGATAAGCTTTTAACAACACTGGGCGACAAACTCGGGCCAGCTTAATAGTAAAAGGACCAGCATAATCCACCCCGACTTTTGCAAAGGGTTTCACCTGCTGAATCCTCATGGCAGGAAGGTCTCCCATTAATGGTGCCGAACAGGCAGGTCTTGTCTTAAAACACTTGAGGCAGTAACGAAGACAGCGACAAAAGGCGCACCTGTCTGCAAGTATCCAAAATTGTGTCCTGAGGATACTCTGAAGAGTTTGAACACCTGGATGCTGACTGACTTCATGATAATGACTTATTACTAAGTCTGTAAAACAGTGCAATTTGGTAAGTTAAACCAGGTGCTTTTGCTCAAATGGTAAGCTTGACTGAGGCAGCCTACCGCCCACCCTGACAACTCCACAGGGTTAATAAATGGAACAAATTTCTGGATCTTTGGTGATACACGCTGCTGCTTCTTTAGAGCATTAATATCAGCCTCAAAACAAGAAGTTTGGACATACCTCAGCCAAATGTTCAAGCCTTTGTCTAGTTCATGGGGAAGTAAGGCATCAGTAGCCTTGTTTTGTGGCACTCGACAATTGTGAATAAAACGTACAACATATTCTATTATGCAGATAAGCTCATTCAACTTGCTCCACTTTTCAAGCAATACTCCAAGAGGCTGGTGTCTACAAAGTTGCCGAATGAGAGAGGTTTCTGTTCAGGAATGATGGAGGCTGATGCCGAGGTATCTTCTGTGAACATATAGAAGGGTCAATGATCACTGGATTCCTTCAATCACAATGGTCCAGTCCACCACAAATGATGATGATGAAGTTGTGCGGGCGTCAAACCCAGTGAGGTGCAGTCAGCAGGATTTTCCTCCGATTGAACATGATACCACCATTCAGTTGATGTGTAATCTTGAATTTCACTGACTCGGTTGGCCACAAAGGTCTTCCACAGGTGAGATGATATAAACCAAGATAAAACTACTATAGAATCTGTCCAGGTGTAAGTGGCCTCAATGTGCAGCCTCGAATCAGTTATTGATGACGAGACGGGAAAGCCGAGCTAGCAAATGAGCCGCACAGAGTTATAGGCGAGGTAGCGGCAACTTCACAGGCACAACCTTACATTTGGCAACCAACAGGTGAACTATTGCTTGATCCTGCTGAGGTTTCACACAAAGGTATACAACAGCAGCATAACCATTTTCAGAACTGTCAGCAAAGCCGTAAACTTGTTATGTGCACCCTTGCAGATACACTAGTGGACGGGCCACAGCAACAGACGACAATAATGACAGTTCAGATCTAACACGGTCCCACTTTTCATGCACTTCCAGGAGTGATTCAGTATCCCAGTCCACAACTTTCAGCCACAGCATCTGAATTAAGTGTTTGCCAAACAAAGTTAAGGGAGCTAGACAACCAAGCGGGTCAAACACTCGAGCCAAGTCTGACAGGATGGCACGTTTTGTACACGGATTAGAGTTGGGATGGATTACATACGAAAATGAGTCGGTGGAAGGGTTCCATTGCAGGCCTAGGACTTTAATAGCCAAGTCATGCTCAAGATCAAATGAGTGAGATGATGGTGCATGAATGTCCTCCGGTTGGAGCCAATCCAATAAGGCTGCATGGTTGCTCATAAACTTTCTCAATCGACATCCATCCACCTTCAGTAATGCTATGATCTCCTGCTGTAGATTGAGTGCAGCCTCAACACTGCAAGCTCCAGTGGCTACATCATCTACATACATGTCTGACGATATAATCTTCGCTGAAACAGGAAATCTGCTCTTCTCATCATCTGCAAGTTGATAGAGAGTGCATACGGCAAGATATGGTGCAGATGGCTCCGCATAAGTAACTGTTTTTACTCTGTATTCCGCGACGTGTTCATCATCCGAGGACCTCCACAAAATCTTCTGATAATCTCTGTCACTGGGATGAACGGATATCTGCCGATACATTTGTTTTATATCTGCAGTGAACACAATAGGGTACATACGAAACTGAAGCAACATATCAACTATGCTGCTTTGGAGTTTTTGGCCCTATAAGAAGTATGTCATTGAGCGATTGGCCATTTGTGGTTCTTGCCGATGCGTCGAACACCACTCGCAACTTAGTGGTGGTGCTATCAGGCTTAACTACAAAGTGGTGAGGAATGTATAGGCCTCATTTACAGAGATTTCTCCCTCTGGAATCCCCTCCATGTGTCCAGATGACAGGTAGTCTTCCATAAAATCTGCATACTGGGCTCTTACTGAAGGTTTCAGTTTGCCTCTCGAGACGATAAAGCTTATGAATTGCTTGGTTCTTAGATTCCCCTAATTGTGATGTTGGTTGACAAAAGGGCAAAGCAACACTGTAGCGCCCTGTTTGGTCTGTTGTATGAGCTGTTACGAACATCTCTTTATAGAGTGCTTCCGGAGGAGAGTGATGTGTTTTCTGAGGAACATCATCTAATTCCCAGAAACTTTTGACAACATATTCAAGTGATAGGATGATGCAAACAATGACATAAAACATGATGTTATTGGTTGCGATGGAACAGCAGATTTAACCCTTCCCATGAGGATCCATCCAAACTGTCTCCAATGCGGTGGATATTTCCTTGCTTCCATCCCTTTTGCGGCCAGTCAGCAAGTCAACTGGGCCTGGACAGGCAAAGGTAGGATCTGCAAGTTTCAGTTGCCTTAGGGAGATCACTTGAAATGCACGATAGAACAAAGGCATCCAGACTGAATGATGGTGAGGTGTGTCCTAAATGACTGATTAAGCAAGTCGTGGTTGACTTGGAAACACTGACAGGCACATTGGATAATCCATGGATTGGGTGCTGAATCTCCTGTCGGGGTAGTCCCAATCACTGTAGGCAGGCCTCGGTTATGAAACTAGCCTGGCTAGCTGATGCATCCATGATTCAGCAAAGTGTAGCAATGTGTGATGCCTAGCACCACAGTATCAACACATGAATTTGGAGTTACGGTTTCTAGCTCAATGGGATGATCTGAGGCAGTTCAAACACAAAATTTGAAGTGAATTTATGACTAAGTAATTTATTTACATCCACGACTGTTTATTTATCACAAGTTGTACCTGTGCCCTAAGGGGTCTGAAACAGTCGTGTAATGAAATTTGCCACAATCCCAGAAGAAAAATACTAAGCCCAGCCCGATAAATTTCAATAAACCTAATAAACAGTAAGTAGCAATGCATAGAAATATGAGTGGAATAAAAGTTATCGTAGGCTTATTTGTGAGCATGATCACAGTTATCTTTTAAAGTTGGTGTGACAAAAATGTGTGCTTGAATTCAATGTGCCTTTTTCGTTTCACTAGTTGTACCTTTGTTTTAATATTTATTCCAACTGATGCTATCCTTTTAAAGATATGACCCAACACATATCAATAACAAAAGGATAATTACTACAACCCTTTATCTCGCAGTTGTAAGTGTTGAACACAGCCGCTGCAAAATACTAACGTGCATTACATGTATTGAGCTATGTTGTGGAAAACAAACATGTTAATGTAAAATAACAGTAAGAAATGTTGTCAATTGAGTCATTTTTAAATCGCCAGAAAACTGACATAAATAATCTTAGTTGCCTAAATTGTGAATATTCATACGGAAAGGTTTTTAGAATATGACAGAATTCTTTGAAAAGCTGTAAATAGTAAACAACACATTTGACAGATATTAAAGTAGTAGAAGTCACATTTCAATGTTTATGTTTATGTGTAGTGAAAGTATACGAACACATGTACACACACAATGGCATGTAAACATTGATTTTGACAGATGCTACATGGCAGTCACATGGCAATGTTTGTTTACATTTGGCAGAAGTAGATATTTAGCAGGGCTCCGAGAAAGTAGCTTCCAATGGGGAATGGACTATAGCTGTGAGTGGGGCGGAACCAGCCAGCTGTCTGGCAACAAGACGTCCAAATCTTTGCTCCTCTCTCCTGGCGCCGTGCCTCACCTTAAATGGCATAGCGTAGGTTTAACTACTGAGAACCTCGAAACGGCACCACGTATGCGGACAGCCCTAACTTAGTGTCGCCTGGCAACAGTCTTGCCAATGCGAGCTCCAATGCTTCAGAATATCCCCCACTGTTGCGGCCTGATCAGAAGCGTTGGAGACGCATGAGTTGCCAAGAATATTACTGGGTGTGCAATTCCAACCAAGGCCAAACCATAGCATCTAAACCAATACACCCTCCAGCACCCAGGTGCTTCGGGGTAGGGATACAACTCAGATGTACCATCTCTCCCTGATTGAGAAGTGTTGCTAGTGGTCGTGGCTCCTCTATTCTACTCCTCCAGTACCTGTATATTTGATAGAAATAAAATAGTTAACTGTCTAATGGGTGTGTATTCTACCTCGAGCTGCCTGAGGGGAATTTGTAGTTGTAGCTAATTTCGGAATAAGAATAATTTCTAATTTCCAGTCAGCGGTACTTGGCACGAGTTCCTCCCAGTAGTTGGTGACAAATTACTCTACGAATGTGACTCGCGGGTAAGAGAAACAAACCCGTGTTTATTAAAAACTTATTAAACACGGTGACACATGCTCTCTGCCAGGCGGACCGGTGGTTGGAAGTAATTCTACAGTAGCCAGATGTAGGTGATCTGGTCCTAAGCTATTTGGGGAAGTGATGTGAAAACTGTCGAAAATACTTGGATACAAACCTAGCTCTAAATGGGGTGTCTGCAGGAGACAAAGAAAATTACGTGTGATATGTACTGTAGCTACAAAAAGCTTCTGGTAGCTATTGGCATCGCTGAAGCATCTAGTAGCGGGTCTGCAAAGCTCTTACTGCGACGTCAAGGATAGCAGCCTCTGGTAGCCGCTATCAAGGATAACAGCCTCTGGAAGGGCTGTTGAAGGTCTCATAGTAGTCGAGACTCCAGCACCCAAGTGCTCGGAGAAGACCGCAGGTACAACTGGTGAGGTCCACTATGCACTGCCTTATATAGGGGGGCAGTGTGTGTCGTGGCAGCTGCTGAGGAGGGCGTGTGACGTCCCTCAGGTGCGAGGCCAGAGTGGGAATAGCACCCTCTGGTCATCTCTTGGCCTTCCCGTATCCTCGTGGCTGATGGCTTGTAGGCTCTCAGTGCGTGAGGGGGGGGGGGGGGGGGGGGGGTGAGGCGTCGCCCTCTTTCACAACCCCTCGTATCCACGTGTCTGGCCGCCCTCCAGAATTGTGGCAGACAGTTACCTCCGTGTACGAAATGGTGCTGGGTTTGAAACTCACGTGTGTAGAAGCAGTACACTAGGTATGCTGTGAGATGTCGTAATTGTTTGTACTTAATTGGTATAAGCGGCATGCATCAGCGGAATCAATGGCGAATATTGGTGCTGGACGGAGATGCCTAGAATTATTTTATCATAAGTTTTAAATTAACTGAGATGTCATTAAAACGAACACACACGTCATATATTTGTCGAGTGTGCACATCAACTGAGTTTTTGTATATAGCACTGCAACAAATTTCCGAAAAAATTATTACGTACCACATGAAAAAGACAACTTATTATTGCACACACAATTATTTTAATCTCAAATTTGCGATAAAATCTATTAAAAATTATTCAAAATAGCAGTGAAAATATAAATAAATAATGAACGTACGTACGTACAAATTCATTTCATCTGGATGACTGCTATAAATAAAGTAGCAAATTGATCAATGTTATGTTGGTATTGATACTATGATAGTATTTCATTCCCTACTTTACCAAGCACAAATTGGACTAAATAAGTAGTACTTATAAAATAATTATTTCGTAGTCATGATTTATAAATTCATTCTTCAGATAAGTAGTGCTTGAAGAATAAACACTACTTCATTAAGTATAGCTTATGATAATTACCCACAACGAAAATGAGAGTTCCAGAGGACTTAAGAAAACAAAAGTTCTTCATCACAAACAAAATACCAAGATACTTACTGGCCGCCATCTTGGAAACAACAGACTGTTGCAACTTGAAGCAATGTTGGCAATGAAGGCAACACCAACACTGACTTGTAAGGTGAGAAATCAGTACATTCAAATACAAGTCTCATTTAAGTTCTGACGTATGTCAACATGCTGCGCTGTTTGAATGCATGCTCTGCGAATGACTTTGTCCCATCCACGAGCGATCAGAGCTCAGGGGGAAGTCAGCGGCAAAAATAAACATATCAAGCAAGAAGTTTCCACAAGCCTGGACTGCCGAATACGTAATTGTAATTAGCACACGTAATTACAATCAACATTGCACGGCCAGAATCCAGCATGCGAGTCACCTCCACGATTTGAATAAATATTGTTGAGATTCTACTGCTCGTCGCTTAGCCATGGAAGAAGTTCCTATCAACCCCAGAGATTGCAGCACCCCTGTGGCCTTGTGACGTCACAACCCGCCAGCCTCGGGCCGAGGCCCGTAAAGTTGTCACCGCCTCCAGGCAGGGAGATAAGAAAAGAGCGGCGCTCCAGCACCCAGATAAACATACCCCTGTGCTGGAAGACTACGCTACCCTCCGCAACCCAAAGAATTGCTCATGAGAAATTTTCCAGCATCCAGCACCATCAGATACAACAGGCTTGCTGGCCGTAAAGGATTGCAGGCCCCTCCTTAGTCTGCTAAACTCTCTCGTAATCTGAGAAAAAACTTCCTCAGTCTGAAAAGTCTCTCCTTACCGCAACCTGCACGACGGTGCAAGACCTGGAAACCTGAAATATGGCCTTATCTGGCACACATGTCAACACTGTAGCCACCCAGCAGCTTGTGAAACAGCTTTTCCTCCGCAGCACCCGCTGACCTGAAGGGCAATACTCCATTCACAGGTAACCTATTACATGGTAACCCTTTACCCAAGTCAACTTCCATGACTCTGTGTTAAACCGTAGTGATTTGGATTACCTCCCTTGTATAAATTCCGGTAGATTGGTTTACACTGTAAAAGTGCATTATCTTACCATAGATTATCTCCAATATAAAATTGGGAATTATTAATTTTTCCAGTCTCGCCTACACCTAAGTTTCATTCCCGTAATTTTGAATATCATTATACAGTTGCTAATCCTGTTAACTAATTAAATTCTCAAATTTGATTTTAGCCGGGACTTTCTAGTGTATTTATAACGTAATAAAAATTAGGTTAACCTTACTTGTTCTTTACAGTCATTTCTTTAGTTAGTCTCCCATTATCACAGAATCTGTCTTGATATTGTGTCAGAGGCCTGTGTGTTGTAAGCAGTTCGATGTATAGTAAACAAGATGGCATACAGAATAGGCTACGGCGTAAGGAACGCCGCACCCTAGCCAGAGCCGAATTAGGAGACGTCTTTGTTAGTCAACTGCAGGAGGTCGATCTCAGGAGACAGTCTAGCAAAGCCACCCCGCAACCAATCTTGCCATTCATTCCCCTCGAACACGAGTCTCATCGCGATAAGCACATAGGTGCCTACCAGCCCAGATATCCCACAGGAGAATATCTTGCCCAAGTAGAATAATCACCGCCAATAGCCAATGCTACTCCTGAGGACACAGTGACTAGCCAGGCCCCAAAGATGTCCAGTTTAATTAAACTGAACTCCAGTAAGCTCCTCCGGGTTTAACACCCGGCAGAAATAGAGCTGCCAAACTTTGATAGAGACTCTCTACGGGACTCACTTGTCCCATTTAGAGTCACCCCTGCCAGATCATACACCTTCACACCCACGACAGCATAATTTCACCATCATTTCATATTCTCAGGATGGCTGGCATCCCAATTATTGGCAACTCTTATAATGAGGCGGGTATATTAGATATATTAGTCATGTATGGCGTGGTAAGTTTACTTAGAGTTACGAGAGGGCAGTCATCTGCCTAATTACTTACCTTACCAGGTAGGGCAAGAGTCAATTCACAATAAAAAACTGTTTACAAATTTACACATCAACAGCTTATTTGCCAAACCTCCGACTATGAATTCCGGCTTAAGATTGCCTTGCAATTTTCAGTCTTTAAAACGCATGTTCCAAATCAATTAATAAGCTATGCTATTATTACAGCAAGTACACAAAGCACTAGTTTTAAATGAGCACATGTATTAACCTTGTATTTAATATAGAGCACGGTGGTGCATTCCAAAATATTACATACAATATATGTAATAGCATAGTTCCACTGTATAACGTATTAGCACTACCGTTCTCAAACAAAGCCACCGTATTTCGCAGACAACTCCTAACCAATTTGACCATGACACCACCAGTTCAAACCAAATGGTTGCAGAAGCTTACCTGATCAGCAAGGCCAGGCGCCAGCTTCGAAGCAACATTGCGGAGCATATACTCTGTGCTCTGGTTGGGGATGCTGTGCAGTGCTTGGCGCAAGACTACTACAGGAGTGCGTGGGAGATTGCCCCCCACCCCTGGATCCAGTACTCCTCCATCCAAGTTCTGCAGGGTAGAGCCTTGTGGGTCCTCCACCACAACCCTAACCATCACATGCCCTATCACCGTCAGCAGGAACTTGCACATCTTCAACACTGTTAAGTATGCTGACCTGTCAAAAAATCACCAATTCCACAAGACTATGTATTAAGGAACCATACAATACAATGTCAGGGAAAATTTCTAGGACATAAGAATAAGACTTGATTTGCAGTCTTACTATCTGGAACTAACCTAAGTAAATTCAATACATAAGCATGATATTTCAAACATTCACTACAATACTACGAATTATGAGTAGGTATTAAATGCAAATGTTTAGAGAAATATGGCACCAGAAATTACCATGATGTAAGAAATAGTAACACATGCCATACAAATAAAAACCAATAAAGTAAATTCCCAATTAACCGGAGACGGTTTACAAATCTGCAGTTAAGGGGGAGGGAGGGAGGGGGAGAGGGGGAGATGGAGGGGGGAGGGGAGGGGGAGATGGAGGGGGAGATGGAGGGGGAGATGGAGGGGGAGGGGGTGAGAGGGGGAGGGGTGGAGGGGGAGAGGGAGGGAGAGGGGTGGGAGGGAGAGGGGTGGGAGGGAGAGGGGTGGGAGGGAGAGGGGTGGGAGGGAGAGGGGTGGGAGGGAGAGGGGTGGGAGGGAGAGGGGTGGGAGGGAGAGGGGTGGGAGGAAGAGGGGTGGGAGGGAGAGGGGGGAGGGAGAGGGGGGGAGGAAGAGGGGAGGGGAGAGGGGAGGGGGAGAGGGGAGGGAGAGGGGGAGGGGAGATGGGGGAGGGAGAGGGGGAGGGGAGAGGGGGGAGGGGGGAGGGGGGGAGGGGGGAGGGGGAGGAGAGGGGGAGGGGAGGGGGGGAGAGAGGGGGAGGGGGGAGGGGGAGAGGGGGAGAGAGAGAAGCTCCGAAGACAGATACTTGCTCGGTTAAAAATAAAACACTATGTCACTAGGGCCTATGCACCATATTTTGCACTAATGTTTTTAACTATGACAATAAAATGTTTCCATCAGTGCTTAATTTACAAATAGCATACCAAAAAACTTAGCTGAAACAATATTTTAACTGTGAACTATTTCTTATTAGCTGTTGCCAAAACATAGCTGCTCTCACCATTTTTAAATTTGATTGAATAATTTATAGAAGGTACTAAGTTAAAGTTTCATTTATTCAAAAATATAATACTTATAAAGTTAATCAGTGTTATATACTTGTGTTGTACAAGTTGTTTAAAAAACAGATTATCATATTACACCTAGGGCGATTTTTCAGAGATTTGCTTTAAATAAACTGCAACAACTGTGAATGGACTATAATTAGAGTTTAGTGTCATTATATTTTTGTGGCAATAACAGCAGAACATCTATTTTGTGCTAGTCATGGGACAATATAAAAATTTTGCACGCATCCTAAGTTTACTTGGAAGAACACAATCAGAACTCACCTTTTGGTGGCCATGTCAGCATATGGCAGAAAGTTATTTTTGGTGAGCATGTCTAGTATAATGGGGGCATCACCGCTCCTTATGAAGTTGTACTGGAACTTAAATGCTTTCTCTGACAAGGGATCCAACGCAGGCATCAACAAGGCATACATCACCTGGAACAATACCCTGAACCTTGGTCAAATTACTTGCAACTGCCACATCAGAAAAAAAAGTAGAGAAAATAATATAAATCAAAAATTAATTTGGTTATAGTAGGACATTGTGACATTTATTTTGTCGCCGATCAATTATAAACAGTTTGCTGGCCATACGGCATTGCTCCTCAGCCAACTCGTACCCCCACCATAAATGTTCCTTTCATTGACTCTCCTTGTCCCCTCCTTTGCCAATCCTACCTATGTCTATATAAACCCATGCACCGCCCCCCCCCTCCCATCATCGCACACCATCTTCAGCTCCTTCAGCTTCCAGAGTGAAGACCCTCAGCTAATCAGGAAGTACTTATGCTAGTCTTCAAAATTTGATCAGACCTGGATTAAAACAATGTCAACCCATCGTGTCAGAGGTTACCTGCTGGTTGGCCCGCTGAGTTGAAATCTGAGGTGATGGGCTTACTTTACCATGTTTTGTGGTTACGAATTTCATGCAGTTTGGCAGGAGAACCTAAGCAACACTTTCTAGGCGAGTCACGGCAAAGGGACAGGCATGGAGCGTGAAGGACTTTTCACTAGGGATTTAATTCTAGGAGTGCTGTATAATTGTAGCGGCTGGAATTGCCTAATTTTTCCTATAGTCAAAAAATTTCAGTTTTTGATTGGGTGCTCTAGGGATAACGATCATTATTGATTCTCTGCGGTTTCAAGACTTTAGTAAAGTTATAATTGATCTTACCTATTTGTGCAGGCCAATTAGTTTAATATTTGTTGCTCGTGGCGAAGTGAGTAAGTGCCCCCTTAAACTTGTTCGGCCACCTAAACGTGTCTTTTTCCGTTTGCTCTACAGTCGCTTCGGCAATAAGTACAAACATGTTTTGGTTTAGAAAACATGAATATAACTTATTCTCAAGTCATTCCTATAATTATGATCAAAATACAGTGTCTGGTTCTCAGCCTGGTGGGCTGTGTAGGTCAAAATGGACCTTGCTTATTGACATCACAATCTTCCTAATTTTTTGTAATATAATTTTGGATACAAGACAGTGGGTCATTATCCCTTGTGCACAAGCTTTTAATCTGAAAGGTGTTAAAGGAAAGAAATTAGCTAAATGTTTTGAATTGCAAATTTTACGCACGTTCTGTTTTACTTTCTGAAAATGTTTTAAAAGATGCAAGTTCGTAAAAATAACTTGGGTGACTTCATTCTTTGTCTTGATACTCGAGGAGTACGTTAATGGGTGCACAGAGACTTTTTTGCAGTGGGTGTCATATAAGAATAATTTACATTTTTTAATTTCTCGAGTTCAGAATTATGAGGGGTGTTATACACGGGCGGCTGTTATATTCACATAAATACGGTATTAGCACTTAATTTTTACCCGCACAACATGTTTAGAAATTTGTAAACATACAATACATTTTAATGTTTTGACTAATTTCTGCGAAAGTAAAAGTAATAGGAACAAATGGATAGCTTTTCACTCTTGCAATAATTAGTGAACTTACGTTCACAAACAAAATAACCTTCATACCACACGTGTAATATCTAAACATGTTGGAACTCGGCCATAGATACCGTACATGAGAAAACAATTTTGCTGCTGTAGAAGAGAAAGATATCTTACGTAGGTCATACGATCGTCACAAGTGCAAATTGATAAATGCCATTTTGAGTAACATGTTGCCACGGATTTGATTTCTCAAGTCATATTACCATCTGTAGCATAGTAATAGCATGACGTATATTTATAAACATTGCAACATTACACAAATTTTCCGTCACAAAGGTTACGTAAGGGAGAAATTAAGACAGAATTTATTATGTTTTTATACGGAATTGTGACTATATTTACAGGAATACAAAAAAAATTGAGATTTTTTTTTATGAATGTACGATCCTGAAAGTGGTTTATACGATCTTGCCAAGAAAACTATACGATTCTGGAATTTCGAAAAGTTGGCAGTTCTGAGGCTGAATTACTTTTAGCGAGTGTGAAGGCAATGTTTAGTGGCTTCTTGGAGAAAATCAACAGTTAAAAAAAAAAATTGTACATCTATTACAATATTCACATGTCTGAACAAAAAAATTATTCCCCAGAAATTTACCTATGTACAACCACTCATTGACAACTAAAAATAAGTTTAAACACAGTGCTATAAAATATCGCAAAAGGAAACAACTTCCATTGAATTGGAAAATTCCACTTGGCATTCAACAACACCAATATTAAATTCAACTTAGATTGAGGGAGACAAAAGGAATTTTACAAGCACCATAGATGTAGACTGTATTTTCACACTGTTGTTGGCTGGTCTTGGGGTAGGTGTAGAACAAAGATTCCCCTTGTCACCTCACGTATTGCCCCATGGACAGACCAACTTGCAGGCACCAGGTAGCATGCTCATTTCTAACCACCACTGCCACATTTCTTTGTACAAATTTTCGTTTTTTTTTTTTTTTTTATATTGCAGTAGTACCAATTGTGATTAGCTACAATTAGTTGGGACACCATTGCAGATATTTAAATTGTAATAGAAAACAGCAGTCTCTGAACTCTGTAAAAAAAACACAATATTCACTATGGGCTCAGATGAGAAGTCAAAGCAATCCGAAATTTTCATGATAATGTATAGCAATGTTATCCAAAATCTAAGGCTGGTTACTTGACCATTTCCCAAGTACAAATCCACGCAATCATAAGCGTTCAATCAACTGATTCTTTATCACAAGTGCTTCATCTATTGATGATGCATTAGTTATGTCATCTACCAAAATATGATTCCAAAGAGCATTTTGGTCCAGGGTATAATGGAGACCCTGATCAATGGCCAACTGG
This sequence comes from Dryococelus australis, assembly GCA_029891345.1. Classification (NCBI taxonomy): domain Eukaryota; kingdom Metazoa; phylum Arthropoda; class Insecta; order Phasmatodea; family Phasmatidae; genus Dryococelus; species Dryococelus australis. The sequence goes on along the minus strand of CM057003.1, from coordinate 17,898,539 downwards.
TGAAAGGAATGAATCACCAGAAAAGCAGATGGTGCAAGTCCATAGGTTACAGTACAGAGTTTTCTCAATCATTTATTTTCAGTGGACCAACAAGAAAAAATTAAGCATGCGTGCAAAGATGGATGGAGACTTAGATTTTGGACATGACAAATATCATACATAACCTCAAAAAGCATATATTTTATGACGCATGCCGCTTATACGAGTTATATTAAACATGACTACGACTCATCCTAATGTGTCTCATTTATTAGGAACCACAACCATAGATGGCAACAGGATTGTTCTGTGCAGGGACAGTTACAGACACATGATATTTTCCTTGTGTACCAGACCTAACTTCCTCTCACTACTCATGTGTATATACGAATCCCGACGAAGGGTCAAACCCAGCATGTTATTCACGAGTGCGCACAGAATCGCTCCAACCTTAGCGGGCAATCCTAGCACGTGAAACAAGAAATTTTCTAAGTGGCCAGGGAACACATCAGCCTCCCCGAAGCACCTGCTTAAACAGAGCATCGCCTAACTTTCCGAAGATGGCCAAACGCCACCAAGCACCCGAGGCCATTTAGCCGAGCACAAGGGTAGTTCTCCCACCCTGCTCGCACCAAGACAGACATCACACTTCCCAATTCAGCCAAGGCACAGGCCAGCTGAGCGCACTATACATGGCGCTGCACGGCCGAAGACAGTAGTTATCTGCACTTTGAAAAAAACAGTGGAAGTTGAACATCTCTTTCACTAATGCTTCCATTACCTAGGTTCCATGTACTGGTGGTGAAAACACTTCATTACATGGAAAAACTTGCAATGTTCAAAACACAAGACTTAAAAATTTTATACCGTAGTCACCCACTTATAGCCCACCCCTGAGTAAGACCAGCATATTAATTTTCAAATTAAATTGGTGGGAAAATATTAAAGAAAAATACACCCATCTAAAGAGCTACATTTGTCATACAACTTTGCCTCAAATTTATCTTCAAAACATAAAATATTCGGCCGCAACATTGTTTCTAAAACCCTAACTGGCAAAACCATGAACATAGGTAGCAGACAAGGGGACAGAATGCAAAACTTGGCTAAGTGGCAGTTAAAAGCCGGCCGGCTGTTTACATTTCTCTTCTGCATTCTGACTTGCAAGGAATTTTACCTTAGAGGCCATGGTTTTGTTTACAATTACGGTCCATTTCAACTTGGTTAATATTGCACTTAAACCAACTACAATGTATCAAAGACCATTTCATAAACCAAATCAGCTGATTTGAACATTGTTTATTCAATGGATACCTAATATACGGTACTTACCTTTGCCACTGTGACTTTTTCCATTACTCATTTGATGAAAATTAACGGGTGTCAGCTACATACAAAGGCAAAAATTGAAATTTCCACCACTAAAATATGATTTACAGTAGAACCTCTCCATTATGACCCCTCACGATTCCCGAGAATAGAGTCGGGAAAAAGGGGTGTGGAGGTAGATTGTAATAAAAAATTTGGAAATTTTTGGGTCGATTTTGACCTAATCCTAACCCCTACGCCACCAAACTTGCCATTTTTGGCAGGAAGTATGTTCAATTGCCTCTAGCACATAAAAAAAACTACTAATCAAATTAAATATAAATATGTATATTTTAATAGCTGGACATCTCCTGATTAATTTGTTACCCAAGAAAGTCATACTGGACCACGCCTTGTTGTAAAAAAGAAGGTCATTGAAAGTGTGTGAAAAGATTAGACTATGTATTATTAAAATATGAAGTTATTATTAAAGATCTATTACGCAGGTCGTGTGGATCATACATTGCTATGAGGCATGTAGCGATCAAACAGTTTAGGTTGTCTTGCACTATACAGAGTACCTAGATCCTCTGCAGCGCGGCTAAGCACGAGCATGGCAGTTTGCTGCTGAAGCTCGGCCCTAGATCCTCAGGCTAGGCAGCTGTCGGTTGGTCACTACAAGATGGCGGGCGGCTGCTGCCCACCCGCCGCCACTGCTGTCATTACAGGGCAGGTTCACTTAGTAACAGCGGCCCGGCGTTGGGAAAACATGTTGATAGATGCTATTCAAACCAACGTGTTGAATTTATACAAAATGTAGGAGGCGTGTTGGCCTCTGCACTGGCACGATGAGGCGCGGCAATGTTTACGGAAATATATATATAGTTAGCGCTGTCTACTTGAATGATTAACTATCCCGAATTTTTCATCAACAACTTTTGACGTTGCCTATACACGCACACTGCCTCACTCGCCATAATATGGTACCAGTAACATAAGAACACATTTTATTTGCACATACTTATCTTTATTCACTTTACACACAAAATTGACTACACAAGAAAAAAACAATTGCCCACCATAAAAAATTACCATATTACGTAGGCATAGGCGCACATAAACTTAAAAATAATAATATTAAAAAAAAGGGCATTGAATTAAATTTGAAGTTATTATACATACACGGATTAAGAAATTAGTCTGTGTAATGTGCCGCTGATTTTACAACAAAAGAGGAGGGGTACAGGATACCGCGGTTTGTGAGGGATTATTGTATCCATTTTTAGACGTTCCTCAAATTTTAGACTTTTACGACCCAAACTTTTCATGGTTCCTCGGAATTCGGAATTGGGTCGTAATAGAGAAGTAGTCGTAATGGAGGGGTTTTACTGTATTTATTTCCTTTCTGTCGCAGTGTCACGGCGTATTTGTTGTTGCTACAATCTGTAGTAATGTTACCAACCATAAAGATGCCCAGTTTTTTTTTAGTAAACTTTCATTGAAAAATGATTACAGAGAGAATGGTTAAATGCTGTATATTTGCATCTCCAGGAACATTATAAACAAATCACATATACAGGTATTGAGTGAGCAAATGATTGCCGGCAAACACGCACCGTAATACACAACTGCGCAAAACAGGCTCGTTTAATACCTGCAGGCAAAAATGTCTCAGGTGGCATCTGACCATAATACCACCCACACCCTGTGGATGAGAGCACAATTTTTGGGGGAAAAAAGTGCGGGTCGCACGTGGTTAAATACGGTTCTAATGAAGAATAAATGTGAATTGCAAGCAACATTTGTGTTTATCAAATGGGTAGAAAATTACCGGCAGAAAGGCCAAATCAGTCAACATCAGCAAATTTGACACAAGCCGATTCAAATCAGCACAGTTATAGGTCCGACTGTAACACTTGCAAACTTCACACCCAATAGCAAAACAGCATGTAGCAATCTCTGAGCTTCCCAGCTTTCAATGGGAAGAAAGACACTAACCACTAATCACCTGCCAGTAGGTGTTGCAACAATTAGTACAAAGAACCAGCCAACATACCACCAGATTGTAGAGGACCTGTGATGGAGATGGGCCGAAAAACAAGGACTCGACTGTGACAGGCGGAGTGACACTGCTAGTGCCCTGGTGGTTGTCCTGTTCAGAGATGATTGTGTCCATGTTGTGAGCTCGGGAGCGGAATAGGTTCTGCAGGCACTCTACGGTGTGGGTGTCCGGTGGGACCAGCCATAGCAGCATGCGGGCCCCGTCCCGCAGGGGAGCATACTGCAGGCTGCAGCCCAGGTCTGATAGTTGAAAGAAGAACTGCGCATATGGTGCTCTCTGCGATATCAGCTGTAACAGAACACACGCTCCTCACATATCTGCACCCCACTCTACCAATGTCAGTCATCCTTGAGAACAGTGACCATATACTTCACACACTAGGCAACTTGACCCTAATCTGTTAATGAAGTATTTTTTTTTAATTAGACATAGAATGCTGATTGTATACGTTAATACAACAGGTACACAGTTCACAGTACTTTCCTTACCTATGCTAAGTTAAGGGTTTGTCCACATAAAAACATAAAACACTTTAATTAATTAAATTTAATATACCTGGCACCGGATATCACCGTAGTGAATACTTGGGAGCTCTGTGGCCCAGAGTTCAGGTTTCATTCTTTGGTGGTGCACAGGTATTGCAAACATACATAAACATTAGCAATGAATACAAAATTTTTAACTATAGCATAAAGACATAGTCCTGCAAAACGGTATTCTTCTCGTAGGCGTCTCTTCACACATACACTGCAAAAACTCATAGAAAAAAATATATATGTGTGTGTTCACCTACACATTCAGATATAATATTAAAAAAAGGTACTTCATCCTGTACCTGGCAGGAGTCCATCTATCTTACACGTTAGTTGTGTAAGTGCATAGAATGTTCAAGTACATAGGAAAGGTAGAAGAAAACATATATTGAAAACACACAGCCTTGCAAGACGGCATTCTTCTTGTAGTTGCATCTTCACATATAACCCATGAAAACGTCTAAAATCATTTAGTGGTGTGCCTACACATTAATAATTTTTTTTTTAAATCTAAAATTAAGTAAAAGTACTGTGAACAAAGTCTATATCTAACGTGTTAACTATGGAAGTCTCTGTCTTCTCTTATCACGCACACTATGGTGAGTGTCTATAAGTGATATAATTGTAGAACTTATCGGCACTGTGGTGAGCGTCTCTAAGTCATTCTACATAATTGCGTGGGCAATCGGCACTAATTATTCGGAGCCTTTATCACTGGTGCGGAGATAAACGTCCAACATTGTTCTGTTTATATCACTGACTGCTGTTCTACAAGTCTTGTTCACACCAAGTCGAGTGACGAATAACTATTTATTTATTCACCCTCAACCGCTCCTTTGCTTTCCCTGCTTACTGACAGCTTTGTAGGCACTTACGCTGATAGACACTTAATTTAAATCTAGCCTAATTTGTGAATGTACCTCGATTTCACTTTCTTTAACTGGCAGCTAGTTTAAATTACACTTCGCAGGTCTGTAACGAGTCCTGTTCTGTGGTACATAGTAGTTTACAACTAAGTGTGTACACTGTTATTCATCCCACTTTCACTTGTTTTCTGTGGGTGCAGGTTTAGCTGGCTTTCCTATTTTGGGCGTAGCTCGGCATGCAGCGGGTACAGCCACATGTACCTTGACATGGGCCGGTGATTCTCGATACCGGTCAGGCGTAGAGTCGGCCTTGGTGAACAAGGTGGCATCAGGCATCGAGGCTCAGCACGTGGCGTCGTGGCAGTGCGGGGAAGTGATCCCAGGTCCTCCATCCCAACTGCACGGGTTCCTACCTGTAACGTAGGACGTTTCTCTGATGTTGTAGCACAAGGGAGTTGCGGTGGGATGCCCCTCACCACCTTGCCGACGTGAGCATCCCATCGTGGGGCCGGATAGTTGGAGGCATCCATGTTCTTGAGTCCGGGTCCCGCGACGAGTCAGTGGGAGGGAGAGGGATCTCGACCTCCACTGCAGTCGTTGCTCCAGCTTAGGGGTAGTGGGAGGCGTTGACGGTCTCGGCACCTGTAGTGGTAGCACCAGGAAGCTGCAGATCACCACGCTCAACCTTAGCTACGGGTGATGCATCTCGCAGTGGGGCCAGGTAGGTGGAGGCATTGACAATCTCTGCATCCATATCCTGTGGCGAGGCTGTGTGAAGAAGAGGGATCTCGACCTCAACTGCGGGAGTAGCACCATGTGTCGTATTGTCAGAGGCATTAACGGTTTCGATGCCTTCTATATAGGTGGCCGACTGAGCGAGGGACAGATCGGGTCCCTCATCCTCAATGGCGCCGATGCGTTGCGAGTTCTTGATGCGTTTGTTGTCCAGTAGTCTAGTGGCGTCGATGGGCACTTACCCGTCAGAGTTCGAGATTGCCTTCATAGAAGGTGGAATGGCCTCGATCTCAAGCTGGGGAGTTATATCAGGTACGGAGGTAGATTCTGGGGTGGTTCTATCCACCTCACTGATGGGGTTTCTGACCTTTCGGTGATACGCCTAGACCATCAGGGTGTTTGGCGGCCTTCGCTGTCTCGTGGGCTCTGCCATGACACTTCGGAGCAGCTAGGAGCTCTGTCGTGTCATGCTGCAACTTTGTCCATGTAGCTGCATCACGTGGAGGGCAGTGATCTTATGCTGTCTGCTCCTAGGCCTGCTTCCCCATCCAGCCTCCATGGAGGCACGTAGCAGGGTGCTCGTTCAATTGGGCAGGTATTATTTCAGGTGGCCTCACAAGTTGTGTACAGTTCTTGAGCGGCCCTTTGGGATGGTGGTTCATCTTTGCTATCGGAGTCCCCTAGTGTTTCCCCTACATCGTCGGTATGCTCTTCTTGTGGCATGTCCCATGGATAGGGACGTATTTGACCTCTTGTGATCTTCTGTATTCTCCACCTAGCGTCTTCAACCTTGTATACATTGTCCCTCTTTCCAACAATCCGGTAAGGCCCATCCCATTTGTCCACGAGGCCAACACTGAACTAATTGCTGGCCTTGCTGAGTGGATGTGTTCTGAGAAACACAGTTTCCCCCAGGCTGAACTCACGTACTCCCATCACGGGAAGTGGGTACTTTTTACGTATGTACTCATCCTGTGCTCTTTGGGCAGCTGTCGTACGAGCCAACGTGGCTAGTCGGATGTCCTTTGGTTGTGGCATGGTAGTGGGTTCACTGTCCCATTGCCAGTCACCTGGTCGGCGTAGGGTCTGTCCAAGGAGCATTGTACTTGGACTGGTATCCACCGCCTCAGTTCGACAACATAGTGCAAACGAGATAGTGGGAATATGTTTGTCCCAGTGGCGGTGATCGTTTCCCACACTGATACCGAGGCATTTCTTAATCTCTTGGTTCCTTCGTTCAGTGAGCTTGGCCTGGGGTGGTAGGATGGTATCATCCACGTTTCGACTCCACATCCCTGGCATGTTGACTGTCACTGGCGACTCGTAAACTGAGTGCCATTGTCAGTCAGGATCGCCTTCGGGTATCCCCAATGTGCAAAAATCTCAGCTTCAATTTTACATACTATGGGGGTTGTTTCCAGGCTGGGTAGCAGGAAGACTTCACCTGGAGAACTGATCTGTGATGACTAGGAAATAGAGGTATCCCTTGGTGTTCCTTGGGTATGGTCCCATTAGATCGGCGGCTATATGTGTCCATGCCGTCTTGGGTCTCCTTGGTCGTGCAGTGGGAGGAGGGACTGGGTAGGCTTTGCCACGGCATCACGTCATGCAGTTGCTGATGTACTATCGGATGTTGGGGCTCATTCCATCCCAACTATAGCAAACCCCAATATCTAGCAGGGTTTTTTGGGTCCCTGGATGTCCGGCCCGGGGGTGGTCATGGTGTTGGCAGCAATTGTCTGCTCGCAGTAGCCGCGGTACAAAGATCTTCCAATGAGTGTTTGATTGACCAATTCGAGTCGACACGTCATCCCTGGCTTCGATTCGTTGTGGATGCTCTTGTAAGAGCTAATGTACATTGGGGACCTCCTATTGGCTTATAGAAATTTAATGCCGGGTGATTTGTAATTGGAGGAGCCGTACCTACTCATTGGGGTTTCCCTCTACTTGAGAGAGGGAGGGCAGCATCTTTCCACCTTCCTCTTTCTCAGCTTTCTCTTCCAGTGTAGGGAACGGGACAGGGCGTCGGGCAGGTCGTTCGCTTTGCCTGAACAGTGCTGTACCTCAAAGTCGTATTCGGTGAAAAACATACCCACCAACCGAGCTTGGTTTTGCTGTTCCGTGACTCGTGTAGCCACTGGAGGGCTTTTGAGTCCGTTCGAAAGATGAAATGTTGGCCTTCTAGATAGTATTGGTATTTTCACACTGCCCAGATGACCGCCAGACATTCCTGTTCATTTATGTGATAATGTTGGTCAGTTTCGTTGAGGCGGGTGAAGGCATACACTATCACACGGTGTTGGTTAACACTGCCCAGCTGGTAGAGGAAAGCTCCCAATCTGTTTTGGCATGCGTCAGTTTGTAATATCAATGGTTGATCTCCTTGTGGTCGATGTAACTGCCGTATGTTACCAAAGCTTGTCTTCAGGACATGGAAGGCTTGTTGTTGCTCGGTCCCCATCGCCAATGTGTAGTTTTCTCCAGTAGCGGATGTAAGGGTGCCAAGAGTTGCGCAATGTTCGGTACAAAGTCGCATAGCCAGTTGCACAGACCCAGATACCGTCGTAGCTGTCGTTTATTTCCCCGTTTGTCGGCGTCCTCAATGGCTCGTATGAAATTTTGCTGTGGTAAATTTCCGTCTGGTGACACAACATGTCCCAGGTAATCGATGGAGGACTTGCCGAAGTAACTCTTGTAGAGTTTGCAAGTCATCCTGTGTTGTTCCAAGCATTCCAGTACCTGATGCAGATGCTCGAGGTGCTCCTCCCAGCTGTTTGAATATACAATTACGTAGCTGAGGTATGCTAAGCAAAACTCTCCGATATACTCGGTCAATACCTCTGCAGACATTAGGCGTTGGGAGGTGACTGGAGCATTCTTTAGCCCGAACGGCATCACTCGGAATTGTAGTGTTTCACACTCTGGTGTGGTGAATGCCGTATATTTGCAGCTATCAGGGTGTACTGCAATTTGCCAGTATCCGGATTCCATATCCAAGGTGCTGAAGATAGTGGCTTTGCCAATGTCCTGCAGGGTATGGGTAAGGTCGATGGCTGGGGGTGCAGCAATAGGGTACATTATCTTGTTCAGGCCCTTGTAGTTAACGCAGAAGTGCAGCTTTCCAACCTTCTTGGGTACTAGGACCACGTAGGAGTTGTAGGGTGAATTCAAGGGTTCTACAATCCCATGGTCCTTAATTTTGTTTACCTGGTCCATTATCAGGTCGTGTCGGCGGGCAGATACCTGATACGGTTGGCTATAAACAAGTGTGTGAGTCCTGGTCCAGATCACGTATTGGATTGATCGAGTGTGACGCAACAACTCCCTCCTGTCTGAACGCATTGGCGTGTTCGTTTAGTACCTGCTGCAATTGGTTAAACTGGGATTCGTCTAGCTCATGATTCACCCTAGCAGGATCGATGGGTGCGTGTATGATGTCCTCTGGGCTGTGGTCCCAATTCACTGTTAACCTCTCGTGCTCGCCAATGTAGGTCCGACGTTGTCCATGGTCAACAATGCACTGATGCTGCATAAGCCATGTCAAAGTAAAACCGCTTCTGCAAATGTGGATGAAACTATTAATTAGGAGGGGGCTGCGAGTCAATGTATATTCACCTGTACCGCGGTGCTACCATCTACCTGTAGAGTTGCGTTCGGTTGAGCTATTCTAACAGGTTTCGTTTGTGGGCACATGCAGGCTAATTGTTCTGATGTGAGTACATCTCTCCTGATGAAGTTTGCTGTGGCAGCGGAGTCCAGCAGTGCCAAGACTCAATTTCTTTCCACTTCAATATGGGGAGCTATGGGCAGGTTCGGATACTCATTCAATCCCTGGATTCTAGACCCTTGTGGTCCGGTGGTGGCGACCTGCTTTGCACCCCGGTGATGACGTTTCCCGACTTGCTAGCAGGAGTCGGTCTTTCTATCATCCAAGCAGCTGAGGGATTAACCATTTCATTGGATTTGGGCGGTGATATCACTGATCCGGCTGGCTTGCGGGGGCAGTTATTCCAATGGCTGCCAGGACAGAACCAACACTTTGGCATGAAAGTTGTGCGTGTCAGATGTGGACACATTCTTGTGTGAATCGACCAGCGTGGCTCGTGGCTCCAGGGTTTTCATAAGTAATGGCTTCTCTAGACTGGCCTGCGCAGAGAAGTTTTGTTCAGCTTCCTGCGCCCTCTCAAATAGTTCATCAATAGTTGTTGGTCAAACTGTGAGGAGGACGTCCCTCAGGCTGGGTAACAGCACCCTTCCTATTGAACGTTCGACCATGGCTTCCAAAACCTCCGGGAATTCGCGCCAGAACATTTGTTCTTTGCGGGATATGAAAATTTCCACCTCATCTTCGGGTATTTGCGTCTGGCTGTAAAACAGGGTTGTTAACTGCACTAGCACCTACTGGCCGGTGAAATCAGATTTGGGCGAATGCAGAACTTTATCCAGTCTGTAACAAAGTCCCCATATTATTCCCACCAGGTTAGCACTACACATTTCAGGTGTAGTTGGGCCTTGTATACCCCATTATCTTGGGAGGTGAATGGGTGTCTCAGAACTCTTTCTCGCAATTGTTGGTAAACACTACCGGGTCTTTGTGCGGCCAACCAGCCAAGTCCGTTATCTGGATGTTGTCATCCCGTCCAGTGGCTGCGCGGCCAGGTGCTGTTCCAGGCTGTATATATATCCGGGATGGCCTCGATCATTGGGAGTAAGGGACGTGTTTCTTCCTACATTTCCCGCATTGGTATGCCATACCTAGCATAGTGATGCGCTCGTTGGGCCATCCTATGCACAGGTTATGGAAGGGTTCACTACACATTGTGCATCTGACCCTGTTAATGCCCAAGAAGGGGAAAGTCACATTACTACAAGTGTGTGTGGATTGCTGCCGACATTCTTCGCAATGGTATTCGATACTGGTGGTGTCTCGTGCCTCTTATGGCCAACCTCGGCAGCGGTGATGGAATGACTTCAGACAATACGTGCAGTTAATTCGGTATGCACCTACGCCGTGACATTCGGTGTGGCTACACTTCGGGTCTTAAGTGTCTGGACCAGAGTCATTAGAAATGTCTGACGCATTGATTTCTGGATTCGACATGGCTATTATTTCTTGGGTGTCACTAGGTTATTAATGGACTATAGGAAGTCTGGTGGGTTATACAGGTAGACTCTCCGGTCTCGGGGTCAGGTGACCTCGTTTGGCCTTTTACAGCGCACAGTCTGGCGCCCCACGTTGGGTGCCAGAAAATCACTGTCCGACGCCTGTCCGATTAGTTAAGGCTGGATCACGGTCAAGTGGCTTTGGTTGCACTTAGGTTGGTTGTGCTTGAGGGTTGGCTAATGCTTACTTACAGATAGATATAATGATCGGGCACGTAGCCTTACGAATTGGTACAACATTCTCGACTTCGCAGTTTACTAGTTCCTTGGATGGGTCTGGCTTGCGAACCGTATCGGAGCTAGTTTTAGTACACAACAGGCGGGAGGTGCCTTGTCAGTTTGCAGGTTATAGCTGATTACGTTGCTCGTCTTCATTTGGGGGTAGCAAGGGCACGACGTGACACAGCGCAGAACTTGCCATTTCAGTCCTCTGATGCTCTGCTCCAGAAGTCACTATTAGAGATGGCTAGCTGGTTCTCTGTCTTGTTCAGTAACTCTCTTACCACTGGATGACATGTCGGGGTGTGTAAGTAGCAGAGTTAACGGGAAAGTAGCTGGGTTAATGACAAACGTCGTCGGTAGTGCCAGTGACCGAAGTAAGATGGCAAAATCTCGCTCGGCTAGTCAGCTAACTGTAAGAGGGGTTAGACCAGCCAGTTGTCTGAAACCAAGACGGGCAAATCTTTGCTCCACTCTCCTGGTGCGGTGCCTCAACTTGAATGGAATAGAGCTGGTATTATTGCGGAGAACCTCGAAAGGAGCACCACAAATGCGGATAGCCCTAACTTAGTGTCTTGCCTACGTGAGCTTCGGTACTTCAGAAGATCCCCCATTGTTGCGGGCTGATCAGAAGCGTTGGAGTCACGTGGGTTGCCAAGACTAACACTGGGTGTGCAATCCCAACCAAGGCCAGGCCGTAGCAACTAAACAAATGCCCATTGCAGCACCCCAGTGCTCCGGTAGGGATACAACTCAGATGTACTGTCTCTCCCCGATTGAGAAGTGTTGCTAGTGGTTGTGACTCGTATATTCTATTCCTCCAGTACCTGTATACTTGGTAGGAATAAAATAGTTGGTTGTCTAATGGGTGTGTAGTCAACTTGGAGCCGCCTGAGGGGGAATCTTCAGTTGTAGCTAATTTCGGAATAATAATTTCGCAGTTCCTGTCGGCGGTACTCAGCTCGAGGTTCTCCAAGTAATTGGTGACAGTTACCCTATGAATAAGACTCGAGGGTAAGAGAAACAAAGCCATGGTTATTAAAAAACTTATTAAACACAGTGACACGTGCTCTCCTGCCAGGCAGACCAGTGGTTGGAAGTAATCCTACGGTATACAGGTGTAGGTGACCTGGTCCTAAGCTAAGTGGGGAAGATAAGTGAAAACTGTCGAAGATTACTTAGATACTAACCTAACTCTAAATGAGGGTGTCTGTAGGAGACAAAGAAGAATTACGTGTGGTATGTATACTGCTACAGAAAGCTTCTGGTAGCTATTGGCGTCACTGGAGCATCCGGTTGTGGGGCTGCAGAATTATAACAGCAACGTCAATGGTTGCAGCCTCTGGAAGGACTGCTAAAGTCTTGTAGTAGTCTAGACTCCAGCACCCAGGTGCTCGGAGAAGACTGCAAGAACAATTACTGCAAGAACAACTCTCAAGGACCGCCGCACACTGCCTTATATAGTGAGGCAGCGCGTGTTGCGGCGGCCGCGGGGGAGGGCGTGTGACATCCATCAGGTGCGAGGCCAGAGTGCGAGTCACACCCTCTGGTCATCTCTCTGCCTTCCCGGATCCTCGGTGGCGCTGGTGCATGCCCAGAGGTGGCTGATGGCTTGTAGGCAGTCTTGGTCACGGGGGGGGGGGGGGGGGGTTTTAGGGGGGTCACGCGCCGTTGTCTTTTTTTTTTTTTGCAACTCCTCGTATCCATGTGTCTGACCGCCCTCCAGGATTGTGGCAGACCATTATTTCCATACACGAAATGAAGCGGGGTTTGAATCTCACGTGTGTAGAAGTAGTACACTAGGGTTGCAGTGAGATGAGTCGTAATCATTTGTAGTTAATTGGTATAAGTGGCATGCATCAATGTGTACAAGTAACTTCCTGGCATATTGTAAGTGAACAAGTACCACAAGCGTGCGCGTAAACTTTGAATTCCCTCTTACCCACATTCACTATCTAGTCTTTGGAGGGTTATAAAATTAAATGTGGTGATGGATGTACATACCTCCCTCTATTCCGTGGTCTTGCTACGCAATGTGCGTAGGCTTTTGTTTTTATATTCAAATATATTTTGCCGTCAAATGTTATTTTATGATCAACGTAAGATTCTTACATCTCTCCTACCTTGCCATTTACTAATAATTTTTCAATTGAGTTCTTACTCCTTGCAAAACGGTGCCTCGAATTTGGTATTCCACCCTCGACACAGCCTTTAAGCATAATCGCGCATGCCACCAATCTACTAACAGACAATGTTTTTGCCTGAGCTCCTCACCCCCCCCCCCCCCCCTCCTTGCAACAAGCCTTACCAGGATTACTTCTACTTACCATATACCTTAAGGCAGCCGGGACAGACTGCTATTCCAACCTGCGGGGTAGTGTGACGGACACCAGGGGCCACACACCAGTTAAGGTTGTCTGCACTATAGATTCCTTGCGAGCCCCCAGTTTATACAACAAACCTTGGATGACCCACTGTCAACCGGCTATAAAAGGTTAGCGTACCGAACCCCCACCTCCCTCCTGCAGAACCAAGAGAGTGATTGAGAAGCGATGTATAGTGCCGGAGAGACACGAAGACAAGAGTAACTGATACTAGGGTCTAGAGGAGCTCCAGACCATTCTGTACACTACAATTCTCCAGTATATGGCAAGTATAACTCCGACTAGGCAGTAGGGTGTCATCCCCGATCTCGCGTCTCCGTTAGTAATTACCTAAATAATACGCTGGCAAGGTTAAGGTTTAATCGCGTTACAGTAATCTTGTAATTGATGTCAAACTGAAGTAAAGTGATTGGATCCTTGTTTTGTTTATCTCAAACGTATTGTTCTGCTCAATTATAGTTTATTATAATAAATGTGTTTACTAGAAAGAATATTATTTACTGAATAGCCATCTAGTTATTGATCCCCTGTAGGCCCCAAACATACTGTAACAATGTAAAGTATTGAGAGTAAGAGAGATTAATAAGGACAGAGTGACAGAGATACGAAATAATAGAACTTGAGGAAAGGGGTTACTACAAGGTTATTCATTACAACAAATTGTTGAAAATCAAACCAAAAGTATTTAGGATATGGAATATTTACCACAGGGGGTTACTCCTACTTTTACATTTTGCTTTATGTAGTTATTTCCGTTATAAAATAATGAAAACGAACAAAATTATTTACAGGCAAAAATTTACTTTGCTGGCGTACTAAATGAATATTCATTTAACACCCGGAAATTCATCAAAATCAAGAATTTTCGTTTCCTTACGATTTTCGTAAAAATAAATTTCTTATCAAAACAAAAATGAAAGCAGTCATGTTTTGTTTTTGTTTTGCTATACCGAATATTCTAACAACCCTATTGATTTGCACGACTGCTGCTTTTTTCTATAAAGTTTAACTTGATGCATGCCCCTTAACATACTAAATAACAATGATAACGACTCATTGCCAATTGTTCCCACCTCCACTACTACAGAAGGAGCAAGAATTTTCCACATAAATACTCTGCTGCCTATGCTACCAGGCAACAGATATCTATGCGCAGATTCTCTACCCATGAAGGTTAAGCAACCAGCAAGCATGACCTCCCTTCCCCCCATCCCTCCTTCCAAACAATCTTCTCCGCACTGAAAGCAAACAAGCCACCCGCCATCGGACAAGACTGAGCACATCGGACAAGACTGAGCACCGCCGACGAGGTACGAAGCAGAAACACTGAACAGCCAGGATGCTCAAACTCCCCGCAGCCCACTGCGGCAGCCTACAATATTCACCTATATAATACCGGACGCTGCCGGGCTTGGCCAGTTCATTCTTCGCAAACTCTCACGTGATTTCCTACAGCACTAATTCAGTGCTGGGACCTCTAGAAACATTGGAAGCTTCGCGTACATCCCCCCCATGGCTACTCGCCACTTGTCAATGTCTATCGAACACGTATACATATACTTAACTTCACTTCGTCTCCTCAAGACACCCTTTTCTTAGACAGTTTAACTTACTTTTGCCTAGAACAAGTTACTCCCCTTTTTACTAGAACCAGGTCGCCTAAACCTGCAACCGCAGTTACCTTCAGCTCTCCACTGTCTGATAGGAGGTAGCACAAGGTCACGTGTTTATTGCATCTCCAACAAATACCCTTTGTTCACTACCCTTCTGCTTTTCACTTACAGGGTACTTGTCTGTGACGGTCAGGAACAGAATACGACGTGCACCGCCATCAGGAACCCATTGTACTGACATCCACATTAGACGGCTACCTGTTTCTTCCCAACCTCCGAGCACTAAGTCAGTGCTGATGGGGAGAAACAGCAACACCCCAACCACGAGAAACACCTTCGTGCAGAGAGGGGCTACAAGCTCAGGTTATCTCTCACTTTGAGCACTAAGTTAGTGCTAAAGTGACCTAAGCCTCACGCTAGCCGGAGTTACACAGGTTAAACAGTTGCCACAGGTTACGCATCACCCAGGTATACCGTTGAGCCAATCTTCCGAAACACACGTTCACACTCACTTAGCCCTATTTTGTGCCCTGCTGTAAAGCTACCAGGTCAGCTCTCGACACTGGACATGCGCCAGTATCACAGAGACTGAAATAACCCAGAACCTCCCGCCAGAGTGTGCACATGACCTAGCACCCAAACAAAAACTCCCTCTTTCCGTACTGATCTTCCCCACTGCCCTAAGGGTGTAACACGTCAAGTTAATTACAAATATTTTAATTTAGTATTCATCACAAAATTCTAGTTCCATCATTAGTGGGAGAAATTAAAATTATACCACAGAAGGCTCAATGATCCTTGTCAACACATAGAAGTCTTATGCTACTATAGAATACAAAATGGTGATGTCTGTAAGTAGGGCACTCACAACGCCAGGTAAGCTGTTTTCTGCCTCCAGATTAGGAACGTCATAGAGATGCTGTGGTGAGCTAGTCGAGCTGTCAGAACTGCTGTCCTGTGAGCTGGGCATGTTGGCATTTACTTGCGACAGCTTTGCAGTCAGCAGCTGCAACAACATCACCCTCATGTGGATAAGGATGCAAGAGATTTACGGAGTGCTAAACAGCTGAATGAAGTCTTTGGTGTTGAAGGGAGTTAGGGGTTAGGTTAGGTGTAAAAAGAGCATCAGAAGAATGCAATAGAGAAGTATATTGAAGCATTAAAAAAAATTAATTAAAAACACTCATTTTGAACTATCCTGTGTTTTGTAATTTCTTCTCAAATTCTATCAAATGACTAATAAAAGGATAATAGGACTCCTAGAAATTTGGACTGTTATGGGATTCAGAGCAGATCTACACCTACCATCTTATCCCTAAGAGGGACCTGTGAGAGTAGCTTCAGAAGCTTCTTATCATCCACTGGGTCCAACAGCTCACCATTCATGAAGAGGTCAAGCTTAACACTGGCACTGTTTGCCTTGATGCGGCGCAGCACCTGGCGTCGTAATGACGCCAAAGTGTCATTGCTGTGTGTGAACACTTCAACGTCATCCATCGGACGACCAGGATTGGAAAACCGCACAATCAGTGACAAGTTCTTCCCACGGCATGCCCTGCAACCCACAAAATAATTGCACACGGCCTAAAGTCCGTAACAAACTTCTTCCAACTATACACTACAATGCACTACATACAATATAACTTATAAAATGTACCTTTGCTGTTTAAAAAAAAAAGGTAGTTATGCAAAGGAGGTCACTACAAACATTTGGAAAATTTTGGACAGACTGACCCACCCCTGGCATCCGTGTGTCGAAATTTGTAATTTTCTGTACGAAGTCAGCATTTAATCGTATCTACCATAAATTGACACAATAAACTAAATGTAACTTTAATATAAATTTAATTCAATAGTTGGACGTCTTCCAAATAAAATGATAACATATAATACTATCTGCGACATCCCTAGTCGCCAAACAATTACAAAAACTACAATTGGACGGTGCGTACATTTTTATGCCATATTAACAAATGAAATGTAAGCTTTCTTGTTATACTGCATATGAAACTTAACATTCAACATCAAATCACCAACTTTTGTTTCAAGATGCTGCGAAACTGCACGCTGTGGCTTTTATACTGCAAACAAACTAGGGTGGAACCATGTTATTGCGAGTATGGAGTAAAGCATCATCTCCATCATTGCAATAGTTTTTTAATACACATCATCTCCACCATTGCAATAGTTTTTTAATACAGTCATTTGAAAGGCACCTAATTTGGTTTATAACGCAAATCTGTTAATGAAGCCTTTAACTATAGCGATACTGTGAAGAAGTGAAATTTAGTATAACATTTTTATGTATACATATATACATATATATTTGGGATAGTTAATATTTCAAGTGGACAGCACTAAATTTTTAAATTCCCGTAAACATTACTGGGCCTCATCATGCCAGTGCAGAGACCAACATGCCGCATAAATTTCATAGAAATTCAACACATTGATGTGATCGCATCAATGCTCATGTTTTCCCAACACCGGGCCGCTGTTACGAATTGAACTGGCCCTGTAATGACAGCAGTGGCAGCAGCCGTGTAACTGCCGCCCGCCAGAATAATCTTGTAGCGACTGACCTACAGCTGATTAAGAATCCCTCTGATTAAGAATTTTTAAGATTTTTGAAATTTTGTTTTAGTTATTTACTTATTAATGTCGAGGTCAGTAATTTTGACTAAGATACAAAAGGGGAAAAGCATGATTATGTGTAGCAGTTGCTACACTGTTTCTAATAGTTTGCATGTTTTTTGCATCTTATATTGTGTGGATTTAAATCGTGAGCAAAGCTATATTTGTTATGGTTTTTGTAAATCTTAGTTCTGTTTAAATTACAGCGTATGCTAGTAAATAAAAACACTTGACATTGCAACAAAGTTGAAAATCACATGCAAATGTGAGGAAAAGTGAAATTGGCAGAAAATATAAACTTCCACAATCAACACTTTTTACTACCTTGAAAACCAAGGAGAAGATCAAACACAGTGTTCTAAAAGTAGGATAAACCATTAGAGAGTCAGCATTGTTCGCTCTGAAGGCATTTGTTGTAATTCTCCGTTTTCAATATTGACACTTTTCATTTCCTTCAAAATATTATTCCTAACAGTCCAAATATTTTTCTGATCTTCCATAAAGCTACATTTCTTATGTTTTAACAAATATATGTTTTGTCCACAGGTTGGAAGAGAACGGGAAATAACAGCTGCTCATGGTGCCAGCCCTTCCCATCACGAAAATCTACAGTGTCTATACATGGAAACGGAGGAAGTGTATTACTGTGCTGATCTGCTGTTTACTTTGTGAGCATGAGAGACAGACAAGTGTGGTGGTGTGGAAAGCTAAGAGAGAAGTGACAAGGGAAGGGAGGAGAAAGGAAGCAATCGGTGGCGAGAGACAGGTGGAGAAGGTTTAGCGGGTAGGGACGAGAACAGGAGTAGAATGTGAAGAGGCAGAGGGAAGGTAGGGAGAGAAGTTCAATGATCTCCAGGCTTTGTGCGTGAGAGAGAGAGAGAATTAGTGAAGTAGAACGCTGATTGGTCGGCAATTCACTCCCTCATCCCTCTTCCACAAACTTGGGGAGAAGAAGAATGGAGTAGGAAGCAAGGTCACGTCCGCTGGTCGTTACGTAATGCCGCTGTTAGACATCTTGATTTTTTTTGTATTAACTTGTCACTAAATACGCATAGTTATTGCCAGTCATTAAAAATCAGATGTACAAGGGCAAATAAAATAAATAAATTATGGAGCATAGTATATTTTCTTACAACGATAATTCACTACAGCGATAATTTATTTTGCCATTGTCAACTGTCGCTATAACGGGATTCCCCTGCATTTTCCAAAACCCAGATTTCCAAATCTCTGGTTTCAATGTACCACAGGTTCATAGGTCACACCTGTCTGTCATAACATCTGATAAACCCAGTAAAAGAGTGGGTAATTGATAGTGATTAAAAAGGAGGAAGATTGGAAATAATGACGTGAGAATATATCTGGGTCCCATTACATGTGTTGGCCTAGAAAAGGAGAGGCCTCATGAGGACGAAGACTTGATGTGGTAGCAAGCCACATGAAATAAAAGCTGCTGCTGTCTGAAATATTATTTGTGAGTCAATTGTAGGCTTCAACAAGAATGTTGTATTAAAAAAAAAAACTAAGCGCACTAAGCCATCAAGAAACAGTAATCAAAAACAAAGAGAAATCCTAGTTGTAATAATCCAAGCAAAGTGAGAACGCAAGTGAGCAATGGGTCAGTGGCAAAACAAACATAATGGTATTGTCAATTTCATATAAGTGGGGTAAAATCTGACACTGTGTACAACCTACACTCTATGTAAACAGTAAATGCTCTAGTTCATACAGTATTGTATCAGCTGATGAACTGCTGCGGGATCCGTGTTGTTAAGCTTAAGTTGGGTATTTTAACGATGGCTTTGGAAGAAAATAGTACTCAGAACTAAAAGTTGCAATTTAAAAATTTAACTATACTTAAAACATTTATGGTTTAAAATATGTTTTTAAAGCAATATTACTTTTCCTTGGCTATTAGCGACTGGACTTTAAAAACATGTTTAGCATTTATGAAAGCATATGTCGACACAAACGAACACTAAACATTTTCAGCCAATGGCTAGCCATGTTTACGTTTCCAGTTTCCAAACCGATGAACGGCCGTAGTGCGTGTGCTTTTTTTCTCATTATGTTTATTATACGAATATGTATCTTGTTGGTGTAGTCCAAATATTTAATTGGTAATTAATAATTTCTTTAGTTGCTTTTTTCAAACATAGTTGGTTGTAGGTACCATTGTGCGCTTTCTTGAGTGAAATGTAATATTAATCGTCAAGTGACTACCGCATCCCTTACTACATTTCCCTTACCGCCTTCCACAATGAAGTGATACGAATATAATTTACGTATATTAAGTTTAAGTTTATTTCTATCAGGAAAAGTGCACAGTGGCAATTTTTTAGAATGATTCTTCAAATAAATTATTTAATGTTTAACATGTGCCTGTTAGGTCTGACTAACTCATATGCCGAGGATTTTTCCACTAGACCAAAAGCGGGGTGGTTTACACTGGTTCTAGGGCACGAGGCGAAGGGTGTTGGCTATTGTTTCCTTATTCTGTCGTTTTGGGTGTTGCAGTTATACAGGATTTCACCCAATGGCGGCAAGTTTGGTCTACTCTGAAGCGGCGATTCAAGTCATAGGCTTCCCTGATCCAGCCGTATCGGGCCTCTGTTCGGTTTAGCAACCCTTTTACCACCAGGTGGCACAAAGGGTCAATGCGAATTCATGGTGAGAAAACTATTACCGTTACTGAACTAAGCGCTATTGCTTGTCGTCTACATAGGGCACCGCAGTCCCATTCCGCCTGCCTATCCTGCCTAGGATGAGGTAATACTATCCACGGTTTGATAGCAGTGTGAGCCAGGTATTGCTCTCTACGCCTCTTGCCACTCCTTGTAAGGCATAGGGCACACCGGTCTGACAGCCTACGCAGTGCACTTAAACAGCAACAGTAATTAAAGTGAAGCCCAATAGTGACTTGCCGGAACGAACTCAATAGTAGTCCATACTAATCCCCCATGCATGTGGGCTGATCAAGGACGTGGAGCCGTGAGGGCCACGAAGCCTCTACTGGTTGTGCATAAGCACCGGGTTGGGCGGCAACCATCAGGTTAAAGTCACTTCAGCACTAACTCATTGCTCAAAGTAACATATGCCCTGAGCTTGTATCCCCTCCCTGCACGAAGGTGTTTCTAATGGTTGGGTAATTGCTGTTTCTCCCCACCAGCACTGACTTAGTGCTCGGGGGTTGGGACGAAACAGGTAGCTGTCTACTGTGGATGTCGGTATTCTGGGTTCCTGTTGGCGGTGCACGTCATATTCTGTTCCCGACCATCATAGAGACAATAACCCTGTAAATAGAAAGAAGGGTAGTGAACATGGATGTTTATTGGAGATGCAATAAATACATGACCTTGTGATACCTCCCACCAGACAGTGGAGAGCTGAAGGTAACTGCCGTTCCAGGTGTAGGCGACCTGGTTCTAGTGAAAAGGAGAGTAACAGGTTCTAGGCGAAAGCAAAAGTATTTAAAGTTAAAATGGCTACGAAAAGGGTGTCTTGAGGAGACAAAGTGAAGTTAAGTATATGTATAAGTGTTTGATCACTATCTACTCGTGGTAAGTAGCCACTGGGGAAGTTTCCCGGAGGTCCCACCACTGAATTAGTGTCACAAGAGAGTTTGCGAAGAATGAACTGCCCGAACCAGGCAGCATCCAGTCTAATATAGGTGAAGCTTGTAGGCTGCCGGCGTGGACTGCAGGGAGGGCGAGCATCCTGGCTGGTCAGCGTTTCTGCTTTGTGCCTCGTAGGCGGCGCTCTGCCTTGTCTGGTGGCGGGTGGCTTGAAGGCTCTCAGGTAGAGGGAGGTGGCATGCCAGCCAGGTTGCATAACCTTCAGGTGAGCATAACCTTCAGGTGAAGAGAATCTGCTCAACGGTTTCTGTTGTCTGGTAGAGAAGGTGGCGGAGAATTAATGTGGAAAAGTCTCTGTCCTGGCGTAGTGGAAGTAGGAACAATTGGCGATGACTCGTAATCGTTATGTTGAGCTACACGTGTCAATTCGCACCCCCCGCACCCCTCCCCCCAATTTCGATGAAGACTCATATTGGAACAGGTGGTGGAGAAAGGCATAGGCCCCCATCTCTGGAAGGTCTAGAAGGTCTGGGTAGATGTCAGTAGCTGTGGTAAAACTGATTTCAGGCAGGTAGGCAGGACCCTTATGCTTGGTTGGCTTGACCGCTGTAGTGGCGCATGTTCTGTGCACTCTGGTCGCACAGCTGGTGAAGCAAAACATGAGAGATGTGGAGTGGTGGTGGCCGGCGACATCGCCCCCCCCCCCCTTTTATCCTCCTAATTAATTTCCGTATTCCTCTTGCTTACAACCTTGCCAATAGAGCATAATGATTGTAAAAAAAAAAAAAAACAAAAAAAAAAACAATGTGTGTGAGGTACTTGTGCATTGAAATTATTCCTTTTAATGTAATTATACATTTAGTAGGTATTTTCTTAGCACAGTCTGATGACCAATTACTTTTGTAGAAATTTGTGAATTTTAGATACAACACACTGCAAAATTTCGACAAAAACTTGTATACATTAAATGGCATGTGTATATTATATATGTACACTGTTAAAATTTTCCATATTTTTTACGGAAATTTTAACGAAAATGCACAGCAAATATACGGGAACGCAATCCGTAATGACGAAAATGGAGTTAAATGCATAAATAAGAAACACGGAATATCTCTGTATTTCCTTAAATTCGGGTTTCGGGCATAACCAATGCAGAGAGTCTACACGAAACATTCTTTTTAAAAGTAATCAGAAAATTATTGTTTCTGCAGCAGTTAAGTTTATCCGTGTCACTAAGCACTGTTCTTTTAAACATTAAAAAGTACCAAAAGGCGTAGGTCACACTTAGCAGCACTTAAAATACACTAACTTTAACAGAAACTAAAGAAGTTGCTTATGTGACTAACAGAAATTCAGAAGTTAAAATAGGTCCACCATGTGAATATTGTAGGTAAGTTGTTAGGGCCGTGAACTTGCAAGATTTTTATTCTGGTTCAAATATTGCTAAAGAATAAAAAATGTTTAACTTTTTTAAATATATATTTTTATACACAATAGAACACCCACAAAATGAAAATTTAAATAAAAATAGATACAAAAAATATTTAAACTATAAGTGCAGAAAACTAACTAGGGAATTAATAGAGAGGTTCCGCGAATTCTACGGGAAGTCCGTTTTTGAAAATCAATGTGTCAGTAATGTTACGGAAAGTTATAAAGGAAATTTTTCTTCACAGTGTAGGTGTGTGTGCATGTGCCTATATATATTATATATAAATATATATATATATAATGTCATTACTGCCAGCACCTGTATTGCTTTTAATCTATATCTACGTACCTATGGACTTAATTTAAATTAAACAAAACATAATTGAAATATGGCAGTTCACAAAAAATTAGTCGCATTTGGTACTAATAAGGATTAAAGTACTTTTTGGTTGAGTACCTGCTGTAGATACACTATGTCAATTAATGCATATAACGTTTTCCTGTATGTAACATTTTATCCCCTTGAGAAATGTTATAACAGGGTTCTACTCTAGTACGCTTACAGGCCTACCTGAGTGTATAATGCGTGGCTACAGACAAAAGCAGTAAGTACGGATGAATTAACAGGGCTCATTGCAGGAATACATGAAAACAATGGTAGAATAGACAAATACGTGTGTGTCATATTGAAGCATGCATAGATATGTGGTTTATTACATATTTAGCCACACTGTGATGCCCCTGCTCACTGTGAATTGTTTGAGAAATATGTAATCAGAATGCCTGGGCATCACAGTGCTGGAAATATTATAGATTATTGTAATACCTTATACAAGTGGATAAGGCACAATTATAATCACACAAACAGGCTATTTGGAAAGTAAACGAAAATGGTAGTATAATAATTCTACAGAATTTGAGAAACATACAGGCTAACTTGAACGGAGAAACATTTAGTAAAATTTATATTTTGAAAGATGTGAGGATGAACTTGTGTTTTTATTGTAACAAAAGAGTATACATTGTAACAAAAGAGTAATTTTATATAGTCGCACTAAGCCAAAATGGATTATATTTATATAAACTTGCAAATTATTATTTTTTCCAAAAATTATAAAACACATACAGTAAACTCTCGATTATCTGCGATAATGGAAGGGGTGATTGTTGCAGATAACCCAAAATTGCGGATAATACGTATACTAAGAGAAAAATACAGTTTTTCCAACACTAAGTTTCGTATGGACGTGACTGAATACTGGGTGTTTCATTGTGAAACCTAGCCTACCCTTGAGATACCACTGTATTTATCCACATTTTTTACGGCCTCGCATAATTTCCATACTCTATTATTTATTAACAAACCAAGAAATTAAAAAAATATGTAATTTATGCACCCCTGATTTCTTACTTACAAAACTGGAACATAAAATGTGTAAAATATAGGTAATCACTGTAGTTCTCTCACGAACATTACAAGAAATGCGCAGCTACAGTTAATACAAACAATGCAGCTGGATGTGTGTGGTGTTTACCGCCGAGTGACTGGAATCTGAAGCTGTGTAAGAGGGAAGGCAGGCTGACGTCACTTGGTTGCTAGGCAACAGACCACCTCACACCCCCCCTCCTACCCCCGGAGGGTGGAAGGAATTGGGAGGTGCAAAGCGAACTGCATGTTACACGTGTCACACACATGCCTTCGACACCGTCCAGTGCATGCTGCATACAGCTGACTGTTCCAGCGTGTGGAAAACAGTGTTTAATGTAGGCAACAAGTTTCGCCTTCCATTCGCAGTTCTTAAAAAAACAATTGAACTTGTTTCACACACACTAAGCCCGACACTGGCATTCCCACAGCACGTTTCTGGTTAAACCACTACAGCATAGCCTTATCTAGTTCCGCGTACGTCGATAATCTCATCGTTTTCCTATTCGCTAATCTACTTGTTGATTCCGCACTGCTCGCAAACTCAATAAGTTTGGATTTATTGTTTCATGTATCCCGAATTGTTGTTATCCCACTCCATACATACATGAAAGCTGTTTTATTACACTTCCTCCTTCAAGTTTATTAATTATTTCCACCATTTGCTGTAAATTTAAAACCTCACGTTTTCGTTTTGCAGACATTTTTCGACTGAAAATGAGCAAAAACAAAACCAAACGTAACTACTAACTGTTGAGATAAAACTGACACTGACCATGGGAATGCGATACACGGGAGGAATGCTGCGGTCACACCAGGACCAGCTATACCTGGCAGGCGGCAGCTAAGCTAGCGAGTTGTGCAGTGTTGTCAACTTGTTATCTTTCGATGTAACTAAGCTCATCACGCCATCGGGAACACATTTTCACATGCATTTGAATGGATAAACAAACATATTTCATTCCACAGTTATTTTCAGAGAGTACCTGTTACGAATTTCATTAGTTAAGATGGGCATTTTATTCAATAACTTCATTCTGGCAGTGTTTGAAATTTCCAAAATTTATTTTTATTTTTCTGAATATGCCGCAATTAAGCCACAAAGTGGATAATCTGCTCGCGGATAACCGAGAGTCTACTGTATATAACTGATTATGCCAATGAATTTTTTTTTTTTTTGCTGTATCGTAACA
The DNA here is from genome assembly GCA_029891345.1 of Dryococelus australis. Classification (NCBI taxonomy): domain Eukaryota; kingdom Metazoa; phylum Arthropoda; class Insecta; order Phasmatodea; family Phasmatidae; genus Dryococelus; species Dryococelus australis. The sequence continues at coordinate 17,873,415 of CM057003.1, read as the reverse complement.
GACGGTATAATTTTTAATTTTAATGTCGTAATTTAAAATAGCAAGAGAACTTACGTAATTTACTTATATTTTCCCCTTTCAATATTAATGTTTAAGTGAAAAAATTCAAATAAGTTGGCTCTTTTTAATGAAATATTGTATAAGGAAACATGCCCCTAGTCACATGAATTTATCTCAGACGTAAGGTAGACAATATTCGGAATTGTAAAGCAATGGATTAACTGACTTTTAAACTAGATTTTATAGTTCTTCAGAATAAAGTATTTTATTGCAAACGTTTGGTGCTACTGGACGTAAATCTTACACAGAAGCTATCTTATATACAGAACTATTTATACTGTATGTTAAGTTGATAAATATCAACATACTCTTGAACAATTCCTAGACACTAAGTGCTTCCTCTGGATTGTTTTTCTCTACAAATTATTTGTCTATTTCTTAATCGTCGGGAAATTTAAAACCATAAACTTACGGTCCGTTTGGATAATTTCCACGACACTGAGGACACAGAATATACAATACGTTAATTTTTCATTTTCATTCTGTGCTGAGGAACGTAAACTTGCACACCGTAGAGAATTCCACGTTTACTGAACGCTTACAACCAAAGCAAAACATATCACATGCCGACGTAAACCGTAGATTCAATCTACGATGTAAACTACCAAACAGGTACTACTTGTTCTTAAACACTAACAAAGATTGCAGTGATGTCACTGGCTTGGTAAGAACAGGTTATCATGCCTTCTTGTCTCTGTGGTAACGGTTCAATTCGCAATAATAGCATGTAATTGTCGAATTATTCGTAAATAATTCAAAGTAGTAATGCATTTATTTAGATAACCGCATCAATTAAAAAGTTTGTGCAAATGAAGTACTATTCTCTCTCTCTTCACTTACAGGTTCCACATTTTGTCAGATTGCTGGTGAAATCTCATGAATGTGGAGTACTGTATCAAAATTTGCAAATAAAGAAACATTAAATATGACAACTACATGCCTATGCAGGGTGAAAGCAACATTGACCGAGTACTTCAATGTGTTCCAAATTAAGTTATACAGATTATTATTTCATTCTGTGTTTTCTGGTCACAGCATTGTAATAAAAATATGCACAAAATTTAAAATCTTTTCAAATCTGACAGGCAGCTCAATCAAGTATGCGCACACGAAAAATTACACATGACACAAGCAACATGGCTGGCTGTTAGTTTTCACTGCAGCAACATTAAGATAAAGAGTTAAATTTATGATCAATTCCACATAGAATGGCATGTATCTGTAACTAATACAATGCTGTGAAAGATTTCGAAAAACATATAACATTAAGTTTATTCCAAAATTCTTTTGCAATTAATTAATTTCACTAAGCAGCATTTGTTTTCCGCTGATGAAAGAGAGACGATTGTCTATTCACGGATACCACAATTACTTCACATGACAATCAGCTGCCATTTCCTTATTTCAAGTGCAATGTTATTCAGTTGTGATTAAAAAATATTTCGGCAGCAGTAGCTGTCAGAATCTGGGAACATAACATGAGATGAACTATATTATGTTCATAATATTAGTAGTAACCTTTTTTAAGATCTGTACTTTTGTAAATGCTTCATCTTCCTTTTTCTTCATCTTGCACCTAGTTGCAAACGTTTTCCATTGCTTTTCATACTGTACCAACCCATTTTTTATCGCTAAAGAGTAATATGCGTGATTGAGATAATAATTTCCGAAAGTAAATGCAAATACAATTCGCGCTTCCATAGATAGAATGTTTGGACCGATACGCTGCTTCTAACAGACAAACTGTGGAGAGTGCAGATGCTCCGAGGAGGTCGCTAACCATCCTTCAATCCTTCTACCTGCCAAATGCCCCAGTGCTAAACAGGTCTATCTACAACTTTATTTCTGCAATATAATCATTAACCAAAGTTTTTTTTCGATTTATTTCAAAAGTAATCCTATTACTTATACAGCAGAGGCAGTATTTGATATGCTGTGTAATTATCGGAGGAAGAATGCAATTTTTTTTTTTTACTTTTTAGCCAAGCATACCAGTTTACACAGGAAAACCATTTGCTGTTTTTAAGAAACAGTAACAAGGATTTCATTTTTCTTTCTTATGAAGAACAAATGTCACCTCCAAAAAATATACAGTTTTCTTGTAATTTGTGGCGCAAGTTAACATTGCTGACATATAAAGCACACTGAGTCCCTCCAACTCTTAAGGGCACCACAGGATATTTGTGGACTCCCCGAAGTCCGCTTGGTTGTTGGTTTCGACCCTTAGATCTCAGGGTCTAGTTCTAGCCGTTCACTGCGCACAACTATTTGTCTGACGCCCAACTTTGGACACCAGAAAATCTCGACACGTGCCTGTTAAAACTGACACGTATGTCGAGGATTTTTCCGCTAGACCTAAAGTGGGGTGGTTTAAATTGGTTCTACGGTAAGAGGCGAGAGGTGTTGGCTATTGCTTCCTTATTTCGTCGTTTTGGGTGTTGCAATTGAAGAGGGTTTCACCCAATGGCGGCAAGCTTGGTCTACTCCGAAGCGGCGATTCCAGTCGTACGCTTCCCTGCTCCAGAAGTTAGGGTTTGCCCAACCGTTTCAGGCCTCTGTTCGGTTTAGCAACCCTCTTACCATCGGGTGGCATGAAGGGTGAATGCAAATGCACGGTGGGAAGACGATTACCATTACAGAAGCAGGCGCTAGAGCTTGTCGTCTAAACTGGGTGGCGCAGTCCCGTTCTGCCTGCCTGTCCTGTGTAGGGTGAGGTAATACTATCCACGATTTGATAGCAGCATCCGCCAGGTATTGCTCTCTATGCCTCTTGCCACACTCCTCACATTGTAAAGCATAGGGCACATCAGTCTGACAGCCTACGCATTGCACTTAAACAGGAACAGTAATTCAAGTGTAGCCCAATAGTGACTTGACAGCATGAGCTCGATAGGAGGGGAGTAACTGGTTCTAGGCGAAAGCAAAAGTATTTAAAGTTAAACTGACTAAGAAAAAGGTGTCTTGAGGGGACAAAGTTAAGAATATGTGTATGTGTTTGATGGATATTGACGCGTAGTAAGTAGCCACTGGGGAAGTACTCGAAGTTCCCAGAGGTCCCAGCACTGAATTAGTGCTCTGGGATGTCACGAGAGAGTTTGTGAAGAATGAACTGCCCAAGCCCGGCAGCATCCGGTCTTATATATGTGAAGCTTGTAGGCTGCCAACGCGTGCTGCAGGGAATACGAGCATCCTGGCTGGTCAGAGTTTCTGCTTCGTTCCTCATCGGCGGCACTCTGCCTTGTCCGGCCGCAGGCAGCTTGTCGGCTCTCAGGGTTGGGGGGGGGGGGGGGGGGGGTGACTGCCGGGTTGCGTAACCTTCAGGTGAGGAGAATCTGCTTATAGATTTCTGTATACAGGTATAGTAGGTGGCCAAGAATTCATGTGGAAAATCCTTCTGTAGTATTGGAAGTAGGAACAATTTGCGATGAGTCGTAATCATTGTTATTTAGTATGTTGAATGGCACGCGTCATGCTAGTGACAAACAAACGAGATATTAGAGAAGTAAACTTGCCAAGTATTGTCATAAAAAAACACATGTTCAAGAGGTAAGTTGTGCGTGTTTATAAAATATATTTGTAAATTGTTTACACAATTAATAAAATGCATTTGGCCTGAAAAAGCCATACTTTCCACACTTTTGTAGTGAGTGTATAATATTTTTATTTGCTGAATATGCACGAAAACGAACCGCGAAGTACATATTGTATCGCGTTTTGATTTTTCATTAAAGAATACAATTTTTGGAGCTAAATAATTTAAATATTATTTCCATACAAGCAAAATTTTCCAGTTCTCCATCAAAACAATATGGAACTCAAAATGCTACATACTCGTAACAACATCAAAACAATGTCATCTCACGAAAAGACGTTAAACTAAAGCGTCTCCCGAGAGCAAGAGAAAGAGAGCGAGAGAGAGAACGCAAGAGAGAGAGCGAGCGCGAGCACAAGAGTGTGCAAGCATGAGAGAGTGCAAGCGCACGAGCACGAGTGAGAGAGCATGCGAGAGAGCACACACAAAAGAGCATGCGAGAGAGAGTGCACGAGAGAGAGCGAAAGAGAGCAAGAGAGAGAGTGAGCACGAGCGCGAGAGAGAGCATGAGCGCAAGAGAGAGCGAAAGAGAAAAAGAACGTGAGAGAGAGTGTGTGTGTTCCCTTTTTCTCTCTAAATAAATAAACAGAACTCCACCAAATTTAACTCTGTATTTACAAAAATAAAACATGTTGAAATGTCAACCTAGCTATAATATCCCACATTTAATTACTGGACGGAAGTTAGCTACTGTCAGATTTTCAGTACCTGCCTTGACATGGAACACAAGGAAGGAGGAAAATGCAAGTGTGTATTGGACTCAAAACATTTGTCTGCAAAACGTCTTTTCCTTCATTGACAAAACAGCTGCAGTGGAAGGATACATTGTGACTGGTACTACTTTTCTAGAACTGTCAAAATTTACCCCACTTACATGAAATGGACAATAGTCTCGTCATGTGCAGAAACATTTGGCCACCTGAAAATAAGTATGATGCATAGTTTAACTACCAATTCGTTTTTACTGCAACTCCACATCAAAATGTGCGCGTCATGTGTCCCAGAAAATATACTAACCCTGACTAGCTGTATATCTGAAAGAATCTAAATTTATGTGAACATAATTCAGTTTCAGTTGAGTTCCTTTGTACTAACTGCTGTCGTATTTTTTTTTTTCTTTTAACTGACAAAGCAAAGATTACCTGTGCAGAGGGAGAATCTTCCGTTCACCCGCAAAGTCTCCGTCACATTCTCCAATGTACTCCTGCAGGACCTTCATGACCCGGCACATCTTGACTGCCTCTGCGCGTAATTGATTGGTTACGCCCCCCGGCAGATCAGTCTCCTTACAGCTCTCCTCGCGCAACACTGACACTGTATCATAGTGCGCGCGCAGTCGGTCCAGGCACTCTGAAACGAACGACTCTTGGAATTCCAGAAGAGACAACTGCAACCGAGGCCCAAGGTTTGTGTTCACCTCCTTCAGCAGCTCGATTGCCCGGTTCGCAATCTCATCCCCACTGTTTGTGATCACCTACACACCAGTAATAAAGAACTTCAGACATTAGCTCCTCTAACAGGTTTCAAAAGATATCTGCATTCAAAATTCACCCACATGAAATATATTCCTCTGGTAATTTTTATAACTCTTCAATTAATAAATTCATCATGTGGTAACACAAATGTAGAGAGAGCTTTTGCAATGGAAAAAACTTTTCATTTTGAGAGCTTAAAATATGCTGATAAGTGTACACTAATTCTCCACTATTTATAGCATTCATGCTTAATGTATTCCTGCATATTACACAATGATTCCAGAACACACGCCTTTATATACAAATTATTATAAAATTACAACAAATGATAAATTTAATGCTGCTATTTGCTGACAATGGTCATGCTACACAATGCAAGATACAACTCACCCGCCAAAGGTATTCGGTTCCTATTAAGTCTACATCATCCATTAAAAAAGCTCTTCGTTTTGCTTTTAGTTTACCTTCTTTGGAATTCACAGCTTTAAAAAACCTTTCAAAACACCTGAAAAATGAACAATATTACCAAATTATATACATCCTTAGACTGGTAATAATAAATCAAACAACTTAGATAATCTGTAGTAAAAAAACTAGAAACACTGAAATAAGACGGGGCCACCACCTTAAAGCGAGCTCCGTAACTGCTTTACAGTACAGACTTAACGCTCATAAATTTATCAGTACTTTGGAAGGTTGAATAGAAATTAATACTACTAAATTATACATCCTGTCTACAATAGAAAATTATATAGCAATAAATAAAACAAAAAGTACAAGCTAAAAAAAATTATAATGATAAAATGTGAGAATTTAATGATTCCAGAAATAATGGAACTTACAACATTAAAAAATTAAATTGCTAATAAAGGAAATCAAGTGTATGGTCATCGCTAGTTTACCAAAATGTTTAGCTTAACCAGTACTGTTTGCAAAATTAATCTTAACTCTTGGCATTCAAAATATTACAGAAAAACTATGAGTAAAACAATTACCACAAAAATACATATTTCAGGAATATAGATATTTATTAGGGTTTGTGCGGGAAAGCAGAATGATCCTTCGGGAAAAATTCGAGCAGGAGAAATTATTCCACTCAGGAAATCGGGAACGGGAACATTATTTAGCTGACTCAATTACAAAAGTAATCAATTTGTATTTAGAGTTTGACACTGCAACATCATAATATAATTTAATCCAGAATATCATGAGTTAAAAAACATTTAATTATATCAAAAATTCGTCAACAATGTGTCTACTATGACAGAAATACATAACGTGACTCATAAAACATAATTTTATTTAAAGCAGCATTGGTTTTCATGTAAATACACAGGCTTCTGTGTCACATCTATGTTGCATCCACACATTTTCTGTTGATTTTAATAAAATATGTTTACAGGCACAATAGAACACAAGAAACGGGCACAAGGCAATATAAGATAATGCCTGTATTACAAAGGAAAAAGGTACGAGAGATGACAAACATGGATACAAAAATGACAAGTTGACCAACCTGTTGCAAATGAAACGCTTAACTACGACAACTGTGCATTTTAAGTGAAGGAAAAAAAAAAAATAACAGATGACTGACAATACACAATACAATTGTAAAGTCAAAGTTTAGACAATTGAACATAGATTCTGCGAGCTTCGTAAAAATGTATATCTTATTATGTAAATAATTTTGATATTATCCAGGAATACCTTTAATGTGCCTTTTCTAAAGTAGGCTTATAATTTAAATTAAAGGTTTATTTCAAAACTAAAAAACTTATTTGTTAACGTTATTAAATTATGCCAATTCATTTTCCCTCTTCACACTATATTTGTTTGCCATTTATTTAATTTAAGACGAGCTTCGTTTAGTATACAGATATTAAAATCGCCCTACAATAAAATAACACACCACATAACCTCTCTAAGATTATCGGGCAAAATGGCTGCTTGACTTATGAATTTAAACTTCAACTTTTCGAAATTGTAATGTCTAGAGTGCTCGACTTCACCGTTGACAGTTCCATTGTGTCAAGCTCCATGTCGGAAAGCAAACGTAAAGTCAAATAAAGTTTTCAGTTGCGTAAGAGCCTTTAAGTTGCTTTGATTTTAAACAACTTGCGATATCTCGCATGCAAGTGTAAACTGGAAAGTGCCCCATTTTGCATGTTGCAATAGGTAATACAGAAGTTGGTGACCCTGCAATTTTATGTTGAAATTTTTTTATTTACCAATGAAAAAAGTGTCTGATGAGAAAATATAACAAATTATTTATCTGCATTAATGTGAATTTATTTTCACGCCGGTACACGTAAAGCTTCAGGTGGCTTTACTTTGCTTTTTGCAAGAGTGTGATTCTACATTGACTTAACCTATTTTCATGTGCTATTCGGGTATATTCGTGAGATATATTGAAATGTTTATTTTTGGTTTATGTTTACTGCTTCAAAGTTTGTATCAAATTTAGGTTTAACTGTACAAAATCCAACTCAACGGGAAAATGGAAAAATTTTCTCGGGATATTTCTCGACCATTGGGATCCCGCACACCTCTAGTATTTATTACAAAGATTTACATTACAGTATTTCTGTTGCATATATGCACTACACTGAAAATATTAATTTATTAAAACTAAGGCTGGGTAAAACTGAATTCAAGTTAAAAGTCCCTATTGTAGACAGCAACTAGAAAATTACCTGCCAATAAATGACATACACACACTGCATAGACAAACACACTTTACAGAACTTTTGAATTGGTCAATGTAAATAGTTGTTCTCGTGGATGATCCATGAGTCGCTGTGACATGTACTTGTCTTCCACTGTAGTCTGTTTAATTTAACTTCAATAAAATTTGACAGACACTGTGACCAACCTACACAGCATGTAAACAGTAAAAGCCCCCATTTGCAAAGTACTGTGTCAGCTGATGGTTGTTGCAGTATGCGTGTTATATGTTGGCACTCTTTGTGATGATTGTAAAAGAAAATAGTCCTCTGAATTAAAAATTATAATGTGGAAAATTAATGATAATTAAAACATTTATGGTTAAAATTACGCTCATAGATAATCCACAATTTTTCTGAGTTATAGAGCAAGAGATTTAACATTATTTAGCAATATTATGGTAGAGAATGTAAACATCACGGTTATGTGAAAGCTCTCCACCAATCTACATTGAGTCTGTTGTCTATGGTCGCCACCCACATGGTGTAAAGCCGTTGCCATTGTGCTCTCTTCAATCATGATTTATCTATACGCGATAATTCCTTGCCGGTGATATCGGAATAATAATAATTTTTGTATATACATATTTCATTATGTATAGTTCATCGTAGGCATGGAGGTATTAGTCTATGAAGTGGAAGCCGAGACATGAAAGTGAAGCCGAAAATCAAAGACAAGGACAGGGCTAGTAATGGCAAAAAGGTGCATGATTTACATTGCTTACTATGTAAGTTTTGCCACTCATTATATGGTGGCTGACAAAAACAATCAGTCTGTGCATGTGCAGTTGAAAGAACCAGACAAGGCATCCGCTTCACTTGATAAACGTGGAGAAGATAGGCTGTTGCCACTCCATCATCTATTACCTCCATGTTCATAGTGCCTTTTTAGAACAGTCTCCTCAGTGAAACGTATTATTGACATGTGTCTGCCGCTTTGTTTTTACAAAGTTTGTTGTGTGCTGTGGTCCGCGATTTTCTGTGACCATCACAAAGTGCGAGCAAAAAATTATTAACGTTGTGAAATTTGAATTTGTTGGTTTCAAGAAAAAGGTTCAGTGTTTTGTTAATTGCATACATCAGCAAATAAATTATTTTGTATCAGGAACCAAGTATTTTAGTGAATTAATCATCCAAAGTTCCAACATGTTTAGGGATTATGAAGTGAACAGTAAGTTTGTGTGTTTTGTAAATAATGTTGAAATATTTGAAATGTATTTGGACTTTGATTTGATTGAAACTAACAATTTTACGCAGAAGTTAAATTTGCTTAACATGTTTACAATGTGTATTTCGCACATCACTATAAACAGTATCATATTTATTGCGTTCAGTTCTTGCGGGAGGTTTTCAAATATATGTGCAATGATATTCATTTGTTGAGCATTTCTCGCATCAGTATGAACAGCGACACATTTATCGTATTTAGTTCTTTCGATGAAGTTAAAACTTTTGAGTTATAATAAATTGAATGCAATTTCCGTACAAATAAAATTTTCCACTGCATCATCAAAACAATAAGTTCCAATTGCGACTCTCTCATAAGAACCACAAAAAAATCACGTGTCATGAAAGACGTTAAACTATAGTTCCCCACCCCACCAATAAAATATAACAGAACCCTAACTAGTATATTACGTGATTGTAACAAAAATAAAACAGTTGGGCATGGAAACCAGCTATAGTACCCCAAAGCCGATATTACACAATACAGGATTCCATAAAAGCTTGTGCAAGATCCATCATAGAAGCTGTTATATCAGCTAGTATGGCACCCAGCATGGAATTTTCCCCCCTTGCATGGCCAGATTTCCTACCAGGTTTGGTAATTGGACACGTCCTATTTTTCGTGGTAGGTCCCATACCAGGTTTCGTACCTGGCCAATCACATAGTTGTTTCAGAGCGTAGGGCACTCCCTGTGACTACTCCTTGAAACGAGTTTATAAGGAAACCAAAAAGGACGCCTCCATCTTGATTATACATCGGTAAAGTTGGAACTCTTTTAAAGAGATTAAAAATACGACAAAGATCAATAATATTAGTGGTGACAACTTTTGATTACCGTTTAAAACCGTTCTAAATACCTAAAACATGACCTTCTATATGAAAAAATTAATTTAATTATTAATTACATGTACAGTATTTAAAACTTATTTTCTAATATGTGAACTGGTAGTACAGTGGTAAGTCACGATTCTTAGGTGAATTTTGGACGCGAGTTCAAAACTCCCCCAGACCCACCCAAGTTTTTTTTATCATTAAATTTTACATGCTGATAATACCCCAGTACGTACATAAAAACCATTTTTTTTTTAAATGGTGAATAATTTCAGTCAAAATTAAAAATAACACACACTCCAATGACTTAGTGTAATTTTCAAGAAAATGAATGAAACTATACTAGTCAGCAATCAAGTTATGTAAAAGGCAAACAGTAATATAGCAATATTAAGATATGCTAGCTAGTTATTGCATAGGCCTACGCAAGTTACTAACTGGTAGCAGTTCTACGAATGGGGTTCATATTTACAACAAACCACACACTGCACACCTACCAAGGGTGCCAAATGCTAGTAAGCAAACTGATGTTGTGTAATATGAATCTTCCATGGCAGCTCATATAGGGGCTGGTATACCAGCTCATGCACCAGGGCTTGTAGAAGCTTGTACAAGTACCAAGTATGGCTGCAGATATCGTGTAATATCGGCTTAAGTACTGGACAGAAGTTATCAGTCATTCAATACTTGCCATTGGATTCATAGTTTATTTACCAAGATCGAATGCCTCACAGACAGAAGGGCTGTGGCGGAGGGACACAATGTGGCCGCACATCTTTCCGAAAATTGTCCAAATTTACTGAAGTTATATGAAACATAGTATAACCCAGATAATTGCAACAACCTAACCATTATTACCATATACTTATTTTCGTGCTCTCTCGCGTGGAAATTAAATAAAGTGTGTGAAAACCAGCAACTTTGCACTGTCATTGTTCTTCGTTGGTCCTCTGGATTGCATCAACTATTAATCAACATTTTGGTCCATTCAGGACCAGATTGTACCGATTTCTGTCAAATTTTGTGTCAAGTCATGTTGATAGTGTAAAATTGAGTAAAACTAATGTTTATGTACATCACATTTGTAAACTGCTAGATATAATGTGTGTTGCAGTCGTGAAAATGCATTTTGAAGTACTTAAGAACACTGTTTGGGCCACGGGTCCATTTAAACTAGTTTACAATTCCCACCACATTGTGGCAACACTGTCTATGGTGATACCATCGGCCTGGAGTGGCGCTGACAGAATGTACAAGAGCAGTTCAGCTTCGTTTTCGTATCAGTAAGTCGTAACTCGAAATGTTTTCGTTAAAATACAGTCATCATTGTTCTCAAGGTCATAAATTTGATACTTTCGGGTTGGATATGTGCCAATGTGTGTAATTGATATTTGTTTTGTTTGTTGTAGGCTCATATACCTGTTGTGATTTTGCTTTACATAGCGAGCACGTGTGTGACGGAAAAAAGTGGTTACCAGCAGCAAACTTATTCAACTCACACTCAGGTTGTATATTATGAGCGACCAACAGATAACATTACCGCAATTTGTTGACTTGGGATAGCATGTTTTGTGCACATGTGAATGCAGTTTTCTTTGTTGCGTGCATTACTTGCCGTAGTCAGTTCCTTTGTTCTGGATTTGGTCATGCACTTTTTTTTATTTCTTCGTATTTCACTCCTAACGTGAATAGTACAAACATTCTTATTACTTGATGTCATCAAGTGTTTACAGTTAGAAGATTCGCACAACGGTCCCGTGTTTTTGTTAAGTTATGTATGTTTTCCCACGGGGTGTTTTTCACATCTCTCTTTATGCTGCACTGTGCATATGAACACGCAGCTCTTGTGTTGTGATACGTAGTTTGTGGACATGTTATTGCACATCGCAGCAACTTTAATCATGGGCGATGTTCAAGCAGCAATAGTACGTCTACTATTGGTCGAAGGATACCTCAGGTGCACGCTTGGCTTCGCTAACTGTGTTGGTAAAGATCCATACAAAAGGAATTTATTATATGCAACTATGCGAAATTTGCCAAAAATAAACCTTAACTTTGAATCAGATTACATTACTGTAAAAATGGCAGCCGAACAACAGGATTCGACAAAGACGTGCATGCAACCCGCATGGTAAACTTCGAAGATCAATGCTACAATATTATGGCAATGGTAGACTCTCTTGCAAGCAAGTCAGCGGCAGCACATGCAGTATCTAACAGCACATGGACGGTAAATGTATCACTTCCCAAGATCTCATGATGAACTTCCCAAGATGAACATTTTGACCTTGCCTGGAAGTTGTTACCGGAACGATATTCGAACAAAAGATTGTTTCTTTGCATGTGGAAGCTGTGCTGGAAGCACCCACATTATCGTCGCAATGGCCCACCTCACTGGCAGATGCAGAGTACCTCAACCTTGACCCTGTGACCTTGAATGACATTGAAAAACAAAAACTAGAGAAAAAATTATATATATTCATAAGAGTCAGCAAGTATATTTCGTTACTGACTACTACGTTAATTTCTCAATTTCACTGCCAAACGAGCTGTCTGCAATTAAAAAATATATTTTTCCAATTAGAGGTGTAGCTACATGCATAATGCAGGACTTGACTATATCCTTAATTTACTAAATACATTAAATACATATTTTTTTATTTGACATGTGCCGCTTACACTACTATTAACTACGATTACGACTCATCACTCTTCACGTGAAGTATAACATTACTTCAACCCACGTGAGAGCTGTTACAGCAAACCAATATACAGTTGTGCACCGCTTAAATCTACCAGGTGGCCGAACACATGGTATCAAGACTGCGCAACCAACTAGCATGCAGCCTCCCACCCTCCCCATGGGCTGAGTGCCTACAAGCTATCAGCAACATCGGGGTACAGCCAAACGCTGCCCAAGATCCATGAAGCAGAACACTGACGAGAGGGTTCTCACCTGCCACGCCAGCCTCCCCGCACCCCGTCGCGGCAGCCTACCCTTCTGACTATGTACGTCCATGCACAGCAGGACTCCAGGAGTCATTTGTAATTCTTCTCTAGAGAAAACCCTGAGCACTCCTTAGTGCTGGGGCCTCCAGCGAACCTCAAGTCTTCAGTAGCCTTCACAGTTACTCCTTGCTATGACGACAGTCTTCGACGACCATCGAACACGAATCTTTAACTTCTTTTGTCTCTTCCAGACACCCCCAATTAGACAGTTTTGGTTCAGTAATTATATATTCAGTTTTCTAGTTCACTTTCCATCTAGCCTAGGACCAGGTCGTCTTCACCTGGCTAACATAATTAAACTTCAGTACTCTGTCTGCTTGGTACGAGATAGCACGGGTCACTATGTTTATTGAGTCTTCAATAAATACAGCTTTGTACTCTATCTGAATGCTTTTATTTCCAGAATAACATCTACATCACCAGCTAGGAATAATTCGCACTGTGCTCTGCCAACAGAAACCAGGAACATTTTAAATCCGAACTAGCTTGACTGAGGCCCCCCTTATGGGGACCTCCAGTCTGGTAACACACCATTAGATGGCCGCCTGTTTCTTCCTACGACCCCGAGCACCCAGGTGCTGGAGAGAAGGAACAGAGGAGCCACAACCACAAGGAATACCTTCCACTAAGGAGAGAAAGCAAGCCTAGGTTATACCACCTACCAGAGCACCTAGGTGCTGTAGGCGGTATTGTCCTGGGTATTGCGGCCTGGCCTTGGCTGTATATCACATCCAGTAGAAGCATTGGTGGCCCACACGGCTCAACGTCTCTGATCTGCCAGCTAGAGTGGGGGATCAATGGAGGCACCGAGCTCAGTTACCAATAGGCTACTGGACAACACTATTATAGGAAATTGTTCTTGTCCGAAATAATGACATGTTTTTTTCAGCTCCGAACCTAACTCTATGACTTATAATATAAGGCACGGACGACGGCGTAGGGAACCAAAGATCACTCATCTAGCTGCCAAGCAGCGGAATACCTTGGTCCCTCCTACGCAGGAAAGACAGACAGAACGGGACTACGTCACCTCACTGAGATTACGGGCAGTCTCGACTGCTCCCGTGGTAAGATATATATATTTCCCACCGCAAATCTGTACCAGTCCCGACAACCATCCTCTGCTGAGGGGTCTAGTATACAGGACTGAAGCTAGGAACAAACTAGCCAATCCTAGATTCTGGAGTCAAGAGTCAGAGGCCTGGAACTTCGTATACGGTGTGAGACAACTCAGTACAACCCTAAACCCAAGGACTGTAGCACCAGCTTTGCTCAGCCACCAAACCCACGTTACCAACCGACAGAAGACCTTATGAGTAAGTCAGGTTAACTAACTAATCCCTCCCATCAACTACTGATAACCGCGCACTTGGTATAGCGCAATAAATCTCTACGATTGTGCCATATGGTCAGTACCCAGGCACACATCATATAAAAACTTTAAGGCCGATGGAAGGACACAATGCACAAAAAAAACTGTTATTTTTTAATAATAGTTTATTATTATTTTGTAATTGCATTTTCATCTGATATAGCCCCGATCATTAAGTTTTATGATCGAAACCACCTATTTCATGTTCGCAAAATCCCAGCGTTTTTGAAATCAATCAAATATTAGTCTATCAACAAGTTAATTTGGGTCTTCAGTATACATGTGTCCAGTATTCGCAGTGCCTTCTGCCTTCTTAAAATCACTTATCGAAGGAAAATTGTGGAAATATGTGGAAGCATCAAGGAAACTATCATCTTCAACACTATCACTGCTATAATAGTCATCATCAATGCTGTCTTCACTTCCTACTTCACCCTCAATATAGAGTTTATTATTCTTTGTAGCAGGAATTGTAGGTACATCGGTTTATTTTGAAGTTCGCCAACTTCACATGAAAGTCTTGCAAGTGTACATTTCACATATAGTAACTGTACTGCACTCATTCCGTCTTTAGTATTTACTGTCCCAACATAATCGCCTGCGGAAACAGTACCCATCGAAGTAGCAGTAGGTATTTGAGACATCACTTGCTGGCTCCCAACAGTCAATTCCTTGCCAATCTCAGTATGTTCCTTCATTGTATTACCTTGCATAAAGTGCATGTGGTCATTGTCTTAATACTTCATCGTGCAAAAAGGACTAGTACAGGCTGTTCTCTCATGCTAAGCATTGCAACTTTTACTGAAGGACTTATCACAGTAACAGCAACAAACCCTAGGTGAAGTTGTCAATGACAGCACTGCTGTAGGTGTACCATTCGAAGAAGTTCATGGTGCTGTCTGTTCCATGCATGAAGAAGTCTATGACGATGCTGCTGCTGCAGGTGACCCGTCTGAAGAAGTCGACAACACTGTGCCAACCTCAGACATTGAAGGACCAGCGACCTTTGGCGCCATAATATATACCAGTTGCTTACACGAGTCGAGACGAAGATCTTTCACGACTGCCACTGTCAAAACTTAGCTTCATAACTGGAACACCCAGCTGCTTATATACCCAAACACAGGTACCATACCGTTATTATAAGTGCAGACAACTCATTTGGAAGATAAATTGAGAAATTTACGTAGTAGTAAGTAATGAAATATGCTGGCTGACTTTTATGAATTTATTTTTAATTTTTTTGAGTTTTTATTTTTTAAGGTCATTAGAGGTCATGGGGTCAAAGTTGAGGTAGTCTGTAACTAATATGGTGGTAGAATAGTTGATTCACTATATCTTCGGCCTTTTCTGAAGCCCTGCTAAATTTCTACTTTTGGTTACTGATTACGCATCCTTCCGCTACACGTAAACAAAAACTCTGCCATGTGACTTCTACTTTTATATGTCAAATGCATTGATTGCTGTGTACAGCTGTTCAAAGAATGCTGTCATATTTCCAACGAATGTTCACAATTTAGGCCTATAACAATATTTAGGTTGACTTTATAACTATTTGTTTCACAGGATATAGCACGTTACACATAATACAAATTAATATTGTGCCACGACGGTGTTTGTTACAACTGCGGCGGAAACAACAGTAGTATTTAACATGTTATTAATATGCGCTTAGAATAAAAATTAAAACGAAGGGACAACCAGTCCAACGAAACGAAACCGTAAATTCAAGCACAGAACTCGTGTAGCTTATTTATTGTACATAGCATCGACAAATGTTAAAAATTGTGGTGAACATGCAAACACTTAGGCCAACCTTAACATTTATTCTGCTAATATTTACATGCATTGGTACTTACAGGTTTATAGGTTTATTTTATTATTTACTTTAATTTATCTGGTTGGGCCTAGCATAATTTTTGGGACTGTGGCATACATTCAAATTACAGAAATGTAAGCTCGTTACATAACTGTGTTTCAAACACCTAGCATGAAGGTACAATGTTGTGATAGACATGAATATAAATAATTAACTTCGTCATAACATCAGTTCATGGCTAAAATGTATAAACTTTGCACATATTTGAAATCCACACACATCTGGCCTGTGCGCATCGAGTACAACAGACGCCAAAGACGGAAATGGTTCCTACGCCCTCACACACGTGGCGATCACAACACTCGTTACAGTATATTAATTATCCCTGTCCTGGAAGCACACATTATCACAACATTTTAACTTCCCTAGGATGTTTCAAAAACACGAGTATTAAAAATTGACGTTTCGTTCAGAAACATGCAGTGTCATTGTCATGTCGCCACACACCACTGGCAATTGTAAGGCACTATGAAAATGGCCGGCTCGTCATATTGGGACAAGCGCGTGGCCAGGCCACGTCTTCCAAACTGCTGGATTTGAAAGTGTCGCGCAGCAAGTTGTGTCGTGCCATTGCCTCTAAAATATGTTGTTGCATCTAAATACTATCCAATATGTATTATAACAATAAAATCTCGTTTCAGTTGTAAATTACAATCTCAAACATCATTATTCTTGCTGTAATTAGTATGAAATATGCTGAAATTAGAAATAACAAAATGTACACCTTTCCTACACAGATGGTACGATCTTCCCAAGAAGAGAGAGAGAGAAGAGAGACAGAGATAAGAGAGAGCGACATGTTCTGCTTCGCTTATTGAACCTTTACTCCAGACAGAAAAAAACACCAGCCTACACACAGGAATTTGAAGGATATTTTTAACTGCAGCAATGAAATGTGCTTCCGTCAGTGCTATCTAAAAATACAAATATATCAATTGGCAACGTTTACCTTACAAACAGTATACATAAAAACGAGGTTAAAAATATTGTAACTGTGAACTATTTCTTTCAGCCATTGCCAACACGTCGCTGCTCTCGCTGTTAATTCATGTTTAATACTAAATAAATATTACAAGTTATATAAGATAACAATGGTAAAGTTTCATTTAATCAATAATACAGTACTCTAAAGTTAATCACAGTGTTAAATATTGGTGGAATACAAATTATTGGAAAAACAGGTTGACATATTACGCCTAGGGTGATTTTTCAAAAGGTTGGATTCCAAAAGGTCGAAGAAAGCGTGAATGGACTACAGTCTGTCATATACTTGCCGACTTGAATCTAACCAGGAAAAAAAAATTGCAGAAGGGCATTCAAGACCCAGAATGTATCACTCTGTAATGTATATTATATTAAAAGAGTGTGGATCATAATACACCAAAGCTATGTTGCGAGGAAGAAGAAATGATGAAGGGTTCTAGCTGGAAATTTGTCATGATGAAGGGTTCGGGCTGGAAATTTGTCAACATACAGTAAATTTTAATGTTGTTTTAACTTGGTGAAAGGAAGAGAAGGGAAGGGAAGAAAAAATGAAAACGTAGGGAAAAAGTGGGAGGAAGGAGAGAAAGAAAGAAAAAACAACCCCTCTTCCTCTTATGCAATTATTTGAATTATTTGTTCACTGACATTCATAATCAAAATAACCATCCCGTATGTGCGAAATGTTAACATGTTGGAGTTCAGCCATAGATGCCATACATGAGAAAATAATTTCTCTGCTGTACAAGAGAAAGATAAATTGTGAAGTTTGCACGCCCGCGGTGGCACTACAAGTGCACACTGATAAGATGCCACTTTATGTAACATGTTGCCATGGTTTTGCTTTCTCAAGTTACGTTACCATCTGTGGAATAGTAATTGCATGACGTATATTTGTAAACACTGCAACATAATAAAAATATTCTGTCACAAATGTTTTGTAGGGGAGAAATTAAGTCTGAATTTATTATGTTTGTACGGAATCTTAACTTAACAATTATTGCAGGAATACAAAAATTGAGTGCGGCCTATACTTGAAATATTAATAATCCCTAATTTTTCATCAAAAACATGGTGCTGCCTAAACATGCATGTGGCCTGCACACGTCAAAATACGGTAATTTGTAGCCACGTGTATGGTAGCCATCTGTAGAATATTGAAACTACTCAGATAATATGGTGGAAAACACATATTTACCAAGATATTAAATGTTTGTTCGGCGCCGTTAATATAATAGTATGAGTCTGTATGCTGACGACTAGACCTTATGTGTTAGAATATAATAAATACACTAGAAATATCTTTATGTTCATGCAACCCTTGCATGTTTAACATTCAAAAGTATGTTGTAACCATTATTTGCTCATTTGTGGAACATACTGAAAATAATATATCTAGTTCTCAACATTGAACTAAATTAATACACTAAAGGAAATATTTAATAACATGATAGTGGTATCATTGAAGTCAATATCATTAGGCAACATTTAAATTCATGCTAAAGATGAAACATGAATTCATTTTGATAAGTTTAATAACAAAACACATTGTACGGCAAAATCACAAGAAACATTCACAAGACCAAACACTTTCTATGAGGATATAACTAAAACATTTACAATTTCCTAATATCCGATATGATATAAAACTGTATTTTTGGTAAACCAATGAAAAGATACGTTTAGTCTACAAATATCACATGACTGACAACAATTAAGACAAAAACAATGTGATCTAGTTTAAAATCAGCACTGTACTCCAAAATAAATTTCCATTTTTCTTAGATCTTGGTGAACTGTCAATCAATAGTACTTTATATACTCTTTAAATAGGCTTCTGGTATTACGAAAAAATGTAGAATAATTCTTGAAATTATTTTTAAGAAACTTCAAACTGTATTGATTGCTTAGGAAAAATTAAAAAAAAAAAAAATTACAAGGTTTTGAATTTTTGAGCAGATCAGAAGATTAGGCCTCGGTGATTTAATTTGACAGGACTAGACATGAAATAATTTTCCTTACATGGACATCAAACCCATGGAGAAAGCAGCTACTACACCAAGGACATCCAGGTTGACAATTCCGCACTTTACGAAGTAGTCCTCTCCAACGCATTCGCGTGTTCCCAATGTCGGCGTCGCACCTCTGCAACATCTGGTTGGCATCCCATCTCAGTGCTCAGTCACGTGAAGGTGTCCTGAAGGAGCTATATCAGCATCGTACCATCTCGTTCCATGGTTCTACTACAACTCTTCTTATCCAGATTTTTACAAGCTTTCTTGCATAGATTCTTTTTCAACAACCCTTCTCAATACATTTATTGAACTTGTGCAGCTAGCTGTGTAATCCTGACACTTTGACTTATCTCAGGTATTTACCATTTTTTACCAGAAGAATCAGCTATGTAAATAGTAGATATACAGCCAGAACACCCAGTGTCAGGCCCTACTACAGCCTAGGGAGGCATAGTTGACAGAGGGAGGTTTTTAATATTGTTGTATAATAAAGGATTTTTCATGTAAATTTTTATGTAACTTTGATATTTTCAATTTTATGTAGCAAATTTGACGAATTTGGGGCTTTCGAAAATACTATCCACCAACGTGGAAACCTCGCAAATATAACGAAGCAAATGAACGTTTCACCTTCTTTCACTTGACAAACCCAATTTAGAAGTACAGTATTCCTTATCCACAAGATGAGAGGTTTTGTTGGAAAAGGTATCCAACTAAGTATAGAGACAGAGTCCCGGTCTCATGTCAAGCTACCGCCACAAGTTGTTAAATTTCTCCATGTGGTTTTCATCTTTCACTGGTCATTTATCATAGTAATACCATGCCATGATAGACAGTCAAGGTTAGTTTTTTTGTGAGCAATAAAACACTAAAAGTACAATAAAATACATTCATCCATTGGCTTTCTGATTGACTGGTAAATATCTTCTATAAAATGTACATTTATTAACATTTTTAATTTTTTTTTCAATTAACAGGTAATAATTACAATTATCAAAACTAAAAAGGTGCTACTGTTTGTAGCAGTTTTCAGATGAAATTGTGGAAATACATGTTGCACCATTGCAGTTTTGAGAGGTTATGTTTAATGTTGATCATAGATATTTTAATTATATATAATTACAGAGTACATATTGATGATGTCACTTTCTTTAATATAATTTCCAAATTACATTTTATCATTCGAGTTAATAGTGTAATCTTTGATTATTTTAATAGTTTATTGAAGTAGAGATCATGAGTAAGTTATTTTCATTTGTTTTTAGACTGCATTCAGCATTAACTGTTTGTTCTTTTTCATTTCGTTCCTCGAGGGTGGTCAGTATTATATAAATTTTTTGCAAAAGTACTAAATACAATTGTCCTGGTTGTCTCTCGTCTCACCATTGCTGACTGGCGGAGAGATGTGTCATGGTCAGATAAAAGCCAATTGGAGGACAGGAGATAGCATAAGTAAGGCAGAAGTAAATTAGAACTAACTTTTTTCTGACAATAATTCTCACCACCTCCAATGAGCATGTATATGTCAAAAGAAGTTTTAATAATATAATAAGGAATAATATATGTGAACAATAATGAAATAATTGCAGCATGATAATCTTAACAATTAATTGTTTGTATAATTTGAAATAAAGATTAATTTCATTATATTTGAGAAGATTGATTAATAATTTGTTGAATGTGATGATGAAAACTAATTTAATAAAAATTATTTGGAATTGAGCATTGTGACAGCCCTGCAAAAATTTATTTGTTCATTAGGAAAACGCTGTTGTAGTGTTCACGTCAACCAAGCACCATGTTATCTATGGAAGTCACACCATGTTTACATTCGTAGTACAGTCACATTTAACCAACAATTCTATATTTTTTACAAAGCGAGCAGCACGGCGGTGAATAATGTGTTCATATGCATTTACTTAAGTAGCGTATATTTGTAAATCAATTTATCATGTATTTTAAACTTGTATTCATCCAGTTAACTGGATTTTTCTCATACTCATCTGTAAATATAGGAGGTAAAAAATTACACGTTTTGAAGAAACGAAAATTTTGCCAGCGCGTGTCTAACGAAAAAATCTGTTGTTGAAAGTTTCTATGGTTCAAAAACGTACAGGCAGCTTTCTCCAAATTTTTTTTTTCTTCGTACAAGGCACTTTTATTATATTTTTTTAGCAGTGCTTGTATAGTTGTGTATAAATGGTTTCCATTATTCTTTTCATGAATCATATGCCCTTGGCAGTGCATTGTGAGCATTTGTTGTTCCATGGGTCAGGCAAAATACAAAGACATAAGTGAAATCAGAAATTATTTTTATTGTTGTCTGTTGATAAAGGAAACTAGTGTTTCTGTATTAAAACCGTAACTGTGTATTTCTCTGGTAGCGAGGAATTTTTGCAAGGAAATAACAATTGATAAAAAACACAGCTTATCAATAGGAATAACATTGCCAATTTCAGGTTAAACAAATAGTGACATTTCTCAAATTCATTAAAAATTTGAGCAATTCTTATCCAGAAACCTGCATTTTTGTAGCAAGAAAATAACAGCTATTTTTGACAAAAATAACACCTTTTTTTTCCCCCAAAAAAAAAAATAACACACATTAATTTGAAAAAAATAAAACCTACTTCTTCAGGTCTCTAACTATAGATACTGCTTACATACCGCAGCATTATTTTGTGTTCTCCTGACTACACTTATTCTTCTTATGTGTTTATTGCACACTCAGGTTGGCGACAGTAAGAAAGCATCTTTTATATTCTTATTCTTCTTATGAGACTACTAAACTCACTGGTTCGTGAGGAGAACAACACACACAATCTTTGACACTGTATAAAATTATCTATAATCTTGTTATTGTCAACTGAATTTGGTATAGGGTATGCAGTATTTTAACAGTGTGATTATTATAGGAAACCATCAGTTGCAGTTTTGCCTAGGATCACAAACGTTTTCAAAACAGTTTAGCAAGTAATGGTTGGCAAAAGTTGTCGCAATTTTAAATGAGCATGGCTAGGCCGATGGAGAAGCACTGGACAAAAGCATTAAAAAACATCCATAAAAATTAGATTATGCTCCATTACCAGAACTCAAATTTTTAATTTCAAATTAATATTTAATAATAAATATACGGGAATAAGTAGTTTGTAATGATATCTTCAGGCTAATGGTTTAATGTACGTTTAGGTTATGTACCGTATTTCTCAGTTCTGAAATACAAGTCCACATTCACTGTTTTCCAGCATGCTTATTCTCTGTTGATCCACAGAAAAACCTATTTTCGAGAATCCACTGTGCATGAAAAGACATTATGTTAGAATTAATCTAGCAACATTGGTTTCCCTATACAGCTACACTTCTTTTCTACACACAGAAAATTTCGAAGAAGGTTTGTACTCACTTCATGCCACTCTCAGTGAGCAGCGTGGGGTCCAGCTGAAGGATGTTGTTCTCAAAAAAGTCCTTGTTTATTGCAGGGTCCAGGTCGGGCTCTTCCCCCATCAGTTTTGAGAACCACTTGAAGCAGGCCTCCCTATCCGACGGGAAGACTGCATCCTCGGCCAAGCAGTGCCATATCTGCTTGGCTTGGTCTGCGCACAGCCACAGCTGGCCATCCTGCGGCACCCGGAACTGCACTTCAATAGCCAGGAGTGGTAGGGAGCGGAACTGGTGCCACACAACTGACATGCCAGGCTAAAGCACGCACACCACCCCAAGCACACCACTGCAAGCGCACACAATCTCACCACAACCTCCATGTTACTTACCACAACTGAGATAAACCTCCAAAAATCCCACCATCTAGCAAACACCACCAGGTTACATACCCAATAACCACAAAACATCTCCCAAAAATTCCAGGTCCAACGACCAAACATACATCACCAGTTAAGTCCCCAAATACAAACACATCCTCATCACCTTCCAAACTTCAAGATTCAACATATACATACCACAAGTACATTTTCAAAACCACTGAAAACTTTTAAATAAATCATGGCCTGCAAAAAATCACAATCTGATGAAAGTAGTAAATTGTGAACACCACACAAAACCACAACTTGACAACCCCCCACAAAAAAAAACAAATATTAACACCTCAATATTGATTTCAGTATCATGATTATGTCCCAATTCAACGTCCTCCATTTTAGCTTTCCATAACTAGATGTGTGTCTGGCACGAGGCCTTCTAACTTAAACCATTTTACCAGCCCACACACTCTGAAATGGCACATTTATGGAAATAAACTGCAATATTACGTAAGATTATGTATAGTGTTAATGCAAGACTTATGCAATTGCTGGTATATTAACCAAGTAAAAAATAAAAAAGTTTTTTTTGGCAAGCATCAACAATCACACTACTTAATTTCAGAATTAATTGCAATTTAGGAAATGGAATTGTTCAGTCAACCGTACTTTCTGCAAATGATGAAAATATTTATGCCCGCCAAGTAGAGGAATGTAAAACACACTGTGTTTTCCAAACAATTTCCTGAATTCATTAAGATTATTGGTTCTGTACCAGTAAAATAAAAAATGTATATGGTTATACGCAGGTAAAGTTATGCATATTGGCATAGTTTCCAATTCACTCAATGTGCTCAGTTCCATGATAAACTACGTATTTGATCCAGCACTTAGTTGGGTACTTGACTGAATGCACATACTACAGTTACGCCACAAAACTAACACAATACCGCCATAGCTCTTCCTTCAATTTGACATGTGACTGTCTATGGACAGTAACATGTCACCGCCGCCCCAATAGAAGTACTTTTTAGTTTGTGTTATATCAGGCACAAGTAAAAGGGGTTTACAGGCCCTAATGCGGCAGGTCTGCAAGATCTAGCGCCTAGCCTTCATGGTGCCTTTATAGATCATCGGTGGGTAGGCCACCCGCTAGGCATGAAGTTGATTTGTGCTAGAGCTGGTTTATGAATACGGGGTTTTGGCAGGCCACGGCTGACCTTCCACTGCCGGTCAAGGTGTGCTCGTCGACGTTGGTTCAATGAGAGGCCTCCTGACCTGACCGGTTGGTGGCGACGGCATCTGCTGGATGGCTCAGCAGAGAGACATGTTCAGTGGCGGCTAGCAGGCTGTCTGCCAACTGGTGCTGGTTGAAGGAGCTGTATCTAAGTCATTGATGCGCTCTGTGCCTAGGTCTAACGATAGGCCTAGGTGGAGAATCCTTATGACTGGGTGTACAGCCCTGGAGAGCTTCACCAGGGGACCAAATAGACGGCTGGGGGGAACTCTGAGGTAGGGCCTCAACAATTAGCAGGTGGCGTGAACTCATTCCCAAGAGGTCAAAAAGATGAAGGCAGGGGCTGATAGTTTATAAGGGCTGGTTTACCAGACAGGATAGCAGCTGCCCTCCTGTTGCTCCACTTACTACTTCTCCTGTGGGTGAACTACATTTACCAAGGAATTAGGTGCTACAGTATACTTCCGCCAACAGGGTGGCAGGTAACAATAACCCTGGCTAGAATGTGATTCGGAAGGGGTAGATATCTCCTTACCAGGCCTGGCACTAATTTCGGTGTGCTCATACGTGGTGGAGGTAGTGGGTTAGCTGACAAGGTGAATCTAGTCTTTTCATTGTGCGTCTTGCTAGTGGTTGTGGCTCTACCATACGTGTGTACCAGGTACCTTTATATACCTGGTCCACAATATGGGTGCCCATCTAATAGGTTGTGTTTGCTGACGTACATCCAGTCCTTTTTAGGGGAAGGGCCACAGTTCTACACTAAGAATGGCAAATGAGTTTTAATTCCACGGTTCTCTCTCAGTTGTGGGGTGTCAGAGGGGATGACTTAAGCTCAATTCACATACGAAAAAGCAGCAGGCAGTTAAACTGGAAAAAACATGTTTTATCTTCTCTAGAATAAAACACAGTGAGAATGTAACAGTTCAGTTAAATCAGATGTGCAGAAATTATTTTGGATTTTCCTAAATTTTTATTACTTCACACTTCTTTTCCAAATAATTCAATTAATAGTATTCATTTCTTCTCAAACAAATTAAAATAATCATTATTATTCCATCTTCTTACAATAAAAGTCAATTAATATCACTTGTGTTCCTTTCGATAATAAAATATCTTGCAGCAAGTATAATTAGTACTAATTAAATCATTTAAAACTTAATATCATACTTACAACCATCCTTCGCAGTGATGGTATTGGTTCTGCTATAAAAATGTATGTTTGATTTTACCTCTGTTTTGCTTATGTTGTTACATGTCCTCTGACTGTTGTCTGACCATGCCACGTCTCTCTGTCAATCAGTGATGGCAAGACGAGAAACAACTAATATACTTTTCCTCTGCATTTGTTTAATAAACACTGGATAGTTTCTACCCTCTAGGTAAAAAATGCAGAGTAACAAAAAAATAATACTGAGTATCATCTAGAAACAAATGAAATATACTTGCACATGACCTCAATGTCAATGAATTATAAAATATGTATTTTGTTTAACTCTTAAAATAAAACTAAATTTGTAAATTATATTAAATAAACTGACAACATAAGCAAGTACTATTTAATCACATCTAATTATCCCATCTGTGATTAATGGTAAATACTATAACTAACCCCTAAAAATACGCAACGTCGCAACTAGTACTCTCCTTCTGATTAACTCTTCGGAAGAAAGAAAACGCAAGTGAAGGTGCCTGTCGGCTTGTAGAGCAGTGCCTGAATGGCGAAAATAAAAGAGCACAGACCAACTAGGTAGCCGTGATAACAACAAAACCCTAAATAAAGCTAAGTGGGTGTCCTGAAGGGACTTGGGGGAGTATGAGATGTGGGTTTTGACAGTATTCTCAAGTGTTAAGTGGAGGATGACAGCTATTATAAGGCTGCAGCATGTACAAGTTGAAGTCTAATGTTGGCAGCTGAAGATCAACTAATGGTCTCTCCTGAGGAGAGCAGAAGAGAGCAAACAGAGCAGAGAGCCTTGCCACGACTTGTGCAAAGGCAAGCTGCTGATGTGAACTGCTGTTCTGCGGCAGTGCAGAGGCATATATTCTCCTGTGCAAGGGAGGGGGGAGTGGCGGGGGAGCTCCTCCCTCCGTAGGCAGAGCAGAACTCTGCTGCCATCTCTCAGAGTGACTGGATGCAGGTTTATCTGCTATACGTGGTCACGTCGGCTGTGGAAGCTAAGGCGCAGTTGTACTGGCGTGGTTTACTGGTATTTTCTCATTTCACTGGGTTTTATTTAAGACGGGGGTGGATTTAATATGTTCTTCCTTTGAGTGCATTACTATCTCCAGGTATCCACACCTTATTACAGGCGACATGTCAGCTTAGGTTGCTGCAGTTCAGGGTTGCATCACCTGTAGACACATGGCACGCAAGTAATGATGCATAGTTGCAGAAAAAAAAGTCCATATATGTGTTACGCATAAAATTGTACAACAGCACACCAGCATAACAATGTTTCACCTCAACTAGCAGCTGTAACTCTCTGCACAGGCCCTAACAGATTCACATGATGACTGCTCTTCTCAGGAATAAGGTGGCAGGGGGTAGAGCTGGTTTGTATCAAAGATCTGAGCAATGCACACAATCACTTCCTGCTTTGGATGCCTGGCATACTGCAAAACCTCGTAAGTGGTATTAGATCATCAGTAATATGGCTATGACTACTTTAATCATAGACAGATTATTTCCTAAAAGAATTTAAAAAATCTACTTTCTTTTTATTAATGAAAGGTGTATGGAATAATACGGTCTATACATAAGTTTTCAAATTAAATGTTAAGTAATTCCATTTTATCATGGCAGCAGTCTTTTTGGGGATTCATAAGCAAATAACATAGTAGACGTTTTCCACATTTAAAAACCAGGTGAAAAGAGAGAATGTAAGAATGACAGATAGGAAGTAGTAAGAATGACAGATAGGAAGTAGTAAGAATGAAAGATAGGAAGAAGTAAGAATGAGAGAGAGAAAGTAAGAATGGGAGATAGGAAGAAGTAAGAATGAGAGAGACAGAAAGTAAGAATGGGAGATAGAAAGTAAGAATGGGAGATATAAAGTAAGAATGAGAGAGATAGTATAGAATTAAAGATAGGATGTAAAAAGTGCCAGCAGTAAAGAACTACTCCTTTATCTACTCCCTTCGAGTAATGTGCCTTTCCCTGAAGGGCAAAGAGGCAGTATTGATACTTAACGTACTTCCAGTCGGCGGAAGCAGATAGACAGAACCCTACCTAAGTGCAGAGCCCAACAGCAGTTGATGGTGCGAACCATGTGTTCCTACAGTTCTGCACCATGGCGCACAAACCTAGAGCGGTAGGTCGTATAGGCCATCTTCCTACTACTGTCAGGGTGAGGTCCAGCAACTGTCGGGTATCCAGTCCCATGCAAATAATCCTGCTGGCACCCTCTGTGCTCTGGTCAGCTATACAACCTGAGATGGCTGTCCTGCTCCTGATGGACATGTACCTAGTGATTGGGCCTCTACCTTTCCGTACACCCGGGTGCACAAAACAGGTGGCCGTTGAAGGTGATGTGTGTTTGATGACATACAGATTCCTGAAGGGGATTTGAAGTCCCACACTATGGTTTGTAATATTATCACAGCCGGTCGCTTGCTACGTCTAGAATTAGAGTTCCTCGTATCGGCAGGATTTACCTATAAACAAATTTACTCTCAGGATATTTAAAATGGTATTTATTATAAATAATAAATACTGGTGACTCGTACCTACTACTAAGAAAAGTGCATACGGAAGTAAGCTAAGTTTTAACAGGTGGAGGTGACCTGCTCCTAGACTACTCAAGTAGGTATAGAATGAACTCTATGGCTATGAAAATACTCTAACGCAGTTTCTCTAACCTGGAGTTGTCTAGACAAGACCTTACAACGTGGTTTCTACCAAAAGGACAGTTGGTGCAGTTGCCACTTACCAGCATCAGCCGCGGCGGATGTTGAACCAGGAGGATCAACAGTGGAAGTGTGGTGTGAAGTCGAGCAGGCTTCTGGATATGTTGAGCTTCTGGAAGCTGGTGGTGGTTGAAGCCTCTGGAGCTTCTGGTTGAAGTGGTAGAAGTCTCTGGAGCTCCTGGTCATTAGTGGCAGCAGCCACTGGTGGTCACTGAAGAACTGGAAGCTCTTGGAGAGGACCGTGATGGTCTAGAGTCAGTAGAGAGCCCCAGCACCGAAGTGTTGAGGCGAGCTACTGGATAATATAACTGGTATCTTCAGCCGCGCACTGCCTTATATTGTGCGCTTGGCCGGCCCATGTCTGGGCTGGAGTGGGAGGCATGATGTCGCTCTGTGATATCCGCCTTGCTGCAAACGGGGTGGAAGAACTACCCTTGGCCTCGTCTATATAGCCTTGGGCACATGGCGGTGCTCTGCATCTTTGGAATGCTAGGCCACACTGTCTAGTAGGTGCTTCGGGGAGGCAGACGTATTCTATGGCCACTTACAAAAATGCTTTTTCATGTGCTCAGATTGTCAGCTAGAACTGGAGTGATTCTATGTACATTCGTGAATAATGTGCTGAGTTTGACCCTTCCTTGGGATACGAATATACTGCATGATTAGTGAGAGGAAGTTGGGTCTGGTACATCAGGAAAATACCACCTGTCTGTAACTGTCCCTGCAAGGGAACAATCCTGTAGCCATCTATGGTTGTGGTTCCTGGTAGATGTAAAACGTTAGGATGAGTCGTAGTTGTGTTTAATATAGCTCATAAGCGACACGCATCAAGCTGATTTAAGTAATAAATTTCTTACATAATTATTTATAAAATTATTTTTAACACTTTACAGAAGAATTTCGTACATCAATAAGTAAGAAGAAATTATTTGGTTAATTTTTGTGAACTTTAATTCAACTAAACATCTGCCTTAAAATTATTTTTATTGAGATTTTTTTTTGGGGTTACAAGGAGCCTCCCCGAAGATTGTGAAGAATAACAATCGGGCGTGCCCTGGGCAACATCAGGGAATGATTCAAAATAACCTGGCGGCTGATCCTTTCACACCAGAAACATCAATATCTGAGCCCTTTTCAGAGCCACAGTTAACAATTATCTATCTTAACAAAGAAGGCATATCCCCAGCCAACAAAGAACTGCACAAGACCTATGCAGTCAGCATCGATGCCATACACTTTGAATACAGGAGACACACGGAAGTAATGAAACTCGGAGGCCAAAAATAAACAGAATGCGTCTTGCCATAGAAAGGCCTCATCATAAATACGGAAGTGCTATCTTTGTCCATCCAGACAGGTAATGTCCACCGCATTCACGGAAGAAAATGACATTGAAAAACTCACTCTCAAAAAGACTAACTGCACTATTTCATCCCTTTATAAACCACCTGGTGCTGAATTCATGATCAACAAACCATCGAATTTTCAGAAAAAGTACAAATTGTCATCGGCAATTTCACCATCCACAGCAATGTTTGGTGCTATGATCATGAAGATGAGAATGGGACAAAGTACAAGAATGTGCTTAAATAAATCACCTTACTCTACTTTATGATGCAAAGTTTCCTGCATCATTCAACAGTGGTCGATGGAGACGTGGTTTCAACCCTGACCTCATATTCAGTAGCAGCAGTATCAGCCAAAAATGTGTCAAATCTGTTTGTTCCCCAATACCGAACTCACAGCATAGACCAATAATGTGCCAAATATATGCCGCAGTTAAAACTCATAAAGTACCTTTCCGTAGAAAGCACAATTTCAAAAACACAGTCTGGTCAAAATTTTACGAATTCCTAGATGCCGAAGTATTTTCTATAGAACCAACACCAGAATCCTATGACATCTTCACCACTGCCATTAAGAGATGTTCCAGAATGTCTATTCCTTGAGGTTGTAGGGCATGTTAATATCCCTGGTCTCACATCACATCAAATTGCATTACTCACAGAATACAGCAACTTATTTGAGGAAAATCCTTTTGGCAAAGCAACGGTGGAAGCTGGAAATAAACTAATTTTGTCTATAAGAGAGAGACAAAAAGGATGAATGGATTAAAACTATTGAAGACTTGGATATTGCAAGAGAGAGCCATAAAGCATGGAGACTACTGAAGCATCTAAGCAATGATCCAGCTAAGACCATTGAACATCAAAATATAACTGCCAACCAAATAGCTCATCAGTTACTACTGAATGGGAAAGCTACCCACAAATCCAAAATGCCCAAACTGCAAAGAAAAGACCATAAGGAAAGTAACGACCTCACAACACCATTCAGCATGGTAGAATTAGAAAAGACTATCAAACATGCTACAAATAGAAAATCAGCAGGCTTGGCTGATATTAGAACATAGCAAATTAAGCACTTTGGCCTAACAACAAAGGAATGGATTCTTCAGCTCTTCAACAACAGTTGAATGGCTTTACCATCTCGTAGGAATACCACCACCACCTTCAGTTTGAAGAGAAACAGCCGCAAACAAGGAAGGAAGAAAGTAGACCATGAAAGAACTCATCCATTACATGATGAACCGCACATGCACAGACTGAAGTCCAGGTAGTTTCCTAAGAACATCAAATGCAAAAAATGTGGAAATCTAAGGCCCCCCTCCCCTCTGGTTGGAAAAGTGTGTGTGAAACTTTACCACCGGACCATGACAAGAGATGGCTGACATAGAAGTCTCTGAATATGCTGAGATCAGGAGTGGGTAGATTCAAGGTAAATAAGGCATGATGGGGCTATGCTAAGGACGACATCAAGTGTGACTGTGCAGAAGATCAGACTGTTCAACACATGCTCCAGTGTCGACTGTGTCCAGTCTCCTGCACGGAGCAGGACCTACATCAGGCATTGGAAGTGGCCAAGTTTTGGTCCAATATTATATGATTATTTTTACTGGGTAAATATGTATGTTTCTGAAACAAGAATGATGATTACAGTAAAACTCCGTTAAGTAGTTTTCAAGGGACTGAAAAAATAATACTTATTAACCTGGAAAATTTCTTAAAAGGTTCAAATTACACATGCACATATAGAAAAGTTGCCAAATGATTCACCATATTAAGCAGGAAAACTTCCTAAGTGGGAACTTCTTAACATGACCACTCATAGGTCATGAGGCAGTACGTGTCTCTGCACTGGCTCTTTCCCCAAGTCATTTTCTTAGAGAAAGGATATAAGAAGGTGGATGAGCCAACTTAAGGAAAACACACTTGTTCTCCACTGGATTTTATTTGTTGTACTGGCATGAGTTCAACTTTACATACACAATCGCCTGAGAACACTTGCTAACTACTCTAATACTGTGACCTTGTAGCAATGGACACGGTTTACATGACAGGAAATGGGTGGTGGCCTGCGCAAGAATGAGCACTTGTTTCAGTGAGGCGGGGTGTGTGTTCCCAACACCCAAGTAGGTCTGCACCATGGCGGTTGGAGTAGGATGTAGAGAGATGGCAGCTGAGCATGTTTAGGCCCCTGGGTAGCAGAACAAGGGGTAAGGAAAGGCAGACATCCTCTGTCGCTGGGCTAGACAAATGGGTTAAAGGTAGCAACACTGAGGAAATTTTGGTCCCTGGTTTGTGGGAGGATGAGAGGGTGCGGAGAGCATGTGGCAGCTGGGGTTCCACCTCGGGGAAGGTTCCTCAACAAACTCCTCCTCTGCCCTACCTGCAATTGGCTTATATACCCACCTGGCTAGGAGGGGTGGCTGACATCACAAAATGGTGGCTGCCTGAGTGGAGAGGTGGTACATGACCCCTTTTATAACCAAAACAAAACATCAATTGGTACTGCTCTCCAATTAGCAAATAAATTCAAGTGCCCAAAATATATTTTACGTAACAAATTACAAGTACCTTAAAGAATTACTGTACTTAATTACAAATATCCACGCGTTCAATACACTTTGCGTTATTTGCAAATACACTTTTACTATGTTCGAATAATCCCTTTTTGTACAGGCAGTGATTTATTTCTCTTACTCTTGAATATCTTTAGCAGCTATTATTACTTGACATAGGAATAATCGTGGCAAACATACAGACATTATTACTTCCTTAATTACATTAAGGTTAAATATTATTACTGCTCAAAGTTTTAGCTCAATTTTAACAAAGGTGTTAATGTACAGAAGTGCTACTCATCTGCTCTACAAGACGTTAATACAAACACAGTTTGTCGGCTTTACACACACAACCTCTACAGGACAGCAAAATGATATATGTATCTGGATAGGCTTAAGAGGGCATGGAACATAAATTAATGCTATTGAGATTTATCGTATTTTACGATTGTATGGAAGTCTATAGAGAAAAACAAAGAAAGTGCAACCATACAGAATGGTATCTATGAGCACAAATATTTTACCAGCATGACGTATTTATGCCGAGCTATTTCAGATGCCATCAATTTCTGTGCGTTTTCATGGTATAAGACACTATGCAAAATTGATACACCGATATTGCAAAATAGTTGCTCGTTAAGTTGACAAAAACCATTATCCAGGATTGACCTTATTTAGTTTTTCTACGCTGGCTTCCAAAAACCTGTAAACTTCAATTTACATATTTGGATTTAATTTATGTTCCACACCCCTTAAGGTAAGAATATAGGCATATGTCAGTGGTTCATTGTTTAGGTGACAAGATTGTGCTGAGCAAGTACGATACTTGAAATTAAAAACTGGATTCACATTATTCTAACAAACCCAAAAACATTTAATAAACACAAAAGTTATATTAAATCATTTTTTCACTTCCCCATTTGTGATGGAAAAAATGTATTAATAAAAACATGTTTTCTTATTTAGGTTTGATTCAGAGGACACAAATTTATATTCTTTGAGTCACTTTAGCTAACGAAAGAAATGCAAATTTTAACATACAAAGATGAGCCATGGGTGCCAGCATTCACCCAATCTAGGTTCGCCACAGCAGTGGCCCCTCCCAAAAAAAAACTGTTACGCCGCACATGCCACAGCACACCTTGAAGCCCAGGGTTGGCTTGCCAAGCTGTTTCCACTGCTGTACTGCAACCCGCTGCGCACAACGCTGCTGCTCTCTCACCCCTCCAGTCTTTGGGCACGTGAGAGGAAGTAGCTGCCAGCTTCTGTAGAATCACGGCCACCCTTCCTCTTTGAACTCTCTCTACTGCTATATCCACACCACCTGTACTGGCCCTGTGCACTCTATATAAATAGGGCTTGCAATCCTCAGTTCAAAACTGTCTCACATCAGTCTATTTGCAGAAAGTCGCCCGAGAGTCAACTGACTTCAAATCGTCACTGCCATTTGCAGCACTGTCAAGAGTCTTACTCTGCAAGACACCCCCTTGCTGTCTGCCAGCACGCCTATGCCTATCAGTATTCCAGCTACCTCGTAGCTCACCCACAGTTGACTTGGGTTCGAGTACTGCTGACTTGGGGTTGCCCTCACCCCCACGCTACTATGTCTTCCTTGGGACTAGGTCACATACCAGTTGACAACCTAGGATCGGCCCTTCAGGGCCTAGTCGGAGTAAGGTCTGCTTTATGTGTGTTTAACAAGCAATCAATAAACAGGCATAAATCAACTTGGTTTTGTTGTCACTCCAAGCACTCTTATCTCTTCTTCACTTTGCTCCTGCTATCTCCTGTTTCGTCACAAATCCTAATAACACTCTTGCAGGAATAGTCACGGGCTGGAACCTTGTTCCCTACCTCAACCTTTGTTAACTGTCTCAACATGTAGCTTAGGAAGCCTGCCTTCCCAGGTAACACCAGAGTAGTAGTCACTTTGGACTATCGCCCCTTCAGTACGTGCCTGGGTCCACCAGCGACGTCTCGCTTGCCAGGTTACTTGCTTGAGAATGATAGGCTAACCTCCAACATGGAACCCCATTTCTTTGTGATGCTTAGATCTGCCAGCAATATCCCACTTGCCAAGTAGGCACAAGAACGGACGCCCTCAAACCTTATACTGTCACTCTCAGTTTGGTACTTGGGTCTGCAAGCGACGTCCTTACTTTCCATTACGCTGTACCTACCCCTTTCTGGACATCCACTATATGCCTATCTGTTCCGTCACTCCCCTTATGCCTCACCATAGGGCTAGCCGGGGAAAAGAGCCAAGCAGGTGTTAGCCCTAGCTGGAGTCTTGGAGAGTAGAGATTCAGGTGCCAGGTATACACCTGGAAGGAGGAGGAAACTGATCGTCAGAAAGTGTCTGCCACCAGCTCACCCAAGTTGTCACAGAGCATTGAAGCCGACCTTCACATGGCCAGTCATCACCGTAAAAGTTTTCAGACGCCGAAGCATTACACCCGGGTACACCCCTACGTGTGCGCCACCCCGACCAGCTCTAACCAGCGCACCTCCCAATACCCTGCACCAGGTTAATGAAGTGGCCCAACCTTACACCACAAACCCCAAGAACAACTACGTAACAGCAGCAACCACTGCTTCTCAGACGCCAGGGGAGGAAGGAGTGGGGCAGAAGAACATTGGCGCTGCCCACCAGCAGCCGGACCCAGTAGGGTGCACGTCAACTTGCTATAAGCTACATATTTGTTTCGAAATTTCAATATGCTCAACAGCATAGTGAGAATGAACTGTAAAAACAAGATCAAAAACACATCAAAAAGGTTGAAAGTATTTCCTCATGTGCAAAAGTAATCTAGTTGTAAATGTAACGTGATAAAAAATTTTGCCATACAATTCCCAATCAAAAATTATTATGCTATGAAAAAAGAATATTTCCATTTTAGAGCTGTGCGGGAAAGAAAATTTGGGCACTGGAAAATTTCTGGCGGGAAATATAATTTCCCTCGGGAAACAGGACAGGATCACAAATTTGTTGGTACAGTAGAAAATTAACAAAATGTACAAATAAAAACATAAGATTAATGTACTACCAAAATGTGTTTTCAATACATTAGATAGGGCGAGCCTTGCATTTTGCTGACACATTGGCGGGCATTTATTCGTAAAAATGCCAAATAGGCACGAATTTCTTACCACTATTTGTTATATCCATATTGATTCTAACGAACTGCATAAACAAATTGTAGAGTGAGTAAATAAAACATTAAAAACTAATGCATAAATAATGTTTAGTGCCCAATTAACTTGTCATGGGTATAGGTTACCGCACTACAAATCACACAATAGTAACACTTCCATTCAAAAGTACAAATTTATTGATAAAAAATAATCTATGAATGAAAATTTAATTGTGTTACATCATGCATCACACGTACAGATTAGCAAAATAAAAAACAAGCAGTACTGTTCCTAACTACGACTATCATTGGACGACATTCTACGAAACATGACGTGCTGGCCAATAACGCACCACCTTAGATGAAGGTGTGTTGAATTCTGCAACTGTTCTGCCATGTAACCTAAATGAACAAGAAACAAGTGGCCGTAGAAATGCATGATCATTCCGATTTTTATGAGCTTACGGAGAAATGTAATTGCATTCACACCAACTTAAATGTGATTTTACATGTATGCGTTTGATATGACTTTCAGCCTGTGATGGAATTATTTGGTAACGTTTCTAAGAGGTTCGCGAAATTAAGAGTGTGTGAAAAGTGTAAGACTCATTTCATAGCCATCTTGATTTTTAAACAGAACGGGCTTAAAATTCCATACATTATTTTGACATATAACGTCTTGCTCATTAATATTAATTGACTATTTATCAGCGCAAACTGCATTCCTGAAAGCTAGCCCACGAGTCGCGTCGCTGCCGCCGCCATCTGCAAGATTGTCTTAACCTACCAGGTCGGGACAGTCATCCCAATAATTGTTTATTATTTCGCCTGATGGGCCACCGAGACCATGCAAGAGGTCCGGGGCGAGTACAGCAGTGTGCCGCTAGATGCTGCCACATGTAAGATGCCTAGATCCCTGCACACTTCACTACGCCGCACGCTCAGAGGATCTAGGCACTGGGCTTGTACCTGCTGTTCCCCCTCTCCAGGCACACTATGCCAGTGGAATGTGTAAGGAGCTGCATCCCGGCCTCGTCAGTTTTGCTTCAGTTGTCGATCGCCTCTCCTGAGCTCTCATCGCCCCTACTATTTGTGCCGAGGCTCATACCACTCCTAAACATCATCGCTCTCCTCGTGGAACCAAAGATCCTACTTAGACAAGTTCTGTCCCTTACGGACACACCTGAGAGTAGCGCTCGCCTCGAGGAAGTACACGCACCAAGCTAACTGCCTTTCCCACTAGCTTGTAGCATTGCTGCAAGATATATATGATTAGTATATTCAGGAAGTGTTTCAATTACCTATATTTCAGTTAAGGATAGTAATTCACGTAATATTTGAAAGGTAATGGCAATGACAACTTGTTCGTATTTCATATATTTTAGTTTTTCCAAATTTGTTATTTTTCTTTCCTCATTTCATCAATAGTAACAGATGTCATAGGATGGCACCGCATCTTTTCCTTTTCACTCGGTTAGTAAACTAAAAACATCCGCCACCGCAAGGCACAACACAGTGAAACGAGGAAAATAACAGAGGTCACCTTTGGCGGACGTGATCGACTGCTCGAAAACAATATGTTTTCAATGAGGAAACTGTCTACCAATATATAAGGAAGCAGGACCTTTCTCGGGTATCACAAGCGCAACACATCACAACAGTTCATCGCAGCACGATCGTTTGTCAGCTGTCAGTCGGACAGCCTGCAACGAGTGATCATGTGACTCGCACCGACCAGCGCCCGCGACTTTAACCTTCTTTTGTATTTCAGACATTTCAAATATCTCTAAAATTAATTTTCCGTCGGTGCAAGGAGTCAATAGGGTGCCAGGAGAGAAAAGTAAAGATTCTCTCTCATCTTCGTAACTCTTGAAGTGAGAAGTTTTGTTTTATAAAGGCTGCCATTCTGTCGTTTTTTTTGTTCATCAGCTGTGAGTGTCAATAGTTTGTTTTGCCGAGATGACAATAAATCTCCAGTAAACATTTAACTTCTTTTATTTATTGACAATCCTGGCATCAACAAACTTTCATTATTATGTAGTCAATGTCTCCAACTCACGCTGAGCTAGCCTGTTGGTGTTTACTGAGGACGAGAAAACAGGACAGTAACCAGTTACAAGATTTTGCATAGGGTGCTTTCCCCTGTAGTACAATAGGGTATTTACTTTCTGCATAGCCCGTGGGGAAAGTAAGAGATAGCACTTCCATCATCTGTGTTTATTTCCTTTTGGTTAAATAAACATGATTCTACCAGTCATCTTAACTTTCACTCAAAGCTCCTCCCTTGCATAATATCGGAGCTGGAGGAATTGGTAGGAGACGGGGTTTTGTTTCTTTCCGAACGCACTCTAAACAACACAACAGAACATCCTTGGAAGGCCACCCATTCTCTGCCCGGGCAGTGAACGGTAGAGCCACGACACTAGGATACAGTTCTTTGGAAACTGGCTTGCCAGCTCAAAGTCACCCCTTCCTCACAATCCCTGTTTGTGGAGTGGAGGAGGGAATCTTCTTCAAGCCCGGGGAGAAAAGTGACCACTGGACCCTCACCACACCACTATTGGAAGGCCACCTGTTCCTTGCACCACGCGGGAGGAACGGTCGAGCCACAACACTAGATATGCTCCTGGTGGGATAGACTTGCCAGCCAGATGCCTGATTCTCAATGCCCCCTTGTGATGCCGAGAGGACCGCATCCTGATGCAGGCAAATCTACCCCACAGGACAGCACCGTGTGGTTCCCGCAACCATCACACCGCAGCCAACACCGGTTCTACCTGGTAGAATTGTCGAGAGCAAGGCGGTGTTGGCAGCAGAAATTTGCACCTACACGTGAACTGCCAAACCTCCTGCAGCGCCGATCTTGTACCTATAGGAGTGGAGTTGAGACAGGCCAGAAAGATGAGGGCTATTGCTAAGCTTCCTCAAGGACCACATATCATTCCCAGTGGGTTCGGGTTGCACAGTCCACGTGAGCAAGCTGTGTTACTGAGACACCTCACCGTGCCAGCACCCGTCGTCACACCCGTGGACATGTTCGAGCCAGCCACCAGAATCATGGAGGGATAACAATCTATAGTGCAGGAGGCACTATTTGGCATACGTCAGTCAAGCACACCAGAACTGCAGCCAGCTCCCATACCTGAGCCGAGTACCCCTCAGTCGAGTGCAAACCACAGTAACAGAAACAGATAGCATGCAAGCAAGCACCCAACCACCTCCCGTACTCCTGCACCACCGCCAAAGCCTGCACCTCGCCGCATCACGGTCGCAGAGCCCGACTTTGTGCAAAGTCGCCGACCTAGTAGGCCTGTGTCATACACCGGGCGGGCCCCCATGCCCAGAACAGAGTAAGCAAACTAAGACACCTAGCATTGCCAAGTAACCCAGGGGCTGGGACAGTCTGGCAGCCGGGACTGTCACGCATCAACTTTCTCAATGCTTATGAGCAATGTATATTAAATCAGCAGCTAAAATACGTGCAGAGGAAAGTGTTAATTCATGCAGAATTGAATGGCATATCAATAAAAACTACTTTTGTTTTAAAAATATATAGGGCCTACTTTACAATTCTATAACAAGTAGTTTACTTTAAAAGTGATGGATGGCAGAAAAAATACAATTCGCAAAATGGAAATACAATTTATTATGTAGAGTGATCAGTGATTTATTTTAGGACGGAATACCGTAGTTTGTTTATATACAACAGCCGGTGGCAAACTTAGTTTGCATTATATTTATGTGAAACCATTAACATTCACAGGTATGTTGATGTGCATTATTTATTATTTACTTATGCTGGCCAGATTAGGGTTATGTAGGCCCTCTCTTACATGTGTGTTGTACAACACAGAAATATCAGCAAAATTGATTGCATAATTTTTATCCCGAAAAATTTACGGGAGAATTATTTCCTGCCCAAATTTTTTGGAAAATATGTTTCCCGAATTTTTCCCAAAAAGTCGAGATCCCGTCCAACTCTATTCCATATACATTTTTCCCTTACTTTATTGTTCATTACTCATTGCCATGAAAAATTAGTGAAAATTTAATCACAGCATTAAGAGCAAATGAATACACGTGCTACTACCTGTTGACAGTCCAGTTTTCTCCATATCTGTTTACGTTTTCGTATCTATTACAAATTTGTACCATGTGGTAATGATTAGGTAAAACATTATTTTAATTAATCCAAATGTTTGTCAGCAAGATTTAATTTTTTTTAAGTGGAAAATAATTTGTCATGAAAAGAAAAGTGATGTGTAGAATTTCTTTACAGTTAGCACCAGCAATGAAAATAAGGTACTGTGCAATAATATTTGCAAATGCCTCATAGCCTAACTTAACTTATGATTTGCAAAGGACAGGAATCCAAGTACTCACCGTCTAGTATTTGTCGACAGGCACACACACCAAGTAGGACGACACACATTTTCACGCGGTTGCGCGATCAAAACGTTTCGCTGGCTAAGCCAGCTTCATCAGGCGGCGAGTTTTAGGACACTGCAGTATGGCGAAAAGGCGCTGCTAGTAGTAAACCTGGTGGCCAGGTGGCGAACTAGGGTGGGGCAGGAAAATTGAAAAATTGCAGGTATAGTAAGAAGCTGTGATTATCTTATATTGAGGCCTAGTAGCTGCCTGGATTTAGTTATAAATTGGTGAGCTAATTCGCAGCGTCTGAGATCTGAGCTATAGCTTGAAGATGGTAGGGTTCTCACAACTCTGGTACTGTAGCAGGAATCAAAATCTTTGTTGTGTGATGCTGCATGTGCTGCTAATGGTTTGTCCTGTAGGTAATTAATGTTGCCAACTATGGCTTGTTTGGTATCTTCTCTGTGGCCATTCATTCTTTGCCTGAATATGTTGATGGTGAGGCCAATGTATTCTGCACTACAGTGTTGGCACTGTAGCTAGTAAATCAGATTTTGTGTTGCACAGTTGTAATTGCCTTGGATGGAGTATGTGTGGTTAGAGAGTCTGCAGTGTCCTAAAACTAGCCGCTTGATGGAGCTGGCTTAGCCAACGAAAAGTTGCAATCACGCAACCGCATGAAAAAAAAGTGTCATCCTATATATATATATATATATATATATATATATATATATATATATATATATATATATATATATATATATATATATATATATATATATATATATATATATATATATATATATATATATATATATATATATATATTATATATATATATATCCATCCAGGAATCCAAGTACTCATAGTTTAGTACTTGTCGATAGGAACACACAAATAGGATGACACTTTTTTTTCATGCGGTTGCGTGATTGCAACTTTTCGTTGGCTAAGCCATATATATATATATATATATATATATATATATATATATATATATATATTAGTAGCGTAACTGCCTATTTGCAAATTGATCTGTGGTAATTTTTGCTTTACAACAATATAAAGGTCATTGTACAGGCTCATGCCAATATCTGCTACAAAAATGTTTATCAACTCAGCTCTAGAACAAACTTCCATCTCACACATGCAGTCATGCACATGAAAATGCAAATGCACGTGAGCCACGCCACTTCTCTATTGTATTGTCACTTTCACCTATTTGCGTTGTATTGTACACCTTTCTTCACTGCCCCCTGCCTACACGCCAACACCTTACAAATTTTTCTGGTTGGACAAGTCAGACTGATAGCTCCACTAAGCACTACAACCCAGCTAGCTACATATTTCTCGCCACACTGGGTTCTATAACTACAGTGTATAGAGAACTATGAAAAATAAAAGTAAATAAATCTTAACGAATAAATGACTAAATAAAATCCTAATTGCCAAACTAGCAGCATCCAAATGCAACTATGAGTGTAGAATCCCTTCCATCTTGGATTAAATTTTACTATATATTCATTATTAAATTTTATAACCATCCATTAAAAATCAAAGCACGACAAGACAGAGAATTACTTACCTGAATTTTTGGGAAGTTTGTATAGTTTCAGATATACAAATCTACAGTATTTTCCCCATACGAGACCAAAATGATTAAATAATGAGGGAAGCTTAGATTATGGTTACAGATGTGAAACTTATCATGTGACAAAAGTAAGTTAGATTTCAAAATACTAACTACTATTAAGATGTTCCATGTCCTTTGATAAGTTCTGAAATCAGAAAATTAAGTTACGGAGAAATATACATACGTGCGTACATCCAAGATGATGGATACATCTCCCTTAAGACTACAGTGCAATGATTCCAATGACCATCCAAAATACAATAAAAATTTCAGGCAACCAGCAAATATTTCCAAATGAATGTATATCACTGCAAATCATGGGTAAAACCAATTAAGAAGCAATTCTAACTGCAAAACAAGTTTACATATCACTACTTTTGGTACCACACATCTGACAAAAATCATACGAAAACAGCACACAACTTAACAACACTCATGCAGTGGGGGGAATAAATTATCTTCTCATCTACAATCACTTTCACTCACCTTCAAAAGAAACCTCAAGAAATTTAGCCTCTCGTGCACTTGCTGAATGTGGTTATACCTATTGTCTGGGTAAAAATTGTTTGGATCTAAACTGGGTTCATCTGAAAGCAGAAACCACCTGTCTTCAACAACTATACAATACGATTCAAAATGTTACCATTTGAAAATGGCAAGATGGGTACTCACCTTTTGCTATTTGTCTAATTTTATCCATATATGCAGTAAGATTATTAGTAACTAATACAACAAGGCTATGTTGAGTCTGTAATCTTTCTATAACTTCTTGCCTGGAAAAAAAAAAAAATAGGGCATCAATATTTAATTTACACAATATACTTAATTTATACAAAAGAATTATACAACTACAATATAATGACTATGTTTGGAAATTGCAAGAACACATTTTAATTAACACATCAAATTAATCATTTTCCATGCATTGCATAAAAAAAAATTAATGATGTTGAACCTATTTTCAATTAAAAACATAACATATTTCAGCCGGTACAACGGTACCGGCATCTACCCATCCTTAGTAAAATATTATTAAAATCTATTTTCAAACAGCTGCACAAGAAAACATAACTGACCACCAACTTACCTATAGTACACATGGTGTGTGCGCTGGTTGTGATTCATATTGGGCGAGGGTTCATACAAACAACAGATCTCACGAATCTGCTTGAGTGCAGGCAGTACCCAGTTATCCCCGACTTTAACTCTTCTACACAATTATCCAGCCACACTGTCTTCTGGGCATCACGTTCCTGCGCACAGCTGTAGTCCAGGATCTTAACATGAGCCGTGAGTGCTTGATCCATGATCTCTGTTGGTACATCATCCGAATGTGCCAGGTTCCAAAACAGAGTCAGAACCTACACCAATACAAGTTACATGGATTATGTTCACACCAGTACACACTGATACACTTTATAGCTAATAGTACGATCAATACAAAAAAACAACTGTAGGATATGCATGATATATTACAAACTCTTGAGGAAAAAAACACTAGAAGATATGCCGCATGAAAGAAATGACTAAGTGGGCAGGATGAGAAATTGTATGAAAAAAAAAACAGTGGACAAAGTTCGAAATGTACAACACCAAAATAATGAGCTTCAACAGATGTAAGACAGAGAGACAACCAAGACAAAGCAACCTGTAAACAAAAAGAAAAAAGTTATGGAAGTGGAGCGAACAGTCAACATGAAATAATAAACTACACCCAAGATGGCGAGAAATACGGGAAGTGGTGCTGGATTAAGAACAATCAGAAGACAGTGGCCTAAGCAGTGTTAAGATACTACAGTGGCCATTAATAATTAAAGTGGTGGAGGGGAGAAAGCATGGGAAGAAAGCGGACAAAGTACAACAGCAAAAGGAGAACCTAACTGAAAGGGGACAAACTTAACCCAAAAACGAATTCAAGAAATAAGTTTGGGGAGGAAAAACTAAGTGCGGATGAGATGGAATCAAGTGGGGATGATAAAGGAGGGAACTGAGTGGGGGAAGGAGGGAATCTTGCGGGGGTGGGAGGAAATCAAGCGGTGAAAAAATGGAGTGGGGAGGAAGTCGGAGGCCTCACACTTTCGCACCACAATGTCATTTCATTACATAAAATCTGAAGGTAATTGTTCACAATATGTATAGTGCATAATACCGTTTATGTCTGTGACTTACTTATTTGGTTGGCCATACTGGTGCCATTGTTTTGGTTGACTCAGTGCGAACTATCATGGCGGCAGGTGATGGTTTGTGTACGTCTGTGCTCAACATTTTTTGGTTCTAGCAGCCTGGATTAGTATAACCGGTATGTGTAATATGAGTAATTGCATGCAACATGAATTACATAATGACGTGTGACATCCCTGACGGATTTTGAAACTCGCACGGATAAAATTGGCGAACAGGATATTGTACAGTGAAAGATTGAAAAGACTACGTGTAAGGGACATGTGAAGATACAAAATAAAAAATTCATAACACATAATAATGGATTGAAAAACAATTCCACATGACAAAGGATATGCATGTCACCAGTAGTACCAAATAATTTCCGATACAACCAAATCTGATCAAGTTCCATCTTCATCTTCTTACGTGAATACATAGACGCATTTCCAAAAACACTAATTACAGCAGTATTAGCTGCCTTGCCCTCATGGACTAGAAAATTGGATCAATCTCACCAACATCCTTTGGTGCAGGCTCCTTCTTGACACGAGACCTTCTGAAGAAACAAATTTCTAACAAACCACTGCCAGCTGTAGCAGTTATTCCTTGAGGACTAAAACAGTACTAAAAAGACAACAAAATATAACTCTCTTCTATATCAAGGATTCAATTGTCCAAGACCCATCATCTTTATTGACATCCTTAGTAAAAGACACAATATTACAATAAACCTTCCTCTGGTAATAACAAGAAGAACGAATTCACCTCCGATTCATGTCAGGATGAAATCTGCAAAAACATGTAATCAATACTGTAAATAATCGTAAAAATTTATATAATATGCAAAAAGGAATTAAACTAATAATACAACACCGATACATACCTCAAAACAAGTTTAGAAAACAAAAAAACAGAAAACAGAAAAGTTCAGGATCAGCCCACACCTACTCGCTCCGCATCTAACGTGCAAATGGTAAACTCCAGGGCAGCCCTCCGTATCTCCATACTCCGGGGCAGCTCTCCGTATCTCCATTCGCTGCCGTTATGTGCTGGTACCTTATCACCGGATGTACTTACGGGCCCCACCAAGCCACCACTTCCAGGCGAAAGGAGTAATTATGTTTGTTAAGTTAGTGGAGCAAATGTTTATGTTGGCCACCATGTTTGCACTTGTGTGTGTGTTGCATGTAACGGGACATCATCAGTTGCGATAGTGCATTGCGCTTGGTTGTAACCGGAAGTATGGTATTTTCATTTCGATTTTAAAAATATTTACTTTAACTGTACAGTAATTTAACGACGGTTAAGATTTCTAAATCTATTGTAGATTATCTAGGCTTGACTTTATGTTTGTATAGTGGGGCGATATTCCAAAAATCACGGAAACCTAAAGTCAAATGTTAAAATTTTCAATTGTGTAGGAGC
Organism: Dryococelus australis; assembly: GCA_029891345.1. Taxonomy (NCBI): domain Eukaryota; kingdom Metazoa; phylum Arthropoda; class Insecta; order Phasmatodea; family Phasmatidae; genus Dryococelus; species Dryococelus australis. The sequence goes on along the minus strand of CM057003.1, from coordinate 17,828,719 downwards.
CTTTACACCACTCACGGGCATGGTCGCCTATGACGTCATGTTGCCCACCGTTTGTTCTCGAGTGTCTCGTATGCCATGTACTTTGGCTACACTGGAAAACAAAAACCTAACAAAAGTAAACAACAAAGAGTTTACATACATTGGCAAAATTTACAGACATAATTACAGTTACACACTACTTCAGAACACATTGCCCAATAATTTGTGTACGTATCCAATTGTAATTAGGTTTAGACAATAAAATAACAATGGTACATTCCGTGAATGAACACGAGGTTACTTCGTACTACATAGTGATGAATATTTTGTATAAACTGTACGTTTTAACATTGAATTTCCTATCTCAACCTTTGGGGGAATTTTAAATGGTTTGAACTAATGCGAATTTTGCATTAAACAATATTTTATTAACGAGAGTTCACTGTATTTACAAGAGAATAGACAACATGAACCTGAAATAAAAACCACTTAAAAACGACATGCGAAAAACGAGGAGGAATAAAATAACTATGTTCAAGCATAACTCGCAGAAGGCAGGAAGACGCTATCATGGAACTTGCTGTGGTGATTAAAAAGAAAAGGAATATCTTTCAGGGAACCTTGGGTCGCACAGAAAGTTAAACAGTTACGTGTGACAGGGTGAAAGTTCTGCACCTGGGGTGACCGGCTAAATGAAACAATATGAGTACACTTTAAAAACACGCATGAAACACGGGCAATTGGCACATGTTGGTCACTTTAAATTTAAATACATAACACTGCAATATTTTGAAGCTAAAAATATCTTGCACCTTGTTCACCGTAGTGAGTTCATGGGAGCTTTATGGATCAGAGTTCTTTGGTTTGATACCGAGTTGGTGCTCAAGATATTGCAAACAAAACACATGCCCTAGAAAATTATGAGCATACAAGTGCATAACATAAAAATTCCCTCCTACGAAACGGCATTCTTCTTGTACGTGATCTTCACAAGCACACTGTAAAAACTCAAGGTAATATTTAAAGGTGTACCTACACATCAAATTCAATATACAAAAATTTAAAACTACTAATTCTTTTGCAGGAGTCTTTGCTTACGTAGGCTAAGTCTGACGTGTATTTCGTCAAAGTCTCTGTCTTCAACTATCACTGGCACTGTGGTGAGCGTCTAAACGTGATACACTATAGCTATTGGTAGTTATTACAGGCACTGAGGTGAGCATCCTTAAGGAATACTAACTTTTACGTAGGCTGTCGGCCACTTAACTTACAGAACCTTGTAGTTGGTGAGGTGTAGATCGTCTGTTTTCACTAGCTTTAATTACGTAAACGTTGAGGCATGCCGCTTATACATCTAATCTAATACGATTACGACTCGCGTCTAGAATACCTCTTCCACCACTACAGACGCGGGTGACACATTGCATACTCTACAGGCAACAGGAGCTTTGAGCAAATCCGTCTCACCTGGAGGATACGCAACCTGGCAGACGCATCCCCCCCCCCCTCGACGCAAGCTGAGAACAAACGAGCTGGCCAGACCTCGGGCAAGGCAGAGTGCCTCCGACAAGGCACGAAGCAGAATCACTAACCAGAGTATTCCCACGCCTACCAGGGCCAGAGGACATCACGCTTCCCCCGCACCCCGTGTCGGCAGCCTACAAGCTTCCACTATAAGTCCAGATGCTGCCGAGCTCGAGAGTCATTCGTTAGCATCTCTGGCAACCTCCCACAGCAAGTCAGTGCTCGGGATCTACGGAGAATCTTGTTACTTTCTCAAGTACACCCCAGCGGCTACTTCTACGTACGTCGATTACTAGCTAACCCGACGACCAGCGAACACAATCACATATATAACTTCACTTTGTCTCCTCTAGACTACACACTATTTATTTAGCAGTTTAAATTTAAATAGTTTGTATTCATCTAGAACCAGCTTTTCCCATTTCACTTAGAACCAGGTTGCCTACACCTGGAACAGCAGTTAACTTCAGCTCTCCACTACTTGGTAGGAGGTAGCACAGGTTACGTGATTATTGAACCTTCAATAAACACTCATTGTTCTCTGCCTTTCTGTTTTTCATTTTCAGGGTATTTATTTGTAACAGGAGACAGAATACGCTGTGCACGGCCGACAGGAACCGGGAGATTTGTTAAATTGAGTTAGCCTGACTGTGGATTCCTGTCAGGTGTCTGCATGTCAGAAGACATACATATTAAAAGGCTACCCGTTTCTTCCCAGTCACACATCAGCATGATTAAGCCAGTGCTCGTGGGGGAGAAACAGCATCGCCACAACCACTAGAAACATCTTCACACCGGGAGGCACAACAGATTCAGGTTGAGTCTGTACAGGCTTGATGGCCCCCATGGCCCCATGTCACTGATCAGCCCGAATCCTGTGGGGGATCAGACTCTTATCGAGCTCGTTCCAACAAGTCATTATTCGGTAACATTAACCTTCCTGTGTAAGTGCATCGCTCAGACTATAGAACTGTTTGCCCTATGCCTCACGAGAGGAGGAGTGGTAGAAAACGCAGGGAACGATATCTGGCTCACTCTGCTCTAAGGCCGTGGATAGTATTACCCCCTCTAACACAGGAGAGGCAGCTGGAACACGACCGTGCCGCCGAACTTAAGACAAGCATTCGCGCATGCTCTGGTAATTGACTTCCCACTGTGTATCCGCATACATCCTACGTGTCATCCGATTGCCAAAGGACTCCTGAACGGTACTGAAATGCACCAGGGTTGGGACAACCCCATCTTCTGATCTAACGAAGCACACCTGTGGAACTTCAGTTCCGGCATAGACTGAATTTGCAGCATCTAAGCCAAACCTACCCTGACTACAACATCAAGAAGCAGGAGTGAGTAAGTACTAGCCAACACCCCTCGCCTCACGCTAACTATCTAAACCAAACTATCCCACTTTTGGTCTAGCGGACAAAATCCTAGACTAACATGCCAAGTCAGTCTAATTGGGCACGCGTCAGTGTAATGAGTGGTGTATTTACAAGTTCAGTTTGCACCCAGTCGAATGTCTAAATAACTGTGTTGCATTTAATTCACCGGTTCCTACAATGCCCTCGCTTGACGACAGCTGGGTAGGTACTTTTACTGGATACACAATATTTAATCTATCCTAAATGTGAGTGTCTCTGCCTATCTCACTGTCTTTGACTGGTCGACTGGATTAAATGTCACTATTTGATACAGATCTACGAGTCATGTAATTGTTTATCGTAGTGGATTACAACTACGTGTGCGATTAACTTCGTCGAGCACTGCACTTACTTGTGTTCATCGTACTTTGGTTTAGCTGGCCTGCCCCTGGAATGTAGTTCAGCATGCAGGGGGTACGGCCACATGTACCTTGACGTAGGTCGCCACGGTGATTCTCGGTACCGGCCAGGCGTTGAATTTGCCTTGGCGGCACAAGGTGGCATCAGGCGTCGTGGTTCAGCACAAGGTGTCGTGGTGTCTGCTTCTGCCAGAACTGATAAGAGGGCACAGCTACAAGGGACATTGAGGCAGTGTGGAGGAGTGACTCATGAGGGTCCATCACCCATACTGCACAGGTATTCCTACCTGTAGGGCAGGACGTTTCTCCGCTGGCGCAGGGCAAGGGAATTGTGGTAGGAGACCGCTCTCCACCATGTCTGCGGACACATCCCGTCATAGGGCCACGATGAGGCAGTGGTAGGGAGAGAACTCTCGGCCTCCACTGTAGGTGTTGCTCCAGATGAGGGATAGTGGGAGGCATTGATGGTCTCGGCATCTGTTGTGGCAGCGTAAGGGAGCTGCGGATTACCGCGCTCGACCTCTGCTCCAGGTGGTACATCTCGCTGTACAGCCAGGTAGTTGGAAGAGTTGATGGTCTCGACGTCCAGGTCCTGTGGCAAGGCAGTGCGAGGGAGAGGAGTCTCAACCTCAACTGCGGGAGTAGCACCAGGTGTCGGTAGTAGAAGGCATCGAAGGTCTCGACACTCCGATCATCGGCACCCAATTCAGCAGGAGGCAGAACTGGCCTCTTGTCTTCAACGGCGCCAATGGGTAAGGGTTCCTACGTAGCAGGTGGTGGTGATGGGGCACTGCCGTAGGCTATGCTCGACTTCAGCTGCACTTCATCATCGGCTGTAACAGTGGTTGGCTTTGTGGAAGATGGAACGACCTTGATCCCTGTTCTGGACGTTTCTTGCGGTTACGGTGTTTATACTAGCTCCGTGGCTTGTTCGCCTTCCAATAGTCTAGTTTCATAGGCCTCCGGACTCACGTTGTGGACGTATTCCGGTGGTCTAGTGGCGGCCTCCGTGCTCTCATCTGGAGCGTATTCCGGTGGTCTAGTGGTGGTGTGTGTTGTCTCCTTGTAGTCAGGAACCAGCTTCGTAGAAGCTTGCACGTCCTTGATTTCTGGCTCGGGAGTTGTACCAGGTGGAAGGCAACGTGCTCTGATTGCTTCCACCTCCTTCACTGTTGGCGGTTCAGATCTCTTGACTAATCCAACTTGATCTGGGACTTCGCCAAGACACTTCGGAGCAGCTAAGGGTGGCCTGGTCAGGTCTGATGATGACTCAGTGGCCATAGCTGGTCGGCGTTGATGGCAGGGCTTTAACGGAGACTGCTTCTCGGCGCTGTTGCATCTCTATTCTCCAGGATGGCAAATAGGATGGCTCCCTGCCGGGTTCTGTGGTTTGGGCCTCTTCGTTAGCCTTGGCTTGACGTCGGGAGTTGCCCTTCTAGGTGTTGGGTCTCGTCTGATGGTCGGGACCTTGACAGCTCTTGGTCTGGGGCCTCTTTGGACTGAGGCCGCGCATGACGTTGACGGGCTCTTCGGGCCTGACTTCTAGTCTTCGTCAGGTGATTTAGGGCTGGCTGGTTTGTTTCTACCAGCAACTGTTGGGACAGATCAAGGTACAGGGAGGGGCAGTATTCAGCTGGCTACCTTCCCAGTTAGTGAGGGTTCCTCCATCTCTGCCTAGTTGAAGGCGGCGTTGTCCATAGTGAAGGATGCAGTGCTGCTGAAGTAGTCATGGTTGCCCCAAAATCATGGGGCGTAACTAGAAAATTAATGTGGGATGTCTTATGCTATATCCTGATCGTTAACTTTATGCCTCCTTCGATTTGAAGGATGCTATTCAGCTGCGCGAAACTGACTTTACTTGTAGCGGGGGTCATTTGGGATCGTTGGTGGGGCGTGAGTATAGATGAGAGCTCACGAGAAGGCAAGTCTTCGGAGAGGGATGGTGGTTGGGGCCGTAGGGCCTGAGCCTCGCTAATGCGCTTGTCCACCTTAACAGCACTGCCACACTACTAGCCACTACAAAGGCAGTAGGCAATTAGTCAGCTTCATGAACTGGGTTGTGTAGTGTTGCGCTGTCAGTAGTACAAGCTCCCTATGTTACAGTAGAGTATGACAAGTCGTTCAAGAGTGCAACACACAGAGCCCGTGTGGAAGCAAGTTCAAACTATTTACAGTGAGGTGCACAACATTATCAGCCATATACATCAAAAATGTGATGAAGAGGCTCGTAATGGACGAGTAAAACATTTATTAAACCAAGCCAACCTGCATGCATTTCTGTTTGTACGGTTAGTAGGATACACAAAGAAAGTACTGTAACAGTCGAAACATTGATCGTGTTCCGAAGATAGAAACGTTACTTGTGATGATTTTGATAGGAGGGTAACATGGGATTTAATTTAACACTTTTATGTAGTACAGAAGAGAGAACCTATATGTCTGAAACTGGTGCGCATCATTAAAGACATAATCTTTCAAAGGGGAGTGCACACCTTTGAGGTGCATTTTGTAGGAAATGGGATATAAGTGGAAAAGATGTGGCATCAAAATAAATATTTTAATCGAGAGGCTAAACATTTTTCACTGACGATGTAAATATTTAAAAGCAGTGCGAAGTTACAGGGAAGAGAAGCGGGTAATTGTTAATTTTGATGAATCGTGGGTAGACAGCAATTTAACCTTCAATAAATGTTGGCAAAGTAAGGAACAGCTTGGTGTTCTGACTAACATGGGTTCAACAAACCGCTAAATTATTGTGCATGCAGGAGTTCGAGATGAATTTCTGGCTAGCACTTTACAAATATTTAAGACTGGAAAGTCATTTGGAGACTATCATGGTCAGGTGAATGCAGACAATTTTCAGAAGTGTAATAGTGAAATGTTATTACATTATCTCCCTGAAAGAAGTGTAGTTGTGTTAGATAATGCTTCGTATCAATGTGTGCAAAGAAACAAACCTCCAACTAATTATTCTGCCAAGAAGGAAATGATAAATTGGTTGGAATATAACAATGAAGAATTCCACAAAAACATGAGGAAGTGTGAACTTTTCAGTCCAATTGAAACGCATAAAGGTGGCGAAAAAATTATACCGAATAGATGAAATTTTGAAATTGCATGGCCATGGCGCTATTAGGTTACTGCCTTACATGTGCGAGCTAATCGCAATCAAACTTGCATGGGCAAAAGCCAAGACACTTGTACGCGAAAACAATGTGATAGGCGACTTCAGTCTAGCCAATCTTGAAGATAAAAATAAATGCATATGGGGGGTGGACCGACGGAGAATCAACACCCTCCGAATGACGGGTTTTCCAGCTGGGACCCATAGGTACCCGTCGTCCATGAACATGACATGGAATGAGACCTTAGGATGGAGCGGTGCTGGAATGCAAGGGCAGGGGAAACAGGCGTACCCTGAGAAAAACCCGCCAGCAAGTGGCATCGCCAAGCACGATTCCCACATGTGAAAATCCGAGAAGCAAACCCGCAGGGGATCAAACCCGGATTGTGTAGGTGGGAGGCGAATGCGCTAGCTACTGCGATATCGCTGCCCCTATCTCGAAGATGTAACAAGTAGAGTAGTTTCCTGTGTCACCAAGCAAGACTGGGAAGGTTATTGTTCATGTTCAAAAAAATAGAGCAAAACTACTGGGAGACAGATGGCTGGATGGTAGAAGCTATCGACAGCTTTATTATAAGTGTCGACAGCGGCAGTGACTCCAGTGATTCAAGTGATGAAGATATTTCCTATTCTGAATCGGAGCTTGCCAATCCCTCGACACATACGGACTGTCCTATGCATACGTGAATAGAATGTGTGTGTGTGTGTTTTTTGCGTATCCATTTGCTCACATGTTAGCGTTTGGATTGGATCAAAATATAGATGTATGTAACTGTATAAATTCCTTCTTTCTGTTTTTCGTTACCCTGAAACTTGTGTCTCGGACTGCTTTCGTATTTGCATGTTTTTGGTTTTACTGTTTGATATGTGTTTGCAGGGATAACTTATTTTCATAATTTTATTGTGTTTAGGTTTTATATATTAATAATTTGTTTATTCAGATATGTTATGCACAACCGTCAGTGTGTAGCTGCCTTCCAGACATAAACAATAATTAATTACAAGCTGAGTGTAACAAATGTCTCAGATGAGCGACCAGTCAAGTTGTGTAGTAATACAGCAAATGTTTATAGGACAGCAGGTACATACATGAGCACGGCGACAGGATGGGAGGTGGGCCGCTCTCTGTGACTAACAACCGCATTCCTTAGCCTTGCCTTCTCATGAGCTCCTATCTATACGTTGCTACTTATAAAATTACCTGCGGTGGCCGAATCTAGTATTGCCACAGTATTTACGTTAAGGCAGACCTCTACACGGGGCACTTCAGGGGAATAGAGCTCTTTGGTTAAATTCAGGAGCTTGACTGCAGGTTCTTCTTTCCCTTGTTCTGGTTCTGAGTTCGCACTCTCTTAGTGGGACAGTCTCTGTTGCGATGTCGGCCGGCATAATACAGACACTTTGGCGACATCTGTTGCAGGAAGGGGAAGTCACGGTAGAGTTTCAGGCGGCATAGGGGCGGGTACATGGCCTTTCAGTATTCTCCCTTCTTCCCCTTTTCAACCTGTCTACAGTCTAGCTCTGCTTGTTCTGCATAGTTGCGCTCTGTTTCCCATGCGCGTTCTGTCAGCTCTGCTATTGACAGCGCCTTCGGGGCTTGTAAAAAATTATGCTGCTTTGGTAATAGCATTCGAGCTACTTTCTTCACCTTTCACTGCCGGGGAAAGGCAGTGGTAAATCCGCACCTTGTTTCTTATAAACAATTCGGCCTCATCATCCTGTCCTGAGTCTGGCTGTAGGATTGCGTAGTTCGCCATGCTAACACCTACTAGCCAGTGAATTCAGCGGAGAATCTATTGCTGAATTGTTTCCAATTGTCAAGAACTAACCGTACCATTCCCACCACGTTAAGGCCAGGCCTTTAATATGTAACTGGGCCCTGTCGACCCATTGTTTTGCCAGTAGGTTCTTCTACCTAAATTCCCTTTCAACTCTTTTATAAAGGCTACCGGATCCTCATGGGGTCAGCCTGCAAAATCCGTTATCTGGATGTCATCCTCTCTCCAGGTTGCTGGATGGCCGGGTGCAGTCCCCGGTTGTATATAAATACGGGATGGTTTTGACCAGCGGGAGTGAGAGGTATGCTTTTTTCGGCACCTCTCGCACTGATAGGCCATCCATGGCATAGACACACGTTGGTCATGCCATCCTATGCACAGGTGATGGTATAGTTTGCTACATGACATGCACCGTATACGGTTAATGCCTTGACCGGGGCATGTGATTTTGTTAGAGAAATTAGTTGGTTGTCTGCAGGCTTCACATCTGTACTACAACGCTTCTGTGTCACGGGCCTCGTCAGGCCAGACTAGGCATACATAATAGAATATCTTGGCACAGTAGGTACATTCTATTCGTAGTGAGCAACTACCTGGACAGTAGGCATGGCTACACTGTTGAGTCAGGTATGCCATGCTCACGGTCATGGTTTTCGCCTGTGGTGGCGTAAATCTCTGCAGCTGACATGTTAATAGCTATGGGCGCCACAGGGTGTTTCTTGGATATCGCGGGTGATAGCCAGGACTGGTTCGGGCAAGCGGTGGAAAATGAATATATCGTACCACGTGGACAGTCGAGACTGCCCGTAATCTCAGCGAGGCAGCACAGTCCCATTCCGTCTGCCTTCCTTGTGTAGGAGGGTCTAAGGCACTCCGTTGCTGAGCAGCTAGATGAGCAATCTTTTGTTCCGTACGACTTCGGCCATGCCTTATCTTATAGTCATAGAGATTGGTTCGCTGCTGAACAAGATACGGTGTGCACTCCGGGCTAGAAACCATTCCCCTATAATAGTTTAAGTCCAGTAACTGATTCGTGGCGCAAGTTCGGTAAGAGTCCCCACTGATCCCCCATGTCTGCGTGCTGATCAGAGATGTTGGAGCCGTATGAGCCACCAATACTACTACTGGATGTGATTTTTGCAACCCCCCAGCCAATACCGCTCCCAGCAAATAGGTGCTCTGGTAGGTGATACAACCTAGGTTTGCTGACTCTCCTTGGTAGAAGGTATTCATAGTGATCATGGCTCCTCTGTTATTTCCCTCCAGCACTGGGTGCTTGGGGTAGTAGGAAGCAACAGGTGACCGTCTAATGGGTATGTTCCAGACTGGAGGTCCACAGAAGGGTGGCCTCAGTCAAGCTAATTCAGATTTACAAAAGTACCCGGTTTCTGTCGGTAGTGCACAGTGCGACTTATTCCTAGCAGACGAAGTAGACATTCTAGAAATAAAAGCATTAGGATACAGAACAAATCTGTATTTATTTAGTACTCAAACACAGTGACTCGTGATATCTTCTACCAAGCAGACAGAGTACTGAAGGTAAACTACGTTCGCCAGGTGTAGGCGACCTGGTCCTAGGGCAGAGGGAAAGTGGACTAGGAAACTGAATATATAACTACTCAATTAAAACTGTCTAATGCGGGTGTATGGAAGAGACAAAAAAGTTAAAGTTGAGAGTAGTAAGGTAAATTCATGTTCGATGGTCGTTGAAGACTGTTGTCTTCACAGAGGGCAGCCACGATGGCTACTAAAGACTCTAGGTTTCACTGGAAGCCCCAGCACTAAGGAGTGCTCTGGGTTTACTCAAGAGAATGTTTATGAATGACTAAAGCACTGCTGCGCACAGACATATAGTCAGAAGTCTAGGCTGCTACATCGGGGTGCAGGGAAGGTGCGTGACGTTCTGCCGTGGAGGCTGGCGTGGGAGGTGGGAACCCTCTCATCAGCGTTATTGGTTCGTGGATCTTCGGTGGCGCGACTGCACCCGAAGTGGCTGAAGCTTGTAATCACTCCATGAAAGAGGGGGGGGGGGGGGGCGGTGTGCTCGCTGGTTGCGTAACCTTGCAGCCATGTGTTCAGCCACCTGGCAGATTCTCTGCAGCCAAGAACTTATGTGGGAAGTATTGTGTGCAACAACTCTCACATGGGTGGTTGAAATAGACAACTCTTACGTAGGTTGAAGTAAGGGTATACTTCACGTAAAGAGTGATGAGTCGTAATCGTAGTTTATTAGTAGTATAATCGGCACGCGTCAATATTTTCCAACAGGACTGGTCCAAGAAAAGTTAATATGTTCACCCTATATGAATATACAAAGCGGTATGTTAACGTCGAAAAGAAGTGCGCTACAGAGATGGTAACAATTTATTCACATTCATATTAATGATAAATACCAAAATTAAGCATAATAGATGAAAATAATTGAAAACTTTTCACATAAATGTATTTGTTAAAAACCATTTTCCATAATACTACTCAAGACAACTTTGTGTTTTGAAGCTGATTTTTTTAATAAAGTCTAAATCTGGAAACATTAACCGAAATTGTGGTACACTCGACGCACCTCCACGTGTAGATTGGTGTTGCATGATATTATAAATGCACAGATAATTTTGGATTTAGTCAAGGCTGTAACCAGAATCTGACCCAGGAGGGGGAGGGGGGCACCATCATTAGTTTCGAAGAAGGGGTAAAGTGAATCGCGACATTTCCTTCCAAAATTAAACTCAAAATTACAGAAACCTGGTTTTATTAATCACTTAACATATTACATAAATTTTTAGCTACCACTTTGCAATCGGTACCTACCTACTACCTACACTGTACGTAGTTAACCAAAATAGATTTTAATAACAAAAATTTTATGTTAGTAATAACCTTCTCAGTTTTGCCAAAAATTTGTCTAGAACATCTTTTCAACATTCTCACGGTTTCTACAGTCGCCTTAGTACATGGAATAGTGCTCAAAATTGAGAGGGCTTTTCTCATGGCGGGGAAAAAATATTTCTTTCGTTAAATAGGTTAATGACTTCTGTATCCCTTAACTTGTCCAAGAAATTCTTCTTGATCCACAAATTATACCAAAGGTCCAGTTCTCCAGCAGCATCATCAAACACACAAAAATTTGTAAACAAATCTGCATTCTTGTGTAAGTTACTAAATTTGTTCGTTAATGAATTATAAGTAAAATGGAATACCAGAAAAAAGATAAAATAAGTACAGTCGACTCTCGATTATCCACAATAAAAGAGGGGGCAATTGCCGTGGACAACCCAAAATCGCGGATAATCTGCATACTAAGAGAAAAATACAGTTTTTCAAACAATAAGTTTCGTATGGTCGTAACTGAATACTGGGTGTTTCAGTTTGAAACCTAGTCTATCCTTGACATACTACTGTATTTACCCGCATATTTTACAGCCTCGCATAATTTCCGTACCCTGATATTTATTAACAAACCAAGAAAATTAAAATATGTGTAATTTATGCACCCATGATTTCTAACTTACAAAACCGGAATATAAAGTGTATAAAATATGTGGGTAATCACTGTAGTTCTCTCATAAACATTACAAGAAATGTGCAGCTACATTTAATACAAACAACTCAGAGGCATACGGGTGGTTTTTATCAACAAGTGATACTGAAATCTGAAGTTACGTAAGAGGGAAGGCAGGCTGACATCACTTGGTTGGTTGCTAAGAAACAGCCCCCCCCCCCCTCCATTGGAGAGGGGAAACAAAGATGTGCAAAGCAAACTGCATGTCGCCCGTGACACACACACACACCTTACACACTCTACAGTCTGTGCAGCATGCAGCCGGCTGTTTCAGCATGTGGAAAACAGTGTTTAATGTAGGAAACAAGTTTCACCTTCTGAGCCATGCAACGGCATGATCGCTCCTAACCTAATTTTTTTCCCTATTGCTTTCCTGGCAATACACGTTTTTGCAAAGCCCATTTTATTTTCTTCTTTCTTTATGATCTTTCCTTGTTTCCAGTCGGAACATCACATTTGTGTTAATGTGAAGGAAAAAAATGTAATTTTTTTTTTATTATTTAATTGTGCAAACCAAAAAAATAATGTGTGTTAAGGTTATTGGCATTTATAACCTTTATCGCTGATGATAAAAATATTGTTTTCATTACACTCTTGTTTGCCAAGCAGTAAAGTCATAATATACAACATTATGTATTTATTTATCTGCTGCTTCTCACTTCAGAGGACAGCACCTGTAACATATAATGAATACTGTCGTTATGTTCATTTTAGCAATTTGTTCAAATCACTCATTTTACCACTGCATTAAGAGTGTAACAGGTATTTTATTGTCTTTTCTTAATGTTGCTCTACCTGTGTTAATTCATACTGGATAATATAGTTCGTGTTCATTTGCCATAAACAGTGCAAAAAAAAAAAGACAAACTGTCAGTATCGTAACACGTTATTCTATTAACAAATTTATTTTGTCTCTCTATGATTGTGTCTGTCCGCCGCTAGGATAGGTGGCAGCACTAATATAGAAATAACTTAAATTTTTGTTTCAAACTTTTGATTTTCCTGGCTGTAATGTGTTATGCTTGTTTGCTACTTTTATTCTAATTTATTTGATGTCAAACCTTTTATTTGTTTTGTCATTACGTTAATTATGTTTAAATGCAATGTGTAAGGATTGTATTGTGTTTAACTCTGCGAAATGACTTTCCGATAACTATCGACTGGTCATGTCGTGAGTTTGGAACATCGTACAGTCACTGTCGTATGTGAAGGAATGTGCTGACCCTGTCTTCTATGATTATTACTTCCACACTATGTAGTTCGTTTTAAAAATTTACTACCCGACTTTCAGCTTTTTTATGGCATAAGTGCCATACTTCACCGCCTAGGTGAGTGATTTGTACTTACCTTTTGATAAGTGGTTGCGATAATTGTTTGTTGCATTATCGCTGCTCATTTATTGTGTTTTCCTTGTAATTTTGTTCAGTGCGGTTCCTGGCTACACGACCTAGCCATTTTGGTGATGTGATCTCAGCCTCGTGCTTTTCAAGCGAGGGACAGCGGCCCACGCTATGATTTAAGCAACAGTGGTGTGTCACCTCCTCGGCCACCGCCTTTCCATGTCTTGGTCAGAAATATGTTATTATTGCATGTGATTTTTTGATTACTGTAGGACACCATGGCAGTGGCTGCCTTTGACTTGCTGCACAATGTTTTATTCTGCACTCAAATATCCTTGAAAACAACATGTTAAAAATGTAATACTTACCTTGTTATATGTCTTGGCATGATATTATGTGGACAACCACAAGAATTTTCTATTTACAAGTTTTAAGTTTGTTGATCCTAAAATAAAATAAAGGTAAAATAAATTGTAAATTTCGGGTGCACCTTACACTTCTTCCTTCAAGTTTATTAACATTTTCCAGCTCCTGCTGTAAAATTAAAATCACACGTTTGCGTTTTGCAGACATTTTTCGGCTGAAAATGAGCAAAAACAAAACCGAACATAATTACTGTCTGACGAGATGACACTGACCATGGGAATGCGATACGCGGGAGGAATGCGATGGATGCGCTGGGTTCCGGCTATACCTGGCAGGCGGCAGCTAGGCTAGCAAGTTTTGCAGTGTTGTCAGCTCGCTGTCTTGCGACGTAACTAAGCTCATTGCACCATTGGGAATACATTTTGAAGTGCATTTGCATCAATAAACAAACATATTTCATTCCACAGTTATTTTCAGAGTGCCTGTTACGCATTTCATTAGTTAAGATGGGCGTTTTATTAAATAACTTCGTTCTGGCAGTGTTTCAGTTAATTTCCAAAATTTATTTTTATCTTTCTGAATATGCAGCGGTTAAGCCGCAAAGCGGATAATCAAGAGTCTACTATATATAGTACTGTATGTAAAGCAAGAAGGTTCCGCTGAAGTCAAGGTTATGGTTACCCATTTCTTGTGATGTCATTACTTTAAGACTCCATACCGGTGAAAGGCAAAGTAGCTTTAATATTTTCCCGATAGATGACTCTAGGCATGCTACTAGTCATTATTAATTACACATTCTGGCTTTCTTGAAGAAAGTTTCTTCAAATGGATACTGAAATGATACACATATTTGTGTGGCGGGCTGGGATGTGAATTTGACTTGCAAAGATCATAAACTTTACTTTTTCTTCTAAGGGTGGTTGGGGGCGGAGGGGTTTATTATTACGTAGCAATGCACATCTCATGACAAGCTTTATGTCTGTTAATGCGCATTGCTACCTACATCTGTTGAATTAAAAACTAAAGATCATCAGACCCTGGTCACCATCTGCTACCTACGTACTCATCAAGGCAAGTCCAACGAGGCCAAACTTGATACGTTTACTATGTGAGGTGAGGAATAGATTTAAATCAGCATTTCCAAGACATCCAAGTTTCTCATGAACTTTTGACAACATACTAAAACATTTATGTAAAATGTATTAGTTACGTAATATGAATTAATACACTAGATAATGATGAAACTCGACTGTGTGCGCACATCGGACGCACCAAGCCACCCTGCATGATCGAGGCAGGCTTGTGCCACCCACACAAGGGCAACAGTCAAAGACAGGGAGTTCTGACAAAATGATGAAACTACAATGTATAAACATTGAGTGGACGGGAAAAGACACATGATTAAATACTGCTGTGTCGTATGCACAGTGATTTATATTGTATAAGTAATTGTATGTAACTTTTTTGTATTTATTGACATGTTTTTCCACATCCTGGAGACTTTGGGCTCCTTTTAAAGTTACTAAGACACATTATAAAAATTACAAATGAATGTATTTGTATCTGCACTACCTGTGGGATCGGCCACAAAGTATCGGTATCAGTAATATCTGCAAAATGGGGCTTCGTCCCAGCTCTAGTTCGGACCCATCTCTTAAATCAATCCCAACTATGAGCTCCACATGCTAAACACGCACGGCAACCGGCAAGGTGATTACAATTCGCTTACCTCCGCCAGGGTCAAACCGAAGAAAGATAATACCAGTAACCCAAGATTTTGTACCAGTGCAGACACCTACTAGGCCGGCTTCTTATAGGGATGGTGACAAACCGAGATTCAGGACATTTATTTTATTTCCCTACCGTGACCACTGGCATCATTATTTTTGGCAGCCACCACGGTAAGCCTGACCAAACTCCCGGGAAGGGAGACTTTCTTGAACAAACTCACCATGGGGTTTGATTCTCCTCCCGCTACCAAGGTCACCTGATCACCAATCAAAAAGGTGTATCTCTACACTTTCCAACGTGGGAAGTTCTGCAACCCAACAAGCCAAATCTGTTCCACGCCCGACCAATCATAAAGGTGACACCAGACTTATTAAATCCCAGAAGGGGAATTAGCATCCCAACTTAAGAAATTTAATTTAGTAAGTTGACGTATGCCACTTTATTCTACTACTACGAACGATTATGGCTCATCTCTTATGACACCAGTATACCTAATACACACAAGCGAGAGTCCCCCAACTTGTATACGGACGTTGCCAAAGTGCCACAGCCCTGGAGGGCGTTTCCCTAACACGAGTAGAGCATGGTGCGCAAGCCAGCGGCATGTCGCCCTCCCCTCCCCCCGCACTGAGAGCCAACAAGCCATCAGCCACCTCGGGGTACAGCCGAGCACAACCAAAGATGCACGAAGCCGAGAGCCAGACGGAGGTAGCAACCCCCCTATCCCGTCCACGCACTAGTCAGATGTCACACCACCGCGACACCTGTCTTTTGGATGATATAAGCCAGTGCGCAGTCGGGCTGGTGAACAGTTCTTCCTTCTGATCTTCGGAGGTTCTTCAAGCTTGCTCCACCACTTCTAGTGACGGGGCCTCCGACGACCACAAATATCTTCAGCAGCCACTGAGGCTGCAGTCACCAGAAGCCCTTCTGCAGCAGCAGTGCTTCATTGACATCAACTACTACAATTTACCAGAGGTTCTTAATTGATGACAACCTGAGTCTACCAGAACCTTCATCTGTTACAATTGTCAACATCCTCCACTACTGATTTCTTCCTGAACAGTAGCCACCCTTATTTAATGGTTGGGGCAACTACACTCCCACTAGAAGGGGCAACTACACTCCCTGCTACTAGAGGAATGGATCCAGTTACTTAATTGTATCATCTAGACATCCCAAAGTTAGTTAATCACGTTCAGTATATTTAGCCGTTGACTTCTTATACGTACTTGATTAGCTTTGAAGCAGATCACCTACACCTGGATAACGTAGGTTACTTCCAGCTTACCGTCTGCTTAGTAGGAGATAGCACACATCACTGTATTTATTACGTCCTTAATAAATACAGCTTTGTTCTTTTAGCTGCGAGTCTTCTTTATAGAGAGCCCTTCTGAAGAAGAGAGCTCGTACCGCGAGCTGCTACTGAAAGTACACTATTCTAGGGAACTGTTTCACGTCTGTGGTGGATGACTCATACCGTTAAGCAGCTTTACCCTTTATGCCTTTTGAGGTAAGGCCCAACTCAAAGAGGGAAGACAAAGAACATCTCATCTTGTTGCCAAACAGCGGTCTGTGTTGACCCGGCCTACTCCGAGTAGGCAAGCAGACGACACCGCCCGTTTCAGCCAGCAACCAGCAATAATTAATCCGACGGCCGAAGCAAAGCTAAGTAAGCCAGGTAAGCCAGGTAACCCTGGTAACTCCCGCCAGTTGAATATCTTGACACGTAAACCTCTAGTGTGAAATAAGGTATTGATCCGCAAGTCACTAGTCGGCCAGACAATAGACATTGTACAGACATGCCAATCGACTTGCCCGATCAGGTGGACGAGCTGCAAACGCCAAGTCAATCAATGAATCCCTATCACCGCAGGCTTGGTCTAGCACAAAACAAGCTGTGACGACCGTGCTAACTACTTCATAACCCAACACGAGTCAAAGTTTTGCAAAGTGGGAAGTACGTCAACTGCATCTACTAATATCTGCAGGTTTTTTCAAAAATTCTATATACAAATGGTAAAAGTTGCATTTTTAAATAAATTATGCCATGTTTATGGTAGAATTTCACAAAGATTTCACTAGTACCACACTTTGCAAATATTTCTAACCCCCACTCACATGTTCATTGTATCTATATTGAATACTGGCTGTATCTGCAAAGAGGTATCGGTTTGTACCTGTATTGGGAATAATCTGCATTGGCTCAGCAAGATTAAATTAAAAACTGTTTTTTAACCAATGCACAAACATTTGCTATGATTTTTAACACTTTTGCATATTAAGTGGTATGTATCATTTGCAACTACCACAAAAAAAGTTATCTACAAATAATTCTAAAATAATTTTATTACTACCTTATGTGCCATCACTCCATCTTTGTCATCTTCTGCAAGCCGTCGTATTAGTTCCAACAACTTTTCCCTTTGCTTTTTATTAGCATTCGTCCAACTTGCCTGTGAACAAACTTAGTACATAATGATCTAAATACACAAAGCATTTCTGGAACAAACACTATTTTTACAATTAGCAATACTTCTCGCTCTGATTACACTGCATACCAAAACAAAACAGCTCAAAAAAAAAGTATTAATCCTTTTGTCTACATTTAAATTTCACTCCGCACAACTATTCATACACATTTGGCATGCAGCATGTTTAATCGCAAACATGTAAAAAATTTTTATGGTGCTGCAAATATTAAATTATGAATAGGAACTTGAGAAATTCATCACGTCAACTTAATTATCAACCCATTGCAGTTACTAAAATTACTTCCACTAAAATAAAGCCATTAGCAACCCTACACAAAGAACACAAACATTGTAATGCTGTTTACCACATGAGATGTAATCATTTGAAGATTGTTTAAAAGTTTTGAGAAAATATGCTCTTTGTGTTTGGAATGCTGCAAACATTTTTATAGTTGCCACAGGAAAAAAGCACCTGAACACAAACTGCTTCTAAACCCTTAAATTGGCAACACTAGTTCGCAGCTGATAACTACCTATATAATTAAGTTAAGGCCTAACAACCAGAAATATAAAAACCACAACTTCAGAGAAGAAAATTTTGTACTACAGCTTCTGATAACCAACCACCAATTATGTACATATTTAATTTTATTGCATATGGTAGCCACCTTCCTAGGTTGCCAAACAGTATGGAAAACTTCAACACACACACTTTTAATCAATAACTGCTCCGCGCGAGTGAGTGTCACCTTAGGAATAGCATTTAAATATCATCACCGTATGAATACCCATGAAGTTCTCAATTTATCTGCAAGGCCAATTTTCTCTCAAATGAAAATGCCAAAAATAGGAATTTTTGTTACCATTTTTAGGTATGCACAGCCAAATGCAGAATATTAAAAAATGTACAGACATGTATCAAGCACACATCTTGCTTTAGTATGTCAAAAATGATATGGTCACTGCTGACAGTCCCATAGAGGTGTTCTACAAATGGGAAAGCTATATGCCTGATAAGTGACTGCAGTGTAGAGGTTATGATGAGGCATGAGGAACAAATCTGGGTTGCCCTTAGTGCTCCTATGCATCAGGACTTGGACACTAAAACTACCTCCACCTAGATGACCAACTTAAAGCAAGACTAACCAAGAGAGGGGCAAGGGATATACCAAGCTGATGTAGAGGCATGGCTCACCTGGAAGCACTCAAACAGGTGGTCGAGTTGCTCCGGGGAGAAGTCCCATGCCAGTTTGGCAAGCAAATCATGCACATTCTTTACAATGGCCTCGTGCTTGCCTGCCTGCGCAGCCCACACATTGTCCAGATCCTCCAGGGTGAGTGCCCGTTCCTTAATGATGAACCGCAGGATCTTCTCCAGCTTCTCCACATACTGTGGCTGGTGCAGAGAGTCACGCAACACTATTTGCAGAACCCGGTTGTCCTTTATCCACTTCTGCAAATACACAGTAACATTCAACAAATATTGTGATATTTTGAAACATGACTAAGTCTAACAAGACACACTACGTGATAGGCTCTGAGGTTAACCAAAAAGGATATCAATACACAGTCATGTCTACTAATAAACAAATCATAGCACTTTGTAAAAGGCCAACATACATTATAATTTCATGAAACATATTATTTTATGAATGCTTTCCTATTTTTACTTGTATAGTGACTTGCCATGGGTGATGTCGCTATTCATTCTACCCGGCGGGTACTACAATAACTACAGCGAGAGAAAATAATTAAATTCAGTGACAATAACTATTTCATCCAGTACACTGTGGCAAAAATGTATAGTTTCGTCATGTAGAAATGGTTCTGGTAGGTACACGAATGTATCAATCGTGTGATTTCAAGAATACTGCACACTTCCCAAAACAATATAATTTCAAGGCTAAGTGGTAAACATTGACGCGTGCCCAGTTAACTAAGGCTGGGACAAGGTCGTCGTGGCTTTCGTTGCGCTTAGGTCAGAGACGCGACTAGGGTTTTCGGTAGGAATCACTTCCGGCTGAATATGGCGATTGGGCATGTAGCCTTGCGCAGAGGAACAACATTCTCTAGATTTTTGGCGACTAGTCCCTTATGCTTATACACACTCTTACTGACCACGTTCTTAGTTACCATTGGTGACTGGCGGGAGGTGTTTTGGTTACTGGACTTACTGACGTCTTGATGGCGAGTGGTGGCTGACTGTAGATGGTCGATGCTAGTGTAGTTCGTCAGAACAGCAGAGAGGACACTGGACTCGACAACATGAAACTTACGGTTCCACCTTGCTGCAGCTGAACTCCAAAAGATGGCATTGGAGATTCCAAGACGTCCCTCTGTCTCATTTACCACACCACTCAGGACAGGATGGTAATCAGAATGTGTACGAGTTGGGGGGAGAGAGAATAGTACACACACACTGGCAATAACCTAAGTAAGGTGGCGCGGTCTCGTTTGGCCTATCATTCCGCTGTAGGGGGAGCTAAACCAATCCGCTGCTCTGCAGCAAGATGAGCTATCCTTTGCTTCTCCCTCCTTGCGCCGTGTCTCACCTTATATGGCATATAGTAAAAATGACTGCTGAGAATGGCAGGTCAAGCACCACAGACACAAAGAGAAACCCTAGAATAGTTTCTGCCCAGTAACGGCTTGGTAGCACAAGAGCCCGGTGCCTAAGAAGATCCCCCACTCTAGCGGGTAGATAAGAGGCGTTGGAGCCGTGGGGACTAGGTGCTCGGTGGGGATCTAACTCTGGCGTACTGTCCCTCCTGAATTGAAAAGTATTTCTAGTGGTTTGGACTCCTCTATTCTATTCTTCCAGCAGCTGGGTGCTCAGTGGGAATACAATACCTAGATGGCCGTCTAATGGGTGTGTATCGAACTGGGGACTCCGGAAGGAAAGTCCCAAATCATAGCTAGTTCATAATAAAATCTCCCATCCCCAGTCGGTAGTGCATGACTATGTTCTCCTAGCAATTGACTTGGAAGTACTCTAGAAATGAGACTCACAGTTGAAAGAAACAAAGCAGAGTTTATTAATTGCTTAGAAAACACAGTGACTCATGCTAGCTCCTACAAAGCAAACGGGTGGCTGGAAGTAACCTACGTTAGCCAGGTGTAGGTGACCTGGTCCTAGGCTAATTGGAAAAGTTTTTATTAAACTGTTGAAGATTAATTAATATACAAACGAACTACCTAGAAAGCTGGGTGTCTATAAGAGACTGTGAAGGTTGGTGTGTGGAATGTGTCTAGTTACCAATGAGAAGCTTCTGGTAACTGTTGCCAATTGAGGTCACTCGAGCATCTGGTCGTGGGTGCTGCAGAGCTCTAACGGTGATGGCAAGGCTGGCAGCCTCTGGTGGCTGCTGAAGGCTGTTGGTGGCAGCCTCTAGAGGGTTGCTGACGATATCGCAGTAGTTGGAGGCCCCAGCACTGGGAGTGATGGAGCGAGCTCAAAGAACTGGAAGGAACAACTGTCATGGTCCACTGCACACGGACTTATACAGTCAGGGTTGCAGGAGTCGTGGCTCCCGGGGAGAGGAGGGGGAGCATGTGACATCCCTCTGGTGTGAGGCCGGGGTGGAGGTAGCAACCCTCTAGTCATCTCTCAGCCTTCGCTTATCTTTAGTGGCACTCGGCCATGCCCTGAGGTGGCTGACAGTTTGTAGGCTCTCAGCGCGTGGGAGGGGAAGAGGGTGACACACCGCTGACTTGCGCAATCCCTCGTATTCGCATGTCCGTCTGCCCTCCAGGATTGTGGCAGGCCGCAATGTCCATGTACGGGTTGGCGCAGGGTTCGACTCTTTCGTGAGTAAAAGTAGGTATAATGGGTTTGAAGTGAATGAGTCGTAATTGTATTAATAGTAGTATAAGCAGGATGCGTCAATTGGCCACCCCTTCGTTGCTATGAAGACTAATTGTGAAGATTCTGCGGAGAAGTGCGTAGACCCCCTTATCTTCAAGTTCTTGGGAGAAGTGAAGAGAAGAAGAAAAAAGTTTTGAAGGCAGGTAGGCGGGTCCCTTAGTTTTGGGCTGCTTGACCGCGTATCTTCGCTCACTCTATGCTCTGGAGTCGGCTGGAGAACTCTTGGCACCTGTCATGCAGGCCCGTAGTTCTGCCTCTCTCTTCGGGCGGGTTTCCTCTCTCTGCCTCCTTGCCCAGGCGAAGCAGAGTGCTGCACTGGTGCTAATGGGTTTTCTCCCCCCTGTGGTGAGGATTAGTGTCCCACCGACCTACTTTACTTATTGCATGTCGCCACAAAAGGCAACATATCGGTGTGGTTATTTACAAGCAAATATATACATAAAAATACATAAAAATTACATGCGAAAAACAATGGAGAATAAAAAGTACATATGTTCAAGTCTTACTCGTGGAAGGCGGGGAAAACTTCACTAACTATCCCGGAGCTTGCTGCAGTGTTTATGAAAGAAAAAGGAAAATCTTTCTGGGTAACCTGTGGTTCTTACAGCAAGCTGAACAGTTACGTGTGACAGGTTGAGAGTTCCCCAACCTCAGGCCTTCCAACACCTGTACTGATGGGCTAAACAACACAATGCAAGTACCCATGAGTAAATCATGCATTAAAATCACACCAATTGGCGTAAGGGGGTCACCTTAAACAAACACACAAAACATTTTAAGAAACGGAACTAAATATATCTTGCACCTGATTTCACCATAGTGAGTTCATGGGAGCTCTGTGGCTCAGAGTTCTGGTTCAATTCTGTGTTGGTGCACAAGATATTGCAAACATAAAAGAAAAGTAGAAAAATATAAGGAGCAAAAACCGCAATCTTCTTGTAGGCGACCTTAACAAATACACTTTCAAAACTCATAGTTATATTTAAAAGTTGACCAACACATCAATTATATTTACAAAAGTGAATCTCTACTTTACCTTATGAATCGAGCACTAGGGACACGAGTAGCCTTAGAATAGTGTTGTCCAGTAGTGGTTTGGTAGCATTAGCCCGGTGCTTCAGAAGGCCCCCCCCCCCCCCCCCCCCCCATTAGCAGGCGAACCAGAAGCTTTGAAGCAGTGTCAACCATCAAGACTATTATAGGGTGTGCAATCCTAAGGCCAGGCCGTAGCACCAAAGCAGATACCCCCGCCAGCACCAAGGTGCTCCAGTAGGGATGTAACTCAGGTGTACTGTCTCTCCCTGGGTGGAAAGTGTTGGTAGTGGTCAGGGCCCCTCTATTCTACTCCTCCAGTACCTGTATACTTAGCAAGAAGAAAATAGATGGCCATCTAATATGTGTGTATTGCAACTGGAGCTGCCTGAGGGAGAGTCTCCAGTTGTAGCTAGTTTGTAGTAATAATTTCTCACTCCCAGTCGGCGGTACTCGACTCTAGGTTCTCCCAGCAGTTAGTTACAAAGTACTCTATGAATGAGACTCGAAGTTAAAAGAAACACAGTCGTGTTTATTAAGAGCTTAGTAAACACGGTGTGTGTGCTCTCCTACCAACAAGACTGGTGGCTGGACGTAAACCTACGGTAGCCAGGTGTAGGTGACCTGCTCCTAAGTTAGTTGGGGAAGTGAAATTAAGCTGTCGAAAATTGCTTACTACAAATCTAAGTCTAACTGGGGTGTCTGTACGAGACAAAGAAGTTAAGTGTGGTATGTCTGATAGCTACAGAAAGCTTCTGGTAGCAATTGGTGATTGGCGTCGCTGGAGCATCTGGTTGCAGGTGCTGCAGAGCTCTGATGGAGACGTCAAGATAGGCAGCCTCTGGTGGTTACTGAAGATTGTTGAGTAGTTGGTGGCAGCCTCTCGAAGGGCTGTTGAAGATCTAACAGTAGTCAGAGGGCTCAAGCACTAGAAGTGGCGGAGCAAGCTCGAAGATTGAAGAAGAGCAACTGGTCAGGTCCACCACACACACTGACTTAAGCCAGGGTAGCCCATGTCTGGGCGAACGGGGGGGGGGGGGGGAGGCGAGTGAGGTCCCTTTGCTGCGAGGCCAGAGTGGGGGTAGCACCCTCTGGTCGTCTCTCGGCCATGACGTATCTTCGGTGGCGCTCGGGCATGCCTGAGGCGGCTGATGGCTTGTCGGCTCTCAGCGCTGGAGGGGGGGGGGGGGGTGTGCGACGCGCTACTTGCTTTCGCCACCTCTCGTATCCACGTGTCCAGCTGCCCTCATGGATTGTGACAGACCATAACTTCCGTGTACGGGTTGGTATGGGATTTGAATCTCGCGTGTGTGGTTTGCGAGGGCAATCTTTATTCCAGTGGCTCTCCAGGCAGAACCAACATTTTGGTACAAATGTCGTGCGTGACGGGGTAGCAAGGGCATTCTGGGTGATTCTACCTCTGCAGCACGGCCAGGCATGGCGACTTGCATCTGTTGATCGGTCCAAGATCCTCGGGGCTGGGCAGCTGTTGGTCGGCCGCTACAAGCTGGCGGACGGTGCAGCCGGCCGCCACCGGCTACAAGAACATTGGCGGGCAGGGGCCAGTCTTCCGCTGCCACTGCCATTGTTACAGGGCCGGTTCACTTCGTAAAAGTGGCCCAGTGTTGATCAAACATGCAATAGATGCGATTCACGTCAATGTGTTGAATTTACACTAAATGTAAGTGGCATGCTGGCCTCTGCACTGGCACGATGAGGCCCGGCAATGTTTACAGGAATATAAAAATTTTGGTGCGGTCTACTTGAAATATTAACTATCCCGAATTTTTCATCAAAAACTTCTGACGTGACCTACACATGCACACTGCCTTGCTCGCCAAAATATGGTAACATAAGAACACACTTTATTTGAACACACTTACCTATAGGCTATTCATGGTAAAGTGAACACTTTTGAAAGCTCTCTCATTTGGAATAATAGTCAATAAATACATTTTAAATTAGCCTTGGGCATTAACTTCCTAGTATGGTAAAATATACACACTGTGTTTATTACTTACATGGCAATATTTATTTTTAAAAGTTGCTTAAAGGATAAAGATTGGCTGAAAGGAAAAAGTAACTAGGGCTTCAAAAGTACTGACTTTACTGCGAACAGCGTATACCTTTATTTACTTTACACATAAAATTAACTTCACAAGAAAAAAAACAAATGCCCATCAAAAAAATTTGCATATTATGTAGGCATGGGCACACAGAAATTTAAAAAAGGACACTGAATTAAATTTGAAGTTATACATACACTGATTAAGAAACTAGTCTGTAATGTGCCGCTGTTTTTACAGCAAAGAGGAGGGATAATGGAAGCGAAAAAAGACAGGGAGGGTAAGACAAACGTGGCGGCATGTGACTTGGTCAAAGAATCGTCACTGACCCGACCTGCAGATCCCCCCATCCCCCCCAAGATTCCACGGACAATACACCAGTGTCCCCTTCTGGCATGAAGTGATTGTAATTTATTGCTTCGTGCTACTTGGGACAACAAATGTCAAAGTCTATGATGTAGCTTGAGAAATGCGCAACCACTATCAGTAAGGGCTAGTTTTCCATAGACTGAAAACAGTGGATAATAGAAACTAGTACCGCAGTTGGAGGAAAGGTCTACAAAAACAAATCTGTGCATAACTGAAACCGTGGACCAAGATACCACAGTTGACAAGGGATTACTGTATCTATTTTTAGATATGCCTCAAATTTTCGACTTTTTCCACCCGAACTCTTCACGGTTCCTCGGGGTCGTAATGGAGGGGCTTTACTGTATTTTATTTTTATTAAAACCTCGTTCGAATATTTTTCCAACTGATCGTATAATTGACATTAATGCTTTTTCGTTCTGAAACTCACTCCTATACTCCGAGCAAAATTATAATAAATGATTAAAGGTTTTGCAAAAGGAAACTTTGCAACTTTTTTTATTATTTTGTGATCCTTAAGTTATTTGCTACATTCACGGCCTGCTACGCTACTGTCTTTAGTCCAAGATGTTATTGTCGATAGATCAGTACCTACCGTTTTACCGCACAACACGACAAAAACTTAATCACAGCAAATTTAGAGGAATCGTTTTTCTTTGTATTCCATGGAATGTGCCATTCTGAGTGGGAAGAACCATTTCTGGGGGAGGAAATTAGCCGATTTGGGGAAGAGTGAGAGAAAGAACTTGTTTATGCACCAAAAATATTGCAGTGATGCACTTGTGATAATACATTGATGCATGCCAACATGCTGCACAACACGCTTGCACACTCTATGGGCGACTTTGCCCCATCTCAAGCCGATGAGAGCTCAGGGCAAGTCAGTAACAGCGGCAAAGTAATCTCACGTATCGAGCCAAGAGACTCCACGCGTTTGACAGCCGAATATACAAGTAATTGACGCGCTTAATTATGAAACATACAGACCGCCCAGAATCCCGCATGCGCGCCACCCCCACAAATAAAATTAATATTTCTGACAAACCAATACCCTACATTTAGCTGTGGAAGAAGTTCCAGCAAACACAGGAGATTGCAGCACCCCTGCGACCTTGTGACATCACAACCTACCACCCCAGGAAAAGGTGTTTAAATTTGTTGTTGCCTCCAAGCAGTGAGATAAGAAATGAGCGGCGCTGCCGCAACCTTGATAAACCTACCAATGCGCTGGAAGACTACTCTACCCCGCACCCCTGGAAGATCACTGATCAAGGGATTTTTTCGTATATAAGGAAGTCCAAGAGCACGACCTGGCAGACATGCTACAATTGACATGTATAATTTCATTGGTTACTAGCGAAGTGAAATTTCCCGATTGTGAAAGACACTAAGAAAGAGAGCGACAAGCCTCGCCAGCAGACAGTTTTTCAATTGCTTTTCCGCTCGATAAAACAATACCGTACTATTACGGCCTACTCAAGTTATTTTCCGCTGTTATTTTAAACTGTAAAAATGAGATGTTGCCATCGTGGCTACTTAAATAATTAAATATTTCGATAGGCACCGTTTAATTTACAAATAGTGTACTAAAAACCGAGGTTAAACTAATATTTTAACTGTGAACTGTTTCTTACCGGCCATTGCCAACACGTCACTGCTCTCACTGTTGTTAATTCATATTTAAAAAGAAATAAATATTACACGTTATAAAATATATTAAGGTACAGTTTCATTTATTCAATAATACAGTACTCTAAAGTTAACCACAGTGTTATATATTTGTGGAATACAGGTTATTGAAGAAACAGGTTGGCATGTTACGCCTAGTGTGTTCTTTCAAAGCTTGATTTTCATAAGTCGCTTCCACTCGGAAATGGACTATAGTGTTGTGGTTCTACTATTCACTGCACGGGTCAGAGAAGGGGGCCCTTCCAAAGATATTTTTGGTGTGTTGTAAATGTAGGTTTGGAACAAGTAAACCCTGTCTCCTGCTGGCTCCGTCAGATCCGATGATGACAAGAGGACGGAAAGAAAAAAAATGGTGGACGTACTACCTCCTAATCCACATGAGTTTGGTGGGAAGTAAACACCCTAGCGTTAACAGGGGAAGGAGCCCTTTGCAAAGCTACGGGACGAGGCATTAGCTGGTGCGTGTAGCTTAATAATTTCTCAAAGCGCGTTCTACATTCCGTTTGTCCATAAGGGACCTAATTTGTCTCGCTGTGCCGCTGGTGACGCCGCTGGTTCTTCCTTCGGTGTAGGCTGGAGAGGATCTTCGGCTCCATGAGGAAGCTGTGAAATTTACTAGAGTGGTATGGGCCTCAGCACCAATTACTTGAGCAGTAAGAGCCAGGAGAGGAGTCAGAAGACTTGATCGAGAACTGAATCAGAACTGATAATCCGGAGGCCGGAACGCATCTCCTTTTATACTCCTCGGCCATCCCTTCCTCCACTGGCTAACACCCATTAACACCACTCCTTGTGCCCAGCAGGCCATAATTAACTTGCCAAAAGACAACAGTATCACTCCCAGTAATAACTAGGGATGTAACGATTCCACTTTTCCTCGATCTCAATGCCAATAACACTCTCGATTCTCAATTCCAAAACTCTTGAATCCTTTAGTTACAGACAATTACTTTACACAACTAATTAATATATAGGAGGGTGTGAAATTTAATTATTTAAACAAGGCCTACACTAGAAGTAGGCCTATTACTAACATAAATAATATAACAAATAATATAACACTTGAACAGTGTTCATGTGAAATTCTCAAAAGAGGCATGAGATAATATTGAAAATGTACAAATATATCATCATATATTTCATCCACATACTTTATTCGAAAATACTTCCAAAACATCACTTGCCATTATAAATGTTCAGCAACATAATAAATTATTAAAATGTTTGCAAGACTGGCACTTACTGAAAAGCAATCACAGTTAATTTTTTTTTTAAGCAGTAGTTATTTAGCAGGCTCCAATTTTAAAATACACTATAATTTTGTTAAATTCACAAACAATTTTTCTAGAAATGCAAAGTAGTTTAAAAAATATATTATTTACACTAATATATTTTAATACAGGGAATTATGAGATACATACATAAACTAGACAAGCAGTATCCACGTAATATTAATATCATCTCCATTCTTTTTTAAAAAAAAGTCTTCTCAGACGAGTTCAGGTCTGTGTGTGTATTAATTTCTTGCACGCTTTACACTCGCCTTTGCACTTTTCTCTTTACATAAAGACACTTTACAGTCTTTTACATCGGCTGCAGCATCTTCCATAATTTATGAGACTAGATATTTTATGAAACAGTCAGTTTAACGTGTAAATTTAGATATCACACATTCGTTTCACGCACATCCGTCAATGTTAGTAAACAAGTGGCAGCCACAGATTACTGCACACATTCAAGTTGTGAATATTCACTTTGCACAATTGGCGGCATTTTGTTGTCGAACTATCTGTAGCTTATCTCGAAGTACATGTTTTACTGCTTGTGTAATCTTTGGAATGTCTGTTTACATTTAGTTTCGCGAAAAAAAAATTTGCATGTGTTGTTGCACTATGATTTCCCAGATCGAGATGAAATCGAGAATTTTTTTCATCTCTAGAATTTCTCAATATTCCCGAGACTCGTGCGTGTCTAGATTTTTAGTGTGAAGTAAATTCATGATATAATAAACGAGAAGAGTTTATTTCCTTTGGAGGAAGCTCATTTGTTGTATTTCGTGTTATTTCGCGTTTGAACTTGTATTTCGATGTTATTTCATTTTATCGCAATTTTCAAAATCGTGTCTCTAGCGACAGGTTATGTATTTGTAGGAATCGGGTTTTAATGCTTCGATTCTTCATCTTTCGATTCTCGATTATAAGATCTTCAAGAATCGCAAGTATCGAGGAATTGTGGAATCAAGTTTGACATTCCTAGTAATAACTCTGTCAAGTGGATGCCTACTTCCCAACCTTCTGGGTAGAGGAGGGGGAAGACTCCGACACCGCAAAATACAAATAACACCCATTACGTGGGTTGTCAATACATGAAAACAATGTTAAGTCACACATAGAAGAGAGCAGAGGCGGCACTAGTAAATGTCTTATGATTTAACATTAATGCAGAAAGCCACTAGGGGAAGTGTTAAGAATACTTATTGAATAAGGTGAAATATGCACTTCAAACTATGTGGTTGGAAACTGCTGCTGCGAGTTCAAAACAAGATCAGTAATACATTTCTGTATTTACAACTGTTTGCCAAGCACAAAGGCTGAATTTAGGCTGATTAGCTGTGTGTATAACAACAGTAACATCTTGTTCAACAAGTATGAAATGAAGCCAGTTCTCATCATTGCAGATGGGTAGACTATGGTTTAAAATAGCTTCCACTGTGTCATCCAATCATAGCCTGCATTTTTATCCTTCTGCCTCTTCATCCGTATTCAGCTACTATGGTTAAAACTAGCTAAAAATTCAATTACCACTTCAAAGCAATGAAATGTCTTTCTTATACTAGAAAGCCACCTTCAAAAGATACTGTAAATACCACATTGAAAGCTAACCTTTTTTTATCAACCTGAATCTTCTGAAATCACTACTCTGCTTAAAATTGAGACAGGTGATATTAGATATACTTCCTACAAAATGGACAGTACATATTTACCAGTACTGTTGCAGTCCTAACACTAATATAATAAAGTGGTCCCAGTTCATGAAAAGTGCTGTTTTTGGGTAAAGCATACCCCCTTATCACTTGGCTGGGTCTGGCCTCTAACCAAGTCATGGCACTGGTCACTACCTTCTACTTCCTCCTTACTCTCTTACTCCCTTCCTCCCTCTTCCTGCCCCCATCTACCCCAACACCCATTTGCTCCCTTCCTCACTCTTCACGCCTACCATCCACCCCACGCCCACACCCCTCTGCTCTCATCCTCACTCTGCCCCTCCAACTACAACCACACCACTCCAAGCTCCTTCCACACCCCCACACTTTTTCTTCCCCATACCAACCCTTTTCAACATCCGCATTCTCACCCTCTTGCTCCAAACACCCTCACCCCCTTTAGTCACATCCACCAGAACATGCAGCCCAATTTTCTTTGTCCTACTCTCCCTACGCAGTCACATCTTTTCCCCATTTCCACCTCTTTCCTCCCCCGCCCCCTCTGACATAACACATCAGTTGTGAAAACTCTAGCATGATCAATGACCTCACTGCAATTCGGCTTATGTTCTGTATCATGATATTTACTTTTTCTGAGAGTTTAAAAGTTATAGGTCGGCTTTCATTCAGTGTCATATAGGCTATCTGTCCTAATTATTTAATTGTTCTCCTACATAAAGGCATGAAAAATCACAAGCTTTGTACATGTTTGAGAACTTTATTTATAACTCGGTGCAAGCAGCTGTACAACACATCCACCTAACACCACACCTCTCCAACTGCTGTGTTAACAATTGTCTGGGGCCAAATACTTAATCTTTGAGACCACCTTGTGACAAAACAAAAACACATGCACAAGCAAGAACTCGTATCTGAACACAACTCATTCAATGTACCGTATTTGCGAGACTTACCGCCATGCGCTCCGCAGTGAGCCACTCTTCCCCCTCCTGACCAGCATGCCGGAGTGGATAGTACGTCACACTAACTATCACCTTATTCACCTCATTTAATGCATTCATCTTGCCATTGAATGACGAGATCTGTAGAAGCCTAGGAACAAAAAAACATTCAAAACTACCTCATGGTGACGGGTGAAGTCCATTACACAGATTTGAGTTCCAAACCAAGTTGCTGTACAATGAATCCTCGAAAATTCATTTTCCAGTGGACCAACAAAGAAGAATGGAGCATGTGGGAAACCAATGGTTGTTGAATAGGATTTTAGAAACAAAAAAATGTACATAACATCAGAATGCAAGTCTGTTTAAATCACCAGCCTAAAAATGTTATTAATAAAAACAACTTAAGTAAATTCATAATTAAATATTCAATTTAAATTTCATGCATAACATTTGTGCGTATTGGTAATGCGCACTCCACTCACTCACTTCGCCACATCTTCGAGCATGCTACACATACAAGGACAAGTCATTTCTACTTAATAGTACAACGGAACACATGCCTTCACGGTACATTGGCGCACGTCAAGAGAAACTACAGACACATGGCCTGAAATTGTACTGTTCAGCACGAAACTCCAACTAGCAATCACACAGTCACCCAACCTCCGACGTACAATTGTACTGTTGGCTGAGACACCAGTGCCCTCCAGGAATGTCAAGCTAGTGCCACAGCTCACCACTGGATGGCAGCACTCAGTCTACTCCAGCAGTTCCAGCCTCTAGCCTCTCACCGAGGAGATAAGGAATGTCAACGTCTCCAGCCGAGGTGGTAAGAAACCAAAAGCACCCCTTCTGTAGCAAGAATATTCGACCCCTGAGATGCGAGGCTAGCCACCCCCTCAACCTCTTGAGGGCCAACAAGTTTTTAAAATTAGTACAAAAGTGAGAGCATCCCTTACGTTGCCAATCCATGCTCCTCGACAGCTTGAAAAAAACTGGGATTCTCATAAGTCTGAAGACGTCGACAACCAGAGGCACAACACTTCGGCCATCGCTAACCCACATGACTGACCCACCTCTGCAGCCACTGCAGATTCCAACCTTCTGGAAGACATCATCGCACCAGAGTTTCCCAAAGATGTCGCCCCGCATCTACCACCCACCTTGTGGTAAACCTCCAGCAACTACCTTGGTAGCAGGTCATGCCAACATCTCTTCTGGATCTCTTGCAACCCGCCAGATGGTGCAGTTACCTCAATTATCCCTCCAGTAATTGCAGTTGTTCCTTAACACCCACATAATAAACTAGGCACTGTCAATTGCGTTACCTATTCTTAATGTCAACTATAATCTTACTAGACGTTACACCCAGCTCTCGCATAGGTCGCCTTCACCTGGTTTGATTATAGGTAGCTTCCATAAGCTCAATTAGGAGTTAGTGTGGCATTACCTTCTCCCAATACGTATTACAAAATACGTGCTTGCTAAATTATTTTCTTGCAAGTGTCATTTAACGTAATTGTAAAACCTTAGACTTTAAATTATTTGACTTACCTAATTTATTTAAACCCTGATGCATGCTGCTTTAACTTTTGTTGGCAAGAGACTTTTATTTGGGCTAAATCAGTCGTGCTACTAAAGTTACTAGTTCCTCTTCTTACCAGATACTAGCGTCAGCCTGGTAGGCTGTCTACTAGGAATGTATTCCGTCACACTATGGGTCAAGGTAAATTTACCAGAGTTCGGCGGGGTATTCTTCATTGGTGACGTTACCGTAGTGGAGATGGTGTGGATGGAGTCCTTGGTCGTCGACCTGGTTGTGGTGGAATTCAGGTTACGGTAGTGGTCTGTATGATGGTGGCAGTTCCCACTCGGTGCTGGCCCAGCTGCCGATGTTCAGGTGGCTCTTCCGATCCTGATGTCGCTCCCGCTGACGAGGGCTTGGACTACTGGATGTACGTCGTATCCAATTCATACCGGACTCGACTGGAACACTAAAGTGTTAGCAACAATTTTAATGTTTGTATTAGCTTAAGTGGCTTGATTTTTAAATATTCGCCTATTAACTTGGCACTTTGTTCGAGGTGTGTGTTCAAATTGCGAACTTCAGAGGCTCACAGCATAAAAATGAAATCTCTGAACCCAAATTTTTCTGCATATCTTGATACTAAAGGCACTTGTGAGCAACATGCATATAGAATGTTTTACCTACAGTGACAGGATTTTTTAATATTTGCCTATGAACTTGTCACTTTGAGGCATGTCACGTTATTGGTAGGGTGATAAAAATATAGGTTTTCTCTATTTCAGAACGTTGACCTATTATCGTTGACAATGTGGATTTCGCTATGCCGAATTCCGTGGCGATTTATTTCTTTTTTCCCTTTCCATTATCTACAACTTTAATTATAGCAAATAATCAAGAATGAACTTGTTAAAAGATGGTACAATTTATTTGCAATTCAGTGAAAATACGTTTAGAGGTTAAGGTAACCTCATTTGCAATTCACGGTAAAATATGCAGATGCGAGAACAGAGCAGAGATATAACGACAGCATTTTGTTATACATAAAACTTTGGCGAAGTCAGACGCTTCTTATCTGTTCCTACGCAATGATGTAGTGCGTTAGTTGCAGCTATAAACACTAGTAGCACTGCGCTTTACGATTTTTGTCTCATATTGCCACACCAATGTATTGTACTATTCTATAACTGAATTATCTACCAAAAAAAGTTGCGGTTTGTTTATTTATGTTTTTAACATTGAAAAAATTAAAAAATTAATGTAATTTTGCAATTTTTTACATTTTATTCAGATTACAAAGTGTTCGTTAACCGGCCGGAATATTGAATAAACCTCCCGTAAATTTTTACAGATAATTTTGTATTGCTGAAATTTATTTGCATATAAATATATGGTGTTTTGGCAGGACCAAATAATAAGTTCGTTATGGTGAAGTGTTCGTTAACTTGAAGTTCGTTAAAGTGGTGCTCTACTGTAAGTGTAAAATTGTGTTCCGTGTCGTCACGTAGAAAAAGCTTCTGGTGACGTCAATGGCAAGATGTGGTAGAAGCCTCTGGTAGTGGTGGCTGCAGCCACTGGAGAACTGGAAGTTCTTGGAGAGAACCGTGGGGGCCTAATGGTCAGTAGAAAGCCCCAGCACAAGAAGTGTTGAGATCAGCTACTGGAGATGATAGCTCGCGACCTCAGCCGCGCACTGCCTTATATATGGCTTCCGCTGGAGTGCACAACGAGCCTGGAGTGGGAGGTGTGACGTGCCCCTGTGATATCTGCCTGGAGTGCCGGGGTGGGAGAACTACCCTCTTGTGCTCGTGATATCGCCGCAGGCAATCAGTGGCACTCTGCCGTCTTCGAGGGTGTGCGACACTGTCTGCTGGGCGCGTCAGGGGGGCCGACGTGTTGCGCGGCCGCTTTGAATATCTTTCGTTAACAGTGATTCCTAAGTGCGTTTGCATTGAATCCACACTCTACGCATTCATATCATGCTGTGCTCTTGGTTTGCTCCTTCACGTGTGTACACACTCTTAGTAGTGAGAGATGGGCGAGGCAGGAGAACAGTCCAGGAATCAAATATCTTCCATGTCTGAACACTTCCTGTTAGACATATGCAGTGGTTGGTTCCTGTAGTTGGTAGAGCACGTAGATGAGCTGTAGTCGCTTATATTAAAATGGTGTAAGCGGCACGCGTCAACCCTTTCTTTCTTTTATTTAAAAAAAAAATAAGGTAATTTAATAGCTTTGAGGAAAAGCTGGTAGCCATGCGAAACCACCAAGGTAGAACACCTACACGGTTAAAAGGCAAACCGAGATCTGCCAGCATGTAGACCTTCGGCTGCACCCAAATACACTAGGTACTCTAAACCACTAAGAGACTTGACTTGACCAGACTAGACCAGACTGGGTGTTCAGTAATTCTCCCAGCTTGCGAAGGCAGGAGTGGGACTATTAGCACTCAGGCCTGACTGACCTCTTGTAGGTTGCTTACCCCGGACTCCGCAGGGGAGCAACTTGTAAGTCTCGCAGTTCATCCCAGCTTGCAAAGGCCATACCAAAGTCATACAGGCTGTTACTAAAAATCACTATACTGTATCCTGGAAGTACACATTAGTGCCATTTTAATAAATGCTTTTCTTCTACAGTTTGTATCATAGTCTTAAGTGTCTTACACTCAGCAGGGTAATATTAACAAAAGACGTAGAGGGCCCTGTGGACAGCAGTAAAAGAAATAATTAAATTAACGTCAGTTGAAACCACCATAAGTGATAGTAATGCATCCCACCCTGCTCACCCAACAGTACCTCTATTTGGACCACTAATAAAAATCCCCGCTAAGGAACACCCAGCCATCAAGGCAATCCAACAGAAAGGACAGGCCCTCCTGGGTCTTGACTGGCCCTAGCACAGGCTATTACTACTAGTGTCACCACACATGATTATTCCCCCCCCGACCGGAACACCGCCCCTCCACGCCTCTCAGAGTCACCACCACTCGCCTATAGCGAGCACAGAAGCAAGGAAGAGTATCCTTCTCAGCATCAAAACCAAGGTACCCAAAAGAAGAAGTAGGGTTATAACAGTAACTCCATATTTTGTGCCATCCCATCAGGCTACCAAGCAGACTCTGGGAAACTATAGGGCATCTCAGAAATATAAGGTCCCGGCATAGTTCCCTAAATGCTCCTCGTGCTACTGGCCGCACGGTACTTGAAGTCTCACAAGGTAAGCACAACCAAGACTTCCCATAAGGAAAAGTCTGTGGTCAAGTTTACTTTAGGGTTTCAACCCCTTCATCTTTGGTCACTAATTAGGGTAAAGAAAACCAAACTTATTGGCAACTGATAGTTGCCAATAATAATCACACCATTAAAATATAGCATCTATATATTACAATAACAAGATTATACATAGTTCTAAGGAAGTGTCAGCGATTGTGCAATTAATGCTCATTGTCGCCAAACTACAAGTGCAGTAATCACATCAGAAGAATAAGAACAAGAGATGCTTAGTTACTGTCACCAACCTACAAGTGCAGCAAACACATAAGAAGAGTAAATATAGTCAATATAGAACAAAAAATGCTGCAAGAAGTAAACAATACTATTGATAGTACCAGTTGTCTACTGTCTGTGTTTTGCATTCGCACAATGTTCTAAAACATTTGATGTGCATAATCTTTGGCGAATGTACCGTCTGTTTTGAACGGACATTATGGGAAAAGAAATGATTGGCGCATTGAATACGGTCAGTAATTAGCATTGTTTATATGGAAATTTTGATGGGAGCAAAATAAAAAAACAGCGAAATACAGTAAAATGTAAATAATGGGAACAAATAATTGAGAATCCACTGTACTTGCAGTTTTTGATTAAATCCTGCATTCAATTTGAATTTAATTTTATATTGAGCAATGACGCACATTTTAATCTAATTCAATAACATGATACAGTACACTACATTAAGATTCTTTGCTCTATGAAAATACTTTGCACATATTTTCTGCATTTTCCAAAAAAATATATATGTATACTATACAACAACAAAACTTAACTTCCAGATGTATGCAGGGTTCTGCAACCTAACGAGACTTATCAAGTAGCCTGTGGTTTACCTCAGTATCATTTTTAGCCTGAAGATTTCCAGGTTCTTGACCATATCCTCTTGCTTTGGCACCCTGAACAGGAGGCACTTGCAAGCCTTAATGATCGCAGAGATGGCATCATTCTTTGACTCATTCTTGGCCTCTTTTTTCAGCTCATCATCAGTTAGATTGTCCAGTATTCCAGGTACCATGTCCTGCGAAAGAATATTATGTCTATGTGTAATCTCTTGCAAATAACCACAGTAAGGATTACAAATAGCAAAATAATTTAGGGAGAGTTTATTTCACAGAAACATTCTGTAAAGCTTAAAAATATTCCAAATAATGTTCAGAGACATTACAGTGAACATTAAGAATACCAAATGTCAAAAATTGCATCCATGTTCAATTGTTTCTAGAGCAAAAAGAAAATGTTAATGGAATATTAATTTATTTAAATATTCTTAAGTCTTCCATGAGAAATTACACCATAGACAAACACACAGGCCATCCCCTTGCAGCTAAAAAAAAAAAAAAAAAAAAACACAGTGTGCCGGGAAGCTTTTAGTGAGTGCAAGCTGCATTTTCACTGACCTCTTGCAGGAAAATAAGTTAATTTATTGTTCACATGTTAACTTATTATCACTGCTCTATTACCCCTGTTCTTTGCTGGCTATATACACACATTCGACAGACGGGTGGTGAAAGGTATTATAGGCATGCTTAGTGCGGCAACCTTCACTGTCATACTGAAAAAGATGTGCCCCGACCTTGCCAAGTTGATCCCCTGGCGCCAAAGAGAGCTGCGTGTGCACTCAACCTGATCGATACTGTGTTCCACCTCACCTCACCAGTTGCCAATGCCACCACTCTGGCCCATGACTAGCTTTTCATTCTCCATACATACTGTATAGAGAAAAACTGCACTCTGGCTCATAGGAA
The DNA here is from genome assembly GCA_029891345.1 of Dryococelus australis. Lineage (NCBI taxonomy): Eukaryota > Metazoa > Arthropoda > Insecta > Phasmatodea > Phasmatidae > Dryococelus > Dryococelus australis. Next base: position 17,791,613 of record CM057003.1, on the reverse strand, counting down.
CTGCAGAGCATGAACTGTTTCTCGTAAATGTGCTGTTTTCCGTTGTTCTCAGAATACTTTACCGGCAGTTAAAAATTATATTTTTCATTTGCTTTCGTTAACTACAGTTGATTGTAGGTGCCATTTCATTCTCTCTTCAGTGTAACATAATATTGCACACCGCTTTGTAAATCAGCCTTATCTGACATTGCAACATAGCAAAAATTTACGTTCTCTAGTTTAAGTTGGTTGGTTTTGGGAAACATCAATGATTCTGCAAATAAATTATTTTGTATCAGTGGAAGACAAACATGATTTTAGAGAAGTAATAGTCCATGGATTTTCATAGGATACGTTTTCAGGCGATATTAGGATTACGAATAGTAAGTTTGTGTGTTTTATAAATCATGTATTTCAATACAGCTACGGGCTTAGTGAAATGGGCTTGGCTACAAGAGAAGCGCATTCAACTCTAAACGTAGCTAAAAATGTTTTACTGAGTTTACTCCCATCTGTACAAACAGCAACAAATTGATCACATTTTACTCTTTCTAGAAATTTAGTGTTTCCATAACCCCCCTCCTAAGAGAATAACCGAAAAGCAACGCCAACTCATGAAACTTAAATCCTCCCTCCTATTTTTTTTCTCCCACTGAACAAACTAAACACAGCCCCAGTTATAATATCTTATATGAGTGTTGGATTGAAGTAAGTTAACATCATTTTTCATCTTTCACCGTGAAATAAAAAATTTTTCTTCATATGCATAAAAGCTGTGATGGAAAGGTAAGTGGCAGATTTGCAGCCTTGTTTTTATGACAATTTCGACAGGGGGAAGCTGCTGATTTTCCAGTAAAATGTAGTCACCAAAACTGATGCACTTATGTTTTGTTTTACAGTTTTGATTTAGCACTTTCTTGCTAAATTGACAAGTACAAGTAGTATGTAACTAGATACAGTGTAGAGAGTTCGAGAGAAACTACAACATAGTAGGTTAGCAGGTAGCCTGTAACTGAAGAGGGCTGGTAGGCCCCTAAGGTAAAGTGCAAGAAGTAATAGCAAGGGTTTAGTTTCAATTTACGGTTTTGGTACCACTGAAAAGGCATGTAGAACTAAGTGAAGTTGCCGAGTTTAACAAAACCACTGATGTAATGAGCCCCCCCCCCCCCCTCCTCCCAAAACTAAAAATATTTCTCTCTCTCATTAAAATCTTACTGTTTCGTACTTAACTTAACATACTAAATTTTCAATGGACTTAAATAAATAATTCCTTTTCAAGTCATAAATAGTGTGTTCAGTCATTTATTATCTGTTAATTCCATGTTGGGAGAGAGAAAGCTGTTAAAAGTGTAAACCAGCATAATACTTTACCCATTTGACAGTTCTGTTAATCTTTTTTTTTTTTTAACAGTTGCTGTAATTTGTCGAAGTTGGGTCCATAAAAGTTACAACTTGAGTTTTCTGGATTTACTCTCAGATTTCCCCATAGGTTGCGAATTTCAAAATTATGAAAATATCGAACCTGCAGGTTTTTCAGTTAAAGCCGATGACTACAAAAATACACAAACCTCTTGGTAGTTATGTTTAAGTCTGCTTACCAGCATCTTTAAAATAGTGAATCCCTTCCCACCCCTATCATTTTGTTAATATTGAAAGTAATGTGTTCTAGTGTTTGTTGTTTATGTTTTTCTTTTAGATTAGGATGTGGTAAGCCTGATAAAACTACCTCCGAGTTATTTTACCTGTTTTGTTTCCATACCTATTTATTTCACCCTTCTTTAATTTCCTCCGCTTCCCTGTTCTTGTCCAGATTACTCCTTTTTCCCTCGACAATATGTTTAGCAAGAATTTTTTCCCAGGATTTCCTCCAACTTAAGCACAGCTTTAAATCAATGGGAGCTTAGAATCAAATAAATACAGTATAGCTAAAGACTACAACTCCACTGTCAGACATTATATTACTATATATTACATAATTTTAAGCCAATTCATACAAACAATTTACTTTTATTTTGCAACTATGCAAAAGCACAAAAGCTTCTACAATCCAGAGCATGCATAGAATATGAACTTACAACTATTGGCATGAGATATTTGACGATGGTGTGAACTGTCAGCGACTCATAGCAGAGACCAAACGGCCGTATCAGAGCAAAGATCACAGTCACTGTCAAATTCTTCCCACTCTGGAAACGGTCAAAGAGTATTTGAAATCCAGACGCACTACCAAACCTGAAAACACACATCACAATGTTAAATTTTGTAACAGTGTCAAAAATTTAATTTAAGAAATTAAGCCACCTGTGTTTCCTGAAACAACTTGTCTATGACGGGCACCTTCACCACCAAGATAGCACATAATGCCACAGCTTAGATTTATAAATTATTTAAGGAAACTGAAAACCAGATAGTTTAACTGCCAAAATAGTAAACACTCAAGGCAGAGGTGGCCACGCAAGCTGCAAAAATATACACAGAAAACTAGAACACGTGGAAATCAGCTACATGTGTACACTACGGAAGAGGAGGTCTTTCTATACGTTCTGTCCAGCACAATGCGAGGCCAATCTGCAACAGTTTGCACAACTGCTGAGTTAGAGATGAAACCAGCCTACAGCATCGTTCATCGCCATCGTTCATCAATAAGTTGGAAGTGTCTTCATATAATAAATTAATATTTTAACATTAAGGCTTGAATTAAATGCTTTCCATATTTTTACAAATATCTAACACTAACTTAGGATAACTAAATCTGTAACACCTCTATTACTAAACTACTAATCACATGTAGCTGACCCACAAACTAAAAATAATCTGATGCTTCCCGTAGCACCTTTTTAAATGTTGGTATATAACATGCTTACCATGGCAGACATAACCTTCCTGATACAAGTTTCTTTATGTTACTCAACATATGTAACCAAGTTTTAGTTCCACATACACAACTGGCTGTTGCTCGTTATACTGAGAATGCACATAACGGCGAACAATAAAAACATTTTCAATGGCATTGACAACATTGCATTCCACGTCACCACTCTTCAACCCTACCACCAGGGATGTAGTCATAAGCAGTCCCAGAACGCTTTGACCTTAACAGTACTTTGTGGTAATGCGATGGTAGGATGAAGGGGAAGGGAGAGGAATAACAGCTACCTATTTTGTAATTTAAATGGTTGAAATAATATTAGATAAACATATTGCAAGACTTCTATCATCTGTAAATATAGTTACATTATTAACATTAGTGATGAGCAGATACCCCAACATTCTCAACACAGATACCATGCTTACACATGAGGTTACTAGTTGGTTACTAGTAGTTTTATTTCAGTAGAAATTGTTTTATTTCAGTAGAAATTTTTTTATTTCAGTAGAAATTGTTTTATTACAGAAGAATTTTTTTTTTCAGTAGAAATTTTTTTTCATTAGAACTTTTTTTCTGGTAAGCAATTTTTTTTCTGCAGAAAATTTTATTTCAGTAGGACATTTTATTTCAGCAGGTGGTTCCATTTTGCCTTCGTTAGAAACTGTCTTCCAACAAAACTAATATATTTCACTCTGCCAAGAGACTGTTTTGCTTTTGGAAGCAAATAATTCCATTGACTGCTTTCCTCCAAAGACCCCAGTTTGATAAATCAAAGATGCCAAAAAACATCCCAGCTGATGTTTCTCCATTATAGTATTCTAAGAAAATATTATAACATTTTAATTCAAAGAAGCAAAATAACGTGTACATTTTACTGTCACTATAAATGAAGCATTGTGTTCTAATCCCATTGTTCAACAATAGAAGCACCGCTAATGCATGCAAGATAATTTGAAATGCCAATTACTGCCACACTTTCATATTGAAAACCGAATTGTAGGGTGAATAACTGCTATTTAATTTACAATATAAATATAATTCATAGCCTTTTTAAAGCATACTGCAAATGTAATTCAAGATTTTGAGCCATGCCATTTAGAGGATGCTTTTGTTTCAATATACTGTGTAAACTATTTTCAAGAGACAGCTTAGTTAAGGACTAGAAATTTTTGTGAACTGCAATATTAAGGCAAATTACAGAGAAATTAGGTTTATTTTCAAAATTTTGTGATAATTCTAGTATTCCCGAAATAGTGACAAAACTGCTTAATTAAGTTTTATCTAAAAACACAATGTGTGCTGCTTTTACCAAGAGAACTATTACAAACATTAAGTTTTACAATTTTCAATTTGTTATACAGCACAATCTCTCATTTACATCAAATATGTGCAGATAACAAAACTATTTGAGTGATCATGTTGTTTGAGTATACAAAAATAAACCATAATTTTACATCATGAGAACAACTCATAAATCAATTGGTAGCAAGGTCAAAAGATTATCATTGCACATACGATGCAATATATAGATATGAAGGCATTCGTTTACGGGCAGAACCATGCATAACATGTATTTTATTTATAAACTGACGCATGCCACACTACTGCACAGCGTGCCTACGTACTCTACTTGACGTCCTCGCCCCATCAGTAAACGCTGAGAGCATTTGGGGCAAGTCTAAAACGGCAGACAGTTATTTCAGTGGCTACAGGGTTGTCTACGCACATTGTGCAACTACAGACACACAAATAATTAACGCTTTTAATTATATAATTTTACTGCCTGCTCAGATTTTAACATGCTGTTACACTCCTGCCTACCTACCACTAATAATATACTACTATTCCTGCTACTCTCAATCCTTCTCTCCTCACAACACTTTCTCCAGTAGGACAGATTCGTACAGGGGACTAATAACTGATAGTGACTATTAATGAGACAGGATTCTACCAAACATATTTATTACAACTCTTTAACTGAACATAACACAATACTTGAAACACTATTACAATATCTCTCTCCACAACCTTCTAACTTTACTTTCCTCCATCCGACAATATTATACTTTTAACACGAGAGGTTGCAATTATACAAAATGGTGAACTACCTTACTGATATAATACAGAATATAGAGCTACACGAACAACAAGTTAGCAAGTAATTAAACGGATACGAGAATATAGCTTTGCAATAGTCTCTAGCCTTGCCATATGATATTGCTCTTTAATATGGAGTCTCAATAAAAGGAATGCCACCCTACCACCTAGCCGGACTTATGCTCATTAGTAAGACGTATCTCATAGATGGCCCAGAGCTCTCCGGACCTCAGCATTCTTCTATGTCTCACTGACACTAACGTTGTCACCTCACATGTCGTCTACCAGTAGGGGCGAGCAGAGCGTGGCTCTCGCTTTTATGCTCTCTCGTTACTAGGTCACTCAGAGGTGTTATTAAAACAGGGGGCCGATGTTTAAATCCATAGTACATGCAAGGTTAACTTCTAAGTTCTGGTGTTTGGGCCCCCTGTGGAGCCTGCTACAATGCGGTCACCACTCCTACAAACAAAGATTGTGTTGCCTGCCAAGTCATTGACACACCAGAGCAGAGAAAGAAGTTAACAGCGACACCGCAGGATGGCAGGACCTCTGCGACCAGTGATGTCATAGCTGCTGAGCCTCGAGAAGAGGCAGTAAATATATCAGCCTCCATCCAGGGCAATAAGAAATGTGCAGCACTGCCCGCTACCCTGAGATACTCTACCCCTGTGATGGAAGGCTACCAACCCTCGCACCCCTGTCACAGCCATGAAGCCAAGATTTCGACTATATAAGGAGAGCCCAAAATGCTCTTGCCAGAGTTCTTCGGCCCACCGACCGCAGAAGTTGGGGGGCTCTCCTTGGCTCTCTCCATCCTACGCAGCTTGAGAGAAAGAGAGAGAGAAAAAGAGAGAGAGATTTTATATATAAAAAATTGCCTGAACCTTTGTGCTACTGCACACTTTGCAAGTGTTGCTCAATGCCTGTGCTACTGAAAAACCTGCCAGGATACGAAGTTGTTTATGTGGAGAAGCACGTTTTGTTGTTTTTTACATTTACATACACAAGCAACATGCTCATTAACCTGAAATTATTTTTCATTATAACTTACTGCATGGGAATATAATAATTTAAAACCTGTTGTGTCCGCTCATAACACAGAAAGGAAATAGCATGCAACAGTGAGTTGTTAAGCAGAACCACAGAACCTTGGTGGTCTCTATTACACAATCCACTCATGAGCTGTCGATGTAAGCAAACTTAGTAGGGAATATTTTTCCATGTGCAGCGAGCTGTACTTGTGCTGTAAGGGGGCCGCCACAGGTCCGTAAGTGTCGTCTACGTCTGCATTGCTTTCTTTGCCTCCAGTTTTTATAATATTCCACAGTAATTTTTATCATAAAAAATTATGCTTGTTGAGTCTTTGCATACATAATATGAATAATTTTAGTTTTATATTTCTGTTGAAATTTAAAATTCAAAATTTTTAATAAGAGTATGTGTCAATAGTCACTCATGTTTTGATGAGAATGAACTGATATGATTATTGCAAGAGACAATCAGTTTTTGGATTTTTTTTATAACTTGCTTTCAGTAATGTATTTAAAAAGGTTGTAAATTTTCACCATATTTATATTTGATTCAAGCAATAAACTTGTGTGGCAATAGCCAAAGATATATTTCCATGCAGTCTGACTGCAGTTGTGTTTGCTGTTATTTTCATCTTCTTTGATTCTGCATGCTTTATGTGCATTTACTATTCTTCCTTATTTTCACCTTTTATTCTGTATGCTAGTTATCGGATTTTGTTTGGGTGTTTAATGAATGTACATTTAGTGCAACAGCATTTTTACCCGTAAAACATCTTGTTTGTTTTCATTATTCTATAACTGAAATAACTACAGAAAAGAACAATTTTGATGTAGGCAAAACCTGTTATGGTAAATAATCCATCTCCTGCATTTTTTGAGTTTGATTTTGCAACAAAATTGTTATAATAACTTGCTAAAATGTTATGAAATTAATTTCATATCAAGACTAAGCTCTAATGACATTTTTCATTTTCATTTCAGTTTCATGAAAGTTCATAACCTATAATTCATTTTCATTTCATGAGAAAAAAGTCACATTCGCACAACCCTAAATTTTACATTCTTTGCAATTGTATATTACGTTATCTGTATTGTCATGGCTGCTTTTTCGACCTTCTTTGCTTCTGTATATTTTATCTTGGTTTGTAATTCATAATTTTAGATTTCCACCTTTTTTTCTTTTTTCTTACCATGTATTCATCTTTTTTATTCTAAAAACATGCTACTTTTTGCTTTATTTCTGCACTGTGCATTAGCCCTCCTGATGCACAAAAGCAGTTATTTTTTTATAAATGTAATCAAGATTCTTGAAAATGAAACACATAGTTACCCCATTTTTAATTTTTTTTAAAGAAAGCAGTTTTTACTACTCCTCTTTCTAGAGCATTGTGAAAAAGAATGAAATTGCAATTCACTGGGGTACACTCGTTATTTTTCAAAGAAATTAAAAAAAAAAAAAAAAAAAAACTGCTCCCCAAAAGGCCCAACAAAACAAATTAAGGGAAAAAACTTTAAATGGACACTAGAACTTTTAACGAAATGCAAATATTTATTACACCACCATCTGCAACAAATATAGCTTAACCATCATTATCGGCCCTTGAAAGAAAACAATTTAACTAATTGAATCCTGTGTTGTGGGTGGTTAGTATGTGACAAATCTTAGTGGTGTGAAACAGAATTTGGAACTTATTTGGGTAAAATTCCAGAATAGGGGCTTTTTGGTAAAATTAAAAAAATCTCAGAAAGTGGTATAATTGTGGCTGGAACATAATAAGCTCATAGGTGTGCTGCGGAGATAGAGCATCTCCAGAGTTCTGCTGCTTGTTTATGCTGGGCCTGTAGTCTGAGCATAACCGCAGAGGGGTTAAGCTCCAGTGGAGATATAGAGGCAACCTTTTCCCTTTCCACCCTTTTACGAACACCACTACAATGCATAAAGGGCATGAGGAAGGACAATTATTGGGCCTCGTAGAGATTTGGCAGGTGGCATGTATCAAGTGTAGCATGTGTAGGTAAAGTGGCTGGAGTCCAGTGCCGTATCTCACTCTAAAACGTAGACACCGGAGTGTAGTGGTTCTTCGAGCTGCGTAAGCACTGGCTGCCAACACAACACAGGTGTTGTCCCACAAGGGTTTATCTCCTCAGTCTCGGAGTTATTTCTCTCGGCACCTATAGTGTGCAATGAGAACAGCACCTCCAAGCTGACAAGCTGACCCAAATGGGATCATGTACCTAGTGTCGTGGCGCTACCATTCCCTCCACGTACTGCAGAGAACGGATGGCCTAGCAACTTTAATTTGGTGAATGTTCCAGGAGAACAGGTCCCCCCAAGACCCAGACAAGTACTTCTCTCTGCACCTCTGTAAGAAGAGTAAACTCCAAACTGGCAGGCCAGCGTCCAAGGAAGTGGTATCCTAGTGTCGTGGCTCTACCATTCTCCACATGAGTGCGGTCACTGTTGTCCCTAGACGGGTCTGATATACGTGAGTGAGTGAAAATAGGGATTATTTCCTGCTAAGGAAATAAACATTAATGGAGAATGCACTACCTCCTATTGTATTAAGAGTTTAACAGAAGTCGTACACATTAAGTAAACCGGTGAAGGCTACCTGTATTTAATCTACCTGGGACAGGCAGAAAACTGTTGTCTTTGCTATTCATTTTGCCTAGCCCTACTCTGGTGTCCTGAAGGGACTGGCACATGTCGAAAATGTTCTGACAACGTTGGTTCTTCACAGGTGAGAAGCTTCAAGGATCTTCGGTACCAAGATGGTTGCGGTGAAGAGTTGAGGAGCTTCAAAGATCTTCGGCACAGAGATAGCTGCGGTGAAGAGCAAGGCAAAAGCAGAAGGTTCCTTCAGCACCACGAGCATGTGCGGTGAAGGAACAGGAACTGATCACGAGACCTGGAGTTGCCTGGTATATGTACTCTGCTGCGGCAGCGGCATCCCTTTGACGAGGCAGTTGAGGTTGACGTGGAGAGAGGTGCGACAGGTGCAGCAACGTGGCCTAGATGCTTGGCGTGAGACGTCCGTGGTGAGTACTGGATCCTGGTTCAAGCCTTGGCAGTGGTATCAGAAGTGACCTCTAGAGGTGTGTAGTGATACTCGATCCTGCCACATGGTCTCAGTGGCTCGGCCGGCGAATAATTACATCTGGGGTGGTGCCTTGGTAGATAGAACAATTTCTGATGTCTCATCAATATTGGCGGAAAATCAAGCTTCATTGGACATCCCCAGTTCATCGTACAGAGGAGTTACATTTAATAATAAGTAGAAAGACGTCGTGCATCAGCACAATGAGTTGGAGAACTAAATTGAACGTGGGATTTCTGTCTTAGCCACAGAAAATGCAATTATTTTATAGCGGCATGTGTGAATAGTGGATTATGATGTTAGAATATTTTTGAATCAAATATTAAAATTTTCAAATAACATGCAAATAATTTTCAAGTCTAAGAGTTACCAGTAAATATTTTATTTCAGTTATATATAAATAGAAAAAATATAATTTAACTGATCAATGATCACAAAACAAATAGTTCTTTCACAAAAATAATTGCATCTTCAAATGTAGTGTATCATTTTACAAGGTTGTTAGCGATGTGGGTCAACTTGGGTAAGGCCATAAGTTTAAATATTTTTGTGGTTAAGTTGGTAGTCAATTCTACAAACACTGAGGTTTGGTGCATGCAATTGTAGAGCTATTTGCTAATATTTTCAATAAAATAAATGGAAAGTAGTACAATTAAACTATGCACATGTTCCTCCACTTATACTGATTCTGAAGTTGGAAACAGCACTGCTCAGAAATGACTAATTTTATTAATAACTTCTATCAATACAAGCATCCAATACCTGTTTATCAAATCGACGAGCCATCCCCGTGGGGTCCGAGTGTCTGGTGGAGACCTGGCAAAGATCTCTTCATCTGGAATGTTTGATCCAGGAGGAACTGTTTCTGATGGTCTGGCACAATTAAAGATGTGGAATCTGCAAAAATATCATGGGCTACAGCATGAAGTGTACAAGATGGAAACACAAAAAAATTCCAGAAATATGGATTGCCATTACGGTTTTTAAACTGTAACACAAACAGTAAGACAATACAAAATAAGACTAATTTTGCTAACAATACAAGCTATCAATTACCATGATCCATAGTAGCTCAGAATCAAATAGAAAATGAAAATTATATAAGTTTCATGACGAGAATTATGCAAATAATTTGCAAAAACTACAAAATGAAATGTGAACACAACAAATTGCAAAAGATATTGATGCGCCACGAGCTTCGTCATTAACCATTCTACCCCTACCACAGCAGCTGCCTCCAACCAACAAGAGACGTTGCCATGTACGCCACAGGCTACCCTTGAAGCCCAGGATTGGCTTGAGCCAGCTGATGCATCCTGTTCGACCGCAACCCACTATGCATCACAGCACTGCACTCGCGCCTTCTGCTTCGGAGGAGAAATAAGCTGCCGCCTTCGGCATCTCTCTCCTGCACGCAGTCCCCACACTGGCCCTATGCTCTGGGTATATACACTATGGTTCACGAGGAGTTACCACCACTCACAAGGCCTATTCCTTACATCATTTGAAGCAAAATATGTCATACATATGGGAGTCCTATTCCCAATATTTTCAGAGTAATTCAAAATATTTTTTAAATTACCAATAAAATAACCATTTCAGAAGTAAATACAGTGATGTATCATGAGACTGCATTGTTTACAGTTGAGTATCACAAATGGATAATTTAACACGCTTACAACAGTATGGATGTAACAATTCCAATTTTCCTCTATTCTCAATGCCGATACCTCTCTCGATTCTCAATTCCAAAAATCGAAATTTCTGTAGTTACAGAGATTTACTTTAAAGAACTAAATACTGTATAGGAGGGTGTGAAATTTAAATTATTTATACTAGACCTACGTAAGAAGTAGGCTATTACTAACATAAATAATACAACACGAACAGTGGGAACATATTCATTTGAAATTCCAAAAAGTTCAAACAGGCATGAGATAATATTGAAAACACACACACACACACACATAAATATATACACACACACACACACACATAAATATACACACACACACACACACATAAATATATACACACACACACACACACAATTTCGGGCAGGGCTGAAAATAAATTTTCCTATGAGAAAAGGACGAAATTGGGAATTCTTCACTAGTAACTAAAGAAAATCTCCATTACTGTCTGTACACATGAAGGCATTTTGCAGACACTTTTATGCCTTTTTCTAGCTTTACATGATGTTTCTTCGTTCACAACATCGTAAATTACATGTGCATACTCCACTGTTTGCATTATGACTTCGTAAGAAACAAGAATAAATTATATTTACACCGTTGTAATATTTTTGAATCTTCAAATTATTTGGCTATGTCCGAAGTCGAAGACGAAGGAAATAAGTCTTCAACTCAACTTTGAAGTTTCGAAGCTTCGCACACCTCTAATGTAGAAAGCCAACTACAAAAAGATCAGATAGCCTACAACTATGTTAGATACGTGAATAGAACACATCACAGTAAAAAGACTCCTATAACTACAAAAATAATGTAAACAAGTCATAGATGTAGATGACTGCATACACATAGCAATTATGTAACAGACTGTCATGGCATCGAAACATGTCTGCCAGCGCTAGTGTTGTGGAGAAACTGCAGTCATTTTGTTTAACATACAGCAAGCACACACTTGATGCACACAAAAAAAGGTTTGTTTACATTTTACGTCCGGCCTACACGACTACCTTTGCATGGATTAATATTCACACAGCAATTCTAAAGTGAATTTTATACAATTAAACGTGGTGTTGCCCACAAGAATACCTTATTTATGTATCAACACGCACTGCAAAAACAGATGTAGTATTAAACATAGGTGCTGCTGTCTGCAGGTAACACAGCCCAATTTTCTCGCAGAAATCTTCAAGCTATCTGGTATTGGTTTCTAGAATATTTGTTAAAAGGTCAAGTGACCCAAATTAGTCAACAAAATTATGACGTACTCTGTATTTTAGTATTTGGTTTTTTAGTATCTAACGAAAATTGCTAAAATACAAAACTACCAAATCACGACTGAACTGAAGCTACTGAATACTAATATACTAAATGGATTATTACTGCATCTCATATTTTCATGCACCAAATAATTTTCCAGGAGTGATTCAATTACTGGCATAAGTCAAGTAACATGAAACCTCGAATCATGCGGCCACCCTGGCAGCCGAGTCAACGCTCAACGCAGAGGCTGCCTGTTTCCAGTTCTCGGTGCCACAAAGCGCTATAGCTGACTCCCAGGCTCAATGCCCTAGACGAGAGGAGGACTTCACTGAGGCACCTGCCTCACCTAACCAATAGGTCAATTTTATGACCACCCCTCCACCTCCAGTCTGTCCGCAAGTTACCAGTGCTGCCCGACGCCGCTGCTGTTCCAATGGCCACTCTTCCTCGATGAGACGAGGACCATGCTGAGACGCCTGTCCTGATAGATATGCAGAACATCCGGCCGGCCACACTTTCTAGACGAGGACACACATTGGTCATTCCCACAACCACCTCTGTTCAGTCTGTTCACAAGTCGCCAGCTCCAGAAACCACCGCAGTCCCGATGGCCGCTCTTCCCGGATGAGAGGACGACCTCGCCGAGATGCCCGATGCAGACACAGCACAGACAGACCCAGTAATAACTCAACAGTTGTTCTCACAACCCACAACCACGCCATCATCCTGTCAAGGGAACTCAAGGGTACTTTTGAAAGCCCCCATTGAGTCTACAGCCAGAGGGGAAGCACAAGGTTATTAAGCATCAAGCCTACCCCAGACAGACTCGCAGTCTACACCCGGAGGGGGTCTACATGAGGGCCAGATGGTCAGCCCACCCCAGACGGTCTTCAGATAAGTTAAGGAGAGGAGCCTGTAACATTGCAGCTAGATGTATATAATTGGTATATTCGGGAAGTATTCACTATATTTCAGTCAAGGACAGTAATTCTGTAATATTTGAAAGGTCGTGGCAATGACAACTTGTTTGCATTTCATATATTTTCATTTTTCCAAATATATTATTTTTCTTTCCTCATTTTATCAGTAGTAACAAGTCAACAACAGATGTCATAGGACGATAGCGCATAACGACATGGTGAAACAAGGAAAATAAGAGGTCACCTTTAGCTGACCTGATCGACTGCTCGAAAACATGTTTTCAACAAGGAAACTTTAGACCAAAATATAGGGAAGCACGACCTTTCTCACATCACAACAGTTCATCGCAGCACGATTGTTTGTCATCTGTCAGTTGGACAACCTGCAACGAGTGATCACGTTACTCGCACAGACCAGCGCCCGCGACTTTAACCTTCTTTTGTATTTCGGACATTTCCATTCAAATATCTATTAAATTTATTTTCCGTCTGTGCAAGGAGTCAATAGGGCGCCGGGAGAGAAAAGTAACGATTCTCTCTCGTTTTCATAACTCTTGGAGTGAGACGTTTTGTTTTATGGAGGCTGCCATTCTGTCTTTTTTTTTTGTTTGTTGTCAGCTGCGAGTGTAAATAGTTTGTTTTCCCAAGACTACAGTAAATCTCCAGTAAACATCCAAGTTCTTCTTTTATTTATTGGCAATCCTGGTATCAACAAACTTTCATTATTGTGTAGTCAAAGTCTCCAACTCATGCTGAGCTAGTTCATTGGTGTTTACTGAGGACTACGAAAGAACAGGACAGTAACCTATTACAAGCCACAGCTAACCAGTCGAGTTGGTGGTCCAGTCAATGAGCTCGGATCCAACACCCGCAATCGCAGAGGGTGGGTGTACCAGCTGAACACCCTTGCCTGTCGACGATGCAGACACCAGCACCAGATCCAGCACCCAAGGGGGTGGTAGACGCTGTACCTAACCTGTCGCTGACGGCCACGGAGAGCTCTACGCAGCCCACCAGCCACTCCATGATGGCCAACCTTCAATGACGAAAGAAGCCACCCTGCACCTGCCGGGCTAGCCTAGCAGCCAGTTGTTACCAAGAGTCACCATGGAGACCACCTTCCCCCTTCACCTGGCCGAACCCACCTTGCACACTACCACATAAGAGAGGACGTCTATCAAAGACAACTGGAATGTCGAAACAGTGTTCACAGTTAAATTTACACATGTATATGCTTCATACGTTGTCAATGTGTCAGTACTGTTACGTAACTGCAGACATTGTTATGGACGTGCCACATCCTTATACAATGAGTGAAAGAAGACATTGATATTTAAAAACATTGAGATGCCGAATTAAATTCTTGTCGAACAGAATAAAATCAGAGATCAAAATAATACAATTTTTAGTCTGTTGGCCATTTTGTTGAAAGATTAACTCTTGCCACATACTTTGGTTTATATATAGCCACATTGGAAATATAAACATTCTTGCTTTGTAAAGAATTATTTTTCATTCTATAAATATTTCGATTTTTAAAGTTAAATTTAATATTGAACATTTTCATAAAATAGACTTACAGTGTATACTCAATCAAGAAACATCAAGCTGAATTAGCAAATAATCACAGTTTTACTAAACACATGTTGCATTGTGCACTGTCTTAACCTCAAGAACACAACCTAACAGACATTTTGAAACAAAACAAAGCAGAAGGTTGCATTAAAAGAAATGTAAATATTTTGAAGGGTTACCTATTGAAGTGTACCTTCTAAGACTTTCTTTGTTTTTATTTGTTGTGGTGTTCGCACATCATTGGGTTACTTATTATTTAACTTCACTGCCACCACACTCGTTTGCAAATTTTAGCAGTCAGCTGAGTCTGTAAGCACTCAGTTGACTAACCCCTTAGCTTTTATTACCCAAGTGTTGCTGTGCAACACGTAAGAGGCTGGGGTAGAAGCCGCTCTTATATTTCCGCACAGGCTGCCACAGCAGAACACAGCTGAAACTGCCTAACGAGTAGAGCCATGGGCTGAAATTTAATTATATTGCATTATTTTTCAACAATCATATTTTTTATTCCCCAAGGGTCTTAACTATTCGGTAAGCCACCCACCATGTGTTTGCTTATCACCTTTTTCAAAGCACTACTGTGCTTAATATACCTATTTTAATTATCCAAGCCTTAATTCACAAGTTGTAGGATGGTCCATATTAATGAAAGAGGTTCGCATACACCACTCTGATCCCTGCCACGACATGACCTACACCAAAGAATAAAAATAGATCTACACGAAGACCTCAGGAAGATAAAAAGACAGCATGAACTTCAGAGCAGTACTATGAAAAAAAGAAAGAGAGACAGAATTCGAGTTCACTGTGCATCAGAAAGAGAGAGAGGTCTGGGAGTTGAGTGAGCTAAGAAACAAAATAAAAGAGTGCAACTGCATGTGCGGTCATCCTCCAGCCAGCTGGTTCCTCAGTTCACCAAGGTCAAGAATATGCAGAGCAGCAGAATCGCACAGAGTAGCGGGAGCAGCAGAGGCAAAACAGGGAAAGAAAAAAATTGCTATTGAGAGGACAGTTCTAGATTCTCTCAAAGTAATTTCTTTCTCAACCCATGCCATCCTCCTCTCAGAAGAATACCAGCTACTGAGAGGAAAACCAACTATTCTTGTGGAGACAGTTCTACATTCCCGCAAAAGAGTTTGTTTTTAGCCTTGCTTCTTTAAGGATGAGCTTTCATCGCAACGGATTAGGGGTGAATTGACTGAAATCTTTGCAGCAATGGCAAAAAAAAATTAGGGATGTCAAAATATCTATTTTTCCATTCCTATTCTCTATTCCAACTGCAAAACCTATCACTCGATTCCACTTTGATTCCGATACCATAAATTAGGATATAATGATTATCAACGTGTGCCTACAGTCAATGTATCCTTTCGAAATTTTGTGTTATAGGTCAAATTATACAGACACAAAATGAAGACAATTGCAGGAAAGACTTTCTGGTCTGCTAAATGAAGTTAATTTCCTATATTTATGTAACATTCAGACATATTGAATTAGGTATAACAAGTTCATATCAGCATTTTTGATAAATCTATGATTTACCTGAAATGAATATAGACACAGTATTATACAAAAAAGTTAAACAAAAGTTCTCAACTTCTCAATGCAATATTTTATGTCAGCTTATGAAGCTAACCAATATGTACACAAATATTGATGCTATTCAGTAATGAAACTGAAATACAAGTAACCTTTCATTTAGCATTGCTAAATGAAAATGTTCCTACCGGACATTTTAAGTTGCATGGACACTGGATGACTTGCTGCTACACACATCTTTGCCCAAAATAACTTCTGAAACATCATTATTTGTCATTCTCTTACTCGTCGTGTTTACTTAAGTGTTTTCTCAATTTACTAGTTGTGCGACTAACCCCACAAAGTAAAATTTTTGCCGGGTACAAACAGCAAAATGCGTAATTTGCATCATTTACATCAATTGAAAAATAGTTCAACACATTGATAGACATTTTCTTCGCAATCTAAGTAAATAAAATCCTCGGTACATTGAAAACTTTAACACTACCAACTTTTAGAAAAATTTGGATATTTTTGGTAAAGGAAAAAAAAAAAAAAAAAAAAAAATTGCTTCCATCTCAACTACCTCAAAAACAAAAATGTCCCAAACAGGCAATATGCATTGTACGAAAAATGTACCTGTTCTTTAGCTAATATACCGTTAAATAATAGGTAAACAAATTAAAAAGTAAGAAAATAATACCAGGAATTCTGGAATTATTAATGATTAAGGATCTTTATGCTCCCATAACTAATAACTATCGTGCAATAGACTAAAGGCCAGTGCATGTTTCACGGCAGCGACCCGGAACTCTAGGAGCTTACGGCTAGCAAGGGTTCCTTTCTACAAACCACTCTGGTTGTAACAGACGCCTATTTCCAGCGCACTACTTAACTAACGATGATTGCAACACTTACGCACAACAAAGTGTCTGCATTGGCAGCAGTGGTCTTTTATCCGAGACTGCCAGTTTGTTTTAGTGTTTCGTCTACGCTGATATTTACAGGTTTAGATATTGTCTGTATATTTCCACGTGCATCTGTAGCATTCTTGCAACAGTATACACGTAGTACTGAATCACGTCAGAAAGTGCACAAAAAATTAAAACTAGTGCAATTTTCCCCTTTAAAGCCGTGCCACACATCACATAGAGTGACGTCGGAGTGAAGTGAAACAGCCAAATACTAATAATTGCCATCTGCCACAAGGCAGCCATCAAGATAAAAAGTCTCGTTTAACCATGAGGTTCAATTATCCAACTATCTCTTCCCCTGAATTATCGTGGAAAATCTAGGTTCTACTGTATTATCTTAATTCTTTCGTAGTCGAACCATCATTGAATGGTAAATTCCGGTCAATGCATGCGAATTCGGTACAGTTTCAGCCTATTCGTAAATCCAACGAACTGCTGCTGTGCAACATAACCTCAAAAATCATGTGAAGGTGGACAAAGATTTATAACAATTAACCGCCCGACTCTCGATTATTCGTAATCGGGGGTATCAAGGAATTGACTGATCCCTATAAAATGCAGCGGGCAATATTTGCGCCTAATTTCAACATAGTTTTATTGTTGACATGCTACAATGCATCAGGAATTTTACTGTCTACCACTGCAAGAATGGATGTTCCAGTCAAAGACTGTATTATTCACCGACCCACCAAGACTATGCTCCAAGGCACCGAGTTCCACTGCATGCCGGTAGATGGCTACACCAATACCGCTCCGCCGCCGCATCTCCAAACCAGCCGGTGGTGTCACAACCACCAAGAAGCTCTATCATCCCCCCTCTTTTTTTCCCACCAGTAAACCACCTCAGACAATGACAGAAAATTACAGACCCGGCAGAGTATAAATAAAGGGTCACAGCCCGTTAACGCCGGTTGTTCATTGGCTCATCTACGAGCAGCAATGCAAGACCAGTCTTCAGTCATCCATAACACTCACTGCCAGATATACTGGCCAGCCTGCTTGTTCCTTATGTAGTCTAAATCTTAACTTCGTGGCTCACAGGGGTGCAGGAAATGCTAGCCTTTCACTGCAGGGGTAGATTATTTCAGGGTAGCGGGCACCGCCACATATTCCTTATCACCCTAGGTTGAGTCTGACGACAGGTTTACCACCTTTGCTTGAGACACTGCTGCTGTGATGTCACCGGGCGCAGGGGTGCTGCGAACCTGTGGTGAATCTTATAACATCCTTATCGGCTGTCGGCTAGTCCATGGCTCATCAGGTAAAACTATTTTTGGTCGAGAGGATGGTAACGGAATGTCTAATTCTGGGCGGGCAGTACAATTTAAATAATTAATTGTGTTAATAATTTTCAGTTTCTGTAATTGTCCAGCTCGTGGAACAATCCTGTACCCACTTAGAATCATGTGTGCCGTTTCGGACACCCCGAGGCTCTCAACACTTCCTGATGGGGCGAAGTCAGCCCGCAGTGTGCGCAGTCGTGCTGCACAGCTGTGTGGCATGCATCAAATTTTATTCGGCTCCCAGCTTTGATTAACCAGAAAGCGGGCACCTGGGTAGCAGTTTTAAATTGCTTTAAATAGATATCTACTTTTTTGCGAAAGGATTAAATATATGTGCAATTATTTTTTGTGATGTACATAAGAAAATAACAATTCTGTCAAATAATACAAATAATCATGTCCATTACTTAAACTTTCTTGAAGTCCACAAATGAAATGTGCATGTTCTAAGAGTACATTCTTGCCACACTTTTCATAGTTGTATCTCGTAAATAAATTTTTTTTTCACGCCACAATCTTGATCTTCCTTGATGCAGAGTACTTGAGGTGGTTGTCCTGCATTTCATGAGCTGATGTATAGACCATTCCCCATTGGAAGCAACTTTCTCGAAGCCCTGCTAAATATCTACTTGCAGGCCCGTTTCGTATGGTACCGCCAATGTAAACAAACATTGCCATGTGGCATGTGTCAAAATCAATGTTTACATTTCATTGTGTGTGTACATATGTTGGTATACTTTCGTACACCTAAACATAAACACTGAAATGTGACTTATCCTGTCAAATGTGTTGTTTACGGTTTACAGCTTTTCAAAGAATACTGTCGTATTCCAAAAACCATTCCATACGAATATTCACAGTTTAGGCCTCTAACATTATTTAGGTCAGCTTTATGACATTTTAAAAATTCCTGAATTGACTACAGTTCTTACTGTTATTTTACATTAACATTTCTCTAAAAGGACAGCCTCAGTTGGAATAAATATTAAAACGAAGGAACAACCAGTCAAACGAAAAAAGGCACATTAAATCCAAGCACGCAACTCGTGTTGCTCATTTTTGTCACACAAACTTTAAAAGATAGCGGTGAACATGCACACAAATAAGCCTACAAAAAATTTTATCTATGTATGAAGTATTTTTCGAAGTAAGAATAATTTACGTTTCGTTTGGCAAAAAGGAACACGCCATGTCATTTCTCACCACGTCTGCCAACTTCACTTGGTAACTGCCCAGCCGTTATATATAAATATATTAAATTAGGTATTTAAACATTAAAATCTCTTTTCAGTTGTAAATTACAAAATATTTATTTTGATGTAATAAGTATAAATATGCTACAACTGAATACATGTATAATTTCATTGCTTACTAGCGAAGTGAAATTTCCCGAGTTTGAAAGAGACGAAGAAAGACAGAGAAGGCGAAGAGCCTCGCCCAGCAGACAGTTTTTCAGATGCTTTCTCGCTCGATAAAACAACACTACCATTACGGCCTACTCACAATATTTTCCGCTGTTATTTTAAACTGTAAAAATGAGATATGTTGCAATTGGGGCTACCTAAATATTTAATTATTTCAATAGGCACTATTTAATTTACAAATAGTATTCTAAAAAACTAGGTTAAAGTAATATTTTTACTGTTTACTATTTTTTACTGGACGTTGCCAACACGTTGCTGCTCTCGCTGTTGTTAATTCATATTTAAAAAGAAATAAATATTATAAGTTATAGAAGATATTACAGTAAAGTTTCATTTATTCAATAATACAGTACTCTAAAGTTAACCACAGTGTCGTATACTTGTGGAATACAGGTTATTGAAAAAACATGTAGACACTTTATGCATAGAGTGTTTTTTCAAAAGTTGATTTTCATAAGTTGCTTCCAATCAGGAATGGACTATAGATACTGTTCTTGTCGAGGTGCACTACATAAATTGTTAAGCCACATTACTCTATGCCTTACACGGTGAGGTGTGACCTCAAGCATAGGGAACTATACCAGGCTTTCCTTGTTGCCAGACAGCGGTCTGCACTACCACCTCCTACGCAGGAAAAACAAGCGGAACGGGACCGCGCAGCCACATTCAAGACGCCAAGAAGTCGCGGCAGCGAAGCAATCTCTGTCTGATACATCATTTCTAACCTGTAGCTGAAAGTAAGGACCTAGCCCATAGACAATGGTGTATGTCATTTTTGCCCTTCCAAGTGCATTTCCTTTTGCAATCGGACTATCTGGAAACACAACTGCAAAAATCCCAGTAGTTTTCCCAGCAGCAGACATTGAAGAATGTACACAAAAAAGGTTATCGACACCACAATACTTCTGCTTTTGTTATATTTTCTTTCACATGAAACGTTTCCAATCCATGTTTAAGCTTATGAGGATTAAGTGAGGGCGGTGATTCCACTGATGGAGTTCATTAGCAGATTCTACTTTTTCTTCATTTACTGGTTCTGATAGTTTCTTTTGACGAACCTGCTGGCATTTCCTGTGAAGTTTGCTGTTTCCTCAACATGAACACACTGATACAGTATGACATATCCCTACCACTCTTTGCTAAAATATGTTTTTATCCTCTCATGTGACTTGTTAGTGCTTGTTTCCCCATGTTACTCAGGCACTCTCATCTGCATAATTTTTGTCTCCAAAATAAACATTAGGATTAAGTTCTAGGCCTAAGTTAGGGCTACTTAAATGAAAAACCTAGGCCTATTCTATCAGTAAAGTTAAAACCAATAAACTGAGGTACAATTTTGTTAACAGTCCATAATTTCTGGTTTGAAAGCTTTATTAAATACAAAAGACAAAAATACAAAGTCGCAAAATACGTCATGAATTGTTTAACTTTTCGAGCTGTTAACCTATGGAAATTACACAAAAGGGTTTCCAACTTTACAGCTGCCACAAAATAACTAAAAGCATGTAACTACAAACAAACTCTCGAGACACTCCAAGTCAGGATATTATATTGGGGTTAAATTGTGATTTATATAAACAAAAAATAACATCCACTGCACTTGTGCATGTTTTTGTTCTACGTTGCACTGACGCACTTCAAGTCTTCCACAAGTTACTTGATTTGCACATATCACATTAAAAACAAATTAAGCTTCCACTATTTCATTTTGTATCATTTAAATAATACAATACTAAAAACTAATATAATTACATATTTAGCTCACAGTCTCTCAGAATCGTATTTTCAAAACACTTCAGCAATATCCATTTTATTTTGCTGGTAGATGGCATCAAGAGTTACTGCTGCATATTTTCCATACAAAGTGAAAATTCTCATACAAACACCATAAATCATGAATGAACAGAACGCATGGTAAGGCACACTATATTAGTGTACGTGCAACTATTCATTTTTCAACTATCTATATTTTAAGTCAGTATTAATTTATTTAATAGGCCTTTTCACAGACTTTTAAATAGTTTCCTGTTGACACTGTTGCCACTCCAACATACTACACTCACGGTACCGTAAATTATAGCAAATTTACAAAAATTCAGCAACGAATGCCATGGCATGGATCTGCTTATTTTCACAATTGACTAGTTAAAATCAAGAGAAGAAGAGAGAAGTGTCGATTGCGTTGTGGTCATATATTCTGTGGTCGTGCAATGTCTATGAAGCATTCGTTTGAATGCAGCGTGATGGAACTAAAAACATCAACGGGAAATTTATAAACACTTTCTAATTAAAGTTAAAAATATATTTAGACTGCGGTTGGACGAATTTGTATTTGTTTAATTCTACATGAATGTACCACAGTTCTTAGAAGATTCCAGTATTTTTTTAATTTCACTGACTTTTCCAGGTCCATGAAATCCCCTGACTTTTCCCAGTTTTCCCTGACCGTAGTAACCCTGTTATTTTTCTTTTAATGTGCGACGTGTACAAACAGAAATAGAGTTATTTTTGTGCCTAAAGAAAGTAATAACCTGACTTCATTGTCTACAACCGATACTAAAGTAGCGGCCCGATACAAATACATAAAGAAAATGCAAAGTATCGGCCAATGCCGATACTTAGCATCTGTCCCCACCAAGCTGCCTTCCGCGCGATAACCAACTTCCGGTTACAACCAAGTGAAGTGCAATGCACTATCGCAACTGATATCTTGTTACATGCAACACACACAAGTGCAAACATGTTGGCCAACATAAACATTTGATCCACCAACTTAACAAACATAATTACTCCTTTCGGGCATGTTAAAGGGATTACATCGAGAGGGAAAAAAAAAGGGGGGGGGAGGAATTTAACATATATAATGGAGTTCATGTTTGACTGCCTGTTTCCCAACAATCACATGCATAGGCAGTTTTTCTGCTTGCTGCCAAGGAATAGTATCAACAGTCAAAAAGTCTACTGAAGAGTGCATGGAACATAGATCAATGCCATATGCAATTATATAGTTGATTCACGATAACTTCAGCCTTTTCTGAAGCCCTGCCAAATTTCTACTTTTGGTTACGTATCCTTCTGCTACACGTAAACATAAGCACTGCCATGCGACTTCTACTTTTAAAACTGTCAACTGTGTTGGTTGCTGTTTACAGCTGTTCAAAGAATTATGTCATATTGCGGAAACCATTTCCTACAAATCTTCACTATTTAGGCCTATATCAATATTTTGGTCAGCTTTATAACTATTTGTAACACACAATATAGGACATTACACATTATACACAATATTTTAACTGCAGTGTTTGTTACAACTGTGGCGGAAACAACAGTAGTATTTAACCTGTTATTATTAATATGTGTTTGAAATAAAAATGAAAACAGAGACAACCAGTCCAACGAAACGACACAGTAAATTCAAGCACGCAACACGCGTTGCTTATATATTGTACTACGTAGCATCGATAAACGTAAAAGATAGTAGCGAACATGGAAACACATAGGCCTTCTGTAACATTTATTCCGCTAATATTTACATGCAGTGGTACTTACTGGTTTGTAGGTTTATTTTATTATTTATTTAAATTTCTCTGGATGGGCCCAGAATTTCAATGGGATTGTGGCAGACATTCAGATCACAGAAACGTACGCTCGTTACACAACTGTTTCAAACACCTAGTGCGAAGGTACAACACTGTGATAAATAATTAACTTCGTCATAACATCAATTCATGGTTAAAACATATAAACTTTGCACATATTTGCCACAGGCCTGCATAACAATTACAACGCAGCCACCATAGACGGAAATGGTGGCTATGCCCTTGGACACGCAGTGATCACAACACTCGTTACAGTATATTAATTAACCCTGCCGTGCCAACATATGTATCACAACATTGTAACTTCCCTACGAAAAGTGATTGCCCTGCGCTCTACCGGCTTGAGGTGGCGACATTTGTTTACATTTAATGTCTTGCATTTTAAACTGGGAATTGCTTAAGTTTTATATAGTTTTAATGATTTTAGTGATTCACGTTAATTGAATTACCATGGCAGGTGGCATTTGCATTGTGTATAATTGTTTCAGTTACACTATTAGTTCTGCAAATCTATTTCATTTTCGGATTTGCTTTTCCACTAACAAATATCTGTGTAATATTTTTAATAGTTATTTTCAGCACATACATAACATGAAACACAAGTTTCCAAAACTTGACATTCATGTTCTGGTATAAACAATTTACTAAACAAAACCTTACTTTAGAATTGAAAATAAAAATGTGGTGCGGGCAGATGCCAAATGCGCCTCCCCCCCTTACCAATCTTCTCCAAAAAAAAAACTTGAGTCCACCACTGGCCAGTAAAACCAAAATAATTGCCATTAATATGTCCTTGATTTAAAAAAAGGGTAGCGATATATACATATATATATATATTTTAAGGAAAATTATGCCTTGTTTGGTACTACAAAGTCATGGATCACAAATATACAATCAGCACAGCAGCAGCTTTCAAGAAGCTAATTTCCATAAATATTTTACTGTGTGGGAACT
Organism: Dryococelus australis; assembly: GCA_029891345.1. Taxonomy (NCBI): domain Eukaryota; kingdom Metazoa; phylum Arthropoda; class Insecta; order Phasmatodea; family Phasmatidae; genus Dryococelus; species Dryococelus australis. The sequence goes on along the minus strand of CM057003.1, from coordinate 17,767,341 downwards.
AAAGCTATTTGTTCATTTTAAATTTTTGATACTTGTACACTGGAGATGCGCATATATCTGTATTTAGCTAGAGGGACTACTCATAATTGCTAAAGCAACAAATTTAGATTTATCACTTTTTATTTTTGTAATGCGGAAGGTCACTAATGATGTTTTTAGAACATAATTCTTATACAAAAATTACCAACACAATAGCATTAATTCGCTATAGATGTTACGAAACAGTATGTCAAAAAGTGTGTGTGTAATAGGTTAGGCATTAGGCCTAGTAAGGAAAAACAAGCATATATTTTTAATGTTTTTTCTGTAGCATACACACATGAACAAAAATTAAAAACAAATCATGTTTAATCACGGTGTATTCCAGATCTTCAGATGCACCCCGAACATTACAAGACAAAATTTACAGTTATTATTGTAAAGATTGTAGAGCTCACAGATTATTCGAGATTTTTGGCATTAAATACTGCCTTTTTTTTCTTAATAAAAACTACTGAACACGCATTAAGACACCTGTACTACAACATAAAATAAAAAGAAAAATGATCCAAACACAATACTTTGTAGGAATAGTGCACGCACTCGTTATATCCACTGTTTGTATACACAGATTCAAAGTTCACTGGTGTTTGCCACCTCAAGCTGATAGGTTCGCTGCTGCTGTTGCTGTTCACACGATCGTGTGTGTTATTCGTATACAGCTGTCCAGTATTAGTATCTATTGTATTTGGTATAATCGCCAGCCGTCACCATATTGGGAACGCTGACCAAATTCTAGATTCTCCTTTCCACACGTCTGTCAACCTGCTGTATTCGTAAGTGTCTCACAAGCTGTGTCGCGCCATCACATCTAAAATACGTTATTGCATCTAAATAACATATAATATGTATTTAAACAATAAAATCTCATTTCAGTTGTAAATTACAATCTCAAACATCATTATTGTTGCTGTAATTAGTATGAAATGTGCTGAAATTAGAATTGAAATGTAAACCTTTCCCGCACAGGTGGTACAATCTTTCCAAGAGAGAGAGGAGAGAACAAGAGAGAGTGACACGCTCTGCTTCACTTAATGAACCTTTATTCCGGACGAAAAAAAACACCAGCCTACACACTGGAATTTACGTGGATATTTTTAACTGCAGCAATGAAATGTGTTTCTGTCACTGCTACCTAACAATACAAATATATCAATTGGCAACTTTTAACTTACAAATAATATACATAAAAACGAGGTTAAAAAAAATTGTAACTGTGAACTATTTCTTACTGGCCACTGCCAACACATCGCTGCTCTCGCTGCTGTTAATATTTAATACATGAAATAAATATTACAAGTTATAGAAGATACTAAGGTGAAGTTTCATTTATTCAATAATACAGTACTCTGAAGTTATTCACAGTGTTAAATATTTGTGGAATAAAAGTTTAGGAAAAACAGGTTGGCATAATACGCCTAGGGTGATTTTTCAAAGGTTCGATTCTAAAGGCCGAAGAAAGCATGAATGGACAATATTCTACAAGTTTATGAAAACCAATATATAAGAAACAAAACAACAAAAAGCAACAATACTATGTTTTGATTAGAAGTTTGCAAGGAATAAGTGTTTCTTTCAAGCTACTTCTTAAGCCATGAAAGTTTGCTTTTTATTTATCGCAAGATATTATGTAAAATAAATGTTTCAATCTGGTGAAACTTTTGGTTACAAAATTGGCAAAACCAGTCATCTATGATTGTCCCCTCTTAGTTTTCCCAAAAACACTTCCATAAACCTATGTATTTCAATTAACAAATTTTTTTTAGTTTAGGTCACACAAACTCTGAATGTTTAGTCATTTTAATTTAGTTTCCCTCTTTTGGATTCTGAAAGTGCCTAAGAAACTTCTTTCGGAAATAGGGAAATGGAAGCAATCCAGCAGTTTCCCACTTTGCTTCAAACTTTATTTTAATAACATTAACCTCAACAAAACATTTATAGAACTTTATATACAGCACTGTAGAAAACTTATCGTGACTCACTTATTGTTTGGGTTGAAGAGCATAGCCAGCAAATCAAGGAGTGGGAACCAATCCTGCGACAGTTTAACCACACACAGGTCAACAAGCCTTTCACAGTTCTGGTAGATACACAGATGGATATTATACTTCCAGCTGTTCACCGCATCATCAGTCAGGATCTTGGTGAACGAAATGGTGAGGCCCTCTCTGAAGAACCGCTGGCATGCCTCACTGTGTATGTCCAAACCTGTCACAGAGGCACACATTACTTACCTACGTGTATAACTTTGGTAGAAAAACTTCCAAACATATACTATATGATACTCCTGTTGAATACGTTGTTCATATCAGTTACTAACTCCATTTACTATACAGTGGATTCCGAAAAATTGTATACCAGTGAACCAACAAAGAAAAACAAAGCATACAGGAAAACTTGGATTTCAGATTTAAGAAATAACACCCATAACCTCAAAATGCACGTTTGTTTAAACCAAAAGGCTTAAAATGCCATTAAAAACAACTTATTCAAATTAAAATTACTATTGAATATTCAAGATAAATTAAAGAATTTAGTACTCGAAACTGAGCGAAATTTTGTTTATATTTATTTTAATGATTGTATCCAGTGTTCCTGCATTAACCAAACCAAGCTGTATCCTTGAGTTTAAATTACCACAACTTATTTATTTGCTACGATTTTTGCCAACTATTACTTACTGAATAATGCAATACTAACTAAACCTGCAACAGATAGTTTCCGATGTTAATCATACCGTTAAAAATGCTGTCTCTTGCGTCTATAACCCTAAACCAAATTCATTTTACAATAACAAGGTTGTAGATCATTGATACAGTGTCAGAGATTGTGAGATTCGTTCTCACTATCCCCAACCTACGAGTGCAGTTAAGAAGAATAAGCATAGTAAACAGAACACGAGAAAATGCTACAGGTTATAAACAATATTATCGATAGCAGCAGTTGTAGACTATCAGAGTTGTTTCGCATTCATAGTGATCAAAAACGACTGATGCACACAATTTTGAACGGACGTTACAGGAACACAAACAATAGACAATTGTTGAATGTAATCAGCAATTAGCATTGTTTAAATGAGAATTTTAATAGGACCAAAATAAACATGAACGAATAATGGACAACCCACTGTACTAGGAAATAAATGATGCAACTCTAATGGGGAAAAAAATTATGTAAATTTCAATTAAATACCATCCATTTCAACATGTTACTGAAATTTTTTTTCCATTAGCACAAAATTCTTATTAGTTGACAGTCCAAAATATGTGACCGCAGAAAAACAAACACTTGGACATCAACATATTTAGCAGGCTATCACCACAACTACTTACACGGGTAGAAAACAACTACATACCATAATAATGTTTAGTGCAACACATTGACTGAAGAGGTAAGACTGATTTATAAACTTGATGTGTCCCGTTTATACTATTAACTACGAATACGACTCATCGCTCTTCACGTGAAGTATACCCTTACTTCAACCCACGTGAGAGTTCTTACCGCATACCAATAAAAGGTTCTTGCCCGCCGCATAAATCTACCGGGTGGCCGAACACGTGGCCACAAGGTAACGCAACCCGCGAGGATGCAGACTCCCCCCCCCCCTTTCGCTGAGTGCCCGCAGGTTGTCAGCCACTTCGGGCACGGCCGAGCGCCACCGAAGATCCACGAAGCCAAGAACTCTGACAAGAGGGTTCTCACCTCCCAAGCCAGCCTCACAGCAGAAGGACGTCACAAGCCTTCCCCGCACCCCGCCGCGGCAGGGCTCGAGTAGTCATTCGTATTCTTCTCTACAGACTACCCCAAGCACTCCTTAGCGCTGGGACCTCCAGCGAATCTCAAGTCTTTAGTAGACATCGCTTCTACTCCCTGCGACGACAACAGTCCTCCACACCCATCGAACACAAATGTACCTTGCTACTTTAAATTGAACGTCTGTTTGTCTCTTCAGACACCCGCAATTAGACAGCTTTAGTTTAGTAGTTATATATTCAGTTTTCTAGTTCACTGTCCCTCTAGCCTAGGACCAGGTTGCCTACACCTGGCTAACGTAGTTTACCATCAGTACTCCATCTGCTTGGTAGGAGATAGCAGAAGTCACTGTGTTTATTGAGTCCTCAATAAATTCAACTTTGTTCTCTATCCTAACACTTTATTTCTAGAGTAACGTCTACTTCGCCCCCTAGGAATAATTCGCACTGTGCACTGCAGACAGAAACCGGGAACATTTTATATCCGAACCAGCTTGACTGAGGCCCCCCTCTCCTGGGGACCTCCAGCCTGGTAACACACCCATTAGACGGGCATCTGCTGCTTCCTACTACCCGGAAGAGAGAAGGAACAGAGGAACCACAACCACTAGAAATACTTTCCACCACACAGAGACAGCAAGCCTAGGTTATATCACCTATCAGAGCACCTATGTGGCTCGGCTGGATATCACATTCCGTAGTAGCATTGGTAGCCTACATGGTTCAACGTCTCTGATCTGCCCGCTAACGTAGGGGATCCATGGGGACTCTTACCGAGCTTGTTCTACACATCAGCTACTGGACGTACAATATTATAGGGAATAGTTTCTCGTCTGGAGTGCATGACGTGTCTTGTTCAGCGGCGAACCAAATTCCATGACTTACAACTGCAGGATACCTTGGCCCCTCCTACGCAGGAAAGACAAGCGGAACGGGATTGGGCTGCCTCAATGAGATTACGAGCAGTCTCGGCTGTCCCCGTGGTACGATATATATAGTTCCCACCGCACGTCTGAACCAGTCCCGACTACCACCCTGTGCTGACGGGTCTAGTATACAGGACTGAAGCAAGGTACGGACTAGCCAATCCTAGATTATGGAGTCAAGTGTTAGCAGCCTGGAAATTGGAGTACGGTGTGAGACAACACAGTACTACATAATCTAACCCAAGGACTGTAGCACCGGCTTCACTCAGTCATCAAACCCACGTTACTAACCGACCGAAGACCTTCAGAGTAAGTCAGATTAACCAACACCTACCATCAGCCACCAATAAGCGTGCACTTGGTCTAGCGCAATAAACCTAGTAACTGGGCACACGTCAAACTGCATGTATCAGCTTTGACTTACAAATGATTCGCAGCACTCGCAATATCACATTTTCAGTGTCATGGACATTTATGTTAAATTTCTCATAAATTGCTCAGAGGCAGTGTACTAACATTTGAAAACCCATTAACAAGAATGTGTGGCTTTGTAAACTGTGAAACAAGTGTAAACAGCAAACTTGTGTACTGACAGTGGATATAATTTTCAACTACCTGCACATCATGGTGGTGATGGGGTTGATAACCCTGGTTCTACCATCCTTGAAGTTAACATATTGTGCAAGGCAGCCATGCAACCATCATGGTGGGGAGAGGTTGTGGTCATGGGTTAGTGAATTCTCATCAAGCCTCTACAAAGTCTCTGAAAATTGACAAGGCGTGTTTTAAACAATAGTAATTAGACAATTTCAGTTCATCAGCATAGCTGCAGAGCATTTGATTTCTATGGAGTTTGCATTACAGTTGGCCACAAGACGTAATATTGTATTTTCTGCATGGCAAGAATGAATGTTACAACCAACAACTTTCATTATTCATCGGCCCACCAAAGTTATGCACCGCAAGGCAACAAGTACTACTAACCACCGTTAGATGGCACCACTAGTAGGTTTCGTTATTTGTCTTTCATTCTCCCAGCCAGCCCGCAACGTCAACACCAGAGAGCCACCCCGCCCTCAAGACGCCAGCCAATGAGCACTGAAGCAACTACCTGGCAAAGTATAAATACAGAGTCAAAATTCAACACAGAAGCAGTCTTCAATTTTCCGCAGTGCTAGCTGCCAGAGAACACCAGCTTACTAAGACCAGTCTTCCACCACACTTGCTGCCGGAACTTACCAACCTGATAGTCTTCACTGTGCTAGCTGCCGAAGTTCTCAACCAGCTTCATTCCTTACTATACCTTCCTTCCTTCACCACTCCTTTATGCTAGAAGGGAAACCTTTCCTCAACATTGTTCGAACTTATCCTATCATGCCCTGCTTAGTCATCCAAGCACCATGCCACTCGTACCACTGTGTCATCTACCCACACTAGACACTGCGGCCCCTTCTGGGCAACAATGAGATAGTGAGTCAGTTATATTTTTCAGTTATTTAAACAGCAGTAGACTACCCTGCCCTTGCTAGCCTACAAACAGGTTTCCTCTCCCTGTATTGTGTAGGTCAGCTTCGCTTATAGCACTTGGCAAATGCAGGAGGTACTACATCACCGTGTGTTTATTTCCAGTAACCTGGAATGAGCATTGGTTGAAACCGATCCTTGAGTATTGGGTTCCTGTATACATTGTACCTTTCCTAGATGACCTCACCCTTGAGCGAAACATAGGTGATCCCGAGGACTACATTCTATCGAGCCAATACACAATTTGCTTACCCACAAGCACCATCTTCGGCCAGCCCTTCTACATACTCCAGTAGATAGAATGGCGGAGCCCTCACAGGTACCAGTAAACGGTTTTCAGACCAGTTTGTCAGTTCGGCGCTCATTCCACCACACCTTTATGCCTAAGGGGACGTTCCCTGGACTGAAAAGACGTGGTAACCAACACCCACCTGTTGGGACTGCAGATCGCGATACCTAATTTTCTCTACTCATCAAACCTTAGCGCCAAGCACTGATATTGGGTAGCTGCCCGTCTGCCTGCAACCGCTGACGTGGCTTTACACTGAAGAAAAACACAAGACCTGCCTTTTGCCTCATGGACGTGAATGTGTGAGACTCCAGATGCCTTTCTCCAGACGCAGTGGTCTGAAAGAGGTGAAACAGGTATTAATTTCCTCAGTGTTTTGCAAGAGCTGACCCCTACCCTTGTTACCACAATAGGACACCTCACCCTTAAGGATCAAGCCCAAGCTCTATGACACCTGCTCATCCCTGTTACACCAGAAATACCACGGGATTTATTCCAGCCACCAACACATCTGAGTCAAGAAGATCACCCAAGGCTTGCAGAATATTTCAGTCAGCTGGAACAGTAGCCAACAGCCTCCATTGCATCTCTCACACCTGTTGCTCTGTCCACACCGACACGAACTCCACCCAACTGTTGTAGCATTGCAGGTTATGTATTTTTTAACGGTTTTTTTAGTTAAATTAAAATTGGATTGTGGTTAAATTCCCTGGTTATTTTGTTAGTGGGTGTAATATTCTAAATTTTTCTTTGGTGGCATGTGGAAAAGGGCTTATCAGTTTTAATGTGGGACTGTATTTCAAACTGTTATTTGAAGTAGGTTGACGTTTTCGAGTTCCCAGAGTTGGAATGAGGTTGCATCGCTTTCGTGATGAGAGTTTTTTTTAATTTCTTTCGTAGTTTTCAAATTAGCAGAATTTGTTTGGAAACTTTCGCAGTGACATAAGAGTTTAGCCAGTAGGAGGCGGTGAGCCCCGGCAAAGGGCTATTTTTAGATTTGTGTTTTAGGGATAGGGTAGCCACGCGCCGAGCTGCGCTCCCAGGGTCTTTGTCCGTGAAACAGTCTAACAACAGGCCTGGAAGCAGGTAACATGGTGGTGACGCACTCACGATGTTTCTCGTTATGCGAGTTGGTTGAATGAACATTAATTAATTACTACTGTGATGCTGTTACTATTCAGAGTTAACCGATTTTAGAAAAAGTATTATTGTAAGTAACACATTAATAAGTAGTTCAACTGAACTCGTTTAAATAAAGAAAATAACATCTCCAAATAGAGTATATAATCTATAATCTATTGTAATCCGACACCAAATGCAAACTTTCAAACCCTCTGAAAATGAAAATAATATGACACAGAATGCAAGTCAAATTTTTAAGAGCGCACTGAGAAGTTATCAATCGGGATGTATCACGTTGCAGGGGGCCGGGGGGGGGGGGGTGTGGTTTGGCGGCGGCGGTGGTTCTCGATGACGCTACTTGGCGACACTTTCCAGATGTGGCAAATGTCTGTTTTTTAAAGTAGTTAATTATATTTCATTGCAAAGAAAACTTGCAATTTTGAGATACAAATGAATAAATAAGGTGATTATAATTACAGATGTTCCGATAATGTTTTCCAATACCGGTTCCCCAATACCATTGGCAATACACCAACACCATTTCATTTGTTTGCATTCCTGAGATCTAAAATTTGAGATATGGAACAAGTCATGTAAATTTGCAATACAACTATATACAATAATGTTGTACGATCAATGACAAAAAATTACACAATATTTATTTTACTAAACACAATACCAATGGCAACCATAATTGCAACTAATTATACTAAGCACACTACTAATTGCAAATGTACATTTTATACACGTGTGTGTGTATTTTGAAATACAACAGTAGTGACAACTCATCTACAAAAAATTCTTCTACACTTTAATATCAATAGTGAAGCAAGAAATCAAGTCAGTTTGCAGCAAGAGTTGTGTGGTCCTTTAATGTTTTAAGAATCTGCGGTAGATTATTGTAATGTATTTTCCCATTAACCTGAACCAGCTTCACGGTGCTTCTTGTGTTGTATAAAGTTAATATGGACATTATCTTTGCTTATAGTATCACCTGTGAAATTAGCTGACACTTGGTATCAATGTTTTAATTAGGCACGTGCAAGACTCAAACTTTCGAGATCGAATAGAGAAAAAATTACAAACTCGGAACAAACTAATTTTTAACTCTTGAAAAAATTTGAGAATATAAGATTTAATCATAACTGTTTTGATAGCCTAATAGTTCCCTGTTTCCTTCCATGAAAGAAGTCTTTATTCGCAGCACAGTGTAGTCGACTTAAGACCAACAAAAATTTGAAAATAAAAAAGTTTCCAAAAAAAAACCTCACCTCCTACTACTCAGCACTTCCAACCTACTCGGGAAGCATATTAAATGAGAATACGAACTCCCTGGCAGTACCTCGTAACTCTAGGCACTAGCCAGGTGCACCAGGTCTCCAAAGCATATACACACAGCATCAAGTTGGAGAATTCACAAAACTGCATTTCCTCCCGCTCCAAGTGTTCCCTTTAACATGTCCAAAAATATTTATTCACATGGTGGGAATTAAAGGAGAATTAATTCTAGCTATTCAAGTTAAGTTGATAAGCGCCCATCTCACCCCCTCCCCTCCCTCCCGCAAGGTTCTTAGCGCCTGGCTATGGCAGGATGTGCTTTGGCACTGCTGGGGAGTTCGTATTCCCATGTTATAAGCGGCCTGAGTAGGTAAGTGCTAAGTAGTAGGAGTGGTAGGATTTCTGAATTTTTTTATTTTTGAATTTTTGGCGGGATGTTTTTTAATGTAATTATTTACACTTTATCTAAAATTCAATTTTTTGTATTTATTAGCTAAACTTTATTCACAGCTCCTAGTATACTCAACGTCAACTTTTATAAGGTAGAAGTTGTATTTTATTGATATGCATGTCAGAAACTGCATAGTTCTCCATCTCTCCTTGAATCTTCAATTATTTTAGGCATTTCGTCTCGAACCAAAAAATGCTTCTTGCACATGCCTAGTTTTTATGTATGAATACAATTGAATCGCTATCTCATTGTTCCACCTCAATATAATTTTGCAGAAATATGAGAAATAATAAAAATTAAAAGATATTTTCCAAAATTATCACCACCAATAGCACAGCGAGATGAAAATTCTCCACTTGCAACAATTATATATGTCTTTCGGCGTGTATATGCAGCATCAGAAGCTTTGATGAAAAATTAGGAATAATTAATATTCCATGTAAAGGCCACGCTAATTTTTTCTACTCCTGTAAATATTGTTAAGTTACAATACAGTACAAGCATAATAAATTCGAAATTAATTTCTCCACTAGAAAACATTTGTGACAGAAACCTGTATTATGTTGCATTGTTTACAAATAAACATCGGGCAATTACTATTCCACAGATGGTAAAGTGACTTGAGAAAGCAAAACCACAGCAACACGTTACACAAAATGGTGTCTTATCAATGTGTACTTGTGGCGCAGCGGCAGCTGTGCGAACTACACAAGATATCTTTCTCTTGTACAGCAGCAAGATACATTTCTCATGTACGTCTTGAATATTGTGATTCATAAAGTGCAGTGAATAGAGTTACCTTTTATACATAATCCATTCATAATTTTTATGAAAAAGTTTTCAAGCAAAAATTTTTGAGAGTTGTTGGCGTCGCATCGCGAATCAATATCTTGAAAATATGGCAAAACTGCTTCTAGCTCGTCGCTATCAACATGGCCACCACTAAACATTGCAATATTGTTTGTTAAACATCTAATAAATTCCTACAGTATATATTTCATATACATATGTACTATATTCCCACATTTTGAGTGCTTTTTTTATTTCATGCTATGTAAATACACAATGTGTAGTCTGAGATGTCTATTGTTGTTATTTATTTTCTTTTTGGTACAAACAACAAGTTCGCTATTAAATCAACAAAAGGTTATTTTGGAAGTGGTAAATTACATAAATATAATCAAATGCAGGGCAGTATGATGTAAGCAAAAAAAAAGTATGTTAAAAATTAATTTTATTTTTTTATCTATTTGTATTACTGTGTACATAATGTACTGTATAGTGTATACCAACTTGTATGTATTGGCGAGTACTGTTCATACTTATAATTTTTGTTAGTAATTCGGTGTTTAATGATCGGAGCAACTTTCGGCGATGCCACAGAAATCTTTGTTTGATCGATGATGCAAAAATTGAATTTTGAATAATGCAAAAACGGATTAAGTATATAAGCGTTGTTTACAATGGAATTTTGTGTCGGGACCACTGAAAATGCTGTGGACACTGACTTTTGGTCAAACCGAGTTTGGTTCAAGTTTACACTGTATATGGTTATAAATAATCACTTAATATGGTTTTTTTGGGGTAGAAATATTTTTAATGTAATATCTTGACATTAGGCAGCACCCCACTTTTTGTAGAAATTTTCTTGGTAAAAATATGCAGCCTATACACATCTAAATATGGTATAAATTACAGTATTGTGCAATGGGAATCCCTTTAGGAGCATGATGCACATTTAGTAATGGAATCAGCTGTTTTGAACTACACTACTATACAAAAGAATCAAACTGAGAAAAGAACATTTTTATGTTATATCTTTCAAAATTTTGTGGCCAGCATGAAAATCTTAGGTGTCATGGTGAAATTACATTCACAATTTGTAGAGCCCTGGTTAGTGTTTAAACATTGTTGTTGCATCCAAGTCTTTATGCAGTCTGCAATTTGACATGCAACATTAATACTGTACTAACAAAAGAAAAAATTGTGAATGTTCTAAATGTCTAAAAGCAGTTTGCTTTTGCAACTTGCTCCCTGCTTGGCTGATGTGTGCTCTCTACCACTATTCCTTCAAATATCTAACACACGAAGCCTCACCTTTCCTGCAGAGGTCTATGGCAGCAAGCAGCAGCACTTCCAGCTCCTGCTCAGGCAACACAGGAACCACCCAGCGGGGACTCGATATCTTCTCGTCCAGCATCGCCAGCTTGTTGTGTGGGAAGTCTGGTTCACTGGTCCTGCCCACACCTTCGCCATTCACCATCTCATTAGTCGGCGATGGCTGCTCAGTTGGAGCCTCCGAGAAGACACCAGAGTCCATCTGGTGGACGATGGTACCATTGCCAGGTGTGACTATCGGTGTGGGCTGCTGACAGATGTCATATGTACCATCATTCCTTGCTTCCAACAACAGTCCTTACTTTAATATTAACTATGTCATACAGCCTCATACAGTGTGTGCCCCTTCTCACTTCCAAATGCTTGTATTACTTACAACATATTACAATGGTAGGATAATACAAGTAATCACATGCATTCTCAACTGAAAATGCTAAATTGAATCAGAAAATAAGTTAAAGCATATTTTCAGACTAAAAATAAAATATTTTGGAAATTCACTAAAATAAATACAGTGTAAACAAATGATCAAAGATTTCTGGACTTCAAAGAAAAAAATGAACTGTGATTTAAATACATTATTACTTCTATACAATGCAATAGGTTCATACAGGATGGTTTGCAAATTAATTCCATAAATTAATAGCACTGGATGTCTTAATCCTGGTGAAACATGCTATCAAGAACATAGCTACCTTCAATTCTACAAGAAACACACTGTTCATAGGAACTACAGAAAGATACAATAGTAAAACTACTGTTTATTGGCTGCATGCTGGAATACAGTGATGGTTTAAAACAAGATAAAATAGGCTCTCACTGCATTACATTATACACATTTTAACACTACCATACGCTTGATTTAGATTTGCATTTAAATTATTTATAATACAAAATTTTTCTTCTATTTTTCTGTTAAATACTGCTATAATCTATTAATCTAATATTCATTTAGCTATTTTATAAAGTCACAATGCAAAATTGAGCTTAAAAATTTTTTACGTGGCTGCTGGATTTCTCTAAATAGGAAATTTAATGCAGTTCATTTACTGGTCAATTGCCATGAAATTTGGCATTAGACGAGTTTAGATTTATAGTGAGCCACATTCATATTAAGGTAATTCGGAGTGCTCAAGCTTTTTAAGATAGGGACCAGATAACAATGAAATGTTTGTTAAAAGGATGTATGGCCATTAAAGTGTGGGCTTACCTCCCCCCTCCTTCCCACCCCAGGAATGGTAGGCCACAGTCTGTGTGGACGTGAACAGTGATCCGCAGCCAGTGGTTTTTGCAACTGCTGTCCTCATGATGTTAATACTGTATTATGACACTGCATTTGAAGCACCATTCAGTTCAGGATGAAGTATGCGTGTTTGTATGCGTGGTGTAGTTTTTATAGTAAAATTTCTGTTTTGTTGTTGGTATTTAAATTGGTGAATTCTGCGGTAGCAATTCAATCAAAGACTCTTACAACACAAACAGCACCATTTGCCATTGCTTCCTGATGATAGCTATGTATCTGTTTTGAACCACTAATTAAAAAAACACTTATACTACAGTCCTTCCAACAGTCCTGTATTATATGCTTAAAACATCATTGAGGAATTACCCCACAGTGTCGCAGAATAACTAGGACCAGTTCATGTATAGTTGTAATAAAATTTTGTCGGCAATAGTTACCATTATAATAACCATAACTAGTCCCACTACAAATAGATGCATTGCCATTACAAATTTATACACGTTGATACACATCAAAACTATAAAATTTAAATATTTTATTGTTTAATATTTTAGTGTTACCCAAATATTCTCATTATGAAATTATTTGCTAATATAAGAAAAAAAGAAATTCACCATATAAAAAAGTCAAGAGAAAATTCATTTGAAGAATGCAATACCTAATGTTTCAAAACTGAACCACAGATAAAAGAGAGGATTTAATGGAATGGGGAGAAAAAGAGAGGATTTAATGGGATGGGGAGAAAAAGGAGAGGATTTAATGGGGCGGGGACGAAAGGAGAGGATTTAATGGGGCGGGGACGAAAGGAGAGGATTTAATGGGGCGGGGACGAAAGGAGAGGATTTAATGGGGCGGGGACGAAAGGAGAGGATTTAATGGGGCGGGGACGAAAGGAGAGGATTTAATGGGATGGGGACAAAAGGAGAAGATTTAATCGAGCGGGACGAGTGGGAAATATTCTAGAATAGGGGCTTTTTTGAAAATCAGGAAAACAATATCTAGAGAAGTTAGAAAAAGATAATTACTCGTCAACACTTCATAGGAATTTTTGTGGGGCAGATAGGTAAGCATAGGAAGGGAGACAGAGAAAGAAATAGAGTGAGGGAGGGCGGCAGATAGAAGGGGGGGAGAGAGAGAGATTAGAGTAGAGGGAGGTTGAGAGAAAAATGTAGAGGGATGCAGAGAGAAAATGGTAGAGGGAGGCAGAGAGAGAGAAAAAGTTAGGAAGAGGGAGGCAGAGAGAGAGATGGAGGGCGACAGAGAAAGTGGTAGAGGGAGACGGAGAGAGAAAGAGGTAAAGGGAGACGGAGAGAGAAAGACGTAGAGGGAGGCAGAGAGAGAAAGACGTAGAGGGAGGCAGAGAGAGAAAGACGTAGAGGGAGGCAGAGAGAGAAAGAGGCATAGGGAGGCAGGGAGGCAGAGAGACAGAAAGAGGGAGAGGGAGGCAGAGAGACAGAAAGAGGCAGAGGGAGGCAGAGACAGAAAGAGGCAGAGGGAGGCAGGGAGACAGAAAGAGGCAGAGGGAGGCAGGGAGACAGAAAGAGGCAGAGGGAGGTGGAGAGAAAGAGGCAGAGGGAGGTGGAGAGAAAGAGGCAGAGGGAGGTGGAGAGAAAGGGGCAGAGGGAGGTGGAGAGAAAGAGGTAGAGGGAGGTGGAGAGAAAGAGGTAGAGGGAGGTGGAGAGAAAGAGGTAGAGGGAGACAGAGAGGTAGTGGGAAGCAGACAGAGAGGTAGTGCCATCCCGAGCAAATAATGAAATATTAATAACCAAAACAGCACTGCACGGGAAATAGTATAGAAATAGTAGGACGAAAAAATTGTCAAAACCGCTTATGTTACTGGAAATGCAATACTATTGTCAATATTTGATGGGAATCTTAAATTTGCTGATAGATTTTGTATGCACTATTTTCAGCAAGTGTTGCCAATGTAACACACAAACAGAACTGTTATGAACCAGCTGATTGTAGGCACTGCAAATGGAGACATTTGTTGTGACACCATTACAAAGTTGGTGGTTATGCCTGCCATCAAATGGCCTTCATAAATGAAACAAAGTATATTGGAGGAGAGGTAAGGAGGTATTGCGGGAGATGGAAAAAGTTATTTGGGGAAAGGGAGGGAAGTATTGTGGGAGAGGGAGGGCGGTCTTAAGAGAGAGGGGAAGAGGGCATAAAGGAGAGAATGACAGAGATGAGGTTGAGGAGAGAAGACAGGTTGATGAAGGGAGAGGGGTTGTGGAGGGGAGAGGGGTTGTGGGAGGGAGAGGGGTTGGGGAGAGAAGAGGGGTTGGGGAGAGAAGAGGGGTTGGGGAGAGAAGAGGGGTTGGGGAGAGAAGAGGGTTGGGAGAGAAGAGGGTTGGGGAGAGAAGAGGGGTTGGGGAGAGAAGAGGGGTTGGGGAGAGAAGAGGGGTTGGGGAGAGAAGAGGGGTTGGGGAGAGAAGAGGGGGGCAAGAGGGAGGGAATGTAGGGGTGAAACTGAGGAAGTGTATGATGGGGGATACAGAGCAAGGGAGAGATAGGAAACAGGATTAAATCCCACCGATTGACTGGGACACCATGTGCCTTGGCGCAGAAATTTTCATTAAAAACTGCCAGTAAATGACAGTGTTTTTGGGGAATGTGCTGAAGCAGATGGGGCCTTGCAGCGAGCTTCTACATGGACGATACAGTAAAGTGCTTATTTTCATATTGACCAATGAGCAATTTCCAAGTCACGTCCAAATTTACATCAAAGTCTGTATAATGCCCAAAGTTTCGCCAGTGAGTGAAATTTTCAAATATGCGATTGACAGTTTGGGATTATCAGCCACAAGTGTAACAACCAAAGTAGGGAAATTCAACCACTGAGGAATGCTGACTTAATGGCGCCACTGTTGCCGCAGCGCGGGAAGATTAAATTCAATCCAAGTTCCACAATTACACTCGTAACAAAATTTGCACTATTTACATGTCTCAACAAAGTGTCATTACTCAAGTCTCATGTTTCTGCAGAGTGAGTGAACAGAGCTGTGATTTCCACATCGAATTTTGATATCTGCGACTTTACAAACTTAACAGAAAGGATTTTGAATGCAGTCCCCTTCAAATAAAATTTAATTAATAATGTTGAAAATATATTATAGAAAAAAAAAAAACATGTGTAGAGAAAGAAAAAAATTACATTAAATACTGTGGAACAGCCAATCTCTACAATGTTTTAAGATTGCGGCTTTTCAGGAGTTATATTTAACTTTGGTTCTAGATATTATATTTGTCTATAATTACAGAATACCTCTTTGCTTAGTGTGGCAATTCATTTAATATAATTTTGAAATTAAGCATTATTATAAGATTTAAACAAAGTGCAGTATAATCTTTAGGTATTTTACTAGTTTATTAACACAGAGATCATGTGCAAGTTAGATTTAATTTGTTTAAGAGGATATTCAGTATTACAATTTGTATTGTTATTGTTCATTAATTCCCTAAAGGGTAGTAAGCATTGAATGTTATCAAACACGTGAACTAAAGAAAATTATCCTAGTTGGCTTTCGTATTGCCATTGCTGGTTGGAGGAGAGATGTGGCATAGTCAGACAACAGCCAATCAGAGAGCAGGTAACAGAAATAAGGCCGAAGTAATATTGAATGGAATTTTATTTAACAGGAATCATACAACCACAGCAAAGGATGGGTATGGTGGGTTTAACGTAATAAAATTGTGATAGTATATATTTTACTATTAATGAAATAAGTGGTGTTAGATATTTGAAAGGTGAATATTTAATAATGGAAGACTAACAGGTATGATTGATTTACTGTGTTTGAGAAGAGATAGTTTTTGAAAATTTGTTTCAAACAACGAACAAAGAAATAAAAAATTCAGAAGCTGTCAATTTCGACCTTATGATTTAACTGAAATGTTACACTATCAAGCCAAAAAATTACACTACAACTTTCTTTATAAGACAGCATAAATTATGGAAAGTAAATGAAAAATTAATACAGTATTTATGACGAAAATTTAAGTATAGAGTACTAATTTACTAAGCTGTTTCAATATGTGCCTGACTCAAAAAGTGATATGTAAGCACAAATCCAACCTCTAAACTAGTCAAGAATCAGAATCTTAATATGTAGGTACTGAAATATCTCCTACAAACTGTAATGATCAGATGGGCTAATATATTACCTGAGTTGTGGCAGACTGTCCATCTGGCGGGTCCACTGGCAAGCCCTGACCTCTAGTGGCAATTGTCATTGCTGCCTCTAGTTGTGATGTCAAGTGAGCTGTGACAATTGCATCAAGTGTTGCCAAACTTAAAAGTTATGGTAGTACTAAAATCACTAAACTTCTCCGTCTTCAAACTACATTATCTGCAACATAAAATACAAATACTATGAATATGAGAGACATTGGTAAAACTTAACATTCCATCAATCTTAGTTTTAGAAAATTTGATGCCACTATGTTTACACTACCAACTGCACAAAAATGTAGGCAAGCTGTGGGAGAATTTTTTTGGTGCATACAAAACATTAAAGTTTTGAAGAGAAGCAC
The DNA here is from genome assembly GCA_029891345.1 of Dryococelus australis. NCBI lineage: Eukaryota > Metazoa > Arthropoda > Insecta > Phasmatodea > Phasmatidae > Dryococelus > Dryococelus australis. The sequence continues at coordinate 17,750,057 of CM057003.1, read as the reverse complement.
TGAAATAGAATAAATGGAACATTAATTTTTTTCTAGTTTTCTACAAACTATATTCCAGGAACATGCATAGTTTTATAGGAATGTAAGTTTTTTCATGTGTACGTCATATTCAAATTAGTTGGTAGGCTAATGATACATATGGTAGAAGTCACTTCGATGAAAATGTTTCCACAGACCAGTGTCCTGGTAATTTAGGACCCTACATGCAGGTTTGTTACATTTCATTTATGAATGTATACTCCATAGATGTTAAGAACACAATGATATACATGCCATGAAAACTGCATGCCTGGGTTTTACGGGTAGGCCTATTTAAATTTATCAGTGTAAGAAGAAGGAATTTTTTTTAAATTACTAGCAAATTTACCTAACGATATTCTATTGTTTAAAGAAATTTTTGCTGGTCTTGATTATTTTTATTCAGCAAGCCTGTAATAAGTGTTTCAATAGGGTTTTATTTTATTACAGGGAAAATTTCACAGCAAAAAAAACTTCACTTTGAAAAATCTGCCATGAAAGCTGCCCTGGATAATGTTACTGGCATGAGCATAAGAAAATGCTGCAGAAAAAAATGATTCCCTTCCAGACAAAATAAAGAGGAAAACCCCAGCTGGGAAAAAAAAATGAGCACATATTCATGCCTTACAAAGGAAGAGGCACAAATGTTAGTAAAACAGTTTTTCCCCATTACAAGGAAAGACTTGCAAAACCATGTTCAGCAATTTGCTAAAGAGTTGAACAGATATTTTCCTTTCAAAGATGGTTGCCAGGGAATAAAGTGGTGCCAATCCTTTCCGAGGAGAAATGTCCGCCTGACCCTACGGTAGCTGCAAAATTTGACTTCAAATTGTGCAGCAGTCAGGCAAGACCGTATTATCAGATCCACACAATTTTCAATGGAGATGAGACTAATGTTTTGCTTAACACTAAAGGTGGTATTCATATTCATATCGCAAGACAGTGTTATTTCCACACCACATTTCATAGTCTAAAAACAAGACTATCTTCATGAAGGCAACGTGCTCAAATCGTAGCTTATATTTCCTCACTTCCTGCTTGATCAAGTACGAGCTTAAGGCCTACTACAAAGGCTTGAAATAATACTAAACATGGCGGCTAGACACAAAATATAAATAAACACACATTTTTTGTAACCACGACGTAATGTATGCATGATATTATATGTATGTTAGCTGCAAATTGATAAATAAAGTATTTTAAATTATACATAAGTAATGTAAATCCATAAAATGGTTAAAACTAATAAAATGATGTTAATGTAGAGAAAAATTACGAAATTGCTTCTCTCACTTAGCAAAATGTTGCGGACAAGAGTAAAAAGAGATTGAATATGAAACTGTATGAATAATTTACACGAGCAGGCAGAAAATAACTCGGCAGCTATCGAGAGCAATACTATTGAACAGAAATAATCAAAATCAAATAAATGGCCAAGGCAGTTTATAACCTTTTGATTCAAAAGTTGCAGAGTATAATATATTTATATTTACAAAACCTCAATTTTTATTTTCAATTCAACACACAGTATAAAAGATTATATTTTATTTCATGTTACGCACATGAACACCTGTTGTAAATTACTGTTAAATTTGAAAATAAAAACCATTTTTTCTTTTAAATACCTCATATTCAATTTTGCGTTATCTAGTTTCAACGTTGTCATTAGTAGAACTTAAATTCTACTATATGAATTTGATTTAAAAAATAAAGGTATATGTACAACTACAGTTCTATAAAAGCTTTCTCAGAGCATATAATTAAATCCTTACTCTCTACCTAACTCATGTTTTGCTATCCCCGTTTTGCAGAAATACTACATTTAAATTATCCAATCAGCATCCACCATTTAAAAAAGCACAGTCTAAAGTCACCTCTACAGTGAACTTGGCGAAGACAAGCCTATTTTCCATCTTAAGCAAGGTCTTGACGACTATGAAATATGGTTCAAAATCATGATCTTAAGCAGCGATTATGGAACAGAAATATTCAGTCTTAAGACATACAAAAATAAAAGTCTTCATGAGACCGCCTTGTTTGCCTGTGCTTGAGACAAACTTAAGCGATGTTCATGAAATATAAATACGCGCTTGAGACACCAAATAAGATAGTCTTGACGAAGCGAGAGCTCAAGATATGTTTATGAATATCGCCACAAAGGCAGCAAAGTAATTAAAAAAAAAAAGGTTATCAAAAGTGGAAGGCTACATCCACCACTTGTCTGTTTCGAGTATGAACATCTCCCTCAAGACAGTCACATTCATACTTACTCAGTGGAGTATTGGCAAGTCCACAAATGAAAGAATGAAGGGAAGTTTTCATGTATTCATAACCAATATCGGTAATAGTTAAAAATCATGACTTACCCGAACAGAAATTTTGGAAAAATGGTATCAATCAACTTTAGTAATCACACTTGCAACACAAACTACCAAACGTGATAGTGGGGAGAACTATGAAGATATGGAAAATTTTGGGATAAAACATAAAAATTATGTAAAATTTATGTCAATTGGGTGGCTTTACCATGCTAAATGCAGGAAGACCCAACTTAAATTCTCACGATTGTTGAATCACACACCCGCTGTATTCTGCAACATTCTGACCTGATCATCTTCATTAACACCACTAGATGTTTCACCTGTCACTTATTTATGATGACTCACCTATTTCTTCAGCATCTATAGACCCTTACTCACCAGTGGTACATCAACAGTTTTATCCTATACATTGACCACATCTAATCTTGCACCTGTTCACCCCATCTCCAACCGGCAACACTGCAGTATTGCCAGTCGCTGTTCCAATTAATAATACTTTGTGTGTTCTAAAAAACACCACCTACTACCAGTGTTACCAAAATTTAATCAAATCCATTCGCCAAAAAGATGCATCTACAACTCTATATGGTAAAATAATTCCATCGCAACAGCTCAAAAGAAAAAGGTTCTGTTTAAGAAGCTCAAAAATGTGGCTAAAATATTATTCGCATAAAGAAATCAGAAAAAAAAAAAAAGGAATGAAAAAGAAAGAATGGGAAATTGAAAAAACAGAAGAAAATAACTAAAAAAAACTTTAAAAACCAAGCTTTTATTTATAAATGCACTAAAAAGAGAAAAATAATTATAATAGTTAATCTATTTGTAAAATTTGTAAGATGTGGTCAAACAGCCATATTAAACTTTATTACAAATTAATATTACGCAAGATATGTGCTTACTACGCTATCGCAAATGAGGTATACGTTCTATATTGCTAATATCAAAAAGACTTACATAAGATATGTGCTTACTACGCATACGCAAATGAGGTATAAGTTCTATATTGCACCAAACTTTTATATACTAAATATAAATTGATACAAACATTAATTTGTATAAAGTTTATTATGGCTGTTCAACCACATCTTACAAGTTCTACAAATTGTGCAAATACTATAATAATTTTTCTCTTTTTAGTACATTTATAAATAAACGCTTGGTTTTAAAATTTTTTTTAAAGTCTTTCATTTTTCACTTTTTAGTTTCACAAATATTTTTCTATTATATTATGTAGTAATGCATATCTCGCAACAAGCTTTATGTCTGTTAGTGTGCACTGCTACATCTGTCAAATTAAATACTAAAGAACATCAGATCCTGGTCACCATCTGCAACCAAATTACTTATTGAGACAAGTCCGAGGTCAAACTTGTTACTTTACGGCATGTAGTTGTAGAGTTCCTATGGCTAACTTTCGACTACATCATCAAACACTGGTCACCATCTAAAACAAAATTACTCATCGAAACAAGTCCAACGAGGTCAAACTCTATATGTTTACTATGTGAGGAGAGAAATTAATTTAAATCAGCATTTCCAAGACATCAAAATTTCTCATAAACTTTCGCCAACATACTAAAACATTTATGCAAAATGCATTAGTTACATGCTTATGAAAATCCAGCATTAATACACTAGATAATGATGCTATTCGACTGTGTACACACATGCTCCTCGCAAGCACAGCTGATCGAACACACCAAGCCAACCTGCCTGATCGAGGCAGGCTTGTGCCACCCACACACGGGCGACAGTAAAACAAGACAGGGAGGTCCGGCAATATTGCTGTAGCAAGCTCAATTGGAAAACGGGAAGCGGTTTAACATACATACATGTGAAATTACATAAAACTTGTAACTTCCATCTCCATCATCAGATCAGCTCAGTAGTACCTTCATATTGTACAGGGTCATCGAAAAAGAATGGTACAATTTCATAACTTTATAACAACAAAACTATTTAACGGATTTAGCTGATTCTTGCACCAAATTGTAGTGGGAGGAAGAGTTTTTTTGGACAGGTGTTGCCAGCCGCACACCAACCATGAGATTGCGGCAAGGGTGATCACACCATCTGGCACACTGTGCTGACCCCTCCAGTGAAATGGCAACAGAGTAGCATAAAGCACAGTGTGTTCTGTGGTACACGGAGTTCAAGTCTGTAGTGCTTGGGCAACGTAATTTGGGGATCATAACAACCTAAAGCAACTCATGAGTACATTCGCAGCTCTCCCAAACTGAATGTGTGTTGTGGGTTGATGCACGATAAAGTTGTAGGGCCTTTCGTGTTTGTCGAAAAAACGATCATAGGCAACATTTATCTGGACATGCTAGAGTTGTACGTGTTCCCTCAAAATGAGGCTATTGAATGACAAAGTGGAAACAGTGTAACCTACCAGCAAGATAACGGACTGCCACATTGGAGCCTAGCCGTACACAATGCCCTACACGTGAGGTTCCCAAATGGTTGGATCGGGAGAGGTGGTCCTATCCCTTGGCCTCCTAGAAGCCCTGATCTTACCCCTCTAGCGTTTTTATTTTGGTGATATGTCAAGAACATTGTCTACGCTGGGAAGATTTGAGATTTGGATTATTTGCATCACAGAATCACAGCTATTATTGACATAATTACGCTAACAATGCTCCGGAATATGTGGATGGAGGTCGAATATCAGCTGGACATATGAAGTGTTACAAATGGAGCGCACATAGAAACATTTTAAGGTAAACAAAACTTTGATTCTTCATATACATTTTGGTGCAAGAACCAACCAAATTGGTCAAATATTTCGAAGCTATGATTTTTTGAAATGTACAATTTTTTTTGATGACCCCGTATTGTCATCGGAACCATGTACTCATGTATGCAAAATTTCAGCTCAATTGGATACCGGGAAGTGGTTTAAAGGACTAGCAAGATTTTCACTAAACACACCCACCCACATACATACAAGTGACATTAAATAAAAGCTCTTAAAAAGTTTGGGGGGGGGGGGGGGGGGGAAATTAAAGCCAGATTACAACCACACAAATATACGTAAGTTGCCATCTTCAGAGGATGATCCCATTCCTCTAAAGTTATCATATGAGTGGATACGATAAAGAAAAAATTATGGACTTAGAGCAAATGTTTGAAGATAATGCTCTACCAGGATGTTTTTAGATGCAAAACTAGCAGCTGCCAAACACAGGTATGTTTTCATCATTCAAAAAATACATGGTAAAAAATTAGTAGAAGTTTTGGGAATAAAATGCACGGAGAAAACAAACAAAGGTTCCTATTCCAAAAGAAAAATGTTTCTTTTGTAATTAAAAATAAAAGAGAAGGAATACTTCAGACTCTTGAGATGTGTGCTTACAGGTACTGAAATGTGTTATATTTAATGTTTTGTCTTTGAAAGGAGGGAAAAAAAAAGTAAAATAAATCAGTAACCAATATTCTTAATTTTATTTAATGTGAACTGTGAATTTTTCTGTTTTCCTATGATTTTATTTTCTAATACTGTTTATGCAATTTTTTTTTTTTTTTTTGTCACTAAATTAGAAAGTTTGAAGAAATTTAACTGATTAACTTGAAATTAAGCTACAGTTTGTGTGCAATTTTGAAATTTAATTTATTACTGTTTAATGAAAGCCGGTTTCATGTTGATTATAATATTAAGTATTTTTTAATGTTATATTCCTAATTTTTAAAATTTGACAACACTGGTGCAAACACCTGACATGTTAATGTTTCTGAAACAGCATAAACAACCTTGAGCAGGAAAATTTCTGCCTTTTATGAATAAATTTTAACAAAAAACATGCGTGTCTTGATTTCATAATCAACAAAAAGTTATAGGTCCGTTAATTTTATAGTTTTATGTGATTTTAATATTAATATGACTACTGGCGTGTGTGCCCTTGTATATGAAAGTCTCTGACTTTGTCCAAGTTTTTGGAATATACATAATAAATTTCTCTGTATTCTTATCATTTCACATTAATGCTGATAATTATATAGATTATGCCGTTTTTTATCACATCACTTCCTTGGGATTAGAGATAAAGAACAGGACAAGCACTTCCACTAAAATTCCTCATACAGCCACAATTACAACTTGCTACACATTTACTGGTAAATCACCATTTCTCCAAAACAAGAAACAGTACATGCTTCCCAACTGTTGAAGGTGAATACAAACGTGGGTTCCTCTCATCAACGTGACAGCAGCATTCTAGAACATTATTTTTCTACATACAATTCTTCGGGCCATTTTTCATGCCCAACTACTACACTGCATTTTTAACATTTTTTAAGTTTCAATTTCTAAGGGGGTACAACAGTAACAAGTGGATTTTCCCCGAGGTAAATTGTCTTTTGCACATTATCAAACATTGACCTACCCCACATTAATAAAAGTATCAAAGTCACATAGTCAATGACGATATACTAAAAATATACTAAAAATTTTCAAAAGACAAACCCTTTTTATATAAATAAAATACCTACTTTTACTAATTTGGATTTAATTCAATTGTATTAAAAAATGGTTTGGGGTAGTAAGTTTCAAAACATCTCAAAGCATTTATATAAATAATCAGTTTTCTAACCACAAATCATTTCATGTCGTTTATGACAGTCATGTTGGCAAAAAAAGGTCTAATGCTGGGACAAGGAGTGGCTACTGCGAACCTTGGGCACATATTCTTCCCCATTTTCCCTCTACGGATACAACTGTTAAGTACTTGTGGCCCAGTGACTGACGCCCAAACTTCGCAACTCCTGGGGCTGTTACCTAATTGTTGTTGGTGCAAACAAACATAATTAAAGCAACTCTGAATTAGTTTCACCCTTCCTACCTCTATGTAACCTTACTTGAGACACACTAGTTGCTTTTCTTTATTCTAACAAGTGCTCTGTTGTTTAATATTACTGAAATATGGTAATATAAAATTAGCTTTTTCGTGTCATTAACTTTCATTAAATTAACAGGTTATGGACACCAGATATCCAGTTTAGTGTTAATAATAAGTATTAGTCTAGTTTGACTGATTTTTTTTTAACTGTCCTATTACTTGAGTTTTTAATCTTTCTTTGTGTGCGACATGGAAGTTTCTACATAGGAAAGTCGATCCCATTGGGTGGACTGGAAATTTCAGGTGAGGATTCAACTGAATGTACATGGAGTTATGAAAGCAGTTTAAAATAGAAGTACTCATCCAGAAAAATCGACAGACTTGAAAGATAAGGATTATCATTACCTTGTGACTGCGGTGGATAAGTTGGAATATTTCGCTCAAAATATTGCAGTCTCTTCTCTAAGTAGTGAGGTTAAGCAGGTTTCACACGAAGCAAGATGAGTGCCGACCTTGCATGAGAATTTCTCGCACAAGTTTGTGTTCAAGGCACATCTTGCATGAAATGTGGAGCTGGAGCAGGTCCTATTTTTCTTGTGCAAGGCAATGCAAGTTGCGATCCTATTGAATGCTGGTCATGTGACCTGTTGTAAACTCAACCATAAGAGTAAAAGAAAATCATAATCTGAGGTGTGCGAAGAGGAATACAGGGAAATAAAACATTGTTGAAAAATAACTTTAAAGCATGGATTGAAGTTTAGACAGTTCCCTGGGAATAAAATAAAAACAATAATATTTTAGGGGGATAGCTTTGAAACAAATACCTTGTTGAAGTATGCAACTTCATATTTTGTATTATAATACCTTAGCTGACAATACCCACCAGGGCTATCAACTAATTTTGATGAGAGTCAGTATTAATCTTATTTATATACGCGTGAACTCATTTCGCACACAATTTAGTTGGCATTCTCGTACAAAATATTTTGTATGAAATCTTGTGCGAAATGCATCTTGCATCTTGTGGAACCTGCTTAAGGCAAATCAATAATATGTGTACACATGCCAAGGAAATGTGGGACAAACTGCATGGTGTGTTTGAACAACGAACTGAAAGGACACTGGACAGATTTGTTTTTTTTTTTTTTTTGTATAAAAGAAAAGATCCTGTTGACTGTGTTGCTAAACATATCGCCAAACTGGAAAAAATTTGGGTTGAAATTCAAGACGAAACTTGGAAAGAAGATAAAGTAAAACTACCTGTTTTTTTTCTCAACTATGCCTTCACATTATTACGAGTTTATTGATGCTTGGGAATCAGTTCCCAAAGAGCAAAGGACTGTAAGTCTTCTTCGAGAAAGACTCTGTGTAATTGAAATGAGGCTGGATGAGAGAGGGGGAGGACAGACGTTTGTTAACATCTCATCTGTAGCCTTCTTTGCAAAACCAAAAGCCAAAGTCTCAATTTCCAAAAACTATAAACAAGTCAAACAATAAGGACAAGGTGAATGACAACAAAGAGTGGAAGTGTTTCGGTTGTGGTCACACAGGCCATTTCAAGACAGAACATCCCAATCAAAAGGCAAAACTAAGAGGTAAACGTTCTGGGAATACTACTTTTTATGGGGTATCCAATAATTTGAGTGAGCTAGATCCAAAAATGCTTTGGATAGCAGACTCAGGTGCCACTCAGCATATGACAATGAGAAAGGATAGGTTCTCAACTTATGAACTCTTTTTTCAAGTCAAGTTTGTACAAGTTGGGAATGGACAAACAATGAAAGCCCTTGGAAAAGGCAATATTGACATTGAAATCATCGTCAAAGGAAACTGGATTAAGGGTTACTTAGAAGATGTATGGTTTGTCCCAGATGTAGGCAAAAATTTCTCCTCCGTTATTCTACCTTAAACAATAAACAATTTTGTCTGTTTAGAAATGGTGTAGCACAGTCTACTCATGTAAATGGTTTATTTCCTTTGGAAATAAGTCTGTTTCTATCCCTTCTGCATAAGCTCAATTAGCTGTGAAAATAGATTTCCAGCTTTCGCACAAGAGACTTGGTCACCAAAATAAAAGGTATATCTCAAAAGTATTGAAAAAAAAAAAAAAAAAAAGGCATAGATATTCCATCTGATGGTGATTTGGCACTATATGATGCCTGCTTGGTCAGCAAAATGCATAGACTGAGTTTTGGTAAAAGAAAGGAAAAAGTATCAGCACCCAGAGATAGAATAAAGGCTGATTTGTGTGGTCCAATGCCAACAAGCTTAGCTGCTGGCAGTAGGTATTTTGTAGACGTTACGGAGGAGTTCTCAAAATACAGAATAGTATTTTTCCTAAAACCAAAGTCTGCAGTCAAGGATAAGGTAAAACAATTTGTAGAAACCATTGGTCACACAGTTAAAGAGCTACTGACTGACAATGGAGGGGAGTTTTTAAATAAAGATATCAAGAAATTACTGACGTGTCTGGATTCTATCATCGTACCAGTAAGCCTTATACCCCTCAGCAGAATGGTGCTTCTGAGAGAAAATCATACTCTTGTAGAGTTGGCAAGAACAATGCTGCTTGCGGCAGAGCTGCCAGAGAAGTTTTGGGCAAGGCAGTAATGACAGCATCCTATGTAACTAATAGAATGGGCCCTTCTTCAGTTGACGGAAAATCTCCATTTGAATTGTGGTTTGGAAGGGAAGCATCAATTTGTCAACTTAAGGGGAATGGTTTACGAAAGCCATGTATTTACTTTAATTTTGGTCAAAAGTTATTTTTCAGAGAATATTTGGCACAAGACAAACAATAATTTCAAACACCTTCTTTAATTGATAGATATTCACTACCATTACTACTATCAGAGCACCGATGGAAGATCAGAAAGAATATCTTATTTCTCATCTTCCATCAGTGCTCACAGAATATTAAAGGTAATGAATATTTAATAATGCAAGAAGTTGTTAAAAATTAATTTTTTCGTCTTGTCGTGTCAAAAATTTTAATAAACCCTCTGAAAAAAAAAAACAGTTAAAACAAAAATCGGATAAATATACTGCTTTCATGCACCATTGGCCTTAAAGTGTTTGGGACCAAGTGCTTTGTCCACGTTACGAAGGAAAGGAGGACGGAGGCCACGAAGGGATATCTAGTGGGATACAGAATACCGATACCAGAGGACTGAGGTTATCCAGTCTAGTCATATTGTTTCCAAGGAGGAAAAAAGATTGACAGCTCTTTTTTTTTAATAGTGTCTTCTGAAGAAACAAAGAGACAATGAAGAGAAGAAAGAAGTCCAACGTGGGCAACCTGCTACCCAAGAATGTGAAGGTTATACACTATGAGATAGAACTGGGCTTCCAGCACCTACAAGGATAGAAGATTATGCCTTGTCGGCATATTGTGGTGATGAACTCGCATCATATGCTGAAGCTGTTTGTTCTGAAGAGGCTAGGCAGTGGTGGCAGGCTATGCAAGAGAAGTTGGATACCTTGCAACAAATGAAACTTGGCATTTGGTTGATTTGCTCCACAATAAGAAAGTTATTTCCAATCATAGGATGCTGAAGATCAAGAGGAAACCCAATAGAGGTATAGAGCACTACAAAGCCCATCTTGTTGCGAGGGGCTTTACTCACGAGCAAGGTGTGGACTTTGGCCAAACTTTTAGCCCTGTTGCTCGGTTTGATAAAATAAGAGCCCTTCTTAGAATCACAGCTAACAAAAAGTACGACATTGCTCAGTTCGATGTTCAAACAGCATCAGTAGACTCCAGTTGCTTTAGGGCATAAACTCCACAAAATACTGGTTCCAACAGCATGAGGACAGCTTCAACCCATAAAGGCTGCAATTAAGCTTGCAGAATCTACCGCTACTATAGTCAAAGCCCTCAGGCTGTTGCATCTAAATATCCTCCGTCAGCTTGTCAAGTGGATCTTTTCTGAAGAATCGGGAGTGCTTGGGAGTGTGTGTGTGTGTGTGTGTGTGTGTGTGTGTGTGTGTGTGTGTGTGTGTGTGTGTGTGTGTGTGTGTGTGTGTAGGGGGGATACTTAATCACTTTAATTTTTGCTTTGGTCATTGTTGCATAAATATTGTGAAGAAATACCGCTGCGTGGCGCTAATGGCGAGATGCAACATAACCTGATCCACGTTTGATTTGTTGCACAGGTCAGGCGACGGACAGTGGGTATGAGAGAGCCAACAAAGGCAGCTCAAGACAGACGTTTGTGTGGCCACCCTGGATATGGTTGTAGTATGCGGCTGGTTAATCATACCCGGGAGCGGCAATGTGTAGAGTACGTGAGCCCACAAATACGTTTTGCTAAAAGCCATAATGCTGTGAACTGACTGTATAGATGAAGAATATGTTGGTTGGTAAGAGTCATGCCCTTAACCCGATGCAAATAGTCAGCTGATACGTAGCGGGCCACCCGGTAGGCGGCATGTGATCACAGCTCGCCATGGCGAAGCGAGCGGACTTGTCTTTCGCAAGGGATAGTACGTGAGCAGCAGGAAACTAAACTCTTCACAATATATGGTTTCAAACTTTTATTTAAGTTGTTATTATTATTGCATTCTGTTTGCAAACTGTCCGTGCTGGGAAAATGTAATGTGCGAGCTGAAACTGTACTATTTAAGGCCAATGGAATGTTAATTTTAAAGCAAATACGTCCCGCTGCTGAACTTAACTCTTACCTGTGTTTAAGCGCCAGCGTAACGGTACTATGAAAATTGCTGGGAAGACGAGGCGGTTAACATGCTAGACTCTAGCATTAATTTTCTATATGTGAAAGTGAATGAAGATTTTGGTGCTTCAAAAATGTGCCAGTGTGCTTGGTTGGAAATCCTGCGTCCAGCCAAGGCAGCTGCTAGCAGTAAGCTGGTATCATGTGTTGGTTCCGGGCCCATTCTTCTGATCTGTGCAGCGCCACGGGCATACATGCAGTTCCCGGAAATAATGGGGGGGGGGGGGGGTCGTTGCTATGCTTTCGAGGCCTGTAAAAGGGCCATTGCCCATATATTTGCGGAACGCCATGGCTTACGCCATGCTCAATGTAAGTAATGCGAAGTACTGGACGTGAGATCCTGAGTTTTTGCGAAGAGAATGACATTGTTAATTTTTACCACCTAGCAGTATTTCAGACAAACTATGTACAGCCATTTATTGAATTTTAATATTTCTTTAGGGTGTTGTATGGATTGTTACATAAAAGGAAAAAGCCTGTGGGACTTTTTGGTTGGTTTCATTATTTTAGTAAACGTTGTTTTATAAAGTTTGTTGGTATAGTATCATGTAGCAAAGTATATTTCTGCATTTTGCATGCAAGCAAAAGCACTTATCAATAAATTGAATAAGTGTACTAATCGAAAATTATATGATGCATGAAAATTACCAGGTGTTTGTGAACATTATGCATTACCAGAAACTGACCTAACTTAAAAGCTCTGCTAATGTTTACTGGATTAGGTTGCTAACAAGTGTACATTTTCCACTGAATCATTGTGCTGTCGCCATTTTGTAAGTAGCCGTGGTATACTATTAAATAATTTTATTATTTTTTTCCTAGAGTGCTGTGTTGACTTGCACATTGGTGATTTACCAGCAATCTTGACATTCCTGACACCCCCCCTCCCTCCACCCAAGAGTAGAGGGCGTCTCACGGAGTGTTGGTGCAAACAAACGTAATTAAAGTGACTCTGAAAATTTGTTTCAATTTTCCTACCTCTAGGTAACTGAACGAGTGACCACTTGTGATACATAGCTGACTACTCTAAACATAGGGCCCGCTGTGTTTACACTACTAACCTCCCAACAAGGCAAACATGGTTTTGAAGAAAAAAACATCTTTCATGAATAAATTCGGAATTAAAATCACACATTTGGTACAAAGTACAAAAAATTCAGCCAGCACATCCAAAAACAAAGTACCAATTGGTTTTTGGCTATTCAATGGGCCTATGTTACTCCTCGATACCAGAAATTGTGACGTACGGTAGTTATCAGCGTCAGCACATTGACCGTATAGTAGGCCCATAATATGTTGGTAGTAGTAGCAACACGCAAAGCAGTAATTTACAACAGATGAGGAATTTAGTTTTCTTAAGTTGTATGATGCAACAGCAGAGTATTTAAATTTTGTAAGTTGCAGGACTGTGCGTTTGTTCGTATTGTAGAATAATTAAATAGCAAGCCTTATATCAAATGAAGTGGTATAGAATAAATACCTTGAGTTGGAATAGTGAGTGCTGTAGAATGACAATTATTGTGTCAAGAGCTAACATAAAAATATGTGGTGCAATAAGGATGTTGTGCTCGTCATATGTATATAATGTAGATACGTACCGTAGTGCACATGAAGTGTTTGACGTAGAATAATGAGGAGTTTGGCAATACATGTTGACAGAAAATGTGTACCGCTACTTTTGGAAAAAGTAAGTTTGGAGATATACAAAAGTGTGTATTGGGTGTAATAAACAGTGTTTTAGGTAGGTAACATTAGATCAGGATTCTGTAGTAGGTAATGAGTAACCAAAAGTACATGGTGCCTGAAGTGGAGGTGCAAACGAAAGTGTGGGAGGAGGTTTGATGAGGTGTTTAGTAAGAAAAGAAATGTTAAGTATAATGTGGTTTGTTCTAAATATGCACCCGTTACAGTGACTCAACCAAACACAACCCATGATGTGTGGCCAGAGTACCGAAAAGTGTGATCCATCGTATACAGATACCTATACGTTAGTTTAGACAAGACATTAATAATTTATTAAATATGTTTGCTCAAAATATACACCCATGACTGAATAACCCACACAGGACCCATGATAAAGAAGGTGTGGCTACCAAAAATTGTGATTCGTCATTTACAAAACTCATATGTTAGTTTAGGCGGCAAAGCAGTATACTGACTATAGTCCCAATGTGGTATCGCTTCTACACTTGGGCAGATGGGCTAAAGTGTACTACACGATACCATATGAAGTATCAGGTAGTACACTAAGACCGAATGGGCTCCAGTGTACTTCACGAACATTTATAAATGCTGTAAGTGTCCCCACCCGAAAGCCACCACTTTCCCGTGGATGCCCTGTTAGATAGTCATAACAGATGGGGAAAAAGAAAAAAAATGTGACGTGTGCTACACGTCCTACCTTGGCCGTTCACCACGTCACCAGCACTAAACACGCACATTCACCGAGCAGCCACTAGAACGCAGCAGTACACCTTAACGTATATTTGAATTGGTGCCTCGACCGCATTAGAGCAGTGGTTCATGCACATGTAATTAGTGTATATTTATTTTTCTTTTACCATGACCGTTGTAATAATACAGTGTTGTGTATATTTACAAGGGTAGGATGCATGTATTTCATTATGTGCAACATGTGACACGTAGCCTAATTTTCCACAATATATGTTTACATAATGAAGTGTGTAAAACCTGTACCTAGAATAAAAAAGTGTTAGGCCTATTGTTTGTGTAAACGTGTCAAAAGGGTATGTAATAATATTTGAGAGTTTTGATTTATATGTACGAGTGCTATGTAAATTCTATTCATTAAACAAGTGTTCCATCATGTTCCAATTGGCCATGCATCAACCACATTAGGTACATGACCTAAACTGGCAAACACTAAGTCAGTCAAAATTATGCATGTCATGACAGCGCATCAGTTATGTAAATAGAGGGTTATGTTTCTTAAGTTTTAAATGTGTGTATTTTGAATGAAAATGATGCCATAATAATTCCATGTGCACACACGCAACATTATGTGGGACCAGTCCACCCAAATCCCTTTACTGCTGCGCAGGACAGCTTAGTAGTTAAAATTATTCTTACATTAGCCACAATCAGTGCACGCTCCATTCATAGTTCATAAAAGCCTAACGTATGTACAGGGCCAGTATTAGTAGTCACCAGTAGCATGGTTAGTAACATAACAGAACATTGAGGTTATGCCGTAAGAGGCGAGCACGTAGCAAGATGACACTTTTTCTTAACTTATAAAATATGAGTGTTCACAGAGTTTTCAAGGTGTGTAAAATAAAGTACAGGTATAAATTAGCGTACTGACATAATAGGTTTGAAAGGGGCACATTAATTAACCAAGAAACGTGTGGAAAGACAACCATTTGTACATGTTAAGTATAAGTCATACGGACAGACAGCCTCTAAAAAGGATTGCAATATTACGTTTTATATTATTATTATTGCTAAGTGAAAGTGTCCTCCCATTGTATCATGTCATTATCGTATGTCAGACACCAGCAATTTCATTTACATCATTAATTATATTTTGTAATTAAGCACTTTTATTATCATGAGGGGGCTCAGCGACAACCCTGTCGGTGGCGTAATCGTATCGGAGCCAAGTGGTCGTGCGTGTGCATCCTCCCCGGACCATTATCACTTGACTGATCATTTAGTATGACAATAATTAATCAATTCGGAACTTATTGTTTTTCATCCATGGAGCATGCCACTCGGCAACCCAGTTCGTTTGTATACAACTGGGGTGTAACGTTCAACATAACCATTGTATACACGTTTGAACCTTTTTTCAGCACAAGTGCACTCTGTACTAAAGTGGAGTTTTTGTAAAATGTCAGTGCCTCACACGAGGAAGTAAATAAAATATGATTGTCTTCAACACACATTACTTTCATTTGCTATGGTTGCATTACAACCATGTAACCCACTTTCATACTTGACATAAAGCATAGGCATCATACTTGGATAAGCGTATAGGGGAAGCTTTGATATCCTCTACTAGACCAGACATATATGGATTATAGCTCATCATTCAGCAGCAGCATCAACTAGATGGTGGAGCATCAGGGGGCCACTTTAGGGTGAATGGCCCACAACCCACAGCAACAACTAATGCTCTCAACTGAGGGCTAGTGCCCCCCTAGTAACATTGAACCCCACAATCATCCATCGTAACCTAATTAATTTTCCCTGATGTCGGAACCAGCAGCACATCAAATGTACTTCATTGACGCATTATTGGTGACGACATAAAAAGCTTATAAACAATGTATCTGGTTCTACAATAATCACTATTCACCTACTTTAGGGAACTGCTAATTATCAGAATGTGATATCAGCATGCATGCCATTAACACCATTTATTATAAGTTCACAATAAATAAATTGTTAATTAAGGTGAAGAATACACAACTGACATAATTGCATTCACAAAACGAAAACACTAAAAAAAAATATACAAAATTGTTAACATAAAATAGTTTCCCATGCACAACTACAAAACATTTAAATATCAATTCGGACAGAAAATAATAATGTAGATATTTGCTGTTTGCCATTAACATGAACACGAATGAATAATTAATATATATAAGCATTCATTCACAAACTTAAATTATGTGAAAACAAATTAATCCAGCCCTGCTAAACAAATAAATACTGGGTGTACAATTTTCTAACCTCAAAAATATACTACAAAACTTCTTACATACGCAATACACATTTTACACATTATAACATACTAAACAATGAAAAATTATTAAGCAGCACGTTACAACTTATTCCCATAATTGAAAATTAACATCTTATTTTGAGAACAATTATGTTTTGAGGGCACTCCTACTACCCAAGTGCTACACGTATAGCCCCTTCGAAATGAACGCATGCAATAACCCATTAAGGAAAGGTGAACATTACATTGCAGAATACGTATTTATAACCATACGAGTGTGCAAGTCAACACAGCGCCCTAGGAAAAAAAAGTTTTAAATTATTTAATAGTACACCCCGGCTACTTACAAAATGGCGACAGCACAATGATTCAATGGAAAATTAAGACATTTTTAAAGACGCGATGTGATAGAGCATTGCACAAATATTAAAGCCAAAGATAAACACAGAAAATGCAAAACGCGTAATCAACATTTCATGCAACCAACCTTTACTCTAGTCGAAAGTAGGAACAAAACCTTTTTGACGTAACACTCGCATACACTGTGTAAACACGACTGCGCGACTGACCGGTGACATAGGCGTAAGAACTTACTAAACATATGAGTTTAACGTTTTTTCAAGGAAAAACTTGCTGCGAATACAACTCGCGACATAAACACAAAGGTATTTATTATATTTTTTAATATATATTTTTGACTATGGCAACCAATGTCATATGAAAATACGTGGTCCAAAACGTACTACTTTTCATCAAAAAATCAGCTGAACAAACTATGCACTGCGTGGGAAATATAAATTCCCTTTCCAATAACTACGTTTTCAGTTACTGGATAAACCTAATATACTAAACCAATAGCCGTAAAAATAACAAAGTATAATAGATCACGTATTTAATTACTACTGTATATAGTCAACGTTTTTAAGCAAAAAAATTTAAAATTACTGAAATTCAGAGAAATTTATTGCGAAGTGTCATAGGAATTCCCAAGCCAAACAAAAGGAATGTTCGAAAAGAACAGATACAATCCTAAAACGTAAAGCAGTTGTCGTCGGGACTCGAGTGTATTAAGTATTAGCGAGCTGACAAGAGAACAGATAACATGCGGAGAAAACTATAGAATAGAAGTGCTGTTTATTTTATTGCGACCGTATGATTGCTTGTTTTATTGCTTCCGCGAGATCTTTTTTCAACACATAGCTGTTCTAAGATACTGGACCAGTCAAAATACAATATATATATATATATTTACTAATTTTTGTATAGCCAAGAAAATTCACACAAACAAAAAAAGTTTTGCTCTATGCTAATTTTTTAATAACTTCTTCTATTTCTCTAGATATTCACCCATTTCCGGAAGTTCATATTTGTCGTCAGTGTTATCTAAGAGTGGTAATTGTAAGCTTTGTAGATTTGAATGAAATTTGTGAACAAAATCCTTAAGATCTTCAGATCCTTTATCTAATTTATAATATGATGGACTTGCACCATCACCATCTTTTAAAATATTGGACAAACCGCAAGGAAAAATAGGCGAAAACAATTTTATTTATAAAGAAACAAATTTGCTATAAAGAATTAAAAAAATGTAACTAATGCTTTAAAATAATATGCTTAAGATAATTCTAGATCATGGAAAAATTTTCCATTTTTCATTTCTTTTAAGTCTTTATACATTATTAACCGGCTTCTCATTTATTAGTTCCATTGTATTTTTCTAGAGTATCTTGACATAGCGCTCAGGTAATGAAATTTTCAATTTACCATCTAGAATACAATAAAAATTTTTACCAAAATTAGATTCGTAAATTTAAAAATCTGTTGCCCTAAACCATTTATCTTTTTCTACATCTTGTAGTTTGGTGAATTCAAGTGTATAGTTCAACTTGTTGAGCAGAGAATCAATTTTTTTGTTTTGTGATATTTAGAAAGAAGACCATTTATTAAGAAGAAGAAAAATTTGGTACTGAAATGTTATTATAATAAGCTGATAACCAAGGATATTTTATGTTTAATTCATTATGGAATATCAGCCACGCTGAGGCGCATGCCTGCACATTATGGCAATATTAAGAGAGATTTAGTAAAAAAATATTTGGTTATTAATGAAGATTTATATAATTATTCTCACTATTACAAATATAATTTTTGCACTATCGAAAAAAGAGAATCAGAAGAAATGTGTTATCAACTTTTTAAATTAATATGGATATATCGAAGGTGATGCAAATTCGCTTTAAAAAATTGACACTGAAAAGTACTTCTTTAATAATATTTCAAGAATACCACAACCTCTTTTCTTTTGATGGTGAACTCAATGAAGGAACACTTAATTTAATCGATAATCAAAGATGTAGTGTTAAGGATGAGATAATTGTGGACCTTACATGAGCAGAAAAACGGACTAAAAACTCATTAAAATGGAATTTTGTATATGCAAATAAATCAATAACAAATTTAGCAAAAGATGCTTTTAATATTTGGCAAAAACACACAAATTTGAAATTTATTTATTATACGAATTCTCCAGATATACTTATATCATATAAACAAAGCCTACATAGAAATCAGAGGTTGTGCGGAGTTTGTCCTTATTCATTATATCCATTTGGCAGAGCACTGGATCATGCATATTTTCCAAATAAACATAATAGCCTCGTTAAAATTCTAATCAATAAGTAGGAATATTGGTATAGTAATGGTAAAAATACTCCTGCGAATAAAATTAATTTACTAATGGTTATGATCCACGAAATTGGCAATGAATTGTGTCTTCAACATACAAATTATAAAAATGCAATCATGTACCCAATTCTCAACAATAATTTGTTTGATTTGCAGCCAGACGATTTTCAAAATATTCTAAACTTTTATGGGCCAACACTACAAAATAATTTTAATGATGATGAGCCATTTGATTTATGCACAACTGAATGTATAAAAACATAATTTAAAATTAACATCTTATTTTGAGAACAATTATGTTTTGAGAGCACTCCTACTGCCCAAGTGCTACAAGTATAGTCCCTTCGAAATGAATGTATGCAATGACCCATCCAGGAAAGGTGAACATTACATTATAGAATACGTATTTTTAACCATACGAGTGTGCAAGTCAGCACACCACCCTAAGCAAAAAGTTTTAAATTATTTAATAGTGCACCCCCGGCTACTTACAAAATGGTGACAGCACAACGATTCAATGGAAAATTAGACATTTTTAAAGATGAGACATGTTTAATTATTGATGGTGAATTATATATTTTTTTACAATAAAAATATTTGGACAAAAAGTTTGAGAGACAAAAAAATAACCAATATGCCATTTTCGATAAGAAATTGGTTTCTGTTTCTACCGACCAATTTCAATTATTGTTTTATATTCCAAAGACCATCAGGCGAGTTAATCACGTTTGTTGACGAGAAAATTTATATGGTTGATTACCCTAGTTATAATATAAAATAAATGTTGTTTTTAATTCATATTCGGGGAAAACTTCTATCTTTTTGAAAAGTATTATTATTTAAAAAGAGATTAACATCGTTTCCAGATATAAAAGAAGCATGGTCTAATTAGTGAAAAATGTTCTAATTTACCAAATATGGCAGACTCAGCTTTCAGATATACAAATGATTTACTGTATTTTTTTAGTAATGAAACTTTCATGGACTATAATGAAATTACAAAGAAATTGACAAGAGTTGATAAAAATAGCACTTCATTGTTCGATATAAAGTGCGTATCTTATAAGGAAATTATAAATAAAATAAAATATTTTGTCAATGACTTAGAAAATTTAACTCCTTAATAGCTATATAATTCATTGAATTTGGTCTATATTCTTTAATATTATTTTCTTCAATTTCTCATTTTCTTCATAAAAATAATATATATAAACACTTATTACAACTCACCAATTTTACTTGCGCATAGTTTTGTAAGTAAAAATGGAGTCGATTCTAGAAATAAACAAGAACAAATTTATTTACAGTTGTAGAAGAGGTTTTTATGATTATTGATGTGGAAAATAATTCTTGGTTTAAAGCCAAAGATGTTGCTAAAATATTAGAATTTAAAAATCCACAAAAAGTCTAAGAGATAATGTTAATCAAGAAGATCGAACAAAACAAAGTTTATTAAAGGTGAGCTGCCAGTTCACCTTTAGACGCAATGAAAAATCTGCTATATTTATCAACGAACCTGGCCTTTATTCTTTAATTCTGTCTTCTCTTAAAAGATGAGGCAAAAGATTTAAAAAATAGGTAACTCGCGAAGTTTTACCATCAATTAGAAAACATGGTGAATATAAATTACAAAAAACCATTGAGTTAAAAGATCAGAAGATAAAAATGATTGAAAATGAAGTTAATCATTTTAAAGATATAAATAAAATTGTATAAAAGAATATTGGAATTTTAACACAAACTGTTGATAGAGCCATAGACATAATAAATTGCGGAAATGGATAAATTAGAGATATGGCCCCTCATGTTGTACCGCAAACACAAAACCAAAATTTAAATCCAACTTTTATTCTTCTAGAATTGTTCGATGATTGTGAATATGATTATTATGTGATTAGAACTCAAAGAAGAAATCTTCGAAAACAGCTGCAAAGAATCGAAGACAGACATCCAAATTGCGAAATATTATTGAGATTTTAGTATATTCCATACAATTTATACCAAAGACTGAAGGAAACGATGAATGGCAGAATTGAGTGTTTTCGCAACTATTTTAACATTGATAGAAATAACTATACTCAACAACAATTAATGATATAAATAATCATAACCAAATTGAGTAAGGAACAATTTTTTTTAGTGACTCTGAACCTGGCCACGGTGGATAGGTTGGTTGGCAGTGAGAAATCTCCTATATTTATTAATGATTTTTGCTTAATATTTCAGCTTTTATGCCCATAGGGCCAAAATTTTGTCTATATTTTATGAAATTATTTTCGTCTATTTTTTATTTTCTTAATAAAGAAGAATATATATAAACAACATACTTCCCCACAGACAAAATGGCCGAATCACTAGAAAAACAACTAGATAACCTACAGATATAAGATGGAAATAAAATTATTACATTATTTGATTTTAATCATTTAACTTTTAACAGTAAAAAGTTAAGATTTTGTTAGACGATAAAAATGAGCCCTGGTTTTGTGGTAAAGATGTTGCTGAAATATTAGAGTATTCTAACACAAAAAAAAAACTTTACAAAATTATGTTCTGCCAAAATATAAAGTATTTTTTATCAGAATTAGGTGGGATCCAATTTGGAGGCCACCTAGATTATATTAGTGAAAGGGCAATTTACATTAATGAATCTGGTTTATATGAACTTATTTTCCGCTCACATACTGAAATAGCTACATATTTTAAAACATGAGTATTTGAAGAGGTTCTTCCTTCAATTAGAAAAGATGGCTCTTTTAAATAAAAAAAAATTTAGTTTAAAGACCAGCAGATACAAATTATAGAACATAAATCTGAACAACTTGCTTTATAAAATAAAAAAATGTGAACATTTTAACATGAATATGAAAAATTTTATAAAAAAAGTATAACAGAGAACAAAAAATGGTTGTATATACATTGCAACATCTAGGCGATATGCCTCAATTAATAATTTTAAAGTTGGTAAAACAGATAATCTAATTGCCAGAAATGCACATTTCAATTCTTTGCACAATGAATAAGATAAATTTCATATTTATTTCCATAAAAAAGTTACGATGTAAACAAACCAGAAACGTTAATTCACGAATTACTGGATGATGTTCGTGATAAAAAGAACAAGGAAATATTTATTTTGCACTACACTTATTTGCTTGGAATAAAAGAATCAGTAACTGAAGACATGAATAAACAGTTTGATTACATTCATAATTTAACCCAAAACCATTTAGCATAAATGCATAATTTGAAAACAATTATCCCAGAGCCATTATCTTTAAGTAATGAAGAATTTTCGTCTAATTTACAAACAAAATTATTTAAAGTATTAGGTGACTTCATTGCTGAAAACAAATTAAAATATTGCACAAAAATTTATTAGAAAGATTAGAATTAGGCAACACAGGCAATGCAAAATGTTGGTGTGAAACAAAAGAATTATTAAAATGGAAAGATGGCAAAACCCCAGTTAATTATAACTGTACAGAAATTACAATTACAAAAAATTAATTTTATATTTTTCATTATGGTATTTCAGGGTATCCGAGCATCTACCCTGAAAATGCAAAACAAATTAAAAGGGATTTAATTTTACACTACACATGTTTTATTAATACAGGAGTTGTGAGAATTATAGAAACCTAACCACTTTGCATAAATTTTATTGCCTTTAGATTTTTATACTTTTTCAACCAAATATTCATCAGGATAGTTAGTTTTCATAATAAACTACCCATTATTTCTTCTCCTTTTGTATATTTTAATTTGTAAGTTCGTATATCAAAATTTAAAACTTTACAAATAGTAAAGACTTCTGTTGACAATTAGCAGTATATCCTTTTTAAAAAAAAAAAATTTCAGTTTGCTCAATTGAACAATATCTCCAACTTTATATTTTGGTTTATTAAACACAAAATTTGTTTTAAATAATATTTAAATTTTTTTTATTAACTTCAACTGGTTTCATGCCAATAGTGCTGTGCTTTGTATTGTTGTAGTCTTTCACTAATTCATTGTATATATTTTTCGATTTATAATTGCCATTCAAAGCAAATTTTTTCACGTCAAATATTTTAAAGTCCGAATAAATCTTTCAACAGCACTAGCTTTTAATTCAGAAAATGAAGAAAAATTATTTAAATTATGCTTTTCCATAATTTCTTTAAATAATTTATTATAAAATTCTAAGGAATTGTCCCTTTGTACATTATTTGGTTTTATTATCGTCTAAATATTTTCTAAAGCATATGCTACATTTTTTGCTGTTTTATCTTTGATTGTAAAGCAAATTCAAACTTTGAAAATAACATCAATAATTGTCATAATATATTTATAGCCTTTATTTAGGCGAGCTATACCTTTTAAATTTCCAGTATCCATTTCTACAAGATCAATTTGCTACGAATCATTAATGCCATACGAAATAACTTTTCTTCTTGGAAAATGTTTTGCCACAGGTTTATATAATTCATTGATTATTACTTCTCTCACACTGAACAATTTTTTTTTTTTTAGAATGTTGATTTTTTTAGAATTGCACAATGAGCATATACTTTTCTGGACTAATCGCCCATTTGTTCATTTTCATGTTTTATATTATTATGTTTAGTGACTTTCATGCACTTCAAACACCATGTGTTCTCCTTTTAATAATAATATATACATATTTAATCTTTATATTTCACGAATATTCCTATTGCCTCTCCATCAGCACAAAGAGATGTTTTATTTTTTTTATTTTAAAAGTTAATTAATCACCTTTGTTGAAATCAAAGGGCTTGCTGTGATCTATTTTGTATTACTCTTGAAAACATCCAAATTATTATCAAACATGAGAATTTCCGTAACTATTTTATAAACAGTACAATCCATCGAAAAAATAAAGAAAATTTGTTCATTATCTACGTGAAAAACATTAGTCAATTTATTCCATTCTGCATGTAAATAATATATATGAGATTAGTTTAAATTTTTTATTTAATTTCTAATTCCTTTTCAGAATCTTCTTTGATTTTTTCGACTTTCAAATCGACAAGTGCATGGCAATAATTCGAAATTAAGTTGTTGAAATCTTGCAATTCAGCATCTGTTTCTTTATCAACAGCTTCTTTGCTTTTTTCAACTTTTGTGTTAACAAGTGTGTCAACTGATTGGCTTAAATTTTATTATTTGGCATCTAATTCTTTATCAAGACCCTCTTTTATATTAACGAGTGTGTCGCAGTAAGTCAAAACAGATTTGTTTAAATTTTGCAATTCTTCATCGAAATATCTTTTATTCGCAGCATATTTTCCATCAATAGGATCACTCATGTTATTAACTCTACGATTTTTAATGGAAACATAGTCTGTTGTGTAAACAAAAATTTTACTTATTTGATCTCGTAAAGCAGAAACAATGGTATAATATTTTGAATCTACATATGTTTTTAGAAATTCATCTGAAAGCATATCGTTCGGTTGATAAATTATAAATTTGGTGTTCTATTTTTGAATCCGAAGCTAACACATCAATTACAATTAAAGAAAAAATATCTAAAAATCCTAAAATTCGTATTGGTTTTAAGTATAGGCAATTTTTAGAAAAATATGTATTTGCTGGGACGACTGTTTTTAATATTGATATAAAAAATCAGTTTAATAATTTGCAATTTGACAAACCTGATTTTGTAATTGTGGGTTTCCAAACAAATAGAAATAATCGTGCTGAGAAATATGTGCATGCTTCAATGTTTGATCATAGTAATGTGAGGAATATTTTTGTTAAAAATGGTAGAAATGAAATTTCCCAAAGGAAAATTGGAATCTAGATATTGAAAATGGTCCTTCTCTTAAAATTTTTCTGACTTTCAATTATTTTAGAAATTCTACAACAAAACTAGATACTATATACAGAAATAATTAACTTTATTATAAACCAACTTCAAACTATCATGGCGATATCAATTATTATTCATTTTGGGGACAAAGACTACTATATGTTATTGACTGCCTACATAGAAAAACAGCAGTAGTTAAAGATAAAAAATTAGGGTTTTTAAAAAAACTGTTGAGGCTATTAGAATTTGTAATAATGTTTTAATTAGCCAACAAAATTTAACTTATGATTATATGAAAAAAAATATCACTGAAGATATATAAGCTTTAAATATTTTTGAATGGATCATGTAAATGATTTTATAGAAACAAGAAAGTGTTTCGATATTTCAATACAATTTTTTATATAATTGGTTGAGTTGTTTCATCAAATAAAAAATAATTTTTTTAATCTAAGTGAAATTTTTTCTTTCTCTTGTGTGTATATATATATATATATAATAAATCAGTAGAAGACCATTGCAGATATTGGCACAACTCAATAGTTTAACTAAAATTCACTCAAATTTCTCACTTTCAAGCACAATTTTTCAATTTCTTCTCAAAACATGATTTGTCTCTTCAATCTCACCTCCAAAATCAAGATAATTTGACCAAAATCTGTGTTCTAAATTAAGCGTACTTTTTTTAAATATGCTTTGTACACTCTTTGATCAGTGATCCATTTTCGGGTGAATGAGGCTAAAAATTAGGTCAAAAAGCAAATATTTACTTAAAATTTGAAAAAATTTCACAAAAATGTATGAACATTCTTAGAATTTAATCAAAAATATGTTGATTTAGCTCGAAAATTAGTCTTTCAAGAACCACACACAAAGAGTGAACACAAGTTGAAAACTGATTTTGATTTTGATTTTCACTTTGAAAAATTTGACAACAAATTAGAAATTTCTTTGAATTTAGCATGAAATTGGTTAAATTTTAGTTAAATTTTACAGTTGCACCAATATCTGCCAATGATTTGATGCAGGGGCTAGAAATTTGATTGAATTTAGCTTGAAATGTGTTGAATTTTAGTTAAATTATTGAGTTGCAGCAAGATCTTCTATAGTCTTATACTTATATATAATATATATTATATTAATATTTTATAAGGTATATTTACTATTATTATACTTGCCTAATTCCTTTTTCTCTGGAGTGGAGGAAGGTTGATGTTTCTCTGTCCAGCTCTCACTGTCGACTGAGGTCTTGTTTTTTTTAGATTTCTCTGCAATATAGGTTAACTTTGAAGAAGGGAAAGGAGGGGAAATGAAATAGTGCATTCTTATAAGTTGTTGAAAGTTGGAGGGGGAAGGAATATCTGTCCACACATTCCTATATAATAAGGCAGAAAGACAGAACAGGAACATCGGAAAACAGAACAGGAAATATTACTCGTACTCGAATTTGAAAACAAAGCAGAAGAGGAACATCAACATGCTCAGGAACAAGAATGTAAGATTGCCAACATTTTACACACAACAGAATGTTGGTCGAAATTGTGGATCTGTTGATTTTACCACATCCCAAAGTTTCATGTAAGCTGAATTGTATCAGCATGTACCATTTCGATAATTAACTGGAGGCGAAATACGTGTTCAACTCGACCTTACAAATGACAGCGCTCAAAAACAAAAACAAAAAAGCAAGTCGACCGTTTGATAAATCAAGTTGTTACTAGTTGGTATTTCATACGGTGTCAAATCGACAGTTGCAAAACTGGAGAAAACAAAGGAAAAAAGATGACCCATATTTACAAAAATTGAAGCTGTACGACGACATGGGCAGTAGCATCAACATTACCAACATCATCAAAGATAAACTAAGATCGAAGCATATTCATTTCAACAGTCGATGCTGCAAATTTGATGTTAGGGGAGGTATGTGTGTGTTGTTGCTTGATCGAGAAGATGGTGTTGGTATCATCTACACTCTATCGATTTCGCGATGTATGTATTAACGACATTTCCACGAATCTGTTCATAATTCGGCAAACAGAAACGAGAAAAAGTTGGTCGACTTATACAAATAAAAAAAATCAATGAATAGCAACAAATAAAAAAATAGTTAGTGAATAAAAAGAAAAAAAAGCTAGACTATAAATTTGTATATATAATAAATAGAGTAACTGATGTTATTCAGTATGGATAAACTACCAATCCAAGCATTACCATACAACGGTCATCTTCTATTTTACAAGAAGATTCATTCAGAAGCAAGAACTCCAAGATATTCAACTCTGGGATCAGCAGCTTGTGATTTATATGCTAGCACAGATATCACATTAGCTCCAGGAGAACGACGTGCACGATGTTTGGGTCTTCGATTACTGTATCTCGCTGGTCTTTTTGGGTGCATTATTCCTTGTACAACTACTGGAAAACAAGGACTTCAACTTTAT
This sequence comes from Dryococelus australis, assembly GCA_029891345.1. NCBI lineage: Eukaryota > Metazoa > Arthropoda > Insecta > Phasmatodea > Phasmatidae > Dryococelus > Dryococelus australis. Next base: position 17,722,510 of record CM057003.1, on the reverse strand, counting down.
CATGGTGTGTGCAATCCCGATTATTGTGGAGAACTACACATCTGTGTCTGGAACATTGCACCAAATGAATTGACCACCAAGAAAAGAGACTGCATTTCACAATTATTCATTCTTCCATATACATGACCTGTTAGTTTCGAAAGTCGCTAGTTAGCCTTGGCTCCAAGCGAACATGGAGAAGGATGTTTTGGATCTACTGGACGGTAAATCTTACTGTCAAGCTCTCGACTCGCAAACCCATAGGAAAAAGTCAGGTAGAAATGTATTTTTGTTTGATTATATAATTGTTAAACTTGCAGTGGATACCAATTATGATGTAATGGTATGTTTCAGGCCTACAGTGTATAACTATTATGATGCAATGGGTTTCGGACCAAGGTTATAGATAGGAGTGGATGATTTCGAAAACTGTATGAAAATTTTGGATATGAAAAAAGTTTTTGAATTTTGACAGTATTATAATCAGCTATACCCATTTGTTCAATGATCTTTGTTTGAAATTTAAAAAATGTAGCAGTGGTGGCTGCGCAAACACACATTATAGAGAAATTTCGATAATCCCAAGAAAAGCACTGTGGTTGATGAAGAAAAGAAGTTTATCGGCTTTAGCGATCTGTATTTTTTTATTTGTTCGTGGGATACACAAGTGAGAAAATGAGACACCCGTCTGAAGAAACAATAACCAAAATGTAGATTTTTTTACTAGCAACTACAATTGAATTATTATCGTTTCCTACAACCAAAGAAGATGTTGCCGAAAAAAATTAAACAAATCATGCACGAGGTAGAAAATTACCTCGATAAAGATAGAAAACCAAAACTGGTCGAGGCCATAAATTATATTTTCATGTCTGAATTCCAAAGATTCGTTCTACATGTATCTTCCAAGATTGCTGCAATGACTGTCGAGAGAGAAGGAAAATACACTCGACCAACATGTAAATACGAACAAATAAATTGCTGCAATATAAAAGTCCAGTAAACAATGTTCTTCAATACAACTAAATAACCAATCTAAGCAGTGTCAAAGGTTGGGATTTAGTTTTGGTGCCAAGTAAACAAGGCAAAGGATGTTTTGGATATCCTGGATGGTAAATTTCACTGTCAAACTCTCGACTCGCAAACCCATATGAATATGTTGATAGAGATGTATTTTATTTTGATCATACATCTGTCAAACTTGCAGAACATACAAATTATGATTTAATTGTATGGTTCGGATACTGATCAAAAACAAAAACTTGCCGAAGTCATAAATGATATTTTCGTGTCCAAATTCCAATGATTTGTTCCACAAGTAGCCTCCAAAATTGCTGCGATGACCGTCGAGAACAAAAGAAAAACCACTCCACTAACTTGTAAATACATCCACAATTGGGAACAGTATAGATTTAGATAAGTGTTTACTGAGTTTGAAATGTTTTGTAATAAAATAGTAACAATTATTTTTCAATTATTGTTTATTTTATAATTATTATAAGGTGCAAACCTGATGTCAGCATCAGTCTAATGCGATAGCCACCTAAAACAGTGTATACCTAATTATGGCAGCATCAATCTAATGCAATTGCAACCTACAATGACATGAAAGTGGACTAAAATGACATGAATGTGTCCTAAAATGATATGAAGGTCCCACATTCGATTTTTGGGATAAGGGTGTGGATAATAAAATATTAATGGCTTCCAAGAAGCCCGGTAAATTATTTACAATTGTAGTTGTTTTGTCGCATTCTTTTTTCTCCAGTTTGTCACCATTACCATTTACGAGCGAATCTATGTAATTAATGTGATAATTTTGCAGCTACATAATTTATTGAAATGAGTTTGTCTGTCTAATTTCGAAATTATTCAAATTGTTTACCAAATTACTAAAAATTTCAAGCATTTTTTGCGAAGTCTGTAACAAATCGACACTTATTTTTACATAATCTATATTTTGTATACTTTTATTAATCATGTTGCATAATATTTTTTAATTAGTACACTTGTCAAAAGTATCGCCACTATCTTCGTATTAATTAAAAAATAGTGATTATTGTTTCCATTAACACTTTTATTTTCTTATCCCTTAACTCATAAGATGCTGTGAAATGGAAAAGGAAACATTTTTTTTTTCAAGTCTTGTTAGTATTGGTATACCTTAACATTTTCAAAATATTGACCAATATAATTATAAGTAGATGATTGACATACAAATAAAATGTATAGATTATCCCGAATTGCATTCAAATTCTATCTATTAGTAATAAAAAAAATGGCAACCTTAGTCAATGTAACTTCATTCGCGTCCAACAGTTCGCCGGCTTTGAACACTCTGTGTGGTTTTTTGCAAGATACTTCCGAAGAGTGTTTGAATATGAAACAAGAAAATAATGCATTAGAAAATTACAATGATTTGACTAGGATAATTTCAATCATATACAATTCGCCAAAATCATCTGCGACTAATTTGTAGGACAGTTTTTTATGCACCGATCCACAAAACATTCTAACAACGCCTGCAATAATTTTTCGACAGTTCAAAAAAAATATTTCGTGAGTATAATAAGAGCATGTGTAAAATCTTACGTCATCGTCCAAGGGTATATAATGAGCGGATTTGTAATTGTGCCTTATATGAACAATCAGAATTTTGTGTTGAACATTGATGTGGACAGGGCTTTGCAGTTATTGCGTAGTTCTCTCACTTGCTTCGCTCTCATCCAACCGAAATCTCCAGTCACCATTTGCTGGACACGTCTTCGTCCTGAGACTATCTTTTCGGGCTGAATTGTAAAATCCAAATGTCCAACTACATCTGCGGCGAGATACCATAAAATATTTCTATAATCTACTTAATCCACAAGAATTTGGATCGTCTGTGTTACAGCAGCAGTATTTTCAAGGAAATGCCATCGTAGATTAATCGCTCAACAACATTCAAAATAACACTGGCGACATTTGTTCGAATATGGCCAAACACATACTCCTGTTCCTGCTAACTCTAACGTATTCGATTTTAAATACGGGATTCAATATTCTGTACGTGGACTTTTCAGCTGACTGGCAAGATTTGTGCATCCCGAAACTCTTTGTGAAATACAACAAAACTGATGGAAGGATAAATAACCAGCCCAATATCGGGATATCGGTGAAAATATGAACATCACACCCAAAGTCTTGAAATTGGGTAAAACCCCCTCCTCTCTCGTCTCATCTTCCCACGGTAAACAGGCTTGTAGTTTTGCAATGAGTGGAAATGCAAAGAAAATATGGCAATCGAGGAAATGCTGCTCCAAATTGAAACCCACGACCGGTATAAAGGGGCTTTTAATTTTTTAATCCTGTTTGTGACGTCTGCCACAAGAATTTACAAAAATACAAATTATGAAAGTATGCTGTTTATTCAGGGTTTCAAGCAACTCAATCAAAATACAATTTACCATAAAAATTGATTCAAACATACAATATAAAATTTACTTTCCTTTAAAATGATATAAACCCTTGGGCGAACACATATGTTCCACACTGGAGTGTTGTAAAAAATTTCATGTAATTACGGGCTCCTTCTTTCAACCAACCAGTACTAAACATTACACAAAATATAAACTCAATAGAGAAAATATAAATGTGGTACTGGATTCTAAATAATTCAGTTAAAAGAAGCTCAAAATACTTAACTGTCCTTCTTGTATCAACACTGAAAATTATTACTGAGATTCACTAGAGCACCATGAAAGCCTTCCAAATTCTACTGACCATTAAAAATGTGTTCTGACAAGCACAATTTAAAAATGTGAATTAAAAAACAACGAACCAGCGTACCGTTTAACGTTATTTCACACAGGTGGGTTACCTCTATTGTATCACCATGTTGCGCAAGCTGGTGCGGACCCATTTAACAAGCCATCACGATTCAGGCAGCTGGCAAAATATGAATATCCAAAACTACTTTCCACCATAATCTAAGTGCAAGGCTACACACAACAGTAAACTCTACGGGCCATACACAACTAATAAGTTAAGCCAAAACCAGAATTAAACACTGAGGGCACAAAATGAATTTTGAATAAAACCTACATGCGCACACCTACAATTCCTTGACTAGCCCACATAAAAACTTAATTGAAGCGCAATGCATTATACGACAAACCCACCTATGCTTCTCGCCGTCAGCCATGACGATATTCTAACTGTCGTCAGCTACTAAGTTGTAATGCATAGCAACCTAACAGTGCATGAAAATCCATCAGGGCCAGGAACAGAAATTAAAGCAAAGTTACTCAAATGCTTGCTGGCATAGAAGTGGACGAGACATCAACATGAGCAGAAGGCCCAAACTTCAAACTGTAGCCAGTGACCAATGAGAGAGAAGCTCGACGCACATGCACGATAAGAGGGGAACCATAGATATGGGAAGGAAAAGGAAGCAGGTATGTTGCTAAGACAGCCCAAAGGTGGAGCAGCAGAGCACAACAAAGTCGTTAATGTTCGGAGACCACTCTATACTGCGCAAGTTTTTAAATTGTGATGTTTCAAACGAACCTTATATTTGCAATAGCGATAGTACCGATTCGGATGATGACGATGAGAGTAACGACTACATTTCATCTCTATCAGTGGGGAAACCCACGTATGAATAAACGATACAACTACTGATGAATAATTTCAACATGCTGCACAGGGTCATGTGTCATTCGTACACAGACACCGTACATTCATCGGCAATTACCAATTCTTTGGGAAAATTATGGAGTTCGTGTCCGAATCAGGTAAACAAATGTATCACAATCAACAAAAATTAAAAACAAAAAATTTTAATAACAGGCATGGCCTTTTCATTGAACAAAGAACTGAGAAATGTGTATATTGTATACATTACGATAAAATTAGATATATCGATCGAAAACATGCCAATTTTATTACATCTCTAAAGATACTAGGCTAAATTTGATTAGAGAAACATTTCGTGCTGCTGAACATAATTCATCCACTCTTTAAATGATACTATGATAATCTACCCGAAAACATTGTTCATCAACTGATAAAATGTATTCCTTTACAATCATTGTATGATAATAATGTTGATCAATTCGAACCCATTGATTTTTTCAAGACTCACGAAAGAGGACACGAACAATGCATCAGGTCCATTTAAAGTACATTATTTTCATGAAAAATGGCGATACTTCGGCACATATCCAGGATTTAATTTCATATTTTATTTTCGGGTACTTCGAGCATACTGCACTACTGTTTGCAATATGTTGGCGAGCGAACTGAAATGTCTCGATTCCTCCTACCAAAAACTCTTTAAAATGCCCACGATCACTTCGGCTTATCGGCGAACGGCTAATCTGAACCCCTTCAACGCACAGATCTTGTATTTAAACGATGGAAGTCTCATCACCATTGAAGGAAAAAAGAATAACAATCTACAAATTGACCAAAGTCCAAAAGTCTTGGCTTGGAATAAAGCAAAAAAAAAAAAAACACAACTATGTGGAAAATGTGCTTACCGAGTTTCTAAATTACTCGAACGCTCTCTATTCATCGGAAGTAGAATTGATGCTTTTAATTGATTTCCTGTACAAGATGGGTAGAAGAAAAAAATACATTTTGTCCCTGGCGATGAGTCAAGTTAATGAACTTATAGAAAGTGAAAAAACTGAAATTAAAACAAAAACAACCATAATGTGTATTCCTTCTCAATTTACGCATATACTGAACACATTTGTGAATCATCCATCGCGTTCTATTTACAAAAACTTGAATAGAAGCTTTGTCACCCGGTATGAAAAACTCAGTTTGATTTTACATTGCCTTGTTCAAAAAAAATACAGGAGTGAGGTCCAATCGGGGAGTGTTCTTTTATGCCTGGAGAAATAATTTTTCGGTGCATGCAATTGCAGTCGATCCGAGATTAGCTCAAAATGCACTTGGGCACAGTAAAAAAAATGCCCACATGAATTACGTAAATAAATAAATGTTGAACGATACAGACCTTCAGCAAATTTTACTCAACCATCTCACATACAAAAAAAATCGTATTGGCAACTCGATGGTATATAATTGCAGGAACACATCGTACCTCATCAATCAGACTTTGTCGTCGAGAAGAGCAACATGTCAACGAGGTGTAATACACACAGAGTATGTGCCACCAACCTGACTTCTGTTAATGTTTCATTTGGGGATACAATGCTCAGTGTCTCAACATATATGATTTGCCTTCGCATACATCAGAGACGGAAAGATCGTCTTGGCCAAATTCCTCGATGGAAATCAGCGGACAGCGAGAGGTGTGAAGATGGTGATGTTGCAGCCGCTGTCATAAATGTTCTTGTTCCTGTTGTAGATGATGAAGTTCACTCTATTTGCATTGTTGACTCTCAAGGTTTTCAAATTCTTCAAACATTTTACATAAAGGAGTTGGCTAATTTCGACATTGAAACGAATTGCATACAACATTACATTTTTGGACCTCCATGTAAGCTAATTTGTTTCAGTGATGAGACCAGATCAGTCATCAGAAATTCGATTGCCTGTGATATGCTGGTATGGAGGGTGGGTACCTTATAAGTGTGCATTGAGTATAGTACAAAAAATGCTGAGGAATTACAAACATATCTACGTTTCAAGTGTGGAAAATTACAAGATTTTACACAGTCAATTTCTGCTCCCATACCTATTCACCAGCTCGATCCACGACCTCGAAATCCGTATACCAAATTGAGGTGAAGGATGTAGTTGACTCGGTACTTTTCTCACGATGTATCTCACCAACCGTGGACTTTGTGTAATGTAAAATGTGTGTATTATTTAATATGCTTTATTTAAAAAGAATATACGCTTGTAAAGTGTATTTTTTTCGTACACAATTTTTTTTTAATATAAGGTCTAATCATGACCCTAAATAAGTAAAAAATAAACAAATACATTGATACTATTTTGGATTCTCAAAAAAAATTCTACCTTAAACGATGATTCCTACTCCACTGAAATATATAATAAACTCTTGCATCATACACAAGATGGAGAAATATTCAATAATTGTTACATACCAATTCGACAAAAAAATTGTATGTTCAATGCAAAAAACCACATGAACTGTACGTGATTTTAAAAGAGGTAATCAATCAACACTGGTTTATAGATTTTGTCCTTTTTCTCTTGCATAAATTAAGACCAATTGGTTCTCGACGATTGGGATAAACGCCCATTCATAATAAACTAGTTTATTTGGCAGTGACTCAATTTCTAGACAATTTCCCAAGGACAGAAACCTTGTTTTGACGAAATCTGACAAACCTTCGTCGTGGAGGAGGAGATTTCGACTTAATTGACGACATTTCGTATAATTCGCCCATTTATGTGTTTATTGTTTATCACTTAACAAAATCCAGTCTCAAAGTATTTATACAAGGTTTAAAGAATATTGACGAAACTTTTGATGATGCGGAAACATTGAGATTATTGGACGAGATTGTCAAGCCTAAGGATTATTTCGAAGTTTCGAAAAATACTGCTATGATCGGGGAGGTTGAGGGTGACAAAACTAGAGACGAGATTCATGTGGAAAACGACCAAGTGTTGGATCTACTCGATCCAAACACGGCCGCGATAGAAGCGAATGATGATAATAATGGCAAGATGAATGCAAGTTACACAACGTAGATAATGATTGGGAGAGTTTTAACAAAGTCGGTGAGAACGAGCCTCTCGAAATTAGCGAATTAGATGAGCCTTAAACCGAAGTCATTCTTTCTGACATGTCGGTTATAACACACAGACTGATTTAAATTTCCCCGAAAGCAGAACAGAAATTGAACTTGTAAATACTGCTGAGGAATCCAGAATGGTACCGGTGGAATTGAATTCCTACAGAACCGAGCCCGAAACCACATTCTTAGAAACTGAAAAGCCACCAACCGCACCCGTCGAAATATATTTCAGTGAAAGCAAATCGGAAACCGAAATCGAACGCGAGGAAATAGTAGTATGGCAATCACTTGAAGGATTTACTTTAGACAAACTTGTGTTGGAGGAATTGAGCGAAATGGAAACCAATCTCAAAGAACCTAACGAATCGACGGGGGTGGAAATGGATTCGGGCGAAATTAAAACTGAAATAGAACTTTTCGAAAAAGGTGAAAATAATAATAGTCGAAAAATACACAGGGATAAACTTCCGCAAATATTTTGTCTGTTAGACAGAAAACGACTTGTTTGACTGAGTAGAAAAAGAAATAGCTTTAAGGAAAAAATTTCTTTAATTTGTTGTGTTTGCATTTCCCTTACCATAGTTAAGCTTTGCTTACATGCAACACATTGGATGATTCCCGAAAACCATGGCGATGGAATCGAGAATAAAATATTTTCAAATAATGGCATGTTTCATAAGATGGTCGATTGTCTATCACTGCCGTTTCGCTGTATCGATTCGTCAGATTGCCAAGTTTTGTGTGATCTATCAAAGTTGAATTTCGATTGCGATGAAAACAAATGCATTCCGCGAATAAAAGCAACTCCTGCCGCAGTAACAACAATAACCCAATAATCACCCACAACCTCGTCCCATCACGCAAGCATTGTTCCATGTGATTCCAAACACGGAATAGTCAGAGTGTTAAAAAGCACAGATCATTTGGATGGGCATGTTCTCGACTTATCCACTCATGTGGAACGATGACGGGACTCAGACTCCGTACACCTGCAAGGATGGAATCGTCACGAGCTATCTGACAATTTCCAGTTTTAAATTAAACGATTGTAAATGCAGGGCTGATAAGTTATTGGCTGTTTTTGAATTTCAACCACACTGACCGAGATATTTCCCTTCAGCCCATATTAATTTCCTGACAAACTTTCATGGAATTCAAAATATCAACAATTACAGTAATTCATAAGATGCATGTATTCATATTTTTTTAAAATTATTATGTATAACCGGGTCGTTGTAGTTTTAATTCAACTTTTTCCACAGAGATGCGATACTTTATACAAGAAATTTATAAGAGAAGTGAAAATGAACTGTCTATTAAATTTCTAATATTATTTTCCACAATACCTTCGTATATCACTAAACAATCTATTTTAAAAAGCACACAGTTCATTTTCCAATTGTTAAATCGGCAATTTGAAACTGAAATCTTTATGTACGTGAACAGAAACCATTCCAAAGTCAGCATTATTCAGTACGCCAGCCGCGACCACAGAGATGGCGATCTGTTTGATGGCGAAGGTCCAATATGTGCACATGCATCCCTACCTCCCTACAAAAGCATATGTTTTGACAAAGATAATAAATGGTCCTATCTTTTTTACCAACAGGTACTCATTTAAGAATTAGGTCATGTGCTGAGTTTATATGACAATAAAAGACAAGATAGCGTGATATACGATCCGACAAAACACGATAAATTTACGAGCTTTGATGTGCACAACATTATTTCAATGTATCCATTTTTGAAGAGAGAAAAAAAATAGTAAAGTAGGATAAAAAAATATATATCGATTTTTATATATTTTTTCCCGAGCGCAAAGAAAGGAGGGGGAGTGGATAGGGTAATATATGCGGCTACATTTCATACAGTGATCAGAATTCGATAACTCGCGATAAACAGTGCATCTGTAAAGTCATTGTGTGCTCTTGCCAACGACAACTTAAAAAAAAAAAATGGATAAGTTATTGGATTTGAAAAATTATAATTTCTTGTAAAACGACTACAAAATTGTTTATCTTTTGGATAGAAATAATTATATATGGTTCAAACAAAAAACTGTTGCCGGATTATTGGAATACGAAAACAACAGGAAAGCTATTACGAATAGCGTGAAAGAGAAATATAGAAGAACGTTCAACGAACTGGCAACAAATGCTACTTCAGTTGTAACTGTCAACGAGCAGCTCCACGCCACATTCATCAACGAACCGGGTATTTACAGACTGATTATGTATTCAAAAATGCCCTTTGCGGAAAATTTTCAAGATATTATTTACTAACACATTCTCCCATGCATTCGCGAGGGTAAACAGCGCATGTTTCAGAATCACATCGAGTATTTTACAAAACTACTCGGAGAAAGAACCAAAGACGTGGAAGTTATGAAGAGATAATTATTGACTTGAGCTGCAAAAGAGGCTGTCACCGCCAATACCACTAAAGAGAGTTAAGAACAAATAAGCAACTCTTTGAAAGCAAATTTCTTGGTGTTGAAATTGAACGCAGACAATTTTGATTTTCCGTATTATGTAATTTGAGTACAAAAAATAAATATGAAGAGGCAACTCAACTTGCTTCGAAAGAAGCATTCCAACTGCAAAGAATAGTTGCATTTAGAGTATAATTCACTGTTTCGAAACATTTGCAGCCGTTTCAAGAACGCATTGAGTGCACACTTGAAATTTTTCAAGAATTACTTTATGATTAAAAATACCGAAATTACAGAAAATGTAATGTTGATTCAAATTGGTAATATGGAAAAATTAAGTGTCTATGTATATATATATATGTGTCTCTCTGTGTGTGTGTGTGTGCATGTGAATGTGTGTGTGTTTGTGTATTTGTTTGGTTGTAAAGAAAAACAAAAAAAAATTAATTGAATTATTATTTTTTTATTATTAATTTTGCTCAATTTACTGAAATTAATTTACGTGTATGTAGTAACCATTTCCAACTACTTGACCCATTCTATGTTTTTAAAACTTGTTTAACTTTTTACTCAAACTAGTACTTTGTCTCCTCCGTCGGCATCGAATGGGTCACGATGATCTTCTATGCAAAGGACTCGAAGACCTACTCCTGCAATGGCTACGTTGTCTTCGTCTCCTTTGTTATGATCAAGTTCTTATATGTATATATATATATATGCAAACTACGAGCACGTACTTGTACATGTATGCTTGATAAAAAATACCCTGTTTTGTGTACACATTACATAACAAATTTAGTTCTTGTAAATAACGTTCGGAGCTTAGCGAATTCAAAATTTTTTCTTGAATCACTTCATACTCTGTCATTTTGGTCGGGATATAGCTTGAGTTTCAAAAAATTTAAATATTTACTATATACACCCGGTCTACTATTTTGAGCTTCGAGAAATAAATTATCTGCGAAAATCCTAAACTCCTTTTTTCCTGAATAACCGAATTGGGTGATTATAGTATCGAGAAATAAGTCGTGATTAAATGCTATCGTGTCCATATTACCATTTGGCATAACTGACCATTCCTGCGAACCCGATAAATACTCGAGCCTAGAGTAGATATGGGCCCGGCTGCAGAAGAAGACAAAGTTGAAATTTTATCCACAAAATTATCATTGATAATGCGATTTTCCTCATGCTCGTCACTGATTTTGGGGAACATTTTGATTGTCGGTTGCCGGCATCACCTGATCGTTATCACCATTAATTTTAGGCATTCATTTCGGGAGATGTAGACATCTCATCGCTGTGGTAACTGTCAACATCGCTGAGCGAAATTCGACGACGTAATCGTCTACGTTCTTTGTATTACTCTGTGAGTTTTCGTTTGATTGATTTAACCATGGTTGGCGTAAATGATTTTCAGAGTTGTCGTCGATGGTTTTGGAATGGGGTGGTATTAGACAATCGATTGAAGGTAATCCCGCCCTCTCTTCTTTATCGAAGACTTCAGATCATAAGCAATTACCCTCGTCCCTTCTAGTTTAGTCATCAGCCAGGCAGCCATCATCGTCATCACCGTGATTCGACTCCTCATCAATGCAAGTTTATGGAACAGATTCGAATATGTTAGTTGTCGAAACACGGTGATGATGACGGGATTGCAGACGAGGCACGGGAATATCGGGAAAGGTGATCTTAGGTCCCATTGTATGTGTTTGATTGGAATCTTGCAATTGTGGGCATCTGGGTGATGATCGGGGTCTGGGATGAGATTGTGATGCAGACAGAAAATTTTTCATAAATATTTGTGAAAATGCGACATATGCAAAAAGTATTTTTATGTTATTTTGATAAATGTTGTATTTTTCCGTATGATTAAACACCAACATAACCCCATCGTCATGGTTTTCAAATTTTAAATGAGTCGATAAACTCAGATCGACATAAAACAAGTTGTCCATTTTGTGAATCGCCATATGGAATATACCGGTACTAAAAGTGGGTAAATCAATAAATATTTGTGGAGGTAATTTATGAGGGGCGTTGTAACAAATTTCTAAATTACAATTTTTAGATTCGTACAAAAACTATCCAATTTTAAAATAAGTATAGTCTGGAATTTTTTTCTCATGGCTAAAATTTGTGATGTATAGCTGAGATGAATAATCATTCATTTTTATAGGGGTTATAACATACAGTGAGAAAAGTGTAGTAATTTCATTTAGTTATTTATTTTATAAGTATAAATTTTACAAAATCATTGGTTCATTTATGACATTAAAAATATTTATTAACATATATTCATACAAAAACATATTTATTTACACAATACAATTATTTCTTTTTTACCCAAGAGTTGTTATACCAAGAATTATATTTTCTGACAAGATACTTCCAAATAAAATCTACATTTGCCAGACAACATCTTTGTTGATATGCACTTGGATTACGAAAACCGCAGGTGCCACGTTCGATGGGAAATTTCTGCATAGCTATTACAAATTTCTCGGCAGGCACTCCCAACTGCATCAGAATGTGTATATTTTTAGCACTTCTCGCGACAATGTGTCGGATCCAACTTTCGTTTACGATTTTGCAAATTATTTCAATGTTCATCACCTCATGATGATCGTTATGTGGAAGATTCCAAGGTATGCAGTGTATTTTTCGGTAGAGGTACAAATTTTGCCCAAAATCACCCAACAGACTTGTACGTAGGTGTGATAATGGAATTGGTCTTTGAACATGAGCCATGTAAATACCCTTTTTCGTAGCAAATCCGAATTCCAGGGGAACATTTTCACCTGCATAAATGCCAAATTGAATGTCGATGACCATCGTTTTATCCAGTTCCAAATCCACTTCATCCGTAGATGATATTTTGATGTAGTTTAATTGTGGAATTTCGTTCAAAGTTGTTGCTTGATTGAATTTTTCGAGAAATTCTGGCAATGACAAATCTTCTATGGGTAGATTCTTTCCAGGAGCTCATCTCGTCATAGTCCTTGGCCCACTCCTGGGGTGACTGTGTTTGTTCAGTGTCCACTTCGATACGAAACGATTTTTTGTGTCTTCCTCATATATACACACTTGTTTACACACAGAAAAAAAATTCTTTATTGCAATCTACCAATACCCTTTTCACATCTTTAGTAGTTAGATCCCAGATCTATGCGCTGTGGGTAGCGCACAGGCCAAAGACATTTTTTTTTTTTTAGAATGGCATTGGCAACTTTCCCCAAGTCCATTTGAACTGCTCATGTGGCAAATTATTATTTTCTTCCTGGGTACTCTCATTTTTCCCCGTAAATATCTAGCCTGCTCTGCATTTGCTACAATTATAAATGTAATCCAAGCTTCCTTCAAAATTGAACAAACTGTTTTGAGTTTGATGTTTTTCTCGTTAATTTCCCGGGGTGTTCCATGCTTCTTCGTGTACAAATTGCGATTTTGTTCGAGATCATTAGAGATACTCTTTACCAAGTGTATGTATGGAACAGGTCTAGATATATACAACATGTTTGACCCTCGTTGTGTAACATATCCCAGCTCCAATGAATATTTTTTTCCCATAATATCAGCAAAATTTAAAATCAACAACTAAAACAGAAACTTAATTAATATTTTCCAACAGCTTGCATTTTTCTTGTGGCATTTTTCTACCCAGCGCAGGATTTTTGTCCTCTTCACTAGAGTCGCTTGAAAACCCTGAACACAAATCACTACTGTTATTACTACTTTGTCTTTTACTTTTTAAACTAAATTTTTGCTCTTTATTCATGTCAAAGTCTTGTTGTTCTTTTATATCAAACTTTTTCTCTTCTTTCATATAAGACTTTTGTTCTTCCTTTACATCTTCATTAGTCGAATATACCTCTCCTTCTTCATCACCAGTGTTACCATCAGTATTCCATGTTGAACGCCACACTTGCTGATAATAACTTCAGTCGTCTCTCGAAGAGCATTGTATGGGTTCAGCTTCAAGTTTACGATTCAAAGGCTGTAGTTGATGCTCTTTAGGTTCAGCTCCATGTTCATTAAACATCTTGTTGAAATACTACCTCATCGCTGGAAATAGTCAAGGTAGTTATCACTTGAAAACTTCTCGCAGTCACTGCAGCTGACACGAACGACTGCTCTGTGATTTTCGATGCCTATATATACAAGAGTGCGAAAAAAATTAGTTTTTTATAAGACAAAAAAATACACCAACCTTATCATGTATGGAATTACTAATTAATTTTTTCGCCATTTCTAAAAGCCGAGTTTGCCAAAGAGCTTGACATCGCCGAAAACGATTTTGATTTCTTCAGCATTATACACATTATATAACACTGTGCTCTTATTGCAACACATTGAAGATTCAGATGGAATGTTTTTACTGTCGATAGAATGTTTATTACATTAGTTGAGTAATAAATGAAAAAATAACATCGATGGAAATTTTAAACATAAGTAAAGATGAATATGTTTGCCATCCAAACGACGTGCGAAAAAATATCTCTATAGTGATGGACATTCTCAACAAGCAGTCGGCCTTCGATGTGACTGTACCCGAATATGGCGAAACTTTAATGACTCCCGAAATACATAGGGGATGGAGAGGTTCGAAATCGGCTTTGATGTGGATATGGTTGCATTTAATGTTGACCATCGAAAATAATCGCAATAGAAATGATAATTACGCCAATCTTTATCGGAGATTACTCGAAAAATTGGATTTTTTAAATCCAGTTTCCACGTGTTTCTATGGATACAGAAACAGAAAATCAATGCTTAAAATACTCCCGGAAAATAGCTTCATGCCAGATTATATAATGGTATTAATTCATTCGAGCATCGAAGATGAGAAAAATATTTCACAGATATATAACACCCCCGCGGTGATAGTTTTTCTAATGCTCGAGTATCGGCAGTTGAATTTAGGCATATTGGGCCGAGAGGAAAAAAAAAACACTTATTTCGGTAAACTAAACCACTTGGCGGTGGGTAATTGAAAGCAACCACAGCGAGGGAGGCAAGGGGGATGATAGCAGTGGTGAATTTGGTAAATGTAAGCAATATTTGAGACACGAGAAACTGGGCGAGTTTATTAAAATCTACAAAAGTTTTATTTTTCAAACAGTTCATCATGTATATTTAAATTTTATTCGTGGAATTTTCATTTAAGGAAACATCCTTGGATTTTTTACAACGATCGACAAACTCAACCTCGTATAAATATGTAAAAAGTTATTTACAAATTTCAATCAAAAAATCGATTACGATTACAAGTATTAATGTACGAAAAAAGACTAGGGCTATTTTATTTTTGGCACTATAATGCGAAAAGACTGTTTTCGAAAAAAAGAACATCGAAATGAATCGCTGATGCGATTAATACTTGAAATGCGCAAACAAAATTATGAGAATTGGCGACAAATGACCCAGGATAATAGAGAACATTAATCATAGCTCGGATTGTATTATTTTGGAAAAGGTCCGTTTCTCAGTTGCTTAAAATATGGCCATGTAATATGCATATATGATCAAAATTCTAATCACGAATGTATTTGCAAGAAATAAAAAATTCTCCTTTTTTTCATGGCACATTTTTGTTTCATTTCCTGTCTCACCTTTAGTAAAAAACAATTAAAAAATAATTTTTTTTTCAACATAACATTGTATATAAGACGAAAAATAAATTGTTTTTCTTCCAGTCAAACACATCAAGTCGATTTGTCGGACCAGACCAACGAATACTTGTGGAATAATCTCGACAGTATGTATTTTGCATTTCTGACGAGAGAATACGGCCCAAATTTTATCCTATATAACGCTTCGATCAACATTTTTGTCTCATTCTTGTTTGTAAGTATTCTGATATACATCTTATTTCGCTAAAAGGATTATTGACTCGAGTAAAATGCACGAGGAGTGGGAACATATTGGGAAAATTATCAAATGCATTGAGGAAATTGGCCGAGCAACTGTCGATGAGGATCTGGATCCCATAATAACGCAACTCGTCCGCCGGTATGACACCAAATACGATCGGAACAAAATCATTTCCATTGTCGGATCTAGTGAACTCGGTAAAATCGCCCCACAGGAAATTTCGCCCTTTGGTTTCGATCTTTTGTTAAAGTGTATGTTTACTCATTGGTCGGCAAAAAAGCAATGCGGAGCAGAGTACGATTGTGGATTGGTTGCACAAAAATAGTTTGGCTTACCAACTCATAATCTTGAACTTTGATGTCGACAAGGAATACAATTTCGACTCGTAGGAAGAGAACCTGGTTTGGCGCGATCGTGTGATTGAGTTTGTCGAGAACGTTACTGCAGCGACATTCCAATTTTATGTCAAGGGATCTTACTGGTGATACATCGGCCCAAAAAGGCCAACTTCTATCTAATTCTACCCGTAGTCGTGGATTTTGTTAGTACATATGTATTTTTTTGCCATCTTGCTCACATCTACGCGCCATACGAAGAAGGGGTTGGCATTTAAGTTAGTGTTGGACAATCCATCACAGTGTTCCTTGCCAACCATCCGAGATCATGTTCCCGAATAGCTGAGTACCTATGATCATTTCAAAAAACCAAGTCCCATCAATATATGGACTCTAAAGGATGAGCTCGTGTCTTTTGATCCATCTTACGATCCCTTCAAGGAGGGTGAACCCATAGTAGTTTCCATAACTTACTGTTCATCACGAGAAGTCTTTTCATTAAAATTCGATCGGGCCGACGAATACATCAGACGATACATGTTTATCGATCAGGCAAGCAGGCAAATGTGAAATGACGAGGAATCGATTGCGACAAATGACTTTCGGGTGCAAATGGGAAACAACATTGTCGGTTATTGCGAGGAAGATTGGGTAAAGTCATCCATTGGATCGACCGAGTACCAGTTTGAATTTGTTTGAATACATCACTGCATATTTCATTGTGTGTGTTGATGGAGAAATTACTCACAAAACTGAAAGTCTAAGTGGAAGTGACGATGAGAGTGTAATTGCCGAGATGTACAAATTGTATACAGTCAGCACGATCGAGACAAATTTTCAGATTGAGACCAACCAGTTTGAGAACACTTTGTTTAACGTAGAAAAAACTGGACAGTTCATCCGACGTCATCTTTTCCGAGTATGCATTGAGAAGTGCCGAACATCAGGTTCCTTTTTATGATAATGAATTTTACGCCTTTAGTAAAAATCAATTGTATATGATTGATTGTTTCGAGGGGGCGATACGACAACAAAACATTGACTTTGATCATTACAAGGAAAATTTCATGCATGCACTCATAGATGGTTTATTGGCTGAAGATTCAAACCTTTTTTTATATGGCCTACACTTTCTACACGTGTTATTGCAGAGCAAATAATATCGAAATTAAAAACATACATATCATTGTTGAAGTAAATGAATGGCGGAACAAGCGGATTTTGGGTAAGCAACAACGGCGATGGCAAGATCAACATAAACATAAATATTCCAAAAATGGTTCGAAACGAGGTAGAGATGAAGAGTATGGCGATGTATGTGAATACGACGGAGATGAAGACTATATTCCACACAAACGGTTATGTGGACCTGCATCATTGCATACATTTAAGGAAAATTACGACTGGTTTGTCTTTGTTTTATTGGAGATGTTGAATTGTGGTTATGTGACGAGTGTGTTTTCATTGCTCGTTCGTACATCGACAATAAAAATTTAATAAAGTTGATCGGATGTGTGTT
This sequence comes from Dryococelus australis, assembly GCA_029891345.1. Lineage (NCBI taxonomy): Eukaryota > Metazoa > Arthropoda > Insecta > Phasmatodea > Phasmatidae > Dryococelus > Dryococelus australis. The sequence continues at coordinate 17,704,645 of CM057003.1, read as the reverse complement.
TAAGTTTTCAACCCAAACTGGTACAAAAAGTTCATCTTGAGTGGTTGGTGCACCCACTAAATGTAATCAATCACTTGTACACGGGATCCTACAAGATCAATGTTCTTTACTTTTTGCTTTCGTCTTTATGTGAAGGACCTCTTGACTGGACAAAACTGTTCAACATGTACAAATACGTCATCTTTGGCAAATCCAATAGTCGAGACCTTAGTGGTGATAATGGGGATTCGTCCTCGAATAAAAAAAAGAAATTGTCATCAGTGACAGCTTGTAAGGCGACTAATTTCTTCTTATCGGACATTTAATTGACGAGGCGATGTGGCAACTTGGTGTTGTTGTTTAGCAATGAGAAGTTTTCGATCGTTTGCGATAGCAAGATGTCCTTTAGTATAGAAATACAAGAGTACCAGGCGGTTCTCGACCATCTAGGTTACCAAGTCTTTAGCGATTGGTATGTGTTTAACTCATTACTAAATGTATTTGAAACAGCTTTGCCTTCCCTGACATGTCTGGTGGCTATCAAGCATCGTTACGACATTCCAAAACCGATAATCACCCTGGTCCATTTCCCTCACGTACAAGACCTGTGTTTCGACATCAACCTTTAATTGCCACATTTCTTATCGCGGTTGCAATACAATAAGACGATGGTGATGTTACTCTGACCGATATTTTCAAACATAGTGGCTAAGCAGTATGCATTAATCGAACCTGAGTTTTAACCCCTCGACTACATCGATGAAAATGTTGTGGTTACGTCAATGATTTTACTCTAAACTACAAATGGTCTCCAACACTCGTAGAAAACTTAAAGCTTATTACTGGCACCAAATTGGCGATTGCATTCAAGATGTTTTTGTACTTGCTGTATATTTTAACTCAGAAATATGCTGTGAACCTGAAACGAGTTACTCCATTTATACATTCCATTTTCGGACAACACATGTTGAAACTACTCGGTTTGGCCAACTTTATTTTCGACCCCAAAAAAATTCTTCCGTTTTGCAATTTGTTAAAGAATGGCATAAGAAACAAAAGTGGGGTTGGCGGTAGAGAAGGAGACTCGGGCGATGAACATGATCGTGGTACGGAAATTGACGATGATAATGCAAGAATGATCACACTGTTCAACACTTCGCAATCAATTAATTCTTTTTTTTTTTTGCTACAATCGAGAAATTTTAGTGTATAAAACAAAAACAACTAATTGCCTAGGATAATGCTAAACAAACTGAGAAAATTGTGGCTACAACTTCCTTGCCGATAGATGCTTCGTTGTTACAGCCAGATTGTCCCGAGTCCAGTTTTCGAATATCGGGATTGGCAAGTTCAATGTCCGCAATGTGTGATGGAAATGATCCGCTCAATGAGGATAATTTCGGATTTGTTGTGCAAAACTTGAAGTTTGGTGATGAAGGGCAGGTCGAATCGTCCATCGAGCTGACCGAGTTCGAGAATGGATTCATATGTAATGTGTTTGTTATCTTTCCATGATTGTTGCGTATGGGGTTTCACAATCTGTATGTGGATGGACTTTTTTTTATCGACATTTGCATGAAAATCCCTTCGAAATTTACGATTATATGAAACAACTTTTTATCGAACACATTGGCCAACCTGTGTACATGAATCTCGTAAATGACCTTTCTAATTAACTGCGAACCTTTTGTGAAAATTCGCGAGTTCACCTCCCTGTTCACATTGAGCCAAAGATTGAGTGACTCCATCTCACAGAACTTTACGATCGGTACAAACACTTGAATGTCTACCCTAGAGAGTACCAAACCACATCTGAAGAGGACTCGTTACTCACCAAGTACTTGGATGACGTGTATCTTGGATTTGCATCCATGATATATTGGAAATTCAACATGGATTTGATAGTCACTCTAATGAATTTAACTGCATCTTTAAATTTCCAAGGTAATCAGTTGCGGAATTCCCTGGCTGGTACTTTACGGTAAGACTGGTGTGGTAAAACACATACTTTCAGATATTCTTTTGAAGCTACACAACATTGTTATTCTGAGCCATCTCATGTCGAATTCGGCCAAGATCTCACACAGTGATAATAATCCCCTATCAGTTGCCTTGAGTCACAACACTAGTGTACGCAATGACGAGATGGACTTGTTCAATTCAAGCTGCTTCAAAGTGTTTTGTAACTCAAGATGTATGCCCATGAGGTTCGTATACTCAAACAAGTCGGTCGAATTACCAATAACTGATAAACCTATAATAACCAGACAGATAATGCTTTCGGTTGAGGACATGGCCGGGATGGGTCGATTACTTCCCATCATGAAAAGTTCCCAATATGTTCAATTCAATCCCAATAACTTCCTAGTCGATCGCTTGCTCGACAAGGCGGAACTTGGTAATCACAGCAAAGCAATCCCTCTATTGGGAGGCATATTATTGACTCGACGTGTACCAGAATTTACACCAAGACAAGATATTATGGGAATTCACCTTCTCAATATGATGTTACTCATCAACTTGTTTTTATAAATATTTTTTTACAAAACAAACAGGCCAGTTTCCATGACCAAACCCTCGTACATCGATGCAAAATAACAAGAATGTGTGCTGAATTCACACATCACTTTGAAAATCTTTTCGACAGTAAAGGTACGCATGGCCAACGAAAAGTTTTTGGAAAAGCGACTAAAGGAATTTACACAAATGAGGTGCAAAAATAATAAAATTTTGTTTCCTGAAACCAAATTTAACGATTTTTACCAGGAAGTTTGCGGTGAACTGGACAAATATTTTGATAAATGTGATGGAACCTACAATATTCTATAGTCGCTTCCAGAAATTTAATGCTTTTGTCAACAAAATAATAATAATTTGATTTCATGATATTCCAATTTCCTGTATATTCTTGCCAATGAGTGGCTAGGCATTGGTAGAACTCTGTTCGCGCACACACACACACACACACACATATTTATTTGTTGGCCCAACACACAGCAATGTAAATAATTTACATTATTTTTTAATCATGTTAATTAGACTTTCATAATAAACCTTTTATATATATTTCAAAACTCAAGCTGAAGAGAGCCAAAGATATATTCAAGCTTAATGTACTAATATACCTAGATTGTTGATACCAACACTCTTTTTTAGAGGTGTATTACCAATACCAACATCTGGTACAAGTACCATCATCGAAATGATGGTGAGCATACAAAGTGATCTACTCATGCTTAACGTTCTGATATACCTAGACATTTTTTTGGGCACAAGGACCTTTGCAGAGTCAGATAACGTGTCAAGTCTGGTACAAGTACCATCATAATGGTAAACGGGTATACGAAGCAAGATGTTCTCCAGTGAGTATCTTTAAAAAGATAATAATAATAAAGAGTATTTTAGTTATATATTTGTGGGTGATTAAAAAATAATGCAAATGTTTACATTACTTGGGGCACGAGTTAATATAATGGAATATTTATTATTATACTTACCCCTTTCCTTCTGCCCTGGGAGAAAGAATGATTTTTTCACGTTCAGCTCTTGTCATTGACTGACATCCTTTTATCAGATTCTGCCATCATATAAACCAAACGAAAAGGAGGGGAAGCGAGGAGAAATGATGTACTGTACTCTGATTGGTTGTTGTCAGTAGGAGGGGGGGGGGGGAAGAAACTTATCCAATCATCGGCTTGAAGTATGTCACACAAAAGTGTGTGTTGTAACCACAGTAGTTTACCTTTGAGAAAAATTACAATTGAGTGTGTTGTAACACCAGTTGTTTACTTTCGAGAAAAACTGCAAGCATGTGTGTTGTAATCACCGTTTTTAATTCAGGGAAAAGTTATTGTTATTTAATTCTGAGAAGAGTGGTGTGTGAAGTTGAATTCCACCACTCCTAATTTCAACAACCTATCACGTTGCAGCATTTCATTTCCCTCTCTTCCCCTCCTTCCTTTTGTGCTATATGGTGGCGAAATCTGGAAACAGGATGCCAGTCAATGGCGAGAGCTGAACATGGAAAGATCACACTTACTCCCAGAGCAGAAGGAAAGGAGTAAGTATAATAATAATAAACTTTATAAAATATTAATATTTTATATTATATATGATATGTGATATATGTTGTATATTATATTATTAATTACATATATAGTATATATAATAAGGTATATACCTTATAAAATATTAATATTTTACTAGATTAATTGTTATTCTTACTCCTTTCCTTCTGCTCTAGGAGGAAGTGTGTGGTCTTTCGACATTCATCACTTGCCACCCACTGACATTTTTTTTCTCCAGTTTTTGCCACCATACAAGTGAATCCGTTAGAAGGGGACGTGAGGGGAAATTAAATACTGCACTCTGATAGGTTGTTGACTGTAGGAGGGGGGAAACAAACTTATCCTATAATTGGCTTGGATTATGACATCACAAGAGGTTTACATCTGTATCCAACAATTGGCTTGGATTATAACATCACATGAGGTTTACATCCATATCCAATCATCAGCTTGGATAATGATGTCACACAAAAGTGTGTTTTGTAACAACAGTTGTTTACTTTCGAGAAAAATTGCAAGTGTGTGTGTTGTAATCATTTCTTTAAATTCTGTGAAAAGTTAGACCCGTCTTTCCCCCAACATCGTCTTGCTTTCAACACCCAATCGCATTGCAGTATTTATTTCCCCTCCCTTCCCCTCCTTTCAGTTTGGGCTACATGGTGGCAAAATCTCGAAAAAGGGCATCAGTTGATGACGAGAGCTAAATGTGGAAACATAATTCTTCCTCCCTGAGCAGAAGGAAAGGATTAGGTATAATAAAAATAAATAAATAATTTATATACATATATTTGTAATATATAATACATATACATATAATCTAGCCCAAACTGCAAGGAGGGATAGGTAGGGGAAATGAAATACTGCAACATAATTGGGTGTTGAAAGTAAGAACTGATTGGGGGGGGGGGAGAATTATTGATATTAGAGTATTCTGGTATAATCACATGGAACTAAACAAACTTAAACAAGGGTACCTATATACCTTATTAATAATCAAATTATATCTCACAAGATCAACCTTGAATACTAATTACATGTATAGGGCCCAGTAGATAAGTTTGCTTAGTTCCGTGAGATTTTTCCAGAGTACTCCACAATCGACAATTCTCTCCTTCCCCTACACTTTATTCATCAATCAATCAGAGTACACCACAATCTCACTAGTGTTAGTTACTGTGCACTAGAAGACTGATGTAAAAATCATGTCCCATGCTGCCTATGCATTGAAGACTGTCATCATCTTTAGCTGGAAATGTCCGGTGCAGTTGGATGTCTCCTTCGTGTCTTGTCTACACTGACGTTTTCCTTGTATTGCGTGAGGAAATCTTTTTGATTCACATTGCTGGCATACAGTTGCGCAATTGCCATTGGTGTTAGTTGGTGATGAGGGTGCCAGCACATTATGATGTTACTTCCTACACAGGACAGTTACAACCAAATATTAAAACATAGTAAGTGGGACCTTGCAAACATTAAATATTTGTATTACTGGAGCATTTTAACACATTAAAGTAATCCACATGTTTGCACCACAGTATGTCTGGATGTTTATAATCAATATTGACCATGTGCAACATTGCAAGCATGAAATATTCGTATTATTGAAGTATTTTTACACATTAAAGTTATCCACATATTTACACCACAGTATATTAGGATATTTATAATCAATATTGACCATGTGAGACCTTGCAAACATGAAATATTTTATTATTGAAGTATTTTAACACATTCAAGTTATCCATGTATTTGGAGCACAGTATATTGGATTTTTATAATCAATACTGACCACATGTTACCATGCAAACATGAAATATTTGAAATATTGAAGTATTTTTAAACATTGAAGTTATCCACATATTTGAACCACAGTATGTCTGGACGCTCATAATCAATATTGACAATGTAGGACTGTGCAAACATGAAATATTTATAATATTGAAGTATTTTTACATGGTAAAGTTATCCACATATTTGCACCACAGTATGTCCGGACGTTTATAATCAATATTGACCACATGGGACCTTTCAAACATGAAATATTTGTATTATTGCAGTGCAGCTGTACCGATGTCCAAACATGTGAGCAATTTTAAAGTGTAAAAAACACTGTAAGAATGCAAATATTTCATGTTAGCAAGGTCCCATGTGGACCTCATTAATTATAAAAGTTCAGACTTACTGATGTCATAACATGTGGGTAATTTTAAAGTGTATAAATATTTTAGGTCCCTTGTCGACAACTTTAATTAATGTTGATACACTTGGCGATGCGAACATTCCATATTTTAATTTAGGGTTTTATATACCAAAACCAGGAAAGAAATGCAATAGAAGTTACATTTATTTTTGTTACATTAACATAAACAATACAATGCACTACAATTTACAATAACAATCCTTTTCACTATAATACATATAGTGTTTTATACATTGGTATTCCTCCACTATACATGTTTATGAGAATGTCTTTTCCTTCTGTAGAATTGGTACACATCCACTTATTGTGTTGTGTTTGAAATTTTACCACAGAATAGCTAATGTTAGTAATAAGATTGAAATGATGCCCATGGTCAAAAATCTTTTCAGTTAAGAGGCAGAAAAAGTATGGCAAACTTTTATTGTCCATTGAAAATAACTTTTTACCCTTGCTATAGGAAATTACCAGATCCAAAATATAATCTCTGTCTTTATACAAATTAATTCTTCTTTGATGACCTGCTTCTGCTGCACCAAAGATGAAAGATCATCAATTGCTTTCACTGTGGATGAATCTTCTGTTGTAGTTGATATTCAAACAAAATGGCAATATCTTTGCATGGATGTTTGTTACGCAAAACAGTAAAACTGCTGCAAAGAACATATTTTTTCTTGCTGGTACCATCCTTATCACTTCACTGCACGCTTTATGCCGGCTACTGAAACTATCCATGTATTTACAGCTGGGAGTGTGTTACAAATAAAAAAACACTACAAACTGTTTATTTTTTAAATATTTTAGCATGCTCTTCAACTCGGCGGCAACTTTTTTTTTAAACCCTTTTATTTGGTTTTCATCATTTTTGAACAGATTCAAAATGATAAATTTATTGGAATAAGTTGTCAAAAAAAAATTTATGGTGTAAATGGGTTCACAATCTCGCCATAGCAAAGCATCGGTTCAGTTTTCCAGCACAAACAAACCTGTCATCTTTTGCCAGATTTGATCTTCTAAATTATAATTTGCATCTCCTGAATTCGATTTTTACATTGTTTTCTCACTATACAAAGAAATACTATCAAAATTTAAAATGAAAATGAAAATGTTGTTGTTATGTATGTGTTGCATTGTGAATGGCGATGGCAACTGTTTAATGTGATTGGCAATTACAATGTTATGAGGTAAAATATTTCTTGTCCTGTAAAATTTAGCCAATTACAGTGGATATAGTTGGTTAATATTAGAATGACCTCTATGTCTACTTGCCGATTTCATACACGTATCGAAGGAGGTGTAATAATCTTTCCATTACACCCACAGGGTCTCTACATCCACCCAGTTGGAGTTAATTGTTTGAAAAGTTTATTTTTTTACTTACTAGAAGCTATATAGGTATCCATTGGTAAGAAAGTAAAAGAAATAAAAAAGAAGACAAATAGAGTGAGTGAGCGGAGGGGGGGAGGAGGATGAGAAAAGTAAAAAAAAAAAATCTCTTATGATGCCAGGTATAAAAGACAGTGTATTGTTGCTAACGCTACCACAGTTCCCAAGGCAATCATACCTTGAACTTCAAGAGGCGGCACAGTCTACTGAGTCTGGAAGTATGGGTTCATAATGGTATGCTAGTAAAGACTATATAAAAGAATTTATTCACATATATGAATAAAACAAAGCTCTTTGGAACAGAGATAAACAGTTGTATAAATGTGCAAAATCAAAGTATATGGGATTTCGATAATTACTTGCATTTACAGTCTAGTGTGGAGAACATGATGTAGATAAATACACCATCAGTAGATGGATAAAGTCTTTACGGGATTCGTATATAAGGGAGTGGAAGAAGATAAAATATGCAAAGAAGAATGAATGGTTGTGTTCGTGAACCAACACTGTGGTACTTTAATCTGATGAAATTCATTCATTCTAAAGAATGGGGAGAGATGTATTCGATGGCATTGGAATTTTTTCCAATTTATAACAGTTGGTTACTTTGGTCATATTCGCAAAGAAGAAGGCAAGTCTAGCGACATAGTTGTAGATTTGTTTCACGAAACACGATGCATTGCGCTCGTAACCTTCATGAACAATAGAACAAAGTTTCAACACATCTTGGTTTGGATTACTGGAAAACACACTGTAGTCAATCAGTTTTGTCAAATGCAACTATTTTTCTTCACTAGTAAAATATATGCGAGTATCTCAGTACCTTCGAGAATTATATCTCTTCCATTAATTGTGTACATTTCCCCTTTTATGAGTTAGAAAAATCTATTACTGTCCTATTTCAATCTATTTGTAAATTGAAACCCATCTGTATCTGTGTCAAAGACCATTTCACTGTACTCTCGCGGAGTTTTGCAAACAACTGCATGGAGTTTCATCTCGTCGTACACAATTTGTTTTTTATTTGTTTCCAGATTAGAGTAGGTATTGTAAGCATCTTGGCGAATTAAATATACCAACTGCATGAGCTCCTCTTCTATAAGATTGTTAATTGTTTCTTTGTGATCGCAAATCGCATGCTGTAGATACAGCACGGGTGTAACTCGACATATGTGTATGAGAAGTTTGTGTGCAAACAACGTCGTGCTATGGCTACAGGAATGCTGTAAAACTTGAATTATAGAGTGCCGAAAAGCATGTAGGTCAAGTTCACCATAATTATAAGCGAAAGTTGCTTCGCATCCAACACCAAGTTGGATGTCAATTCATGTCTTGAATCCTCTCTTCGGAGACTTCTTTTTTCTGCATTTCAGACTTTAGAGATTTCATTTGTTTCTTTACAGTTTTCTTATGGTCGAGTAAAGACTCTATAAAGTTTATGGTGAATGGAGTTTTGGCATGTGAGAGCAAACGAATCAGAATGGGAGTATCGCCAGCCAACCACTCTAGTTTCGTGACTGAAAGTATCTTCTTCCCGATAGGTTGGCCTGAATACACCAGGTTCATGTATTCTGAATAATTTTGGTTTTCGTCTCCTGTCATGTACAGAGCAATTACATCGTTACTCAGCATTTAATCGAACACGTCGCGGGATATCGGAGCATTTTCAAACACTAGATTCAATGTTTTGGCACAGCAACAACCGATGGCCAATCTGGAAAGGCGTTTGTTGATTATGGTGTTTAGGTAGAAACTATTGACGTCATATTGAATAACATTCCAAAAAAGACTGTGGTTTACAAACACCATGGCTCCAGGATATTCTTTTCTCGTGTACTTGAACTTTGGTTTGGTGTAAATTGGTCTAATGTCCATCATGGACGTTCTTTTGGTGAGCGACAAACATTTCAGATCGGGCATGGCCAGTAAAACGGAATCATTGCTCTGGTATCCTGGTGACATACCAAAGGATAGTGCATGATACAGGAACACATTCACGATCTGGCGAGAAAAGAAAACTCATCGAACTGACTTCGAGACAGCAGTTAAAGAGATTGGTCATTTGGTTGGTGAAAATGACCAAATTAAACTTGTTGCAAAGTCCGACCACGGCCACTAAATCCCTCTCGTTGTAAATTAAAGCCTGCTCAGTGTGGTATAAAAGATAGAGTCTGTGTTTGTTTCCCCTATAAGTTTATGCCAAATGCTACCACCAATGTACTTGGGGTGGCGCAATTGCATGTTTGTGTATTGAGCGTTCACTGCATCAAACTTTTCTTTGTTGTAGGGCTCGATCTGAAATATGTTTCTCATACACTCGTTACGAAAGTCATTGTCTGTGATGGTGTCATCTAGAATATAATAAATTCGCATAAGCACAGAGTTCAAATCGATTTTCCTAAACTTTTGGCTGAGATAATTTTAAGACAGGTTCCCCAACGGCAAATTCCCCCTCGGCAATGCATTTTTTTCAAGATTGTCAAAGAATCGAATATGATACTGCCGCAGTGAAAACGAATAAGTGGAGCTGTGGCTAATTTTCAGAGGATTACAAATGCTTTTATTTCGTGTTGCATATTGAGAACCCTCAATCAAGTCAATAGTAATTTCAAATCGTATTCGATAATGTTGTGGCCGACGAAATAATGTCGGTGATTTTGGTATCCTGTTGGCATTTTCAGCAAGAATCCCTCTCTATACCAGAACAGAAAATTAGTAATGAGATCCTCTTCATGTGAGAAACCTTGGATCCAAATGCATTTCGCGGGCAGTCTTTCATATTTCTTCCGCATTTCCACATCGAAATCATCAGGCATGCCGCAACATTTTAGGTACGAAATTATACTCGCTTCGAAATCCAGATACTCACAACAGATCACAAACATGAGCAGTTTTTCTGGAGCGAGACCCCCAAGGGGTAAGTCTTTCAAATTATCTATCCCAGTTTCGATGTCGAAGCTCACGACAGGAATGTACTTATACAGATGAGTGTATTTGTAAGACGTGTCCAGGATGCTGAGACTCGGTGACTGAATACACCCCATTTGAATTAAATATATTTTCCACCATGAGATTACCGACTCAATGTTTTGGTCTGCGAAACTTTAGTTTTTCAAGTTGATACAGTTTGAAGTATTAATTTTGTAATATCCCTTCTGAAGTTACAGTATTGATGTACAAATCAATTTGCAACATGAAATGCACATCAGTCGACTGGATGGTAAAGTAGTATATTTTCACAATTATTTTCCACGAGAAATTTTTAGACTGCGTTCAAGTTACTCGTGGTGAAAAATTCAATTCTTACCAAATGATATGAAACGTACAATTTGCTTGCAGCATTTTGAATCAAAATTTCCAGCAACGAGTTTGAATTAGTTTCCAGAGATATTGTCGTGTTGACGATTGAATCCATATACGGTTCATATAACTCAATCAGCAGTTGGCACATTTCGTATTTCATGTTTTCAGCAACTAGAGAGTATATTGAGAGGGGATAAGTCAAGATTTCTTGACGTCTCTTCATTGTTTTGATATCGATGCCCGCCACATTTATCTGATTGTTGTAGATGAAAGATCTAAATATAAACATTTTATTTTGTAGATTTAAAGAAAGTGGAGAGCTAAAAGTTTTTGTTATTTGAGAAACTACAGTCATTGCTAACAAACTAAAATTTACAATGATCAGAGCATTGTAAATATATAAAAAATATCTACAACGACCTAAAACTATAAAATTTGGACTAATTTAAATGGTTTTACACGTATTTTGTCAATGGTCTCTTGAAATGCATTTACACTCGAGAAAATGACGATGACAAAGACTCTGATGAAGATTTCGAAGAGGAATTCGATACTGATCTTTATAACAATACTTTCATTCTGTTAAAGTTTAAAGATTTTCGGACCAAGTTCCCAAACACCACACTCGAAGACTATCTATTTGTCAAACAACTGTCATCCTCTCGCACTTGTGAAATTAGCTCCAAAGATCAACTAGTCTTGCTACAACAACTTTACCTAGTGGTAAATTAAAAAAATTAATAATAATGAATTGTGTTTCCTTTGCAGGAAAAACGAAATTGACGACCAACATCGGCTTTCGCTCACGCGCAAGTACAAAAATGATATTAATGAGTCATCACACAACTGCTCCCTGATTTATGATTCCAACCAAACCACGATGGAACACACATATCATTCGATTGGCATTGCAAGGAAAAAGGATGGCACTCCTCTATTCACGAAATTCAAATTACACAATGGGTTTGTATATGAATGTAATCGGAATTCCATTCGAGGATCGGTCAAAGTCTCAATACTGCCTAATGCCGTATCTTTAAACGAATACTTGACAACACCATTGAGATTTGTCCATTTAGTTGATAGCCTACTCCAATCAGAAGACTACATATACAAACAGTTTAAATATTACATTAGTACAAGAAATTAACCGATGTATACTTTGTACCTAAATTGGAAAACTTTGATGCTCTGTTTTTCAGGCCGAATTTTTTCACTCTTGCTGCAGAAGAATATGCCACTAACTGGAGAAGTATATTTTCACTTGCTCGATATTTGTGTAGGAAGTATGAGAACTGAGTTAACAACTTCTGTAAAAACAAAAACTGCTATGTCGTGCGGCATAAGACATTTTGTCAAACACCAGCTCATAATTTGTCATGTTCAATCAAGAGTAATCGTGCACACACTTTACTAAATGCAAGTGACTTTTAATGTGTTCATGTTACCATAAATTCAGATACAAAAGGACAAATAATCACTTTTCCCAGTTCACTAATCATTAATGCGATTTGCTATCGCGTTTTACAAGCTCAGACAGAAAATATTGGAGAAAAGGATACCGCCAAAATATACAAACATTTTTGTTATTTCGAACCTCATTTGATACGAGCTTTTTACAATGTGTTTGGTTGTTTCAATAAAATGCACACTTTATTTTGCTCGCCAAACATTTTCTTAAATTCAGTTGGATTGAATGAATTTAAACATTTTTTTCAACTTCAAATTAACAGATGATTCCTGAAGGTATTGTAAAAAATAATATAGTTAAAAAAAGATTACAAATATAATTAGAAAAAGATTACAAATATAAAAAAATAAAATATTACATATATAAAACAACCTATTTTTTAACATATATAAAATTAGTTCATATTAACCCAAGGGTACAAATTAACATTTGGAATTGGGATCTCTCGGGTTAGGATATATAATTTTAGTGTAGGATTTTAATTTACAAAAGTTATCCATACTATTTGAAATTGTACAACTAAAACACCTCCCCTCCCACACTGCTCTCCCTACCATACACCCCCTACACAGCTCGAATTTAACTAAGAGCTGTAGTTGGGGTTGTGTTGGGACTGGGTGTCTGGGGGATGCGGAGGGAACTGCTTATGCTGCTGGGTCTGCCGCTGGGCGAGGGGCAACTACTGGAGCTGCTTCTGCCAGGGGAGAGGCTCCTGCGGCTGGGCGGGGGACAGCCGACGGAGCTACTGCTGCCGGGTGAGACGCTCCTGCGGCTGGGCTGGGACAGCCGTTGGAGCTGCTGCTGGGCGAGGGACAGCCACTGGAGCTGCAGCTGCCAAATGAGAGGCTCCTGCAGCTGGGCGCGGGACAGCTGCTGTATTTGTAATAGAAGCCACTGTATTGTTGAGATCTTCACCTGCTGGCTCCTCTCCCTCGACCACTCTCCCAGCCATGGCATAAAATCAAACAAAAAATAACCCTCTAAAAATAACATATGATAATGTTAAGATTTCTTTTCCTTTGCTTCCAAACAAAGCAAACCCTTCAATTTTTTGCAAAACTTACACGCCTGTATAATGTTGCTTTGACAATTTTTTTAGTCTTTAACTTGCGGGATTTTTTAGCATCTGGTTTTCGCTTTTGTTTTAATTCATTCCACTTTTCGTAAACTCTCTATGTTCTTTTATCAATTCCTTCTCCTTTTCATTCTGAATTTCCAATTTTTTCTCCAATTTTTTTTTTTTTTATCTCTGTATATTTTGCTACGAGTAAATTAATTTTCGTTATCATAGTATGGTGCCTCAAAAACTTTTTATACATTTCTTCAAAATTAGATTGCATTCCATGAAATAGCCCATCTATCTCTACCTTTTCTTCACCAACTTTATCCATTTCTGCCAAACTTGACTAACTGTCACTACTACAATAGCGCTAAATATCACACTGTTACTAAACAGTGCTATATCTGATATCCCTAGCACACTGATGTTAGACCAAAGTGTGTGGTGTTTATGTATGGAGTTAATAAATTTTTTATTTTGTATTTCATGGTGGTAGGGAAGGATTACTATATAAGCCAGTTTTTTTTTACTTCATGCACTCGTATGTTCATGTTTCTTTTTTTTTCTCATAGGTGGATCTGATATGCGCTCGCTTAAAGTCATGACTAGTGTTCGTACATGGGCTGGTGAGGCGACTGGCATACATTACACAACTTCAGCTCATTATTATGCGAGAATTATCTCCTGGCAGAATTTTTTTTCCCGATCCAGAAAGGCTGTTCCCCTCACGTTTCCCCCGCCCCTTTACATCCTAACTTTTATTTCTTCTCCTAGTATCCTGGGTAGGAGCCAGAGTACGTTTTTCTCCTAGTGTCCTTGTATGAGCCAGAGTATTTTTTCTCTAAGTGTACCAGTTGAAGCCAGATTATATAAGCAGTGAACTTTGCGACAAACTACATCAACAATCAGCCAATGACCAACCGACAATGTATTGTGTGTAGTGGTTGTCAGTGGTCGAGATGCCAATCTTTGACGATAATGATGCCGCAGTCTACGCCGAGGAGGCCATCAACATCGGTGACGAAGAGGCCATCGAGGGGGCGAACACCTTCGATGTTGAAGAGGCAAATGTCTTCGACTTTGAATAATTTGGCATCTTCAACTTCGAAGACCTCGTCGCTCTTGATGCCGAAGACAGCATCTTCTTCAATGCCGAGGATGTCATGTACCTTCGAAACCAAAGAGGTCATCCCCTTCGATGCCGAAGAGGTTATCCCCTTCGACGCCGAAGAGGTTATCCCCTTTGATGCTGAAGAGGCCATCCCCTTCAATACCGATGATGTCATACTCATTGACACCAAAGAGGTAATTTTTCACCCCGAAGATCTCATCATCTTCGACATCAGGGATGCCGTCTCCTTCGATACTAAGGGTGTCATCTCCTTCAACACCAAGGATACCATCTTCTTCTCAGAGGAGGAGGATGAAGCCTGTTAAAATAAATAATCCACCTTCAGCACCGTCAGTACATTCGGAACCATCGGCACCGTCGGCACCAGTACACTCTGCTTGTGTGCATGTAATGGGAATGGCACCTCTCGCACAAACTATGATGCTGCCTGGAGAGTTTATGCAGTTGCCATTACAGATACTTTGCCCCCTCCAGGCATTTCATTCTGTTTTAAGACTGTTTATTTCAATAATAGGACTCTTAATAAAGTAACTATTACTAATAAAAATAAATAATTATTTTTTCAATCGTGTTTCATTTCTATATTCCATAATAAGATGTATTTATTTGGTTTATAGCTAATATTATTTATTATTATAGTCGTGTTGTTGGTTGTAATAACTGGAAAGTTTTTAAATGCACCCAAACATGAACATTTTGTAAAACCTCTAGAGATATATTTTCAGTCTCCACCGCCATTGTCCTACTTTCAGTCGTCTCCAACAGCCAAATATAATTCCAGCTGGCGTATGCCCACGTTGACCCTTTCCCCTAGTCTGTTTGCCCGCCAGACCAGGTTCCGTAACTCAGTGTGTGTGCGCGTACTACGAGCGCAAGTGCAGTGCAGTGTGGCAAGGAAAGATGCAGGTGCTGAGCAGAGGGAGAGCGACCACGTATGTGTAGCGCAGGAATCCGAAAATTGACCTTGTGAAATTTCTGTTATTTAATTTGTGCAATAAAAGGGCAAGGTAAGTTCACGCAAGGGGACGCAACTAATGAAGATGCCTTCCTCCGCAGCTCTAAAATCCTCAGTGTTTTCGAAGTGTCTTTTTGTGATGTTCTGTAATGTTCATTCACGTGTCTTTTATCTCCACATTATCCACGCAGTGCAATGTTTTGGTATAATAAGTAGTATTTATAGGATTAGTTTTAGGAGCAATATTTAACAACTGGCATGCAGGGTACGTGTTCGATTTGCAAATGTTGTATGCAATGAAATAGTGCAGCGCGGGGTGCAGCCCGCCAAGCTGGCCGGCATGCCATGTGGAGAAAGTCAGTAGTCGTTCGTCTTTGCGAGGGGTGTGCCACGTCACATCAGTGCTCGTGTTTCACATGCTCGGGCAGCCATCGCCACGTTGGACTAATCTTGTCACAACAATAGTTCCTTTAGCATACCAGAACATTTTTTGTATTTCAGGTGCCTGAGATTCCAACGTCCTTCACACCTACCCAGTGCTTGTATCTCCTGGGTAGGCTTAAATTGTACTTTAATTATTTCACATGACCATGTGTCATTTGCACAGTTTTACCCGAGCTGACAGGTTCGTAAGCAGCACCCAATGTAAGCTTCTCCCGATGGGAATGTAATAATGTACTCAATAAATCATAGCAGGCAGGGACGAGTTACCACGTGTGGTTTATTTCCAGTCGCCTCAAGGCATTTAAGGTACGGGCATTCTCCCACCAATTTTCACAAAGTTTATCTTACTGTGCAATTATGATTGAAATGGTCATGTGTCGGCGTAATAAGTAACAGTGCTCCATATGGGCATGTGGGGAGCCCAGATATCAAACAACGCAACAAGTAAGGGAGTTATTTAATCAGTATAAATTTTTATTCTACAAGGAGACAACGACTGAACTTGGAGGATTTGCCATGCTCGTCATGCGAACGACCCCGAGGAACGAGTCCACAATTGCTATCCGACTTCACATTATTGTCAACCCGACAATATCTGGCATCCTGGGTAATTATGTCCACTGAGTTTCCAAAACTAAAGTCACCGCTCCTCACCTAAGCAATATCCGTATTGCCCAACGCTTGGTACAAGTTGCCAGCCTCTTGCGCATTAGAAAAGTGCCAAATGGCTTGCCCAAATGTGTGGCAGATCTCTACCGCCATTCCGACACCTTGACTAACGTCACAGCCACAAAATATATATTTATTTTCGTTTCAGAAATAACTTTGTAACCCATCACGCTGTCAATTTTTGGTTCGATTGTAATGCAAAGTCTGTCGAAAAATTTAAATGGAAACAGCTTTCGCGAAACTTGTATGTAAATTTTAATTTTACTTTTACCAGTACAAAACACAACATGCTATCTTTTGCATTTGATGATATTTCGGTAAAGCTATTTTATTTATACAGAAATGTCTATGTTTATTTGGAAGGTGATTCAGTTCCCCCCTCCTTTTTTTAAATTAACTAGGTTTTATGGCACCACATATATGATACATTATGTAGTAAAGGGTTAAAATAAAATACAGACTTATTTTTCCCCACTTTCCACGATTACAAACAAATGTATATTTTTTGCAACACTTTCTAATTATACACTTGCAGACATTGCACTGAATGATTGAAACAGACCAACTAAACTTGTGTTTACAGACCACTATATGAATATCGAACATAACAAACAAAACCAAAAATACATTTATTTGTACTAAAAAAAAAAACAGTGTTTATATTAAAAGGTAATTCAGTCCCTTCCCCTTCTTTTTTTATATAAACAATGTACTGAGTTTTGAGAAGGGAGAGGGAACCGAAGGTCCCCCAAAAAAATTCGGCCTATTTGGAAGGTGATACGGTACCCTTTTGATATAAAGTGTACAAGAGGGGATTTCTGGTCCCCTCAAAAAAATCGATCTATTTGGAATGTGATTCGGTTCCTTTTGATATAGACAATGTACATGGAGGACTGGAAGTTCCCACTTTAAAAATGCAATTTATTTGTGAGGTGATTCAGTACAAGGTGATTTCTGGTCCCCGCAAAAATTTAATTAATTTTTGAAGGTGATTTATTCTTCCTAAAAAAAATTGTAATGTAGCCCCCCCCACCCCCCCAAATAATGGTTTTGCAACGTTTCCTATATATTGAATTGCAGACATTATGCGAAACATCAGTAATCAGTAATATGGAACCATGGCGTTTGTAATACGTTATTACGGCGAATTCCACAACTTGATCAGTATTTCAACCAAACCTTTAGATCGAAACATTGTAAAGTATGGTGCGAATCAGGAACATCGGAAATTGGCTACGGAACTACCTTGTGGGGTTCTGAATTATTATTGGTGTTGCATAAACTCGTACCATACTCACGAGTCGGAAAATCATGTACATGATCTGAACACCTTACATATTGTAAACACCGGGGATGATGCATCTTTAGTGTTTTAGCATTCCCCGCAAAGCTAAATGCGAAATGTATTTGAAAACTGTAAAATGGGAAGAATTAGATTATTATAATTTCGATTGGCAAATTATCTAAACCATATAGATTAAAATTGACCGAAAGAAAGGATTATCATGTGGTTATACATATATGGATTGCACGAGTACTCAGGATTCGGAAAATTGCGCTGTAGTAATTGAAACCATGGAACGACACGGAAGAGAAGAGCACATTACATATTGTGATCAACTTAGGCACAAACCGGTATGTAAGGATTCATTACGTCCCACCAGATGTTTCTGGAGTGAACATGAAAATTGCCAGCACGAATCCAAAAAACAATGTAATTTATCGAGTAATAAACATTAGTTGATGAAAATTATAAAATGTCACGAATTTAAATAAAAAAGTGTGTGTGTGTTTTTTTTTTTTTACCGAAATAAATTACTACTTTGTTATGTGTGTTTTTCTCATCTATTCAATTCTCATTCCGTTTGTTTAGTTTTTAGTTTTGGCGACTATTTACCAGAGTGCTCCATGATCGACATTATATCATTCCACCACCCCCCCCCCCCCTAGTCTTTTCTAAACTTTATTAAACAACCAATCAGAGTACACTATTTTTGTCCCAATAAAATTTTCAGCTTTTGAAAGGTTATACTCTCGAATATCCAACAGTTTAATGTATTCGTCGCTCAATTGATCGTATTTTTTACTTGCTGTGTTTGAATCGACTGGTTCCTTCATAGTGTAAAATTTATTAAAACCATTCAAGATAATGTCGATAGTAGGAGCCATATGGGTTGTTCTGTACGATTACTTAATTGATCTTATATATGCAACTCCCGTATTTAAATTTGTAATCTTTTTTTTATAAACTCGCTGTTTTAGTAAATAAAGTGTGGCCGAGTGGAGAGCGGTCGTTTATTTGAAGAGTGTTTTTAGTTTTTAGAGAGATATTCAAACACAAATCTAGCATGGAGACCGTCTCGTCGCCATAGCCGAAAAAATTAAATTGAAAATACGAAGAGACCCCTTCTGAATTATTTTTCTCGCAAAGGCGGGCCTTCTCGCATCTAATGGAAGGGAATTGTTTGCCACGCAATTAATTTCGAGATTGGTGATTGTAGCATAATATGAATTTGTAATGATTACATACCTACCGAATATTCCCAATTTAGTGCAACTGAGTATCTTTCAACTATCCAGTGATATTTGTTTACTGTCGTCGACGACACGTGATTTATTAGAGTAGTTTTAAAAAATTCGTACAGTAACAACACGAAATTCTTCCTAAATTGCCTATAGAGCACTGGTAATTGATCTTTAAAAAAAATTGTATTTGGACTTGGATTTATCTTCTGCCAGCAAGGGTAAAAGAGAATTGTCGAAAACATTTTTGAAATTTTGCAGACAGAATAAAGGAGCACCTACAAAAATACACATTTCACATGTTTGTAAAATTCTGCCTTGATGTAAATTTCCAATATTATTTGTACCAGTAAACCACCCAAAGAATGACAAACTATGGTAATTTCCAAAGGAAATGAGTATTTCAACAATTACTTTTCCATCGAAAGTTTTACTGAATATGCAGACTACAATAAATCTTTACGCCATTCGTAAGTGATTCCTTTAATTTTAACTTTCGGAACATTTTGATATAAATGAGAAATTAAACTCGAATACACAGATTTTCCACATACAGAACTTAGCATTTTGCTGGGTCGTAATGAATCGTCATTTAATAGTCACTTAAAACGTTATTCTTTATTTTTCTAAAAGAAAACTATTTGTTTGGAAAAATTATAGTTTTAAATTTATTGTCTGCAACTAGTGAAGATCCGTATAATCTCGGCACTAGAAATTTAATTTCACTAGACATTGTTTTACACAAACACACACAATCCCGAATAATAAGTTTTTTAAAAAAAAGATAAATACTTATGTATCTGCTGATGAAATAATGCATGGATACTTACTTATGTTGTAGTATCGTGATCTGCACAGAATACATGCCCTCTAGATTGATGACAAATATAATAAATTATTCGCACATAATGGTGTAAAAATTAATAATGCTGTTCTCACTGGAATGAGAAGAAATAAAATGGGTGAGTTAAAATGTCGGAACTCGGAGTGGAGGTGGGTGTGGCGATGATTTGATATCATGTGTGACGATGACGGAAGGGGGAAAAAGGAGAAGGGTAGTTGGGAAGAGGGGACAAGCATGCCAGTTGGGTGAGGGACAAGGTTTTTTTTTAAAAAGGGAGATAGGGAAGGTCACACTCCAAATATAGTAATGAAATTAATCAAGTGTGCTGATTGGGTGAGGAAATAGTTTAAAAAAAGACAAGAGTGGGGAGAGAGGGAAGTAGGTCATCTCCAAATAAGGTGATGAAATAAACGAATCTTGGGACGTTGGTGGAAGGAGAAGTAGGAGAATGAACCCAGCGATCCAGACGGTTACAAGTCTTTCCTCAGTGTTACATAAGATCACTGCAGAACCGTTTAGGTAATTGTTCCATATTGCATATCGTAATTGGAAAACCATGCAAACATTCAGTGTGTACTATAAAGTATCCATCCCAATAGTTCACTTTCCAGTCTAGTGCCATATCGCATATCCGGCAAAGTTCCGTTTAGTGTATCCAAATTTGGCAACTATTGTTTCGTATTACGTATAGAAGCAATTTTTTCGCAAATTTTCTCTCGCAAATCGTAAGATGGTGTATGCAGGATGTAAAATTACAATGTTGAATGCCAGGCAAGTTATTCATTCATCACCAGACATAAACACATTTCTCATCTAACACGACATTCTCAAATCCTCGATATGGCGAATGGAGGAAGGTACTAAATGTAACTTTAAAGTGTCGGCAAGACAGGGCAGTTTCGTGGGAGATTCAAACATTTCTCCGGGCAAGATAGTCGAGTTGTGTTTACTCTGGTGCCTGGTCAAATACCCTCGACAGCAGACTATAGTGAACGAACTTTTGTGCTCGGGAAAGACGGTCATCGCCTGGTCGAGTTTCTGCCCCCAAGTGCGTATAGACTGGGTGTTGATGTACAGGAAACACATCGGCGTGCCAGGCCATGTGGTCGAGATCGACGAGGCGAAATTGGGCAAATGCAAGAATCTCAAAGGACGTAAAGTTCATGGCCAGTGAGTTTTTTGGGGAGTGCATTGGGACGATCTGGCGGAATTCTTTCTGGTGTGAGTGGAAAAAAGGGAACGTGGCGACCCTGACCAAAATCTTTCGCGAGGGGATCGCTCTGGGCACGATAATAATTTCAGACTGCTGGCAAGTTATAGCAACTTGGAATTCACAGCTACTGTCACATGCAGGTCAATCACAGGAGGGAATTTGTGTGCAACGAAAAAACTAAATGGTAAACACTCGAATCATGCTAAAGATGAAGAGGGGCGAGACGTTGAGGATGCACACTCAAAACATTGAGTGAAGGGTGTGTTCTGTGCGATATAGCATTCCCTGCTTTGGCAGACGAAAAAAATCTTGGGTCGACTCCCTGGCGGAATACATCTGGAAAAATAATCATTGGTACAGAGAACGACTACACGCTTTGCTGATTCACGCCGCCGACATGCACCATCGTAATCGGTGCAGAGAAGATGGTGGCTAAGGCTATCCTAATTTCATCAGGTATCTGTTTGTTACAGTTGTTTTTAATTTACAGGCACGAGCGAGATTGAGTTGCTGTTGCATTTGAAGTTTAAATTAAACCAAATAATTAAAAAATCAGTGAAAATATTGCCTGTAAATAAAGGTATTGTTTAGGCATTGAATTAATAAATATAAGCAATGTTATGAAAGAAATAAACATTGGGTTTTCAAGTGTAAACAAATGGACCATCGGAAAATATAAACACAAATTATTTAACATAAAGTAATCAAACTGAGCGAGGTTTGCAATAACGAGTATTACACAGCGTATAAGCCTCTGGATGGGAGCATGTATGCGATATGTATATATTTAATTGAATGCTCGGAAATATTAAAGGTGTAATGGGATGTGGTGTTGTGGCTCGAAACTGTAATGCAAATAATTTATACACTACAGCAGTCTGACATCAAACCACTATGTTGATAGATTGACCTCGTAATCAAAATCATTATTTTCGTGTATTGAGATCGATGTGGAAATTATATATTGTGGGTGGTCATGAACGAGAGGTTTCCGGTAAATGTAAACATATCGTCGATGTAATGTATAGAAGATGATCTTTTTTGAAAAACAAAAAATTCCTGAAAATGGTGTAAATCCTGTCTATTATTAATAGAGAACGAATGATATTATGAGGCGCATAAATAATTCCCCTGAAGGGGAGGGCTATGAACTGAATGTAAATTTAGGGTAAAAGTTTATAATGAAAATGTAGATTTTTGTATTTGTACCCTACAATTTCTCTGATCTTCATTGATCTCCCGACTATCTATTTAGGTATTTGTATTGGATGGTTTGTGTTGTTTGGTTATGTCTTTTTGGCAATTCATTTATTTCCATGTGTAAATATAATTTTGAAGTACATATTTTCCACTAGTTTTAGCCCACAATTTTTCCTGATCCTTATTGTCCTTCCCACTATCGATTTGGTAGTTAGTATTGATGAAATATTGATGGCCCTAGTAAATACGTGTTGTTTATTATTAATTTTAAAAAAATCATTTGTTCAAAAAAGGGCCTTAGCTTAACAATTACCCAGAATGAATTCCTTCCATGAATAGTGTAAAAAACTTGAGCAATTTTAAGTTCATCAGGAAAAATACCACTTTTAAAGGCTTCATTGATTATATTAGAAAATTCGTATAATAATTTTTAGGAATCACATCAATTCCAATGGATGTTTAATTATAACCTTCCTCCCGCATAAAGGCAAATACTCGTTCCCATTTTTGGTCAATTATTCATTAATTTTTCAGAGGAAATGTAAAACGACAAGTTCAATTCAACATATTGAAAAAAAATAGTAATATTCTCTATGTAATCTCTGTGAATTGCCAAGAAATACTGCTCCAGGTAGAGTAATATTAGTAACAAAGTTCAAACTGATTGCAAAAGACCACAATTTCTCTATTGTTTATTATATGTATTGTTATATATGAATACCTTCAGTACTTACTTGTAATATGATATATCTGTGGTTTTATTGCTGCGGTTAATGCAGTCATACTCTGAGCATACCTAGGGCATCGATCGGGACAATATTTTATATATATCCGAAATTATAAAATGTACATTTCAAGACGACATTCTCTAATGATATGTCATTCGGATGTGGGTGTAACGAACTCGACGTAACACGGCAAAAAAATAACCACCACGACTTTCAATATTTGAAAAACTTATCGCGTCTCCTTCACGGTAACAACATGACAAGAAGTATCATATGACAAGTTTTGTCTAACATTATAAAGCGGGACAGTTTGTCGACGGCTTCCGCTATGAGCGCTGTAATAACTCAGTCGCCCTCTGTATGTTTACTATATAGATCGTTGACTTCTACAGTTTGCGATTTACACCGTGAGTGATAACTATGTTTTTTTAACTCCACATCTGTGACCGACCGACCACCGGTTTGCAGTTGCATGTCAATAAGGTTTATGTAGTGAGGTTATGTATAGACGTATCGCTTTGTGGTCTGTGATCAGTAGTTCTCAGCGGTACTTTCAACGGAAAGGTATAAAAGTATTTATATTATTGATTATATGCGTTTCATATGTAACAATGGGGTCCGTACGTGGAGGTGCGAGAGCTAAAGAAGGGCAACAAGATGGGTGAAGGGATGAAGGCAGGGACAGGATGGTGAGGATGAAGGGAACTATGGACCATCAGTGATGATGAAAGAAATGGGGTGGAGCTCATTGAAGGACAGGTGGAATGTTGAAAGGCTGGCCAGAATATACAGGTGCAGAATTAATAGTGAGGATGGGGAGGGCTACACTTTAAGCTAAGTAAGGGGATGTTTAGAGGGAGAGGAAACAACAGTGAGAAGCTTCAGAGGGTGTGGAGGAGAACTGAGTGGGTTAACAGTCCATGCTTGTGAGGTAGTGGAATGTGTTGCGGGAGGAATTGTCATCTGTGAGGTGGGTTGGAAAGTTTAGGAAGGGAATGGAAGAGGAGATTAGTCGAGTAAGGGAGAGGTGATAGAGCTCGCCACGAGGCGGTAGAATAATTGCGGGTGTAATATTATTATTGTTATTATAAATGCAATGAATTAAATATAAAAAAAGGCACTTTGTATATTGTTTATAAGGAAGACCAGCCCTGTGCTATACACCTATCATGTAGACACTGCTATAATCAAGATAGAGGAATTTGTTCTAAACCTTTGAGTTTGTCTTTACTCCAAACTCTATTTTCATATACATATAAATAGTATAATTAGTAGCATAACTCATACATTAGGTCTAATTATATTTTTAACTTTTTCTGCTAGTCCGCCAGAGTCTCTGTTAGTTCTTTGCTATAGTCTAGACGGAGCCAAATTGGAATTTTCTTCCTTCATTTGGAACTATATTATTTCTACAGATTCAAATAGAATAGAAAATATTCAAAAAATTATTTTTTAACTTATTCATTGTAGATATCCCCTGCAACCAGAATTAAATTATATATTAGAACTGTCTAGATTTAACACTCTTACTTTGTAGGAACGTCGTAACATCAATGATGCTCTTTTTTTAAATTAACTCTTGTTTAGGTTTTATAATTTGTCAGGCCATATAGTTAAAAGTAGGTTTCAAAACCCTTGTATATATCCACAGAAAGTTTCCCACTTTCTCTTTTATAACCCATAAAGAGGACCTTGTTAATAGATGTATTAATAATTGCAATAAATATTTTTCTGATTTTGACCCTCTTCTAGCTAGAGAAATTACCTTTAAGGACCTTTCCAAACATTATACTAGATCACCACACTAGGAATTTTGATTAAACATTAGTTTCTTTATGTTAGTTTACGTATAATATGCTGTTTCTTTCTCTGTCTTATATATTTGTTTTGTCTGTTGTGTCCTTTTTTGTGCAATGTATTTGTTTGTGTGTTTCAGTGCCTACCTATTATAGGTTGTTGTACTGTGGGTCGGCACTTTAAGCTAAAATAAATAATTATTATTATTATAAATTGAAAGGATAATCTTTGTTACAATCAGTAAATTTTCTTAACCTAGAACGATATAATTTTACTAAAACGAATGCTGAACTTTTAGATTTAATATTTTCAAATTTCTATTTAATTGCTGATAAATCTTTAGTGTTGTCAGTGTTTGTCAATAAGACATTTATTAACAATGAAACTAGCAATACAACCAATTCCAATAACCATAACAAACATAATAAAGAACACACCCCTTTTATCGCGTTGATATATCACATAATAATATGTCATATACTACCTAACATGAACAACACTCTTGTTTACAAAACCAAGTTATGGTACTGTGTTGCCAACTAATACTCCCCTTGAACACAGTTCCTTGGTTTAGTATGGTAACAAGACAAAACATACTATTAACAATCAGAAATTCCCATTTTCTCCCCTTAACAAACATAATTGCTTTCTTGCAAATGCTTTGGTTAGCATGTCTGCAACTTGCTCTTTTGTCGGGATATAGCTGAGCGAAATGCTCTCCTTTTCAATTTCCTCTCTTAAGAAATGGTGTCTAATATCAATATGTTTAATACGGTGACTGTTTTCTCAATTTTGAGCAAGGTGCATGCATGCCTGATTTTCCTCATACAAGCGAACAGTGGTGCAATTTAGAGTCAGGTCATTCAGAATTCCCTTCAGCTATAGTGATTCACAAACTGCAGCACTAAGGGCCTTATATTCTGCTTCTGCATTTGAAAGGGAGACTGTGTTTTGTTTCCTTGTACCCCAACGTACCATGTTCCCATACACTATGAGACAAAACCCTGTAATGGATTTCCTGTCTAGGGTATCACTTCCCCAATCGGCATCTACATAACCACAAGCTAACAGTTCAGATTTCTCTGACACGTAGATGATCCCTTTGTTTTCAGTTCTCAAGTACTTCAGCACCCTCTTAAGGTAATTATTCATACCATATTTATGCAACAGGTTGTATACATATGGTTTCTGATTGATCTTTAGAATTCTGTTAATACGATCACGCTCTATTACAAGACCCAGAAATGATATGACACTTTCTAGGTTAGTTATTTCACACTTGTTCATCAACTCTTCCTTGAAGGACCCTATTTTACAAGAATTATTTTGTATTATTAACAGATCATCTACATACACAAATACAAACAGCTTCTCCAAACTTAGTGTACAGACATGTGTCATGTGTGAACATTCAAATCCTTATCCTAACATGAAAGAGTTAAACACTTCATTCCAGCATTTTGGTGACTGTTTGAGACTGTATATAGTTTTCTTGAGTTTACACACATGATCCTTTTCCTTGAGATCAAGTAGGTTCATGTAAATGTTTTCACTGATTGTGTACCACGGAGGAACGCTGTTTTCACGTCCATCTGTCCTATGTCCAGATCCTCTTCATTAGCAATTGCCAGCAAGATTCTTAGTGTCGTTAATCTTCCCACAGGCGAGTATGTTTCAGAGTAGTTAGTAGTTTGATAACCTTTGGCTACTAACCTTGGCTTGAATTTTGCGTTACCATCAATGTCCCGTTTTATCTTGAACACCCACAGACTGTCGATAACTTGTTTGTTCTCTGGTCGTCTTACTATTTCCCATGTCTGATGTTTGTGGTGAGAATTCAGTTCTTCTTCAATGGCTTCACATTCCAGCTTTCAGGTGTTTCCGCAGCTTCTTTCTTGGTACTAGGTATTGTTATGGTTTTGATATGTTGTGTTGTTGATAGTGCCATGTGAACATCAAAGTCGCAGGCTTCGTGCCATCTTGAGTGTTTTTCTTTTTTCTCTGTTTCTTCTGTTTTATTTTCATTTTGTGGTTGATTGTTATTTTCTCTCTTATATTCGTTCTGGACATGTGCCTCATTGTCTTCTTCAGGTGCAAATGATTGTTCGTCTCCTGTACTTCCTGGAGTTTCACCAAATAACACGTCCCTGGCCCTGACCATTGTTCTCTCTTCCTGGTTCCACAAATGCTAACCATTACTACAGTAACTGATAGTTTTATGCTTGACTGATTTTGTGTCGAATTTCCCATCTTGTTTTCTTTTTGGTATGTGCACGTGGGTATTGCATCCGAAGACCTTCAGTTCTTGAGAGTTTGGTTTGTTGTTGAACCAAAGCTCAGCTAGTAATTTCTTGCCCACTGTTGGAATTCTGTTAATGATAAACATAGCTGCATATATAGCTTCTCCCCAAGTGTTCTTTGTTTGATATTCCGCTAACATGCTTCTCCCCTTTTCGACGAGTGTCCTGTTATGCCGTTATGCCTTTCCATTTTGTTCAGGACAGTAATTTACAGTTTGTTCGACTCTAATCCCATTTGTCCTGCAGATATCTATCATTTCGTTATCACACCTTAACCTAGAAATCCTGTCCTTGAACTGAGATGTGATCATGTACATATTGACGCCGGCTAACAGCCAGCGGCGCTAGAGCCCATGATGTCGCTCACCACACACGTGTCGCGTGTACATGCACGTCCACAAAGAGGCCAATATTTAGAACTTTCACATAAAGAATATTATTTTGCAGTATAAAATGTGTCTTGTATTTTTATTTTCAGGGTTTGATATGTCTTACAGTGTTTTAAAGTGTTTGTTGTTATTTTAAAAAATGTTTGGTTATGAAATTCAAAGTGCATGCTGTACGGAGATTAAGAACACTAATATTCCGGCGTGAAAGCCGTCATAAAGAGACACTGAAATAATACAGAAAATTCACAAGAAAATTATAAAATGTAAAACAATATTAAATATATTTGTGCCACTTTTATTTTCAAAGTATATAAAAGTTTACTCTGCGTGCATAGCACTTCTGCTTATGTGAACCCCATAGGCAGCCATGGTAGGTTTGTACGACGCTTGCCTCTGGGCAGCCTGTCTAGGAGAGCTGGTGAGGTAAAACGCTGTCATGTATGCACTACAACTTTTGAGCACTGATGTAGATTTCAATAACACTTTTAGTATACCGGTTAACCTTTGCTTGTGTACGTTTTGGCAGACATTTCCCTGGCATTGTGCTTTCGCTTCACTAATTTATTTTGCCCTTGTGGTATATTTCACCTTAATCGAGCAGGAGAAGAAATATGTCGGAGAGGTCATGCGACCCGCGAAACTTGAATCAGGCGCCATCTGCTTCTACTAAAGGCGTTCCATTGTAATTTCTGTATTATTATTGTGTGCAATTTTAAGGGCTTTAATTTTATGTATATATTTGAGGTTTTTTTAATGTTTGAATATTTTACGGCAACATCATGTACAACCATGTGGTTAACCGATGCCAAGTCTATGTCTGCGCCATCATTGCATTTTCAGAATGTATTTATGTAATATCATGTGTGCAATATTTTATTCAGGGTTCTATGTTAAATTTTGTCATTTTCACGTAAATGGATGCTTTTGTGTTTGACCACTCGTCACTTTGTTTGCTTTTTCCACCATCAGGCATGCTACAACCTGTAACCACTCCAATCGTAAAGAGAATAATTTTTTTAACAAGAATTATAATTTGTCAGGATTTAATTTGCTGTTTCCACAAAGAAATATTGCAATTCCACCTGCACCACGTGGTCCGCTACGAACTTTATCCAGCGGCATCCACATCATCTAAACTTGTTTTCACGCATGTGCATGTTTATTGTGAATACTCATCTTGTGCCCAATCATCTTCTAAGGGTATTTATGTAATTTGTGTAATTTTGTGTACTCTGACATTACTTCCGCCCTAGCCGGCTATGTGTATAGGCCGTCACCACACTACCCACGTGCTGGAGGGGGATTCCAGACAAGTTTGCGTTAGTGATGCGAAGTAATCACACTGTTAATGTATCATTAGTGTTTCATTTTGTAATTCGCTGTCCTGTCTTCAAGGAAAAATCGTCAGTCCACCCTAGCGGCTGTCGACTCTCTTCCCTTATGAAGATTTTTTTTTCATACACCACAGTGAGATCATTCATCTAGGCATGTGCTCGAGTAATTGCAGGCTGGGGAGCACCCAAGCAAAGTTAGCTAGACACGACCTAGGGTTTCATTAAATTTCATGGCACGTTGATTTGTACGCACAGTATAAATAAAACAAGTCTCTCAGTGACTCATTCTTTTATTTTATAGTTACATTGTCCGTGCCACCTGTGTTTTTCAAGTGTTGAAGTGTTTAGTATTGAAGTTTAGTGTGCAAATGTGTATTGTAAGTACGCTCGGGTGAGACAGACACACAGAACCCACAGCATCCCTGAGAACCCTGAGTCTTAACAGTGCGGTGATTGGGAAGCGCTGCTGGCGCCCATATCATCAGTAAGTAATTTGTGTCATCGCTCATCTCGTGTCTCACCCAACGGCATTCCCAAGTGGGGCCAAGTGTGTTCATCTGCATCAACCGTTAGAAAATGGCAGACAACATGCCTGAACAACCGTGAGAAGCCCTCAAGACATGCGCATCGCCAACCGTGACACCCGTGAACGCGTGCGCGAGTTACTTACACATTCTGATTGATCAATTCGTGTACTGTGGGAAATTGAGTGAAGTTAACTTGTTTGAGAGAAGTATGTGGGAGCAACCCTTGTGTCAATTCACGTCCGACAACGTCTCTACGCCGTTAGAGCAATGCCTGTGCATGCGCACCGGATGTGACTGGTGAGAATGAAGTGGGCACAGTGCCAACAGTGTAGGAAAAGACTCGCGTTTACGATGCATAGGGCCTGCAGAGTTTACCACCTACCGCAATGGTGTTATAAACTGTGACGAGTGCCGTAAGACGAACTGTGCTGAGATCGCTCCAACGCCAACACCAGAGGTGAAACCCACGCCACCAGTAGTTGTTATATGCATGCCACAGGGCTTAACCGGGTCAGATCACAATGCATTACTGCCAACTTTTGCGGAACATGGCTCTGAAGATCCGGGTACATTCCTAGATGTTTGTGAGGAAAAAATTGCATAGGCATCGTGTGCATAGAGACAATTGGACTGAAGTAACTGCCAACAGGTTAAGGAGATCCGCTGCCATGTGGTGGAACTTTGTCAGGGACTACGAACGTGGGAAGAGTTTTGTGAGGGATTGCTAGGTCAGTTCGACACTGATGGAGATGCTATACAGGCACAAGAGCGACTATCACGAACAACAGAGAGAGCGCGAGGGAATTGAAGAGTTCATACAACGCAAATTAGTCTTGTATAAGCAGCTACACCCCGGACAGGCAAACCGCGGGGTATTAGAGATAATTGTGGTGTTATCAACACCTGACATTAGGCCTTATCTACGGAGGGCGACACATACCAGTGTAGAACAGTTCACGAGAGAAGCGTGTTTGTATGAGTGGGTCGTATGCGCAAACCAAGAATATCATTCACCGTGGCAAAACCACTGCATGTCAACACCTATCATGTTGCCAGATGTCACGAGACCACCACCACCGTTCACACTAGTGAGAACGAACCGTGGACACAGAACAAATTTTCGCAACAGTCACCTCTAAAACTACTACCAGGACATCAG
This sequence comes from Dryococelus australis, assembly GCA_029891345.1. NCBI lineage: Eukaryota > Metazoa > Arthropoda > Insecta > Phasmatodea > Phasmatidae > Dryococelus > Dryococelus australis. The sequence goes on along the minus strand of CM057003.1, from coordinate 17,673,968 downwards.
GTCGGGAAACTAAGTAGAGAGGTTGATGAAATAGCATCTGCACCAATCTCACTGCCAGGTCGTAACAATTCGCTTACTGAAGGTGAAAAAGTGTTTCAAGTGACGGACAGTGCTGTGAAAGCATTAAGGATCTGTGTTGAACTTGAAGGGAAAAATGTCACAGCCATAATTGGCACTGCCGTAGTCACAATTTTGTGCGTTAGGGTTTGATACAAGCTATAACTAGAGTGATGCTATGATGTCTGCAATTCGTTACCACACACCAACACGGAGAAGTAAGGAGTGTTATGCACGTCACTGTAGGGATCCAAGAACTGCGTACCAAGTGCAATGTTTACATTGTGACCGACTTGTGTGAGGAAGTGATTCTGGGACTACAATGGCTTATTGACAACCAAGCCGGTATATAACCGCATCTGAATTGTTTGCACATGGCGACACATGGCAGGTGGACTGTATACGCCATGGGAGCAACACCGCCTACAACAACAACTGCTGTGCTGCTTGCTGACTTCGAGCATGAGGTGCCCACTGCAACATCTGCTGGACCAGTATGCCAGTGTGTTCCTCACTGAGGGGAAGCTGTGGTGCACCGACGTCACAGAGCATGCGATTATCACAACACACGAGGACCCAGTGTACTCCAAGCTAAAGACCCAGGTATTTTCTTTCGCAGCGTCATCAACCAGCAGGTATGTGAGATGCTAAACGACACTGTAATTGAACCTACGCAGAGTGTCTATAATTCATATGTTACCCTTGCTCCAAAGAAAAATGGCGTATGGCGATTCTGTATTGATTTCCGCCCTTTGAATAAAATCTCTTTAAACATGCCACCATCAGTCATTAATATGAAAGACACTTTGTAAACATTAGGACAAGCTACCGTTTTCACATTACTTGATATAAAGTCCGGATATTGGCAAATGCCTATCTGCCCACAGGATAGACAAAAAGCAGCATTTACTACCCCTGATGGACGTAGATTTCAATTTGTTACCATGCCATTTGGTTTAAAGTGTGCCCCGGCAAAGTTTCAAAACTTAATGGTTAATGTACTCGATGGATTCATTGGAGACTTTGTGATGTCCTATTTGGATGATGTACTTGTTTGGTCAAACAGCTGGGAAGAGAATTTGCACCATTTGAGCCTTGTGTTTGAACGGCTGAAACATAACAAACTTACGTGCAAAGTGGAAAAGTCCATGTTGGGTATGAGTAGAATGGAGTTTTTGGAACACTATGCTTCAGGGGATGGACAAGAACCAGAACAGCAACACGTACAGGAAATTCAAAACAAACCCACACCCAGATCACGTAAACAAGTCAGGAAATTTTTTTGGCTTAATTAATTGGTTAAGAGAATTTGTTCCAAACTTTTCTGTGTTTACCGCACCACTAATGACTTTGTTTTTGTTGTGTGAGAAACATAAATTTGTCTGGACACCTCAAGCCGATCAAGCCATTAAAGAAATCAAACTTGCATTTCAGAACTGTAATCCGATCTCTAAGATCAATCCAGGGTTACCCATAGTTGTACAAACAGATGCCAGTCAAGAAGGCATCAGGACCGTGTTGTATCAGGTGGGAACACGCGGGGAAAAGCACATAATCAGTTACCATGCGAAGTTCGGGGAAACAGAATGCAAGTATCACGTCAATGAGCAGGAATGTTTAGCAATTGTACATGCATTACGAAAGTACCGGCCATATTTGCTAGGAAGGCAGTTTACTCTTAAAACTGACAACCGATGTCTTATGTGGTTAGAGGGCATGCATAATGGGAAGAGCAAGCTTGCCCGCTGGGCGCTGTTACTTCAGAAGTATGATTTCAAGGTAGAACACGTGGCGAATCTAATGGTAATTGACTATGCGGAGTGGAAAGAAGTTCTACCACCTTGCAGTGCAATACCAACTGCAGAAATGCAAACTCGTACAAAACATTGTTGCCACATCATCCGGCGAACTTGTTTCATTGAACGTACGGAACGTGTTAAGAGAGGTACACACTGGGCAAGAAAATTCCCCAGATGCTGCGCAAGGCCGACAACACTGTGCCACATGGTACATAGAACACTGGAGGGTAGTGGACCGAGAGATACAAACCAAACCACCTGGTAATTGCACGCTATGGCGAACATGTGCCAAAGGATAAACGGGAACATTTTGGAGCATGGACACCTGGGATCCGAACAAACACACAGAAACACTCAGAAATTTTTTCACTGGCCAGGGATTCAGGGAGATGAAAGGAAGCATGTACAAAGCTGTATTACGTGTAACACCCGGAAGCTGTGGAGAACAGATGGCACCGCTCCACAGTAATTGAGGCTGCCAACTGAGCCATTTAAGACAGTAGCGATTGACATCGTGAACCCGTACCTGCATACCAAAACTGGCAAAAGATTCTTTATTGTTGCTACGGATTTGTTTACCTGTTGGACCGAAGCATTTCCCGTCAGCAATGTTCGTGCTTACACGGTTGCACAGGTTATGCAAAATAAGTTCTTTCCGAGATGGGGACACCCAGAGTATTTGCTGACCGATAACGGCACACAATTTGTGGGGCGAAAGTGCAGAGAATACTGTACCAGATGGGGAACAGAACACTGTACCACCCCAGGGCTAACCCAACTGAATGACGTAACCAAGACGTCAAAATCCAGTTACGCGTCCGGTTAGGACAGGATCACATTAGGTGGGCCGAGTTGATTCCGGAGGTAATGTTTTGCAACAGAGTAAATGCGGCAAATGGGAAGTCACACTCTGAAATTGTACAAGGTCGTAATCTCTGTGCCCCTAGAGCACCCGGAAACCCACCAATGCCACCTGAGATTTTACCACTGTCAGGCCTCCTACACACCTGCAATCGCTTAAAACGTATTGAGGGTAATATTTTCTCTCAGAATAACATTTTGTCTGAACTTAACGGTTGCCGTTTTCAAGAAGAAATATTGCAATTTCATCTGCACCACGTGGTCTGCTACGAACATTATCCAGCGGCAGTCGCACCACCTAAGCTTGTTTTCACCCATGTGTGTGTTTATTGTGAATACTCATCTCGTGCCCCATCATCTTTTAAGGGTCTTTGTGTATTTTGTGTAATTTTGCAATTTGTGTACGGTGCCATTTCTTTCGTTCTACCCAGCTCTGTGTATAGGTCATCACCACACTACCCACGTGCTGGCGGGCGAGCCCAGACGAGTTTTGCGTTAGTGATACCAAGTAGTCACACGTGTTAAAATGTTTTCATCAAGGGTTTCATTTGTAGTTCACCATGTCCTGTCTTCAGGGAAAAACCGTCAGTCCACTCTAGTGGCTGTCGGCCCTCTTCTCTTGTGAACGTTGTGCTTTCATGCACCTCTGTGAGATCATCCATCTAGGCGTGCGCTAGATTAATTATGGGCTGGGGAGCACCCAAGTGGAATTGGCTAGTCATGACCGAGAGTATCATAATTTCATTGGCACGTTGATCTGTACGAGTAATAATACTAAAAGCAAGTCTACATTGAACTTACCTTCTTTTATTCAGTAGTGACAGTGTCCTAACCACATGTATTTTATCAGTGCTTATTTTCAAAGTGATGTTTAGTAAAAGTTTAGTATTGCCTACGTGTGTGTAAGTACGCATGGGTGAGATGGACACGCAGCACCCACAGCATTCCTGAGAACCCTGAGTCTCAATAGTGCAGTGATTGGGAAGCACCGCTGGTGCCCATATTACCAGTAAGTGTTTGTCTCGTATTTCACCCGATGGCGTCAACTGCCGTTCCCAAGTGGGGCCAAGTGTGTTCAACTGCATCAACCGCGAGAAGATGGCGGACATCACGCCTGAACATCCGCGAGAAGGCAACAAGATTTTGAAAAGGCATTTGATTCCGTAACTCAAAAGGCTGTCCTGCAAGCCTTAACTTAGCAGTGTTTGGACATTGCCTATATCAGAATGCTCCAATACATCTATGACACCTCCTCAGCATTTGTCAGTGAGCAAACTACAGACTTCCGCATTGAAAGAGGTGTTAAGCAAGGTGACCCCATCTCTCCGAAGTTATTTTCAGCTGTGTTGGAGATGGCGATGTCAAAATTAGAATGGGCAGAAACAGGAATTATAATCAATGGCAGAAGATTTAATAACTTGAGATTCACAGATGACATTGCACTCATGGCCAACGACATTGAGGAACTCCAATCCTTGGTTTCTGATCTTGCTCTGAGTGTGAAGCAGTTGGCCTGAGCAAAAATCTTTCAAAAACAAAAGTTATGTCCAATAAATGTTTCATAGTGGGGAATATAAAAATAAATAATATATCTTTAGAAAACATCAGTGAGTACATTTATCTAGGCCAGCTTGTAAGTATGGAAGGAGATGTAAGACCAGAAATTTTCCGTCTCATCATGCTGGGATGGCAAGCATTTGGAAAACATGCTATTGTTCTCAAATCAGATATGCCCATAAATCTAAAGAAAACAGTTTACGACCAGTGCTGACTTACAGCTGTGAGACCTGGACACGCAATGAATTTACAAAAGGAAAGCCAAAGAGCTATGGAAATGTCAATGCTGGGTTTATCTAGAAAAGACAAAAAAAAAAAGGCAACAGACATCGGAGAAGACAGCCACCTTGAAGTGACAATGGGCCAGCCATGTTTGCTCGGAATGGTGTTGGAATGGAGTCCACGAAATCATCGGAGACTAAGTGGAAGAGCACCAGACAGTTGGGACAAAGCTGGAGTTAACTGGCAGAGAATCGCCCAAGACCGTTCTACCTGGAGAAGACTATTGAAATTCTACTTGAATTCAAGAATCCACATAAAATTTACGCCAAAATAAGTTATGTTTAAATGTTTACTGGATTGGAAATTTTAAAATTTGGCATGTTTGCCCTTATATGAATTGGTTTTCAAATTATTTCAAGGAGCACCCTTGAACCACTACTCTTTAATATATTAATAAATTATATTGTCTGTGTAATAAGTCACTCCAGTGCACTTCTTTATGCTGATGATCTAAAGATTTATATATGAATTAAGAGTAGCGCTGACTGTATTAGATTACAAAATGACATTACAGCAATTAAAAACTGGTGTATAAACAATTGTATGAGATTAAATATAATGAAAACTATGTGTATTTCTTTCACTTGTAATACTAATTAGTTAGCTTATAAACACAATGTTAATAATATTCAAATTAAATGAGAATAGATAGCATAATAAGCAATACTAATAGAACATAAGATTTAATTTAATTTACAAACTTTTCTACTACATCACCTGACTCACTGTTATGTTTATACAATTCTTTAATTAGATCCAAATTAGAATATTGCTCAGTAGTATGGAATTATGTTACTGTAACTCAGGGGTGTCCAACCCGCAGCCTGCAGTGTCATGTAATGCGGCCCGTGCGGGCTTAGTTATGTATGGAAAAAAATTTTGTGTTTCAAAAGTAAACATAATTTCACAGGTGTTCGGTCACAGCTAGGGGCAGTAGTGTGATTTGTGCAATTGACTTCCCATTGTGATTTGTATGAATGTGGGACTGTAAGCTGTCTGCATAGGTAAGACGCTTACTTTTATTGAACTGTGTTAATAACGTGTAATTACTGTAGGACATTCCAAGTGCAGTGGTCTAACCAATATTTTTTTACTGAAATGAAGAACAAACCAGTTTGTTTGATATGCAAAGAGAAGAGGCTACTAAAGTTTGAAATGACTCTGTTATGTAATACCATTGTTTAATTCACCAAGAGAACCTTTGCAGGAAGTCCCAGAAGGCTGAAAGCATGATGGCAGTCATATTTAAAGTAGTGAACTTAATCCGCTCTAAAGGTTTGTATCACAGGCAGTTTCAAGACTTCTTGAACAGCCTGGAGACAGAATTTTCAGATGTAGTTCACTATTTTGAAGTCCGATAGCTCAGTCATGGAAAAATGCTGTAACGAGGGTTCGAGCTAAAGGACAAAATACAAATATTCATGGAAGGAAAAGGTAAACCAGTGGTGGAATTCAGTGATGATGAATGGATATGTGAATTTGCATTTCTAATGGACATAACTACCCACTTGAACTGACTGAATTTATGCCTCCAAGGTAAAGATCAGTTGATAAATTATATGTTTGATCACATCAAGGCCTTTGAAACAAAATTGCATTTTTGGGAATCACAGATAAGAAAAAATAACTTTGCACACTTCCCAGCTCTGCAGAAGCATACTGTTTCCGACTCTCAAAAATATGCCAGAATTATATCGGAACTTATGGAACAATTCAACACCAGATTACAAGACTTCAAGAAGAATACTGTAAGTTTCAACTTCTATTCACGTCCATTCTCCATTAGTATTGATGACATTCCAGAGGACCTGTAAATGGAGTGTCTTGATCTTCAGTGTGCATCAGACTTGAAAGATAAGTTTAACAACTTTTCTTTGTTGGATTTCTACAAGAAATTCGTCTCGCAGGAGACATCCTAGAATTTACAAACGTGCCATTTTAATGATTTTTTTATTTGGTAGCACATATTTGTGTGAGCAAGTCTTCTCTAGGATGAAACATGTTAAGTTCACATCAAGATCGTGAATCACAGATGGTCATCTGGAGAGTTTACTGCATGTTGCAACTTCGTCGATAATGTCTGACATTGGAAAACTTATTGGTGGAAAGCAGTGCCAATTCTCACATTAACATTTTATTTTACAGATCTGTGTAAAAACAAGTTCTAAATTGTAAGCCTAATTCCTTTCTGTGTGGATATTTTCTGTAATTAGTATTTTGAATCTGATGGAAGTGTGTTTTATCAATAAAACTAGATCAATCGTTTTTCTTTCTTTCTTTCTTTCAAACTATGTGATGGAGGTTATGATTTTTAAATTTGCTGCCTGCTGACAAGTCGACGTTGAGAGTTGCTGCTCGTTGCACAAAAAGGTTTGGACACCACTGCTGTAACTGATGCGAATAGAATAGAGAATATACAAAAGAAGGTTTTTAAATTATTATTTTTTAGATACTCATCACATACAGATTACGATTATAAGTTTGAATTAGTTAAATGCAAAACTCTTGTCATTAACTAAACGTCGAGCCATTTTAGATGCTCGGAGCTCGTGAACACACGCAACCATCCTCTTCGATGCTGGACGCTTAATTCGTCTCCCACCCCGGCATGAGAGCGGGCGAAGCTAGCTCGCGCACCAAGGTGGGGAATTACTTCCTGCACTTACACGCTATCTCCTGCCTTACCTGCTGAAACTTAGGAGCTACATGCTATGTTAATTACACAAGAACCCTGGGTGACACACATATGCGTAACACTTATGAAATGGACATGAACATAGCATAACAATGAAAAATGGTGAATACACATTTGCAGAGAATGTAACAAAACACTAGCGGTACAAAAGGACAACAGAAATATAACTCTTCATTAACATGTAACATAACTGAAACAGCATGAGCTGTAAGCCCTTTGACTTGGCATAGTGTTAGATTCTCTTTTATGTATTACTCCGCCACACGGAGTACTGGCCGCTTGGTCTGGCAAATGCTGGTTAAGCTGCCCCGGCGTGCCCTATGTTGCCCTTGCACTTTCATACACTGCGAACTTCCAGTGCGCCCTGCATGTCTGCAGAGCATGCATCCCAGCTGCTGTGGCGATGGGTGCTCGGCTGGGCAAACTGTCTTAGGGGAGGAGAACGTGGCACAGGTCAATCAAAGTTAAAATTTTCAAGAAATAAATATCCTGTTTGATTTTCTCAAAATGTAATCAAATTGATAAAAAAACAAGGACCATTTTCATAGACTTTTAAAAAAATCGAAGTCTGATTATAATTACTCTCGTTTCTCGTAAATTCGGAAAATTGTCAAGGAAAAAATTAAAATTGCACTGACTCACTGGCAATCAAAAATCAATGACAATATTTAAAACGATCGCAACAATTTTTGGAAATATGTTAATCTAGTGAAAAAGAGATACAGAGAAACCGTAACTTTAACCATTGATAGTAAAATGATTCAGGACTGTGATGATACACTTGTTAATATTTTTGCTAATTATTTTGACAAGGGCGATGTGTAAACTCTATCTAATATTAATTTACAATCTAGTTTTCTTAAAAATAATTTGAGTATAGTTTTTCCTTACATTACACAAGGTATGGTTCGTTGGGCCATTAAAAAGCTCAAAAATAGTATGGCCACAGGTTGTGAAGATATCCCTAACTTCATAACTAAAGGTTGTACGAAGACTCTCACTCTTAATTTAAAACATGTTTTTAATTTTAGTATTTAATGTGGCACATATCCTAAACTTTGGAAATGTGCTGTGGTTGTTCCAATATTAATAAAGGAAACAAATTTGATATGAACAACTACAGACCCATTTCACTGTTATGTAGTTTCTCCAAAGTTTTTAAAAATGTAATACGTAAATATTATTTTTTTCCCACGAAAAACCTTATTATTGTATGTCGACATGATTTCCAAACTGGACAAACTACTATGTCCAATTTGTTCAATTTAGTTGACGAGTTATATTCTGAAGTAACAAAGAGCAATCAAGTAGATGTTATCTTTTTCGATTGGCAAAAAGCATTCGACACCTGTCTGCATCAAATTGTTTTATACAAATTACAATCAATACGTTTTGACTATTATTATATTAAATGGTTTTCCAGTTATTTTTCAGAAAGAACTTTTGTGGTTAAATTAGAAAATTCATATTCTATTTCATATCCAGTATCTGCTGGTGTTCCTCAAGGAAGTACATTCCTACCACTACTCTTTAATATATTTATAAACAATATTTTTGGGGTATTAAATTACTCACGTGCACTTCTTTATGCTGACGATCTAAAGATTTATAAAAATATTAAATATAGTAAGGACTGCTCTTTGTTACAAGAAGATATTCTAGCTATTAGCAATTGGTGTAGTACAAATGAGATGAAACTTAACTGATGCATGCCACTTCTAAATGTATTCCAATACGATTACGACTCACCGCCTAGAGCACCTCTTCCATCTCTACAGGCCTGTACAACATGTTGCCTACACTACAGGCAATAGGAATTTACAAGCAATTCCTTCTCACCTAGAAGATACACAACCCGGCTGGCACGCTGCTCACCCCTCCCCTTCTCTTCGCTTGAAGTCTACAAGCTGGCCAGACCTCGGGCAAGGCCGAACACACCCGACGAGGCATGAAACAAAATCGCTGACAGGAGGATTCTTACGCCACCCAAGGCCGGAGGATGCCACGCCTCCCCTGTGCCGGCAGCCTACAAGCTTCCACCATTAAGTCCAGACTCTGCCGGCCCCGGCAGTCATTCTTTCGCACCTCTAGCAACTGCCCACAACACTACTAGTGCTCTAGAGGAGAAGTTTGATACCTACGAGTACGTCTTCACAGCAACCTACTACGTACGTCAACGACCAGTCAACCTGACGACATACGAACACAAACATTTTTCTTTTACTTCACTTTGTCTCCTCTAGGCACCTTTGTTTAGCAGTTTAACTTTAATTCATTATTCACGTCTAGAACCAGCTTTTCCCTTTTACTTAGAACCAGGTCACCTACACATTGAACCACGCAGTTACCTTCAGCTGTCCTCGACTTGGTAGGAGGTAGCACAGGTCACGTGTCTATTGAGCTTTCTATAAACACTCGTTGCTCTCTACCTTTCTGCTTTTATTTCCAGGGTATTTATTTGTATCCACAGTTGAAGTTAGATTACGTTGTGCACGGTTGACGGAAACCGGGACTTTTATTAAACCGAATTAAGACATACATATTAGACTGCTACCTGTTTCTTCCCAGCTACACATCAGCCCTGTTAGTGCTTGTGGGGGAGAAACAGTGACCACGCCACAACCACTAGCAACACCTTCACACCAGACTCTGGGTGTTTCGCACCAGCCGCACTAGTTAGTGTGCGGTGATGGTGACCTGCAGTGTTGCCGGGTATCGTAGTGTGAACGTACAACCAGTAGAGGTCCACACGGCTCGACGTCCCTGATCAGCCCATCTACGGTGGGGGATCAGTGGGGACTCTTTATCGAGCTCGAGCAAGCTAATCACTGTTGGGTTACACTGTTAGTTTTCTGTCTCAGTGCATTGTGTGAACTATAGAGCTGTTACCCTATGCCTTACGATAGGAGGAGTGGTAAGAAATGCCGGGAACAACACCTGGCTCACCCTGCTCTCAGGCCGAGGATAGCATCGCCCCATCCTACGCAGGATAGAGAGGTGGAATGGGACTGTGCCGCCAAACTAAGATGATGAGCAGTCGCGCCTGCTCCAGTTCTGTTAATTGAGTTTCCACCGTATGTCCTCATCAACACCAAGTGTCACTCAATTGTCAACGGACTCCTGACTGGTACTGAAGTACACCTTGGCTGGGACAACCTCATCTTTTGGTCAAAATTAGCTCGTCTGTGGAACATCCGTTTGGCCATCGACATCATTCGTCCCGCCTAAGGTCATACCTACCTCGACTACCTAACAAGAAGTAAGAGTGGATCAGAACTAGCCAACACCCCTCGTCTCATCCCAGCTACCTAAGCCACATTTGGTCTAGCGGATAAAATCTCCAACTAAAGTGTCCAGTCAGTCTAATCGGACACGTTCCATAACATAGATAAAACACTATCCATATCTTTCACTAGGAAAACTGTTCCTATTTTTCACAAATATCATGTTTATAAGATAATCGTAAAAATAGCAGATTATGTGAAAGATCTTGAAATTATGGATTCCAAACTTTTATTTATTTTAGTTTTCATGTAGCAGTCTTTTTTATGTTACTTTGCCCATATATATGTTATTGTCTTGTGAGAGTCTAATGTTGTGTGTTTGTGTTGCGCCACCATGTAATTGACTTACGCTGTTGGATGGCACTTAAATCATTGTAGTAAATAATTCATTATTATTATTATTATTATTATAGTAAACTAGCCTAATGCATGTTTCAGGATTTTGGCTATGTAGCAGAAACCCTGCTTGGCTCATCAGTTATGCCACCACTGAGACAGGTTCCACCGCTCTACTCTCTGTGTGTTGGAGAAGTTTTTGAGCGCATTTGTAGAGTTCTGCGGAACTCTTCTCAGGCTGTGAAGGAACTGCGGAAACTCCTTCAGACTTCGCTGACTGCTGCTATTCGAGAGCAGTTTATACACATTGCTACAATACAATGCAGGTATTGTATAAACAGTCTCTCTTTACAAGTTTAATTCGTTAATTTTCGCCATATCCAATTTTGCTGCACATTTGGTGGTGGTTTACGGTTAGTTACTATATGTTCCGTTGGACAATAATCTGAGTTGGCATTGGTATAAATGGTTTTGTGGGTGTGCCAACAGATAGTAGTACATTTTTAATAGTTTTAATGGGCTGCAATCATCCAGAATATTGTAATGTATACTCACCATACACTTCCATCTAAAGCATTAAAAAATAATTTAGCATAATTAAGATTTATTATATTTCAGGAAATTACTTTGTGAACTGTGTCTTCTGACACATTTATTTACGTTTGAAGATGTCTGTGTTGTAAAAGCAAAGGAACATTGATGTGTTGACTTGTGGTTAACTGACCACTTTTGAAGTCAACCTTTGAAAAATATTATTGCTACTGTATTTTAATGGCCACAATGTCTGGAATATTTCCAGAAAAGTTGGCAGTGATGGAGGGAAAAAGTTCCCATGTCTTAACTTTGAATTAAAAGTATTATGTTAACAGTTGTGAATACCACAGTTATTTATTTTGATTTTTTGTAAATCCATATTGGTGTAAGAATATGCAAGTTATTTATTTTACTTTCCTAACAATTCCACAGTTGCCCTTGACCGATGCATGGTCAAGGTAATCAGGTCCTGGGCATTGTTAATTTTACAAATTGTGGGAGAATACATGGTGTGCATATAAATAGTTCTTACGCAAGGCTTTGAAGAATGCTGATTTTACCATGAACACCCTATAATAGAGAATCGTCAGGGGAAGAGGTATTTGCAATCATTTCACATTATTTTCAAAATAACTAAAATGCTAATTTGTGAAAAATAGTTTTATTTAATAAAACATATTATAGAATAGGATGGATAGCTTTTGAAGTAGTCATTGGTAGTGCTACAACCTTATCATAACGATACAAATGCTCATCAAAAACCATCTGCGATCCACTATTGCCCAAGAACAGTTACCTGGACTGACAATACTCTCAATAGAAAATGACCTGTCTTCTGACATAATTGTAGAACAGTTTGCAGCTATTAACTTGCGTCTTCTTCACTCATTTATTTTCTTAGTTTATGTTCAAAGATAGGTTTAAAATAAAGTTTATCCACTATTGAAGAAAGGTTTAATAAAATTGATCTACTACCAGCGAGTATCCGGCATGTGTTGCAATGCCACGCAAAGTAAGAAAGTGTTTGTGTTTTAAATCTGTTTATTGAAGTGCTTTTGGATACACAATATTTTTTGTTTTTCCGTCTGGTGTGTACATGAATAAGTCAGAAGGTTTTCCGACGCGTGAGCAGGCCACATACAGCTGTCCATGTGAGAAGTATGAATTTTCCAAATTTAGTCCACACACTTGTAGCGATTGTCCCTGTGCCTTGTTGGTGGTCATTGCAAACGTGAGTCACACCGGAAACTGCAAACGTTTGAAGTTAAATGGCATATCTGTCGGAATCATTGGGATGCGTGGCAACAGTACATTTTCTCCTTTAAATTTTCCTTTTAAAATTGTAGTTTCAGTGATATTATTCATCATCTTTTTCACTGAAAGCCTGGTACCATTGCAAAGTATTGGTGGATTGATGTTTCTGAGAAATAATGATAGGCACGCCAATTTCCAATGTTAACACGTGCGGCGGCATGCCTGTCTGCTCAAAATCAACTATATTCAAATGATAGTACAGTTAAATGTAACATGAAGTTACAAATTAATAATTAGTTTTGTTTATAAAAGTAATATTCAACAGTGTTGGTTTAGATTAAATGTCAATCAATAATCAAATCTCTGATCTGTTCCCGTAGATTGTAGATTTGAAACGGAACAAATCGTCATACTTTGATTAGGTACGTCATCTTCATTCATCATCTGTCTTTTGTAAATAGCTAGAATAAACTCTTTTGTTGAAACGACTCACGCGCCACCTATTGTAAAATGGTTGTACTAATCGCAATCGGATGAATGGTATATATAGATAGATACACTCATTTTTCAAAACGACTTGCGCGCCACCTATTGTAAAATGGTCTTACCAACTCGGAAACCTTCGTGGGCGTGCGCACAACAACCTACCAAAGTTTCATCGCAATCGGATGAACGGTATAGGAACGCATACGGGACAAACAAAAAAACATTAATTTTTACACATATAGATCGAAGAATGTTTTGAAAAAAATTGGGGAGGCAAAATTTTAAATTTTCACCTCCCCTCCACTTTTTTAGGATGTGTACGGCCCTGAGTACGTGGAGTGGATTAGAATTTGATTTGCTTGTGATGCCTTCTCAATCGGACAATGTGGATATTTGTGAATTACAAATGGAGTTTGCAAGTTTGAGTACTTTGGGGGTTGTGGATTGGCTATGTTTTTCCTTAACATTTTCAATTTTGATGATATTTTGCAATGTTTGAATGATCTTTTCTCCAGATTATAGTGGTATATCATGACAGGGGTAGACCTTTATCGTGGGAGTTAATATAGATAGTATATGTGCTTTGTTGAATTAGCGGAGGACAAAATATTTTTGTTCTCAGCGGTTTTTAGGAAATGTCAGAAGTAAGAAACACAAAACTGTATGTAGTTTGGTTATTCCATTTGCACCAATACTTATGCACTCACTGTCAGTAAAATCACTTTGTATGCATTAACATCATTTAGGGGTTGACGTGTGTATCATTTTCACATTAGCCACAAATTTAGTTTATCTAATCCTTATGTACATTATATTATATGTAGCTCCAGAAAACTGGTGTCATACTTTTTCCTAGAGCATGAGCAATGCAAGTAGGAATGGCTGCTCTTATTCATTGGCATGAAGCAGGTGAGAGGGTGTTACCATATGTGCTTATTTTGCTCGTTCTATGATGAACAAAATTGCACGTATTGACATGTTATCTATTTTATAGAGCTATGTATGACGTTGATTTATTTGTCTTTGTTTACAGAGTAATTTTTTTTTTTTTTTTTTTTTTTTTTTTACTTATTTTTACTTCTCGATTACTTACATCTTCATAGGCCTTCCCGTTGTGGCATTGTTTAAGATATCAATCAAGTACATCTCAGCGTATAGGTAAGTAAAGGAGTACGTAAACTATTTGTGGTAAAGTGAGCACTTTTGAAGCTCTCTCGTTTGGAGTAATAGTCATTAAGTATATTTTATTTTAGCCCTTGATGTTATCTTCAGAGTGCGGTGGAATATACAAACTATGTCTATTATTTACATAGCAATAGTTATTTTAAGAGAGTAGTTAAATGGTAAAAATGGCTGGATAAGGTAACTTGGGCCTCAAAAGTGCTCATTTTACCAATATTGGCACATCTACTAATACATTGGATATGTTTGAACAACATAAAAACACTCCGCATGCATGTTCCTTACAAAAAAAAATAATTTTAAAACATGTGTTTGACTTACTGTCAAATTTCTTCCTAAGAGTGCTACAAACCCATCACAAGTTTGCTGTAAATATTACAAAAATATTTAAATTGAGCAGGGTACAAACAAACCTGTACTCAGCTGCTTTTTTAAAGGGCATATCCCTGGGAGGGGGAGGAGCATTAGTGTGATGCTACTCATTCCAGGCGCGACATGTACTTAATGCTGGATCTACTGAATGTGCTGATTGATGGCGCAGTCCACTCGTTGCACGTGACAGGCCGAGATGACAGCGTCTGTCTGCGGCCAGAAGACTGCAGCGCTCTGTTCAGCCGTCTGGAGCAGTGCGGAGCCACGGGTCTGCGTGAGCTGGTGGTCAAGGTGAGTGTTGGTCTTGCAAGGGGAGGCGATGTACAGTAAACTCTCAAGTCTTAAGACCTTGCATGGTTCCCAGGAAAAGGGTTGTTATTTCGAAGTGGTCTTTATTAGAACTGCCTTTTCAATTAAATTTTTTTGAGAGGGTTACTATTCCAGAGGTCTTAGAATTGAAACTTGATTGTCGTAACCTACTTTATAAGTCAGGATGATGCAGACACTAAAATAAAATTTACATTCGTAGTAAGAATAGTTACATTAAAGCTAATTTGAATATATCTGTGTTAATAACAGTATTCTGTCAAAAACATCCACCAAAACTCCATACTCAAAAGAGCTGCGAAGATCTGGAAAATATACTACAAAAATATATAAGCTTGCTATGTGATTTATTTAATTACTAGCTGTTCCCGCAACTTCGTTCAAGTGGTCTTTAGGATTTGTTTACATATTTTAAAAAAAGAAATAGAAAATTGAAATAAGGTGTGAATATTGTCAATCAAAATTTATACATAATAATATGTAATCAAGATAAAAAAAATTAATTTAAATTTTTTAAATATTAATTAAATAGAATTTACAAATTTATTGTTATGTTTACATGAAAATTAATACACTGCCTGCGACTTTGTTCATGTGGACTTTTAGGATTTGCCGTATGCCAACATGCTGTGCACCGCAGATACGCACTCTATGGGTGCCTTTGTCTTATCTGCAAGCGACCTGAGCTCGGGACAAGTCAGTAACAGTGGCGAAGTAATTTCACGTGGCGAGTAAGGAGACTCCGTGCGTTGGGCAGCCATTTACACTAAAGTAATTTACGCACTTAATTATGAAATGCACGGCCCACCCGTATTCGCGCATGCAAGCGCCACCTCCACAATTAAATCAAATATTTTTGATGAACCACTGCCCTACTATTTAGCTGTGGAAGAAGTTCCAGCAAACTCACGAGTTGGCAGTACCCCTGACACCTTGTGACATCAGCACCCACTAGCCTAAGGAAGAGGTGTTTAAATTTGTTGTCACCTCCAAACGGGGAGAGAAGAAATGAGCTGCGCTGCTGCAACCCCCGATTAACCTACCCCTGTGTTGGAAGGCTACTCTCCCTCGCACCCCTGGAAGATACCTGATCGCGGGATTTTTTCGTACGTAAGGAAGTCCTGAACAACGCTCCAGCAGAGACGCTAGGCTCACCGGCCACGTAGGTCAGTGAGCACTCCCTGGTATGGAAGAAGACGTCCATACTCTCCTCAGCCTGCAACATGGCTCATCACCGAGAAGCCTGCAAGAAGACTTCACTCCACTTCTGCAGACTGTGAAGGCTGCACCACCTCTGCAGCTTGGGTAAGGCTTGTTCACCACTGCACCAGCTGACCATGAGGGCAGCAACCACCTTCATAAGTAATCCCACTCCTGGACCCTGCACCCTTTATTCCAGTCAACTTCTTTGACTCCGCAGTAGCAGGTCGTCGCACCTTAGTTTACCTCTTACAAATTTCCTATAATTCAGGATACGTTGTAAAGTTGCATATAATTTACCGTAGATGATTGTTTTCCCGCATATTTTAATTATTTATCCAGGCTGACCTTCGCTTGTTTGATTGCGTTAAATATTTTTTGTTCACATTTAGCTTGTTTGTTATTTTCTTGTAATTAATTAGTTGGGGCTTTCTATTTTCATATTTCTGTAATAAAAATTACGTGTAACTTAATTTATCCATTTACCATTATTTTACGTTAGATCCTGTGTCATTAATAACTCCAGTTTCCAGCTTGTATCAGGTACTGTAATTAATTCCCACTGGAGACTAGCCATGTGGGGCACTGAACTCTATAGGAGCCGGAGCTTGCAAAAAGCCTTTGTCTGCGTGAGACACGCTGAAGCTCCTGGATTTCCGGTGTACCCGCACCTACCTCCAGTGAAGTCCCAATACCGGACTGCACTTCCACACGTCAGGGCCTTCGGTGTGCCTGCATAAGCCACACCCCCAGGACTGCACGTTTGCGGAAAGGTCACGGGACTGAACCAATGCATAGTAAGAAGGGTGGAGTCCATTGTCATTGGCGTAGGGACCGCCGTGCTTTAGAAAGGGCTCTCAAAGCTGACACCTCTAACTCTGGCAAAAATGTATGGTGGCTTTCTCTCTTTTTGTAAAGTTATTACAGATGTGGTAATATTGTGAATTGTCTTTTTGTTTACATTTTGTGCCTTATATCATTTACAAAATTTTGCATCCCCACTCTTATGGCGACAATGATAATATTTTTGTATGTCACCTCTCAGAATATTTTTTTTAAAGAACAGATTTTAGTATTCAGTTTAGGCATGCATAAACCTATGATACTGCAGTGTTTTCTCTTGTTGGCTTACTTAACGCAGGTATGAAATTTTAGTGTGGGTTTTAACCGCAAGCCAAGGAGATTTTGTATGCCCAAATAAACTTTGATTTATGTTTTATTCACTTTTGTAATATAACTCTAAGATTTCCTGATTTTAAGGATCCTACAATTTTTTTTAAATTAAGGACACTCTCCTTCTGGCCATCAGAAGACTTAGCAGTCCATCATAATGTTAGGGATGGCTGACCAACTAGATTGATTAAAATGACTGCCCATCCACGTGGGAGAGGGGTGGCAGTTTGGTGACACCGCGCCAGCAAGAAAGAAGAGGCCTCAGGTGCTAAATATCTTAGTTCTCTGTGTTACAATCACGCAGTTGCCAAAGTGTCACTGGGTAACGTAAACCAGCAACTTCGTCCAGATGAGTCCTTTGTAAGACTAAAACAATATTATACCTGGCTCACTGCCAATTGGAACTTAATATTTATTTTTGTATTAACTTAATATTCCCTTGTGCGTGATCATACCAGTGGTATGAGATGGAGATCTGTGCTCCACACTACCTAGTTATGACAAATTTAGATTAAACAAATCAATTCAAGAGCTAATAATTATAAGCAGTGCTGTATCATAATTTTATTCATTACTATGTTAGTTAAGGTTGCAAGTAGGCCGCTAGGCTACCAAAATTATATAAAAAGATAGGGATTTGAGTACTCACAGTGTAGTACTTGTTGACAGGCACACACATACAACTGATTTCATCTAATTCAGTCTTCTCAATCGTTATGTCATAGACAGTTTTTTTTTTCCAGTGTTTTTTAAATTGGCAATTTGAAGCTAAATTCCTTCTTTCCCTCACACTAATTGCATTACATCATTAATTGCTATATAATAAATTTAATATTGCAAGTGATATATGTCAGTGTCGGGACTCGAGGTACAAAAGAGTGGGCTGTATCCTAAACCATTGTACCCATAATCCCAGTAATGACTTACCATGGTCATACCATGCAAACGACTGCTGGAAAAACAAAATGGCGTCAGTTTCGGCACCACTGTAGCACCAGCACTGAGAGCAGGAAATTTGAACACTGGCCCATACATCCCGCCCACCTTGAAGTCTCCATAGTTCAACATAACTCAACACTAAAACCTTGTTCATTACAAACTGAAAGATAGTATTTACAACATGTACATATCCACATCTCCACCTGTTCTTGGTTACCGAGTGGAGAGAGGACACAATTTCACTACAGGCCAAATGATTGTGCCATGAGAGGTGCGCACTTCAGTCACCCATATGCCATCCTTGCCAGGAAACACTTTGATATTTCTGGTCTAGCACCAGCGTAGAGGAAGCAGGTTAGAGCGTTTGATGAGGACAAATTGTCCTTCAGTCACACTCTTGTCCCTATGCTGGATTTGATGTAAATACTCTTGGTGCCATCGCCTCCAGAATGGAATTTGTTGAATCCTCATTAGAAGTGTGTCCTCGCTGTCTCCGAATTAGACCAATTTTGATCCCCAGTAGGGCCTATAACTTAAAACTCACTCTAAAATTGCTTTTAAATTGTGTTAAAACCACCAGAACGTAAAAATATCCTGTTATATGAAAACTGATTGCGCCATGTAAGTATAGCCGCTCAGCCTACAATCAGTTGCTCAGTCTACGCAGCATTGTCCCGCAATCAGTTGCCCAGTCTACACAGCATTTCCCGCTATCGCTTACTTGGCCGCCGAAGTACTGCCCTGCAAGCGATGATTCGCCCATCACAGTGCCCCACAACTGCCTCAAACCAAATACCCGTATTTTCTGCCATAATTCTCGCACCTATTTTACAGGATTTTAGTGTAAAAAGTTATGAGTGCATGAATTATGCAAGGAATCGCCAAGACACATGCATGTAAACATTAAAATGGAGTCTTCTGTAAGTAATATCTCACCAACCGCAGGGGATGCATTTTTTAAAAATACAGCACTTTATTTATTGATAATAGATAGGAAGATACATATTCAAAATTAAATCACTCGTATGCTGGGGCTAGCAGCGAAAACATTGCAGTGTGCATGTAGCTGGGTGACCACCTAGATGTTCTGTAGCACGGCCGGGCGAGCTCCTAGATCCTCGGTAACATGGCCAGGCGACCACCTAGATCCTCTGTAGCACGGCTGGGTGTGGCATTTTGCCGCTGTCGCTGGGTCCTAGATCCTCGGGCGGGGCAGCTGTCTGTCTGTCACACCAGCTACATGATTATTCTGGCAGGCAGCTGCTGCCTGCACCCGCTACTGCCATCATTACAGGTTTGGTTTACTTCGTAACAGCGGCCCGGTATTGGGAAAACATGACATTCATGTTAAACTCAGAAACTATGAATTTTTGGCCCGCTTCTCTGGTGCAGTGTTCCTCTGCAGATACATGTACTTGAAGTTTAAATGCAGCAGTTTGACTGGTATATTTACCCATTATACATTCGTACTAAACAAATTTAATATAAATGGTTCATGGTGCGAGACTTACTCAAAACCATCAAAAGTTCAAGAAAACTTTATAAAAATGTATTAAAATTAAGTTCGTTATAGCACAGTGATAAAATGTAGTAGTAGTTGTGTCCCTATCTTTAATTGGTATGGAAAAAAACTAGGTGAAAATCTGTTAATATATAGCTGTATTCAATTCCAGCTGTTGCTTGGACTGTTATGTTTTAATGGAATTTGGTTTCATTTAACAATAACTTTCGACCCACATACGCCAAGTTGTTTGAAACCAAATACAGTTGACAGCACAATAACCATGAATGACGAACTGGTTTATGAAAATGTGGTTAAGGTAGAAAGGCGGGATTCTATTTATAGAATAATGCGCTTGATTTGAGAGAAGAATGTGACACTTGAGAGCGGCACAAGATAATTACTGAAACGAGGAGCAAGGGAGTGGAATTACTGCAGACAGATAACAAAAGCGCCCTTCACACGGTCACGAGTCCTGCTGCAAGTGCTTCACACTATCTCGCAGCACTTGTTTCAACTCGTAAAATTAAAATTTTTCATAAAATATTTTTGTAATTTTTTTTTTTACAGTTCCTTAAAAAGACCTCGTTATACCCGTGTTCTTGCAGTTGCCGTGCTCGCTACAACGGGATTCTACTGTATCCCGTAAATAAGCTGTACCTTACTTTTTGTAGTCATTTTTTTATTTGTAAAAAAGTGCAGCCTATACATGCCAAAATACGGTACATAATAATTTTGAGATAATGTCCTGAAATACAATACTAGCTATTCCTTACGGTAGGGTCTTTAAATTACTGTTAAAATAAATAAATTTCCAGCTCAAGACAAATAAACATAGAGAAATAAGTTTTAAAGGCTGGTACCATTATACCAATAATCATAATATTAGAAACAAACCAGGCAAACAAAATCAGTAATGACAGTACACTCTCTTTCTGGTTTTTAGACTTCTTTTATTAACTGTGGTAGCCTAAAAAGTGATATTTATGTATAGCCATGTGCAAGCCACACACCATCATTAGAACCCACACTACTACATTAAGCATTTGTATTTAGACTAATGAGTTACAGGGGAAGTTCTTAAAATTTTTGGTGGGGAAGGGGATGAATTCTGATATTCGCCTTTCCTCCCTTTTTCCATTACACCCCTGTTAAATTAATTTGTAGCTGTGAGATGTGGATTGGAGTGGTGTGTGTGCATGTGGACAGGTGTGCCTGGATGCGCGGCGCCACCTGCTGCCCAGCTCCGGGCTGGCGAGCTACACAAACGCTTGCCTGTCGCGCCTGCTGCAGGCAGGCCTGGCGCACAACCTGTGCCGCCTTGTGCTGCACTCTGTGGGCGACAACTGTTTGCTGGGCTTGCTGGGCCAGCATGCAGCACATCTCCAGCACCTCGACCTCACGTCCTCCTGGCTCGTCGATGATGGTGGCATTGTTCAGCTCTGCTTTGCAGTCAGTCTCTTTCTTCCCTCTTATTCTGCAATTGTATTAAGCTTTAGGTTTAAGGAGGCTGTCGTGTAGTTAATAACAATAATAATTAGTGATAGCATGATTCCATATTTTTACCGATTCTGATTCCTAATGTAGTTACAATATTCTTGTTTTGATTTCCAATTCTAGACTTGATTTGATTCTTATTATTAAACGACAAGAGTTACAAGTGTACTATAAAAATATTGTAATCTATCATCAAAAGTGTGGTTATAATTAATACTTGTTTGAGCAAGCTGATATTGAGTACTTGCAGGATGCACATAGTATGGTGTTGGAGAACCCATAGCACAAAAACATGTGACAATAGGGTTGGGCATAGAAGCATACAGATGTTGGATGTTTAATTGAGGAAGTTCTTGCTACAGCTGGTGTAACTGACCTTGCAAATCCACAGTATTTACCTCTGACTGAAGTTGCTGTTCACTCTGATCCGAAACATTCTCGATGGGTGAGAAGTCTGGGAACCTTGCTAGCCAAAGAAGTATAAATTTTGACATGAAGGCATGCTGCACATACCAGTACTGTGTGAGGGCGGGCATTTGCTGAAAAACGAGATTATCAAGCTGAACCAGGTAGGAGAGCACACATGGTCGCAGAATTTCCTGGACATATGCTGTGCCATCAGAGCTTCTTCGATCATCACCAGTGGGGTGCGGGAATCTTAGGAAGTTGATGCATGATGTCTTTCTAATAATTATTAAATCTATTTCGACTCATCTGTACAATGAACTGGGGACGTCAAATGAAACTTGATTTGCTGTCACTATTGATGAGACATCAGAAATTGTTCTATCTACCAAGGCACCACGCCAGATATAGTTATTCGCCGGCCGAGCCACTGAGAACATGCGGCAGAATCAACGAGTACCACTACACGCCGCTAGAGGCCACTACTGATACCACCACTGAGGCTTGAACCAGGATCCAGTACTCTTCATGGATGTCACACACTGAGGATCTAGGCCACGCCACTTTACCTGTCGCACCCCTCTCCACGTCAACCCTATCTGCCTCGACAAAGGGATGCTACCGCTGCAGCAGAGTATATATACCGAGTCACTCCAGGGCTCTTGATCAGTTCCTGTTCCTTCACAGCACATGCTCATGGTGCTAAAGGAACCATCGGCTTTTGCCTTGCTCTTCACCGCAACCATCTCTGTGCTGAAGGTCCTTGAAGCTCCTCACCTCTGACGAACCAGCATCGTTAGAACATTTTCGACACATGCCGGTCCCTTCAGGACACCACAGTAGGGCTAGGGAAAGTGAATAGCAAAGACACCAGTTTTCTGCCTGTCCCAGGTAGATTAAATATAGGTAGCTTCCATTAAACTCTAGTTAGTTAGAGGTAGTGCATTCTCCATTACTGTTCATTTTCGTAGGAAGAAATAAACACTGTCTTCACTCACTCACTGCTATCAGACCCATCTAGGGCATGACAGGTGACCGGGCTTTACAATTACCACTGCGACTCCTAACATCTTAACAAAAGTAAGCTTGTAAGATCACCCATTCTCTGCACTCATGTAGAGAACGGTAGAGTCACAACACTAAGATACTGCTTCCTTGGGTGCTGGCCTGCCAGTCTGGAATTTACTCTTATTACAACACACTAGAGATGCGGACAAACATTTGTGAAACAACACCTGTGTTGTGTTGGCAACCAGTGTTAACGCAGCTCGAAGAACCACCGCACATCAGTCTCGAGGTTTTAGAGTGAGATACGGCACTGGATGCCAGCCACTTCACCTACACATGTGACACTCGATACACATCATCTGCTAAACCTCTGTGAGGCCCGATAGTTCGTAAGAGGGGGTGAAAAGGGAAAAGGTTGCCTCTATATTTCCACTGGAGCTTCAAACCCTTGCTGCTTCCTTGACCCAAGGACGCAGCAAGGCGAAACCCCAAAAAAGATCTGAGCAAAACCTTTGTGTTGGCGAAAGCTAACAAACAATTCTCTGGCTATATAAGGCCAGCCAAAGGCCAATGCAAAATTTTAACTTGAATTCTAAATTCATTCACCTAACCATCATTTTCAATGGTTCTTACTTGGAAAATCTCTCTTTAAAACCTGCATTAAAATTTTACAAGAAAGATTTTACGTAATTTTTACCATCTTGCCATTCTTTGCAATTTATAAAATATGGCAATATTAAAAACAAACTCCAGGCTGAGTTTGACTTGCCTGCCAATGAATTACGTACTGAGCAAGAATAAATTTTAATTTTCTCCCCTCGTACACTGACAAAAGCAACTGCTTGCAATTAGAGAGCCTAAAACTTTCAAGGAGAAAAATACAAATATTAGAACTGCGGGCTTTAACACCCAGACGACTGCTCGACAGACATTCCTAAAAGTGTTAACTGTCGTTAATTTCTTAGAGTTAAATCATAATAATATCTGCAAGTAAATTTGATCTTAGGAAAGTTTTAGCCCATTTTAGGGCGACTAGCCTTACGTGAGAGTGATGTCATGACCTACTGCTTGAAGAGCCTATCAAGTGATAGAAAGTAAAGTAGTAAGTTACATAACTTCCGATGTATGAGTCTCTCTCGAGGCCAAACATCTGACATTGAACGGGCAGAAAGACAAAGCATATATACTGTTACATTTCAGTTAATTCCTAGAGGGGTGAACAAATTCCAAACCCCAATGAAAAGTCATTATTTGACTCTGAAAATCGAGGAACCAATAGGAGTAAGTATTACTATATTAAGAGCTACCATCTTTACACTTGGTAGTGAGAATTATCAGAATATAATATGCCCTAGAGGGGTTTAAGTACTGATCGGTTAAAGAAAGTTCTTATCTACAAACATGTCCAAATAAGGATGGCACTGCGTCACGCAAATGGCCGTTTGAACGGCACGCCGGCCTTCTGCGCAGATTACGGAA
The DNA here is from genome assembly GCA_029891345.1 of Dryococelus australis. Taxonomy (NCBI): domain Eukaryota; kingdom Metazoa; phylum Arthropoda; class Insecta; order Phasmatodea; family Phasmatidae; genus Dryococelus; species Dryococelus australis. The sequence goes on along the minus strand of CM057003.1, from coordinate 17,649,740 downwards.
TGCACCCCCGTCATGAGGGGAAGGCGGTCCCAGCTCTGCCGACAGCAGGAATGGAAAGTACGGGCGCCGTAATGCTACTTATTGATCCAAGCGCTGGATGCACGAAGTTCTTCTTTCTTAAGTGCCGTGAAAAGTTTATTTTGACTGTCGTGCTGGGCCACATCATCACCAGTGAGCAGCACAAAGGTACAGTAGAACACCTTTATTACGACCCCTCATGGTTCCCGAGAATAGGGTTGTAATAGAGGGAGGGGTCGTAATAATAATTAGGAAAATTTTGGGCCGATTTTGGCCCACCCCTAACCCCTATGCCTCCAAACTTGCCATTTTTTGCTTGAGGGAAGGATTGAACATTGGGTGGCACTGACAGCTAAGAAGGGGAGGTATCTACAGTAATCCCTCGCCAACTGCGAGTGATACATTTTTTTAAAAACACTGCTGTTGAAAAAACTGCGGTAGAAGAATACAAGCTTCTATGGAGAAAAGGTGTATAGGTCAAGTCGGCCGACTATTTAGTGTTTCATTACTTGAAAATCTTATATATTACGCACAAAACAGTAACTAAACACTGTTGGAGATGCCGTATGTTTGAAGCAAATCACAGAACTTTATTTATTGATAATATATATGAAGATACATATTAAAAATTAGATCACTCGTGTGCTGGGGCTGGCAGCAAATACATTGCAGTGCACACGTAGCTGGGTGAGCGCCTAGATCCTCTGCAGCACGGCCGGGCACGGCGGCTCTCATCTGTCGTTCGGTCCTAGATCCTCGGAGCTGGGCAGCTGTCGGTCGGTCGCTACAAGATTACTTTGGTGGGTGCCGGCCGCCGTTATAGTGCCTGTTCACTTCGTGACAGCTCGTCCGGTGTTGCGAAAACATGCTGAAAGATGCGATTCACGTCAATGTGTTTAATTTATACTAAATGTAGGCGGCATGTTGGCCTCTCCACTGGCACAATGAGGCCCGAAAATGTTTACGGGAATATAAAAATTTAGTGCGATCTACTTGAAATATTAATTATCCCAAATTTTTCTGATGTGACCTATACACGCACATGGCCTTGCTCGCCAAAATATGGTAACATAAGAACACATTTTATTTGCACTCTCTTACCTTTTTTCACTTTCTACACACAAAATTGACTTCACAAGGAAAAAAAACAAATGCCCACCATAAAAAATTTGTATATTACGTAGGCATGGCTGCACTTAAACTGAAAAAAAAATCATTAAGATAAGGACATTGAATTAAATTTGAAGTTATACATACACTGATTAAGAAACTATAGTCCATTCACAGTTTCTTTGGTCTTTTTGAATGAAACCTTTGAAAAATCTCCCCATGTATGATGTGTTTAGTTATTTCCTAAATACAACCTGTATCACAAGCGTTTTATACTTGTGTTCGTAAAGGTTACTTTTTTTTCTTTAAATTGAACTGTTAATACTATTTTATCTATAAATTATAATGCTTCATTTATAAATAATCTGAGTAAAAATCAGGGAGAGAATAGGTGTGTTGGTAGCGCCTAGTAAGAAATAGTCCTTTATACAAAATAATGTTTCACTGAGTGCGTACAAATGTGATGCGTTGTCCCCCTGGTGTAATTCTCCAGGCTTAGTTTGCACGAGGCGGAGGAATATCCTGGAAGTATAACTTTAGCAGGGCTTCAGAAAAGGCTGAAGTAACTGAATGGACTGTAATGTGCCACTGTTTTTACAGCAAAGAAGGGATAATGGACGCGAAAAAAGACAGGGAGGGTAAGGCAGAGGCGGCGGCATGTGACTAGGGCTGTGTTCGAAATCGCCAGCTAAAGGCCCTTATCTTGCTTCGTCCCCTTGAAAAGTGCATTCCGGATGTGATGACACATTGCCGCTGTCCAAATTCGCAGCAAGGGTGCATTATGCACCCTACAATGTCCCCTTCAGCCAAGGGCATGTGCAACTTGCCCTTCTCGAGCCCTAGATAATTTTCAATTCGCAATTGTTTGAAATGTTTCATTTGTTTGTTTTGTGTTTACAACTCTGCATGGCCGCAGAAAACACATTTGCAAACACTCACAAAGACAAATGAAACTTGCATGGTGTGAAATTCTACACAATAAAAACTTGATGTGGAAACGAACACAAGCGTCCAAATTCACTGAACTAATATATTAATGGAAGGGAGTAAGGGCACATTGCACCGAAATCGAACACAGCCTATGACAAAGAATAAAGAATCCTCACTGACCCAGCCTGCAACTCTCCCCCCTTCCCCCCTCCCCGAATCAACGGACAATACACCAGTGTCCCCTTCTGGCATGAGGTAATTTATTGCTTCACGCTGCTTGGGACAACAAATGTCAAAGTCTATGAGCCAGAGAATAACACATTAGTAAAGGCTACTTTTCTATAGACTGAAAACCGTGGATAATAGAAACTTTAACCATTGGAGTAAAGGTCCACAAAAACAAATCCGTGCATAACTGAAGCAATGGTTCAAGATACCGCGGTTGGTGAGGGATTACTGTATTTTTAGACGTGCCTCAAATTTTCGACTTTTTCAACCCAAACTTTTCACGGTTCCTCAGGATTTAGTCATAATAGAGGGGTTTTACTGTATATAAATATTGTAGATTATTCGTAAAATGAGAATGTTCAATTCAGTTCAATTTTTTTCACTTTTAGCAAAAGTTTTTGCTTGTGTATAACGGACTTCATACATTGTCTAGTTGAACGGTTGAATAGGGGGTAGGCCAGAGACAACAAAATCGCATAGATTTTCATGCAGTTGTCTGTAGCTTAACCCCCCCTTTTGGTTACACTTGAACAACAGGCCCAGCATAAACAAGCAGCTGAACTCCGTAGATACTCTGTCTCCACAGCACCTTACTATGAGACTGCCGCGTTCCAGCCACCAATTAAGGGCTCTGGGGAAATACATCCAGTTTTACATGCTTTTATCAGCAGTCAAACCACCTCCCTGGGTATCACCAACCTCTGGTTCTGGGGAACGCCACATAACACACAGGCCGCTGCACCTCGTGCACCAGATCAAACCCACTCGACCAGCTCCGTGATAACTCAGAGTATACCGCCGTCTAAAACTCATGAGACACTCCTGCAACCACAGGCCAAACGCCGACCAGGACTGCCGCCCCGAAAGTAAAAAATAGTACTCGCAGAGCCCGACTTCATCCCGTGTTGAAAGGCCACTCGTTGCAGTAGTACATGACGGCCGGGCTCCTGTCTCCGCCACGACTAAGCCATACACTCAGAACGCACCTAGTCTAGCGTCTGCCAAAAGTCACCTTGACAGCAGACATGTCATTACCAACATTGGGGCTGTGTATCGTTCTGCAACGAAGTGTGGATCACTGTGCTGACCAGGGCATCTTCAGACTTAAATTCTGCTATTGTCTGCGACATGTGCCGACGTTTATACCTTAGGTATATCCAAATACATATGTTATGTGACTATACCATAGAGGTTATGTGTATAAAGCCAAGGTGAGTAGTTTGAGAAAGTTTGGTCTGGAACATCAAGAAATACTACGTGTCTATAACTGTCCCTCCATGGGAAACAATCCTCTAGCCTGATGCGTGCCTCTCATACAACCAATCTAATATGATTACAACTCATCGCCAAGAGTACCTCTTCCACCACTACAGACGTGAGTGACACGTTGCCTACCCTACAGGCAGCAGGAACTTACGAGCGAATCCTTTTCACATGGAGGATACGCAACCCCCAGCAGGCACACTGCACCCCCTGCCCCGCGCTGAGAGTGAGAGCCTACAAGCTGCCCAGATCTTGGGCAAGGCCGAGCGCCACTTACGAGGCACGAAGCAGAAACGCTGACCAGAGTTTTCCCATGCCAACCAGGGTAGGAGGACATCACGCCTCCCCCACACCCGCAGCCTACAAGTTTCCACTATATAAGTCAGGACGCTGCCTAGCTCGAAAGTTATTCTTGTTCCAACTCTTGCGACATCCCACACACTGCTGCCAGTGCTGGGACTGCCGGAGATCTTTGATGCTTTGAGTATGCCCCCTGCAGCTACTTCACTGTCGACGACCAATCAACCCAACAACCAGCGAACATGCTTACCAACTCGTTAAATTCACTTTGTCTCCTCAAGACATCTTTAGTAGACAGTTTTGAAGTATTATATATTTTCTCGTTGAGCTAATTCTTTCTAATTCTCCATTAGAACCAGGTCGCCTACACCTGGCCAGCGTAATAACCTTCAGCACTCAATTGCCTGGTAGGAGGTAGCACGCATCGCGTGCTTATTGAGACTTCAATAAACATACTGTTATTACCTACCTTTTAGCGTATATTTCTTAGAATATCTGTCTGTTTGCCTGCTAGATACAGGTTGCTACGTACACTTTTGACAAGGACTGGGGCATTTATAACTACCAAATTGTCAGCCACAGATGCCTTTCAGGGGTCCGTCATATTTTCACACACCCATTAGGCAACCATCTCTTGCTTTCCAAACTTCCACAGCATTGCTTCCAGTGCCGGTGGAGAGGAACAGAGGAGCCAGAACCACTAGTAATACCTTCACCCACAGAGGGGCGACAGTCTCGAGTTACTGCCTTATCCCACAACATTGCTGCCAGTGCCAGGATATACCGTGGCTTGAGGTCTACCGTCCATTCCTGTGTAGACGCACATCCAGTGACTGCATTCGTGACCCAAGCAGCTCCCCGTCTCTGATCAGCCTGCATATCGTGGGGGATCAGTGGAGACTTTACAGAACCCAAGCCAAAACTGGTCTTACACTGTAAATTGTGTTTAGTTTGTTCACTCCAAGGTTTACCCAGTAACCTGTGAGCAGAGACTTGATGCCTTTCAACCAAAGGCACTGCCGAAAATGTAGGGAGCGACATGCAGCGTTCCTTGCTGCCAGATAGTTGAGTGCACTTCCTCAACCTACATTGGAAAGGCAGGCGGAACGGGACCGCACCGCCCAAATTAGGCACGAGTTAGTATTGACTGCTCTGGTTGTGGTATTATTCGTATCTCGTATATGCATTCACCCATCGTGCCATCCCGTGGTAAGAGGATTGTTGATTGGTACGGAAGTTCGATTCAGCTGGGACAACATCCACTTCTGGAACAACGAATCTCACCTGTGGAATTGCAGTTTCGGTGTGGGCCAAACCCACCACAACCATGGCTCCCAAGAAGCAGGAGTAAATGAGCACTAACACCCCCTTTATCTCTTGCCGCCTATCTAAACTCAACCACCCTGCTTTTGGTGTAGCGGACAGAATCCTCTACCATCGTGACTTTTAATCTAACTGGACACGTGTCAAGCCATATATGGTTGTGGTTCCTAGTTTAGTATTAACTTGTTAGGATGGGTCGTAGTCGTTTGGTGTAAATCATATAAGCGGCACGCATCTATGCAATAATGCTAGATATACTTGCAGGCCTAATAGTAAATATGTTGAGTAAATACTGTCAATTTTTATTACTGTATTTACCCAAAAGGAAGACAACCCCTTCCTAAAAAATATTTTTGATGAAAAACTACTTAAACCTGAATTCAAGACTACCCCTCTGAAGTGCTGAAAAAATATTTATGTTGAAGTATTTTTGCATGAATTTATGACAAACCCTTCAAGAAGAAATGCTATTATATGAATAATGTAATATAGTTGATTTACTTTTAAAGAAAAGCTAATCACAATGAAATAGGTGTGTATAACCTGACTGTATAGTAGCTGCATTTTTCTTACACAGTAAAACTTTTGTGGGTGTTATATACCTATTTGTGACTTGAGCCATTTTGCTTCCCAGCAAAGCACTTCCTCTTTATAGCTGGGCGACATCAGATAAGCACTTGTCAAAGTTGGCAGGTATAGTCTCAGCACTACAAAAATACATTCAACCGTAGGACACGCAGTATTTAAGCATAAAAAACCTTTGTCAAAATCACCCAGATTTTGAATTGAAGATGATTCTCTAATTGTAGACTAACCCTAGTTTTTTCTATTCCTTTTCTGTAAAATAAAGCCTCATCTTTCTTTCGGGTAAATACGCTAACTAGATTATTAGGTTTTTTTTTTTTAATTTTGTGAATATTAATAATTTTTAATTCACTGTGGTATCCTCCTTAATAAAGACAAATTACAGAAACAGCACCCTGTTGATTTACAGTGAATTCCGGTCCGTTGGGGTGGATTTTAGAGGATCTTTCCATGCCATGCCTGTATGAACTAGGAAGAAGGCAATCTTCAAGGTATACATGTGTTTGTCCGCTTGTATGGCCACCAAGGCGGTGCACTTGGAGCTGGTCACAGACTTTTCAACCACAACTTTTCCGACTGCATTCAAGCAATTTGTCTCAATAAGAGGAATCCCCACTGATGTGTACTCCGATAATGGCACCAATTTTGTAGGAGCACATAAACAACTCAAGGTGGTGTAAACGACCTTGTTTTCAAGGGATAATGAGAAAGAGATTGCAGCTAAGGTGAACCTAGGAAGGTCGAAGTGGCACTTCAACCCTCCAGCAAGTCCAAACTTTGGAGGTCTGTGGGAAGCAGCAATCAAGAGTGCCAAGTAGCATCTATACAGAGTTGTAGGTACTCGGTTGCTGACCTTCAAAGAACTCTCAATGCTGTTTGCGCAGGTCTCTGCAGTGTTGAATTCGAGACCCATATGTGCCGTCTCAACAGTTACTCGGGAATATAATGTTCTGACACAAGGTCACTTCCTTGTGGGTGAGCCATTAGGAGATTTGCCTGACCACAATCTCATGATATTCCTTTAAACTGTCTTGACTGCTGGCAAATGATCTCACAGTTTCACCAACAAATATGAAAGAGATGGAGTGTGGAGTACCTAAATTATCTCCGGCAATGGAGAAAATGGGCACAACAGTTACTGACACGTGAATCAACCAGTTAATGTTGCTGAAAAACTCCATATTGCCACCACTAAAATGGAAGACTGCCAGAGTGTCAGCAGTACATCCAGGTCAAGATGGTGTAGTTCATGTGGTAATCTTAAGAACGTTGCAGGGGCAGTTTGTATGACCTATCAACAAGATTTGTCCATTTCGTGTGGATTAACATCACAGTGTGATATTAGACCTACTCATTCCATGTTTATATTGTATAGTTTCCTTTGTGAACTTGAAAATAATCATTTTTGGAGGGCGGTATGTTTATGATGTGTATAGTGCATAATACTGTTTATGTGTGTAACTTATTTGTTTGGTTTGTTATACTGGTGCCATTGTTTTGGTTGACACAGTGTAAACCATTATGGCGGCAGGCGATGGTTTGTGATTGTTTGTGCTCACCAGGAATGCATAGTGTATTGCAGTTGTGGGAGGGACCTGCCACAATGTTTCCTTAAAATGTGAATCTGAGGTGTTTAAAATTTTTGCTAGGGATTCCTCTTACAGACATTGTTATCAAGTGTCATAAAAACCTCTTTACAAGTGTGGGGGTGGCTGGTTACAGGATCCACAGAAGCACTCGAGCCACCACTGCATGACGGACGAACTGCTGCTGCGGCAGTACTCGGATGTGAACCAGGGAGAACTGAACAGATGCTGCGAGACCTTGAAGGAAGTGCGGATCCAGGATACCAACACCTCCGAGACAGGGGTGTTCCTGCTACTGCTGCTGCTGCCCAACCTCCGGTCTCTTGGTGGCTTCATATACTACAGGTATATGGCCCAGTGTCTTGGTAACACACAGTTGCGGTGGTAGACACACTTGATGTATGGTGAAACTTTGTTAATAGATACCTCTTTAATACAAGTTTGTCTTCTTTCCCTTTAAAGTGAAACAAAAAATTTAATGTTAATTTCAAGTCCATTAGTAAAAAGAAATCATGCTTGTTATAAGAATGTCTTATTTTCTAGTGTGCTGAACGGCAGTCAATTTTTTTAATATCATAAAAATCTTTTAATCCAAATTTTATTACAATTTACCAAAGGTCAGGTCCCTGAGGTGTGTATTAAAGGTTTCACTGTAATTACATTCAGATGCATAGTATGGTTTTTGAAATTAAATCATTTGAATATACGTAGTTTTTAGTGAGTTGCAGAATTGCAGTTGGCTTATATTCTTAAATAACACTGCATAGCCATTATGCAGTTGTGAAAAGTTTACAAAGTTATGGCTCAAAATATGTGCCCATAAAACAGAGAGTCTAATTATCGTATATGATACAGTAGACCCTATGTTTTATGAGCACATATTTTATGAGGGTAGTGATTTTACGAAGTCGTTTGGCACTACCAACACATTCAAAATATTGGAAAAAGAAGTATAGAAATTGTTAATTGATTAATAAATATTGTTGTGTGCGTGTCCTTTTGCCTTCTTAATGCTGGGAGAGCATCCCTTGGTGTGCCAAGAGGGTGGATTGCCGCACTTGACTTGCTCTCCATGGCCCGTCCCTTGGGCAGACCTGCTGTGTTAATAAAAGAAAGGGGTGGGAGAGTTGTTGCTTATGTGAGCTGGTGCCATCACCCCTGCCCGTGTTAGAGCGGTCAGCAGCTGTGGTCCATTGACATGAGCTTTCTGGACATCTCTCACCTCAACGCAGGTCGATGTGTGAAGATTGTTCCCAATTGAGCGCGTATCCCTATAAATAGTGCTGCACCCAGGGCTCAACAGTTCTGGCAAAGTGCAGCAAGCAGAGAATGTAGAAGAGGACAGACAGAATATGTGTGTGTTAGGCAGAAACGAGTAAAGCATGTGAGAGCTGCAGAGAGAGATATCCGAGTAGAGTGCAGATGTGTAGGATAGTACTTGGGGCGCTCCAGAACAGTCTGAACAGGAAATACTGTTTATATTAGGATTGAAATATGTACTGAACAGAAGAATGATACATAATTGTTTATAAATACTGGAACTGTCAGATAGCAAATACGTACAGTATTTAGTCACTTCTAAGATCTGAAAATGGGCTGCATCTTACCATTCATAGTATCTTTTGCCAATTTATTCAATCAATGTCAGTGTACAAAATGAAGTGTTTTTAACCCTACAAGGCTTTGAGCAGTAGTAATAATTGTTATGATTAATATGTATTATAAAAAATTATGATAAAATAAATATTATAATATTATTATAGTAAAATTATAATAATATATGATAGAAATATATTATATAATAATAACATATGATATATAATAATATTATACGATATACTGTATAATAATTTAATATAAAATATGATGAAATCTACACTCCAGGCACAGAACTTCTTGGTCGCTGAAGGCCAGGAGATCTGACTTACTCTTCCCATTAACTGCTGCCAGTAGCTTATCATAGTTGTGTGCTGGTGCCTAGTTCACAATGCTACAATGGTGGCAGTGAGTCTAAACAACGTGTTTCTTAGATGCGCTCATTAATTCATGAAATATTTAATTAAAATTAGGTCACTATTTGAAATAGGCTCATTTTGCTGAATAAGTAAGTGAAAATCCTATGTATGTAGCTTTAACTGTTAGTGTTTGTACGATGTGTAACAAGTGTATCGCGGCCTTTACCAATATATTCACTTGATGACTCTAATGTTAATTATTTTGTATGTGTACCTTAGAGACCTGGCCCACTCCAGGTAATCACATGCATAATTGTACTCACTGTGTAATATCTGAACTTAACTTATTTCTGCATAAACGTGTACTAGTGAGGGGATCACCACGTGGATGTCGACAAGCAATTATTGTTTAATGTAGACTATTGATATATCGACCTATCCTCATAGAATAAACTACAGTGAACTATTTAGGTAAACATGGCAATGGATGGCCATGTCCAATCGTGGCAGCAATCAATAAATTAAAGAATATAATGTGGAAGCACATATCCGCTCAAATACATTCTAATGTCCTATTATTTAGATATTTTGAAAATCAATATCAAGATGTCGCTGACATGCTTATATGAACTTCACGTACAATTATGACTGATTACGAGTTCTCTGTGTTTTAGGTTACCGGCACAACTGTGTACAAAATTGTATTTGGGAATAATATATTTTAAATGAAGAAGAATGGCGTCGACTTTGATGTAGTGAGTAAAGTATAAGATTTTGATTGCAAATTATACTTCTAAGGCAGGTATGGCAATTGGGCCTGTCATAGGCCGAAGCGGCATAAATACTGTTAATCACATGGTAAGAAATTACTGCAATAAAATCTCCAGGGCCGCGAGTCTGGTAAAGATGGAGTATGAGCGCAGGAGGAGCAAACAAGGTTCCGGTGGATTAACACTTACATTATTGCAGCTACATTGTTGGACAAACGGTTGAAGGCTCCCGCGATGTGGCACGCGTGTACTCTCTAGGCGTGCTGGATCAAGACTAAAGATGGTGGCTGAGATGCCTGGCTACCTCGCCAGAGATCTCTTGCCAACACAGAGAGAGAATTTTAATAAAAGATACACAAGAAACAACGAAACGAATTATGCAAGGTTCCCAACAAGTTATATCTGTTAATTAGACTTCTAGAGTCTTTCGATGTACAGTAAAAACCTGATATAACGCGGCTGTTGGGGGACATAACTCAGACCCGCGTTATAGCTTTCCGCGCTATTCTGGGCGTGACCGAGTGTAGGAGCAAAAAAACCAGTGTTCTAACGTGACGTGACACCTATCTGTCAAACATGGAGCAAGTGTTGTTATTTACCGCCGTAACTTGTCAAACGTTTAGCCCCCTGCTAACAGAACTTTATTTTTTTTTTTTTATCTGCATCACTGGACTTGACAGCACCCAAAGGAGAGAAACAGAAGAGAAATGCGCTGTGATGAAGGGTCACATGCATTCAAGCAAGAATAACTAAAAAATACTGCATTTTCCAGGCAAAGGATGTACTTATTCCACCAAGGGCGGTGTTAGCTGTGAGTTGTTTGTCATGTGGGTTAAAGAAGAGGGTTCACCCCCCCGCCTCCTGCTGGGCCGGTATGGGAGAAAGTGAGAATTAGAAAGGAAGCCAATGTCCAAAGGTTGAAGGCATGCTTGCACTGCAGATGGGATGTATCAGTGCCTCACGTGTTGTGAGACATGTCGCTTGCTTGTCTGATTTGCATTTTACAAAGGAAAGCTAAAAATAAAAAAAGCTAATTATTGTGGCATGCAAAGAAAGACAGCTTTTCTGCATTAAGCCTTGTCCACAATAGCTCGTCCGCCTGGAATTTTTATCTTCGAAAAACGGAAGACATACCGCATAGCTGGTTGCATTATAATCAGTGTGTCTACATCATAATTATAATGATTACATAGAGCAATACCCCGTAGGAGATTGACGCGGTGGCTTGCTGTTGTCGCTCATGCCTTGATCGTCGGGCTGGGCAGCTGTCGGTCGGTCGTTACAAGATTATTCTGGCGGGTGGCGGCCAGACAGTCGCTGCCACTGCCGTCATTACAGGGCCGGTCCAATTGGTAACAGCAGCCCGGTATTGGGAACACATGCTGATTGATGCGATTCACGTCAGTGTGTTGGGCCTCTGCACTGGCATGATGAGGCCCGGCAATGATTACGGGAATATAAAAATTTAGTGCGGTCTACTTGAAATATTAATTATCCCAAATTTTTCATCAAAAACTTCTGATGTGGCATATACAAGCCCACGGCCTTACTCCCCAATATGGTAATATAAGAACACATTTTAGTTGCATGTACAGAAAAACATACAATATTGGCTGTAATGAATTAGTAAAATAGATCTTGGTGCTGAAAGGAGGGAGAACGCGCGCGCACTCCCTCCGCCTCATACATCAGCTCATGATCACACGCCTACCTGACCACACACTTTCCAGTTATTTATTTATTCAGGCTGAGGGACATAAATTGCTCTGTGGTATAACCAAATTCACTGTATACTGGGCCGCGATATTCCGGGCTTCCACTGTATTTTCAGTCGGAAAAAGATAATCAATAATAATACAAGCCAGAATGGGCCAGCAAGGCACGTGGGGGCAATACAATGAATTAACATATCAATCAAAGATTTCTTTTACACTTTAAACCATGTAAATTAAATTATAAAATTAATTTCATATATGTGAAAGAATTTAACTTTGGGAATTTGGCACAGCAGAAGAAAGAACTGCCAGGGTATTTTACATGTTAATTTAATACAATTCAAAATAATAAATATTGCCCTTTAAAACAAATAAAACATGACCTCAACACTGAAGAATTATGTGAAGGTTTATGAGTGTGTCTAGCTCAGGTTCTCTATTGAAACGAAACCCATGTAGCTTCACACTCGCAGGCTGTTTACGTCTCACTTAAGGGGCGCAGAAGGGAGATAACGCTTTCCTTTGTGAATTTTAGACTCTGCGTTATAGTGCACAGGTCAGAATTACACTGCACACGCATAACACTGAGTTTACTCTTGGAAACAAGAGATTAGGCAGGTCGTGACCCAGTTCAGTGACCCGTTCTTGCATGAACACGAGGGTGATCCGTACACAAGGCATACGAACATGTGTGCTTGGTGCACAAGCAGTGCTGCAATAGTCTGCCTCCCGAGCGGAGCAGTGAGGACGACATCATGTCGTCCAACAGTTAACAAGTGAGTCGCAGTGATATGTAGTATAGTACAACTCGTCTGCACTATTAAGCACTCAAACGCATCATTTGTTGCTACTACCCAGTACAAAAAAACATTACCTCATAGGTGTAACACAATTGACCGCTCATACTATCTGTTCCAAAAACATTTCCCATCAAAATTACATAATTAAAAATTAAGTATGCAAATTTAAGACGACCTCTGCTTTTTGGAAATACTAATTTGACAAACAACTTAAGTCATTGATTCAGGTATATACGGTATGTCACAATACAAGTGCATTGTTCATGGCACAAAGGTTTGGTCAGAAATAAATACAGTAGATTCAAGATGGTGATGTTTTCTGCCCATTTCTCAAAACCTGAAAGTTTACTATGTATTCAGATTTTGGTAGTGGAGTAGATGTGTAAAGCTACTGGTTTTCCCATTAGGAATGTAGGTGATGCCATTGTGAACCTGGCATCCAGCCAGCCAAACCTCAGACTGGCTCTCACCGACTTGTGGGACACATGCGTGTCTGCAGAGAAGGCGCGGGTGCTGGAGCGAGCTGTGCCTGACCTGTCTGCGCTCTACACACGTGGTACCTGCCTAGCCAATGTTGGTGTCTTTACCCATCTTACGTCCCTTACAATGGACTTTGACTTCAGTGATTGTTCACTGGCACTTGAGAAGTACCTGTATGCCCATGGCAGCCGACTGAAGAAGCTCGTGCTGGTGGATCAGGCAAGTGATAAATATGGTGGGATGAGGTAAACTGGTCTCGCATGGATATGTCACTTGCAACTTGTAAATTGACAGAAACCATAAGGTGTATGTACTAAATTTACAAAAATTCTATGTGGTGGCAGGGTTAGACTACCACCACCAACCCCCACTGCTGCCACAGCAACAATAATTGTACCAGATGAATTTCATATCTCAATTTCACCCATTGTTTGAATTAGTTAGCTTTATAAATAGATATACATATTGTAAGTTCTCAAATGTAAGGTTTTTAAAATTACGTGTATTGGAATTCCAAAGATTGATGCTTCAAACCAGAATCATTGGGATACTAGTATACACTTTTCTTTGTTCTGATATTGCCATGTATACTGTAAGCAATATTAATTACAAGGACATAATCATTTTTAGTAATTGTGTGAAATTTGTCTTGCACAGTATTCTCGAGGCACAAAACATACATTGTCTTATAATTCATTAGTTTCATGAGGTTTATAAATTCCAGGGAGCCACATGCACTCGTGAAACTATAACAGAACATAGTTGACCTTATAGTGATGTGCATTGAAGTAGCGAAAGCCCTTGATGAATTATTGACAAGCATTGTGACAACCAATCACTCACAGAACCTTTGCAGTCACTATTATCCGCTGAAGAAAAACTGTTATTTTATGGCTCTGCAACTCAACATAGTACGTCTGCAAAGATTATGTACATGTACCTTATTTTTTTTCCTTCACTTAGTACTTTTTTTAATAACTGAGAGAAAAATTATACATCACATAATAACCTTTCCTGGGCTTATCACTAGGCTAGGACCTATTCATTTATTTGCCACATTCGGATTCGGGAACTAGAGACCTAGATTGTTCTGGTTACTGAGGTAGGTCTGTACAATCGGGTGGTAACCCTCGGCGATTCTGGTCAGTGGTTCAAACGTAGCTGGTTCATAGACTGGCGGAACTGGTACTGAGAGCTTGTGAAGTTCGGCTTCTTGTTCTTGTGGACTGAGATATGAGAAACCGGCTGGGAGGTGGTAAAGCTCCCGTGGATAATTAAGAAGCAGCCCTCTTATGAACACAGCCACTACAGTTCAATGGCATGAGGAGAAAGAGGGTACTACGATCGGACTTCGTAGAAGTGGAGAAGTTGATATGGTGGTTTGTAACAAGTGTGCGTAATGTGGCGGACAGCCAATGCCATATCTCGCCCTCCAACTCCAGTACCAGAGGTGTGGGGTCGGTTGAGCAGCATGGCACTGGTGTTTGTCCCTATACGGGGTGAGGTCCTGATAGAGTTGATCTTCTCAGACCCAGAGATATACTCCTCTCGGCACCACTAGTGCGTGATGAGAAGAGCAACCTCCAAGTCGACCCTAAGAGGAGTGTTTACCTTGTGTCGTGGTTCTACAGATTACTACACTAGGTGCAGAGAATTACTACACTAGGTTCTAAGATTGTGCTGTGGTTTGGTGTTAAGTGTCTGAATGGACAGAATAAAATCCCAGTCACATGCTGTCCCTTGTACGGGCATGATATTTACGACAAAAGATACTGTGACGTTGGGAGAGATGTTCGTAAGTTGGTAAAAACCATGTTTATTTCTTTTAACGGAAATAAACAGGGATGGTGAAGTACTACCTCCTATCCCCATGAGTTTACGAAAGTTAAACACCCTATGTGAACACAGGTGAAGGTGACCTGCTCCTAGACTAACAGACTAGGCAGTAAAGTGGCTATCAAAATATCTCTGTTTTTAAGCTACTCAACGCCTGTTGTCCAGAAGGGACCGGTACTTGTCTCTGTGTAAGCTGTGATACAAGACTGGTGAACAGAAGGATCTTGGCTCCCAAAGGTGCGTTGAAGTCTTGAGGAGCTGATATGTCTTCTGCACCACTAATGCACGATGAAGACCAAGGTAGGAGAGCTGATTGTTCCCAGAGCACCAGACATGCAGTGAAGGAACAGGACAGATGTCAATTACTTGAAGACTGGTGAAGAGCCTTGGTGCGACCCCGTATTTATACTCCTCGGTGGCATGCCCGTTGCTCGTCTGGTGTAGGGGTTTGTCCTGGAGACGGGATAGTAGCTCCCAAGTGCATGACATAGATCCTCGGCGAGTGACGTCGGTGGTTGCCTTATGCCCCACTCGCAAAGGCATGTTTTCCTTGGCTAATCTGCTGTGGCTGCTTGATGCGGAAAAAATAAAACTCGATCACTGCCTTTTGCCATCCTATTTTGTTGCATAGCAGAAAATCTGTGTGTGAAGTGAGCTACGGGGTTTGTCAGACGAGACTTCGTCATCTCATCTGAGCAGCTACGGTTGGGAATACGAGTTTGTTGGCAAATGGGGGTTTTAAAGATGTACATCGCCATCGTACACAAAATAGAGAAAGAGACATAGAGGGCACTTCGGACACGTAATGCACTCAGAATAATTTTACATATTCAGAAGAAAATCACTTTGCAAACTTTCTTAATGGCTTGTTAAACTGTCTTTTGTTTGTGATTTTCTTGACGTTTTATGTAATACACAAAAGAACATTTGTTGCTCATTTTTAAAAAAAAGCATTTAATTATATATAACATCAGAAAATTTTGACTACTTTCTTTAAAAATGTGTCAACAGCAAAGTGACTTCAAAAGTTTCATGATAATATTTTCTCAATATATTTAAACTGGAACATTTGAATTTATACATTCGAATGCTCATTTAAATTTAAAAAACATGTGATTGTATACAACAATAGAAAATTTTGAACAACTTTCGTTAAACTGAGTCTACATAAAAATTATTTTCAAGTTTCAAAACAACAATAAGTTTTAACTTTAAAATATTAATTTATACATAGCTAAAGTGAGCACTTTTGAAATCAACGTTAGAAAAAAGTCACTGCCCCTGCCTGCATATATGTACAGTAAAACCTTGTTAATTCAAAGTGCTCAGGACCTAATTTTTCAATCTCAAATTACATAATTTTAATCATCGAATTAAGAAAGGTTTGTGTATTAAAAAAATGCACATTTTTCCTTTTCAAAATAAACACAACTACAACCCTGGGAATAACTATCCACTCGAAGTTTTGGGGAACCATAAAATTCTTGGTTTAGAAAAGGCAAGAATTTTAAGGAAGTAGCCCAAAAAATAAGTTAGTTGCATTTATCTTGGTCATTAATTATATGTTCACGTGCAGTAAAATATAGATGTTGTAATTGTTGCCTTTAATTGTTACGTAAAATATACAGCATAAAAAATAATGGTAGTAACATTTGGTTAAAAACTACAGCCTTTATAGTCTATGGCGTGCACGTATGTAAGTATGCAGAATTTGTGAGGGCGCATCATACCTACTTGAGAGGGGGGGGGGGGGGTCAGCCTACCTGGCCGGCCGAGAGAGGGAGGGCACAAGGATGTTCCAGTGGTTGCGAGATAACATCCCCCCTCCCCTCAGCTACCTCACAAAGCATGTGACTGAAGGAAACTGGGTCACACTTTATTTATCCTTCCTAGCTGCCGCACCCACGTTTCCCTGTAGATTTCTTACCTGTGTCATGCTGTCGCATTTATACCTCCACCATGCCAATATGCACTTTTCTCCAAAAAATATTTTTTGTAACCAAAGATTTTGAGTCAAAGCATGTAATTGATTGGATAAATTTTAATAATTAAATATTTAAGTTTTTTATAAGTGATATTTTGCCTTTCTCTAAACCTCTGAAGCCAGCCACTCAAACATGGGAATTTGAGCCCCATCTTCAGAGCTATCTCGTCGGCTTTCTCTTTTATCAAAGGTCCATCTACAGGAATGTTATTGGCGTGACACTGATAAAACCATTTAAACAACTCATCTTCCAGGCCTGCATATTTGGCACTGCGGATTCATTTTTGTTTGGAAACCTCTGCCCCTTCAAAAACCAGGCAGCATTGGATTGAGAATTGGCAACAGCGCTGTCACCCCCCAAACCTATAAAAATATCCACCACCTTTCAGCGCTCCCCAGCCCTCCCTACCTCCCACCACATGCATGGGCGTCGTTAGGCGGGCAAGGGGGGGGGGGGGGCATCAGCCCAATTATTTGCCTTTTTTTTTTTATTTTCAGCATTAAATTTTTTTAAGTGGTTTTGTATAAAAAGTCTTTGTCCCCCTCAAAAATCCATAGCTAATGAAGCCCATGTGCCATGCTTGAGAAACCAAGTTGGAAGGTTGGAGATGAACAGCGAGCAAATGTAGTAGTGAATGTAACATCAACCAGGGGTAGGAGAGAGAGTAACTGCCCCCCCCCCCCCCCCCCAGGCAGGCTAATCTACACGCAAATTCTATTCTTTCATTTACTGGCGAATAAACACTTCAAATCATATACAATTTCGAATTAACAAGGTTTTACTGTAAACGGCCACACTGTGACATACGCCCAGTAAAGTTGGTAGGGTGGAAAATAGTTCCATATCTTAACATTGAATTAAAGATGTTAGGTAACCATTTGTGATAACTTAAATTATTTCCTTCGTTTTCTGGTTTTTTTATGCATTGACGTATAAAAATGGGCAGATTTGTAAAATATTTACTTTTCTAATAATATCTCAATTTTGCGTGATCGACGCATGAATAAAGTGACGAGGCCCATGGCAATGTTAATTTTACTTAAATCCGGAGAATACACAACGTGCACACAAGTAGATCTTAAGCAGGGCTTTCAAAAGTGCTCATTTTACCATAAACAGCGTATAAGAAGATTTACTTACTAAGTTTTTATATAAGGCAATTATGTTAAGTTATTACTGTCTTTAAATCATCCTTCAACATCCTAGAAAATTTTATATTTTCTGTCCCTTTCTAATGGACTTTTCATTAGGCCTCAATTAATTAAAGGCTGTTCCAGCAAGTTAACTTTGCCCCGTTTACTGCTCATAAACACTGAGCCACGTGCTTCAGGGGAGCATGTGTCACACAGGAAGAGGGTATGAATTTAATTTATATATATGTATACACACACACACAAGGTTTGGCTGTGGAGGTCGCTCACTTCTGTAGGGAAGTCATGGAAGCTTTAACTCGTACTCCTGGTTGGCCCATATGTTTATATGTTTTCTGAGGCAACGTGCACAAAGTTATGCAGTCTGGAATTTTTAATATTATTTTGGAGGCAGGTATTTTATTGGCTTTGGCCATTTGTCCACGACTGACCTAATTACTATGATTTTTCATGGAGTGTTGTAATTTTACATCTGCTAATAGTTTGTAACATTCTTGTTAGGTCTGAACAGACTAGCATAGCTGGCAACTTGTACAATTTTTTTTGTATTTTGTCAGAATTTTTGCAGTTTGTATGATTTTACGAATTGTGTAAATTTTCTTGCCAATTTCAATTTTTTTTCAAATTCTTGTTTACTATGTTCGAGATTATTTTATTTTATTTTTTTTTTTTTCCCATATTTACAGTATGATGTATTGTCTGCCATATGGTAAATATTGTACTCCTACCAGAACCATCCATGCGAGTTGACAGTTTCGGTATTCTCTGCGAACAGCGTGATACATTCGGTATCACAAGCAATAAAGATTGTGGCAACTTCAACAGTCGAGCAAAATGGTGGAAACACAGCGTTTCCAGTTTGGTTAACGCCATTGTGTGAGTGCTTTTTATACGAGTATATTATTGATGTCAGAATATTTTATCAGTAGTTTTTATTTGCTTCCTTTAAGCTTAGTTGGTTGTAAGTACCGTTATAGTGCGTTGTCTTGAATGAAATGTAATATTAGTCGGCACATATACCGTTTTATAAAACTGCTCGTTCCGGCACCACCTGCAGTGAAGTGATTCAATTATAATTTATGTAACTAAATAAGTTTGTTGGTTTCAAGAAACGTGTGCAGTGGAGATTTTACTGAATGATTCTGCAAATTAATTATTTAATGCTAGTGACGAACAAACATTATTTTAGTATTTGCAAGTATTTCCATAGAAAAATATGTGTTCAAGTGGTTATGAATTTTACAAACAGCAAGTTTGTGTGTTTTGTAAATAATGTACTTGAAAACAGTTACATTATTATTCAAATTCACGCGTCCTGAAAAAAAGCCGCACTTTCAATGCTTTTGTAGTTTGTTATTAATATCTGTTTATTTGTCTATATCATAAATTCTAGTGTAAAGATAACTTTGGTCAAAGTGTGTGTGTATTACTGCATCTGTACGAAAACGAACAGCGATGTATTAATCGCGTTTAGTTTTTTTCATTGAAAATTTTCGAAGTTACAATAATTTGAGTGGTAGGGAATTTTAATTTGAATGGTACGGTATTTCCATATGAGCAAAATTGTACATATCTCCATGAGGACAAAATGCAGCTCAAAATAACCACACACTCCTAAGATCATCAAAACAGATGTCCCCCCTCCCCCCTCTCTCTCTTTCTCTTCCTCTCTCACTGTTTCCTTTTTCCCCCTCAAAATAAAATAACCAGAATCCCAACAAACTTAACTTGGTAATCACAAAAATTAAACAGGTTGGAATGCTAACTTAGCTATAATATCCTACATTGATTACTGGACGGAAGTTGGCTAACGTTCTTATTCTTTCAATGTCTGCTATGAGAGGAAACCAGTGAAAAGAGGAAAATGCAAGTGTGCATTGTACTCAAAAAATTGTACAAACATCTTTTTCTTCAATGACAAAACAGCTATGGTGGAAGGCTACATTGTGGTTGCACTACTTTTCTAGAACTGTCAAAATTTTCTGAACTTACATATGAAATGTACAATAGTTGTTTGTGCAAAAACTAGAGGTGGTGTAATATGTAGTTCCATACGTAAATAGAATGTATTGAAAATTTTAATTATGTAAAACACTTAAAAGAACTTTAATAATTCCAATAAAACCACTACAAATTAAAAAACATGCTACTGTAAGTTTCCTAGTGAGTAATAAGTAAGAATGTATGGATGTGTTTTATTTATGTTTTTAACATAGCTATCCTGGTGATTATTATATTGTTAAAATCAGTTTTCTGCTTCACCCATTTGCACATGTGTTGTGTGTATGCCTATTCAGTTTTGTGAGTATAACTATATTTTGGAGAGAAATTTTATTGGATATGGTTTACATTTTTTTATTTTGTGTATATACATAACTGTGATTACTGATGGGTGTGGTTTGGAAGGTTAGAGCTCTGTATTTATTTTGTAGTTTAGGGTTAAAATGTTAAATTAACACGTAAAAAAGTAGGCCTATATGGAAGAAATTTTCTTAACAGTTCTGTAAGTTATTGGGAAATGCTGCTTCCAGTTTACGTTAAAATTTACATTTTTAAAGTTTTGTACTAATTGAGGATTTGAAAAGTTGGCAGGTATGCACTAGTATGATTAATGCTGGAAAGATACTGGACATTTGGCTGGTACGCGCCGCTACTCTTTAGACACCTTTTGCTATGTTTCCTTTCTGTTTTTTTAGGTTTTATAGCAGTGCACATAAAGCCTGAAGTCATAGAGTATTATTTTAATTACATTATTTTTTACATGTACCTTCATGTGCCTTGTGCTACTAATTTTTCTTTGCTTCCGGTATAGCTGTAAGCTGACCAGGAGGGGATTTTGTTTCCACTTATGTTTAAACTGCTCTTGCCTCGTCTGTTTCACTGTTTTCAGACAGAACACATTAAAGTTATTAAATCTTGGGAATTTTAATATAATTGTTGTATTAGAGGATTTAATGGAATTTGTCTGTGTTCACGAATTAAGGGAATTATATTCTATTGCCTCATAGTAACAATACTGCTTTTTAATACATACTGGTTATATTAGTATTCTTAAAAAGAAATAATTGTTTAATAAACTCAGTAATTGTACTTCAACCTTGGTTTTGGCACCCATTTTACCTTCTTGTACCGTTACACTCCTCTATATTTAGTCTGTGTAGGTCATTATGTATAATGCCATAGTCGCAGGGTTACTGTTTTCACTGATATTTCAATGCTAAAACGGATATATGGATAAACACTCGAAACAGCGGATAATTCAATCACCAAACACTCGATCATAAATATTTACCAGGACCCAAGTGCTCCCACTACTAAGAATTATTCAGTCACTTTTAACATGGCAATGCAAGTTCCGCTGCAACACTTTGAGCTACCGAGTGTTGCTGCGCAACTCTCATTGCCGTGTTAAAAGTGAGGGAATAATTCTTAGTAGTGGGAGCGTTTTGATCTGGGATTTTTGTTTTTATTTGTACCGATGTTAGTGAGAGAGTCTCGGTTAGTATATAAGCAGGTTAAGGGTATAGTTTTATTCACTTAGCTCCGTGTCATTAGAGAAGACACCTCACAATGTTGCAGAGGCATTTGCATATATGTTATTACCCTAGGAAGGTATACCATAATATTTTGTCGTTTTCAAAGGATGATAAAAAAAGACTATAGGTCTTGGACTGTTAAAATTGTTGATGCAGAAGAAAGGTATATTTTGTTGTCATTTTTGTACCATTTCAGTCTTCAACTAATTACTGCTAAGGCTGTAGTGGTTTGTTGGAAATGTGTTTCTTCAGAAAGCCGCAGCATGAAAAGGATCCTGCTCCTAAGGAAATTAGTGACATTGATACTCGTGATATAATATGCTGGAAAACTTTTCCAATTCATGAAGGGAAGGTGGACAATACTGCTGTTATTAATGTCTTCGCTGTCTTTGCGTAATGATGGTGAAGTTCAGAAGTTATTAGTGTTTTTAAATGTAAATTTTTTACTATTGAACAATGTATTATTATAACATAAGTCGATGCAAGAAGAAGAAGAGCTATATTTTCACAGTAACATCCTTAATAATTTTCTGTATTTACTTACCTGTAAAATTTTTTGTTTTTACAGGATATTCAATTGTCAAGTACAGGCATTTATAACCATTCTTGGTGGTATCCTGGTGTATATCTATATTTGTGTGTGTTTTGAAGTATGTGATGACGTTTCGAGTTAATTTAACCATAGTATTGTTTACAAAGAACCTGTTCTCAGTTATTTGGCGAGTTGAAATACTAAAGTACGTAAGGGTAAGTAGTTTTGATACATATTTATTATTTTAATCTTTTTTAACATACAGGATTTTTTGCACAATATTTTATATTCGAAACAAGGATTTTATAGGATATTTTACCTTGAAAGCAGGGATATTGTTTTGAAAGTTGTGGCAGCCCTGCCATATGTCCCATTAGTAACACTGTGATTAGGCTTATAGGTTAGACATCATGTGAAGAGATTTGGGCAACTCCTAACAGCGAGGTCTTGAGAGCCGATGAGGGTGATTGAAGTGAATATGAAGTGGTGCCGGAATGAAGGGGTGGGGGAAATGGGAGATCCCCGAGAAAACCAGTTGACCAACAGCATCATCCGGCATGATTCCCACTTACCAAAATCTGGTGACCCGACCGGGGATTTAACCCAGTTCACCTTGGTGGGAGGCAAGCGTGCTAATTGCTCAGCCATCATGGTCCCTAGACAGCATGTGTCACCCTAATAGTAACTTAATAGCCATATTCATCTGTGAAAAAAAATTTTCCCCGCTGTTTCGTACAATACATTTTAGGGTAGTTCTCATTCAAGATTGACAGTTCTTTCTTATATGGTTTCATGAGTAAACGCAGATACAAATTCTGTCAATTTTACAGAGTAAACATGAGAGATGCTGTGGTGCATTTTCTTCATTGGGGGTACTCACGTTGTGGTTGTCCCCAGATGCACTCTGTTGACATCTCAATGCTGGCGGAACTTTGTCCATCCCTAGAGGAGCTGGGTGCAAAGGTGGAAGGTGGTTGGTGGGGAGAATCTGCTCCGATGCTGAGCCACCTAAAAGTGTGCAGAGTCCGTGTGGGATCCACAGAGACGCTGAGGGCACTGCTGATTCATGCTGTCAACTTGGTGCATTTGGAGGTATAGAAGTTTGGCCTTTTGAAATATGTAAGGTTTAAGAAAGATACATACAAATGATGGCTGCAATTGAGACCTTTTGTCACTGTTGCTGGAAAAATAATGGACATTAATTTTTAAAAAAATAGACAGCCTATGTTGGCTGTTGATAGTCCAGACTGCTTGCTTTAGTGATTCTAGTGATAATTGTTGAGTATTTTCACTTAGTAATGACAGGTAGAGTACCATTTTAATAATACAAATATGATCCCTGCACTGTTTGTTTTTTTTGTCCACACATGGAGTTTCTATCCATTGTGTTTCAGAGGATTGATAAAAAAAATTTCATGTATGAGTACATACAGTGGATGTGGCATTAACCAAAAACATGAATTAATCATATTAAACTTCATGTTGAACATAATGTTAGGCCTTGAAGCGTGACACATTTCTGTATCTTTGATGCACACTCAACAAACAACTTCGCCCCATCTTGAGCGCAATGTTTAACATTGTGGGCAGGTCAGTTACTCCGCAATAGTACTCAATAGGCGGGACACACAGGCGCAGTGTTGCAAGAGGTTACAGACACGTACTCCTAGCTTGTACTGTTCACCCAGACTCGCTAAGAAGCCATCACGCCAACACTCCCCAATGAAGATTGTACGGTTCTGCTGAACCATCGCTCCCTCCAGTGAAGGTCACAGTAGATCCAAAGCGCACCACAGGAGAGCAACACCCATTCTACCAGCACCTTGCAGCTGAGATGAGGGATGATAGCACCACCTTAGCACTTTGGGATTTTCAACCCCTGTGGCCCTGGCTATCAATCCCAGCACCCCTGCCCTCCAAGCTCCTTTACAAGATTAGTATAAAAGGGCTGGCATGATCAGTGCTCTTCAGTCTCTGCTTTTCCACCGTCTCCTTATTGGGCTGGAGGTAGCCATTTGTGTGCGCGACTTAGCTGGTATGTCAGCAGATTCCACTGCCTCCTCTGGGGCAAGAATCTCTCTCTACCAGCTGAAGACATCGCAGACCAGAAGTCAACACAGATGCAACTACCGTACATCCCCTGCATCTGGGAGACTGGACTCTCCAGTGGCTCCTGAAGACTGCTCCGTCCATACCATCCCCTGGTGTCAAACCCAAGCCCCAATAACGGTCACATAGCACGTTGTTTCAGGACTCCCCCCCCCCCCCCCCACCGGATGATGGTAGCATTACCAACACTCCCCCCCCCCCCCCCCCCGGTTGTTGTTCACTCTCGTTTCTGTTCCTTCATAATGACAAGGATAGTTAGGCTAAAGTTGTTAATTACTTAAACTAACATCATTATTCTCGCCTAATGACTTTCCCCTTAGCTTTTGATCCAGGTTTCCTTCACCTGGCCATTTACATTAGCCTAAACTTCAGTGTCAAATTTAATTAGCTTTTTATTACTCACATAATAAAACATACGAGTTTTAAACTATTCTCTGCATTCTGATTTTCTTGAATGTCCTACGTGATTGCAACTGCCAAACTGAAACTGGCAAACCAATCAGCACAAAGCTAAATACACATCCATTAAGTGGCCACCTGAGCTCTGCCAAACTGGTAGAATTCGGTAGAGCCTATACCATTAGGAATTCCTCCACCAGGTGAATTGAGCAGACTGGGTGATTCTATACTCCTCCACCGTTTAGAGTGATCAATTCCCTGTGGATACCACACCTGGGTATTCCTGTCAGGAAGTAACTTGAGCAACCCATGTTCTGTCCACCACTCTCTTTGGGGCCGGGCGAAAGTAACACAGGGTGCTGCTCTCATGTTGCAAGACAGGGATTACTCAGAAGTACACAATAGGGATGTGAGTTACCAACTGCCGGAACAGAGGTGTGCAGAGAAGGTTGAAACGAGCTGTATACATCTCTGAAGGTAATTCTACTTGCAAAACCCTATCTCTAACTTTCTTCAGCTGTAGTACAACTCAGCAGGGCAGAGTTCTTAGTGCCGCCCTACAGGGAGGCCTCACCCCTCCTTACTGCCTATGCATTTATTTTCCCCTTTGATTAAACTTGAAGGCCCTCCTCATTCCATATTGGAAGGGGTGCTAGTCTAGTTAACCACCTACAGCTGTCAGCAGTCTACCACAGACCAGAGTACTTCACTGTCCACAAGTCGCCAAGGTGACCACCAGCCCTCGCCACGCCAGGGTAAGAGTCTCCAGCCGGCAGCATCGCAGAATACTACCAATCCTCCAGGTAACTTTGTAAACAAGGATAGAGCAGTGACAGTATTTCTGGACTTTGTGCCATAAGGCAGGCAACCAGACCCGTTTTCTACACTGGCAGTATGCCAGTTAAACATGAAGGTGCTCAATATAGTGATTTTGGCATGCGTATTAAAACTGTTAAGGTGACCAAGACTTCCACTTATTCCCTTAAATGTTGCATGATGCAAGATGCAGTAAATTTTAACCCCAAAAGTCTTGTCATTATTTGATGCGGCCGTCCCCTCCAAGTAATTGTTGATTCAATTATCGTTTCTCGTTGGGGATGCATCAGCCTATATTAGTTAAGTGTCAAATTTAAGTAATAGAAAACAATACAAACAAGAATCTTTGACAGCTTTTATAATACAGTAGAGCCCAATTTTATGAAGTATCGTGGTTCCTGGAATGACTTCATAAAATCTATGAACTTGTAATACTGGGACAGAACAAATTTGACTCCTCATAATCCAAAATTTGTAAATGTACGTTTTTCATATGAAGCATGTGTTTCAGAAAAATGGAGTGGTTCTACTACAAAACAAATACATTAATTTTACTATTCAAGTGTGTTTGCAATAAAAACATTCCCCAAGGAGGACTCCACAGCAAAAATTATGTTTAAATATAATTTGCCAAAATTTGTGAAAAAAATATGTAAATTTTTATTCATTATTCAGATGTCTTTAACAGCAAAATGTTAACCCAACCATTCAGCACCACCCAATTTGGTATAGTGAACTTTAGGTCCATTTTCAATGGTTTCTTATTAGAAAATCATAGAATACATTACTGAAATGTTATTTTATTTCAACAGTCCGACAGCTTCCAAATAAAGTAATATCCAAAAACAGTGTAAACATCCTACTGGTGTCATAAAAAAATGCATTAATATGGCAGTACGTAAACACATAATTAGTTGGGATAAAGTTCATGCATACATTATGATGTGGAATGGAAAACACAATTGTTTCTATTGAACAGGTTGATGCGTGATGCCCATAGGGCAATAGGGTAAAGAGATTTACGGCTCTTAACTGCGAGGTCTTGAGTGGTAGGGCAGTAGGGAATGGCACTATGGCAGGAGAGAGTTTTTATTCCAGTAACCTTCATCCAGGTCTTCCGACTGGTGCTACTCCAACAATTTAATTAGGTTTCTTTCACAACACCTTCCCCTATAGGAATATTTAATATTTTGTTGTGGCAATTTAAACTTAAATTCATTTTCCACTCGCAACAATTACATGCACGTTTATTAATTGCCTCAGGGTGCTATCACCTGAGTTTAGAATCAAGCCCCTTTTTCATTTTCAATTGTTATTTAATTATATTATTATTATTACTAGGAGAGTGCGGCCCCATTTGCTTTTAAAGCTTTTAGTAAAAGCTAACGTAATTGATACAACCCTTTTATTCCTATTAGTTAAAGTGTACCCTGCTTGCAGCACACCCTTACTGCATTTTTATAATATTACATATTATCTAATACAAGTCCTTCAGGCCATATTTAATTCTTTTATCCAGGAACAGTAGGTGCCTCACATAAAATCCCTCAAGGCAGATGTACACTTTTCACGAATGGTTTTTATTGACCAGAGTACCTCCCTACACCGTCTCCCCACTGTAAAAGGCCAATGGTAAGGAGAGATGAGTGCACTGACCACATGATGAAATCTTACCTCACCACTACCCCACAGCAACATCACATCCTCTGTATTCCACCCACCGCTGTAAAAGACCGGGCAGGAATATCATAGTGTGCAAACCCGGTGGAAAGTAAATTGCACAGTACCACACGGCAGAAATACGTGATACACCAGCTACTTCTCACTACAGTTTATATATGGCATACTGATGCCAGACGTCCGAAAAGGTGGTGTCAAGTACCGTATGAAACTATATATCCAAAATTTAGTTAATGAATTATTAGAAAAAGTAGCAATTCATCTTGACACACCACCTCCATTGTTCGAGCCACCTAATAGACTTCCACAAAGGCCGCATCCAATACACTTAGAGATTATGAAATATCAGGAGGCATTTTTAGGTCAAGATTACACTCTAGCTCAGTATCCTCGACACCAAATACCTTCTATTATCTACAAGGATTTCTTCAGCTACACTCCACCGCAATCAGCGCCGGCCGCTGTTTAGCCTCCTTCAACTACGAACAGCCAGCCGTCACAGCAGAGAGATATCCACAACCAGGTGTGACCAAGGTAAGGTGTCAATAGCGCGTAATTCTTACCACTCCGGATTTTGTTCTAATCCGAAACCAACTATACCACAATTGTTCAAAGGTAAAGCACCCCTACATAGCAATTCCCAATGATTAGTTTGACATTTTACAAATGTCCTTCGTTATGCTGACATTGCGATGGTCTGCATACTCCTTGGTGAAAAGTCAATCCACATATAAGTCTACCTCATACTACCAATTAGTTTTGACATTGAGTCCAGGGTTTGAATCCCAGAGTGGACATTAGCAAGCCCCTACACCGCAGTAACTGTCCAACGTGGCAGAGTCCACGCCCAGTCAGGCAATCCAACCAAACGCACATAGAGTGATACATGGGCGTGTAACTCAGCTCTGACCTATGTCAACTTGTATTTACGTGTGCAGAACTTGTGCAGTGCTTAATTATAATATTACTCCAGCCAAGAGGCATGTGACAACATCCATACCTCCTCACATATCCCAAGGACCTATGAGTAGTGTGAGCACTCCTCCACCGCAACAAGAGTCGGCCGCTGTCCAGCCGGAGAAGAGGAGGAGGCCGCCGTCTCGTTAACAGCAGGTAAAGTGCGGGAGTGTAACACTGCCTGCGTATCTTGACTTTGTCTCGATACGTAAGCCAACTAGACCCACACTTTATACCGACATCCTGCTGAAACAAGAGTAATCCCTTGGGTATGATCACTGTGACACTGGTGTCACATTATTTTAAGGTCACCACCATCACTAAACCACACTCTACATGCTGCAGAACTCTGAAAGTGAAAGTAATCGTAGGGGTTGCAGTCTCCAAGTTGCAGACCAATCAGAATGCCCACAAAGCTCCCAATCAATAACCTGTTCTTCCAACATGGGCGAACCTGACCTGCAACTTAGCTAGCTAAGGGGCTTTTGTGTGATCCCCATCAATGTCCGGGATTATCCTTTCAACTCACTTTGAACTTAGTGACACTCCACACTCACTGGACATTGAGGTTTCAACCTTCATACACTGCCCCCACTGGAGTTGGCATTGTGTCCAACACTTTCTGTGCAATTGATATCACGTCATTGTACAAGGTGGCTTAAAACGTTTCACATTTAATAGAAAATATGAGTGTGAGGTTAATGTCGCTAAAAGTGTTTTACCAAGTTTATTTGCATTTGTACGAACAGCAACAGATTTATCGCATTTTCTTCATTTTACACAGTTGAAGCTTCTTAAGAGTTTATCATTTTCCACCGCTCCATCAAAACAGTATGCAATTGAAAGTGATAATTGCCTCATTGGAGAATAACCAAATAGCAGTGCAATCTCATTAAAGACGTTCAACTAAAGTCCTCCTTCCCATATTGTTTCTCCCATTAAACTAACTGCACACAGCCACAGTTACAATTTCCTACACAAGTACTGAGTTAAGTTAGCTAACATAATTTTTCAGTGCTCTGCCTTGAATAAAATAAAAGATAAAAGTTGAAAAAATGTGTGCATTGAATTTGTAACGTTTGTTTAAATTTTTTGTCAGTGGCATAACTGCTGTAATGGAAAAATATGTGGCAGCGCTATTTATTTTTTACAATTTAGATAGTAATGTGCTATTATCTCCAGTTCTGAGTAGCAGTTTAATTAATTTACTGAAATATTTTGTTAGTATAGTACTGCATAGCTTTGCTGTAATAACAAGCAGTTAAGAAGTGAAAGTATTGTTATTCAGGTGATGGTGGAAGAGGAGCGGTATGGTGAGGGGGTAGATGTCTTTGACGACACGATGATGGAAGGGGCCCTGGCAGGAGATAGTCCTGTACCCCAGAGCCTGCACACCTTCCTCATGCTGAGCGAGTGTGACCTGTCTGCAGCGACTGTGCGGCTACTACTCGAGGCCTGCCCTGGTCTGCAGTTTGTGGGCGAGTTACAACTGTGGGTGCTTGTCAGCGAGGCTGATGTCGCCCAGCTCCAGCGTGAGATCTGCGAACGCAACCTGGACGTGCAGCTGGGCTACCGTGGGGCCGCACTCCCTCCACGGCGCTCCTACTTGCCTGACACTGGCTGCCCCCACTAGTCCTGCTCCCTTCTCCCACACTCATTGGTACAAACATTACTCAGTATGTAGTTGCATGGTGTCTCTACTGGATTTCTAGTCTTCAGCATTGTAATTCAATAACTTGTGTGATCTCAAAATTTTTGATATGTACATTGGAAAAAGCTTTTATGTGAGAATGTTGTTTTGAAAATAACATGTAATTCATATCAGTGGGTCAGTAAAATGTTTGGCTTTCCCTGTACAGCGGAACCTGCTATAAGAAGTAAAAGCCATAACACATACCCTACAACAACAATTTTTGTAATATACTACTACTTGTTTGTTGTAATAGTAGTTTACAATAGTATCACTCTCTTAGAGGTGAATCGCATGTGGGAATAATGCTGGATGATGCCACTGGTGGGCTGGTTTCTTGGGGATCTCCCTTTTTCTCTACCCTTTCATTTCAGTGCTACTCTATACTCACCTCAATCACCCTCATCGGCTCTCAAGACCTCGCTGTTAAGAGCCGCCCAAATTTCCTCACTCACTTTTAAGAGGTCAAAAGAATGTCAGTTACTTTTCTGCCCTCAGTGAACACAAAAGGAAGGAATAGTAATGAGTGTCATCCCTCTCTGTCCTTTCACTGTAGTACTGGCCCCCAAAAAACAAAGGGGTGAAGAAAAGTATTGATGGAAGGAGCATCTACAAGAGGGGAGGTAGCGAACTAGAAGGGAGGATGTCCAAGCTAGTGCTGAGTAGGCACCACTAAAAACAGATACTTCCTTGCCAATACAGCTGATAATACAGATGCAGTGGACTTTACGAAGTTAAAACTGAAAAAAATGTTGCAAGTCATTTATGTGAAGGTGGTTAAACAGTATGCGTTTCTTTAAAATTTCAGACGTAGCTTGGTTACATCTTTCCGTTCTACTTGATGCCATCAAAATGTTGTGCATGGCTTGAAAACATTTAACTCTGTGTTTCTTCCCCCCCCCCAGGGCAGTGCTTCAAATAAAGCTGCATGTACTAGGGATGTAACGATTCCACTTTTCCTCAATTCTCGATCTTGATGCCAATACCACTCACAATACCAAAACTCATGATTCCTCATTACAATTACTTTACAGAACTAATTCATGTGTAGGAGGATGTGAAATTTTATTATTTAAACTATGCCTACACTAGTAGTAGGCCTATTACTAACACAAATAATATAACACTTGAACAATGGGAGCATATTCATATGAAATTCCAAAACATTCAGAAGAGGCATATCATATAATATTGAAAACATACATATATGTATATATTTCGTCCACATACTTTATTCGAAAATATTTCCAAACCTCACTTGCCATGATAAATGTTCACTAAAATACGAAATTATTCAGACATTTGCAACACTTGCACTCACTGAAAATCTATCAATCGTAGTTATTTTTTTACAGTAGTAATTATTAAAAAGGTTCCCATTTTAAAACACAGTACCATTTTGGTAAATTCACAAACAATTTTTTTTTTAAGTTATAAAAAAAGAATATTATTTACACTAATAAATTTTAATGCAAAAGAATTATGAGATACATACATAAACTAGACCAGCAGTATACACATAATATCAATATCAACTTTTTTTTTTCTTAGACCAGTTCAGGTCTGTGTGTGTATTAATTTCTTGCACACTTTACACTCGCCTTTGCACTTTTCTCTTTACATAAAGACACTTTACAGTCTTTTACATCGGCTGTAGCATCTTCCATAATTTATGAGACTAGATATTTTATGAAACAGTCCGTTTAATGTGTCAATTTAGATATCACATATTTGTTTTGTGCACATCTGTCAAGTGGCTGCCATAGATTACTGCACACATTCGAGTCGTGAGTGTTCACTTTGCACGATTGGAGGTGGTTTGTTGTCAAACTCTCTGTATCTTATTTCGAAGTATATGTTTTACTGCTTGTGTAATCTTTGGAGTGTTTGCTTACATTTCGTTTGCAAGAAAAAAATATTTAGTATATTTATGTGCATTATTGCATGTAGAACTATGATTTCCGAGGTTTGAAAATTGTCTCGAGAAAAAATCAAGAATTTTTTCATGTCTACAATTTCTCAATGTTTTTGAGACTGGCACGTGTCTCGATTTTTACAGTGCTGAAGTAAATTTGTGTATATAATTTAGGAAAAGAGTTCATTTCTTGTGGAGAAAGCTCATTTTAACTTGTACTTCTGTGTTATTTGGTTTTATCGTGATTTACCACAAAATTGTGCCTCTAGTGATAGGTTATGTATTTATAGGAGGGAGTTTTAATTCTTTTATTCTCGATAATGCATTTCTGCAAGAATCGCAGGTATTGAGGAATTTTGGAATAGAGTTTGACATCCCTAGTGTTTACAGTTGAAAAACTATAAATTAAGAGTTATAAAGTGATTGAAGAGTTTAATTTTTACAGCTTCCAAGTCCAGTCGGCTGTATGAAACTTGAGTCGAGTCAATTTGAGTTCAGTACAACATTTTTGAGTTAAAATAGAGTTTGCACCTTAACTGTAAATGTGTATTTGTACTTATGTACAGCGGTATAACGCCTGTCTCCTTACATAGTCTATTTGCAATATTTTTTTCCCCACACTTTTAAATCAAACCTTTGAAAGAGCACCTTGTGTATGATGTTCTTGGTTATTTCCGGAATATATGTGTCATGTCACAGGCATTTTATACATGTATTAATGTAAAAAAAAAAAAACCTTATTTTTGGCTAAACTGAACTTTATTTTATATATCATCCATAATTGTGTTGGTAATGCCTAGTAAGAAATAGTTCTATATAAAAGATTATTTAACAGAGGTGCACAAATGCGGTGCGTTGTCCCTTTGGTGTAATTTTCTAGACTCTTGCATGATGCAGAGGAATATCCTGAAAGTAGAACTTTAACAGGGCCTCAGAAAAGTTGGAAGTAACAATGGATGGACTATAACTTTGTCCTCCCATCTTATTGTCGCGGTTCGGCAAGAAAAAAGTTTGGGGTGAGTGTCTACCAATAAGAATAATCCTTTGCTTAGTTAAGTGATTCACAGCGCTGCCTTTTCCCTCCTGTCTACAAGGGAATGACTACAGTAGGTAGAAAAGGAACGACAATGTCAGCCACTTGATGCTGATAAAAAATATATATATATAACAGGTACAGGAGTGGGGTGGAAGGGCAGCTTCCAGGTGAGTGGACAAGCATACATACTTCTGACACACACTCTCTCTCTCTTTAATTTTAAAAGTGTAATTATGGGGGGGAAAAAAAAAAAAAAAAAATGGCATATC
This sequence comes from Dryococelus australis, assembly GCA_029891345.1. Taxonomy (NCBI): domain Eukaryota; kingdom Metazoa; phylum Arthropoda; class Insecta; order Phasmatodea; family Phasmatidae; genus Dryococelus; species Dryococelus australis. Next base: position 17,616,766 of record CM057003.1, on the reverse strand, counting down.
TACACATATTTCTGCTGAAGGGGTTACATGCCATAAGGTAAAGAAGCTTTTGATGTTAAAATACATTGTACAGTTGTATGTATTGATGCATTCCTGCACTTTTATGTAGCGCACACTACGCAACAACTTCGTCCGAGCATTAATCCTTCCAGGGTACGTTGACAAGTCCGAACTGATATTACAGACACGTGTGCATAGACTCTACTGTTCACAGCAACACCCCTCTCCGAAGATTATACTATCTTCTGAGGTCGCACCAGTTCCACAGTGCGCCACTGCCACGAGAGACTCCCAGTGAGGCGATAAGTAAAGCCGCCGTAAGGTGAGGATAGCTCCCCCCTCACCCTTCTGAGGTCCTATAAGCTACAAATTTTAGTATAAAAGGGCAGGCAGCACAGGCCTCAGCAGTGCAGTATGCTGCACCTTCACCACTGTTATGGCCGGAGGTGTCAGCCAAGTGTAAGTGATTACCGACCCTGCTACGCCACTGGGTGTAAGGGCAGGAGTGTCTCCTAGGGTACACAAGCCACTAGGCCCTCGAGTTCAGCCGTTTTCATGGCTGAGGAGACTTCGCATCGGTAAGCCAGCATTCACGAGAGGGTCCTCGATGTCTTCAGCAGCCAACAGTAGCTCCAGAGGGTCTCCACCCTTTCAGCAACCTCCATTTCCAGAGGTCCGTGCACACCAATGCCATCAGAGGGTTTTTCCAATGCTGCTCTCATCGATCTACCTATCCTCCTTGATCAACCACTACGAGGTAACCCAGGTCATGACTACTACATCAATTGTGGTTGTAGCCAAACCAACTTATTCATTATACTTCCGGTAATGAACCTCTTGCTAGTTAGTTTCCTTCTGGACACGTCCTTATTAAAATTAGGGAATTTAATTAATTTGTCTTGAATTAATTTTTCTCACCAAAACAATTAGCTTTTTATCAGGTTGCCTTGACCCGAATTCAATTAGGAATAATTGCCATTATTTCTTAATATTATTATTGTTTTATTATGAGAGTATGACCCCATAATTCAGAATATATATATATTTAATCAAATCGTATTGCTTTTGATACTTTCTTATTGGTAGATTTACTCCCTACTTTAAGCCCAAGTTGTACTTTAAATTCATCTTAAGGGAAAGCTGGCAAATCCACGTACAAAGCCACAAAGGCAGATACACACAATCTAAGAGACAAACCAAGATCTACCTTTCGGTAGATAATCAGGAGCACCCAGATCACCTTAGGTACACATCCGTACGTGAAATTGAGTCGACTAAGATGTCTCCCTACTCTGCCACTGCTGTCATGGCCAGCCTGCTACAGATCCTTCACCTGTACACTTCTATATAAAATGACGTGGCAACTACCTAAGCTTGTTCTACTGCAGTAACGGCCAGAAGTTCCATCCACCGCTGAAAGGCCGGGCTGGAACAACAGTGTGTCCAGAAGTACATTATAGGGATGTGCTCGTACACTGGCTTAATCTCAAGTGTGTTTATTTTTGACTACTCATACCTTATGCAAAGAAAGGCGGTGCCAAACGGAGACAAACCAGAACTACAGGCAGTAGCAGAAGAGTTTGTCAGATCAGCTACATTAGCAGCAGAACATACTACTGCTTTGTTCAAACTACTAACACAATTACTTTTTGAACCACACCCTATTCATCTAGCCATCGTAAAATATGGAGATGCTTTATTAAGGTTAGCTCAATCATCTAGCCATCGTAAAATATGGAGATGCTTTATTAAGGTTAGCTCAATGGTTGGAATATCCCCCCAAAGTATTACCCTCATTCAACTTGAGCAACACTGCAGTATTACTCCGTAGCTGCCACCCGCCCCAGCAAGGAGGAGCGCACCACGGCCTGGCATTGACAAGGTAAGGTGTTTCCAACTGATAGTACTTGTAATCCTAGATTTTGTGCCGGTGAGGAAACCAACAAGGTCCACATTATGCAATGGTAAGGCACTGAAGTGTAGTTAAATCCCCTTTTGTTTGCAACATTTTGAATGCCATTCACAATACTAGCTTTGCATTGATCGAAGTCCTCCTCAGTAATTAAAACCCAACTACCCCGTAAATTCACATCTAGCTTTAAATTAATGCTGACATTCAAGGTCCCGAGTTCTTTAACCAGAGGGGATGCTAACAAGCCCCACTTTTTAAAAGCCTTGTCCCAACGCGGCGAAGACCCCGCGTAGCCAGTGCACGTTCCAAGCCAAGTGAATTAATCCCTGAACTCGAGTTTTAGACTCAGACCTATTTAAAAGACAAAAAGCGATTGTTGGGAGCAAATTTCTTATTTATAACTTAGAGAGACTCAACTTTCACATTCAGTAGCTGGGTGCCCGCTGGGGAAAAAATTGACTCAAATGTCAAGTCAAGCTTTGTTACAGACTCGCCCCACCACTAATAATGTGTAATTGTGTTACTAAAGCAATGCGGAAATGGCCTAAATGAAATTTTAATGCAATGTTTGCAAAAAAATGGTACTAGGACAATTTTTATGCAGTTTTGCATATAGTTCAGGATTCATTCAAATGTCAGTAACATCTTTGAAAATACTATTTTTCATGGGAATTATGAAAGAATTAAAGTGTATTAAAGTATGACTCTAAATTGGCATGAAATGTATTGTTAGAATTTATACCTGTTTGAGCAAGTTGATATTTTTTTGATCAATACACACTTGTTTTCATGATTTTGTCGAGGTAGTTCTCGGTACACTTTTCTCTACTATGCCTAAATTTTAATCCAAATTTTTAGTTATTTTAAAAATGAATGATAATACTTTTTTTAAAGATAAATCATATGTATAAAATAATTTTTTCGTTTAGTAAAAGTTGCCAGGCAGTTTAGATTCATGTAGACAGTAAGTACAGGTTCATGGTAAGGTGAGCACTTTCGAGGTGCTAGATACATTTTCCTTAAGGCGACTTTTTTTTTTATTAATATTGCCATGCAAGTAATTAACACATGTATAATCAACCACACTCGGAAGTCACGTCTTACGGCTAAAATAAAGTATATTTATCGACTATTATTCCAAATGAGTGGGATTTCAAAAGTGCTCACTTTACTGTAAATAGCCTATATGCATTATTTACTCATAAAGAAAATTAATATTTCATGTCATTAGTCATTTTCTGTGAAAATTTGTCTATTTTTATAGCATGATCGTGTGCGTTTACACTCCTTGCTAATAAATTTAAATTTCATTCATTTTTTAAATGCTATACAATATTTCAAATGAAGTATGTGTACAGTATTAATTTTCCTTGGATAAACTATAAAAATGGAAGTACTTCATTTTTTGTAAATATATTTTAATGGCTAAAATTTGAGTGATTTAAAAAAAAAAAAAAAAAACACCTCAGTCAGTACGTAGCTATGTATAGAACCATTACTGTTTATGTTGAATATATTAGTAGAGTGGTAAGAGTAATTAATAATTATACTAAATCATTTATAATAGCGTGAATAACTGGTAGGTAATTTTACGGCAGATGGTTTTGATGCATACAGCTTTGTAATTCAGATTACAGTGTATTTGCAATTATGGTGTGATTAGCACAAGTGTTCACTGTACGAAGCATAAAAGTGTTTGAGGAATGAGGTTTTGCAGAGAACTTGCCACTTGGAAAGATGATGGCGCACTATGTGTATGGAAAAAAAAAAAAATTCTTCTATGGAGACCAAGGCAGTAGCCTTGGTCTCCATAGTGGGGGGGGGGGGGGGGGTGTTTGCAGATGCAGGCTTTTACTTATTCAATTTTTTGGTTTACGTTTTTTATTTGGCAAAGTTGACAAAATATCCCCGTATCGGGAGTTGCCACCGTTTTCCGCCTAAAAATAATTGTTACAAGGAAGAGAGGTAACACGACATAAACAATATGAAAGCAAATTTCAATCTACATATCAACATGTTGTGAAATTGTCATAATTATTGGTACATATGCACAATTACATTGCACTATGAAGTATAACACATACAGTGTATTTAAATTTTTCATTAATGTTAATGTCTTCGCTATTTACAACATAACATTATTTTACAGTATGATAGCTAATACGGAGAATAAACCAGTGAATATCATAGCTATAGGGAATGGAGTAACTGTTTACTTTAAACAATGGGAAGTAATCAACAACTTCAGTTTGTCACTAACTGTATCGTAGTGTCACTGTTAGTTCGTAAATTGATTTTGCTGTTTGATTGTGCAAAAGCTTGTATTGCAAGAGTAACTGCTATAACTATTTGAAGTGAACCTAAATTTATCATTTTTAAACACCAAATAAAAAGCAATAAAACTTCTCTCTCTGATGAGAAAGCCGTAGCCATCACAGTTGCACGTTTTATTGCATTAACTGAATCGACAAAGCAGCTTATCACAAACGTGCTCTGTCACTCTTTAGCAAGGTCAATGGTCCACCCACATGGATGATTAATATACAGCACACTCAAGAAATCAAATACAGAACTGTCGATATAGCACTCATTATCTTTAATGTTTTGTGGAAATACAATGGTGAATTTAATCTTAGAGCTTTCTTTGATGCAAACAAGTTTGTAACTTCCTCTGTGTTGGTGTTGATCTACCGATAGATTGACATTAATGCCAAGCCAGTCAATCTTTCCTGGCTGGTGGAGTTTCGAAGATGTTTTCAGACCTTTCATTGTCGAAAATGTCCTTTCAGGAGTAGACGTGGAAACCGGTAGTGTAGCCAAAATTTTTAAATATGATTGATATTTGGAAAGAGATCTTTATTACACTCTCCAAGGGCTTTGATTGCACAAGTCAGACTATCACTCTCAGGCTGTCGTCGCCTCTTTGTCCACCAAACTTGAAATTAGGCTTTTAAAGAGTCCCAACCTAAAAACTTCTGATAAAGTTCAAAGTGATCTTCCTTTGAATCACATTCATTTTTTCTGCATATAAAAGGAATCAAACTAGAGGGATGTGAGTGTAGATTTAAGAGTTTTGAACCTTGATTCCAGCTGACCAATAATCATCTATTAGAAGAATTATGCTAGTTATCGTAATATAAGTTTCTGGATCTCCTGCATTGACATTTGGTTGGCATTTCTGTCGTGACACAATTCCTCAAACTGTTATTTCCTCATCTACAGCTCTAAGCAAATCTTGTGCAGCTTTGAAGATTGTTGCAAATTTTGAGTCCAAGTTTGTGCGAATGTCTTTAAATGTATCTATAATTAGCTCAACATGCTGTAAGGCAACTATCTGCAAAGGGTTACTGTGAATGAAAATAGCACATTCACGCAACGTAAACATGACAAAATCATTGGCTTCAATTGCCCTTACAAAAGACGTTGCTTGTGATGATTTGATAAAGTTTCTGAGTCCATGTAAGTACTAAGTTCCTCCAGTGTGTCAACAATTGCTTTGAAAATTTCTTTAAATTTTGTCATGCCATCATGGTTTTTAACCCAATGGGTTTCTCTCATTGCTGTAAGGCTTCTCCATTTGGTTTTGGGAAGCTTTTCCTAATGTTTTTCTTCAAGCAAGCTGTACACTTAGCCAACGACCTGAGGAAATTCCCAACTGATTTTATTATGCCAATGATATTTCTTACAGATTGAATTTGACAAGAATGACATAGAGCCAAATTCAGAGAATATGCGCCGCAATGTACATACAAGGCTTCTGGACGAGATCCGCGAACTACTGCCTGCACACCATTAAAACTGCCTTTCACGGAAGAGGCACCATCATATCATTGTCCAATTAAACAGTTACAGTCAGTCCCTAAACATTTTAATGTAGAAAGAATTGTGTTGGCTTTCAACTGAAACAAATGTCAAAAAATTTTCACACAAAATAATAATGTCTGTCGATTCATCTGTTAGTATTGAAAAACATTTTGCTGAATTTATAGTTTGAACCAGTTGGTTTTGAATGATTTCACCACATACTGCAATCAACTCATTTTGTATTTGGGCTAAGGTACATAGCATTTAGTATCATGTTTTCAGGGTGCTTAATCAGATTCGAGTCGCTGAAGCTTGCAAATCACAAAATACAAATTAACCAAACCATGCCGTCGTAGTTTTCAAGTTTGTTATTGTTCCTTAGGCCCACTAATTAGTTAACAAAAAAAAAAAACTAATATATCTGTTGACTATCATTATTTAGTAAGTACAATAAATGTATATCTAAAATGCATTCACTATTTGTGTTTTAAAGGAACTTTTTACATATTTATTATTTCGACTTTTAAGATTTTAAGTGACATTGTTGTAAATATTTCAGTTTATAATTATACACAACATTACAACTTCCCCAGATTTTATTTAATGGTTAAAATTTATTACTTGTGTTTAATACTATATTTACGTGCTTTAAAATAGATTGCAGCAGGGCAGGCATTTTCAACTACTGAACATCTATGTGTTCCAATTGAAACCTTACAAATCACAAAAAGCAAAAAAAACAAGTTCCAAGCTAGTTGGAACACGGCCTCAGATTAGTAGTTTTGTTGCGGGAAAGTTATGCTGATTGTAGCACGGCCTTAACCATGTGATTGTGAGGATGAACAATATTAGATGTCACAGTACAACTGCGGCATTAAACTCTATATTTTGACCTCTAAAAGTATACTGATGGCTCAAGATATAAAATACAACACTTAAAAGGAAAACTTCAAAAACCACTCAGCACTTTTAACACAAGTCATACAAAAAACAAATACTGAATGGTGACTAACAAAGCAGGAAAATGAATTTCTGTTTGTTTGAACAATCCTTTACTGCACTCTATTGAGAGTTTTACAAATTACGTGCATCTGGATACTGGATTGGTACGACATCTTAGTAGCACGGGAAGCTCGTTTCAAGAGGCTGACAAATTGGTCATAAGACTCGTGTCACAGTGACATTGTACAAATGTACAATCATTAGAATGTACACAGTTGAGACATGACAATTACATTTATCTTGTTAAATTAATAACTGAATATGTATTTCACGAAAAATTTCAGGGGGGGGGGGGATCAAACCCTGGTTACGGCCTTCAAGAAAGGTAAACCTATTTACTTGGCAGTTACAGCATCAACTTCATAATTGTACTAGTGACGATACACTTAGAAGCTGAACTGTAGACAGTCTTTAACACATTTGAAAATAATTCAGCAATTGCTGATATAGTAGTATACCTTCTGAATTGGGGTGGGATCATTACACACACAACCAATTAACTGCCTTGATAATTAGGAATGGATAGGGTATTGTCGTGGCCTGAAATCATCCCAGCTTCCCCCTAAAGCAGTTTTGCAGAACGATGGGGGGAAATAGAAATTGCTAGATTGGGAATCAAACCTGGGATGTTTTTGAATGCAAGTCTAGTGTGCCACATCACTTGGTTTACACCAGCATCACAATGGATGCCAGAAGTAGAAAGAACATTTCAGTTACTAATCTGTTTTAAAACTTGGATGCAGACAAATGGCAATTTCTCTTGAAATAACCAGTAAACATTAACCAATATAATGTTTATATTTTTGTGCAGTTTTTAAAGTTAACTGAAATATTTTCTTAACAGTTCATTCAGTTAATTACATATGTTCCCTCTACCTAAATTTGGCAAGAGGAACCTTAGCCTGATTAATAAGCAAAGTGTTCTGTTATTTACATGCATAAATAATGGTGGAGGTAGATAATAATTAAAATATTTTTGTTGCAATTGTTTCAGCATATAGTCTGTTGAAAAGCAGACTGTTTTTGTAAAGATGTAGAATTTTTAATGTTTTCATTTATTTTGTTTTTAAATGTATGTAAAGCCCAATGTTGAACTGAAAGTTACAATTGGCTTACCTCATCAATGGGGTTTTGTAATTATCAAAGACTGATTGTTAAGGCTGGTTGCCGCTATGGTAACATGTAAAAATGTATGACAAGTCAATAATAATCACTTAAGTAAAAGATTTGTATGTCTTTATGCAAGTTGCCACAGCTGAATCAAGAAAAGACAAAGAAAATCAAACAAAAAATTTCAGTTCAATTAATGACTATCACATGAAATTTACAGGAAAAAAAAAAGTACAGTTAATATATCTTTTTCTCTCACCAAGGCGAACCTGGTTATATTTCCGGCAGTCATCCCCTGATTTTTGCATGTGGGAATCATACCAGACGATTCTGCTGTTCAGCGGGTTTTCTCGGGATCTACCATTTCCTCACACTTGCATTCCGGCGCTGCTCCATCCATCAGCTCCCAAAACCTCTATGCCTGCCACACACACTTTCCCAAAAATTATCTGTACAAAGATATGTGGCCAAATTTCAACTCATGTGCGTTTCCTTCGTCCTCCCCCGACGTGAAAATTGCATTCAAACGGTACATTGTAATGATGCAGTTTATAATAATTCAATCAGGACGTTTGGTTTATTTTATTTCGGTTTTCACAGAATCTTAATTGCTTATCAGTATTTGAAGTTTTGGCCGTGTTAGAATGTTTATCTGTCATGCGTTTGATTTTTCCAAAATTACTGTTTAGGTTGCATCAGCATTCGGAGATACAAGTTTGATGCACGACACCTATGCAACAGTGGTATAAAGCCGACTTCAGCTTATCAGTGGGCAAGCTTTGCGCCTAATTTCAACTGAGTTTTATCATTGACACAATGAGACATTATGAACTTTTACCGTCCATCACAGCATGAACGGATGTTCCAGTCGAATATTATTCACTCGCCCCTGGCACCTAGTTCCACTGCATGCCGCTATGCTCCGCTATCTCCATCACAAAGCTGGCTGGTGACGTCACAGCCACCCCTCTTCAGTGAACTACCCCAGCCAATGACCAAGGTGTAGAGTATAAATAGCAGGCCAGAAGTCAGCTCGTGGCCAGTCTTCAGTCATCCACTGCACTCGTTGCCAGATACACTGACCTACCTGCCTCAAGCTAACTTAGTTCACTTTGCTCCTTTGCCGATATCTTCCCTTCCTTCACCACACTTTTAGTGCTGAAAATAACGCTTCTCCTTGGTCTCCACCACGCTAGTCGCCGGAGCCATCCTGCTCTCACCAAGCTTAGTCTTCACCGAAGATTACTTGGCACAAGTCTACACACTAGACACTGCAGCCCCTTATAGGCAACAATTGTGTAGGGAGTTTAGATCAGTTTAAGTTATTTCAATAGCACTCATCTATCCTACCATTGTTAGCATAGTACTGGGTCGCCAGTACCTGGACAGCATAGGTTTAAAATTTCCCTAAGCTCTTGCCAGCATTTAGGTGGTAGTGCGACACCACGTGTTTATTTCCCGTAACAAAGAATGGAGTGTTAAACTGACTCAGTACCACCTTCCTGTAGACATTACACCTTTCCTAGTTTACCTCATGCTACTGAGGGAGCAGCAGGTGAACTGGGAAACCTACTCATTTGAGCTAGTACATTTCCAATGTACCCACGCATTAGCCAGGCCAACCTCACTACATACTCAGAATGGTAAGAGTCCGCACACAGGTACACTGTATCTCAAGTTCAGCTTGCTGACTCGATGCTCGCCCTCTCCACTGCGATCAGATGCCGGAGGGTTCGTTCCCCGAGTTGGGAAGACATGGACTTCTGAGCAACACCCACGTGTTGAGACTGTCGATGGTGAGGCCGAATCTCAGTGTGTTTAGGTACAAGCACTGAGAGGAAGTGTCCATCCATGTAGCATCAACACGTAGTACGGATACACGTAACCTGCGAACCCTCACGGGCGTGAGCATGTGTGTGTTATGATCCAAATGCATTTCTCCTGCCAGAGTTGTCTCCATGAGAAAATGAAGCAGGTATTAACTGCCTCTGGATGCTTACCCCATCCCTCATCACTGTGCTTGGCCAGCTTACACCTCAGGATCAAGCATAGGACCTACATTGCCTACTGATTCTCATCACTCTTTGAGGCACCAACTTGTCTGAGCAAGGAGATTCAACCACGGATTGCAGAATATCTCCGCCAACCGGATCAGCCTGCAGTCGTTCCCATCACTCATCTCAACTTTGAGCTAGCTACAACACGTCCAAATCCCAGAAACCAGATCACTAATCTTCTTGTGGCTAAAGTACACTCCACAGACACAAGACAGGTCAAGCCACAGTCCGAGGTTACACATCGCCCAGATATCCCACCGAAAGCAAGCCAGTTGAAACGACTTCATCACCCAAACCCGACTTTCTGCCCTATCACAAAGCTGCCAAGTCCACTCTCTACCCTGGACATACAGCAGTAACTTGTAGTAGAGATTAAGTAGAAACCCGTAAAACCCAGCCTGACATACCGCCCCGCAAAGCGAAACCCTCTCCAATGTAGGAGCGTCCAGTCAGCCAAGGTATCACGCATCAAGCCTTTACCATCTTCATAGACATTTTTTCCTGTGAGAATGTTCTAGAAAATCAGATTATTTTACTATGATGCAGTTCGACATGCCATAGGGAAGTGGTGATAAGAGGCCACACAGTAATTTGAAGGGATTCCTTACCATGTTGTGCCCTTATTTGATGTGATTTTTTGGCACCCTGGTGCCAGGAGTGGGAGCAGAAAATGTGGAAACTTTAGTCCCAAGCGCCTGCCATCCGTTAACAGTCAATAACCACACGTTCAAGCACTTGCAACCTCAATTAAATTATTTCCGCCAGTGTGGGAGGGTGCTTGTCTGACTCGTTAAGCTGACTGTTCGTAACTCTGCATTAATGGAAGATTGTGAAGTGTTTACTTTGAATAAAAAATAAACTCGTTCAAGCCTCAAATTATTTCCTCCATATTTTAATTTTACTTTTTATGTATGGCACCTTTATATAAGTTTCATGTCTCTACCAAGTGAGTAAAACCTATCTGTGATTTCAAATCGCCAATTATGTCTGCGACAATACATTTTGCTGACTGGGTACATGGACTTCTGTTCACATGCCTTCAATTTAAAACCTACACATTTTTTATTGATGTAATGTAAATGTATATGTTTAGGGCAATATATTCAGAGTAAAATCGTACCCTGCAACACCTCAAATTAAGATTGCAAAATAAAGCTCCTGTCCCCCCTCTACTAGTTTCTCATGTCTACTAACAAGTGCATGTTACCACACACAGTTTCCTGTAACATTTCTGATTAATGCATACAACAATTTTGAATTCTTTCCTGTCAACTGGGGTGTTATAGTGTCTGCTAGTCTCTCAGTCTCTTTTTAGTAGAGATGGGTTGAACATTCGAATTTCGAACCGAACGACACTTTAAGGTTATGTTCGGGTTCGGTTGGAAATTAATTGCCATGTCAAAGATCGGTTCGAAAAATTTACAGGAGTTCGTGTTCGGTTCGAAAATGTGCTAGAAAGGAACATCATTAACGAATTTTGAAACAAACTTAAAAGTATTTACTCATGTACAGCGTGCCCTTTTTCCCCAAAATCAAGGAAAACATTTCAGAGGAATGGTAGCGTGGTAGTCGTAAATTATCCACTCCTAAACTGTCTCGTGACGTTTAAAGGGAATTGTAGTGGAAGAGTCTAAAGGATTGTTACCTGGGGGTAGAAGGGAAGAGGCAACACAATTTTTTTAGAGAAGGATAATGTCTCATATTCCACCATTGCAAACAAAAAAAAAACAGCACAACAAAAAAAAAGATCACCGTTTCACTGTCTAAAAGAAACAAAAAAAGAAAGCAGGCAGCCTAGGGCAGGACGGCAGTTGACGTTTCTCTTTTAAAGACTGGCACTGCATAAAAGCATAAAAAAAGAGGAAGCCCCACCCACCTCAGTTGTTGACATTGTTCTTAATGACCATAAAGTTACTGTGACCTTACAGAATGCCAAAATGTTTTGGCTTTCAGCCCACTGAGTTGAGTAATTATCATATTTTCCAAATATATCGCAATCACCACAAATCAATTAGAAATAAAAGAATAATTTGTTACATACTTACGAACAAGGCCCCACAAATTAAAAAAAAAAAAAAAAGAAAAAGTATGTTTTTCCTGGAACTTGTTGCAAAAATCACTACACAACTAGGGATGTCAAAATACCGATTTTCCTCTATTCCGATTCTCGATTCCAACTGCAAAACCTTTCACTGAATTCAGATACCAAAAATTAAGATACAGTGATTATCAACATGTGCCAACATCAATGTATCCTTTTGAAATTTTGTTTTATAGGTCAAATTAGACAGACATAAATATGAAGACGATTACAGGAAATCTTTTCTGGTCTGCTAAGTGAAGTTAATTTCCTATATTTATGTAACATTCAGACTTATCTAATTAGGCCTAACAAGTTCATATCAGTATTTTTGATGAATATATGATTTATTTGAAATGAATATAGACACAGTATTATACAAAAATGTTAAACAAAAGTTCTCAACTTCTCAATGCAATATTATAGGTCAACTTATGAAGCTAACCAATATGTACACAAATATTGATGCTATTCTGTAATGAAACTGAAATACAAGTAACCTTTCATTTAGCATTGCTAAATGAAAGGTTAAGTTGCAGGGACACGATGATTTCCTGCTAAATGCATATTTGCCCCCAAGATCTTCTGAATCATAATTATTGGCAATTTTCTTGTACTCGTCGTGTTTACACAAGTGTTTTCTCATGTACTAGTTGTGAGACTAACCCCACCTCGTGAAATTCTTGCCGAACACTAACTGCAAAATGAGTAATTTGCATCACGTCAACTGAAAAATAATTTCACACATTGTTAGACATTTTATTCATGTCCATGTAAATAAAATGCTCAGTACAATGAAAATTTTAACACTACCTACTTTTAGAAAAAAGAGACGGATACTTTTGGTAAAGGTAAACACTAAAAAAAAATTCCTTTCAACTTTGACATCAAAAACTAATATGCCACAAACCGGAAATACGTATGGTACGAAAAATGTACCTGTTCTTTATCTAATATACCGTTAAATAATAGGTAAACAAAATCACAAATCCGAAAAATAATACAAGGAATACTGGTATTATTAAGGATCCTGGTCCACGATCCTTTTGCTCCCACTACTAATAACTATCATGCAACAGACTAAATGTCACTTCAGTGCACAGCTTATCAACTAACACTGATCACAACACTTATGTGCAACAAAGTGCTATCTCCAACAGTATTCATGTGTGCGGCGGTGGTCTTTCATCCGTGACTGCCAGTTTGTTTTAGTGTTTCGTCTACGTATTTTGCGCGGTAGATTTCCACGTGCGTTTGTAACATTCTTGCCAACAATATACAATTAGTACTGAACCATATCAGAAAGTGCGTAAAAAAGAAAATGAGTGCAGTTTTCCCATTAAAGCAGCACCACACAGCACACCGAGTGATGTCGGAGTGAAGTGAGGCAGCCAAATACTGATAATAGCCGTCTGCCACATGGCAGCCATCAAGATGTAAACAACTAGTTTACTGCGAGTTTAGATTATCTGACTATCTCTTCTACTGTATTACCATAATTCTTTCATAGTCGAACCATCATTGAATAGTTAATTCCGGTCAATGCATGCGAGTTCAGTACAGGTTTGGCCTATTTGGAAAACCAAAGACCTATTGCTGTGCAACATAACCTCAAAAAATTATGTGAAAGTGGACGAGGATTTTGAACAATTAACCGTTCAATTCTCGATTCTTCGATACCTGTAATAATCGAGGGTATCAAGGAATCGACTTTGACATCCCTAAACACAACAAAAATTACCGAACAAGTCATATTTGATTATTGTTTTTGTAGCAGTGATGTAAGCATTATATCTTGAACTCTATAGTGTGAAAAACTAGGTGCTATTCTTTATATAAATGATTGCAGGTATACAAAATAAGTGATCTGCTTGAGTTTTTGAAAAATTACATTTTCAATTAACATTTTTTTGTGTTGCTAATTTGTGGTTTTCACATACCATGTCTAAAATGACTAAAATTATCATATCAATAAAATCTATAAAAACCAAAGTTAATATTGTATTAATTTTGTACCTTTTTTTCTACTTTAGAAAAAATTTGGCCATTATATTTTGGAACTATTAGTGGTGTAACAGTGTAGAGGGGGAGGGGGGTGCATGTGTGTGTGTGTGTGCGCGCGCGCGCACGTGAGACATATGTGTTTGTTTATTTTAGGCCCACATATATTAATATTTAGAAATGGTATTGTGAATATGGTTGTTTTAATGTGTTTGTTTTTTATGAACAAATGGGGGCTAAATTATGAAAAGGGGGGGGGGGGGGGGGGGTGCATTTTTTTTTTTTGTAACAAAGTCCAGAGGTCCAGTAGCGAAACACTCATTACTTGAGTGGACAACACTGCTAAAATGATTGACAGGACCACTGCAGACCTGCCACTTGTAAAGTTTGAAATCAAGAAGATTGAAGAATGCTTAAAATAGTGCGTAATCAGGTCGCAGCATTTTATATAAATTTTTTTCTTGTTCGTCTGCTGTTACCGGTATTGTTAAAATGCAAAATTATTGATTTATATTTTGATAATAAATCAACGTAATAATTATTTCTAAATGTAACAACACATACTTCTGAGCTTCATGTATCAACTGAGAACACAATAATATTACATGTAGCCTGACACACATTACTTTTTTTTCAATTCAGTTAGGCCTACTTACCAAATATTCCAACACTTTCCACACATTGCGTGAGTTACAAAATCTAGCATATGTCACACCGACACACACTACAAAATGCATACTTTTCACCTTTCTCCAATTTCAGAATGAATGGAAACTGCTCAGAATATGCACAACTGAATACTTGGACTAATTGTTTTATGTTTTTCACACATCTTACAGCTATTATGTATGTGCACCAGACTATTAAGACAAACAAAGCCGACGTATTTCTGCAAATCACTATAAAAAAATGTTTCTTCACACTTCAAATACTCCTAAAAGACCCTCGTTTATCCACAACTCACAAACTCCACGCCGTGTAATATTTAACATGTTGGCGCACACACACTGTTGTTTTGTTACTACTGGTGCATGAATATAACAGTACAACTTTGTGCGAGTGTTTGCAGATATTTTTAATTTATTGAATTACCACTGCTAACAGATACATACGACACCTAAAATACAGGAAGCTGTAATTCCACATAAAAATTATATTATTATTATTTTTGCTAGACAAGCAAGCCGGTGAAACATTAAGACAAACAGTTTACAAATACACACTGAAGAAATGTGGTGCCATACCTAACCTAGAAATAAGTTGTGAAATTGACTTACCAAAATCGTTTTTACTTTGTTTTGTATCACCTGAATTAAAGCTCACTCCCATACTTTACCGCAGAAAAATTAAAAAATCAGGATATCCAAACTTATCAACTTTATAATATGTTGTCTTCACACCAATCCGACGTCATCGCATGAAATGCTCGACTCCCAGATTACAAAATAAATATGTGCAGTTGATGTACAAACACACCGGCAAAGTTTACATATCCCTGCTACAATCTATGTAAATTATGGTTCATCATCACAAATGGAAAACGCTTCACATCAATGGACTTTTCGTGCCACGTAATAATAATACTAATTTTTAAAAACCTGCACACAGATACTGTCGTATGAAGTTATAATATTTTTTACTATTTCACTCAAATTACTTACATAAAAAGAAAATATTAATGACTTTCAAACACTAAAATGTAACTGTATTTTATAAACAATAAATGACATTGGCATTTGTGTAGCCGCAGTCAACGTGTGCTGCGTTTAGTCGTCATATGATTGGATGCATGCTGGGTAAGATATTGATCGATGTGCTGAGCCCAGATAGGCACACACACTTCAAGGCAACGGGAACCATTGTCGTCTTTGCGGAATGAACTTGTGTACGTTTTTGAGTTACTGGCACCAGTGTCACCATAATAATGCACCGTAGGAGCATAAAAACGTAAAAATTTTATTTAATTAAAAATAAGACTACATAAGAGAGAATCATACAGCTGCTGCGTGCACACGAAAAATCTCTCACACGTGCACATTCCCGACTTGCAGAAAAATTCCTGGCATTTTCAAGGTTTTCCCCCATATTTCTTGATTTCCTGGTTAAGTGGCCATACCTTGAATTATCGTGAAAATACAACATATAAGTGACACTTTGACAGAGACCAACAGCCAAGAACCCGTCCACCGCTATTGCATGAATTTTGAATCCGGTCAAAGGAAAAATCGTAAGTTATGGAGAATACCCGTAAAATTGTAAGGTGCGAACTTTTCCGTAAAAATTACGGGAAAATCGCAAGGGTTGCAGGTCTGCCACTGAAATCAATGTTAAGTACTTAATTTTGCAAATATGGGTGTGTGCACACACCGATTAATGTTTAGCATCCATAATCCACTGTATTTTTTTAGGTGGTTCTATACATATACCAATACACACACACTCCAATTTAGGGCTGAACTATGAAGGCATATGTGAGGAGATAAGACATTTTTTTTAAGTTTTGTTCGAGTTTGGTTCGTATAAAAATTCAAAGGTTCAGTTTGATAAAATATTCTGGGTTAAGTTCTAGTTCGATTTGGTTCCAAAATCTGGGTTCGTCCCATCTCTAATTATTAGAGTTGTAGCTTTGCTATAGGTACACTTCGGGGGATGGCCATGGCCCCAATTGCTGGCCATGGTTGCTCGATTCCTTTCTGCCACGCTGCATGTCTCCTTGCATGATTTCCTTCCTTGTAGGCATACAGGGTTCGCCCTGAGATGCAATTAGCTTCTGTCCTACCTTCAGGCTTCCACCTAACACATAGAATTAAGGTAGAGTAGAAAAGTTGCTCTAGTGTGGGGTTGCCACCACCCCTGAAGCTGAAATCCATGGTCCTGTATATGAAAATCCTGCAAAATCCTTGGAATTGAAAATTTTAGAAGAAAAAAACGAGTGGATCTGAAAGACGTTTACATATTTAATGTAGTAGTTTTTGTTTGGAAAGTACAAACCACGGTAATTCTTTTCTCCACTCACACTTATACTTTATTTTAGACAACTATATCAGCAATAATTTTTGTTTCCTCACCATTGTGATATCAATGCCAAACGCAAATCTCAGTCACCAAATTCAGATTGCATGCGCAAAAATGGCCATTCGCAGCAAAAGTTTCTTTCAATAAGCGTCTTTGCATGTGATCACACAGCCAGGGACAGAAATATGTAGATAACTGCACCAGTGAATGATTAAGTAAAATATTTTGGACATACGCTATTGAAACAATGTCATATGTCCAAAATAGTTCGCGTAATTATTCACCTCCATTGTACAAATCTTTCAAAACAAATGCACCAGTGAAACTGACATACATCACTGAGGGTGCTAGTGTAGCATATATGCAGCAGCCACTTTGAGCAAAGTGCTATAAAAAAACCCACCACGCACCTGCTGAAATTTGGGTTTGGATTTTTCTAGTGGTTTAAAAATCTGTAAAGATAGATGAAATCCATTAAAATGGCAGGTCTGCTCTAGTGATATTTTTTGTTTCAATCTTGGGACAATTTGAATTACATTTGTATTTTAAATAAAAACACTAAAAATCACACATACACAACCCTACACATTAACATTTAAATTTGCAATGTACTTACTCATATTTTCCACCACTTCATTGGCCACTACCAGACACTTCCAGCTTCCTTAAGGTACTTTATTTTGGTTGGATGAGTACTGCACTACTGTTTCAGTGCACTGTACTGTATGGAATTTTCCTCACCGTTTCAGTAGCTATCTGGTTATTTCATTACATTTGTGTTAACGTACCACATTCACAATTTTTGGAGTGCAGTGCGCTAATGTTTTCAGTTTTCTCTCCTCCCCAGTAATTTGTGTAACGATATGTCATACAAAGTTTTTACGTTAACATATTTTACTTAGCTTGACACAAAGCTTAAAGTGACTGCCATCCTATTTTAAAAAAACCTTTTAACATACAACGTATTGGTCCAAGTTGCAAATTATCAAACTATGCTGGTGCCTGAACTAAATTTTGATGCTTAAATGGCAGTAACTAAAATTACTTATATGGTTGTCAAGATATACCGGCATTGATTTGTACAGAACACCTGTTCCACAGCAGGGTTAGAAAACAAAACAGCAGATACTGTCTATGGTCATATATACAAGAAAAATAGTTTTCCAAAGTTTGATTCACTGTCTTCTGCCACGTGGGCGAGTGCTCAATACACGATGCTTAGTGCGTGCCTGCCTGGTTGACCTTTGCACAGGCTTTCTACGTGTCTGGCTTGCTGCTGTGTGAGATACTCTCTTCACCAATGACCATTGTGCCCTCCGAGAAGTCTCCTCTTCCAAGCTGCTGCCTTCACTACCCGTCCCACCAGAAGCACTGCTGGCTGGAGAGCAGAACCTGAGAACTCGGCGTGCACTCCTCGCTCGGCTATTGTCTGCCTCCACACTAGCCCTAGTCACTTCACTGTTCCTGCTCGTCTCCAGCTGCAGTTCACACACATCCTCCTTCACACCCAGTACAAATGCTTCATTCAGAGGTACTTTCAAAAAGTAGCTCAGTAAATTTTCAGACTGCCGAGCAAATTCTTCTTCATCTTCTGAAACTAAATACATATGCACAAATACGCAATCATTAAAATATAATTCAAGCAAATGTAGCCAACCCTACATTGTCATACCAAGAAGTAGTAGCATTAAAACTGCATCTATACACAAGCATGTGAGATGGCAGTTCTCTCTAAAAACTAAAACTCTTGCTTTTATACAGTATTCAAACTGTTTAAGGTAAAAGCAAGAAATCACTGCACGCAAACGCAACTGCCAAATGTAACATTTCAACTTTCAAGACACAGTTTTATATAGTAGAGAACATTTATTGTTAAGAACATATTTAACAAATAATTTATTTCATTTTCTGAAAGAGATTTATATATGGAGAACGTATGTGTAAATATTTGTAGTCAAATGATAGTAGTTTTCAAAATATAGCACCTAAAAGTAAAATTTTTTAGAATATGGGTGTCCTAGTGTCTATGTTCCTAATTTAATTTTGCCAAATAAATCACTTATGTTATCTATATCATATACAAAATGTTAAATAAGTAAATTAAGTGGCACATTAGTAAGCCATTTGTATTCAGGAAGAGGAAGAAGAGAGGAGGGTGTTAGGGAGCAGTGGATTAGCTCACACCATTCCAGACAGTGTGATGCCTCGCAGCTTGCCACTTCCTGTCTATATATTAGTTTGTTAAACAATATTGTTTTATGACTGAAACTTAGGTTCATAAACGGTTTGTGTGTAACGTGTTGGTATTTATTTTAAGTGCAAAATTTGTTTGGTAGACAATTAGAAACAAGCCCAAACAAATTGTTCATCTCTATAATTTCATGTTTTACTAATGCAGGCATTAATATTTCATAGGCCATAATAGTTGCTCATTTCACTTGAAAATTTTTGAGCAGTTCTGCACATAACCCAAATGTTATGCAATTTTTTATGTTAACTCAGATTCTCATATTGTAACACATCACGAGCGCCGACATCAACCATTCTAACCTCACCACTAGAAGCCAAGCACATCTTGTGGTGAATTACTTTAACTTAGTGAACAGCATTTATGAAGCAACAAAATTTGCGAGTGGGTATTTAAGGGAATATGTGTGACAGCAATGTGCGTATACCTTTTGTTACTCAACAAGAAGTTTAAAAAATGTCTGTTTTTATTTTAAAGGAAGCGCAATACAGTGGACACTAGTCGTACTGGAAACGCATGTACCAATAAACCATATCCACTGTTAATTTTCAATGGTCTCAGCAAAACTCCTATATAAATAATGATGAAACTACCTGCTTGTATCGTTTATCGATTGGTGCGTTGATCAAAGTATATTTTGGGTCCATTCACCTAACATTTCCAGCAAAGATCGTATTTGAGCTGCAGGTTTATGCAAACGTCTAGTAACTGGGTGTGAAATAAGTCACATGAGCAGCCATTTATCACTGCTCTGCACACATAGTCTTCTCTTCCCAACACATCTGTGGCATGGTGCAAGTCAGCACCGCAGAACCTGCAGCACCTGGAAGCCGCTGCCATCCAGAGGGTCCTACCTACATCACTCTTGCCAGCCTTCCCTCCCTCTTTGGTTTAACACCTTGAGGTAAATGGTGATGACGTTCCCTCTGGACTAAACCCTCTTTGCTCACCTACACATGAAGCAATTTACAATTGTCCTTATGGTAATAACTCCCAGGTCTAGGATCTTTCAGAACACTCCTCCTCCAGTAGTTAATTATTAGATTTTTTACTAGCTACTTTAACATTAATCTTTTCCTGCCAGATTAATTTGTCCACACAATTATTAGCTTTGCATCCAGGTTGCCTTCACCTAGCTATTAAGAATAGGGTAAACTTATGTTAATCATTTATTTTTCTTTATTCAATCAGAGAGTGTGGAACTATGTGTTCAAATACATATTTAATAAAAAGTATTGTTTTTATAACCTAACTTTACTTTAGAGTTTTCAGTTCTTGTTTGAACCCCACAGTTAGACCTTTAAGGAACATAAGATTTTATGCTCTGAAGAAAAGTCGGTTGATCGTGTATACACTACTAAGGTACTACCACACAAATTAAGAGACAAACAGAGTTCTGCCAGCTTGGTAGTTCTTCTGAAGCACCAGAAACACCTTAGGAACTCCTCCACACATGGAATTGCACAACTAAGCATTTCCTACTCTGCCACCGCTTTGCAAAGGCTAGACTGTAGAGCGAAGTGTCTTAGCCCGCACGACCCACTGTGGATACCACACCCAAGCACTTCCTCAATAAAATGACGTGAAATTATCCTAAGCTTTCATCCACCGCTTTCCAAGGCTGGACACAGAACACACACTGAAATATCACATCATAAAAGAGGTGTGTTCGGAAGTACACATTAGGACATGTATATCCCGGCTTGGCTTCAGAGCAGTTTGATATTTTTAATTCATTCCTCATGCTGTACTCACATCAAGGTGTAACTAAGCAAAGGCTGAAACGAGCTTTAAATGACATCAAAGAAGAAGTTACTAAATTGCCTCCATTGGAACCTACTTGTGATATCCTATTTATTCCACCCCCAATTAAGCTACCAGGTAAACAGCCACTAGCCGTACAGGTAATTCGAAGGTATGGAGATACCATCTTAGGTCTTGACCGGTATTGGATATAGACCTCCTCACAGGAGACCCCTCCCCTCATCAACGAGAGCCGCACCAACAACTGCAGCACACACTGACGCAGTCAGGGCACAACTGCTGTTCGGTCACCAGACATCTCGGTGAGCCAGCCAGCGAGGAGGTGCATGCTGCGTCCCTCCATCAAAATGCTACCCTCTCGGCGAAGGGTTGTGTATAAATCCTGACTTTGTGTACACTAGAAAGCCCGTCTTGTATGCTGGTCAGGCACTTAAATATACATAAGGCCTCAGCCTTATTCTGATGCCCCTTGCAATTCTGGTATCACAAAAATATTAATTAAAAATTTCCATGACGAAATGCTAGAAATATTTAGTGATTCGCAAACACATTATAAAGAAAAGAGAATTATGCGTAATAATAAATTATCGAAGGAGAATATTTTTTATAGATCAGAGGGAGAGAGAGAGAGAAAGTGGCCTAGTTGCAGTTGTCATCCTCTCGCTGTCTCTCCCTCTTCTGTCTGACAACAATATTATATTACAAAACAACAAACAAGACTCGCTTCTAACTTACCACAGCTTACATGCCAACCACTTTCTGTTTCAAAATAGTTGCTTTAACATAGTTATAAATGCAATCATTTCATAAAAATATTTGTAAAACATTTGCCTCGCATATCCTATACAGCCCATCTTTCGAACCTAAAAAAAAGGGTAATAAAAAGAGTGCAGGATATGGTGGCCATTGCAAAGCAAACTAATACACCATGACTGCTGAGTAATGTCAATCTATGATGGCTAAAGCATAAATATTTGGGTGAATGGAAATAAATCCTCTCACCTGCAGTGACATTCATGACTGTGGCGATGCAAGAGTCTGGATCATATTTCAGCATGACGCTCAGTGGAACACTCCTGTTTGACTTGTCTTTCAAACATATTGTCATGTAAACAAAGTGTAGATTCAATGAGCGTCGCAAATTCGCCACAAACTTCTGGCTGGCAAGTTCCTTTAACAAAAAAGGAAAAATTGTACAACACATTCAACAAAAAACAGCTTAACTATATTTACAAAGCAAAAAAAGTACACTGTAATATGTTACATCGCCATGACGTACAAACTATCATGTGGTGTTGGTGTTGGCCGACATCAGTGCTTCTCCCTCCTCCCCTCAGATGGCTGGGAAAAAGGAGTCATCCACTTGTTGAGTCACTATTGGGGGTTGATCTGCTTCTCCCTCCTCCCCCCAGATGTCTGGGAAAAAGGAGTCATCCACTTGTTGAGTCACTATTGGGGGTTGATCTGCTTCTCCCTCCTCCCCTCAGATGGCTGGGGAAAAAGGAGTCATCCACTTGTTGAGTCACTATTGGGGGTTGATCTGACCATTTTTCGAATCTCAATCATGAAGTGTTAAACATGAGAGGGACGCTAGTGGGAGTTGGTCTTGCTTGCACACAAGACCATATGAAGCTAGGTGTTCTGTACAGGCATCTGACCACCTTGTTTGCGGTTGAGGGCCAATCCGATGCTACTGGTTTCTTCGGTGGTGTAGAAGGTAATGGCAAAACAGTATGCAGAACATGCTAGAGCAGGCTTCTATTCCCTCCAGTAGAGGTGGTGGATGTTCCCCTCTGCAGAGCAGCATCCTCTCTCTTCTACATGTATACTCAGCTGAGACCCTGTTCACTACCTTTCAGACTTCCAACCAGGGCTAGTCCCTGTTTGGCCGCTTTATCTCGCCCAGCCCTGAGGTGAGGAGTAAGAGGGTAGATAGTACAGAGAGGTAGATAGTGGGTGTACCGTAGGGGTAGGCATGGCCTGAGAGGAAATGTGAGTAGGCAGATGGATTGAGTAGGTAGACCTGACTACTGGTCTCCATTAAGTACGTTGACTCGATGAGATGATGCCGACTGACCCAAGCTCTTGACAGATAGCAGGATAGGGGTGACCACTCTAGTGTTACTCAGGAAGGCGGTATGTCACCATAAATCTAACCACCACAAAGAATCTGAACTCCCTAACATGGTCTCCTGCAAGTAACTTGGCCGGCAGACCCAAGCAATTACATAAGGTGAAAATAGCCAAGGGAAAAATAACGCTAGTGTTAGAAAGGCAGGAAGTCACCATAGATCCAAGCATCATGTTGAAACAGTTATCAATGAAGGCGAGGTAGAAACATTGGTTGTGGCTTGTGCTTACTCCTGCAAGAATGTTGAAGGTTCCACAGATGAAACAGAAGATAGCGGGAGTGGGTAGAGAATGAATAGTTAGTTGCGAGTGATAACTCTGCTAATCCAGATGATGTCTGTTTATTGCCAGAACAGTAAACACATATAAACCAACCTGTACCCTGACTAGGACCTGAAGGGTTGATCCTAGGATGCCATCCAGAGTGATTCCTAGACTTGGTAAACAGAGGTGTTGGGAGGGGGGGGGGGTGACCTCAGTCGTATGGTACTTGCACTCGAGAACTCTAGGTTCATGGCTACTAGGTAGCTGAGGAGTGCGGAAGGCTTCTGTGTGCTGGTGGGCAGCATGACAATCTAGGCTGACAATGATACTCGGCTAGTGGTAGACGGAAGCTTAAGGTGTTTTTATACAGTAAAGGTAAATTAACACCTTATGACTGCTGCAAGTCAACTAGCAGTTGAAGAAGTCGGTGTGCGATAGGGCAGAGTAACGGCTTACAACTGAGCTGCACCAGACATCCAGTGGTTGAAGTTAGTATGCGGTCGGACAGAGTGACACCCTATATCTAGGCTGCGGCCTCTATACATACAAAGAGCACAGGACCAGCGTGGGGAGTGTAGAGATAGCAGAGAGGTCGTGGAGAGAGGCGGCAGAGATGGCTAGACAGTCAAAGCTGGTGACTCATTTCTGATATGCGGCAGAAGGGGTGAGTGCTGCACTGTGGGTGAGTGCTGCACTGTGATGCAAAACCCTGGGCTTCAAGGGCGACCTGTGGCATATATGGCTTAACGTCTTGTCTTAGGAGGGGTCAGGACTGTGGCAAGGCTACAATGGTTAATGATGCTGCCCATAGTGCATCAGCCACAAGAATCTTTCTGATGCCTCACAACAATCTTCACATAAAAGAAGCAAGACCGGGCTGTATACAAGGAAAGGTGGATGCAAACATAAATTTAATCAAATTCTGAGAGAACTGGAAAAAGAGACAGCAAATCTGCCTACCCCATAGAAGAGGAAAATTCCTTGTTTTACTGCCCACCAGAATATCAGCATCCTCGCTGCTTGAGGATTTATTAATCATTCACTTTGGCAATGCTGTCAGGATTTGATCCACCTCTACAACTTGAACCCGATGCCATGAAAATTCTTTATCACAAACCAGGAACATTCTGGCAGTAGCAATACTGCTTCACTGCAACCAGTCGGCTACTGTCCCGCCACAGACCACCTTAACGACCCAGCCAGCGAGGAGTGTGCTGCTGCCCTGTTTTCAGCAGATAAAACGTCAGAAAGTTGAAACCTCAGTGATACTTGTTTTTGTGCCTACACAGAAATCTACCTGTCACACTCTCTACACAGACGCCCTGCCTACACAGTCTTAACTTATCTGGTTATGTTCCTCGTGACACTGGCCTTACAATGGTTGAAGGCAGTCTCTTACACTAAAACCAGGTCAGTTTATCGGAAAACATTAAATGTGAAGTTGGTCGTAAGGGTTGAAATCCCCAGCTCCCAAAAAAGTACACTCCCAAATTACCCGACCAGTTAACCTTTCATGACATGGAGAACCCCACCTTAGTCGGTGCAAATTAAAAGGGCTGAGACACGAGACGAACAATGACACAAATACTAACTGGTAATTTGGGCACCAGTGGTGCTCCCCAATCACCGCACTACTGAGACTCAGGGTTCTCAGGGATGTTGTGGGTTCTGTGTGTCCATCTCACCCGTACGTACCTACAAACACGTTGGCAATACTAAACTTTTAATGAAAATCCCTGAAATAAACAATTGATAAACATATGTGGCCAGGACACTGTCACTACTGAATAAAAATTGAGTTCACTGTAGACTTGTTATTGATATTGTTCATACAGATCAACGTGCCAATGAAATGATTATCTCAGTCATGACGAGCCAATTCCACTTGGGTGCTCCCCAGCCCATAATTAATCTAGCACACGCCTAAATGGATGATTTCACCAAGGTACGGGAAAGCACAGACTTCACAAGGGAAGAGGGCTGACAGCCACTAGGGTGGACTGACAGTTTTTCCCTGAAGACAGGACACAGTGAATTACAAATAAAAACCCTTAATATACATTAACACACGTGATTACTCAGCATTACTAACGCAAACTCGTCGGGGCTAGCCCTCCAGCATATGGTTAGTGTTGTGATGGCATATACACAGAGCCAGCTAGGACGGGAATAATTGCACCATACACTAATTACATAGACCCTTGAATGACACATGAAGTAAGATGAGACACGAGATGAATATTCATAATGAACACACTTGTGTGAAAACAAGCTTAGGTGGCGTGGATGTCGCTGGATGAAGTTCGTAGCGGACCACATGGTGTAGGTGAAATCGCAATATTTCTGCGTGGAAACTGCAAACTATATTCAGATAAAATATTATTAGTGTTGAGCAAGTGATTCTCTTTACGATTAGAGTTGTTACAGGCTTGTAGCATGCCTGATGGCGGTGAAATCAAACACTGTGACAGCGTGGTCAAGTACAAAAAGCATCAATTTCCCTGAAAAATACATTGATCCCAGAATAAAACTGACATAGAACCCTGAAATAAATGATTGCACATATGATGTTATATAAATATGCTCTTAAAACGCAATCATGTCGTATACAATGACTTGGCTTCAGTTGGCCACGTGGGTATACATGATGTTGCCGTATAAGATTCAAACATGAAAATTACCCTCAAATACTTACATAAAAATAAAGCTCTTAAAATTGTGTGTAGCAATTATGCAGAAGTTACACTGAAAAGCCATAAACATAGGCAGATGGCGCCTGATTCAAAATGCGCAGGTAGCATGACCTCTCCGGTATCTTTCTCCTCCTTCTCCTCGATTAAGTTAAAAATGCCACAAGGGCGTAAGAATTAGTAAAGCGGAGCATAATACTAGGGAAAATGTCTGCCAAAAACGTACACAAGCAAAGGTTAACCAGTAAACTACATTGACTATGAAAACCTATATCAGTTAACAAAAGTTGTAGTGCGTACGTGACAGTGTCTTCCCTCGCCAGCTCTCAACAGACTGTTCAGATACGGACCTACCATGGCCGCCTACGGGGTTCACGTAAGCGGAAGTGCTATGCACGCCGAATGAAATATTTTATATTGAAAATAAAATAACACAAATTAAAATAAATATTGCTTTACATTTTTATAACTTTTTTTATGAATTTTAGTATTTATTTAATTTCTCTTGGTGATGGCGTTCATGCCAGAATATCAAGTGTTCTTAATCTCTGTGCCGAGGGCACTTAGAATATTCATAATCAAAACTAGTACACACACTTTAAAACATTTTAAGACATATTAAACACTGTAAAGACAATATAACACATATTACCCTGAAATTAACAATTATAGGAAATTTCAAAATTATAGGCCTCTTTGCGCACGTGAACGCCGTCATGGGCTATAGCGCCGCTGGCTGAGAGGGAGAGAGAGGGAGAGAGAGGGAGAGAGAGAGGGAGAGAGGAGGAGAGAGAGAGGGAGAGAGAGAGGGGAGAGAGAGAGGGGAGAGAGAGAGAGGGGAGAGAGAGAGGGGGGAGAGATAGGAGGGGGAGAGGGAGGGGGAGAGAGGGAGGGGGAGAGAGAGGGGGAGAGAGAGAGAAAGAGAATTTTTTTGCCAAATGTTATTTTTATACAGATACCACTCCAAAATACTGGTAAAATTTTTTAACACTGAGAATATGCTTTTACTCAAACTCTACACACAATTTGAACACCTGAGCAAGTGGCTATTCTAACTGTCAAAAATATTTATCATTTTTATCGAAATACTGCATAATAATGTGTTCGGAAAAATTATTATACAACCTTACACACAACAACAAAATACAGTAGAAACTTACTGAAACAACCACTCACTGTTTCCTGAAATAGGTGGTTATGACAGATCGAGGAGTCACTATAAATATTTTTTTTAATTTAGGAGTAATTCTGATACATCCCAACCCCTATACGTCAAAATTTGCAATTTTTGCATAAAGTCTATGTTCAATTACCTCTAGTGTGAAAATGACACTTTCTTTAATTTAAATATGAATCTATTTAAATAGGCAAATGTCTTCTCAAAAAGAAGAGACCCAACTGGTGTGTGAATCAATTTTAATAGACAAATTTCTAAAAAGAAGATATAATCCATTCTCGCATTCTTCGGCCATTTGGAATCAAACCTTTGAAACATCACCAAAAGTGTAACATGTCAATCACTGGTATTCCAAAATTATATAACCCTGCGATTAACGTTAAATTACTGTGTTCTTGAATGGATTGACAATCTATTTAGTATCTTCTATAACTTGAAATAGTCATTTCATATTAAATACGAATTAACAACAGCGAGAGCAGCGATGTGTTGGCAATGGGCGATAAGAAATAGTTCACAGTTACAATATTTTTTAACCTCATTTTTATGTATACTATTTGTAAATTAAATGTTGCCAAATTATATATTTGTATTGTTAGGTAGCATTGACAGAAACACATTTTATTGCGGCAGTAAAAAATATCAGCGGAAATTACCGTGCGTTGTAGCATTGCAGCTAGATATATATAATTTGTACATTCGGGAAGTAGTTCAATTGTCTATATTTCAGTCTAGGATAGTAATTCGTGTAATATTTGAAAGGTCGTAGCAATGAGAACTTGTTTGTATTTCATATATTTTTGTGTTTCCAAATTTGTTATTTTTCTTTCCTCATTTCATCAGTAGTAAAGATGTCACCAGACGTTGACGAAAATATCTCTTTTCCTTTTCACTGGGTTAGTAAACTAAAAGCATCGCCACCGCAAGGCACAACGTGGTGAAACTGATGAAACGAGGAAAATAACAGAGGTCACCTGAGACTCATGTGACCGACTGCTTGAAAACAATATGCTTTCAACGAAGATACTTTCTACCAATATATAAGGAAGCGTGACCTTTCTCGGGTATCACAACAGTTGACGAGCGGATCACATCACAACAGTTCGTCGCAGCACAATCGTTTGTCAGCTGTCAGTCGGACAGCCTGCAGCGTGTGATCACGTGACTCGCACCAACCAGCACCCGCGACTTTAACCTTCTTTTGTATATCGGACATTTCAAATATATATTAAATTTATTTTCCGTCGGTGCGAGGAGTCAATAGGGCGTCGTGAGAGAAAAGTAACGATTCTCTCACGTCTTCGTAACTCTCTAAGAGAAAGACTTTGTTTTGTAAAGGCTCCAATTCTGTTTTTTTTTTGTCTGCTGCGAGTGTCAATTGTTTTACTGAGACGACAATAAATCTCCAGTAAACCTTTAACTTCGTCGTATATTTATTGGCAATACTGGTATCAACAAACTTTCATTATTACTTAGTCAAAGTCTCCAACTCACGCTGAGCTAGCCCGTTGGTGTTTACTGAGACGAGAGAACAGGACAGTAACCTGTTACAGCGTAGGTTCACTCTAGTGACACTGTTTTTTTTTTTTGTCCGGAAGAAAAGATTAAGCGAAGCGAGACTGGACTGGACAGCAATAAATCAACCCCTATAAGGAGTAATGCCTACTTTCAACTAACTTTTCCCTAAATGGACACACATATTTCTATTGGTTGTGGTTTCTGCACACCCCTCTCGGGGATATTGCTTTGTGAATTGTATAAATGGTGGGTGCAACTCTGGTTTGGGGTCAGATTCTGCCACTGCCCCAGGAGTCACCTTGCCACCAGTTAAGTAATGTTCAGTAAATAATTTATCTGCATAGCCCTTATGGCTTTAGAAAAAAGCACACTTGGTGTCCTAAGTAGGAGACAGGCACCATGTTGGAGAGAAAACTTTAAAACTTGCTCAAGTTGAGAATGTTAACACCATGCAGTATTTTACTTGGCAGCAATTTTCAAAACCAATCATTTAGATGTTTGCTAGTCATGTGTAGTTTTACCCTGTTTTAAGATGGGAATGTTTTTATTATGTTTTCCCATAAGTTTTACATTGCAAGTTACATATTAAAATTTTAATCCAGCTAAAATTTGAAATGGAACTGATGTATTTTGCTGGATTTGGCAAGGATAAATAAAGAGGCGTTATGTTTGTTGGCCTCGTAAAGAGTATATAAAGCCATAATTAACTACTTGAAAGATAATTAAAAACACAAACTTTTCCACCTAAATTGGTTTTTTTTTTTTTTTGTGTTAGCCAAAAGAAAAGATGGAAACTAAAGAAAAATCTTTCTATCAGTAAAGAATCAAAATATTAACTTTTGTAAATTTTGGCCCATGGGCTACTTTGGTGGCCTCTAAGATTCAAAAGATATAATTTTGGTGTGTAATCCCTAATCATAGTGGATAGAGAAAATTATCTACATTATATATTTGCCTTAATGGATAGTAAAGAGTTGCCTTTCTGCCTGTTCTTAAGTCTGAAGGAACTTTATACTAGGACAGCAGTATTAACAAAACTTTCTACTGAAATATAAAATTTTGCAAATATAGTGTGAACTGCTGTAGGTATAGACAATCTCCTCTTGAAGGGCGGGTTGCGTATATATTTACTTGAAATCTTTTCCTCCAATTAATTAGCATGGAGGCTTATAAGCCAATATTATGCGTGTGTGTGACAATCCACTATTGAATTCTCTACACGATTGGTGACTTTTGTCTAAACAATTCATTATGTTCATATATTGTTCTAAATCAGCATTGGGGTGTGTTTATGAATAATTGTATTACCAATTAAATAGGGCAAGATGTGTAAATTGCAATATTTATGAGGAAAAAAAATAGTGACAGAAAAGAAACAAAATAAATACTCTTGAAACCACTCATGAATTTTACTGGTTATTCTGGTCATAACATCGTACCAAGTTTTAAGCATCATGTTTATTTAAGGTTTTCAAATTTTGCTCTGCTTTATGAGGGGTTTGTTTCCTTTGGGAGTTTATTGATCTGCTGACTTTTTGTCCACCTTGCCACGTCCTTGGGGGCAAAGGCATTGCAATATTTAGAATAATTTTCCAAAATAATAACTACCACTTAAGACTAATACTCGGGCACATATTATTAAAAATAATATGGGACACCAAACAATCTGTACCTTCATTCAATCAATTATATACATGTAACTTGAAATGATATAGGCTCTGAAATGATAACTCACCTTGAACTCTATGAAATCAAATTTCCTGAAGGTGTAAGCATTCACGCAAGCCTGAACATACTGTATGAATTCCAGCAAATTATTTTCTTCTGACAAGAACTTTTTTTCAATCTTTGAAAGTTCCACAGACACTGGTACTGATGCTCTTACAACATTATATTTACCTGCAACACGAGAATGTATTAAATACAATTTATTCTTTTTTTGCATCATATACACAAAAAGAAAACCAGTATCTTACAGGCATTAATTCAAGGTTCTCCATAGTACTACAACAAATTACTCTGCACCCGTTGAATTTTAAATGGGTTATAACGAAAAATAACACTATTATTGAAAAATAATACACCCAATAAAAACTAAAACAAAACAAACAGCAGCCTACAATAACTATTAACCCACCATGTTTAGCTTCAAGCAACACCATGAACTGCTCAAGGTAGAGGCCTTTGCATGAAGTGTTGAATTGCAGCAGCATCTGGGAGCGTGTGACTCGTCGCACAAATGCCCCTGCATGCAGACAACATGGAACGGCTTGCAGAAACACAACCACAATGTCACAGCGCACTTGTTATAGTAGAACCTGGAAACACTATCTATTTTATACTATAATGATGACAAGTTAGTGAAATGTCAAGTTTTACTGTAATAAGGGCAAATATGACGTTATCGGATATCATAAAATACTAAATTAGATACAAAAAAATGTTATGTAACACTTGATGCATGCACTGAGGACTAAACCCCCTCGTACACTAGTGGAAATCACAATGCATGAGGAGGTTGGAGCACATTACAGTTCCAAAAGGTGAGAGATATAGAACCTCTGTACCCAAATTAGGAGCTTTACAGAACTCTACAATATTAAATCTAGTTCCAGCTTTGACGTCTATCAAACTCTCACAAACACAGGCTAGCTCATGAATCAGCCCGGATGTTGCAAAACGGAGTAATGGATTATAATCCTAGCGAGGACTCTGATAAGCCAGGAGCTTGGGGACTGTAACCCCTAGAATAAACTTTATATTTAAAGCTCTGTGGTTTAAGTGGAATGTGCTTTTGTATTGGTGGAGACAGTCAAGTTTATAAAAAGGTGCAAAGCCAGCATTGCGGTACACATACCCTAGGGGTGTCTACTCCCTGGTCGGTAGGGTGCCTCTATAGAGTGTGGGTCTAGTATGCTTTCAGGTTGGCACGAAATCAGGTGTCACAGGTACAAAGTGCACTATTAAAAAATGCTCCAAGGGAATTCTAGTTGAGGTTAGAACAGATGGCTCAATAAAGGTTTCGTCTTGGTGGATTCCTTAATAAGGTTCTGAATAATTCAGACTCTCTTAATTCCATCAGTTTTTCCTTTAATCTAAACTTTCGACAACGTCTATATGACAACGGCATATGGCCTGCTGTAATAAAAATTTCACCAAAACCAACCATGTAGAGTAAAGCTGGGTAATAGCAGCAGTCCTAGCATGTACTTCCAAGATCCCAGCTTGCCTAGTGTGAGCCATCATATAGCTACAGTCCAGCCGAGACGTAATTATAGAGCTTAGATTCACACACAGATAGTCGTGGTTCTTAGGTGTTAGTGTTCCTAGTGAAGGGCTCCCCCAAATATAAATAAGAAAATAATTCTTTGTGGTGATCTAAATATTGATTACAATATAAATAACAGGAGTAAACAAGAACTTGTGAATATTTTGTGTTCATTCAATTTACAAAATAAACTGAACGAACACACTCGTTATACAAATAAATCAGCTTCTTCTATAGATTATGTAATTAGTAAAACAGACATGCATATGAATGTTAACTTTGATCCAGGATTAACAGACCATTGTGCACAACTGGTAATGATTAAATTGGAGGATACTTTAAAAACTGTAATGTTTAAAAAAGTAAGAAACTACAGTCATGAAAATAAAGATTATTTTTATTATAAACTAGCTACTAATAATTGGGATGACTTAAAAGAAACTGATGATGCAAATGCAAATTATAATTACTTTTTAAACACATTTTTACTATATTTTGAAGAGTCTTTTCCAAATTCAATAATTAGAAGTAGGTTAAATTCTAAAAAAGGTGTAGATAAACCTGAATGGATTAGTGTAGGTATAATTATTGCAAGTGAAAAATTAAAAGATTTATACAAACAAAGTAAACAAACAATAAAATTTCCTTGAGTATTATAGATCAAACAAAAAAATATATCGTAAAGTAATAAATGCAGCAAAAAAGAGGTATAACAGTAAAAGAATAAGAGATTGTATAAAAAAACCAAGCGCAGTTTGGCAAATAATAAATTATAAGATTGGAAAGAAATCATCAAAGCAGAAAGATAAATTTGAAGTATACATAACCTAAATGGAAAGTTGATAACTTCTGAGATGGAAGTTACAGATGCTTTCAATTATTATTTTGTAAATATTAGTACTAACTTAAATCCAAATACTGGGATTCTCAATTTAAATGAATTAAACAAAATAAACACATGGCAAAATCCATCTCATTTTATTTTATATTCGACTAATGAAAAAGAAATAAGTAAAACAATCTTGAGGCCAAAAAATAACAAACCACATATATTCATGGCTTATCAAATGATGTAATAAAAGGATGCTATAAGACTATATTAAAACCTCTAAGCATAATAATAAATCAATCTTTCAAATTAGGTATTTTCCCAGATCATTTGAGTTAGCGAAAATATTGCCAATATATAAAAAGGGAAATAGAAATAAATTGCAAAACTATAAACCTATTAGTTTACTACCCATTTTTACAAAAATATTTAAAGAATCATTTATATATGGTTAACTTAGTTTTTAGAAAAATAAAAAATACGTAAAGAACAAAGTGGATTCCAAAAAAAATTAATCAACTATAACTACTATTTTCCAGCTAACAAAAAAAAATTATTGAATTACTTGATAAAGGATAGTATGCTTATGGTATATTCTGCAACTTATCTAAGGCATTTGATTTAGTAAACCAAGATATTTTGTTATATAAATTAAACAACCTAGGAATTAAAGGTAACGCCTATAACATTTGTAAATCTTGCTTACAAAATAGAGCACAAACTGTACAAATAGTTGACAGTGAAAAAGTAATTACCTTGAAACCCTGCTTCAAGTCTGGCACGCGTGTCAATCTGCAAACTCAAGCAATTACATGTGAGTACTCTTGTCCTGCCAAAGACTGTCCTGCCTGAACAATTTATTTTCGTCCCGCCAGCTGGTGAAATGTGTGATGCCTACAATTTTCTGGAGTATGATTAAATGCTGCAATTATGGGGTTGGTGTGTTCACAAAACTACATGGCATTAATGAACTTGGTTAGCAAGTCTGCTTGGTTATTTGCCACGTCTATATTTTGTAGTCCAGAAAAATAAACTGCTAATTTGTTTGAAGAGGGGTTAATATTTGAAGAGGCAATATTTTTGCTGCAGAAAAAGGTACTTTGTTTGTGCCACCCGGGGGGGGGGGGGGGTGACCCCCCCCCCCCCAGGGTGGCACGCATCTGAACGCTTCCAAGCGCTGTCTGGTGGCTACTACTAGCAATGAATTCAGCCCGCACACTCTGGCACGTTCCATACACCTCTCCGCTATTCCCGCCGCCTCTTTAACATTCTCGAGCCACATTTTCGCATATAAATGTTCGTCCCCAGCCCGAGCAAGTGTGCAGTGTTCCTCATCAAGTTGTGCGGGCTGGCCGACGATAGATCATGTCTACACACCATTTCGTACTTCAGGACTTCAGCATGCTAGACACATTTTTGTGTATTATGAGTACTACTCAAGTTAAGTATTGCAATGAACATAGTTGTTATGCTGTGGGAAGGGAAGTGTTTCTATCTTTACTGTTTTGATTGTGTGAATTTTCAATATGGTATTTGATGGGAATGTTTGTAAGAGATGGATTCTTCCTTTTTTTTTGGCGTGCTGTAGGAATGGTCTCCTGGACTACGATTTGCCAAAAGAATTTTAATGCCAAGGAGTTTAGTGGATATTTTATGGTGTGCCTTTATGCGCATGGATAAGTGTAATGAGGGTTTTTGCTCCTTCCCAATGTTATTCTTGAAATTTGTATTCCATGTTGTACTTATTAGTGAATCATCAGGCATACTTTTAAAGTTGTAATGGTGTTTGCTTTACTCAGGGAGTCATTTTACCTTTTTTAATGCGATTTTGCAAGTGTTTATTCAGGTTGGGTAATTTCTCAGGATATATTAATATTGTTATTTTTCTGTTTGTTGTAGTGCATACGTGTTCTCTCCTTTCCCTAGTTCACAGATTGGTAGCAAGCAACAGAAATTTACAGATGCAAAGTAGTTGTTCGTGGTGATCATGTATAGATGGGCTTCAATATATTTGTATTGATTTTGGAATTTTTGTGTCCATGCTTTCTTGATTTTTTTAATGGTGTGTGTCCTTCTCCTTGTCTTCCTTTAGCCCTGCTATGCCCTAAAAGGGTGTAACAAGTTTGTGAAAAAATTCATACTGGGGTTCCACAAGGGAACCTATTAGGTCCACTACTTTTTCTCATTTATATTAATGATTTACCAAGTAATATAGAAAATGGTAATGTAACACTATTTGCTGATGATACTATTCTTATAACCACAGGTTTCAACCTTGATAATCTTAGGCATATTACTGAGAAAATATTAACATCCTTAGATAAATGGTTCCAAATAAATAGTTTATTAATAAATGTTGAAAAGACACAGTAGATCCAATTTTGTAAACAAGGTAGGGATGAAGTACAGATTTTAAATACTTATAAAAATAAAAACATTGACGAAGCAGTTGTAGTGAAATTTTTAGGTCTGCAAATAGATAAGAAATTGACTTGGCATGAACATATCAAGACATTAGAACAAACTTTATTCAACTTGTTATATGTTAAGAGCCCTTAGTACAATGTTGGATAAAAAAAAAACCCTACTGATGATATATTATGCATTTTTCCACTCTGCAATGATGTATGCACATGAATTTTGGGGAAATTCTTGCCATTGTAAAAAAAATTATTGGTCCAAAAAAAAGTATATCTGAAGTAAACAAAAGAACCTCTTGCAAACCTTTTTTTAAATCCTATGAAATAAAAACTCTGTACATTGAATATGTCAATCATGTAATTAAATTTATAAAACAGAACATAGATTTTTTTTTTTAATGAAAACATTCATCAATACAATACTCGAAATGCATATAAGCTGCAAGTTATGCAGCATACGACTTCTGTATATGAAAAAGGTCTTTACAATTCTGGTATTAGATTATTTAACATGCTACCAAAAGTAGTAACATCTGAAAAAGACAAACAAGTTCGTTAAAAAAATCCATAATATTTTTAAGCATAAGAGTTTTTATAATATAAAGGAAATTGAAGACTATTTACAAAGTTTTTAGTTGAAAAAGAAATAACTTCTATTTATCTTTTATAGTAAAGCTTTCGTTAATACATAATTGTTTATAACTGTATATGTAATTACTAGTTAGGTTATATATTGATTACTGGTTTCTTTTTTAAACTGAGTTATACACATAGTCGTAGTGCTGTGACCTGTCGTGAGGATGAATCAGGTCACGCAAGGTTGTAACTAGATGAATAGAGCACTTAATATACAAAATACTACATTTATTATACTCACAGTAACTATACAATGTAACACTTAACTCACACTCTATATTATGTTATATTTAACAATATATCTCTCAGCAGTTATCAATCACAGTAACAGGACTCTACTGCATGATCTCAATTACTATTAATTAATGTGCTCGTGACTCTGAGGGAGTCTGAAGGAATACCCGAATATCCTAACTCTCCACGACCTAGGGCGTCCATCCTACTGGGATTATAATTACCCTGGCTATGTTTCGTCGTCGC
This sequence comes from Dryococelus australis, assembly GCA_029891345.1. Taxonomy (NCBI): domain Eukaryota; kingdom Metazoa; phylum Arthropoda; class Insecta; order Phasmatodea; family Phasmatidae; genus Dryococelus; species Dryococelus australis. The sequence goes on along the minus strand of CM057003.1, from coordinate 17,580,361 downwards.
CAACATGCAGACCTCTTCAACAGTGACAGCAGCTGGAGTCAAATTAGGACCACTGGCCTGGTGGTCCCCTCTGAAAGTCGTCTCGTCGTTCTCTAGGATCAAGATGGCCACGAGCCTCGATACCTGCCTAGGCGGAGGATGTTTTGCAAACAGCCGGGCTGGCTCGCCGAGGTCGCACCATCCTGAACTCTCGCGTGTCGCTTGCCAGCCCTGGCTAACGGTGACCACACCAAGGCCCCTTGTTTCCATAAAATTCATGCGTCCCCACATGATAAAATTGGACCATCTGAAGATTGGAAGGTTATTGAGTGAGGCCGGGCCAAAGAACAGTCGGACAGCTCAGCGGTGGAGGGTTAAACCAGATACCATCAGTAGGAGGTTGTGAGGTGCCACTGGAAGAGGTCTGTCTCTCTTGTCCTCGGAAGCCGGCAGGGTATTTAATTAATCAGTGTCTACCGTGCACTTATTTTACTGGTTCCCCTAGGGCACTGTCAGTTGTGAGGTTAGGATATCGTTCACATTTTGTAAAATGAAAGAGCACTTGTTAGAAATCTTGTTTGTTACATAATGGAAACTTGTATTATATACTTACTTTTCAGTAAAAATTATATCTTTTATCTTTAATTGATTACTCAAATAGACTTTTTCTATACAGACTATGCTTTGAGACTCATGGAAACTTAAAACGTTTCGTTTTGTACTTATTAGACAATTAGTATTATCACATTTGAAGCTATAAAACATATTTTACTTATGAAACTAATAATGCCTTTATATACAGTTATTAGTATGTTGTGACGTACTGTTATATGGCTGGAAAATTCCTTTGCCTATACGTCGACATTCTGCAAACTATCTAATTCCAGCAATTCTATATCTATTTAACTCTGGTCTATCTGTTTGAATATTAGTTTCACACTTATAAGATATTCTGAATAGTGAAAAATATTATCTTCATACATTTAGTAATCTAGTTCTAGACACTAGAAACGTCAACATGTATTTACAATTCTGTGAACATTTTTATTTGTATGTGCCAGCACAGTTAATAGTAAGCCACTATGGTTTAATGTAATCATAAGGTGGGACGGGAGGTGCGCTCGGCTCCGTGATATATATATATATATATATTTAAAATACCCCTTAACATAACATTAGAAAATAAAATCCTCGGTACCGACCACAAAGGTATTTGGGAAAAAGGGTTTACGTGCACGAATTTATGAGCCACAGCGCTATTGAAAAATTATTTCAAGCTTAGTATATGAAGCAGCGAAATTATCTGCTTTATCATTGAAAGTAATTTTAATGGCAGTCTTATTTTATTACATGTACATAAAAATGTATGTTCTTATTCTAAGAATGATAGCCCATGCTTCTTGGGTGGGTACTTGAACTTGAAAGCTACATTTACATATATAGACGGGCCTGGCATTTCTTAAATGAATATAAAGTTAAGATTATGACGTGAACGCCGTGCTGTGATTTCCCACCTGTAATGCGCCTAGTGCCTAAACCTGAAGCGAACTACAGCAGTCCTGACTGCTGGCGAACCCTATTGTTCATAGTGCTGACTGTTAGTGTGCAAGACTCGTTTACTGGGTCAGTTACGAGAATGTGCTGTCATCGCAGCATCGACTTGTTGGCGGGCGACCACCTTGTAGCCCGTGACAATTCTACAGGCCTGACATGCTAGGTGGGACCATACCTATGTTACATTTGGGTTTTTACAGTGCACACACATTTATTTCATTGCCTTGTTAATCAGTTATTTGCGGTAAAAATATTCCCTATTCTTTCTATGCTGTAAGCGCTTAGGGCTTGCTAACTGACTCTTTAACTGTGATTACCACTAATTTAAATGGTTTTTTCTAACAAAATGGATATCTTGCTCAATTTATAGTAAAGCAAACCTATTGCCACTAGCAACACCATAAGTAACGAAGAACTGGCGTAATTAAAGTGTTCTTGTGACATGAGTGAGAACACATAGTTGGATATCACATTATTCATATTTGACATATACAGTACCGTTGGCAAGTTAGCATGCAAGAGTAGCTATAAAAGGCCGGTCCTGGACCACCCCACATTTTTATTAAATAATCAAGCAATTTGAGGCCACAATCAAGGTTTTTTGCCCCAAAATCATGGTTTGAAATTTAAGAACTTAAGCATTCTAAAAAACAAGCAAATTTACTTCAAAAACAAGCATATTTACCACTTTTTTCAAAAATAGCTTGCAGGCTTTGTGCCACCTTAAAAACAATAAATTTTAAGCAAAAATCAAGCAAATTTTTTGTTTTTCAAGCAAAATTTTCATGTTTTCTAGAAATAATTTTGCAAGCAAGCAATCTAAATCAAGCAAATTTAAGATAAAAATATAGCAAAATAAAGTGAAAAGATTCAAATCAATAGAATTTAATTATTAGAACAGAATTTAATATCATGTATAGATTTTCCATTTTTCATTTTTTTTAAGCCTTTATACATTATAAAAATTTATTTATCATTTATTAATTTAAAAGCATTTTTATCGAAAAGCTGTACATATCAATCAGGTAATGTAATTTTATATTTACAATCTAGAATGCAAGTAATTTTTTTACCAAACTTAGATTCATGAATTTGAAAATCTGTGACTTCATACAATTTATCAATATCTAGATCCTGCAGTTTAATGTATTCAAGCAAATTGTTCAACTTGTTGAGCAGAGATTCCATTTTTTTTGTGTTATTTACAAAGAAAAATATTTTTTCATTCTCTCAATAAATTATTTTTCTTAATAAATACAATGGACACTAATACCATATTTGAACAATGTAAAAAATGTGGCGAAGTATAAAACATAGAAAGTTTTCACACACATAAATACACAAAAGATAAGCATATTAACACTTGTAAAAAATGTTGTGCTGAATATGACAAAAATCAATATGAGTTAAATAAAGAGAAAGTACTATACGAATGTGGAAAATATATTTATAATCTGCAGCTCGTAAACCATAAAAAAACTAAATCACACAACACATCAATAGATATTCTAAATTAAATTCAAGAGGAGAATTATCTAACCAAAACATGCACAGTTTGTAAGGAGAATAAATCTATAAAATTATTTTCTTTTAATAAAAGTTGTAAGGATAAACATACAACTATATGTAAAAAATGTTTTAGTGAATATCTTAAGAATTATTGTCTTAACAAGAAGTTAAATATGATTTCCCAATAATATAAACACCTTTTCAATGCTATTTCACTATATTTTTTATTCTTATATTTTTTATTATGTAATTTAAAATTTTTTCTCTTTAAATAAACAAATATGGAGGCTTCGAAGATAAATATTGTGGTGAACGAAAAGACAGTGAGAGAGTTAAGAATTACAGGTAGAAGATTTGAAATTAAATATTTGCACAGGCTACAGAAAGCTGATTTAATTAAAGCTATTAAACCATTTACTATAAATCAACAAAGAAAAAGAAACTTTAAAAATTTGCCCTTTTCAAATTACAATATAAAATATAGAAAACCTAAAAAAAACCTTTTAAGAAATATTCCCATTTCATAATGTTTTCGTACAACCTTGAGAATAAGTAAACTGGTAACAGAATGGATAACAAAGAATAATTTTACAAATTTACCTTTATCTGATGCTGATATCAATGAATTATATAAACAAGATAAAAACGAATTGAAAGAAATATTTCCCTATTCTACTAATGTTTTCGCTAATAAAATAAATAAGGAAACCAATGAAGCTTGCTTAGTTAATAAAGCTTTTAAAAGTAGGATATCAACATATAACATTGAAAATTCTTTCAAATTAGTACAACCTATTCATTTTTTTATTTCAGTAAAAAATAAGGTATTTGAGAAAATACATGAGCATCTTATAAAATTTAGAGGATTGAAAACCAGCATTAAATTATGTATCAATTGGCGTAAGCAAGAATGGGAATACAATTAGCTATAAATATGTATAATCCATTAAATGCTGGATCATATATTGAACTACCTGAATTTATAAAGAATAAGAAAGCATGCATAAATGTTAGGCTGTAAAATCTGCATTATATCCAGCAGACAGCCATTCAGATAGAGTAACCAAATATAACAATGTGGGGCTTAACATCGATAAAGCAATAGATAAATTTACTTTATTTCAAAGAAGGTAATAACTCACATTACTGTTGGATTAAAGACTTATCGAAGCTTAAATAAAACTTATACATGTGTCGTCAATTCTTTTATTCTAACGAGAAATTAAGAAAACATACAGAGGACTGTTCAAAAACTGAAGCAGTAAAAATTCAATTACCTTCGAAAGGAGACCAAATATTTTTCAAAAATTATTAACATACGATAAAGGTTCCTTTCACAGTATATGCAGATTTTGAATCAATTCTAAAGAAAATATCAACAACTAAACCAAATCCAAAAGAAATTTATAAATTTAAACTAATAAAAAAATATCCAGTTTTAACAGAAGATGACATTGATAATGGTCTTTACAAGGTGGTTCTCAAAGAAAGATATAATCTTACTAAAGATCAAATAAATAACATTGATTTAAAGTTGAATGATGAGTCATACACTATGAAATATCAATTAAATGAAGCATCTGGTTCTTGTTATTATATTGTATCTAGTTATAGTGATTATAAGCCACCAGTTGTATATCGAGGTCCACATGCATATAATATTTTTATACAATTAATAAAAAGGGAAGTAGAAGAAAAGGTGAAATATATTCGCAAATTGAGCCGATGCATCTACTAACAGAAGAAAATATATTATATAGTAAATTTTTAAAAATGCACTGTATGCAAATGTGAATATACGAAGGACAATGAAAAAGTGCATCATGATCACATAAGTGGAAAATTCATTAATCCTGTATGTAATGATTGTAATCTAAAATTAAAATTACCAAATTTTGTACCAATTTATTTTCATAATTTAGCTGGATATGATGCTCATTTATTTACTAAAGAGTTAGGATATGATGAACAAAATATAGATTTAATAGCAAATAATGAAGAAAAGTTTATCATTTATGGGAACAACACAGAAAATTTAAAAATGAAATTTATAGACACATTCAAATTTATGGCTAGTAGTTTAGATAAATTATCATCTAATTTAAGTAAAGATCAAATGAAACACACACAAAAAACATTTTCCAAAAGAACAAGTAGATTAAGTACTTAGAAAAGGAGTTTACCCATACGATTATATGGACAGCTAGAAGGAATTTGAAGAAACAACTTCCACAAAAAAGTGAATTTTATAACAAATTAAACGAATCTGATATAAGTGATGATGATAATGAACATGCAAAATGTGTGTGGAATCAATTTAATATTTAAAATCTTGGGGGATATCACTATTTATATTTAAAAAGTGATGTTATATTGCTAGCAGATATATTGGAAAATTTTAGAAACACATGTATAAATTCATATGATTTAGATCTAGTGTATTTTACAGCACCAGGTTTATCGTGGGAAGCAATGTTAAAAATGACTAAACAACCACTAGATTTATTATATAACTATGATATGATTTTAATAATTGAAAAAGGAATTAGAGGTGGAATATCACAATGTTGTAAGCAATATGTCAAAGTCAATAACAAATATTAGAAGGTTTAACTCAAATCAAGAATCAAATAATTTGGCATATCTTGATACGAATAATCTTTATGGATGGGCAATGTCAGCTGGCGCCGACTCAGCTGCCCCCATGCCGTAATCGGAGACCCACCTCACCCTCCCCTCTTCCTGGAACGATGCACTCGCGGCCTCATGATCCCCCTTCTGGGAATCCCGTGAATGCCAACAGCGGAGAGACTTGCTAGCATCACAGACCTCCTCTCGCCTGCTAAAGTTTCCAATATTTTTAGCAACGATGCAAGAACGTTCTGGTAAGACTGGCTGGCGCCTCAGGCCTCCGCAACGCATCACACAAGTTGGGGAAGATTCTAGGTGGTGGCATAAGACACTATATATACTGCCGCAACCCAGCAGCCGGCAATCTTTGATGGAGGCCGCCTGGCCGAGTGTGCACGAGCGAACAGAAGTGTGAATGACCACCGGAGATTGCGGGACGACTGCGAGTGAGGTGTTCCTGGCTTGAATGGACGAGAGGGTGTGAAACCAACAAGTGAAGCCTACTGTGCTTGAGGGCGCTTGGAGGACTCTACAACATTGTGACTGGCAGGATATGGACTATACTGAGGAGGCACTGAAGGGAAGTGTAATACTGATTTTATTGTAAATATTCGAAGTGTCAAATATGGACGCAAAAATTATAAAATAATTGAATAGGTTGATACACTGTCTATTGGGACTGATCTTTAATTATTTAATTTCATTGATTTCTTTGCCATAATTGTAAATGTTATTAATTGGTGTCAATTGTGAATAGTAAGTGATTTCAATTTATTGTGAGCGTTTAAGTTCAGAGAATTTTGCTGTAGTTAATAGTAAATTAAATAAGGAAATTATAATTAATTCTTTTATTTGATTAAGATCTCCATCCCTCAACAAACTTGATATTGCCCACTTAATTTCTAGAGAGAGAGAAATTGTAACAATATTATATTTTGATTTAGAGTATCCACAAGAACTACATAATTTACATAAAGATCTTCCATTTTGCCCAGAAATAATGGTAGTTCCAAAGACAAATCAATCTAAATTATTAAAAACTTTAGATAACAAACAAAAATATGTAATTCACTATTGTAACTTGAAACAGTGTCTAAATAATGGATTAAAACTTACTATTGTTGTTTGATCATTCTAATTGGTTAAAGAAATATATTGATTTGGATTTGAATACAGAGACGAGAACTAATGCAAAAAATGATTTCTAAAAAGATTTTTATAAGCTCATGAATAATTTTGTGTTTGGTAAAACTATGGAAAATATAATAACCAGAGTAGATATAAGATTAATATCAGATACAGAAAAATGTGAAAAATTAATATCAAAACCAAATTTTAAAAACACTACTATATTTAATGAGAATCTTGTAGCGTTACATATGAATAAAACAACTGTAAAATTTAATATGCCTATTTATATGGGCATGTCAATTTTAGACATATCGAAATAATTTATGTACGACTTCCATTATAAAGTGATGAAATTTAAATATGATGATAAAATTGAACTATGCTATAAAGATACCGATAGCTATATATAACATCAAAACAGAGAATTTCTATGAAGACATGAAGTCGATATTAGAGTAATTTGATACAAGTGATTATTCAAATGACAATATCTATAACATACCACAAATAAATAAGAAAGTTATAAGTAAGATGAAAGACGAAAGTATTGGGAAAATTATGAAAGAATTTTTTGGTTTACGAGCAAAAATGTATGCATATAGAGTTGGCGATAAGGAAAACAAAAAATCTAATGGTGTGAAAAAAATGTGTTGTTAATAAGAGAATTACATTCAAAGACTACAAGAATTGTTTGTTTGATGACAAAATTCAATATACAACAATGCATTTAATAAGGAGTGAGAAACATACAGTAGACGTTAACAAAATAGCATTAAGTCCTAGTGAGACAAGAGAGTTATACTAGAAAAAAAATTAATACTTAGCCATATGGGTATCGAAATGTATAATTTTATTAATGAGAGGTGGTATCCATTTTGCATACTACCTATCTCCAAAAGAAAAGTATTATATTTTATGTACCTCTTAAGGTGAGCAATATGCTCACCCCTTTAAATTTTATAATAAAATCTAACCCCTTCTTAGAGATGGGGTTTAAAATTTCTAAGCTAGTTTTGTCTTCACATTACAAATATCTTTAATCTCCAAAACAACATCAATATCAGCTCCATCAAAATCAATCAGTTTACCATAATCGTCTCTAATTTCTAGAACAATATAATTAAAACATTAATTATTTATTATATAAGAAATTGGATATGGGGGGTTCATAGCTAATGTAATCTCGAAAACCAAACATAGTTTTTGGTGGAAAACTAGCAATTGTATCAGTTTCTAAATGATTATATTCATCATATTTTATGAACATGCCATATGCCAAGTTACAATGAATAGTGAGTGTTTTATATGGATTAAAATTAGGCAATTTAGTGCACACGACAATTTTCTCTTTTTCAATAGTCATACTTTCTTTCAAAGCCAAGCATAATGGACAAGTGATCATCAAGTTTAATATCAAACTTAGATTTGATACATATTCCATTTTTCACATTGTCTGGTGTTAATTCAATGTTATTTGTTGAAAATGGCTCAATTTGAATTTAGGGCTTCTTTTAAAGATTCAACATCGTATTGGCCTCTGGGGATTGTGATAACTTCATTTTTATCAACAACAGCACTCAATTTTTCAATTGTCGTTATTGTATTGTTGTTTATATTCGATGTTAAAATTTTGTATGAAAACTGACTAATGCAATTGATTTGTCTTTATGAATTATATCATAGTGTAGTTTCTTCTTCAGTATAAAACTATTGTTTGTTAACTGGAAAACTTTATTATCCATTTATTACAAAAATTATGTAATTAAATGAAGAAAGTTGATTGGGGTGTTGGTGTATTAATTTCTGAAGAAACTTCTAAGAAAAAGAAAAATGGCATATTATTACCTGACAATATTACGGCTATTATAGAGTGCCCCAGCAATTGTGAAAAAAACTAATTAGGTGATCAATCTCATTTATAAGAATGGTCAGTTAAATTTCAATATACTGTATGTTTGCTCTAAAAGTTTGACTCAACAAAAATATATTCAGCTACGAGATGACTTTGAAGTGATATCCAAAAAATTTGATGAAAAAATGGTTTCTTATTTAAATAGCAATGTGAAATGGTTCCACTAGATCAGTGTGAAAATAAATCTCTAGTTATTTTCGATGATGTAATTTTAGATGATCAAATCTGCCACATGGATATCCACAACTTGAAGAAAAGGTTGATAAGAGAATATGCTTTAACTACTTATGGCCTCACTGCAAACTTATTACATCCAGTATATTGAGGAAAGAAGTTATCCACCAAGTAACATGACTAGGTACGTAGGAAAAAATGCATAACAGTGTTTACACTTATCACTGTGGCTAGCAAAACCCACATGAAAAATTCTCGGACATTTCCACGTATATAATGTGGGGGGTGATCACAAAACTATGCATGTCACAGCATAACTTTCGTGCAATATCATATTTTTTACAATAATTGCTCGCAATAGCAGAGCTTTTTTTATTTGTAAATTCATTCAACATCGTACTGGTATAAGTTGCAAAAAAGTGTCCAACAAAAGATACAGCTGTAAGAAGCAATATGTAACTAGCAACAGTTACTTGATTAGATTTAAGCTGTTTGGATGGCTCTTAACATACAAGTATGGTCTTGACAGCCAATGAGGGGTGACATGAGGTGGATATGGAACAGCGCCTGGAATAAAAGGGTGGGGGAAACGAGAGATCCCCAAGAAAATAAACAAACTGATGCTGTGACACAACAAAATTAAACGAAACAGTGGTGAGCGATTGCAAATAGTTTCAATTGTACAAATTGTGATCACTACAGGACAGCAGACAACATGAAGGAGGTGTGGGAAAAACTATAAAACCATACGTGAAAAACATATGTGCATGCCCATGCTAAGGGGTGCAGTGCGTTCTGCCCTCAAAATAGCCACCCAAGATCACTGTATACTGCCACTAGTAAAGCCAGCTGAATGTCATCCCTGTAGAGACTCATCAGTTGTCATAAACACAGCTCATACGAGTAACCCTGAAAATGCTACAGATAACTATGCCTCGACTGGGTCCGATGGTTGGAGAACAGTGTCTGCCAGCCATGTGAGAAACCGAATGGCAACATCTTCCTGGACTAGTAAATGACGACCAGCAATGCACTCAAACAAAAAAAAACTGAAGTAAGTGCCCAGCATATAGCAAAAATTGAGTTAAAAAGTTTGTAATTAATGAAAATGAAGCAATGAAAGAGATTCGTCAACTAAAGTTACAACAGGAACAAGAAAGAACTAAACACGAGAAGCTTCAAACAGAGCTCTTAACTTTGCAGACCCTAAAACTAAAGACAGAACAAACTAACTAATTTGATATCTGTTGTGATTTAGTTCACAACTCTATGTTTTTGAGTATATTCAAAGACCTTTTCAATTAAAAACACTACTGGTGTTTGCCACGTTCTTGATTTGAATTAGGCCTACAAAAGTAACTTGTTAATTTTACATTTATACCTAATATTAATGCAGAATAGTTGTAAAGGAAAATAATAAAACAATATAGTCTGTTTGACAATTGTGTGTGTGACATAAGGCGAAAATGCACTTAAACCTCTAAATCACAAATTTCAAAATAATATATTCTTTCATTTAAACATCGCGGACAACAAACAATAAAATCCCCGTAATCACTTTCCTCTTCAAAAATTAAATTGTACATTGCCTGAGCCATTTTCTCTTTATTCTCAATGAAATAACTTGACCCTCTCGTCACCTTCCCAAAATATTTGCTTGTGTTTTACAGTTTAATCCCGATAATGTGACTTAAACCGCCAAAATCGGAGGGTTAATATTTTATTGAGATATTCAGAAAAAATCCAGATTAATGTGTGTGGTGAAACGCAAATTACAAATAATCGACATTTTTTTGCCAGTTAATCGAGATTAACTATCATTTTCTCGTGTGGTAAAACTGGCCCTATGTCACCAACCACCAACGTGTGAGCAAAGCTATACGAGAAATGAATCCAAGTGGCTGTTTTCAGATCAGATAGTTTTTGATGTTACTGTTGCACAACTAACTGTGTTCGGTAAAACTCACTTTTCCATACAAGACTTCTGAGTGAAATTCCGTAGAAACCCTGTAGTCATCCCTTTTTATTTCACAACTGATAACATCAAATCTCCTTGCCTTAGGGAAAGAAATAGTCATGATAGAGATGGCAGTCTCGCATCTTCTTTGTCGTGAAAAGTCTGAGTAATCACGGCAGACTTTCTCAGCAAACTGACAAATTCATTCTCAGATCACAGCGCTTCTTCACAACACCATTTGGCCCGTCTCATGTAGTGATTTGCTGCGGATCTGATGCATCTTGTGGCAGCCGACGATTTTCACACCATCCATATTAAATGGCTTGCTAGAGAGTGTTCTTAAAATGGGTTCCTCAAACAGACGCTTAAATCTTTCAAAGGAACTATCAGCATGTCACCTCCAATGACGTAAGCCAACCCAGAAAAATATATTAAAATTTATTCTTCTTCTGCTATAAAGAATTTATACGAGTGTGTGTACTACAAGAAGAAAATTAGATGTTGCATAGCTAAGCCTGTTCAATCACATGTAAAACTTAATATTCAGCTAACGTTTGATTAGTGAAAGAATTATATTGACTATTTTAAATAGGCCTATTGTAGAAAAATTGTAAACGAACAAAAATAGTCAAATAAACAGTACCAATAAATGTTTACACCTTTCTGGAAGGGCTTGCAAAAGTAACTAAATCAAAACAATAATATTTACATAACAGTATGAGACACATCAATACACCTTTCACAATCTGTATTATTACAACAAGTTAGATGAAATATTAAGTAACAATACATTCCATAAACTTTGTATGCCCCAACCATTATAATGTTGCAATTTACACGGTAAATTATGACATAGGCTACTGTTCACAATTGAAAACCTATTGCTACAATACCATTAACAAAAATAACAAAAATAATTATTTAAAAAGTTTGAAAAATGTGAGAGATAATTTTTTTCCATCCACTTTTTACACCTTCGGCACTGCACTTTACAGTACCTGACCTATTGCCATGATGGAAACAGGATCACAACTCGGAAACACTACCTGTCTATAAAATTACACACGTGGGAGACGAGGAGGGGATCCCAAGGAAAAAAGTTGAAATATTGGATAGCAAAGTGTAGCAAACCAGGAAAAGAACAAGAAATCGTGGGAAAGCACACAAAGAAGCAATTTATCGGATGAACCGAACAACTTTACACTGCCAACTGTTAAACCTATGATGACCTCACCATCAGCCAGAATTCCTACCTGCAAAAAGCAATAATGCACAGAGAGAGATACGTACCTCTGAACTGATGGAATCGCAGTCTGGCCTTGAGAGCAACATTATCTAACGGAGATGGCAAGGTACGTGGTGTCTGCTTTGTGGAATCTTCCAGTGCATCACTGTAGGGGACCATCTGTTTCCTATGAACCTGCTTACGAAGGACTGCAAGTTTTCTCCACCGCCGCTGGAGCCTCGACTTACACTCTGATAATATTTCATCTTCACTCATGTCTGCTTCCTCAGCCACTGCCAAGAAATATTTAAATTAATTTAAATTAATCACAGGCACGCAGTTCTACATTTCCAGGCAAGGTGGAAGAATGCCAGGGATGCAGGAATTGAGGAGAATCTTCAAAAACTCATCACACTACCAGAGGAACTCCTCCACTTGCTCGTGTGTGTGTGTATGTATATATATATATGGCCTACTTACACTTTGGCCCTACGATATGGAATTCAAAGGTACGTATTTACTAATTATACCTGTCCCAATTAAAATTATGTATATTGTACTGAATGTCACAAAATATCCTGTCCTTGAATCCATCCACTATGCCCACATTGAATTTGGGATTGAAGAGGTCAATACCCCCTGCCTTTTCCACCTTGGCACCAAGGGTCACAGTGAGCATAGTCAATTATGGAAGTGGATGTGACTCATCCACAAGTTACCCTGGGAAGCGACAGCGACCTCGTCACGGCACGTCGATGCGTGACAGATACTACAAGCTGGTCACCTAACTTTGACAGAATGGAGGAGACTGTCACCTCTGTTTAAGCAGTGCAGGTGACTGCCCCAGGAAATGGTAACCCCATGTCCTCATGGCAGAGGCCATGAAGGGAGGCGTGCAGAGGATGCTGTTACCCCCCCCCCCCCCCCCGCCTATGGTTAGTCCAGAATGCAACCAATGGTGACTGCACGAATGTTACAAGTAATCTGTTCCACTTAGTGTGGCATTAGGCAGCAAGGCAGAAGTTCCCCAGGTCAAGGGAAACAGAAAAATTAACCAAACAAAGCCATTTTATTTTAGCAACAGAACTAAACTCTATTTGGATTTATAATTATGACTGCTATGATTAAGTTAGACGTGTTAAATCAAATAATTGTGTGGAAAACGAGTGTTTCTGTGCTAATATATAAAAGGGAAACGTGAAATAATATTTGTGCGGTGATTAGAGTGTATGTAGTGTCGTGAAACGGAATCTAAGTCGTGTGGATGACAATTTATTCAGTGAGTACATAACCAAATTGAATGTGCTGTGTTTAGGTAACGTTAGGTTTGATGTCTGTAGTGACATGCAGAATTAGGTTGTTGTAGGTAGGTCTTGTTAGGTTAGGGGTTGTATGTTTAGGCAGTATTCGATACAGTGTACGGTATAACATAGCACAAATTGTATTTACCAATATGGCAAATGTGGTTTTGTGTCAAACCAATACTTTCAATTGTTCTAAATATGCACCCATTACAGTGATTCACTGACACATGACCTGTGATAAACAAGGAACTGAACTTCCAAAAATGTGATCCGTCATTTACAGATATCATACGCTTGTTTAGGTGGCTAATTAGTAAATATGTGGTATCAGTTAGTACACTTGGGCAGGTGGGCGGGCTTAAGTGTACTACCTCATACCATATATGCCTTACACTTGGGCAAAAGGAGTGTATTTCCCGACAATATCAACGTATGTCTATAAATGCTGGAAGTGTTCCAGCCTGAAAACCCTCCACGTACCCGTGGATGCCCTATTAGATTGTGAAAGTAAAGGGATGGGGCAACAGTAAAAAAACATGTCCATATTGGTGACATCATAACATGCGTGTAAATACATGGTATAGGGTTGTACACTAATCAAGTGTGTTGCAGTGGGCAGTCATTCTTAAGAATAGGGACTTTTTCGAAATGGTAAAAATAATACCTGGATATGTTAGATATGATTATCAGTAATCATAATAGGAATTTTTAAGGGGCTTCAAGTAGTTTTCTGTAAAAATAAATAAAATGTGATAAAAGGGGGTTGTCAAAAATGCTGTGTGTATGCTATCAAACAATATATTATTTATGTATATATCTGGTAAAATAATTATATTATATGTAAGAATACAGTTTGAAACAAATATTTAATGTATAAAACTACATTTACAGGGTATAATTATGCCATGCCGCTGAGGTTACACACGTATACAACACAGGTAACAAACTTTTCTGATGGAAAAAAATCTTGGAAAGTGGTATAAATCTATTCTACTAATTACACAGAACACAAATTTACTAGAGGCATCAACATTTGACCAATAGAAATACCAAAAAAAACGATAGTGGGGAGGGCTATGAAGATCGGGGAAATGGTTGAAAAATATCTAAATAATGTAATATTTATTAATGAAGAGACATTAAATTGCAAAAAAACTGAACCAAACATTAACTAAATAGACAATATTACCAACACAAGCTACAAATATGATAGTGGGGAGGGCTATAAAGATCAGGGAAATTGTGGGGTTAAAAAAATACAAAATAAGTACATTTTCACTAAAAACTTTTACCCCTCATTTTCCCTGATCTTTATTTCCCCCCTCCCCCCCCCCACTCTCGTATTTGTAGCTTGTATTGGTAATAGTGTCAAGTTAGGTCATTAACAGTTCTTTTTTTGCAATTAAACAGGTTTTCATGAGAGAATATTACAGTAATATTACAAATAGTACAAAAATATGTTCAATTGCAAAACACACACATTATTTCTCAGTGCAAATAGGCTACACATGACAATAACTTATGGGGAAACTCCAAGCTTTGCTGATGCATGACGCTAAGCATCTACGATATCTATATTAATTCTACTAGTAAATAGTTTTATCCTCTCATCAATATAGACCAGGTAAGCCTTGAATAATTCACCAGAATTACATAATGTCCCAACACTGCTTCATACCCGTGTTGTTTGCCTGTATAAGTTCAGAGTTGCACTATAAATATACCCCATACATGACGTTTTACACATTAAATATTCGTTGCAAACAGTATTCTTACATGTAAAACACTTTAGCAGCCCTGTATAAATATATTCTACGTAAATTATACACATTTTATAATATAAATCCAGCAATCTTGATCACCCTCTTCCCTATGACACTTTTTTTTTTTTTACAGAAAACTACTTGATGCCCCTCCAAAATTCCTAGTAATTATGATTACTAATAATCATATCTAACGTATCGAGGTATTATTTTCCGATTATCGAAAAAGCCCCTATTTTATTTTATAGAATTACCTAAATATGTTAAATTGCAAAACAATCAAACCAGACCATACCTAAGTGCACAATATTATCAATACACTGTCTCACACACATCCAAATGTTGCATACTGTGATAATGTGTGATATTAAAGCTTAGTCCACTTGCAGGAAAAATACTGTACAAGTGTAGCGAAACATTATGCACCAAGCTAGCTATGAACTGGAGGGTAATTGAAGGCTAAAATTGTTTATCATGAAAATGTACATTTTTTTTAAATTTATTTTTTTACCCAACAATTTTCCTGATCTCCATAGCCCTCCCCACACTATCGTTTTTGGGGTTTCTATTGGTCAAATGTTGATGCCCCTAGTAAATTTGTTTCCTTTGTAATTAGGAGAGTGGAATTATAGTTTTTTTTTTTTTTTTCCCTAACATTTCCCTAATACTTCTAACATGATGCTATTTTCCAGACTAGTGGAAAACATGACAATGGGAAAAGTTGATGTTAAGCAAGTCTATTTTTGTGACTGCTACTGCATGGTTCCAGGAGGGGTTACTCATGTGAGACTCAACTCGCTGGGTTATTAGAGGATCTGGTGCAGGTAGTTGATGAGGGAAAACAGGTGGATGCCTGCTTCATAGATTTTGAGAAGGCATTTGATAAGGTGCCCCATGGGACATTGATGAGGAAAGTTGAAGCGCCGATACTAGACAGGAGGGTAGTGGAATGGATAGGGGACTTCCTCAATGGGTGATGGCAGAGGGTAAAAGTGGGGGAGGCAATATCGGAGGAAGAGGAGGTTATGTCAGGGGTACTACAGGGAAGCGTGCTGGGTCCTTTGTTATTTACCATAATGGTAAATGACATGGGTTTGGGGATTAGGGAAAAAATAAGATTGTTTGCAGGACAATTGTGTTGTGTATGCTGTGATGGGAGAGGGAGGCCGAAATTTGCAGGCGGACATTGATAAGATATGGTTGTGGACCAGAAAAAATAAAATGAAGATAAATGTAAGAAAAACGAAGGTAGTGAGGTTCACAAGGAAGAAGATGATAAGCAGGAACATGTACAGATGGAAGGGACAAGAGATAGAAGAAGCAGTAGAATATAAGTATCTAGGGATAGTACTGCAGGGAGACCTCAGGTGGAAAAAACAGGTAGAGAGGGTGGTTGCAAAGGGAAGAAGGGCTCTGGGTATGCTGGGAAGGGTGCTGAATGGAGTCAGCTGTGAGATGAAGGAGAAGGTGTATGGCACAATGGTACTGCCAATGTTAGAATATGCTGCAGCAGTACGGGACCCGTATGTGGAGGTGGAGATGCGAGAGCTGGATAAGGTGCAGAGAAGGGCAGCGAGATGGGTGAAGGATAGGCGTAGAAGGCAGGGACAGGATGATGATGAAGAAGGGAACTATAGGCCATCAGTGATGATGAAAGAAATAGGGTGGAGTTCACTGAAGGGCAGGAGGAAAGTTGGTTGGCTAGTCAGGATGTACAGGGTGGTGAATGAAGAGGGAGGATGGGGAGGGCTACACTGCAAGCTAAGTAACGGTGTATTTAGAGGAAGAGGAAACAACAGCGAAACGTTTCAGAGTGTGTGGAGGAGAACAGAGTGGAGGAGAACGGAGTGGAGGAGAACGATGTGGAGGAGAACAGAGCAGGGTAGGCAGTCCATGCTTGTGAGGTCTGTGAGGGAGTGGAATGTACTGAAGGAGGAATTGGCATCTGTGAGAGGGTTTGATAAGTTCAGGAAGGGAGTGAAAAAGGAGTTTGTTGGGTGAAGGAGAGGTGAGAGAGCTCGCCTCCGGGCGGTAGTCTAATTGCGAGTGTATGTATGTAATATTATTATTATTATTCCGTCAGACTACATATTAGTAGAAAGTACTTTTAGTATTGGTACTCCAGTATCACCATTTCTATAAACAAATATAATACAACCATTATCATTATAAACAATATTTACAAACATTACAACGTGGATGAATCAATTTTGCTTACTAATCAAAGGTTCTCCCGAGTAGCACTTTCTAAACAAAAGCAAGGAAGATTTGACACAAATGCTCGTACTTAACAAATACCATGAAAACGAAATACAGTTTCTTTCGCCACTCTTGATTACACGACCACAATTCGCAACTATACAACATGTAGTGGCACGCAACTGCTAATGACAAGGCGGGAACGCAGAGGCTATAGGATGCCGGCCGGGATTCAACTACAGGGCACATGATGCAACACGCACAGCCATAACAGGGAAATATTTTCCAACCATAGAGAAAAAATACGATTTTTTTTTCAGCCAATTGAATTTACAAAAAAATTCGCTATCGGATAATGAAAACGCACAATACACTAATACATACCCAACAAATCACAATTTACAGGAAAAATTACGATAGTTGAAAAGATAAATGTAAATTTAATTAAATGTTTTTCATTGAACCACGTCCACATGGTCCGACACGGCCTTTTATCACGATGTCATCGCCTCAAGGCTGGGTTTGGATTTATGGTTAGATAACTGAATTTAAAACAAATGTTTTGAGATGAATACTTCCTCTAACCAATTTGTAATGCATTTTGATTAAATTCTAATTGGCAAAGGTGTATCATTCATGTAATAATGATTTTCATTTGAAAATTAAGTGATAAACAATCTACTTTGATGTTTTGATATTGTTCTGTAAATAATGCATTCATGTTCTGTACATAAATTGTTCATATTCTGCATGTCTGATGTCTTTGTACAAACTTGTAATCGAAAAAAGACCATATGAATTCAATAAATAAATAAAAAGTAAAATAGAACTATCATTATTGACGACTATGCTGTTGAACATGTGAACATTTGGCTTTGACAGTTGTGTTATTTTGTGGTAGATTAAGAATCTACCTCAGCTTTAGTCTATGGAACCAACCATAGACTAAAGATGAAGTAGACCAAAGACTGATATCGTGTACGGTTTATATTTTCTAACCTTGGCGTCGGAGTTGCGACGTCTACCTGTGTGTGAGCTGTTTGACTTTCTAGCGAGTGTAATGAACTTTCGAATATTGGACATTTGGCATTGTGAAGAATTTAAGGATCCCACACACCGGAGCAGTGGCGGCCGTGGTGGCGGTCAAATGCGACGTATGGAATCAAACAGCCGTATTCATACCAGCAGCGAACTCGCGATCGAGCCCGCGGCCTGAGCCGCATTCACTCTGCAGTGGAGGTCTGAATGCAGCAGGTCGCGTTTGCCCACAGGCCGCTTCACGTCTACTGTTGAAGTGCAGTCCAGAGATCTTGTAAGCTTCAAGTAAGCCCTCAACAGCTGCTTACCGCGTCTCGGCGACCAGCGAACACATACATACATATTTTGTCTCTTCTGGATACCCTTTACTTAGCTTTAACTAACTTTATTTAACTTTTACTAACTATGTATTCGTCTAGAACCAGCTATTTCCCTTTTAACTTAGAACCAGTTCGTCTACACCTGGAACTGCAGATACCTTCAGCACTCCACGGTTTGGTATGAGGTAGCACTCATTGTTCACTACTCTTCCGTTTTTCATTTACAGGGTACTTGTCTGTGTTAACGGTTAGAGACAGAATATGATGTGCATTGCAGACAGGAACAGGGAGATTGTTGACATTCACGTAAGACGACTACCTGTTTCTTTCCAGCCACCTGAGCACTGATTTAGTGCTGGTAGGGAGAAACAGCGATGCCACAGCCATTAGAAATACCTTCACACAGGGAGGGGCTACAAGTTCAGGTTATTTCTTGCTTCGAGAACTAATTCAGTACTGAACTGACATTAGTCTGGGGTTTGCCTCTCAGCCCTGTGCGAACGCACAACCAGTAGAGGCTTGGTGGTCGACACGGCTCCACGTCCATGTTCAGCCTGCATGCGTGGGGGATCTGTGGGGACTCTTATTGAGCTAGTGCAGGCAAGTCACTATTGGGTTACACTGTAGTAACTGTTCCTGTCTAAGTACATTGTGTAGACTGTCAAGCCATTTTACTCTATGCCTTACAAGGTAAGGAGTGGCAAAAGACATAAGGAACAATACCTAGCTCACATTGCTATCAAACCATAGAGTGCATTACCATCTATGCAGGAAAGGCAGGCGGAACGGGACCATGCTGCCCAACTTAGGCACCAACCTGTAGCGCCTGCTCTGGTCCTAGTAATCTACTTGTCGCCTTACCAATCGTGCCTGCCTGTGGTAAGAGGGTTGTTAAACCATACTGAGGCAAGATACGGCTGGATAAACCCGAACTTCTGGAGCCGAGAAGC
Source organism: Dryococelus australis (assembly GCA_029891345.1). Classification (NCBI taxonomy): domain Eukaryota; kingdom Metazoa; phylum Arthropoda; class Insecta; order Phasmatodea; family Phasmatidae; genus Dryococelus; species Dryococelus australis. The sequence goes on along the minus strand of CM057003.1, from coordinate 17,560,715 downwards.
CTACAACTGGAATCTCTGCTTCGGAGTCAACAAAGCTCGCCACTATTGGTGAAACCCACATCAACAAAAACCCAAGACGACAATGTAAGTAAGCGGTAACCAAAACCCCTCGCCTCACGCCTTATAGCCAGTGCAGTTGTAGAGCCACGACAGGGGTGCAAACTACTTCAGGTATCTTTCTCTTGTACAGCAGAGAAATTATTTTCTCATGTACGACATCGGGGAAAAATTAAAAAAAAAATGTTATGCCAATATCTTGTATATAAACTACACCCCTCTTTTTGTAGGCATTTTTTTTTTGTAAAAATGTGGGGCCTATACATGCCAAAATACAGTATATGCACAAAACCAGAAAATTCGATGAAGTAATTGGTTCAAATAAAACAGAACAGCAAGCTAAATGTGGAAAACTAAAATACTATATATTAAGCACTTTTTCGTGCACAGTTCTGTTTTTCCATGAGAGAAATCTGCATCGCAATGTTGAATGTCCAAAAATCTCCATCTAGTCATTTACCCCCATTGCACATTTTATTCAAAGAGGGAAGTAGAGTATGCATAATATTTCGTATGCAGTTTTCTTCGCTCTCATTGGAATATATATGATGGTACATTTGTGTTTTCCGATGTATATAAATTTTGGATTCATCTTCGAGGTTTTGAATGCAAGTTTGGAAATCTGAAATGAATCTGGCAATAACTTCCTCCCCAGTGAAATGTGAAGTGAGGCGAATACACAGTTGTTCCCATTAAGACACAAATTATCCATACTTCATCCACCATTCTCTGGCTTTACCTTGTAGTTGTCTGTGGGTACGACCAACCCACTGTTTTGTAGTTATATGGTGCTCACGAAGTTTCCTTTCACACTCTTGTATTAAAGTTACTGGATCTTCGTGTAGTCTTCCACCAAATTCAGGCAACTGAAATTTGGTGGAGGCAAGGGCTGTGACAGGGCTTAAGCGGGGTGGGTTTACGTCTGCACACATCACAGTGGTACACTAGGCCAGGGCGATTGACAAGCTTATCGGGCAGCCTATGCACACGTGGTGGAATTCAGATGCACAGAATATGCATCTTATGGTGTAAGTGCCCTGCCTGGTGCATTCCAGCCAGCTACAAGCAGCTTGTTGTTGGCTGTAGGTATCACAGCGGAATTCGAGACAGTCTGTGTACCTTGGTTCATCTCCACACATCAAACATTGGCAGTAGTTGAATTTGGTACAGTGTGCGCAATGGATCACATGTGCCCCAGTGCTAGGGCATGTGTCCATTGAGCATTGTGTCGAGGTGTTGAATATCCATTGCGGTCTCGGTGGTGTCAGGTTGACTCGGCCCAGAGTCATACATGACTGCAGACTCCCCGACATCCTGATAAGGGGGTTCGACACCTGGCTAGTATTGTACTAGTCGTATAGGGTCTGGTTTTGGGTTGTTAAATTGGTCGCTTCGAGCACTTATGTAATACGATACCATGTACTAGTTCGGGTTTTTTGGTTAGACGACCGAAGTAGTCTTGGATGTGTGGTCAGCTGACGTGGTCGAGCAGCCTATGTAGTTGATAAAATAACTGCTTAGGCCCCACGTTGCACACCACGAAAACCCCGGATATTTGACACATGCCCAGGGGAGGTATAATTGTAACAACACTTGTTTGGAAGGACTGCCTATGTTAAACGAGGATCTAAAACCTGTTGGGTTAAATGAAAGAGCGACCTTTGTCACACTATGTTTAATTGTTATGGAAAAGGCTTTAGATACCTTGGCTCTGACATTGTAGTGTGCTGCTGGTAACAGGGGCTTAGGAATTGAGAATGTAAGGGTTGGTAATATCAATTAAAGGTTCTAAAATAGGGTGAAGTGGGCCTTCAAGCTTAATTAGGGGAGAGAATAATTTTATAGACTGAGTGGAGAAGTGAAGCTTTGGGTAGAAAGTACAAAATGCATCTTCAAGGGATAGTGGCATTATCGAACCGCAACATCTTGGTGTATTTACCTTTAAGGGGGGGGGGGGGCTGTAAACATGTAAGCTCTAGTTTGGGGCGTGACAGGATGCCATTAGTTTGTGATTGGAAAAGGGGGGGGGGGGTGTCACGGCAGTGCGACCTACACATAACTGAAGGGTATCTAAGAGAGGAGGGAGAGGAGTGATGTAAGAGCGATAGATGCGACAACAGACAGCCCCGGCACTTCCCTCAACATCCCGGGAAAATTTATGGTTTCCCTCTTGCTCTTTTTTTCCCTGTGTATAGCACCCCAGAAATGTTTTTCTTTATTTTGGAAAAAAAAAAAAGATGGTGTCCTATACACTAATAAATACGTTGTTTCATCATCTTAGGATGATCATTGGTACCATCAAAAAATTGGAAATGACAAATATTTAACATCAAACATATATAAAATAAACACTTCTTGTTATTACCACAAAGTTCTAAATACTAAGTCAATAACTATTACCTGCAACATGACAAGATATTATTGACAAACGGGAAACAGCTGAATTCATTCAAAATAAGTTATACCACTGTTTAGGATCATCTCACTGGAAATTATTGCGAGAGACTTGCCTACGAATAAAGCATGAAAATTTTCCTAGACTCATATTAGGAAAGTTGCATAAAATTGTGCTAGATAACCAAAAATATCCTGATGAAGTAGTGAAAAGTCTATGTTGTAGGGTATTAGAGGGTTGTCTGCTTTGGAAATGCAGTATATCTGTCTCTCTCTGGTGTGTGTGTGTGTGTGCGCGCGCACGCACACATCAGCACATATCTGGAATTCAAATCAGAAGACGTGACATTCTACTATAAATGGACCACCAAAAAAAAGAAGAAGGGTTGAGTGCAAAAAAGATTATAATTGTGCATAGGGCAGTGCAACAACAGCTGTTTTGTGCAGTCTGTGAACTAGTTGATAAAGTGGAAAAAGCAAGTGAGAGATATCTTCGCCACATAACAAGCAGTGTTGCAGGTTCCAGAAAGTATAACACCAGCTAAAGAGATGTTCAAAGTTCAAAGTTATGATGAGATGGAAGAAAGACAGTTGTTGACCCAACTATTCTGACAAGTTATTAGACACAGTGAAGGGTGCAGCCCAAGTACTACAGAAGACCGTAATTTCACAGCAGTACAAGTTTAGTTATTAAATTGCAAGGGGGAAAAAATCATGACACTGTACATATTGAATAACTAACCTCGTGCAGGAAGAGTACAAGTATAATTTACCTCTCTCAGATTACCTCGACAAATTTATGCTTGTAATGGAGCAGTTTATACTAATTTAATCAGGACAGTTGGTTAGTTATTTTATTGCTTACCAGTATTTGGTATTTTGGCTATGTTAGTATGTTACGTCATGCATTTGCTTTTTCTGAAATTCCAGTTGAGGTTACTATATTTGTAGATTTTTTTTTCTTTATGTATGTTCCAGACATTTGATTGGTTCACTTCTACGCAGTTTCGCTGACACAGTTCTGTACAATGCCCTTATTTGTAAGGTTTTTTTCCTTTATATCCTGGTGAGTGAAGAGGGGGGGGGGGGGGGCGAGGGGGTAGGACATGTGGTGAAATTGGCGAACGTGAAAAATTTCACCCGCACTGGCAAGCACCCACGACCACTTTCTCTTCAACCCAAGCTTTCGGCCAAACTTTTGTTTAACAAAAGTATTTCCTTCAGTCTGGCAGTTTGCTAGGGGGTGCCATTATGTAGCTCCTGTATTTGTAATCTTCTCACGATGCTATATATTAGTGACGTAATTAGTGAACTCTGCTGCTCTGTGCTTTGACTGGCTTGTATCACCGACTGTAATGACGAAGGAAATCATCCAATGATTGAATACTTCAATGTTCTTTTTAATATGGCTCCTTCAAGTCTCGTGTATCTGCTAACATGTGATTTCCAGTTGCCAAATCTGATGTCTGCAACGTTACACACTGTACTTTAAAGCTTGCAGTACTTGCGGGTGCTGTGTAAATTAGGTAAAAAGTAGCTGTCAAAGTGACAGCAACACTGCTCTTCCAAAAAACCGGATAAGAATATCCATTGCAGGGATGCAAAACACAGGATGATGTAAGTTTTGAAATGTTGTACTGACAACTTTACATCATCAAATTACAAAGTGCTAAAGGAAAATGGAAATAAATTATGCAACAGTATTTATGAATTGTTTAATCAGTAATCCATTTTATTACAATAAATTTACATATCCATTATGTACACAATAATACCTTAATTATTATTATTATTAGACTTGCTGCAGGATGTTGTTTACATCATGACTCAACAATAGCATCAATACTGTTCTATAAGAAATACTGATCATTTAAATGCTCCAAAAAAATGGTTTGCTGACACACACTGCCTGCTGTAGTTCTTGTACGATACATTATAAGTAATGGTTATTTTGTGTACAACGCATACAGTACGGTAAATATTAAGTGATATCAGGCAGCCATTCTGAATCAGTGACAGTCTCACTGGGTCGTGGAGAAAAATTGTGCCTTCGTGTACATGTGGCATCGATCAATGTATTTTTTTCATATGAGGGACTGATGTAATGAGAAAGACTAACAGGGCTGGATAGATGTGAGAGAAGTGGGTGGGATGGATGTAAGCGAGAGGAGCAGAAGTGGCCGTGACTACCTAATATTCGTAAAGTTGATTTACTATACGATAAAAGTATTATATTTTAACAAAACAAACAAAAAGAACATCATTGATATTGTCACATGCTACTGCATTGCACACGAAATTCTCTCTTTTGTGTAGAGATAATAGTAATGGGTGGAAAAAATCTTGCTACACTGTCAAAATGGAAAATGTGTAACTGCAAGAAAATATGATGTTCATCCAAATATGCTAGGTGTTGGCTAGTGTAATGAGAAGGGGAAACTTTAGAAGGTCCTGAAAAATAAATGTATCTTTCTGCTATCAAGGAGCAGTTTTATAGTGTTATTACGTGGCAAAAATAATCTTGTTACTTGGCCATGAGGATGCTATAGCACTTGGTTTGACACGCTAGTAACATTGTAAGTGAATCTGCAAGTGTTATATCTCCAGATTCCCCCTCCTTCCATAACTATGACAGACGTCAGATGTGTATACAGCAGAGCCAGCATCAAGTAAACGCCCCACTGGGTCATTTACATAAATAAACACAGTACTTTTGGTGTTACTGCTCAACATTAGGGTACTACATGCAAGCACTTTTATACTTTGGAAACAAATTACAGTAAATCATTCCGACATTGTATTAATTCTTTACATTTTTGTGGTTTTTCTAACAGAATAACTCCTTCAGAATCAAATTACATCGTTCCAACAGTGTACTAATTCTCTAAATATTTGTGGATATACTAACAGAATAACTCCTTCAGATTCTATTATAACTCACGCGCAGTTACTTCACACTTTTCTGAAACCCTGCTAAAGTTATACTTTCAGGATATTCCTCCTCTTGCAAACAAAGCTCAACTAAGTCTAGAAAATTTCACCAAAGGACGAGACACCAAATTCATGTGCACTCAATTGTAACAATATTTTCCATGAGAGCTATTTCTTACTAGGCACTACCTGTTAGATATGGTTACGATTTGGTAACGTTCCATTGTTTATACCGTTGTTTTTGGAATGTCTTGGATGCCTCAGCGCCTGGCTACTGCGCATGCGGAAAAGTTATTTTTTTGGAACGACTACCTTTGTTTACTGTTGTTCCTAACCCAACCTCGTATATCAATAATATATTTTAAACAAATCAATACTTCAGTGCCGTCATTTTCTATCAGAGAATCTTATTTTTGTGAACAAATATAATAGTAAACATATCAAAACAAAAGCCTTTTATATCATTTATACTTGCATTACTGTAAATAACAGTTTCCTGCCAACAACACAGACTGCTCTGTTCTGATTGGTCAGTGCCGCACAAGTTTCACTTACATTTCGGCTGGCAAATGTATGCGCATTCGTAAAAGTTTCTTTTCGGAAAATCTTGGTTTGCGACATTGCGCATGCGCAAACATTATGTCTTAGAACACCAAGCCTTGGAACCCTGAACAACGTAATCATTATATTCCGGAACCTTGGGACAGGCAAGACATGTCTTAGTAATATGTTACAAAAATAACGCGTTACTTGTTTGGAACTGAAACAATGGAACACATTACACAAAAGTAACTGTTTGGCCCATCCCTACTCCCTATACAGATTTGTTCTCACTGTTTTCATTCATGCTACATGGCATATTTAGGAAATTAATACACCATACCATATTTACTCGTGTATAGCACGCACCATGATTTTTGCATCAAGTTTCACCGGAAAATTTTTTTAAAATAAAATTAAACCAAAAATTTGTGGCAACCTATTAATAAGTATGGAACAAACTATTCTTTTTTATATTAATGTGTGGTGATTGTGATATGTTTGGAAAATACTTTAATTAAATAACTTGGGTGCAAAAAGCCAAAATAAAAAAATTCCGGAACAGTCTAGCTCCTACTACTCAACGTTTCCAGCTTAGTTTTTCTTTTTTCTCCTTTAAGCAGTGGCCTCTCTTTTTTTGCTGTGTTAGCATGTCAGATCATACTACCCTTATCATAAAAAAAACGGCCTCCTTGTCCCTTCTCCCCCTCTCCTCTACCTTCCTGGAACATGGCTCGCTACCCACTGCCATGTAAACATGTGGCAGCTCTGGTTTTGTGGCTTGACAGGATGCCATTAGTTAGGGGGGGGGGGGGGGAGCAGGATTTCGACCTACACATAACTGAACGGTCGCTGTCAGAGAGAGAAGGGAGAGGAGTGATGTAAGAGGGAGACATGAGACAACACAGTCCTGCCACTTTCCACAACATCAGCGGACAATTTATGGCTACCACTCCCCTTTCCTATTGTTTTTTCCCCCACGTATAGCCATAGCCGCGCACCCTTTTTTCCTTTATTTTTCGAAAAAAGGGAGTGCTATACATGAGTAAATACGGTACATGGGGTGATATTTCAAAGGTTCAATTCAAAAAGAGTGAAGAAACCACGAATAGACTATGCCTGAAGTCTGCAACCTACCATGGGGGCTATACAATAAATGTGCTGTTTAAAGCTTTTGAAAACAATCTCTCCAAAGTCCACAGTAAATCATGAAAATATTTTGAAATTTCATTACTACAATATTGCTTTTGAATAATAATAATAATAATAATAATAATAAACATATAAAATACTGAAATTAAACAAATCCATTAACACAGGAAAGCACCAAGATAACGAACTTCAGATTAATGCATAGTTCACTTACACGAACACATCATTTAATCCGTGCCAAAACCCAATATCATGACCTTGAATTTAATTTCATTTAAATAAAATTTTTGACAGTAGATTTCTTCTCAAATAAAAACACTCACATTAACAAACAACCAACATCTGAACAAAAATAAATTAATATCCATCTAATTCCAAAAACCTGTACTTATTTTCTATTCATCATGATTATGTTCAATGTTGAAGTGCAATGGTAAACATAAACTTAACCCTAGTGCTTCTTTTCTGTCGTGACCATTGAGTAATATCTTGTGATCCATAAATTGACACAGACAATAATTTTACCATCTGTGAAGCTTTCCGTTGTGTTTTGCACTGCACAAATGTGGTATCAAATCGTAGGCATGTTATTTTCGGCGCATTAGAATGTGCAAACCATTTTACTGTGTAACTTTCAACTGAAAAAAAAAGGCGGAAAAATTTATCGTACACAATTTAAAAAATTTCCACAAAGACAGAGTGATAAAAACGTTCTCTGACAAATACAAGTCACTGCAAAGAAAAATTCTCTTGTATGGTATTTTTGCTGCACTGACGGTTGTCAACATGTACTATGCTGTAAACCAAAAAAAGTGTTAAACAGAAAACTGTTCTAGGTGATATTTTTGCAGCCACAGGCATGTGTTGTAAAAGTAATTTATTTCTATCAACCAGAGTCAGTGTGCTTGAAATGCAAGTTAAATTAGTGTTGAATATTTCCGTAGCTATTTCCTGAAAGTGTCCTCATTATTCTGGTGATGAAAAAAGAAACGCAGCACATTAAGAACAAAACAACAAATTCTACAGGTGGTAAATCAAGGTGAAATAAAAACTGACGATGTGGAAAAATTCAGGATAAAAAAAAATCAAAGCTGTTGATACTTTTACAACAGATGATACTTTATAAAATAAAGACCTTTACTTGCAAAATAACCACAATGGAATTTGCACTGTACCAAATGAAGGCCTGGGAAAAAAGAAAACTTTTTTATTGGCTTATGCATTCCAGGGCATTAAATATTCCTGTGCCTGGAAGTGTGTATTTTGCACTGCAGAAAAGAAAAGTGTAAAAGGTATTTTGATGTTTGTTATTTATAGTGGAGGGAGCCTTATGTTTCTGACATGAATTGATCTGTGTCAAACTTGAATCAGCCAGTAGAAGTGATGTCCTTACCATAAGATTAACTACTAAAATAAAAAAAAGTACACTATCATGCATTTCACATATACTTAATGTGGTCCCATTTGCTGTTTTTTACAAACACAACTTCTCACATTTCTCTACATTATGATACTGTGTTTCAATCACAAATTTGGAAATATCCTCTTCTAACATAATATATTAAAAATAAAATCACAAATACTTTCTGGCAACATCCAATCTGGATGTTAAACGCATGAATACCATGTTCTGCACTCTTCCTACATGCGTTACATGTCTTTAATACTGTCAACAATGCACCAATATTCTGAGCGGGCTGTGAAGTGGGGTTTCCTTCAACGGGGGCACATTACCCCACGACCACCATCCACTGATAGGGTGACCCCAGTGGTGAAAGATGCATCATTTGATGCCAGGAACATGATGCTCTTTGCAACCTCGTCCGCAGTGCCTGGACGTCCCATTGCATGCGTAGTTTTGCTTTTCTCCAAAAACTGTCAACACAAGATTTCCACATATTACTTGTTATATTACTATTTCAAGTACGTACTCCCTTAAGGTGTGTCCACACTGGACAAGCAATTGAGCAGAATGCTTGCGAGCATTCTAAAATTGTTCATAATCATGGGAGGAATGCGAGGGAGCATTCATCAAACGCTCTTGTAAATATTTTGTCGAGAATGGTCGCAAGTGTTCCTGTGCTTCCACGTACACAAATAGAAGTACTTTTATGGGGGGATTATAAAAGGAAGGAACAGGAATGGAGGTTCTCCCTTAAATGATTTGAAAACTAAAGATACACGAACATTTTAAAAAATTGGCACATGTCAAGTGCAGACATAATTGTGCCTTTATGAAAAAAAGATACTATAGATGAAGTATTCCTGACAAAGAAAGGCTTACTGTCACAGTACGGTTCTTGGCAGCTGGGGATTCCTTCATTAGCCTTGAATACTGGTTCAAAATTTTGGAAAAATAGTTATTCCACAATTAATAGCAATGACAAGTCTGCAAGGTGATGGTAGAACTGGGCTTTTCCATGGCTTAGTAGAATCGCAGCACGAAGCTTGGTTGTTGAATGCTTGTGGAAACGTCCACACCAGTACTGCCCAGAGCACAAATAATTTTGATGTTCAGACTCCTTGCAGATTGCATTTGAGAGTATTCATAGTGTTCTGGCATGCCCTGTTGGCTGTTCACGGCAAACAAGCAGTGGTCCAACAAATTTCAGTGAGCATTCGCCGACATTATGCTTGCCCAGTTTGGAAGCCTCTTTACAAAACATAAACACAACAATTACTTATATGCCTTTAAATTGATCACAAGTACAGCATGCCACTTGCAAACAAAGAAACACAAATAGTTAGGAGGCACATTTTTGCGTGGATGTGATTACGTTTTAATAGCTGGACCAGCTGTCTTAGGCGGCCAGTGATCGCACACTACAGTTTGTAAAGATGTGTGTTACTGGCAATGATCTGGGTAGATAAACCAGGAATGTGGCTGGTTAATTTAAAGGATTGTGATATACTAACTAATGATGTAAGGTCATTAGTGAGCAAAATTAGACAGTATACAGGTGTTCTGTTATATTATAGTGTGACTTAAAGGTTCCCAGGACTGCATAGATGAACTGGTGTACTAATTCCAGGCATGCACTATTGTTTAAGGGTGGCAAATCTTTCACCATGATGGGTCAGGAATCAAAAGGCCACCAGGAACGCAGCTTTTTAACAAGCTAACATACAATATGTGTTGCTGATTTGTACTGTACAGTTATACGTGACCAAAAAAATTCAGGACATAAACTCACTCTCTAACCCTCTCCATGTGCACACATACTTGTGTGCCTGTATGCAGGCAACTTACAGCAGCATATTCCTCGTCGCTCATGCCTGCCCGTTTGTGGATTTCTGTAATGATGACCCCTGGGTTGACAGCATTCACTCGCACACCCTGTGGGGCCAGTTCAAGGGCAGCGCACCTGGTCATTTGGTCTATCGCAGCCTTGCTCATGTTGTAGGCGATGATCCCTGGGAACTAAGCACATAGCCACAGGGTACAGTGTCAAAACTACATCCCACACTGCACTTCAACAAGTATACAGCTGTGCACTGCCTTTTCCAAATTAATAAATGACAAAAAAATAATAATTACAACGTAACTACAAAATAAAATTTTTGTTTTGTGTGTGTAAACAAATAGATACCGAAAATTTCTTTAAACATGTGTATTTTGTGTGGTGTGCATTGTAGACAGATATTTAAATTTGTTCCTCCTGCCCACTCTTTGTGGACTAGTCTGCCATATTGACTAAGCAGACAAATGAACAACAAAGTGATACTTGTGCACAATATGGCATTGGCTCGTGTTGTTTAACTGTACGCTATCGTTTTAACATTTTCGTAATGAACTATATAGTAAACACAGTCCATTCTTGTCGTTCCGTGTCCAGACAAGAATCTTGAATAGTTTACCTTTATTTAATGCAAGAAACATGCATTTCAAAATTATTTTCAAATTAAAAATCCATCCACTTTTGTATCTAGTCCTGCGCATAAGTGCAATAAACAGCATCCACTTTACCGAATATTTTAAGGAACATGTCATTACATCTGCAACACAATTTTTGCACCCCAACCATAACCAATACACTACTGAAACCTGATGCCAGCTAACAACCAGCGGCAGTTAGACCATGACAGCACTTGCAACTCACGTGACACGTAGGAATGCGTATGCACAAAGAGGCCATAACACTTGACTTTCCCGTAGCGGGATTATTATTGTGTGTAGTGTACTATATGTTTTTTCCATTTTCTTTCATGTCTAAAAGTGTTATAAATGTCTTTTCATAAATATTGAACAATGTTCTTTGCAAATTCAAAATGTGCACTGTGCAAAGAAACAGACATTGATATTCAGGCATGAACGCCTTCAAAGAACAGTCATCTAACACGAGTATTACACAATTTAAATTGCTAGTGTGAATATGTATGAAATTATCCTATGTAACATTTAATTTTAATAATAAAAGTTTTACTATATGTGCATAGCACTTCCGCTTATGTGAACCCCGTAGGCAGCCATGGTAGGTCCGCGCGACCCCTGCCTCTAGGCAGTTGTCCGAGGAAAGCTGGCGAAGTACGATGCTGGCACATATGCACTTCATATTTTTGGACTGAGTTAGATTTTCATAGTTCACTTTAGTTTACCGGTTAACCTTTGCTTTGTGTACGTTTTGCCAGACATCCCCAGCATAATGCTTCCGCTTAAATAAATCTTTTGCAGCCCTTGTGGTTTCTTGAACTTAAATCGAGGAAAGGAGAAAAGATGTCACAGAAGACAAGCGGCTCGTACAACTTCAAATCAAGTGCCATCCGCCTATGTCAAAGGATTTTGCATTGTAATTTCTGCTTCATTACCATGCGTAATATTAAGGGTAAATTTGTATGTATGTATTTATGGTTTTGTCATCTTAAATGGTTTTACGGCCACATCATTTGCGACCACGTGGTTAACCGCCGCCAAGTCCGTGTTTGCGCCATCATTGTGCTTAAAGTGTTCTTGTTTGTAATTTCTTGTGTGCCATAATTGTTTCTCAGGGTAATACTTATTGTTTCATTAAAAGGGTTCTTATAATTTTTATTCATGATTGATGTTTTGTAGCCAACCACGTGGTCAACCGCACGTAGATATTTCCGCCATCAGGTACGCTAGCAACGCTTGAATGTTTGAAATGCAATCGGAATAATTTTCTGAAGAGCGCTGTAATTTTGTCCAATAGGATTTCCATGAATTTCACTGAAAATATTGCAATTTCACCTGCACCATGTAGCCCGCTACAATCTTCAGCCAGCGGCATCCGCGTCATGTAAGAATGCTTTCACGCATCTGCGTGTTTATTGTGCCTGTTCATATTGTGTTCCATATTTTTTCATCAATGTTTGTGTAATTTTTGTACAGTGACATTATTTTCATTCTAGCTGCTAAGTGTAAAGACAGTCACACACACACACCACGCGCTTGGGAGATGCATCCTGATGAGTATGCGTTAGCGACCATCAGTTATCACATGTGTTAGTATTCATTTGTACTTATCCGTGCCCTGCCTCCAGGAAAAATCTACAGCCCACCCTACCGGCTGTAGACCCCTTTCCTTGTGGAGACTGTGTTTTCCACCACCACGGAGAAGTCATCTATCTAGGAGTGCGCTAGTGAAATGACGAGCTGGGGGGATCACCCAACAGAGTTAGCTAGTCACGCCAGAGTTTAAATCATTAATTAATATTCTGGCACTGCATGTACTTGGAAATCAATAAATGCAAACCTCAGTGACAAATCTGTTTTTCTATTTAGCATCAACCAGCAAACTCCCGCTTTTTTCAGTGTTAAGTGTTTAGTAATGCAAAGTGCTTTGTAAAGATACTCGGGTGAGATGAACACATAGAACCCACAGCATCCCTGAAAACCCCGAGTCTCGTAGTGCGGTGTCTGGGAAGCACCGCCGGCACCCACCCACCAGTAAGTAAAAGTGTATTCGTTCGTCTCATGTCTCACCCGACGGCATCAAACCCTATTAGTAGAATTTATATTTTTTGTTGTGTTTTTACATGGGTCTGTTTTATTAAAAAAACTAATAGATTATGGGCCCAGTTGCATAGACATTTTGTGTGAATATCTGCGTGTAATTGTCCATGTAACCTACATGTATCAAAATGGCTGATAAGGTTGAAACAAACTGAAGTGCAGTCCAACTTACTTTTGCTCTCTGAATTTCATTAAATATTTCCGCACGACTGCTCACTGTAAGGAAAGGGAGAGGTTGAGAGGCACCTGAAGTTTGTTAAATTTGTGTGGGAAGGTCAGAAGAGACCCCAAATGACAGATTTAGCAATTAATGATTAATATGCATCACACTGCCTTCTCCACTCCAAGCTTTAGATGAGTATACTTCTAGAAAGGATTGAGCTGATAGGAAATTGCAGACATTCACCTTAATGCAAATTAATTTGAGGTATTTATTCTATTCTGAGTCTTGCTACTGAAAACTTTTAAAAAGTTTGGGGCTAAAATTTTCTACGGACATAAACAAGAAGCTAAGTCAGCTTATGAATTATCATGCAACCTAGCCATGGTATCTATATAAGAAAAAAACGATATTAACTATTTTAGTCATGTACGTCAACAGGGAAATTATTCACCTTCACCTAATTTGCTAGTTTAGTTACTCATCGAACGAGAGGTGATTAGTCTGCCTAGCTTTAAATTAGCTGCAAACTAAAGTAATTTTCTGTTTGGATGACTGCATTCCCTATATCAAGTGACATTTTACAGAATAGAATGTTCTCTCTTTCGATGGGATTTGTCATCGCCAGAGTTTATATTGGGAGGCAGACACCAGTCAAAGCATATCTCATCAATTACATTTATCTACCAAACCCCTAAACAACACAACAATTTTGTAAAACACAATTATCACATTTCATACATAATAATTATCTGTTATCACACATATCCATACCACATTCTCCTTTATAGTGTATAGCAAACTTTTGTTTGTGTACCATTATTTTCAGCAACAACTTTTAGGAAAAAGAATATCTTTCCTGAATGAATATGCATCAACAATCTGTAGTGTGCTGAGTTAAAGTGAAATAAATTTTATTTTAAAACTGCTTTATATATTTTTGTGGTGCATGCTCACAAACTGCATACGAAACTTTTCATGTCCGAAGACTAGCTAACATTATAAATTCCTTGTAACTCGAAATGGTGAAATCAGTTGTTTTTAACATTGTAAAGGACTATGCAGGACATAGATATTACACCATAAGAACACAAGAGTCACCGCTGAAAGCGTCCCAGAGACAAGTTGTGGATGGAGAAAATGTGCACCAGTTCAGTGGCTTGTGCTTAAGGCGGAGTGGTGTGATACGCAACCCTTATCACTCCAGAACATCTTTGCCTATGATACATATAACCCTAAACCACAGATGCACCGGCTGTTCTTCGTATGCTCCATTTTATTCAGTGTTTGCCATTTCTACATGCCACAAGACATCAGAACTTTTACTGTCTACAGACAGCAAAGGACAGATGCTCCACGCCAGATTGCACTGATCACCACTCATCCACATACTTTATCTTGCACCGCCAATCGCCGAAACTTGCTTCTGGATCCAGCGCCGGCTAGTGATGTTACGACCAGAGGATCTATGCCACGTCCACCCCCTCTTCAACCCAAGTAAGGGTGCGCCAGAAATAGTATAAACAGCGGGCGACATCCCATGTAACGCCAGTGTGTTCTGTTCCTTCATCGCACTGCCTGGTGCCAAAGGAACCATCAGCTCCTCTCCTGGTCTTAACTGCGCCTTTGATGCCAATCTCACAATAAATAATCTTATATAAAAATATAAATTTCCAATTTTCCCACAGTAACATTTGGTATAAAAATAGTTATTTCCACAAGTATTTACATGATATATAAAATATGCCTTTGCCAAAATTTACATGATATATAAAAATATGGCTTTACCAATTAGTTACACAATACTTAAGTAAAATGGCAGCAAGTCCCCCCTACCCCCTTTTTAAAATGTTGATGGAACAGCAGTTCCTGCCCAAGTGAAAACCCTGTGCTGTCTCCCCAGACCTGGGCAAGACACTCCTATTTATATTTTATTGAAAACCATCACGAACAATACAAAATGATCTTCACTCCGTCGATATCCGGAAGTCCTGAAAGGGCAACCTGGTGGTACGTGACTGGTTGGCTGGCGTCCTGTGGTCAAGGTGACGTATAAGGGAGAAGAAAGCAGCCCAAAATTTAGTGGGTGGCAGCAGCCACGTGGTGCCCACGCTTGCAGACCAGCAGGCCCATCCAATGGACGTGAGGCGTGAAGCTCATCAAACTCACCCCTGTTGCAGCGAAGGTAAGCCGTCCCAAACAGTCAACATTTTTTCAACTTCATATGGCTCCGTTGGTTTTAGCTTTCGTTCGATAAGTAGGAATAACCGTCACAACAGCAAGCTCAACCGGTCAAACGTTGCCCAGATATACTAGTAAAGGAGATCCTACCCAAGCACAAAATATTACTAGCCGTACCAGACTTCATGCCCCGCAGGAAGCCCACACAGCTAGTCCTTATATTCTGGACGTGCTCCAGTGCCACGAAAGGATTAGAGTCCAAGTTTTCCCCAGATGCATCTGTCGTAGCACCCACCAAAAGTACTTTGTGTTGTGATGTGCCTACAGTAATAAATGATGCAAGTATAATTAAAATTTAAAATTACAACTTTTAGTTCAGAGTATTATTTTCTTCCAAAGCAATCATGAAAATTGCCAACATAACAAAATGCATCCCATAGCAATTCGTCAGCTGATCCAATACTTTGCAAATGAGAGCATTTACTGTTTACATAGTATGTAGGTTGGACACATTGTAGGATTTTACCCCACTATGAGCAAACGTTTGTAGGTGTGTCGCACCTGCACGTTTTCTACTCTATTAGTGTGCAAAAGCACGTCTCTTTCTACACTAATTTTATTTTTAAAACACACACAAATTGCAAAATATGTAAGTTTTGAATTATTATTTTCTGCACGGAAAACTGCCACTTCCATAAAGCAGTGATACTGAAATTTGTGACTTTGTAAATGACACTGATTTGTTTTAGTGACTTTCATGACTACGCCCTCGAAATTGTGACGTTTTGAGGACTTTCGTGACCGCAGACACCCCGACATGTAAATAAACCACATATTATTCACAATTCACTGCAAACTATTTAGACTTGACATCGCAACTGCTGTGAACATTGTATCAAGTGGCTGACAGTGCCATGATGCCCCTGGTCAGTTGTTTTAAGATGTCACCCTCAAAAGAGAACAGAGCAACACTCGCCAAGAGCACTCTATACTTGAAGCACATAACAGTGGTATACAACATCTATGGACACTTTTTGTTGTTTGTTTACATCTGAGAAATATGCATTTAGATATCTGTACATCAGTAATATCCTCGTAGAATATTGAGATGCTAACTAATTTTTAAATGTGAAAATACAATTTATTAGTAACTAATACAAGTGTAGTGGTAGACAATTTCAAGCTTCATGTACTTCTTTGTAAAAGTAGGGTATTTACTGATTGGAACCTAGCCTAGTTCAGGTTGTACTGCCTCCAAAAAATGGTCACCAGTTAAAATCATATATCTGAATAGAATACTATGAATAATTATTTCTGCCAAAATGTTTTTCACACATATGACTGTTGTTTGGGTATGTGATCAAATTACTCATATAAAAATAAAGTAGACTAATTACAGTAAAACTTTTTTTACGAAGTTTTTGAAGGGACTGAAAATTTTGGCTCGCTAACCAGGAAAATTCGTTAAGAGTGTCTAATTACTTTGGTGTTTATAAATGAGGTATAAAATATGTAAAGTTCTTACACAAAAAAACAGTTTAAAAGGGAGCATGTTAAAAAAGTCTTACTACAAGTTTCTTCTTGGAAATTTTATGGTTGATTGGAGATACTCTTAACTCAGCAGTTACTAGCTACATCTCTGTCCCAGTATTTCAACACCTGTCCCAGATTAATGACCCACTAGGAAAAGTAAATACGTTGTGTGAAGGTCTACAACTGCAGTTTGCACTTGTTACAATCCACATGGGTACATACCGATCGCAAGCCAGCAACGCTTGAAACATTCACAATGTTCCCTTTTGAATTGATGAGATACGGCACCGCGAGTTGGGTCAAGAGGAACACAGACCGTACATTCACGTCCATCTGCCTGTCGTAATCCTCTATGGCCAAGTCCAGAATGGAACCGACCACTTGTATTCCTGCTGAATTCACCTACAAATAAAAAAAATTCCAGACGTGTGAACCATGTATTCCTACTGTTCTTTCCTCACTAGCAATTCACACATATAGTACAAACTTACCAAAACGTCCAGTCTCCCAAAGTAACCAACGACATCACTGATGGTCTTGTGGCAAATTTCTTTCACAGTTAAGTCACCAATTACTGTTATAACCTGCTAAAGAAAAAAATTATATAACCCATTACATTAATTATGTAAAGAATTTTTAAAATACTGGAAATACAATAAAACCTGTTTAAGAATCCAGTTTAAAATGCTTTCTCACCTAATAAATACAAATTTTAAGGAACAGAAATTTACCTGTGTCTAACATACACTACACCCTTTTGATATGCTTCCTGTGTAAGTCGTTTTCCCACCTAAGTTAAGAAAATTTTTAAAAATTAAGTTTAAAAATAACAAGTAGCACACCATGCGACAAAACAGTTGAAATATGTGCTACCTATTTACACATGCACTACTAGCATAATTCTCTAAAGGTTATAAAATGGTTAGGGTGCTTATCCTTTAATTAGTTACACATACCGTGAGGTATATCGATAAAACCTAAATGATTTGTGTGTGTGTGTGTATACCACCAAACCAGACTGTATTTTGATTTAAATGATTACTGGAAATATGGACTGTTTACAAAATCCGAACTAGTCTACGACAAGCATCAAGATGAAGCGAATACCCATTTTAGTGTGGCTACTAATACTGACACGTCACCCTCGCTCTGTGCGCCACTCGGGGGGCAGCCCGATAATGCTCGCTGCTACATGAACCGCACGTTGTGCATCAGTGTGTGTAGTGTGGTGTGTAGTTCATGCGTGAACGAACTAGGGATATGTTCACTGCATCTAAACACCTGCTTGCCAAGAATAACCGGCGCCTAGCTAGTTCATTAGTGTAAAAGTGTGACCCCCTTAAAGCAGAGCCTATGCATGCCCGACTAAGTGTTATCTCCTCCTTGCGTCCCTGCCCTAATATGTATTTTAATGTTGAGTGCTCACCCATGTGGTGCACGTGTGTTCACACATACACTAACTGAGATGCTCTAAATTATTCTGATATTTTTCCAAGTGCTATGTTGTGTGTTATTTTGTTTTATGATGCTGGTAATTGATTTCACATTTTAAGGAAAATAAACAATCAAACAGCTTGCAGTTCCAGCAGCAATATCGCCAAGTTCACAGAACAAATTTCCAACAGCTCTCACATTAATTTTCACTTTAATTAATTTCTCTGTTTGAGAAGGATTTAAATGTATGTTTTGTTTTTGTTGAATTTTAATTATAGTGCTTTATGTCTTCTGCTCGCCTATTCTGGCATTGTGACCTGTTGTGCAAATTTCAGAGACGCTTAGCAACAATAACGAGAGACTGTCCTAAAGAACACAGACCAATCTAATCCACGTAGAATAATTTACTGATTATTTTCCTGCACTCAGTTGTCTTTCGTGTGAAGTGTTTTGCATTATGTCTTGTGTAAACAGTTCCCTCGAGATGCTGGCAGGACCTTTTTCTTAGCTTTTGCTCTCCCGTGTGCCGACCCTCCTCTCTGCCGACTCGCGACCCGGACAGTTACTTCACGTAATTTTCACCAGTTAATTAAGCCATTTTTCGCCACATAGGCCCCTGGCAGGCCTCATGTGCCAGGTCCACTTCAGACACGGGGATTGTTTATATTGCCATGTGCACTCTCTCAATATATTTCTTTGTTGAAATCTACATGTCTCATTTTAATTTAAAGAAATTCACTTCAGGAACTAGCCCTAACCAGTAAGTGTAACCACGTGGTCGCAGACCAAGTTCTCAGAGTGTGTAAAGTATTGCCATGACTTTCTTAAATATTTCGTAAGACTCGTTTAGCGAGGGGATGCAGCCACAGTCTGTTGACCTGTAACGACCCTAAGCGACGGAGATCCTCGTGCTTTTCCAAGTAATTGAAAAGCTGGCACCCTGGGAAAACTACAATTTGAATCCACCTACATCGACGATCTGGAGCATCATTACGGTAATCTGGCATTGTATGCATCTCGCAAGCCCCAAGCCACGTCAACTGAACGGCATTAATGAATACAGTTTTGATTGTACAATAATGAACCAGTAAATACAGAAGTGTACTTAATACATATTAATCATGTATTTTCACAACCCCACCTTAGTTTTAAGTAACCCCTTTAATAAGGTCTGCTAAATAAGCCCAAAATCAGCCATTATTTTCGAAAACATCTTAAGATGATTTTACCATAGTTGCATAGAATAAGCACCGAAAAAAGTGTCAATATTACTGCTATCACCCACTTCAAAATTTGAAGGCAGAAGTTCGAATGAGATTGGGGCAACTTACCAGACAACTCTCACAAACTTAAAATTCAGCTGAGGTGCTGTGTTAGGCCCATGTAGTGGCTCCACTGCACCACAAGCAAATTTTGACTTTATGTTGGAGGGGGGATGGTGTCATTCCCATTCTACAAGTACAGGTCAAGACTTTCTATATGTGGCATGGGAGAGGGGGTACTATTCATAATTTTAGGAACAATATTAAACTATTAGAATAGAAACAATTTTAATATTATTTCATTTCAGTTTTAATTAAAACATTCATAAAAATGATTCATATCAATGTGAGGGTTTTTAGTTGGAGGGTCATGTCTCCACCCTTTCCTCTTGATCCGCATGTATACAGCACCTTATCAGCTGGAGTGCCGGCTTCCAGGCAAGAGCTGATGGTTGCAACGAGGTTCTCCTTGTTGCGACCACATAGTGCCAACCAACTCCCTTGTTTGGCAAACTGTACAGCTGTGCTCGCCCCGATGCCGGAGCTTGCCCCTGCAAACAATAAAACGTTACTCTGAGATCAGGACTCCTCTATACTAGGTCATTGTTCTACCAGCTCTTACACCTCCACCTCCACGTACGGATCCTATTCTGCCTCAGCATAGACATTGGCCATACAATATCAAATATAAGTACGAGAAACATATAAAATACATATTGCAGATCAGAAACAAAAATCCCTCTATAAAATTATAATTTCATAGAACCACAGATATGTTGTAACAGATTACTGTCCTGTTTTCTCGTCTCAGTAAACACCAACGGACTAGCTCAGCGTGATTTGGAGACTTTGACTACGTAATAATGAAAGTTTGTTGATACCAGAATAAATAAATAAAAGAAGAAGTTAAATGTTTACTGGAGATTTATTGTCGTCCCGGAAAAACAATTGACACTTACAGCTGACAAACAAAAAAAAAAAAAAAGACAGAACTGCAGCCTTTACAAAACAAAATTTCTCATTTCAAGAGTTACAAAGACGAGAGAGAACCGTTAATTTTCTCTCCCGGCACCCTATTGACTCCTCACACAGACGGAAAATAAATTTAATAGTTATTTGAAATGTCCAAAATAAAAAAGAAGGTTAAAGTCGTGGGCCCTGGTTGGTGCGAGTCACGTGATCACATGTTGCAGGCTGTCCGGCTGACAGCTGACAAACGATCTTGCTGCGACGAACTGTTGTGATACCCAAGAAAGGCCGCGCTTCCTTATATATTGGTAGAAAGTTTTCTCATTGAAAATATACTGTTTTTAAGCAGTCGCCACGTCAGCCAAAGGTGACCTCTGTTATTTTCCTCGTTTAACCATGTTGTACCTTGCAGTGGCGGATGTTTTTAGTTTACTAACCCAGTGAAAAGGAAAAGATGCGCTATCGTCCTACACCTGTTGTTGACATCTGTTACTACTGACGATCTGAGGAAAGAAAAATAACAAATTTGGAAAAACAAAAATATACGAAATACAAATAAGTTGTCATTGGCACGACCTTTCACATGTTACATGAATTACTATCCTTCACTGAAATGTAGACAAATGAAATACTCCCCGAATATACCAATTATATATATATATATATATATATATATATATATATATATATATATATATATATATATATATATATATATATATATATATATATATATATATATATATATATCTAGCTGCAATGCTACAACGTGTAGGCGATAGATACAACACCTTCAACCTCACTGAGTGTGTGTGCATATTATTTGCATTTCAGGTAAGTATTTTATTCAAGAAAACTATGGTTTTTGTGAAATAATATGAATTTTCCAACGGCAAAATGTGAACAAAAAATAAGTTTTTTGAGGGAATATAGTTCACTGTTAGTGGAGGAAAATGGAGCGGGATAGGCAGTCCATGCTTGTGAGGTCTGTGAGGGAGTGGAATGTGTTGTGGGAGGAGTTGGTATCTGTGAGGGGGGTTGGAAAGTTTGGGAAGGAAGTAGAAGAGGTGTTTGGTCGAGTAAGGGCCCTGCTACAATTGCCATGTCCCCTGCCCCTGGATGTCCTCGGTGAATTGGTCAATTTCCAATTTTTGTCCTCGCTTGTCCCCTGTCCTCTAGTCTTTCATGGAATAATAATTTAACTGTAAAATACGCGCGTAATCTGTAATAGTAAACAAAAACAGTTGTAAACATAGACATCGAAGTGAATATGAAGTGTGCCAGTGCCGACCGGGACTAATATTGTAAATAATAAATATGCACCTTGCAGTTACGACCTGAATTATCCAATAAAACAGGAATTTCAGAAATGCAAAATGGAGGGAAAATTTAGGATGTATATAAGTATTCAATACCAAAGATTTGTTTATAAGTGTGATGTAGTTAATGTCAGGACGTAGAGCTTACAGTAGAATAGATTGGTAAAAGATGCAACGAGTAAAGCATTAAAATGCAAGAACTGAGGAATTTAGTTTTCGTAAGTTGCACGAGTGAGAACGTTCGAGGTTTAATTTGATGACAGTAATTTGCCCAAACGGACGTGTCAGACGTAGGAGTGATTTATTGCCTGTTTTATTGCAATTAATACTGTTTGAAGTGTTTGTTGAAATAAGTGTGTGATAGTGTATATATGTTGTTATTCAGAAGAGAAATGTTTAATATGGAGCTAAAATAGAAATGTATGGTGCGTCATGGTGGTTTTGAATTAAAATTATATACGTACCATTGCGCAAACGATATGTTCCACGTCAGATATGAAAATGAGCGTGGCTTTACGCGTTGGCAGAAAGTGAATACTTTTTTTGGTAGGTGTTGATATATTTAAGTAGAAATGTGTGTTTCCGGTGTAATAAAGTGTGTTGTAGTTAGGTAATGTTAGGTGAGTATTCTGTAGCAGGTACTTAAGTCTTTACCATTTGTAATTATTGGGTATGTTTGATGTTTATAGTTACACGTAGAATTATGTTGTTGTAGGTAGGCCCTGTTAGGATAGGGGTAGTATGTTTAGGCGGTATTCAATAAAGTGATGCATATAATATAGCAGAAATTGTATTAAACTAATTGGGAAATGAAAATGGGTGTGGAAATAATCCTTTTCAAATGATATGTGCACCCATTACAGTGATTCACTCACACACGACCCGTGATAAACAAGATGTAGCTGAACTACCCAAAAATGTGATTTGTAGTATACAGATACACTTAATTTAGGCGACAAACTAGTAAATAATTGACTATGTTTGAAAAATACATCCATTACAGTGATTCGCCCACACATGAGCCATGATAAACAAGGTATGGATGACGTACTGAAAATTGTGATTTGTCATTTACAAATTGACACCGGCTAACAGCCATCGGCGCTAGAGCCCATGACAGCGCTCACGTGTTCTGCACGTGTGCAAAGAGGCCGATAATTATGAACTTTCCTATAAATGTTAATTTCAGGGTAAAATGTATTATATTGTCTTTGCAGTGTTTAATATGTCTTTAAATGTTTTAAAGTGTTTGTACTAATTTTAATTGTTTGGTTATGAATATTTAAAGAGCCCGCGGCACCGAGAATAAGAACACTTAATATTCCGGCATGAACGCCATCACAAAAAGAGATAAAATAATATTGAAATTCATAAGAAAATTATATAAATGTAAAACAATATTTTATTTTATTTGTGCCATTTTATTTTCAATATAAAATATTTCACTCGGCGGGCACAGCACTTCCGCTTACGTGAACCCCGTAGACAACCCTGGTAGGCCCGTGCGACGCTTGTATCTGGACAGTCTGTCGAGGAGAGCTGGCGAGGTAAGACACTGTCACGTACGCACTACAACTTTTGTTCAATGATTTAGGTTTCCATAGTCAATGTAGTTTACAGGTTAATATTTGCTTGCGAAAATTTTTGCCAGACATTTTCCCCAGCATTATGCCTCCGCTTTACTAATTCTTACGGCTGTTTGGCATTTTTAACTTAATTGAGGAGAAGGAGGAGAAAGATGTTGGAGAGGTCACGCGACCCACACATTTTGAATCAGACGCCATCTGCCTATGTTTATGGCATTTCAGTGTAACTTCTGCATAATTGCTACACACAATTTTAAGAGCTTTACTTTTATGCATGTATTTAAGGGTAATTTTCGTGTTTGAATATTTTACGGCAACATCACGTATAACCACATGGCCGACTGAAGCTAAGTCTTTGTATACACCATCATTGCGTTTTAAGAGCTTATTAGTATAACAATGCATGTGGAGTCATTTATTTCAGGGTTCTATGTATTTTTCATTCAGGGTTTAATGTATTTATCATGTAAATTTATACTTTTGTACTTGACCATGCCATCAGGCATGTTACAAGCCTGTAACATCTCTAATCGTAAAGGGAATCACTTGCTCAACATGAATAATATTTTATCTGAATTTAGTTTGCAGTTTCCACAAGAAATATTGCAATTTCACCTGCACCATGTGGTCCGCTACAAACTTCATCCAGCAGCATCCGTGCCACATAAGTTTGTTTTCCCACATGTGTGTGTTTATTTTGAATATTCATCTCGTGTCCCATCTTATTTCATGTATCATTCAAGGGTCTCTGTAATTTGTAATTAGTGTACGGTGCAATCATGCCCGTCCTAGCAGGCTCTGTGTATAGGCCGTCACCGCACTAACCACATGCTGGAGGGCAAGCCCCGACGAGTTTGCGTTAGTGATGCCGAGTAATCACGCATGTTAATGTGTATTAAGAATATTAATTTGTAATTCACAGTGTCCTGTCTTCATGGAAAAACAGTCAGTCCACTCTAGTGGCTGTCGGCCCTCTTCCCTTGTGAGGCTGTGCTTTCACACACCTCGGTGAGATCATCCATTTAGGCGTGCGCTAGATTAATTACGGACTGGGGAGCACCCAAGCAGAATTGGCTAGTCATGACCGAGACAATCATTTCATTGGCACGTTGATGTGTATGAACAATATCAATAAAATCAAGTCTACAGTGGACTCAATTCTTTTACTCAGTAGTGACAGTGTCCTAGCCACATATGTTTTATTCATTGTTTATTTCAGTCATGTTTATTAAAAATTTAGTATTGCCTACATGTTTGTAAGTACGCATGGGTGAGACGGACACACAGAACCCACAACATCCCTGGGAACCCTGAGTCTCAATAGTGTGGTGATTGGGAAGCACTGCTGACAGCCAAATTACCAGTAAGTATTTGTGTCATTGTTCATCTCGTGTTTCACCCTACGGCGTCAATATATACATTAGTTTAGGTGGCAAATTAATAAATTATAGACTATATTTGTTCGAAATATGCACCCATGACAGTGAATCACCCACACACGACCGGTGATAAACAAATGAGGCAGATTTACAAAATAACGAGGTTCTTCATTTACAAAAGTCAAATCTTAGTTTAGGCGGCAAAATATAGACTCTGATACAAATGTGGTATCGCATCGTACACTTGCGCAAGTGTCAAAGTGTACTACCTGATACCATATGTGGTATCGGGTAGCACAATAGTGCGGATGGGCTCTATTGTAGTTCATGATACCATCTCTATAAATGCTGAAACTGTTCCCGCCCGAATAACCCCCACATTCCCGTGGATGCCCCGTTGGATTGTTGTAGGAAAGAAATGGGGCAATAGAAAAAAAAAACCAAATGACATCATCGACACCATATTGGTGACGTCATAGAATCGTATTCTTAAATAATCCCAAATTTTATGCCAATGAAGGAATATAATTTTGGATAAAAACACAGTGTGAATATTGATGCGTGCCGCTCCTACTACTAATCAACTACGAATACGACTCATTGCTAAGTGTTCCTACTTCCGGAATTCTCATCACCTGAAAGTTACGCAACCCCGCAAGCACGCCACCCCCCCTACCCCACGGTGAGAACCTACGAGCCGTCCACCACCGGGCAAGGCCGAGCGCTACCGAAGATGACTGAAGCAGCATTGCTGACTACTGCTGACCAGAGATTTTCTACTCCCACAGCGCAGGAGGACATCATGCCTTCCCCGCTGCGGTAGCCTAGACTTGAGCACTATATTAGTCCATGCGCAGCAAGGCTCCAGCAGTCATTCTTGTTTCTTCTCTCGCGACACCCTGAGCATTACCTAGTGCTGGGACCTCCAGAGATCTACGAAGTCTTACGTACACCTCCTGAGGAAACTTCCATCGTCGACGACCAGTCAACTCGACAACCAGCTAACACGCTCACATGCATATTAAATTCACATTGTCTCCTCTAGAAACATTTTACTTAGTACAGTTTAACAGTAATTTACTTTGTATTCGTCTAGAACTATTTCCTTTCCCTTGTAACTCAGAACCAGGTCGCCTACACCTGGATAACGCAGTTACCTTCAGCACTCCACTGTTCGGTAAGAAGTAGCATGGGTAGCATGTTTATTGTGATCGCAATAAACATCTATTGTTCTCTATCCTTAAGCTTTGCTTCTTTAGAATACTTTCTGTTTACTGGCCCAATACAAGACATGACGTGCACTGCCGACAAGAACCAGGAGATGGTTATTTAACCAAATTAGTCTAACTACGGAACCTCTTCAGGAGTCCGTGAGTCTAGCAACACACACATTAGACGGCCACCTGTTTCTTTCCACCAACCCAAGCACTAATTCAGTGGTGGAGGGAGCTCCTATCACAAACTATCAGCGGAGCTCCTATCACAAACACCATCCAAGGAGGGGCTACAAGCCTAGGTCATTTCCTCGCTTTGAGCACTAAGTTAGTGCTGAAGTGACCATAGCCTGAGACTTGCCGCTCAACCTTGCCTGAATGCACAATCAGTAGAAGTTTGGTGGTCCACACAGCCCTCCATCTGTGATCAGCTTGAAAAGCGTGGGGGATCAGCGGAGACTATTACCGAGCTTGTGCCAGCAAGCAACTATTGGGTAACACTATAGGTACTGTTCTTATCAAGGTGCACTATGTAAATTGTTAAGCCATATTACTCTAAGTTTTACAAAGCGAGGTGTGGCCTCAAGTGTAGGGAAAAATACCAGGCCTTCCTTGCTGCCAGACAGCGGTCTGCACTACCACCTCCTACGCAGAAAAGGCAGGCAGAATGGGAACATGCCGCCACACTCAGACCCCAAGCAGTCGCGGCTGCTCCAGTCATACTGGTATATTTTTCCCCATCTTTCCGAACCAGCTAGGAGTACCACCCGGTGCTGAGAGGGTTGGTATATCAGACAGACGGCTGGTCCAATCTACACTTCTGGAGCAGAGAGTTGACTGCCTGGAATCGCCACTTCAGAGTGGGGCGAGTCAGCCGCCACTGAGTGAGACCTGGACAGCATCAACCAGGACGACTGTATAAGTCAATGGCCAACACCCCGTGCTGCCACACCTTGTCAAGCCTAACTTAAAAACCCTGCTATTGGTCTTGTGACAAAATCCTCAACCAACTTATCATTCAGTTTAACCGGGCACGCGTCAATATAAAGAAAATATGTTCAAATAACTGAAAAACTAACTATATAAACTATATAATAATCAAAATCGCCTTCAAATCAACAAATCAAATTTATACCAGCAAAATACTTGTGAATCTAAACTAATAAGTCCAAAACAAAATGGCGCAAAGCACTGCTATCTGATAGTAGTTTTCAAAACCTACTTGTTGAGGCAGCTTAGGACATCTATTGTAGCAGCAAATTGTGTGTGAGTCTCTCATGACATTAGTGAGGACAGAGATCATCCAAGGACAGGGCAATTGTGGCAGGGCCATAAAACAGGTTTTACACGACACAATGTATGCGCAACATCCTTGCAATCTGCTACTCTTGCGTTGCAGCTCAGACACAAAATTCTCTGAATTTCACATGCAATGCAAGCGACAGCGTAATTTCTGAGGATATAGAACATGCTCTATATTTCTGTGCAAGACCACACAAGTTGCGCAGAACAAGCAACATGATTGACCATTCTGGAGTACGTGCATGGTGAGTGTAAACAAAAATGGAATGGACATGTGAAGTGTTTTGCGTTTATTAGACGAATATAAAAAGTTACCAGTTCTCTACAATACAAAGTCACTGAATAATCACAATATTGGCAGAGAGAATGCTTTAAAAGGTTTCAGTTACAACTGTGCAGAACAAAAAAAATCGGAAGAAATAAATTTTAAATTACCATATTACCGGTCTAAAATAAAACACGTGGTTCACAATTATTTTCTTTGTCATCATAAACATTTCCGTCATTGTCAATGCACATAATGCCTTGAACTTTTGCTTATCCATTTGTACAAGTGTATGGTGGGAAGGAAACAGTTCATGTATATTGTGTCGTTAAATTGCGCCGTGTAGAAGGGGACATGGAGCGAATGGGAGTGATTTCATTGAAAATTATTATATGAGCGACTGCACACGCCGCTGCCAGTTTTACATCACTAGGTCGCTACTCCCTCAGCACGGGGGGGTAGGGGGGTTTATCGGTCCCTTGTAAGGGACCTTGGTCACACAGACGGTCATCAGTTAGATTGTGGAGGGAAAGAGGAGCTAACCCCCTCCCCACCCATCAAAAATATTTTAAGCTGCTCAGCAAACATTATACACAGGATTCCCAAGGTAGCACCTGGGAACTGTTTTCAAAGTTGAGTTTTATCTGCCTTTCCCCTGCCTGTACAGGGCAAAGATAGGAGGTGAAAGAAAAATTAAAATGAATTTAATCGGCGCAGAATTGACTTTTGATGTGCTGTTGCTAATCCTCTGTAAGAGGGCCAGCGACAGTAGGGTGAGAATAAACGGAATTTAAAGCCAAAAGAATTTATAGTAAACTGTTAAAAAGTTGTTTCCCATGACTGGACTGGCGTAGGTAATTAATTACATAATTAGTATTTTTGTTGTTGTCGTGAATTTAAGTTGCGCTGGTATTTATTTCATGTGTATTTGTAGTGGTAAGAATATAATAAAAATGAAGTTAATAAATTAACAGAATAAGAAAATTTGAGTGATTATACACATAAAACTTGGCTCACAACCATCCGTTGCTTCCGTCAGTCAGTCATCCGTACGTTTTTTTCATCCGCCAATTGAAAGTGACTCACAACAGTCAGTCATTCGTCACTCCACCTGGCAAGGAAATGTTCAGTGTTGCCACCCAACAACACGAACTTTCTCAAGCAGAGACAAATGTTTTTAATTAATGCCATTAATAAATTCTTTTCACCTAACAAAATTTATCAGCATTTCCTCTGAAAATCTACAAGTCGTCTTCACTATAATTCAAAGGTGAAACGTACAAAAGTAAACAATTTCACTGCCTTGTATATTTAAAAAGAAAATTATTCAGACAAATAAACACATGACTGTTTTCCTACAGCCATGTTCACAGAACGATATTATAAGGTGGTAGACAGTCCGCCCATCGAAAGTTAAAGTTTGAGATATACTTGGTGGATTGACGGATAGAAAAGTTGCCCTGCGATTGTTGAAGATCACGTGATCGACGGACAGACGACTGACGGATGAAACGGATGGTTGTGACTCCAGCTTAATTGTGTATATTTTGTGTGTGAAAGAACCGTGTCGAGCGAAGAAGGGGTATTTTGTGTGTGAATGAACTGTGTCGAGCGAAGAAGGGGCAGTAATACAATGTAAACTTCAGAGTAAAGTTGGACTCACAACCATCCTTTTCATCCGGCAGTCGCCTGTCCCGTCAGTCACGTGATCTTCAACCAATCGCAGGGCAACTTTTTATCTATCAGTCAAATATATCTCAAACTTTAACTTTCGACAGATGGATGGGCCACCGCCATGAAACATCGTTCCTTGAACATGGCTGTCGGAAAAAAGTCATTTGTATATTAATCTGAATATTTTCTTTTTAAATACACCACGCAGTGAAGTTGTTTACTTATTTACATTTATCTTCCAATTGAACTAAAAATAGCTTGTGGATTTTCTAAGGAAATTCTGATAAATTATGTTAGGGTAAAAGAATATATTTGTTAAATTCATTAAAAGCATTTGACTGTGTGCGAGAAAGTTAGTGTTGTTGGCTGGTAACACTAAAAATTTTCCGGCCCGACAGACTGTTGTGAGTCGCTTTCAATTGAAGGATGAAAAAATTGACAGATGGTTGATTGACGAACGGGTGACTAATGGAAGAGACGGGTGGTTGCATAGTGTCGGAGTCTGCGAGTGGTATTAGTATGGCTGGCGTAATGCTAGCACGAACCAGTTTTTTGTTAAAAGTGAATGATTTTTGTTCAGGACTGATCAGCGGATTCCGCCAGTTTTGGGGCTTAATTTTGATGAATTCATGCTCTACATTTGTTCTGAAGGCATGAAATAACAATTTGAAAGTCGATTCAAATGGAAATCTATGTTGTTTATGTATCAAACCCGTAAAATTCGAGAGCAGAGCCAGAAAAACGTATCCTGGGAGTGAAGTTAGACTAACTTGACCAAAGGGCTCTGATTTGCAGAGAGTAATTGGTGGGACGGAGCTTTCGGAGTTGTTGGTGCTGCACAAATTGCGTCATGTATAAAGTACTTAAAGGCCCTTACACAATTGAAACCTTTACCATTTTACTTTATGTTTGCTTTCCAACATGATGTTTCTTGGGAAGCTTGACACAATGGAACAGTTAAAGTCAAGCACTAATGACTTTACAATTTAGAAAAGTTGAAGTTTAAAGCAAGAGTCAAGCAGCAATTTTGCTGAGAATCTAACTGCGGTTGCGTGGAAAGTGCGTTATTTTATTAAAGGCCGATTTTAATCTCGGTATATTAAACAAATCTCATCTTAAATTAAATAAGGGGCAAAACAAATCTAATGTGAAGGAATATATAAATTGACATATTGTAATAAAGTAAAAAAATGAGTGTTTTTTGAAGTAAACTTCAGTATGCATTTAAGATTTTTTTTTTTTTTTAAGGTACGTAAAATGCATTCCTGGGTATTAAAATTATTTACATAACAAGATACACACTTTTACGAAGCTCGTAGAACCGATATTCAATTGTCTGAACTCTAACTTTAAAATTGTATTGTGTATTGGTGGTTTCGTCAGAGGAAAGGAACCGTAAAGTCAAATGCAAAAGTTTTCTATTGAGTAAGAAGCTTAAGGAAGAAATGAGAGAGCTCGCCACCGGGTGGTGTATGTATGTACTATTATTAATAGTAGTACTGCAAGCGTACGAAAACATATAAAATTGGACAATATTAAAACTACAAATAGAGTATCTATGAAATTAAAATGATTAAATACTTACCTGTAATCAAAACAACTTTCTGCGCCAATGACATAATCTACATCAACATTTATTCGCATTCCCAGGGAAAACCAAACAATCTAAGTACCAGAGATGTCACTATATAGGAACGTAGTCGAAACAACGAAAGACACAGATACCAGCACTTCTAGCGGTGTGAACTGTTCATATGATGATAAGCTATATACTGAAG
This sequence comes from Dryococelus australis, assembly GCA_029891345.1. NCBI lineage: Eukaryota > Metazoa > Arthropoda > Insecta > Phasmatodea > Phasmatidae > Dryococelus > Dryococelus australis. Next base: position 17,529,614 of record CM057003.1, on the reverse strand, counting down.
CGAGAACAACATCATCGGGCAAGAAATATCTACCAGAAACAATAATCAATATTGGCAAAATTTATAAAGAAGATAAAGACATATTGGAACCAAAAATCGCGAGTCCTTGTCAGTGTTTGGAACTTAAATATAAATGCCAGCAAATAACTATTTATTCGATGCTTAAGACCATGTAAACTCTGCCTTCCAAAAATTCAGATAGGCTGCAGGTCGCCGTTTTGAAATACATTACACGACAACGGTAACACACTTATTATAATTTATTTAATAACTTATTAAGAAAATAGTTTTCCACACATCTTGATATATGAGCACTATATCTAAAACTCGTGAATAATGTCGCTCTAAACCGAATAATGCGCCACGTTGTTTTATGAGGAAATTATTTGATTGCATAACTAACACTAGCAAATAATAAACTAGTGAAAATTCACACATGAATTTTACTATACATATATTTAATCATCATCCTTTTTGTTCAACACGAACTGCTACGAATGTATACTTTCTCGTAACGGTATTGTAATGTACCTAGATTCTGACGCCATCCGGTCTCCCCAAGTCTGTTTGTCCGTCAACAACGTAGTCCGTTGCAAGTGGAACAACTCTACCGGGCTCTAATGCGCACAGCTTCAGTAGTGCACCACATCGATTACACCGAAACAGCTACTTCACAAGTGCGGCCGGGTTTGCCGATTCGGAGCGCTTGTGTCAAGAGCTCAAGTACAGTGCAACTTAGTGTAGAGTGAAGACCAAACACATGCGCCCAGGCGCGCGTGTTTTAAACGGAGATCCAGTGAAACAGTGCATAAGATAACTTACGTTAATTACAAGATGCTGAAGAATGCCTATTCGCGTAACATGCCTACATAAAGTCCTATAGGACCAGTTTCACCCACAAGGAATAAACCAGGTACCAGCAAACCAATAATTAAGCTTAAATGGCTCTTAAGGACGTCGAGGTGTTTCACCTTTATAAAACTCAGTTTTATAAGCGTGTCTTAACAGGGCGTTGCTTAAAGAAACAAGTTGCAAATATTATCATATTAGTAGTGGAGCATTGGGGTTATGTGAATAACCGAACGAACCAATGAGAATTATTTCAACACAAGGAAAAAAAAAATTTCACTGAAATGTTGTGTATAATTTACCTTTATCATTTGCCTGACGAATAATAAGAATCAATTAAAACAAAAGTCACTGAATATACAAAGAAAGATATGTGTACTCGATTTGGTCAACTAACTACGCATACAGAAATTTATTTTTGTTAAAATTATGTTCGTGAATAGATAAGTTTTTTTATTTTTCAAGGCTAATTTACAATCGTCGGAATTTGTTGTCCACCGCCGCCTTTTCTATCACTGCCGAAGTTCAGAGCGGGGGTGTGCTCTAGCCCTTATACCACCCAGGCGGCTGCAGCACTTGTACCTCTGCGGGCTAGAGGAGGTTTCCCTCCCCAGACCGCAGGGAACGCATAGCTCGTTGTGGCTGGGATGCCCTACACATCCCAACACAGCAGATTACCCCCAGAGGAGGCAGTTGTTCAGATGTTTACCGCACCCCTCGTAGCCTGCTCGGAAGAGGGGGGAGAGGGAGTAGCAAACTCCCACCTGGTATGCTAATTTCCGGGATTTTGAAAAATATTAGCAGGGCTATTAAGCTGTTTGCCACTCCCAGAGTGGGGATGGCAACAGATGTGGCAGTAAAAACTCGGTGTTATTGTTAAAGCCAAAAGACGTTAGTGTTGTTGCAATGATTTTGTGTAGTGTCATGTATGAAACTGGAATTTCATTTTACTGATTATTTATGAATATTCTGTTGTTACTGCTACGAAGGTATGACATTTTTGTTTGTAATAGTGAAGCGGGTTTTACAAGTTTAGTATAATATCTTGCTATTGACTGTTTAAACCATATAGAACAATAAAACAGAGCCGAAAACTCCAGTCGAAAGAGTGAAGTTAGTCTGGTGTTCGGCCAGAGGGCTCTGATTAGCCGAGAGAGCTTGCAGGGATGGGGCTTCCGGAGTTACTCAAGGGATGGCAGAACTATATATATTTACCATAAACAGTTATATTTTGCAATCAGAAAAATTAAAGTTTGTTTGATGGGGTTGTAAAATAATAAAATTTACTTGATTTATTAATCAAATGATGTTTCAAAACTTTAGAGTTGTTTTCTGGCCATGAAAATGACTTAATAAAATTATGAAGAAATAACATTAAACTTGTACTGTTCACTGTTCTAAATTGATTTATGCTTTGAATATATATTTTAATTGTGAAGTAGTGGCCAGTGGTAATTTGATGTTAATTAGTTAGTATTGAATTTGTTGAGTTAGTTGCTGAAGGCTTAATTTACTTTATACTGACAAAACTAAGTACTGCAATCATTTGAATTTGTTTGTAAAATTATCGCGATTTTTCGCTCGACAGAGTGTTGTGAATCTGTTATATGATTAGTGGTAGTTCCAGGGCAGTCTCATGGAGGGGAATTTTTTCTAAGTCGTTTTGACCGACTAGGGGTAGCAGTGGCTCTTTCCTGTAGGTAGGACAATTGGTTGACAGTGGACATGAAGGGAAGGGAATGTGCCAGCAGGGATCTGAAGTCACAGAGGTGAAGGAATTCCATGAACTCATGGAGCTCCTGCACTGTTTCTCCGATAACCCCGGACAATCCCCGAGGGAGTGGGCGAGAATTTGGTTTTGTGTGTGAGGGTTTTTTCAGGGGTTTCCTTCATGATTGTTGTGGATTGTGTATCTGTGCCAAGTGCCTGCGAGTACGAGAGATGTGGCTGAACTTTGCGAGAAAGGAACGGCTTTGCCATGCTCCTGGACGGTTCAGGTGTTGGGATTTTTTATGTTTTTTGGCCTTGTTTTCCTGGAATTTCTGAACCAGTTCCAGGAGTTTGGGGCAGTCTTTCGAGAGGGCAGAGTGTTCGCCCGAGCAGTTACTGCATTTGGGTGGCATGGCAGTTTGGATGCAGGCATTTTCAGGGTGTGACATGGTGCAGTGAGGGTAGGACAGTGGCATAGAACAGACAATCTTTGTATACCCCAAGGCTAGGCAATTTCGGCACTGTGCCACGTCCTGCGGTCGGTTCTGATATGTGTGTGGGTGCACTATAGTCATGGTGAGATAACTGACTTTGTGAAGTGGGAGAAGGTTTGTATTTTGTGCGGCCGTCACACAGAGAAATGGCTGTGGCTCTAGCGAGAATTTTGATGGGTCTGCCTGATCTGGAATTCGCTTTTTGAACTGGTATATGTGCTGCACATTATACCCGGTACTGGTCAGATTCTGATTTATGTCCGAAATGTCTGTGGATGCTGGAAGGTCAAACACCACCATTTGAGGAGCTGTGGAGGCGAAGCTGTAGGAAAAATGAGGGATCACGATTGCCGACAACATTTGTAAGACAGGCTGATGAAGTTCGAGTTGGGTGGCAAATATATTTACCTTTGTTTGTTGTGCAGGAGGGAAAAACCGTCCTTGCTGATGGCACGCAGTTTGTGGATTAACAGGTTGTGCTTGGTGGTGTCTGGTACAATGATTTTGAATGTTTTCTGGTGTCTTTGAATTGGTTTTTTTTTTCAGTGGCTGGGTGTATTTGAAGCTGGTAGGCCTAAGGAGCCGGAGTTTGTAGGTTTGGAGGTTGTGTCGCCAGCCTCTGACAATGCGTAAATATTTGTCAGTTTGGTAACTGTGCTTTCAATTATGATTGAAATGTATTTCTCTTTTTTTTTTTGTTATTAGTGAATAATGTGTACTTTTTTTGGGTTTTATAATCTTATAATCAAGTGATAATATGTGTGTATATTCTGTTTACATTGAGGTTGTTTTGTTTGCATTGATTCCTTTACATTTTATCTTTCACTGTGTATCATGCCTGAACTGCCCTCTAGCGGCATCTCTGTAAAGTGCTGGTGTATGAGAAACAAAAGACAGTTGAGCTGAAACCATGTAGCTATGAAGTACTGTTAGTAAACAGCTCGTCATTACTGCATTATACTTATGTTTCTTCACGAATTACAAGAGGTTATGGGCCCAGGACTTATAAATTTGATGCTGTCCACGGCTCCTCCCTAGGCAAGACGCATGCTACACGCTGAGTGCCTCAGCATGCAGTGTTGGTGATGTGTGTCAAGTAGTGTAGGGCAGCACAGTTTAGAGTAGGGCAAGCCAGGGTAGCAGAAGGCCAGCTCAGTGTAGCTTGAGTTTGTGTGTGTGTGTGTGTGTGTGTGTGTTCAGTCAGCCACTGACTCCACGTGGTGGAGTGATATGTAAGTAGCGCCGAATTGTGTGAAAAGCATAATATATTTATTTGAGTGTTCATGCAATACGCAAGCTTATTGTGAGGCTGAGAAAGGAATGCAGATTAAAGTGAGTCATGATGCATATCTATTTCCACTAGTGTTCTCTCTGTTTGTTGTTTGTTTACATCTCTCGTGTATCACCTACACCTCATCCATTAAGGGTATTACGGGTTAATTGTGTTTCTTGCAGTTATTTGAATTTATTGTGTGTCCCCTGCCCCTACCCAAAGTAAGGGTTATGGTATTGTGTATCAGAAAGTAGTGCAGTGTGGCATGTGGGCCCACCAATGCCGGCTCTCGTGCCCTCGTGCCAAGTCAGTCAGCGCTTGGCAACTGGAGGGGTGAGTCGCATTGTCGCGTCTCACGTCGCACATGCCCAGGTGGAATTCAATCTTTGTTACCAATCATACTAACTGCAATCGACTGTAATTATTCCAGAACCTTTTACCTTTTAGCCACCAGGGACCTCACCCCTCCTCTTTCGGTTGGTTTAGCATTGCCATTGGGAGCTTAATTCTCACATAATTATTGTGTAGCCCACATGGCTTTTATCTGTATTACCAGTACCGGCTTGTTAAGTTTGATGTCAAATGCAAAGTTACTTTCATTGAAAAATGTGTAGAGCCATGATTAATAAATAACGTCACTAGAACTGTGCATGTATATTTCCATCTATGCCTTTGGATGCATAAGGGCACAGGGCCCTCATTTCCCGATATTTCTGAAGTGTTTATTTTATGTGTAAATTCCAAGAGTGTTCTGTATGCAATGTTTTCAAGTCTACATATTTAATCCAGACTGTGTGTGGACCACCCTAAGAGTCCGCAAAGATTTCCGTAACTGTTTTATTTATCATTTTACAAGCAGCAGGAAAGGCAGGCATTGGTCGTCGGCGACATGACACGGAGCTTCAACAAGAGTCAGCTCTCCAACTTCGGCACCGCCTCGGGCGATGCCTGATGCCAGGCAATACCTAACCTATTAACACATTTTAAACTAAAAGGCTCCTTTTCATTTCTCCATGCCATGGAGGCACCCCAACTGGTGTCAAAATGGCTTGCCCGCACGTGGGGGTAATTCCTACTGCCTTCCAAACATTTTGACAAGTGTCAAGATGTTCTGCCCGTGCAGTTCGTGTGAAGGAAATGTGAGTCATCATGTTATAATATAAGGTTGCACTTTAGTAGTGGCATGGCTGCAATAATGGCATCATGGTGGTCCATGATAGTGTGCTGGCACAATCTCGGTTCGTGTATTTTTTTCCTTCTGTGTTCGGTCGTAGTAAAAATGGAAGTCACCAGGGTAAAGATTGGCAAATTAGAGGGTCCATAAAAATTGGACAGACTGGAAGTTTCAAGTAAAAATTCAACTACAGGTCCATGGGTGTATGGATGCCATAGAAGAAAAAAATATCTCTTACGGAAGAATCGGACAAGTCAAGTGCTCAAGCTACAAAGAAACATGAAGAAAAAATGTTGCTAGAAAAGAGAATTTATTGCTCAACACAAAATTATTTACTCTCTAAGCAACCAAGTACGTCAATTGGTAAACATGTGTATGTCAGCAAAGGAAATGTGGGAAAAACTGCACCATGTATACGAGCAAAGAACACAACAATGACAAGATCGACTATTTAACGAATTCTTCAAAATAAGGGAGAAGACCCACGTAATTCATTGGCTAAACATATTGCAAACCTATAAAAATTGTGGGTCGAACTACAAGATGATACCTCGAAGGAGAATAAATCAAAATTGTCAGACTCACTTTTCTTAAATAGAGTACTTAACACTATACCATGGGAATATTTTGTGTTCATAAATTTGTGGGAATCCGTTCCAAAGCAACAGAGAAATTTTTCTCTTTCAAAAGAAATGTAATGTTTAGTCGAGATGCATCTTCAAGAGAGAATTAACGATGAGGTCTCAGCGCTCACTGCAGAAATGTAGTCAGAATTGTATGTGAGTAAGAAGACAGTGAATATAAATTGACCCAAATCTTTTAATTGTGGAAAAGTAGGCCACATTAAAAAAAAACGGTAATTGTTCCGTATTGCGTATCGTAATGGGAAAACCATACAAACATTCAGTGTGAACTATAATTATCCATCCCAATTGTTTACTTTGTAGTCTAGTGCTGTTTCACATAACCGGCCAAGTTCAGTTTAGCATATCCAAATTCGGCAACTATTGTTCCGTATCGCATATCGAAGCAATTTTTCTGCAAATTTCCTCTCACGAATCACAAGATGGTGTGCATTGGATTAAAAATCACAATGTTGAACGCCAGACAAGTTTTTCATTCCTCGCCAAACATAAACATGTTTCTCATCGAGCACGACATTCTCGAATCGACGATACAGTACGAAAAATGTGGGGAAGGCGAAGTGAAATTGGTGGAAAACAGGGGCTTATTTTATAGGGTGCCGACGGCGAATGGAGGATTTTTAAAAATGCAACTTTAAAGTGTCGGCGAGACAGAGCAGTTTCGTGGGAGATTCAAACTTGTCTCCAGGCAAGATAGTCGAGTTGTGTTTACTCTGGTGCCTGATCAAATGCGCTCGAAAGCTGACTATAGTGAACGAAATTTTGTGCTCTGAAAAGATGGTCATTACCTGGTCGACTTTCCATCGCCAAGTGTGCATAATTTGGGTGTTGATGTACAGGAAACGCATCGGTGGGCTGGGCAGGGTGGTCGAGATCGACAAAATGAAATTGGGCAAATGCAAGAAACGCAAAGGACATAAAGTTCACGGCCAGTGGGTTTTCAGGGGAGTCCAGCGGGACAATCTGTCGAAATTCTTCCTGGTGCCGGTGGAAAATAGGAATGTGGTGACCCTGAACAAAATCATTCGCGAGTGGATCGCTCTGGGCACGATGATAAATTCAGACTGCTAGCACGGATATAGCAACCTGGACATTCACGGCTACCGTCACATGCAGGTGAATCACAGGAGGGCATTCGTGTGCAGCAAAAAGAGCAGAATGGTAAACACTCGAAACACACTAAAGATGAAGAGGGGCGAGACATTGATGGCGCACAGTCAAAACATTGAGCGAAGTTGGTGTTCTGTGCGATACAGCATTCCCTGATTTGGCTGAAGGAAAAACTCTTAGGTCGGTTACCTGGTCGAGTACATCTGGAAAAAGTATCATCGGTACGGAGAACGACTGCATGCTTTGCTGATTCATGCTACCGACATGCACCATTGTAATCGGTGTAGAGGAGATGGCGGCGAAGTCTATCCCAATTTCGACATGTATCTGTTTGTTAAGGTTGTTTTTAATTTGCAGGCACGAACGAGATAGAGTTGCTGTTGAAGTTGCAGGTTTAAAAAAGTTAATTAAGTTGATGTCATTGCAGTATAAAATTAAAGTCAAATTGACGTGCTGTTTGTTTAGTCTAAAATTATGTTTAATTGAGTAGTTGTTTGATTCAAACTAAAATTAATGTTTTATTACATAGCTGTTTGATTCAATTTAAAATTAACTTTTAATTGAGTTGCTGGGTCCACCCGGTGGCAATAGGTGTACTTGCATCTGTTGCAACTACAAAACTTGGCTCTTCCAGTTTCACTTAATTACGTAAATCGATTTTTTTTTAAATTACTTTCATTCGCGCCCCGAAAAGGCATAGCGCGATTGTGTCGGTCATAACCGGTTGGGCCAGTGGTTCATGTAATTGCATATGCTGTTGCATTCGCGGACTTTGGACCTGCCAGTTTCGAGTTTTGAGGTAATTTATTTTTTAAAATAGATGGTGTATATAAAGCTTTAAAAACTATAGGGTTAAATTTATAAAAAGTTGGATTTTTTAATGTACATTGTTTTACCATGCCCTTTTAGTGATTGTGTACATGCGAATCTTTATTTAATAAATGGTGAAAATCATTTTTAAAATCTTAATAATTTTTTAATATTCTCTTTAAAATAAATTAAAAAATTATGCATTGTGAATCGCGTCTATTTAAACAGGGATGAGAAAAAGGCAAAAAAAAATAGTTTTTTTTATACACAATAGGAAACTTTCTGCAATAGTTACTTTTGGCACCTGGATACACCACAGGAAACAAATGGGATATTTACCCTATATTCCGTTTTTGGTTAGGATACGATGTGGGAAATAATTGGGTGTAGGTCGAAATTTATCCCCTACTAGGTTGGATATGCAATTCGAAACAAGTCGGGTGTGGTACCAATTTCTCCCCTTCCTACTTGGATACGCAATGTTGTCCTTTTGGGTTATGCATGTTTTGTCACCTTTTGGTAAATACCAGCTATGTGAAGGTGCACTGGTAACACAGGGGGAAACTTTGTATTTTATTTGGGCTTTTCCCAGTTGTGGTTGGATATGTAATTGGTGGTTTTTTGTCTCAACTTTTTTTACCATTGGATACGTAGTACAATTGTTTTGAACGATTTAGACATGCAATAAGGAACAATCACCAGTCTTCTCGATATTTTGCCCACAGACCCCTGGTGAATCTCTCGAGTTCCAGCAAAATGGATGATGAAACAGACATGGAGGATGTGGAGGAAATGGATGAGACACTTTCGGCTACAGATAATGAGTCATCAACCTCTTCAGTGCCTGGTCCATCAATTTCTTCAACCCTGGGACCATCAACCTCTTCTTTCCCTGGACCAACAACTTCTTTGAATGAATCTATTTAATTATAATTGAAATTTATTATAATTATTTTTCTAATGTGATTGTAATTATTATATTTGAGAATAATACATTTATTTTCAACAGTACTGTTCGAAGATCGCAAAGGCACAGCTCTTCAGTCGTTTCCCACCAGTCGAGACCTTAAACAACTTCTGATGTCGATCAACAGTGAAGCTCGAAGAGCAAATCAGCACCAGACACCAGCCATGCCAAGCAAAAAAAAGCACTGAGTAAGCATTCGAGACAAATACCAACAACAGATGTTCTCCCAACATCGAAGAAAGAATCCTAAACCAACCAAGATGACAGGTATTTCTCGCCATGTATTACAGCGAGAAACAACCCGAAAGACCCATTATAGTCTTAGAAAAACAAATCAAAAAAAGTATCAGAAATATGTTTCTGATTTTGTATTGTAATAAACCTGTACAAGTTTATTTACAAAAAAAAAGATTTTTTTATTTATTTATAGTTTTATTTTATAAAATATATAGAGATACATAATTTTTTTTACACGTTATTTACATTTTTGTTAACATTTCACAATTTTCATTCAAAAAATATGTACATAGATACCTACTGGCATATCCATAAATAAGACATTGGCTTCATTTGGTCTTGTTTAGGTTTTTGCCCCATGTAAAATTCAAATTTCACTAGTTTAATTCATAGTATCCCACATAATTGCAGTTTCGCCATTCAAATCCTCGGTATTTAGGAAATCCTCAATTTTTCCCTTGTGGTTATTCAATACCATTTTTAATTTGTATATATTGTCTATAACATACAAAACTGTCTATTTATTTTTACTAGATACAATTTTGTGTAATACTGTAATGTTATTAAATCCCATTATTAAAACATTTCCTCTGTTTTCTAGCAGATAATCTACCATTTCCACGATGCCATCTTGGGCTGCGAAATGCAGAAACAAATCCTTTTCTAAGAAAACCGGTTCACCAAAAGTTTATTCAATTAGGTAATGCCCAATGTTTTCACGATCTGCATTAGCTACTTTCACCAACAGTTTCCAGTATTTGTGAATCCCTTTCATCACTGAGTCTATTGTTTGCACCAAATACACAAGTACAGGCCAATTTTTAAAATAATTATTGGCTTTCCCCAATACAGTTATACCTGCTGCCTCGTTGCCCAAAACACTGACACCTTCTTCTATTAGGAATTTTACAATCTCCAAATTCCCTGCCACTGCTGCTCGCTGAATTGGAAATTTACCACCAAAATTCTTTTCTTCAAAATTCAATTTCATCTCCTTCATATATTATATTCAATTAAGTTACATATATATATAATTATAAGATGATATTATACTTAAAATACTTACCCCAATAAAAATATTGTTAAATAATTTTTTTTCTTTAAAAATCTCATTTATCCCTTGTAAACTATTTTTTTAATTGCTAACATGTTTTAACTTTTTACCAAAATAGTTAATCTAATTTGAGTTGAATTTACATTCTATTTAAAGCTGTTCCAGTGCCAAAAACCTCTACAGAAAATACTACGATGCAACAACATTGCCTAATAATTTGGGTAGAAAAAAGATAATAGTTTATTACCCTAATACCTTTAAAATATTTCAGAACATCAACAATATGGTTTAAAAATAATTAAAAGTTAAATAAAATTTTACAAAAATAAGTTTTCTAAATTCGAAAAAAGCCTTTCAAGCCTTAAGTTTTGATAGCTTAAACGAATTTACAAACTGAAGGCAAGAAAGCAAATTTAATAGTTTTATAAACTTTTGTAATATCAAATTTAAATATCTGGATAAAGTAAATTCAAAGGATAAATATATATATATTTAAGTTTGATAAACTTTTACAAAAATATAAGTTTCCTAAAATAAAAATAAAAAGCCTTTCTAACCTTCAGTTTTGAAACCCAAACGAATTTACCACTGAAGGTAAGAAAGGAAATTTAAAAGTTTTATATACTTTTGTAATATCACATTAAAATATCTGAATGAAGTAAATACAAAGAAAAGAATTTTACTATTTGATAAACTTTAACAAAAATTATATAGGAGATTTAAACACATCCCTGCTCTACAACAGAAACAAAAATGATGTGATTGTCCAAAAGATCAGGTCGAATAAAACACTTTGATTTGTCATTAGTGAAAACCCTAAATAAATATGTGAATGCCAGTAACAATGGTGATTTTATGGTCACAGCATCTGTATACAAACCTTCGATGAACGAACAATTTCCATCAAATGCCGAATATATGTATACTGCAATTGATGGTCGACATTATGTCGTAAACCTCTTATCCTTTGTTGGACTTCCAGGGTTTTCTGCCATTATAGAGGATAAATATCCGGGATAAATAACCATTGACGACACATGTGACAATCACAATTACTATTTCTATGGAATAGTACTATTCAAAGCATTTTTATCTGCTTTGTATTATTTGAGCAAGTGCTTGGATGCCATGCCCAATGGAAAACACACACTAGTGGTGAAGATGATCAATTCTATGGTACATAGCAGTATCGTTTTCAAAAAATATCTAGCCAATTTATTTAACAGAAGTAATGGTTTCCAAGTAGTCGAAAATATTCAGAGGAACCTTGTCATCATTTCAAATACTTCCCTTGAAGTTCTAAAATATTGTTTGCAATTCGAGGATGGTGTAAACACAAACATTTTATTCCTCAAAAACTCTAGCACGTCCGAAGAAGACAAATTGGTTTTAGATACCAAAAATTCGAAATTTACTGCTGAATCGTATATAGATAATTTACAATTTATCGAAGAAAATTGCAAGTTGTTCGAGTTTATTACCTCAAATAACTGTGGAGATGTGGCATATGTATATATTTGTGATCAATAAAATTCGAACCAGTTTAATTTACAGCTGAATACAGATTTGGACAATGAGATGCTAACTGTTATGATTTACATTATACACGAAAATTCCATAGCTTCCTTCAATGCCATTTTGCGATTTAAGAAAGATTATACAACTGCTTTCTATAACAAGGTTGTAATTGCCAGAATTACTGATATGAAGAAATATAAATTATATGCATATTATGACGAAATCCATCACTATGATAAAATGTTGAATTATTTATGGGGATCTAGTTCGAGTAAAATAATTGAAGATATTGAGAGAGGAAATAGTTCAGATAGCATTTACATCAATGGTTTTCATCGTATAAAATATAACAATTTTGGTGTATGTGGATTCGACAAGAAACCCCATACTACCTACTGGTGAAAACATTATTTCATTTTCGCATACAAGATTTTCGGTACAGATAGGCTCGCATTTTTAAAAAGATATACTATTTTAACCACACAATATCTGATCAAATACCTTCGAATTTATATGCAACTAGTAATCTCGACACATCCAACCAAGAGTTGATCAGGGCGGCAAAAACAAGTCAAATGTGTGTTTGTTGAAATTCCTTCAAACCCTTTCCCAATTTCAATAATGTAGATGATAGAACATATATTTGGGTTATATGTTGGGGGTCTGAGGAATATGAACCACCTTTATGAATTCTTTGGGTAAATATTTGTGCAAAACACAAAAATTCTATAGTGTGTGTGTTTTCCAAATCGAATACAACAATAAAAGTATTTGCCTGAAAGTTTATTTTAATTTGAAAGAAACAAGTCCAATACGAATAATAGAAGAGGAAATTCAAATAGAAAAACTTAAAATAACATACCTTTCTATCAATTTGGTACATTTGGGTAAAAAGAGTATTTTAGAATTCTGTATAGAGAAGGTAGATGATGAAAATTAATTTTAAATACAAAATTGTTATCCATTAACCTTAGAGAAAAAAATTGTACTGCCACCCACTACACATTAAATTATACATGTATGAAAACAACAAAGATTAAAAAGATATGTTATGTATTATATAGGGACTCAATAACAGTAAGACATGGTGGCTTCCGAGATATTAGCAGCTGAATAAAAAAGTTCTCCTATTTTCAACAATTTGATTGAAAATACATATGTTTCGAAATCTAAAACTACTACTACTACTACTTAAAACACTAACAATTAATACAAAGAGAAGCTGGTATTGGAAAAAAAATTTAACAAAACAATGCCTTGTAATGGCAGAAAAATTTTGAAAATATATTTTTTGGCAACCATCTTCACTATTGTATTTATGCAAATAATGCAGATAACGACAATTAAAAAAAATCATAATCATATTGATATATTTAGCACATATTTTATTAATTTATGTATGTCATTATTGAAAAAATAATAATAATAAGAAGAGAATATTTTTAATTTTTTTCTACTTTTTCTCTCTCTCTCTTTCTCTCTCTCTCTCTCTCTCTCTCTCTCTCTCTCATTATATATAGTGTGGTATTCAGAGTGCTGTAGCAAACTTGTAGTTGGTGTAAATAAAGAAACACATCAAAGTGCTCCAGATGGTTATGAATCACAGAGATGACAGAAATGACTTATATCAAAGTCGGAAATAAGGATTACGATGAATCAGTTTCCCTTTTCATCGATAGGTTAATAAAAAATGTTTTCTTTTCACTAGCCATGTAGTCTCATGGCATGTGGCAGACACCCCAGCGAACATGGAGCAAAGAGGTTTCCACAGTAGGCATTCTTCCCCCTCCCACTTTTACTTCCAACAACCAATGATGTTGTAGCATATCATTTCCCCTCCCATCCCCTCCTATGAGTTTGCCTATATGGCAGATAAATCTGGAAAAAAAACTTCAGTCGATGGTGAGAGCTGGACAGAGAAAAATTAACCTTCCCCCTAGATATGAAGAAGAATAAGGAATAAGTATAATAATATACCACATAGTATATAGTATATATATATTTATACTATATATACTATAAACAATACACTGTATACTGTACACTATATACTACATAATATATATAAGGGAAATTTGTATTCTTTATTATTATACTTACTCCTTATTCTGCTTCTGCTCTGGAGTGGAAAGGTGATGTTTCCATGTTCACCTCTTGCCTTTGACTTATGTCTTCTTTCCAGATTTCGAACCCAAATTTAGTAGCATGTATGGACACGAGATCATGGTGTACTCTGGTTGTTTTTTTATTCCCCCCACCTAATTTCAACAACCAATCATGTTGCAGCATTACATTTCCCCTCCCTCCTCCCATCCAGTTTGCCTATATGGTAGAGAAATCTTTAAAAAGACTTCAGTCGATGGTGGGAGCTGGATAGAGAAACATCAACCTTCCCCCTAGAGTCAAAGAGGAATAAGTATAATAATATTCCTTACAGTATATATTTTATCTATATATACCTTATTTGATGAGTAGCTTGGTAACTTGGCTTTTTATTCTTCTGCTTTGGAGTGGAGGACTGATGTTTCTATGTTCAACTCTCATCCTCGACTAATGTCTTTTTCCAGATTTCATCTCCATATAGGCAATACCATAAGGCGGGGAAAGGATGGAAAATGAAATGCAGCAAGGTGATTGGTTGTTGAAAGTTAAAGTGGGGAGAGAATGCCTATTGTGGAAACCTCTAGTAATGTTTTGTGGAACTAAACAAATGTATCCCCCTTGGTCCTTGTACATAACTTATCCAATAGTCCTTATGTATAAACTACTCAGGGTTTTTGTGTTCTTTTTTCCATTTTTTAATCAATTTTTTAAGTGGGTTGTTTTTTGTGGGGATTATGATTGCGAATATACATGCAATGAATGAGATGTATTTTTTCCAGTGATTTTTCGATCAATAGCTTCAATATATTTTAAGTAAAAATTACACTTTTTGGTGATTGTAATTATCATTTTAGTATTAATTTGTTGGTACTTGCAACTTGAAAGTGTTTTACCTTTATTCTCGACAAAGTTCAAATTACATTGCTCAAATTTCAGATTACCAGTTTTCGGTAAATTGAAATAAGAAAATAAAATTTATGGATGTACAAATGATAATTTGATCGAATGTGAATCTAAATCACTTACTGCTTGCTTAAACTGTAAAGAGTGTAGATCCATGTGCCATCATTTCGATATAGATGTTACTTTCATATATCTCAGAACCAGTCTTATTTGGAAGATGTGGGGGAGAGAGGCTAACTAACTTGCATGGCCAGGAATGGCGGACAATGGATGCTTACCTCGGATGGTAACAATAGGTACTTGGGGATTTGCGGTTGTCAATATTCAAAAATTTTCATTTCTGTAAATTTGTATGCAGTTTGCACAATATTTTCCAGTTGTACATTCAATTCAAAGTCTACAAATGCCAATGATTCGACTCAATGGAACTTGTCTGAGAAACTACCTGCAAATGTGATCATCCGCACCAGTTCAAATCCTTTGATAATAACGGACCTTTATGCACAAACCAAAGTATTTCGAGGCTGCACATGATGATTTAATCGATTTTGTACCAATAAGACTTGATTACATATATGCAAAATTAAAATCCTTATTCATAGATATTCGACAACAAAACATACCAGATCCTTGCAAAATTGATGCCTTGTCTGGCGAACAGATTCTCAGCTATAAGGTCGGCTCACGAAACTGGAAAGTCACAGTTTAATGTTACTCGTACGATTCACATTACATACCCATCATGTTTGAGCATGATTACCTGCTCAACAATAATGGAGAAGAGTATCTTCTATGCAAGCTAGTAGGTCTTTCACTTAAAATAACTGGCGCCCATCATCTAAAATAGAAGAGTTGGTGAGAATGTATGGAACATTTACCTGTCCTGCTCCCAACCTAAATGAACACTACTTTGCTCCACTACCTTGTCATCAAGTCACACGGTCAACATTGATGAACGTGTTTGTTTTTATCTTAACTTTTAAATGATAACATATTATATTAATGAAATACTTTTACCAGTTAAATTTAACCAAAACAAATGATAAATTGTGTAGAGGAAGTATAAAAACATCTCAAAAGCACTTGTTTACTACACAGTGTTTTAACTATCAAACCCAATCCACGCAATTTTTGCTAGACATGTAGGTAGAAAATCAGTCAAATGTGTGGACATGGAGATTGGTTGTGCGCAGCCAGCAAGATTGGTCTACCTCATATTTAGTCTATGTTGCCGTTAGGTGATGCTAAGGATTAAACCATTATTGGTAACAGTATTACTCAACTTGGGAGCAAGAACGGAGAAGTCAATTTTTTATAAATCTTATATAACTATTAGTTAAATAATGTTCATCCCTACCATATAACTGTTTGAATTCATGTATTCAAGCTGGAAATAATCAAATACCAGCCCACGAACCAGCTGGTCGGTGCGAGAGCACTGTCATCGTGGACATTGGAAACCTGGGCAGGTCCGTACGAGATGGTGAACCACATCTGCTGATGGTTGCCCAATGGTCAAATGGTCAAGGCAGGGAGGAGGATCTTGAGGTGCTGAAAAATACGAAGCATAGTAATCCTCGCTATGATGAATGGATTAGAATACATCGGACCTTGGAAGCACCACAATGTCAGCCTTCACTCCTGGGCCAGCAGATTCACCATTATCACTGGAACCTACCACTGGTAGGTTCCAGATGTCTCGCGTTTCCTGGACCGATGCGCTATCTGGTATTCCGATGCACTCGATGAGAATCAGGGGGGGCCCTGCATCCTCAGTTACTGTTGGTACTGCAGTGTTGGTTCGCCTACATGGCAGTAATGACAGTAGGTCATCTTCAAGGGTGCCTGTGCCCACACGGTGACTGGTTTAGGTGCGGGGACTGTTCTGTCCCCTGCAATACACACCACCTGCGATCTCATTTCATTTCACCCGCATCAAACTAACAGAGGTCTTTCTTCCCGAACTAACAAATACCCTACTTTATTCAGCCCTAATCCAGTTAAAAGGAATTATTTTATCCTACTCGACTGTCACAGAAATTTTCCACAGTCCTCTCTGCTTTGCCTGGTGTGCTATGCTCTTCCATCTAGACCCTTCTTCTTTTGGGATGTACGCATGGCTACAAGGCGTAAAGGGCTTGCCCTGATACGTATCCATTTCTCCAACCGACTCAGCTACTAACATACATACCGGAGGACACACAGAACTGTGAAGGTACTCACGCTAGTGCAGCAAAATTTGGGCGTACGCCAGAAAAAATAATGTATTGAAGTCATGGAGTTAAAAGTATACAGGAAATTGCATGTTGTGACATAGGTGAAGTCTCTGGAGATAGGTGGTTAACTATGGACTGTAGCCGCCATCTTGACAGTAACCCAAAACATTGAGTTTGCATTAGAATGATGTTGAGAGACAATTTTATTTATTCCCTCTCTTTACATTGCATTAGTTATCTGTTATGATACAGGTTTTTATACTTAATTATCCCTTATTGTAGGGTACAATTTTGGTTTTTTCTTCTGCAATACTGGACAGGCTTAAGTTGCCCTTGGTATATAACTAAAACCGAAATTAGAATTTTACTGAATTATCTTCACAGGACAATAACGAATTTTAGAAATTTTTCAGAAGAAAAAAAGGGGGGAGGGACAGGATATATTCCTGGATAATTTTATTTCCTATATCTACAAAAATGGTGTTAACATCTTTCTCCAAGAGTTCAATTTAGTACCAAGGGCTTAGTCAGTAGCCACAATTTTAATTCAGCCCAACATGTTAAAATATTTCACATTGGGATGGGCGAAAGACGTATGTACCACAATGATCGATAACAAGCGCGCATGTACTAACCACTGCCAAAGTGGTCCACAGACACACTTGTGACAACATTTATTTGTTGTCACCTACCAACATGTGCAATTATTATTTTTAGTGTGAAATTTTTCTCTGAATACATTAAAAACTATCCAGTTTCAATATCTCAGAACTGTGCTGCAGAAACTTGACAAACCAACACTCCTCTAAGAAAAAGCATTATTGCTGAAGAAATGAGATTCCTCTCCATCTCTTCCCATGGGAAGGGAGGGTATACTGCGTGGGCATAGTGGTAGGACACTTGCCTTCCACTAGTGTGATCCATGTTGGTTTCCCAGTGAGGTTAATCACAGATTTTCACATATAGGAATTGTGCTGATTGATGTTGCTGGCTGGCATTTTTTCTCGATGTTTTCCCATTTTTCCCCACCCTTGCATTTCAATGCTGCTCCATATCTGACATTTTTCACCCTCATTGGCTCTCAATAGCTTGGTTTTTGCAAACCACCAAATCTCTCTCAACTCCTCCTGTCTTAAGATGATGGGAGGCCATGGTGGTGTAACGGCTAGAGTATTAGCTGTTTCACGAAGCACACTTTTTTTTTGCATCCCATATACATCCAATACACTTTGGGAAGGACTTGTCAATATGGATATTTGCACACAATTACATTGTCATAAAAATATATAACATATGAATAATATAATTTACACACTTCCTAATTCTAGAAGCTCTACAAACATGTTAAGACTTCATTTGATTGCAGTACAAATTGTTACAATTCATGTATAGATAGATATTAAAGTATAAATATGTAAAGTCTACATTAGATTGAAACACAAGTTATTACACGAAGTCTCCTTATATTAGTCTTGTTCTGCATTATAGAAAAGTTATTCTTTACGTAAGTATTCTTCTACTAAATAGAAGGCCTTATTTAAAAAGGATTAGTTAACAGCTCTTTTTAATTTATTTAATCTATTAATTGCCTTCAAATGATTGGGTAGTTTATTTATTAGTTTTGCCCCAGCATAGTATGGATTTGATATGTAAATTTTGAGATTCTGTAGGAGAATAGGTGAAGATGATTAGCTTGTCTGGTGTAGTAATGTTGTATATCACTATTTTTTAACTTTTTAAATGTTTTCCAAGTAATAACGCTACTATGGTGCATATACATGCATGGAAGAGTAAGAATTTTATTTAAAAATATAAATAGTTGCCTACAGTGGCTTCTTTTTCCTTATTACTTATTAATTTCACTATTTTCTTCTGTAATCTAAAAGCCTTTTCCCATTTTGTCGATGTGATTCCATAATTTAATATGGACTGAATATTTGAGAAATAGTATGCAAGTATTGTAACATTATTACAAATATTTTTTAAGGTATGTACCGCAAAACACATTGAACTCATTTTTTTTACATACACTATCAACATGCTCATTTCATGTTAAATTAATGTCTACAATGAGCCCTATAAATTTAGTACTATTTATTGTCTACAACCTGTCTTCTTCTATTGTTGTGCATCTTTCATCCAACATTGTATTTTTATTTCTATGCGTGAAATTCATGAGCACATATTTGTTTACATTTAATAGGTATTAATTTATTATACTGGAACCAACTGGACATCTCAGTCACTGTTTGTTTTATATTTTCTTCAAGAACAGCGTTATTTGAACTAGTTACTGAAATGTTTGTTTTATCCACAAACATTATAGCTGAGCCGAGGGTCATTTTTTCTGGCAATGATAAATATATATTGAGAATAGAATTGGTCCCAGAATTGACCCCTGTGGCACTCCTACTCGAGTAGTTCTGGTATTGGATTTCACATATGTAATGTAATGTTTGTCATAGTATCTTATGGAGGTGATCTGTTTTCTGTCTTCAAGATATGATGTAAACATATTATTGGTTACACCTCTTACTCCACACTGTACAAGTTTTTGCAATAAAACAGTGGTCGATACAAGCGTAAGCTTTTGAAAGATGTGGGAATATACCTGTTTAAAATTGTCTTTATCAAAATATTAATTTTTACATTAAAACTGTAAATAGCTTGTTCTGTAGATCTGCCCTCTACAAATACATACTAATGCAATAAATTATCTGTTTTTTTTTTTTAAATTAAGAATTGTTGCAGTTTATTTGCTCTCAATTTCTCTAAAAAAAAATTTAAAAGGATGTACAAAGCGCAATAGGCCTATAGTTAACCATCAATGCCCTGTCACTTTTTTTATATATTGGTACTACTTTAACATATTTGAGTCTTATCAGGAAAAATTCCCTGGGCAAGACATTCATTGAAAATGTAAGTCAAGGGCTGTTTTATTAAATAAGAACACTTTTTTTTACCAGAGTCATAATTACCTCATCTATTCCACAGAAACTTTTACTTTGAAATTTTTAATTACATTTGTGATTTCTTCTTTAGAGATAGGCGTGAAAATGGTCAAATTGTCTTTATTAAGTCACCCCAGAAATTGCATGGAGTGAGTTCGAGAAACCATGGAAATTGCAAATCATAAAGACTACATTCAGTAGCTATTAAATATATGAGAACTGATTTGGTTGTAAGCCCATATTCTTGTATTGATAAACAGCTGATTTCTTGTTTGTCACTGCAACTCTGCTGACTTGGGGAGAAAAAAATTTTTATGGGTGTAGTTTTTATAAGGTGTGGTCTTGTATTGGTTTACGAGATGATTTGCCATTACTAACAAATGAATTCCATAAACTCTTACACTGAAATAGCAAATCGGCATTTACCTATCTCTAGATTTAAAAAAAAGTTCCTGTAATATCTAACGAGTCTGCAACTTAGACCTTAAATTCACGGCACGTGTGTAATCGCAACCGTACTTGCTAAAATTAAACACACTGCAATTGTTAATTTTCAAACTCCCCATACACACAATAATTGTGCGATATCTTTCACGAATGTATTCACTGTATATACGAATACACAAAACACTGGACTCGCAAGGCCCGGCTCGTACGCATTTTCATAAATTAAGATTAGTTTTCTTTGGTCGCCGAATAAATCAAAAATTGATTATAGTTTTAAGGCGTGTTTCATTTCAAATTCACATTTCACAAACACAGCACAAATTTAGAGAAAATTCAGAACAACTAGTGAGTGTATATAGCACTCTCAAGGCTGTTTAATTTCAATTGTATATTGTAAACAATGTTGTTTCTCTCCCTCATGGCTGCTTCACTTGTATCGAACTCGCTGTCCACTTCAATTGCGTTACATATTCGATTTTATTACGGTTAAAGTTTTATAACAACTTTTAAAAGCTCCTGTAGTTGTCAGAAAATTATTTCCTAGGATATTCTCAAGGCAAATATATAGGGAATTGAAGCAAATTAAACCAAAACACGGTATACAACACTTCCATTTAACTGTAAATAATTCATAACTTTACATATTTAACCGCGAAATTTAAATCTAGTTATCTGGGACAATCATACACACGCTTTACGTATATTATAGTTTAGGTCAAAAACGGTTGATATTAATTTATGTCGATTTTAATACTCATCAAAATATTCGCGAAAGATAAGCTGTTACGATGTTTTTTTTGGTCCTCTTGATCACGTGACCTCTCTTACCGGAAAACAACCGTCTAACTTTGATCTATTAATTGACTTTACTTGTTAACATTGTACGGTATAGGACATAGCCACCCCCTGATTGAAGTGATTTGTATTTATCTATGATGTGTTCAGTGTTTGGTGCTCAACTTTACCGCCATTTTACCTGTTTTGAATTGTTACTGGTTTTGTAAACATTAATTATTATTTATAAACTATGGAAGGCAACGGCGTTGATGTTGAAGATGATTTTTCAGATGAAGAGGGTGTTTTGCGATGCGGAGACATATGTGTTGCACCTCTTCCACCAAACGCTGCTTTAATTCCAGGCCAGATCAGTGGCCCAAGGCTCATAATAACCCACATTGTCAACGAATTCTTTAAAAGCTATGCTGAAAAAACTGTTTTGGGGCCATTCCATAAGGTAATTCAAATTATAAGCTTTGTTTCTTCAATATAGCTTGTAATACATAATGGGCCATGTACTGTATGTTTGATATTACGCGCTGTAGTGAAGAAACGAAGCATTTGCGGACCTGTGTTCATATAACATTATTTCATCCTCCAGATGTGAGGAATGTTTCCCCGAAGTATTGACCAGCAATTCTGTAACATCTTGGTCTGCGGGCCATACAATGTGCGTTATGTAATATGGGCATTAGAGAAGAAACAAAGTGTTTGCAGACCTATGTTCATACAACATTGTTTCTTCCCCCCGATGTGAGGAATGTTTCCCCGAAGTATTGATATGCAATATTGCAACATGCTCTATATAGGTTAAGTACGTAGATTTGCCTACTTGCCCTAGCATGTACTTTTCCAGACTGTCGGATAATAAGTGGAGAAGGTGGAAACTTGATTTGGAATATGCTGAGGGGAAGCTTTGTAGAGGGTGTGCCAGTGCCAATGGAAGTGGCTAAGGAGGAGAGGTGGAAAGGGGAGATGGTAGATTAGATGAGCTGTAAAGAGAGGGAAATGATGCATAGGATTGAGAGGATGGAGGAAAAGGTCAGGAATGAGATGGGTAAGAGTAGATTAGAAATGAGGGTGGATAAATTAGAGGAGTTGGAAGATGTAAAGGGGGTGCTAAGGAAAATGCAGGCCAGTCCACTGGAGGAAAAGCTGAGTAGAGAGGAAGATTTTGGCAGACTGCAAGTAGGGCTGCAGGAGGAAAGGCAGCGGTAGAGATGGTAAGATTAAGGAGTATAGAAGAGTTGGAGGCTTAGAAAGGGATAAGGCAGTAGGAGACATGACAGAAAATAAGGTTAGAGGAGCAAGAAATAGTTAGCAAGGGAAACAGACAGTGGTAGAAGTTAGGGAGCCGTATGCTGAGGCTTGCAAGTGTGCGATTAGCAGAGACTAGCAAGCAGGAGAAAGTGGACAGTTCAGGGCCAGAGGGGAGAAAGGAGAGCTGGCCAAAGGAAGGGAAACAAGGGTGATGCAGGAGGCTGGAGACAAGGGTAGGCAGGTGGGTGGAAGAGCCACAAAGCAGGAACAGGTTGTAGGAAAGGAGCCAGAGGTAGTTTTTCTAGGCAGCTCTATTGTAAAGGGGGTGGAGCTGAGGGAAATCAGGAAGGAAATTACATATTAAGCAGGTTTGGGGGGGGGGGGGTAATACTATGGATTTGGAGGAAAGGGTTAGTGGTATGAGAGGAGGCAGGGTGGTTAAGGTTGTTCTAATCCATTTAGGGTAAATGACCTGGCTCGAAGGGAGGAGGGGCAGGAGGTAGAGCGAGACCTCAGGGGATTGCTGAGGAAAGTGCTGGGGAAGTTCCCTGGAGCTAGGGCAGTAGTCAGTGGCGTGCTGGTTAGGAAAGGAGTGTCCTATAGGAAGGCAGTGGCTGCAAGTGAGGTATATGAGAGGGTGTGTAGCGATTTGGGGGCTACTTTTATAGATAGTAGGAAATGGGTAGTCTGGGAAAGTGTAGGGAGGGACCAGGTTCACCTGACAGAGCAGGGAAAGGGGATACTAGGTGATCTGCTAGGTAGAGAAGTAGCTGGCTGCGTGGAGAGGGTCAGGGCAGAGTAGCAATTTTTGAAATAGCAATCAGTCAGAAGCAAAGAAACAGAAGTAGAGAGAAATGGAGAGGATAGAATTGATGAGGCCGCAGGGGTGGAGATAGGAGGTAACCAATGTAGGATGGTAAAGCAGAGTACTAGTATAAAGATAATGGTGTTGAACTGTAGGAGAGTGTATAACAAGCTGGAGGGCTTCTGGGGAAAGGTTGAAGGATATGGGGCGGATATAGTGGTAGCTGTGGAGACTTGGTTGACTGAGGAAGTACTTGACATTGAGTGTAGGCAGGATAAGTTCACTATCTTCAGAAGAGACAGGGATGGGAGAGGAGGAGGAATAATGGTGTGTGTAAGGAAAGGGCTAAAAGGGGCGGTAGAATGGGTTAGTGAGGATCTCGAGGTAATGGAAATTAAATTGAGTGGTAGTAGTAATAGGAGTATTACTTTGCTGGCAGCATATAGACCACCAGGACAGGGATGGCAGGCAATTGAGATGATCAAGGAGAGGGTCGATAGACTAAAGGACAGGCAGTGGGTTGTTGTAGCAGAGGATTTGAATATGCCAGGGGTGAGATAGGTAGAGGGTGCAGAAGGAATGGGTAGCATGATGCAGAGAATGTCAGCACAGTTAGTCAACATAGGATTAGTCCAGGTAGTAGAAACACCTACGAGATGGAATGAGGAGGGTGTTGGCTCAGTGCTGGATGTGGTGTTGGTCAGACCTAGGAATGCTGTAGTTGGTGCAATAGTATTGGATGGTATAAGCGACCATCATATCCCGGTTGTAGACATTGTGATTGGCAGGATGAGGGAAGAGTAAATGGCAGAAAGCTTGGTGTGGCAGTATGGGAGACAAGAAGGGAGCAGAAATCTTCCTGAGAGACAGGTTTAAAAAATAGGATGTGGAGGGAGTTTAGATGATTAATGGAGGTTATGTTGACGAAATTTGTGCCAATGAAAAGGTTTCGGGCTGGGGGAGATCCGCCATATTATGGACAGGAGATTTTCAAATTAAGCAGAAAATTACATGCCAAGTGGAGAAATAAAGGGATGATAAGATCTAAAGAAATGTTGAAACAAATGGGTAGGGAGCTTGAAAGGAAGATCAAACAGGCAAAGAATGTATTTCTGGGGAACAATGTGGAAGAAGTAATAGGCAAGGAATGGGGGAAATTGTTTAGGTATGTTAGGAGGTTAAGAGTAGGAGAGGAAGGGATGGTAGGCATGCGACAAATGTTTGTGTGTGAGGTAAAGGAGGATTGGAATAGGGGGGGCAAACAGGGTTCGAGATGTTTAGTAAGTTTAAGATGAGGGAGTGGGAGATAGAAAAGGTAATTAGGGGTTTGAAGAGCAGTAAGGCAGGGGGTCCAGATGGAATAGGAAACGCAGCACTAAAGCTTGGTGGCAGGGAGTTGGTGAAATATTTAAGGGTGCTGTTTAAAAAGTCCTTAGGAGAGGGTAAGTTACCACAAGATTGGAAGTATGCTATGGTGGTACCTATACACAAGCAGGGAGAGGATAGGGGGAGGCCTGGCAGCTACAGACCAGTGAGTCTTACATCAAGTACAGGAAAAGTAATGGAGAGGCTGGTGGTGCAGTATGTGGTTAGGGTTATGAGCAATAGGAATTAGTTTGAGGAGTCCCAGCGTGGTTTCAGGAGGGGATATTCATGTTAGACTCAGCTGGCTGGGTTATTAGAGGATATGGTGCAAGTAGTTGATGAGGGGAAGCAGGTGGATGCCTGCTTCATAGATTTTGAGAAGGCATTTAATAAGGTGCCCCATGGGACATTGATGAGGAAAGTTGAAGCGCCGATACTAGACAGGAGGATAGTGGAATGGATAGGGGACTTCCTCAGGGGGTGAAGGCAGAGGGTGAAAGTGGGGGAGGCAATATCGAAGGAAGAAGAGGTTACGTCAGGGGTGCCACAGGGTAGCGTGCTGGGTCCTTTGTTATTTACCGTAATGGTAAATGACATGGGTTTGGGGATTAGGGGGCAAATCAGATTGTTTGCAGACAATTGTGTTGTGTGTGCTGAAGTGGGAGATGGGGTGGAAATTTGCAGGCGGACATTGATGAGATATAGTTGTGGACCAGGAAAAATAAAATTAAGATAAATGTAAGAAAAACTAAGGTAGTGAGGTTCACAAGGAAGAAGATGATAAGCAGAAACATGTACAGCTGGGAGGGACAAGAGATAGAAGAAGCAATAGAATATAAGTATCTAGGGATTGTACTACAGGGAAACCTCAGATGGAAAAAAAAAAAACCGGTAGAGAGGGTGGTTGCAAAGGGAAGAAGGGTTCTGGATATGCTGAGAAGGGTGCTGAAGGGAGTCAGTTTTGAGGTGAAGGAGAAGGCATATGGCACAATGGTATGGCCTATGTCTATGCTGCAGCAGTATGGAACCTGTATGTGGAGGTGGAGGTGCGAGAACTTAAAAAGGTGCAGAGAAGGGCAGCAAGACGAGTGATGGGTAGGTAGAGAAGGTAGGGGCAGGATGATGAGGAAAAAGGGAACTATAGGCCATCAGTGATAGTTAAGGAAATGGGGTGGAGCTCATTGAGGGACAGGAGGAAATTTGGAATGTCCAGTCAGGGGGTACAGGATGGTGAATGAAGAGGGAAGATGGGGAGGGTTACACTGCAAGCTAAGTAAGGGGGTATTTAGAGGAAGAGGAAACAACAGTGAGAAGCTTTAGAGGGTGTGGAGGAGAACGGAGCGAGGTAGGCAGTCCATGCTAGTGAGGTCTGTGAGGGAGTGGAATGTGTTGAGGGAGGAATTGGTATCTGTGAGAGGGGTAAGTTCAGGAAGGGAGTGGAAAAGGAGTTGGTTGGGTGAAGGAGAGGTGAGAGAGCTCGCCACCGGGTGGTAGCCTAATTGCGAGTGTATTTATGTATACAAAAAAAATAGATATTATGTACATGGTGATTTCATATGTAGGGCCAACTGCGGATATCTGTATCCTTGGAGAGAATTCAGAAACAACCATAATTAACTGAAAATCATTGGTCAATTTAAGTAACTTCCAAAAAAGCTGGTTGTTTGAGGGGATCCATTATTTTATTTATGTTAATTTAGCCTTAAGGCTGTGATGTAGTCTATGCTAAAGTAAAAATAAAAATTATATAGAATTATAGTGATTTTAAATTTTATGTGAATTCAATGAAGTGTGGGGTGATGGTTGGTGTAGTGGCTAGAGAGCTCGTCTGTTGCCAAGGCGAATTGGGTTTGATTCCTGGCAGGGCCACTCACTGATTTTTGCAAGTGGGAATTGCACTGTACGATGATGCTTGGTAGCAGGTTTTCTTTGGGATTTCTCTCGCTCTTGCAATCTGGTGCTGCTGCATGCTCACCTAGCTTCACCCTCGTCTTCTCAATGTTTAGAGCTGCCCAAATCTGTACCTGCTGTTGCTTCCATGTTGTTAAGTAAATGTAATAAACGCCATGCATGTGGCTAATGTCTCGATACTCGGAGCGACCAGTTCGGCTGCACACACCAGCTTGGCAATACTGAAGTCCGCCTTCTTTACCTCTTTCTGAGCCCCGTGCCTGGCATTGAATGGCATAGAAGTTGAACAACACTCAAGACCCTCAGTAGCCGCAAGCAATTGATGAAAGCCCTGGCTAATGTGTAAACCGACAGTGGTTGACGGTGCGCTCCCTAATTCCAATCAGTCCGGATAATTAGTACTCGAACCTGGAGCTGTCGGTCATAAGACCTCTCTCATACCACTGCTGGGTGTAGTCCACAAAGGTAGGGCCTCCAGACCCAGACAAATACTCCTGCCAGTAGCTTAGTTAGGCGCTCCGGTCAGCGATACAACCTGAAGTGTCTGTCCTGCCCCGGTGGGATTTGTACTTAGTGGTTGAGGCTCTACCGTTCCGTGTACCAGGGTGTACAGAATGGGTTGTCGTCAAAATATGAGGGTGTGTGTAAAGGCGGGCAGGCTCCTAAAGGGAGTCTGTTGTCCTACTCCAGATTCGCAATGATAATAAACCCGGTCCCTTGCTTGCTCCTTCCGAAGTCAATATTCAGTGAAAGAAAGGTTTTACTCCTAGAGCAAAGTACTCTCGGATACAGTAAAGAACTAGTATTTATTGGGGTAATAAATACTGGGTGACCTATACGAAAACCAAGCAAATCATATACGGAAGTAAAGCTACGCAAGTTAACATGTGGAGGCGACCCGCTCCTAGGACTACTTAAGATACAAGGGATTATTGAAACTATAACTTTGCAACTAAACCTTTTGGGTTGTCTAGAAGAGACACTAGCTTACAGGGGCCACTACCATCAAGCAGTGGTGGTTGTCGACCCAGGAGATCGCAACGGATGTGTTAATAATGGATCAATGTCTTCTGCAGGCGAAGGCTTCTGGTTTGCTGGCAATACCAGAGTGTGTTGAAGCCTCTGGAAGGGGATGGCTGTAGCCACTGGTGGTTGTCGAAGAACTAGAAGCTCTTGGAGAGGACCATGAGGGCCTAAGTCAGTAGAGAGTCCCCGCTCACAAAGAGTGTTGAGGCGAGCTACTGGAGACGATAACTGCCGACTTCGGCCGTGCACTGCCTTATTACTGGTTGACTGACAGGTACGTGCCGAGCCGGGGTGGTAGGCGTGACATGCCTCTGTGGCGTCTGCCTGGAGCGAGCGGTTTGGGAGAACTACCCTCGTGTGCTCGGTTTATGACCTCTGGCGCTCGGCAGCTGTGGCGACACTTTTGTCTGCCGGGTGCTTTGAGGAGGCTGATGTGTCATGCGACCGCTTGAAATACTCTTGGTTTTACATGCAGGAATTGTCCACTTGGGTTGAAATGATTTTCTGTGCAATCTTGAAACTGAGCTTCTCACCATTGCTGCTGTCTTCTTGACCCAGTTTTCGTCTGTTTGTGCTAGTTTTACACCCAGGCTGATGCATCCGTATAAAGCAAGAACTCCTTTCCCTGAGTTGGATGATAGATTACATGGTCTAATAGTAAAATTTCCTTTAGTTGTTTAAATGCTTGTTGATATTCACAAGACCAAATCCAATTTACGCCAATTTTCAATAGAAAGAACAAGGTTGCTGCAATTTTAGAGATTTCGTCGGAATAATTCTGGTAAAAACCTTGAACTCTTTAGAATGTTCTTAGCTGTCGTACATTTTGCGTTAAAGGAGAGTGCGCAATTGCCTGCAATTTCTCCGTAGCTGTACGTATTCCTTCGCTAGTTAACACGTGCCCAAGAAACTGCAGTTTTGACGTGATTTACAAATTTTGACCATCATGCCAGCTCTTTGCAACTTCTCTAAAACAGTATGTATGTGTTGTACGTGTTCCTCAAAATTAGTGGAAGTATCAAAAATGTCATCGACGTAAGCTCTAGCAAAGCTATGGCATTCTTCCCTTAAGGGGGTAGTTTCCTTATTTATTTTCCTCGTAATTGAAGGTTTCTGGTTGTTAGCTTGATTAAATTCACAGTAGCTCGATAGTTGATGGTTAAAAATTGCATTTTCAGCTCTTAAACTAATTTTTTAATGGTTTCGAAAAAAAAATTATTTTTTTTTTTTCATCCCAAACATGAATTGAGTACATGTTTTCTCATGAATTTTAGTTTTCTGTAAACTGTGAAACTATGTTCTTTGCCATACTTCAGGCATTTTTTAAATTTTCGTCCAGAATACTTCAAAAATTTGATATTTCCATACCCCTTGATTCTTAGAATTTATCGCTTTTCTAAGAGTAGCGGCTGCAAAGTAATGGAAAAAGATTACAAAGAAACAAAACTACAGTAACGTGGGAAAAACCTTGTGCATTTCATAGCGCATTTGAACATCGAACTCAAATAACGTCTAACGGGAATACGGCAGAGAAACTATTTATTGGCAAATAGTTCCCAATAAGTGGCGCACTCGTCAGTGTGGCTCGTCATGGAACTACATGGGCTCGCAGAGAAAGACAGGGGGGTGAGGTGTGGTGGGTGGGATCAAAGTGCCTAACGGTAGGCCACCTGCAGTTTCAGAGCCCGGTAGCTTACTTGTATGAAAGTGATGGGGAAACTGCCACCTTTCGACCAGGCAGTTCTCGGAACCGACGAACACACCAAATATTCCCTGTGTTTTGAGCATTTAGTAAACGTTGTCGCCATACTTTGAATTTTTCAAAAGCCATGGTACATTGAAAACACTAAACACCCTTTTCAAATTTACAAATGAATTTAACTATACCTTTAGACTGGTTAAACTAACGACAGCATTTGTAGTAGTGTTTTTATCTGTATTACATGCTATAATCTTGTGCTTTCTTTTCCCAAGATAACTCGAATAATTGTAAAATGAGTGTTCAGCGTGTAAATATAAAATATGGTAAAGCGATGTGCTGTTTAGCTGTCATCTCAAACAAAACTGTTGACACAAGACTTCCAAATAAATGTTATGAAATTAATGAAACAATTTTATTACTGTGCTGAATCTCAATTAACAGACACAAGTAAGTTTTATAAGTCATCTAGAGTAACTGATCTTTTTTATTTTGTTTACGTATTCAGTATCCAAAACAAAAAAAAAACTTAGGCCTAAAAAAATTTTCAAATCAGAAAATGTGTGATAAAGTAGCCTATGTAAAGAAAATAGTTGCTGGTGATGATAGATAGTTTGCGCACATTTCATCAGACATTTTCTTTTGTTATCAAATCAAAGCATGTTTGTGAAATGTGGTATATAATAATGCCTTAGTTTACGAACACTGTTACAATATTAGTATAACAAAATACAACCATTTCGACCACAGAGGAAAAAAAAAAACTATGTATTGAATCTGTGTTTACATACACATTCATTCAATGATAAAGACTTCAGGAAAGTAGAGTGCCTGTACGATTTACCTATCGCGTAAATTAACCTTTCTCGTGTAAAGGCAGGCGTAGTTCACGTGACATGATCTGTCACACTACTAATGCATATTTTGCTAATAGGTTGTGTACCTATTCGCGAAGTAGCAAAGTCTAAGAAGAAAAAAATGGGAAACCATAATTTAAAAAATTACGCAAGTATTGGTACCAAATACAGGGGCAGCTTCACATAGCAGACAGGAACTTGTGTGATATAGTAATATATTGTGATAGTGGGATCCAAATAATCAGAGAACTAAGAGACGACGAATTCTAAAGAGAAAATATGTTCCCCAAGCTGTGTAGATTTTATATAGAATGCGTGTACGGGAGCCATCGTACATACTGGAGGCATAAGAAAGAGCCAAAGAAAAGAAACTAGTAGGAAATGAAAATGTTATATTGTAAAACATTTTTATTGGGTCGCCTAGCGTAGAAATGCAATTAATACCATACCCTGAAAAAAATTTATATTTCTGTAAATAAAAATCATGTTAGTCATTCGTTAGAATTATATTCTCCACAGTTAGTTTTTTTGTAGGTAATGCCAAATATAGAAATATGTATTTTGCATTTAAATTAGTTAAAAAACGATATAACTACATTGTTTTATATGTATGTTTTATAAATTGTGGTACCTGATATAAGGCATTTACTTGTATTTCGTATGACGCAATAATTTATGGCCTTGGATGTTATTAAAATAAAGCATCTTATATCTTAGGGCATTACAAATAACAGCCAAGTGTATTTCTTATAACAACAAAGTGGGAAAAAGTGGAATTTGTTCATAATATTTTACGAATGGTACACAATTGGCTAAACGATTTTGGTAGCTCTGCTCTGTTTAATTTCAAGCCCCACTGTGCAGCCTTCCAAACCAAATGTAACAATTAACGTTGTTATGTATAGACTGTTCAGAGTAAAGTGAGCACTTTTGAAAGCCCTCTCATTTGGAATAATAATATATAAATATATTTAATTTTAGTTTTAGACAATAACTTCCGAGTGCTGTAGAATATACATACTGTGTCTATTACTTACATGGCAATATTTATTTAAAAAGGTGGTTAAAGTATTAGAAAATACCTGAAAGTAAAAAGTAACTAGGGCTTCAAAAGTGCTCACTTTACCATGAACGGCCTATTCCTAATAGGACTACCTGAAAAGCGTGTTTGTAGTATGCAAATTCTTTCTTCTAATCTGTTATATACATACAGGTACACCGACATGCACGTGCACACACCAACATGCATGTGCACACACACCAACACACAAGAAACAAAGTGATCTGATTTGCCACTAATTTAAACATCACTATTTTAACCAGATAGAGTCTGTCCGCCTCACTATTTATACAAAAAAAAACACTGAATCGTTAGATAATTAGAAAAGGTTTGGTAATGAACTTGGTATCTCGAAGGCTGGCGCCTGACCACTCTTGAGCACCGTGAAGGTGAGTGGGTAGCGAGGTAAGCAATACTTCACAAATGGATTTCGCGAAAGCGGTTCACCAGAGAGTATTCCGACACGACAACCTATTTGGTACATTATGATGTGTTGATTATTAAGTCATGCCAACAAATCACTTACAGCTTACTGTTCATATTTATTGTGCAAAAACTGGGTGGCAACCCCTATTTTCATGATGACCGGGGGATAATATTACCAACCCCATTTTCATATGTGTAAGATCTCCTTTCTACAATTGGCCAATTTGTTGCTTAATCGCGAGTAATTCCTGATTTTTTTACTAAATTATTTTAGTCATGGTTTTTAGGGGTGCGTAGCTCCCTTAGTAATCACATCAAGGAAAAAGTGGTACTGACATTTTCGTCTTATTTTTTCATCAAGAATAACCTGCCAAAGTTCATCGGTATTGTTTGGAAACACTGTGTATATCAAACGTCTCGCTTATTTTTATTTGCTAATTTCAAGAAAAATAGTATCCCAAAAAGTTTTGTATCGAAACGTAAATCATTTTCTGAATTTCTGGGATTTTTAATTTAATACTTCATGTTTAGAAAATTAGCAGCCCGGCATAGCTTCGATCAGGTTTTATGGAGTTATTAAAATACATACCTATATCTTTGCGACTACCCGTGATACATGCGACTTCCTCTGTCTACCTACGACTACTTGTGACTACCAGTGGTTACTTGTGACTACCCATGACTACTTACAACTACCCATGACTACTTGCAACTACCCATGACTACTTGCAACTACCCATGGCTACCTGTAACAACCTACGACTACCTGTGACTACCTGCGACTACTTGAAAATTTTTTATATTTAGATCCACTGAGCCACTGTCGCCCCACTTGATATATACATATTTATCTACTGAGCCACAATGGCCCCACATGGGATTGGTTCAACCACTGAGCTACTGCGTCCCCACTTGGGATCACTCTAACCACTGTGCCACTGCGGCCCCACTTGATATATTTGTATCCACTTAGCCACTGCGCCCCCATTATATATATTTCTATCCACTGAGCCATTGTGGTCCTACTTGGGATCGCTCTAGCCACTGGGACCCCACTTGGGATTGCTCTAGTCACTAGCCACTACGGCCCCACTTGGCATTACTCTACCCACTGGGCCCCTGTGGCCACACTTGATATGTGCCTATGTCCATCTGGAAGAATGTAGCTTTCTAACAGTGGAAGAATTATAAGAATCGGCTCTGTAGTTTTGGTAGAGCATGCTTAGAAAGCAGCCAAGTAGTTCATTTTTCTCCAACTAGGTTAACAAATTTTGAAGTTTCTCAAGGACTTTTTTTTTTAAATTGAACATAGCCAATGTCCATCTGGAAGAATGTATTTTTCTAATTGTGAAAGAATTATAAGATACGACTATGTAGTTTCCAAGATTATCCTAGACATATAAACAAACTCACATTGCCTCTTTATAATATTAGTATAGATGTTTAAGAAATGGAGTACAACAAAACAGCAGTATTGCATTCTTAACAGATGAATGTCAATCTATTCCAATTAAAACCTTGCAAAATACTAAATGCTAAATACTCCCAAACCCATTGGAACATGGCCTCACTCACTGATATAACTAATACGTGTAGTAATGTAACAAATTTTGGTTTTAAATTGGTTACCACTTCCCAAATTGATTTTATTGTCACATATATTAGTTACTTCTGGCCGTAGTCTTACAATATATTATATAGATAATTCTTTGCTGGAGGAAATGGGATTATCACAAGAAAACGCATGAACAACTCCAAATTCCGCCACGTGTTCCACATGCGGAAATCAGGCAGGCACTTGGATCGGCCTGGTGGAAGGCAAGCGATCTGACTACTACATTATGTGTCCCCACAAACAAAAAGTTAACGAGTTATGAAACTGTTGTAAGTTAAAATTACTTATTTCCCAAATACATATTACAGTATTTAGTATTTAGAAGTGGTAAACTGTATATATTCATAATATAATATTTTGGTATATAATCTTATATAACAATCAGACATAATGTAACGTTATGAAGCACAAACAATCCAGGCTGACCAATAGTTCAATTTGAATTACAGTGTTATCTCTGCAGTATATGCAGAATGGTATGTTGATCGTAATCAATTCCCCATTCTGATCAAACAACCAGAATTACACATTTTAGCCAGTGTAGAGCATGTGAAAAAAAAAAATTGAAAACTTGCCGATTTTCTGTAGCATAATTATTTTAATGTGAGAGATCCATGGGGAAAAAGTTTATACTGAATAATTATCAAACGTAAATATCAATGTCGGACATAATTTTTCTTTTTCAGTTTGTAAGCCTACTTCAATGTTTTAAGTGTACCACAAATTAATATTACATTTGTGTGGTGTACTGTAATTTCTTTACCCTTTCTTATTAAAAATTATTTCTTACGGCACAGTTCAGGAAGGAAGCAAATTCATGCCCAAAGAATTAATGGGCAATACCCGTTCTTTCCTGTAGCTACAGTTGCTGATAACTGGTAGGGGGAGAGTTGGAAGAAATGTGATAAGCACTTACCTCCCCCCCCCCCCCCCCCCAAATCCTTTTAAAATTCATCATTGGCCACAGACTACCTGCTGGCATCTAATTCAACAGACTGGTCTATGTTTCTTAGAAGCGAGACACATGCCTCCCAACAAATGGTAATTGTGTTTTGTTACCAAAACGTGTCCCTGCTGTTGCCATCTCTCGTAGAAAGGTTGAAATAACAGGAAAAGGTTCAAGCTTCGTCTCTGATGTCCATCAAATCTACCTGCCAGGCGCTAGGAAAACCAGCGCCTTAAGGTGATATGTAAACATCTCGTATTTTCAGCCACAGCATTACATATGCCAAATGGTATCACAGTAAATACGTACTGGGAATTTCGGAATAGGAAAGTATACAGTGAAGCCCTGTTAAGACGTTTCAGAAAAATACTGAGAAATGTGTGCTTATTAAACAGGAAAACTTCTTAAAAGGTAAAATTGTGTATTTGTATTAAACAAAGTGCAAACTTTTTAAAGCTTACTAAGCAGGAAAACTTAACAGGAAACTTATTAAGAAAGTTTTACTATACTTCCTTGAGTCATGTGACAGATGTAGCTGCCAATTTGCACAGGTGATACCCAACGTAGTCAAATATCAGACACCTTGATACAGATGTAATATGTCCTTAGTCTGCACTGGAGCTTCCCTATCTTTGACTGATTTTATTAATGCCACACACATCCAAGCATATCCTGACAGTGCCATCCTTTTTGCGTACGCACAGTACAGGACTTGCGTAAGGGCTAGCTTCCCTGCTAATCACATTCCAATCCAACGTGAGCTTAAGATACGCTTCAGCTTCTGGCAAATATTTGACTTTGATTGGCTATGACTTCTTGTGGAACACAGTATCATTTCTTACGTTAATATTTTACTTTGTAAAGTAAATTTCTCCCAGGAATTTCAGACATACATTCACTAAGTTGAAGTAGCTTACAAAATAACTGTTTTCTCTGTGATTTGGTAATGGCTTCAACAGCTGAAATGGCTTTTGAAATCTCCTGTAACAGAGTAGGAATTTCTGTAAGCGTTAGCTCAGTTGACAAACAAAGGACTTGCGCATCCTTATATAGGAGGTTAAGTAGGCTGTCTGAGGTTTGCCACTTCTCGGGTACCAGCAGATCGGTGTGATCTTTTGGCGAGGTAATTAGCCAACCATCAAAGTTTAATACTAGTCCTTATTGCGACATAAAATCTGTTCCTAAAACAACCTTTTGATGAGTCCCTTCACAATAAAAACACTGGCTAATTTTTTCCATAAGCCATTAAGACAGTTTGTCTGTTTACTATGGGACTGGCTGTGGAGCTAACACCGATGATTTTAAGCTGAGGAACAGGTAAGATAGGCAGTTTTACCCCTAAACTATTTATTTCCCTGACTAGATCCTTGCTTACACAGCTGATTTCGGTACCGATATCTAAGAGCGTTGGCACAACCAAGTTACCCAATTTTGAATTTACCTCTGGACATAGGGATTCCTTTGTACTGGCAAATGCATCTTTGTTTTCCCCAGAAAAAAATTCCCTTTCAGACTCACCCATGAGCAACGTAAATTCACTTGAAGAAATATTTTTGTTTTGTGCCGAAATGGAAATTTCATTACTACAGTTAGGTACATTGCATTCATAATCACTTTTTACGGCAGTTGTCCCTGCAAGTTCAAGACAAGTCAGCGCTGGGAGATGCTTGTCACTAACCCTTGTTAGTTTAACTTTTGTTTCCCAGCGGAAGTCACTCCTGCTGCTTCAGTAGACGTAATTACACCAACAGAAGGTGGAGGAAACGCAGGGACTAAAGGGTTTAATCCCTCATTCCTTTGGAAATAACCTTGCTGTTGCGGAAGGTTATTTCAGTTAGTGTATAAACAATTCAGTGGGGCTTGAGGCAGCATGTTTAATCCTTATGTAAACTGCTAAGGCGGTCCTGTATTTGAATTCTTCAAGTCAGACATTACAGTAATTGTTGTTGACCCAAATTGTGGTTGTAGCATACCCACTGGTTCAACAGGCCAATTTGACCAGAAGTGTGTACTGTTACCATACCAGTAGGAGACATTTGCCTATTTCAGGTACATTTTTCTCACTGACCGGTAGGAAGTAAACAGTTCCATCAGAATGTATGCAGACATTCAGCTGTGGTGGAACATAGGTAGCCGACTCCTCTCTTTTAGCTCCCTGATTTCGCTTCCGGTACCTTGGTGAGTACCGTTTACCATGCCTGTTAAAATGTTGGCTACCATGATTTTGATTCTGCTGGTACGGATAGTAGCCATCACAGTCCTGTTCTAGACTCAAAAAACTTACAGTAGTGTTTGACATTCCCACTTGTGGTGGTTGACTTCCCTGATTCAGTCGTTGACTGGAACTCTGATATAATGTGGGTGGCTTAGTTTGAACGGGTCGTTCAAACTCCCTCATAGCAGTTGCTTCTTGTCATTCATTTTGATCAATTTTCGATACTTGAGTTCTAAATTCCATAAGGTTTTTAAATGTACGATCAGTCCATCAGTCCTGGTATTTAGGTTGTAATTGTGAAATAATAACTTCATCCAACTCCTCATCACCTATAGGAGCATCAAGATGTCTGGTTCGCTCAATAATTTCCCTGAAATGCTGTCCTAATGTTTTAGATTTCTTAGGGTTATATTTTTCTAAATGTAGTCTCGCCCATACATTTCCCTGAATTCGGGCATTCCAGTATTGGTCAAGGAACGTTTATCGGAACTGTGAAAAACTTTGTACTATGGTCCTTTTCTAATTTCCACCAAAAAATACAGTCGATTTTAGACTGAGGCCTAAACATAATAGTATTTCTTGCTCACTCAAACCAAAAATTCTCCCATACTCCTCCAATTATTTAAGATACATCATGGGAGTCTCATGACTGCATCCCAAAAACGACGGCAGTCCTTCGGACCATTGTTTCACAGGGTGATGCAGCAGTGCAGCGGTTGGGTTTAACAGTGTAAGTGTACTGTTTAACTGAGCATGATTTTCCTGTTTCCTGTTTGGTAAATCACCACATGTCGGATTCGGTTGAGTTTAACGCCGTTGGGTGAGACACGAGGCGAACAATGACACAATTACTTACCGATGATATGGGCGCCAGTGGTGCGTCCCAATCACTGCACTGTTGAGACTCAGGATTCTCAGGGATGCTGTGGGTTCTGTGTGTGTCTCACCCGAGCATACTTACAAACACGTTGGCAATACTAAACTTATACTAAACATTTTAACACTTTGAAAAAGAAGCACATGTGGCTAGGACACTGTCGCTACAAATGAAATTAGATGGTTCACTATGATACCTGTTTTATTTATACAGTTCGTACAAATCAACATGCCATGAAATTTTTGATACACTCAGTCGTGTATAGCTAACTCTGCTTGGGTGCTCCCCAGCCCTCAATTACTCTAGTGCACACGTATGGATGATATCACCGCTGTGTATGAAAACACAATCTTTACAAGGGAAGAGAGTCGACAGCCGCTAGGGTGGACTGACGATTTTTCCCTGAAGATAGGACACTTTGAATTACAAAATGAAACACTTGATACATTAACACGTATGATTACTTGCCATCACTAACGCAAACTCTTCTGGGCTCACCCACCAGCATGTGGGTAGTGTGGTGACTGCCTCTACACATAGCCGGCTAGGATGTGTTGTCACCGTACTTAAAATACAAAATTGCATAAATACCCTTAGAAGATGATGGGGCACGAGATGAGTATTCACAATAAACACGCACGTGTGTGAAAACAAGATTAGATGGTGCGGATACCATTGGATAAAGTTCGTAGCGGACCACGTGGTGCGGGTGAAATTGCAGTATTTCTTTGTAGAAACTGCAAATTAAATTCCAACGAAATATTCTGGTAGAGAAAATTATTCTCTTTGCAATTACAGTGGTTGCAGGCATGTAGCATGCCTGATGACGGAAAAAGCGAACATTAACGTGACCACGTGGTTAAACACAAAAAGCATCAATTATATGAAAAATACATTGAACCTTGAATAAAATTGACGTAAAATCCCTAAATAAATTATGGTGCTCATGATTTTTCACAAATAAACTCTCAAAGCGCAAGGATGGCATGGACATGGGTTTGGCGGCAATAAGCCATGTGGTTGTACATAATGTTGTCGTAAAATATTCAAACATGAAAAATACCCTCAAATACATACGTAGAATTAAAGCCCTTAAAATTGCACGCAGCAGTAATGCAGAAATTACAATGAAACACCTTTAGCAGAAGCGGATGGCGCCTGAATCAAGTTTCGTGAGTCACATAACCTCTCCGACATCTTTCTCCTCGATTATGTTGAAAGTGCCACAAGGGCGAAATAGATTAGTTAGCGGAGGCATGATGTTGGGGAAATGTCTGGCAAAACGTACGCAATCAAAGATTAATCAGTATACTAAAAGTGCTATTGAAATCTACATCTGTGAACAAAAAGTTGTAGTGCATACATGACAGTGTGTTACCTCGCCAGCTCTCCTAGACAGACTGCCCAGAGGCAAGCATTGCACAGACCTACCATTGCTGCCTACGGGGTTCACATAAACGGAAGTGCTATGCACGCCGAGTAAACTTTTATATACTCTGAAAATAAAAGTGGCACAAATAAATTAAATATTGTTTTCCATTTTATAATTTTTTTGTGAATTTTCTGTTTTATCTCAGTGTCTCTTTATGATGGCGTTCACACTGGAATATTAGTGTTCTTAATCTCCGTGCAGTGCACACTTTGAACGTCATAACCAAACATTTTACACTGCAAAATATTCTTTATGTGAAAGTTGAAAAATATTGGTCTCTTTGCACACATGCGTGTACACATGACACGGGCGTGGTGAGCGCCGTCATGGGCTCTAGTGCGCTGGCTGTTAGCCGGTGTCAAGTTTCACCACCGTGGTCTGACATGAGCATTCTAGGGCTAGCAAATTGAAATTTTGACAGATTCTTCTTTTCAGCTCACCTAGCTTATTTTGCAGTTCCCTACTTTTGTCATCAAGACGTTCTTCACAGCTAGACAGTCAGGCGTAGTCTTCCTCAATTTTCCCTCCATGTGCCTCTCAAAATTTAGCAAATGGTGATCCAACTGTAATACTTGGTATTGCAGACCTCGCTGTTTGATTATTTTCTGTTTAAATGACGTGTTTATTTTCATGATGTCCATTTGTTAACACCTGTAAACACAATATTTACATTTTTTGTAATATCTCTTCCGTTTAGTAATTCAGTGACCAACTAATAATATTTCTATTTACATACTGTATTTTCACGGACTTTTAAAAGAATTGTGTTGGTGATTTTTGCAACCAAAAATGAACAGTAAACAAACATAACCTCAACTGGGTAGAATATTTTTGCCATGTGGAAATAATTTTATTTTGCTTCAAGTTGTTTGGTGGCTAACTGAGTGCAGTTTTGGAACTCTATCTTACACCTAGATCAAGTGCATGAAAATATTAAAATTTGCATCTTCCTATTGGACATTGCTTTTAAATCTCTGAGATAGCCAGTTAAGAGGGCCAGCTTTACACGTTGTTATGAATGGACATTGTTATCAGAAAGCATGGGTGGGAGGAAAGAGACTCTCTTTCTTGTATGCCGAGATCCGCCATGTGAACTGCATGTTTCGGAAGGAGGTCCCGAACCTTGGACTTTCTGGGATGGCTATGATGGGTCTTACTGTTTAATTATAATTGAATTGTGTGAGTTATTCAGTTAGGAGTTCTCAGTATCATTTGAGAAGAGATGCAAGGCTAGGTGACAGTGAAAATTGTGCCACATGGACCCGATGACGCCTAGGCCTGTTACCCCGAGTTCTGTCCGAGACTCGAACCGTCAACTTCGAGGTAAAACTAAACCAGTAGCATCGCATGCAGCGGATCCTCAGAGTTTCATCAATGTTCTGTTGTGTTTTATAAAGAGACAGTTAATCATTAATTGAACAGACTTTGGTTGCATTCGAAAAGTGCAGCTATTCACAGTTAATTGCAAGAAACTGGCAAATTAATATTTCATGCATTCTGCCTCAGTAATTTCAAGCGCGTTTCATAAGAACTAATCTTTTCCCAGTCATATATTTTATTCAATATTGCTGCAAAGAGTCTGATTGCTAAAATTTCAAACTTTAATAATTGAAATTTAAATTACACTCTCTTAAAATCACTACACAATCTGAACTGAATATGAATCTCATACATTTTGCTTAATCTTATTGACAAGGTGATAACTTTTGAAGAATGGAAACACTGGTATAAAGGAAAACGAGAGTTTGTTGTAATTTAATAGGGTATTTTATTTTTATATTTCTAGTGTTCTTATGTATCAAGGGTTTAATTTATTTTGTTTCATGCAGTGCTATCATGTGTGTTGTCTTGTTTGGATTGTTTTTGAGTAAATCTGTTGAAATGTTTTATTTTTGAGTTGTGTGTCTATGATTTTTCTTGATTGCGCCTATTGCATGTCTATTATGAACCAAAATCCCCAAGAGAAGGTTCTTTACAATCTTATTCTTGTTGAGTGTATTGATGACTTACAAAAGGTTCTGTACTAAGGTGAGGTTGGACTGTACTGAAACGTAAGTTTTCCTCTCTGGCTTCTAGGGCGTGTGAAATACTCTTGTCTACCCTTATTTCTAACCATTCAAATCATTCTTGACAGGCTTCTACCTGAGTAGCGTGTGAGCTTTGTTTAACCTCTAGGTTATTGACTGTGTTTTGTAGGGCAGACAGTGTGTTCTGCGTTTTTTCCAGTCTACCACTGAGGGTACCCATATTATGTGCCAAACCGGCAATATGGTTTTCCAACACTTCAAAGCTCCTTGTTTTGTGCATCCATTTTACAAGTTCTGCCTTTAGATTACTGATATCAGCCTTTTGTGCTGTAAAACTAGCATTCATACATTACATTAAATTAGAGATCATAGCTTTCGTGGTAGTTTGATTATTTGTGTTCAGTTGGTTGCTAGTGGCAATTCCTGTGGTAACATTAGTTATTATTTCTTGTTCTAAGATGTCTCACATTACGTTCTCATTTTCATATACATCGTCCTCAACGAAGCTGTAATTTGCACTTAGCACAAGAGTTCCAACCAAACTGACCGTATTGGAATTAACGTCAGTCATCTCACATTCCCTTAGTTGTCTCAAAGAACTCAAAAAATACAATTATCTATTCTTATTCTCTGTCATTTCCCTTTCTATGCTTTAGCAAAGGCCACCACGTTGTGCGCCAGTTAAAATTCTGTAGGGGGAAAATTGTGTGAAGAAATTAATAGAAATTACAGAATTATTATAAATAATAATAAATTGTGTATGATAGCGTGCTTTGAGGGAATGACAAACAAGAAAGAACAATAATTTGCATTTATCATGGAGCCTTAGATGATGCCATTGAGAAATAACTAACGCCAGGCACCTGGAATTGGAATGCAATCATGGCATCGTGGGAAAATTACATAAAAACCCATCAGGAAAGTAATATACACAACCATAAATGCTCTCAATCTTAACACTTTTGTGTAAGAAGTTTTATCTAGGAAACCAACGTATATGAGTGAAATCAGCTTTTTGCAGTAGCCATAGTTAAATCTTATGTGCCTCCAAACCACATTTCTCACACAAATTTATATTTTCTTGGAAGGTAGCATGTAAAATAGTCATCAAGTATGCAACACATAGAACCCTTCAAAAGAAATAAAATAATTCTTAATACTACACACACAAGAACAAAAACACTGCATAACATCTCAATTTTTGTAAAATTCAAATGAAATGCTAATACTCAATAAAACATGAACAACATGATAAGTTGCTAGCATAAATTAATATCTGCTGCCAGTGGCCTTTTAGTTATTCGAGTACTAGACAAGATTATTTTTCTAGTTCATTTTCAAATTGACTCTGAATTACTAAAAGTTTTGAACCACTAATACATGAGCGACAATCATTACCAGAAATGATTCAAAGTGGCAGATTGTTAGTTCAGTTGGTTTTAATTTTGCTGATGTTCAACTAACTGAGTTCAGCAACATAACATTAACCTGCAGCTGCTAGCATTACAGTATATTATGTCTTACTTGAAATAAATATGGTGGAGAGGGCAGTCTCACATCTTCTAGCATGAAATACCTGGGTAATCACAGCAGGCCTTTCTCAGCAAACATACTGAGAACTATTCCGAGATTGTTATGCCTATTTAAAACACCATTTGTCCCATCTCCCATAGTGATATACTGCAGATTTGGTACATCTTGCGGCAGCTGATGACTTGCACACCATCCATCTTAAATGGCCTGCCAGAGTGTCTCCTTAAATGGGGATCTCAACATGGTGCTTAAATTTTTCAAAGGAAATGTATGTACATCACATCCCATGACGTAAGGCAACCAAGATTAATGTATCAAACTAATTCTTCCGTGTCTTTAAAGAATGCATA
This sequence comes from Dryococelus australis, assembly GCA_029891345.1. NCBI lineage: Eukaryota > Metazoa > Arthropoda > Insecta > Phasmatodea > Phasmatidae > Dryococelus > Dryococelus australis. Next base: position 17,486,973 of record CM057003.1, on the reverse strand, counting down.
TGAAGTAGGAGAAATTCTTCAGAGAGTCTTGAAGTATAGTGACAAACAAAGTTCTTCCCGGGGAAGACATGCAGGGCAGTCCAAAAGCGGAGAGCTGGGTCTCTTCTCGAGCTGCGAGGGCAGGGCTGGGGTCACGAGGTCCCATCAGCAACTCCATCAGGAGAGTAACCAGTTCCACAGGTGCAGGCAGTAGACGCAGATGCTTCTGAACCACTCGGGAGGAAGACAGGTAAAAACAAAATATGGGAAACATTAGCATAGGGAATAAATTAAATGCAAAAAAAAAAAGAGAGAAAAAAAAAGGGATGCACCAAATACAAATACAATACAAACAATCAAGACAAGAGACATCCACCACAAAGGGTACTTACACTCTAGGTACAAATTTTTTTTAACTGGCACACGTGTGCCTTGCGAAATAATCTACCTGATGATGGAAGGTCTAATTTCATGGTGTTAAGCCCTAAAAATTTACATATTTGGTAAGGGCCTTCAAATTTAGGAATGAGCTAGGAGGTGATGTTGCTGACCATGTCCGCCAGGTGATAGCTCTTCACAAAAACAAGGTTTCCGACAACTAAATCCGTGGGGATACGTGAAGCGCTTAATCTCTCATTAACAGAGTCTTAAGCGGCAGCCAGACGCTTGTGCACCTCACCCAACAACCTGTCCCGGTCAGCCTCAGAAAGCGGAGAAGGAAGAGGGGGAATATTTCAAAGATGCAGAAGGGAACGCGATAGAGGACGACCCAAAAAAGGTGAAGATGGTGGGACCCCTGTGGAACCATGATGAGCACTATTAAATTCCACATTAATCAAGTCGAGATTCTCTTTTCAGCAAGTATGGTCTTGATTATAGAATATTGGCTTTAAGGTCTTTATTGAAATGTTCCACTTGATTATCCTTAGGGTAATAAGTGCTAGCAGTAAAATGTTTTATCGCCCATCTAAAGCACATCCATAAACAAAGCTGACATGGAATTCCGGACATTGTCCGTCAAAATCTCCACCGGAGCATTAAAAACCTTCCAGACCTGTTCACACAGGACCTTAATGATAGTCGAGGACTTCATATTCCTGAGAGGGAGAAGAATGACAAACTTACTAAATGTATCCAAAAGGATCAGCACACAGACGTTGCGCTTCCTGGAATGAACCAAAGAACTGAACACATCTAGATGCACAGTGTCCCATGGACCCTCTGGAAGATGATTAACACTCTGGCCCACGTTCGCTTGCCTGGCCTACTTGCACTTTTAGCAAGCTTTGCAGGAACGTACAAAGGCTACCACCTCACTCAGCGTCGTCCAAGCAAATTGGTTAGCAATCCTTTGGAATGTTCAGCTTATTCCCTGATGACCTAACACTGAGTCAAGGAAATACAAGATCACCATGTGGCGTAAGGACTGGGGAACCAAAATCTGGCACACTCTCCCATTTTTGCCCATGAAATAAATTACACCTCTCTCCAACCCATATGGCAGAACTACGCCATTATAAAGGTCCCTCACCAATTGGGAGCAGAAGTCATCTTCCCTTTGGGTCTCCCGCAGTTTTACAAAAATCTCAGGGAAACCTTGAATTAAATTGACTGAAGCCAAGGGGGCGGCACTCGGACTCACTTCAAAGTCGTCCGGGTCGAACCTGCGTGAAAGTGCATCAGCAACCTGATTTTCGGTGCTGTGGACATGATTCCTCTTGAAGCGAAACCTCCTGCAAACGAAAAACCCATCGCCCTAGTTTCCTCAGCTGCTGTGGGTGACTGAGAACATGGCTCAAGCCCTGATTATCTGTGAACAGGTCGCACTCTTCGTGCCTAATTTATGAAGCAAATTTCGTTAAGCTAAAAAATACACGAGTGTGTCTTTTTTGTAAATTCCAAGCATTTTTTCTGTTTCGGAAATGGTACGACTCGCAAAGGCCACCGGAGCGAGACCACATTCCACCCGCTGACTGAGAATGACTCCCAAAGCTAGGGAGAAGGCGTCCACCTGTACAACGAAACACTTGGAGACTTCTGGAAGATGGAGAGTAGGCGATGAAGACAGAATATCCTTCAAGGCAGAAAAGGTGCTTTCCTGCTTGGCACCCCAAAGTCAACACCCTTCTTCTTCAGATGGTTGAGAGGGGCCGCAATTTCCGAGTAGTGATCAATAAAACGCACGTAGTACCCCATGATACCCAAAAACTTCTGAACACCTTTCAGTGTTCGCAGGTGGGGAAAATTCAATATGGGGGCAACCCGATCTGGATTGATAAGCAAACGCCCCTTGCACAATACATACCCTAGAAATTTCACTCTATTGGAGACCAAGGTGACCAAGTTGGGATTAACGGTAAGCTCGACTTCACGCATCCTAGTAAGAACCTGCCTTAAATGCTTGAGATTAAGTCCTCGTATATACAGTGATGTCATCAATATAATTGAACATAGACTTAAATTCTGACAAGACATGGTCGAGAACACGGGAAAGGGCCTGACTACCAAAATTAGATCCCATGGGAATCTGCATGAGTTCATATGATTCCATGGAGTGCTGAAGGCAGTGTATTTCCGGCAACTGTAAACTCTTTCACTTATATATTAAATGTGAAGGGTAAGTAAGAACAAATTCAACCAATAAACTTATGGACGAAGTCTTTATTAACACTAAGAATTTACAGCGAGTTACTTCTTTCATAAGGGGTGGTTTGTCCAGAGGGGACGTTGCGACGGCCTGCTGCTGCAGTGTCAATGAAAAGACTTTGGGTAAAGGGTGCTGGGTGAGTACGTCAAGGTTACCTCTGATGAGCCTTATGCAAGCTGCTGGAGCAGAAGCTGCTGGAAGAGCTTTTTCAAGCTGTTGGAGCTAAATGGCTGGCTTTCTTCAGGCTAGGAGAGGAGGAGGTCTTGCCCAAACCCCGGAGAGGCCCCCTACCATTGCTGTCGATGGGCCAACGAACTCTGGCAAGAGTGTTTTCGAGATTCCTAAATAGTCCAAAATCTTTCGGGGGATGCTAGCCTTTCACCACAGGGGCTGATTATCTCGGTAGTGGACGACGCTGCGCATTCCGTATCAGCCTAGGTTGAGGCTGATGACAGGTTTACTACCTCTGCTCGAGGCTCTGCTGCTGTGACTTCACTGGGCGCAAGGGTGCTGCAATCCTGTGGTGACACATATAACTTCCTTGTCAGCTGGTCCGTGGCTTGTCAGGTAAAACCATTTCTGTCGAGAGGGTGGCGACTGCATTTCGAAGTTTGGGCGGGTAGTACAATTTAAATAGTTAATCACGTTAATTATCTTCCGTGTCTGTAATTGTCCAGCTTGTGGATTGATCCTGTAGTCACTTGGAATTATATATGCCGCTTAGGACTTGCCCCGAGGCTCTCAGCGCGCGCTGATGGGGCGAAGTCGGTGTGTAGTGTGTGCAGTCGTGCTGTGCAGCAGTGTGGCATGCATCAGTCTAAAGATAATTTAGAAAATCTAACAGCTAAAACTTTTTCTGAAAACACCCATTTTAGCCATTTCCACAGTGGAGATAAAATGAGAACTTGAATTTGAATTTGAATCTTGTCTTTGACCACGAACCATTTCTTAAATATATTTTGTGTTTAGACACCACTACAAAATACCCAACCTATCTGAATAACTTGTTTTACTCTAAACCTCTGCAGTGAACTTAATGTGCCTTCCAGGCAAAGCCCTTAACATCTTGTGTCTACATACTGCTACTTCATTGTTTTATTTTCAGAACTTTTCCTCCATTATCGGCCCGAATGGCAGCGGCAAGAGCAACGTCATTGACTCTATGCTGTTTGTGTTTGGGTACAAAGCGAGCAAGATTCGCTCCAAGAAGATAAGTGTGCTGATCCACAACTCTGGCAAGTACAAGAACGTCAACAGTTGCACTGTGGCCGTACACTTCCAGCAGATCGCCGACAAGGTGAGGCATGCAGTGTGTTTGACCAGATGCAGATTTTGCTGTAGGTATGTGCTCCTATGAGAAGCTGGGTCTGAATCCTTGGGTCTCTGGCGGACTGTGATGTGGAACCAAGCACCTTGCATGTTGCAATTTCATTTATTCATTAATTGATTCATTTTAGGATTTTTTTTGTGCGTACTAACAGCCTGATGGCTTTTATCTTGCATGCATATGGTTAAAATACATACAGAAACATGTGCGCCATGCATTCTTTACATCCACGTACATAGGAGTGGCTTATTTGTGTGACTGGTATCAATTGTTCCCATTCCAAAGACCCAGGAACCAATGCCTTACTTTAACATTTATTGTTGCAAAGGCTAACATAGGTTTATATGCAGTACAATGAAGCAAACAAATAACTACTAAGAAATATTGTGAGTGTCATTCTGTTTATTACATAATTTGGGATTCTATTCCTCATAAAAGAATATTAGTAATGTGTTTAAACACTAATGGGTGGTTCTTTGCTTACTTGACCACCCCTTGTTCATAATTCTGATAACATACATATTACAGTAAGAGAATGACAAACTAAACCCAATTTATAGTTTTTATACACTATCTACCAAAAAGTAATTGGGCACCCATGAAGATAGGTAATTCAGTACGTCAGTTGACTTGTGTTTCATGGCCTTCGGCGTAGGACCACTGGTGTTTGTCCATGGTATTATGAACACAGAGGCCTATTGTAACATTCTGGATAATAAAATGCTCCGAACGTGGCGTTTTTACAGAATGGACCTGTGTTACTTCCAGGATGACAATGCCAAGTGCCATGTTTCAAGAGCTACTATGCAGTGGTACGCCAACAACAATGTTCGTCAATTGGACTGGCCCGCCCAGAGCCCCGACCTCAGCCCTATAAAACATCTTTGGGACGAATTGGATTGCCGGGTGAGGGCTTGTCAGGCGCAGCCAAAATCCATTGCTCAACTCATTGAATGGTTGCAAGAGGAATGGCGACAAATCCCTGTGGATGTCCTGTACACACGCGTAGAGAGCATGCCAGACAGGGTGGCTGCTGTTATAGCCGCAAGAGGTGGCCCTACGAGATTCTAATGGGTGTCAACCACCGGGCAAACATTGTGGACAGGTGCCCAATTACTTTTTGGTAGATAGTGTACTAGTAGAAGGATTAAATTGCTCTTGCAGACTTGTACTTGGGAGGGAGATGTGTGAGTGGAGAAAGGGAACTTGTCAGTGCGAAAAGACAGTAGTAATGTTCATTGTAAACATCATCTGTATGGCATTTCTTGTGGCTTTCGCTATAACATTTGTCATAATGTGCCTAAAAGTTGTGTTGTTATAAATAACCATTATTGTGTAATAGTTAAATATTTTCCATCTAGAACACTCTTAAGCTAAGTAGTTAGGTTACCATTGCCAAGATAGTAGTGATTTACATCATTTTGCAAAGTGTCCATTTCGAGGAAAGCAGTAAGTTGTTTTAATAAAAAGAAGTAATTATCATGCAGTTTATAGTGTTCATTGTGTATTTTAATAAAATTAACGTAAAAAAAACTTTTAAAGCCAAACTTTCATTTATAAATGCACTAAAAAGAGAATAATAATAATAATAGTTACACAATTTGTAGAATTTGTAAGATGTGGTCGAACAACCGTAATAAACTTTAGTCCAAATTAATATGTTTGTATCAATTTATATTTAGTATATAAGAGCTTGGCGCGAATAGTCAAGACCCTTACGCACGATATGTGCATCCTATGTTTACGCAAATGTGATATATGTTATACATTGTGAATAGTTAAGAGCCTTACGCAAGATATATGCTTACGCAAATGAGGTATACGTTCTATATTGCGCCAAGCTCTTATATACTAAATATAAATTGATACAAACATATTAATTTGTAGTAAAGTTTATTATGGTTGTTCGACCACATCCTACAAGTTCTACAAATTGTGTAACTATTATTATTATTATTATTCTCTTTTTGGTGCATTTATAAATAAAAGGTTGGTTTTAAAAGTTTTTTTTTTTTACATTTATTTTATTTTTCACTTTTTAGTCTCCAACCATGTGTTTGTATCATGAATATAGCTTTCCCTTGCTAAGAAGGATCCCCATGATGTATCGTGATCGATCAGTAGTTTGTTTTCATTCAGATACGAAACCTACTGTAGTAGCAAACTATAATAATAGTCTTCAGAACCATTTGCCACCACAAAATAGGGCACGCGCACAATAGCAGTGACATTTCTAATCTTCATTTTACTGTTACTCAATTCTGTAAAACAAACTCGATACAACATTTTACTGCATGTAGTTGTAGAGTTCCTATGGCCACCTTCCGCCTCCATTATCAGATCAGCTCGGTGGTTTCTTCACATTGTATTGCCATCAGAACTACTCATGTATGCGAAATTTTAGTTCAATTGGATAACTGGAAGTGGTTTAACATACATACACATGAAGTTACATAAAAGCTTGTAACTTCTGGCTCCACCGTCAGATCAGCTCAGTGGTACGTTCACATTGTATTGTCATCGGAACTACATATGTATGCAAAATTTCAGCTCAATTGAATAATGGGAAGTGGTTTAAAATCGACTTGCAAGATTTCACCCGAACGTACAAACTAACTAACAAGGCAAGTTAAATAAAAGCTTGTAAAAATACAGTGAACTAGAGTTCTCTGCCTTCTGACGTCATGGTGCCATATGATAGCAATGTGGAAGGGGTAGAACTGAGGGATATAAAGTATGCTTACTGAACGTTGCCATACAGTTTACTAAATGTGTAATGTAATAAACTTTTATTTAGTATGTGATTTTGTTCTTTTATATATTAGTGGTTTTTAAAATAAGAACATGTTGGAAAGAAAACCCTAATTCATAAGACGTCACTTTCTTCCTTTGTGTGAGCATCGAGAAACTCAGAATTATGTGAGAGGAAATTACTAATTACAGCCATTGGACACTATCAAGTACAATTTGAAGCCCTTTTGTGAAAATCATTAAAGCCACAAAGTACTTCAATTCAATGCAACAGGTAAGTAATAAATAAAATATTACCTTCTTTGTACTGCTGATATAGATACAGATTGTGACAGAACATAGTGATATGGGACAAAATATATACCCTTTAAAGAATATGGGGAAAAAAATCTGCAAAAAACACACATGTACCCTGTTCAGACATACAATATTTATTATCGTGCTCAGAACAAAATTAATTCAAGATACATTAACATTAAACCCTTGTGAACATCTGTACTTAGCAATCGTTTATTTTTAATAGCTGGTCATTCCATGACAATTCACCCAGGCCGTGACACACACCAACTAAGATTTTCATGAAACTTATTTCATTTGTTGCTACCACCAAGTTACTAATCCGTGTAAAATTTTTCCTCTGTAGGATAAATAGTTCTAAGTTTTAGAAAATTGCAAATACCTGACATTTCTGAGATGCCACTATTCAAAGCTGTGTTTGGGGTCAAAATTCATAAATGTATGCCTAATCTACATATCACAACCAAACGTTTTACATATATCAATAAAAGTAAGTATATTTCAGAATAAAATGTTGCGTACATCCTTTTTACCTCCGGGAGCTATTAAAATTTAATTCGTTTTGAATTAACAAGTTATTAGGTGTAAATACATTGTTTTATTAAGTATGAATTCTTCCATCTGGCACGAGTTACCAAGCCATCTTTTTTTTTAAACTGTACCTCAAAGTTTGGTCTAAAAGGCTGTTAAAGAAAAATGGTGGTGATTAAATTGCTAACATAGTTATTTTAATTTATAAACTTGCGGGAAAAAAATTTGTAGGCCTGAAAAACTTTTTCAAAAATTGTTGGTCAATATGGGTATCAAACTATTCAAAACTGTTTCTTTTATAACTATTTATGGTCCATAGTTCAGAATAATTTTTTAATGCCAGAATAATCCAAAATAACATACCTAACTCGGAAACAGCCAACACCCCACTCACCAAACATATTTCAGTCGAAAGAGCACTTCCAAAATCTGTAGACGTATTTTACCTTATTGCAAAGTGTTCGAAAATAGAGGCAATAAAAAAGAAAAACCAAATGATGAGTGCCTGGAGAGAACCCTCAATGAAATTCAAAACCGTTTATCCAATTTCATTGACAATATATCATTGGATTCCGCTTAAAATTCTTTATAAAATGAGATGTGAACGGTTTCCACCAAGTTTTAAACATATATTATAAATTGAAAAATTTCAAAACAGTAACCTTCATATAATAAATATTTTGGAAACGCGTAAAACCACACACTAAGGGAATATGCATCCTAAATGGCACAGTGTGGCAAAATGATAACAAGAAAAAAGAAATACTAAATTTTGAGTGCCCAGAGAGGATTTCTCATTGAAGTTCAAAACTTTTATACCGCTTATGAACGTGGTTCATTTAGTGAAATTTTCTCACAGTAGTAAGAAAAAAAGTTTAATCTCTCTTTCTTTCAGACCAATAATTCACGAGACCCGTTTTAGTGAAAGATATTTAAGAGTTCTGATTAACACAGTTAATTCTCTGTGCAAATGTTATTAGGAATTTAATTTTAACTTGAACAAATGGATTGAGTAGAGTTCATGTTTCAGCTTTGATAATAAGTCTCGATCACAGGACCTTTGGGTTAAATAAAATTTAAAATTTCTTAGGTTCTAATCCTTCATTAAAAAATGTTTAATTATTTTCATTGGCACAATAAAATAGAGGCTGATCATTTGCTCACACCCAAGCGTACAGTTTTACTGTAGAGAAGTCTTACGGCCATGGTAATGGCCACGTCCCTTGGGCGTCCTCTTTCTTTAAGTACTAAAAAAATAATCTTCCGCTTTCAGGCTGCTTCTTAAGCCTGCGCACCTTTACTGATCTTGTGATGGCTCTCTTCCATCGCCCTGCCTTTACAATGTGCTGTCCAAATCAAAAATTAATTATTTTAAAAATTATACAAAATTTAATGGTCTGAATGCTGTCATGTCTCGAGGGAGTCCCAGGGCTTGCTTAAGATACTCCTGCTTAACAAAATGATAGAATAAATAACTTCCTGATGAGGGAATCTTATCTACAAATGGTTACCATTAAAGGATCTTTTAGGAACATAAAAAATTACCATTATGCAAAGCTCTAGTCTGACAAGGCAAAATTACATAGACTAAAGCAATACCAACTACACAAATCTGAGGCATTAAAATATTAAATCAGTTAAAATTTAGGCAAATGGTCAGATAATTAGAATAAAACTGTGATAAAATTACTATCTTCATTTAGAATGTAAATTAACCAAAAATATTTGACAGGTGCAAATATTGTAGTGAAATGATGGTATTTACCAGTATAAGTGTCAGTGTGAAATGTAAACAAAGAGTAATTTTTATTTATGTCTCCAAAACGGTCAATAAATACTATGATAACCTCATACCTGAATTGAATTGAGTAATGGTATATAACATGGGATTGTTAAACATAACAATATTTCATTTTAGCATAATTTTGCACATTTCTTTAAGTAACCCATGTTACAGTATTTACACTGTAAAATAACCATTTGTCAGGACAATCGAGACACACCACTCTCATTTTGTCTTAAGCACTGGATTTTTTAATCATGTCGTATATCCACATTACAGAAGAGTGTCAAGTGGTGGTGGATGTCACAGTAAATAAATTTATTAATTTATATAAATAATCATTTTTCCCAAGGTTTTTGTATCGCCTCGAATGAAAATAGAACTTTTATCGAAAAAAATTAATAAATATAACTGATACGTAATAATACTAAAACATTTCATCACTAGACAGTGTAATATTATTATTGTATGTATGCTTATTTTGAAGTTTGTTAATGTTTTAGAAAGTGTTTTGTAATTTTGTGACTTAGGTATGTTTTACATTGAAGGTAGAGACATAAATGGTACTCTAATTTTAAATAAGGGTTTGTTTTGTGACTTTAAAGAAGATTGATGGAATGTAATATTATTATATATTTATTATAATTTTTTGTATAGTAAGCAATTTTCTTTTTATTATTTTGTTTATGTTTGAATTATATTTGTTGAGGTTCGGTCGAGTGTCAGGTGCTCAGCATTAAATTTTGTTTATGTCTGCAATGAATTGTGTGCGAGCGAAACTTGTTTTTTGTTATTTATTTTAAATTTCTTTATACTTAAAACACTTGCTTGTATGATTTATTGAGTACATAAATTTGTTGTGTGACGTTTGAAAAGACATTGTGGCGAGACCTGCTGGCTTTTCGAATGCACTGGCAGAATGTTCTACGTCAAATAAAGCAGACTTGATGTATGTGTTGCTCTACACTACAAGTGACAAATAAAACTAACAAATGGCACTGTAATATGTGTGGTAGTTATGCCATAATGATTTATTTGCGTCAATTCCTCTTTATCCATTATCCTGGTAAGGAACTGTGTTCTTCTATCCCGTTCATACAAAGTTTTAAGAGACTACCAAAAGGTGCAGTTGAATGTCTTTGTGCGTGAAACATATTTCTATGCATATAACAAGCCTTGATGACCAGTTTCTAAAGTTTTATTACTGAGCACTGACGAACATTAAGAAAGGTTTTACAGGTAAATATAATATTTTGTTTAAAACTTTTCAAACTTTCAACCATTAATTATTAAAGTAATTTACCAGGCAAGTTATGAACAAAGGCCAATTTTAAACCGTTTTAATTTGATTTGAATAATTTCAGAACAGTGCAAATTTATTTATGGATAGCATATGTACAGTTCTCCACCAACACCACTGAGGAAATAAATGTTATCTACTAGCAGTTTTTCTTTCACCACAATTTACATGATGTGTTTTTATTGTTTGAGGTTTAATTTTTTTTTATAAGAATGTAATGTTGAATTGTCTGTTGTTCCTGTACCAACTCGTTGAGTGTTCTCTGTTTCGCTCGTCCATTCTGTAACTTTGAATATAATATTAATAAGCGCACACACACACACAAATATGGTGGAATTGAATGAAATCGTTCACACACCACCATAATAGCTACATAGACATAATGTAATGTACGTTGACCTGGGTGGCCTACGTTGACGTGGCCCTCACTGCCCTGCCCAGGAGGCAGACCAATGTTTCTTACTTGTGCACTAGTCATGCACCTCTGTGCGTGAAGTGAATGGGCCTCGACATTGTTAATGCAGAACTGATCTTTTGACCAATCCCTTGACCCAAAAGAACCGCCTTACCAAAAGAGAAATAATGTCTACAGGTTTCTTGCAGTAAAGTGCAGTGATCCCCCAAACGCAGAGACTAAAGTAAACACTGGCAAATGTTTTTTCCTCTTTGTTTTCCCTATGTGCTATGTAATTAAATAAAGAGTGCCCATCCATGAGGCCTGTGTGATGAAATGATTCTACAATTGGTGATGCTATAAAATCATTACATAATTTTCCAGTTCTTGTGTTATGTTTCTTTTATTTTCTAAAGGGTGTAATCATATTTTCAATTTCCAGCAAAGTAAAACGTATATTGATCTTGGTAGTTCCGGCAGCCGCCATACGAAGCACCCAAACTAGAATTCGTAACTATTTCACTAAATAATTAATATAATTTATTGAAGTGTAATAAAATGGTTATTTGTGTTGTTTAATGCTTATGTAATTTTTGTGTATTTTCTTATGTAAGCCCATTCAGGTTTTTTCTAGCGAACTGCAATTACTGACATGCATGGCAACAAGAACATTAAGCCTTTAAATTCAATGAAGGTGTGTCTGAATTAATGTCTTGATTTTTCAGTGTGTTTTGCTGAGCTTGTTTCTGTTCTGTATGTGTATTTAAGAATATATGTATGAATTTGGTTTTCCTTCACGGAGTTGGCGGGAGATCTCTGCTTGATAACAGCATCTCCTTGTCATCCTCAGTCTATTTGGCGGTCCTTTAGAGGGTGCACACGTTCGCGTCGCAGGGGAACTTCAACTTCTTGCGTGGTCATTTAACTACAATAGTAAGTGTCTCACATCCTCATATCTGTAGACTCGCTGCTCCAGAGATTTATTTACTCTTTTATTCCACGTGCTAGGTAGTGGTTTTCGCAGTGTCGGCCGATGGCGGGCCTTGTATGCCATGCCCGCATAATTCGAGGGACTCATCACTAATTAAATGTGTGGTCCCATTGAGTCAATATACGTATTTGCATCATCCTTCATCGTATTTTATTTTAACGTTTGCTTAACCTCGGGTTCTGGCTCACATCATAAAGTAAGTCCACGTGCTCATGTATGAACTGTGATTGCATTAGGGATTTTTTCTTGCAGCTATTTTCGAAAATATGTGCTGCGAGAGGGATTCGCCATCTGACTGTCAACCTACTGCCCTGAGAGTCGAGTACATGTGCTCACCCCAGATATGGATGAGCTGGCGCTCATGTGGAACAGTGAGTCAGCCGCCATCTTGTGCGCATATTGAACCTCCTCGTGTTCAGAGGGCGGATATACCCATGACGTCACCACCCGTAGAGTTTCTTATGACGTCTCCGTGTGCCGCGCGTGTGTGGTACGGTTCGGTACGCTGACCGCTCAACCCCACCAGGTCAGGTCTGCTGGGTGGCTACCCGAAGGAAGTCTTTGTGCACGTGGGTTTTCGTACATCTGCGAACAACTGCCGGTCGTGGAATTTAAGACCAACATGTAGGACGTTGAAGTGTGGGCATCTTGTGGCAAGCCTGTATCAATGGACCCGTACAAGAAATACGACCTGCAAGCCAACATCTGCCACTGTGTACCAGAGGGAAGAAGTGTGTTATTCGCTCTAATCGTGATACCGATCCGCAGTGTAGCACGCTGCTCACGTCCTATGTATGACGACACAGGTGCAATACAGTAAGCTGTGAACTGTGTCTACAAGGAGCACACTTCGCCTGTCCGACAGCAGAAGAATGGCCATCTCTTAGATGCGATGTTTTCACATGTCAGAACTGCACATTCATACCGGACTGCACAAACATCCAGAAGAGCTAGTCCACAGCAGCACAACCGATTGCACCCAGCAAATTCCTGCCTATAGAGGAACGCCAATCAAATAAGTGCAACGCTAGACTGTGCCGCATAGAAGGGTGTGTTATTGTTGCATGCAACATATGCAATAATAAATATCATCCAAAGTGTGTAACGGACAGTGACTGGAGCAGTTTTTGTGAAGGGACATTCCGCTGTGGAGAGTGTATGCCAGTTTTTGTCAACAACACTGCATACGTGAATGTAAACAACGCCTGTGATGTACTGTAGATGCCGTAAACACGTGCGCCATCCCATCCCACTGCTGAGACAGCTGAGAGAGGGAGTTAGAGCGTCAATACAACAAGCGCAACCTCCCGTTAGCACACCAGTGTGCTTTCAGATACTTCAGACATTTATAAAATATAAGTTCAGCTCTAAAGTTCATTTTATTCTAAGCAAAACCATGACACCCATATTTTCTCACCACATAGTGTGTCAAAATGAATTAAGTTATAGGTGAAAACACCAACCATCTGTGAAGCTAACCCTCCATGAGGATAATTTTTTAAACTTTTCTACGTTTCCTTTTAGCAAGAGAAAAATACAGATTATACATTGGGAATCACCATACAGAACCATCATATATTTTTGTGCGAAGAGAATGGTGAGTTACTGAAGAAGGATGAAGTGACCTATTGATTTGTGCTATGCAGGCTGACATGGGTTCGGCCACTCACTGTAGCGCTGGCAGGCCCGTTCCTCCACGCCTGGCGAAAGCACACTGAAGTAGAGGAGGGAGAGAAACACAACCTCTCCCCGCCCTAAAGGCCTGCCACATTTAACTCCCTCTTGCTGCATCCTCTACCCACTGTTCTAAACCACGCCTCTTGGACGGCAACAGCACGTGGCCAGAAGTCATATATGCTCTGAGGACTGTGCTCCATAAGAGTCTTAACTTCCAACACATTGCTGTGGTCAGCATCTACTATACGTGATTTTCTTTTTCTCTCACACAGTACCACTATCGCACGCTGTTGAGTGCAATTTTTACTATTAAACCTCTGCTCCTTCCAGGTTGTCTGTTGGAGGGAATATCTACAAATCCTACATATTTATTTTTGGTACATTTTATTTGTAGATTTCTTTTGTAGATAAGGAAATAGAATTTTGTAATTTGCTATGCAGCAAAAAATGTATGCTCATAACCAGGACTACTTCTCAAAATGGTAAAATTATACCTTAGTGTTAGACCAAATGCAAACTTCTTAAAGCTTACTAAGCAAGAAAACTTCCAAACAAGGAACTTCTTTAAAAAGTTGTACTTATTTTAGTTCCTTACCAAACCTTTTGGTTGCTTTTGACTTCACTGGCGGGTGGTAGTTATGAGTTGTAAACTACATAAATAGTTTTTGTCTACTTGAAACAGAACACGTGATTACGTATGGGTGTTTCCAAGGAAGTGACACATCTACATCAACCATTGACATTATTTCCACAGGATGGTGACGAGGGTGGATATGATGTTGTGCCAAACTCTCAGTTTGTGATCTCGAGGACGGTGTTCAAGGACAACTCCTCGTACTACAGTATTAACAACAAGAGAGTGCAGTTCAAGGCTGTTGCCAAGTTGCTGCGTGGGCATGGAATAGATCTGATCCACAACCGCTTCCTGATTTTACAGGTAAAATAAAACTGGTCAAAATAATTTGATTGTATAAGATTTAGTGCAAACACCACATGTACTTTAGCAGCAACTGCTTCAGAAGTATGAAGGGAGGGAAATTTAATATGGCCTAATAAACATTTTTTTTTGCTATCTTAAGGGTACTGCCTGCATGTGCAGCTATTTTGTGTGTTTGAGGCCTTGAAACACGTAATCTCTAAAGCTGGCTCTTGCTCATTCACCACTTGCTTAATCACCTTTTACGCACAAGGTGCTTAACTGGTGTGCAGTCTTTCATCTGTGACTTGCCTCAACGTGACTTCAAGTAGTGATTTTATATTTTTAGGGCACAATAACTAAGATCCAAATATGATGTATGTGATGAAGACAACTCTTTAAGTTTCTGCATAGAAAATTTAGCACCTCGAATTGATTATGAAAACAGCAGTTTTAACCATTTTCATGTTCAAAATAGTAACCCTTGGATTTAAAATATGAACTCTTCTCTTTGGGCATGAAACATTTCTTAAATGCATTTCATGTTAAACAACATTACAAAATACTATCCGACTTTTTCTGAATCTCGTTTTTTACTGCTGTTCCTCTGCAACACACTAAATACCCAAAGAGGCAAAGCGATTAAGTTGAAATGTTTAGGAATTACAGTGAAACCTCTTTTTCACACTTCTCAATTGACCAGGAAAACATGTTGCAAAATGAGTGAAAGTAAAACAGGGGTTCTACTCTAGATGTTTTCTAATATGACGTTACCAATGTTTTCAGGGTGAGGTGGAGCAGATTGCCATGATGAAGCCCAAAGCTCAGAACGAACATGATACGGGGATGCTGGAGTTTTTGGAAGACATCATTGGCACCACCAGGTTCAAGGTTTGTGGTTAGAATAATGTGCTGTGCAGAAAACTCATTGTTACAACTGTTTTCTCGCTTGTGGCCAGGTCAGCTTTGTGAATTGTTTCTGTCTTCCTTTCTCATTCCACCACCTCCACCCATAACCTATTGCTAAGGACCTCTTCATTTCACTAATGGTCTTTTTACAAAATTTTTATATAAGCAAGTAGGGCCTATTTCTCAACAATTGGGGTTATTTTGGTGGTATCACATGCCATTTTCGCTTCACGAAATATCCCGAAATTCACCTTTTTTTTTACTCTAAATTGTCCGAAATTTTACTCAATTTTGCACGAAATATCACATTTCAATCATTACTTTTAAGAGTTGTGCAAGATTACTTTTCCAAGTTCAAGATGAAACTCCACAGAAAACCAGACAATTTTACAGAACGAGACTTAGAGCGAGAATATCTTCACTTCCTTGTTTGGTTGATGTAAATGCCATATGGTTTTAATGCCTGTGGTTTTGAAAACGGGGTCATTATCATATAATAAATACCATATTTTGGCATGTATAGATTGCAAAAAGTGGGGTGCTGCCTAATGACGAGATATTGCATTAAAAATAGTTTACCCCCATAAATCTGTATCAAGAGATATTTATAACCATATACAGTGTAAACTCAAACCATCTAACTCAGTTTAACTGAAAGTCTGTGTCCACAAAGCATTTTCTGTGGCCCTAACACAAAATCCCTAAGTAAGGAATTCTAAAATGTCCGTTTTTGCGTAACTCGAAATTCAATTTTTACCGCATCGATCAATCAAAGATTTCTATAGTGTTGCCGATATTTACATGCTCCGATCACTTAACAATGAATTATTAACAAAAAAGTATTAAGTACGAACAGTACTCACCAATGCATACAAGTCGATATACAGTACATTATGTACACATGCACAAGTTATACAAATAGATAACAAAAACAAGATAAATTTTAACACACTTTTTTTTTTTTTTTCGTTTACATTCTTTTCGTTTACATTCACTGCCCTGCATTTAGTTATATTTATGTAATTTACCACTTCCAAAATAACCCCTTGTTGATTTAATCATGAATTCGTTCTTCATAGCAGAAAAGAAAATAAATAATAACAGACGTCTCAGACTACACATTGTGTATTTACAGAGCACGAAATACAAAAATAACACTGAAAAATGTGGGAATACAGTACATGTGTATATGAAATGTGTACTGTAGAATGTTGTTAGATGTTCAGCAAACAATATTTGCAATGTTTTCGGCGGCAGCCATGTTCATAACGAGCTAGAAGCCGTGTTGCCATATTTTCAAGACATTGAATCATGATGCGACGTTGCCAACGACACTCACAAATTTTCGCTTGAATATTTTTTCATAAAAATTACGAATGGATTGTGTATAAAATTGCAACTCTAATACATATTCCCGGAAAGTTAGAAAAAGGCAACACAAAATTAAGGTAACCCTATTCACTGCACTGTATCAATCACAATATTCAATACGTACATGAGAAAATAATTTCTCTGCTGTACAAGAGCAAGATATCTTATGTAGTTTGCATGCCCTCCGCATTGCCGCAAGTGCAGATTGATTGATGCCATTTTGTGTAACACATTGCCATAGTTTTGCTTTCTCAAGTCACGTTACCATCTGTGGAATAGTAATAGCGCGATGAACATTCATAAACAATGCACATAATACAAATTATTTTGTTTGTGAACAATTGTGATTTAGCAACATTTGCAGGAATACAAAAATTTGGCGCTGCCTGTACTTGAAATAATATTTATCCGTAATTTTTCATCAAAAAATTCTGGTGCGCCGTGCCCCACCTGTTTTGTTTTGTAAAAGTGTGCAGCCTATATGTGCTGAAATACGGTATAAACTACAGATGGGTTGAACGTTCAAATTTCGAACCGAACCCGAACTTTAAGGTTATGTGGGAGTTCGGTTCTAAATATATTGCCATATAAAATATCTGTTCTAGTCGAGAAATTTACATGAGTTCATGTTCAATTCGATAATGTGCTAGAAAGGAACATCTTTAACGAACTTTGAAATTTATTCATGTATTGCACCCCCTTTTTCCCCACAAGAAAGGAAAACATTTCTGGGGTAGAGTGATAGTCGAGTGGTAGAGTGGTAGTGGTAAACTGTCCAGTTGGAAACTGCCCTAAAGGGAATTGTATGGCTAAAGTCTAGAGGATTGCTACTTGGGGGGAAAAGAGGGGTAACACTTTTTTTTAGAGAGAAGGGTGTAGTGTCATATTCCACCACAGCAAAAAAAGGACCAAAATTGGGCAAAAAAAATAAAGAACCATCACAAATAAAAGACCAGCATGCCACTGCCTAAAAGAAGCGAAAAAGAAAGCAGTGCCTCTGCCCACAGGAGACTGCCTGCTGGCACTGCATAAAAGAAACCAAAAAAAGGAAGCCAGCAGCCCACCTCAGTTGCTGACATTCTTCTTTTTAACGACCACGACCATAACATTAGGGTGACCTTACAGAATGCCACAGTGTTTTGTTAGCCCTGAGAGTTGTTTAATTAAAATATTTTCCAAATATATCGTAACCACCACATGTTATTTTTAACAATAACAATAAATTGTTATATACTTACTAACAAGGTGCCACAAATTGTTAGTGCAATTTTAGCCAAAAAAAAAAAAAAAAGTGTTTTTCCTGAACTTGTTGCAAAAATCATGGTACGCACTATACTCAAATAAATACTGTACTTAATTTCAAAGAAGTTGAAAAATAACAACGCGACAAAAATTACAGAACAAGTCATATTTGATTGTTTTTGTAGCAGTGATGACAGCATTATATCTTGAACTCTATAGTGTGTAAAACCAGGTGCTATTATTTATTTTAATGACTGTATACAAAGTAAGTGATATGTTTGAGTTTTTGAAAAATTACTCTTTCAATTAACTTTTTTTTTGGTTGCTAATTTGTTGTTTTCACATACTTCTAAAATGACTATTAGAAGGGTATATTTCTCAGTGTTATGATAAATTATCATATAAAATCTACAAAAACCAAAAGTTAATATTATGTTAATTTTGGAACTATGTATTAGTGGTGAAACTGTGCAGGTGTTTTTGTGTATGTTTTTTTATTTTTTTAATATACATAAAGGCCCACATGTTTAAACATTTAGACAAGAAATTGTGAATGTAGTTGTATTTTTGTGTATTATACTTGAACAAATAGGGGCTGAACTATGAAGGTTGTATGCGTATATATTGTTTTCACTTTGCGCCTCGTAGCCAAGTCCAAAGGTCCAGTAACAAAACTCTCCTTACTTGAGTGGGCAACACTGCTAAAATGATCCACGGGACCATTGTAATTGATGTTAAGTACTTAATTTGCAGATACGTGTGCGCACACACACTGATTACTGTTTAGCATCCATAATCCACTGTATTTTTAAGATGGTTCTACATATTTGTTTTTGGTTTCTTACATATTATATATATAATATACACACACCAATTTAGAGTTAAACTATGAAGGCATATGTGCAAGGATAAGGCATTTTTTAAAGTTCAATTCAGGTTCGACGATATATAGATAGTTTGTTTCGAGTTGGATTTGTGTACAAATTTTAAGGTTCGGTTCAGGTTCAGTTCAATAAAAATATTCTAGGTTAAGTTCTAGTTCGGTTCCAAAATCTGGGTTCGCCCCCCTCTAGTATAAACTATTCTGAACGCTCACCATAGCACAATAACCTAGTGTGACCTGATTTTCAACAGCCATAATAGTTGTGAATTAAACCTTCTCACCTACTCAGTGAATTTCGTAACTCTCCAGTGCAGTTCAATTGCCAGCCATGCAATTCATAAATACTTTTACGTGAACACTTTTGTACACCGCTCAGTGCCAGTGCCACGTATTTATTAATTAGAAGACTTCCAGTCATAAACACGTAACATGAAGCCAACTAGCTAATGTAAAAAGAAATATACAGACATGTCAGATTTTCTATGAACTGTTTAAAAGTTTTTCTTTATTAAACAGTTTGCATTATCTAGTCACCTCGATAAAATCGTCATCAATTTTTTGTGCATTTGTGAAAACCATTCAAGTTTTACTTTATTGTTGTAAATATTTTTTCAAACTTTTGATAAATCATTTCTTGCTTTGTGTAGAATCACTTCAAGACATCCGCAAAACATTCTCTAATTATTGTTGTAAATAATTTGAAATCTTTTTAAAAGTACTTTGCATTGTGTAGAATCCTTCAAGAAATAGCAAACAAACCAATGACGTTCTCAAGCAAAATCAAATCAAAAGTTGTGATAAAATTTTCAGAATATTGTAAAACATTCAGTGCTTTGCTTGTCTTGACAGTTTTCGTCCATGCACTATTTTCTATGTTGATGTAGGTGGTGATAATACTCATTTGTGTATAGTCAACTTCATTTGCCCATGCACTCGTTTTGCAAAAGCTATCCAGTCTGCTGAGATGACTTGAAGGTAGAGGTCATTTTTATTCTCCGCCAGTGCGGTCACAGCAGCTAACTAAACACTTGCCTTTACGAGTAAGGCTCTGGAAATTTATTTCCCCAAGGGTCGATTTTTTTGTGCCATCCCCATGTCTTGCTTTTCTCTCTGCAGGTTAAAATCTGTAAACCGCATATTGTATGCACCCAAGCCATCAGCTGTTAAATGTAGGGAAGCACACTTAAAAAAACAAAGTCCGCGTAACAACATAGGATTCTTTCCGTGACACACACACCACATATATAAAGAAGACTGTGTTATGTACTTCTCACCTGGCTGCCAGCTGCCCAGCGTTGAGAGAGATAGCGTCCTCCTACCACGTATCAGAGAGAGATATAGTTTGTCCAGCATGCCACAGCACCAGGAGAAAGACGAGAGGGTAAACAAGACAGTGAAATCAACCACCGCTGCACCTGCCAGTGATAACTTCCAGCATGCCACTCGGAAGCCAAGAGCACAGAATGCACTGACCAGGGAAAGATACAGAAACTGACGGAGAGAGAAATAAATTTTTCTTGGGGGGTCAGTCCTACATTCCCACAAGCATCACTTTGTCATACATGTCAACGGAGTTTGATTGGTACTTCATCCTATGAGACGTCAGAACTTGTACTGTCTACCCACGGCAAAGACAGACACTCCACACCTGAAGACTCGTACTGTTCAACGGCCGAGCCACCGAGACTATGCATCGAGATCATCCAAGTACTAAAACACACTGCTGAATGGCACCACTATTACAGTCACCGGATGCTGCCTTGGATCTAGTGCCGTCCGGTGATGTCACATACCCAAAAGATCAAGAACCGCCACTACCCCCTCCACACCACTACCAAGGGTGAGCCAGGAAGTGTAAAATACTGGGGCCCGGCCCTTGGAACGCCAGTCTGTTCTGTTCCTTCACCCCGCTTCTGGTGCTGAAGGAACCATCATGTCCTCTCCTGGTCTTTACCGCACTCCTGGTACCGAAGACTCCTACTGTTCTACCATTCCGCGCCAGTCGTTGTCTAATGTCACCAAACACTTAGACACTTCTGGCCCCTTCAGGGCAACATCATAGCGTAGTCAAGTTTTAGTTATTTTCATAGCACTTCGTCTACCTACCTCGCTAGTCTAGGAGCAGTTTGCCTTCACCTGTCAATGTGTAGTCAGCTTTCATTAAGCTCCCGTTGATAGGAGGTAGTACAGCACCACTTTGTTAATTTTTTTTCTTTTCAATGGAACAGACTAGCTTTTAGTTCACTAAGGATATCTTTCCCGTAGCCATAGAAACCTTCCCTGTAGACATCAGCCCTGTCCAAGGGGGAAAGCAGGTGACTAGAAAATTTATTCTGAACCGCCAAAACACATCAGTACACACACACATCCTGGATGGCCACCCTTTCTGTGCACCACAGTTTGCCAGTTCCTGCATGTGCACATCAACCAGCACAGCAGTTTCAGAGGTCAAAGCAGTTGCACCACGGTCCGAATCACAGCAACCTCCGCAGGTCACATGTCGCCAGGCAATCTAGTGAGAGTGGTTCCACCAAAACATAATGTCATACTTGCTGAACCAGATTTGGTGCTGTGCTGCAAAGCAACCATGCTGGTACTGTACACTGATCGGGCACCAGTACCACGCAAGGACTAGTGTGTCCCAGCATACCCCCAGGTGCATCTGAACGATCACCCACCTAAAGCACCTGGCGTTTGTGATGCTCCTCAGTTGCCCACAGGACATCACACTTCAAATTCAGTAGTTTCTGTAAACATTGGCTTTAATTCAGCTTTTATACAGAACCTAGTATAAGTGTAACAACTGGAAAATTGCTCTTTTTATTTCCTACAAACATGAATACATGTATTTACAATATTCTGCCCAGATAGGTGAAGATATATTTCTTTATTTTATTGTAACCAGTAAATTTTATGTTTACAAGTGTACATGTTTATATTAATATTTCTCTGGTTTTATTTAATTTGGAATTATTTATTGTGATGAAAATCAAAATGTTAATCTTTGAAACTTTTAATTGTGCTATCTATGTCACTGCTAGGTATGAATATTTTAAAAGTAATAAAGTTGTAACTGCTTCAGAAAAAGAACTACGTATACCGGTAATTAAAATAATTAATAGTTGCTTGTAACACACATTTTATTTAATGTAGTAAAATATAGTAGCAACTACAAGAATCCTATCATGAGTATTTATTATCTCAATGAATGAATGGAGGAACCACTATAAAGTTTGGATGGTGTGAAAATTTACTGAAACCAAATTCCTGTCCACACATCACGTCACACGGCACGTTATCTCCTGTAGTGTTATTGAGCCAGGTGCTGACACGTACAATTGCTGACCCAGTTGCTTCATCTACAAATGTCACATCGATTTTAATGGAACCCAGTAAATTCTCTATTCCACTTTTACAATTTTCAATAAAGTCAAGACTGCAACCATCATTAACAGATGCTTTCTACCATCAGTTTAAACTAGCCAGAGCTATATTAATAATTTGTTGTTACAAACACTAAATTTTATCTCATTCAAGAGCTGTGAAACATCTATAGACTATTCTTTTAAGTTGTATTTCCAAAAAGTTTCAGTAATAAAAAACGTTATATCAACATTTTTCTGTTCTAGCATAAAAAATATCCACACACAAAGTTTTCTTTTCGCTGTACTATTGGTACCATAACTGTGTTTCTCAAAGTATGGTGAATTACTGTATTGCATTTTCTGGACACTTATTCAGTTATTAAAATATGCAATAAATTAATAATAATTATATTCAATTTAAGTTGTACTTTATATATTTATTAACTATGATTTATAAGTGCTTCGATGATTTCAGTTTACATATATTAAATCACATGCATTTGGTTTGCCTAAACTATAATTTTGAGTACAGTATGTATATTTACCTGTGTAAGAAATACGTTTTTACTTTTTTTTATTGTGATACTGCATTAGCGATTTCCTAAACATCACCAGTATTTTTTTTTTATTCTAGGAGCCTCTACAAAAATTGCAAGAAAAAATAGATGAATTGACTCAGTTGAGAGGAGAGAAGTTGAACAGAGCAAAAATTATTGACAAAGAGAAGGAAGAATTAGAAGGACCAAAAAATGAAGCTGTGCAATATCTGAAACTGAAGAATGAAGTTACAGAAGCTCAGAATGTTTTCCTGCAGAAGAGCATGTATGTATGTTAGTTTTGTATGTGTGTTCAGAGTAAAACAATAGTGGTAATATACATATGTAATATGTATAGCTTTGACATGAAGTACTACAATAGTAATTGTCAAGAATTTTTTTTATGTTTTTATTAATTAGGCACAGATTATTTATTTTTCACTAAAAGCTCTGTTGGTTTGTACCATATGTGTGTTTTAAATTTGTGAAAAGTTATTTTGGTTGACTTGATGGTCATCTAATAATGATTTTCTGTAGTGTATGATGTGAATTCAATCTAACCAGATTCAGTAGTTTTTATTGAACTTTATAACCATATGCTTGCAGCATAATATTTTGACATGCAACCTGGGTTTTTTATGAATGCGAAGCCTTTTCCACCCGAGAGTCCTTGGTATCTCAGTGATCTGTCTGTCTACTCCTAGAGGTGCAGAGATTGAAGCAGCATGGGTAGGGGCGAATGTGGTTGCATTACTAACAGACATCAATTTGCAGACATCCAGGGAACATCAGTTGTTGCTCGAAGGCAGCAGCTGGTGTAGGCCGGATGGGATCTGTACATTTCTTAGGTAAGGATAGTGTCAAGGGTACTACTAGCTGTGGAACATTAAAGCACCCTCATGGTAGGAAGCAGGTGAACTGGAACTGCTAGACCTGGACATTATTTTCCAGATGGGAATGCTGACTTGTTTCTGGTCTTTAGACAAAAAGTTTCCTCATGCAAGAAAATGTATATAGACTTTTTGACAGTCTGATCCCTGTCCCACAGATAGTTGGTCTTGAGCAGTGGCTATTCTCAGCCTTTGTCCTCCCTGGTCTATGTTGGGGCAGGTGGCAAGGTAAATGCTCTGGTTGTGGCGAGATGTAGAGGATAGACAAGACTGTCTAAACTGTTCGTGACGGAAGGACAGGCCTTCTATAGAGCTAGAGTCTCTTTCTGGTGTGGGTGCCCAGGAATTGGTTCACTCCCCAATGGTGGGCATACCTTCACCTGTCTATGACAAGCCCTGCTCCCCAGTTCAGTGATGTCGAGAGAAAGAGCGTTATTGCTGGTTGGATAACATCTCCAACATGGGAGGTGTGCGTACCCCTAGCGGTGATGGGAACCTTACTATGCTCACTCCCTGGAGAGTACAGAGCAGGAGCATTATCGCTGGTAACCAAGTTTTCCTTCAAGTGGGTTTCGTACCGAGGGTCTGCTCTCAGCCTCAGTGGTGTCCAGGGAAACAGCATTATCGCTGGTAACCAGACACCCAGACCGAGGTAGAGCATGTAGTTTGTCCAAGCGTGAGAGAGTGAGGGAATGCTGGGTAGAACAGACCAAGGTATTGTTTACATGGGTTTATTGAGATTAAACCACATAATTTGTATATCCTCGCCTTTGCCCAGGATGCCTGAGAGACAGCGGTAACCTTGTAACGTGGCAGTCATTAAAATGTCTGGATATTACAACTCAGATTTACTGTATCGGTAGAGCATAAGACTGAACAGCTCCATATTAATATTAGAAAAAAAAAATTCAAGTCTCTGAGTATTTACTTTTTAATTTTAAATTCCACGTGAAAAGTTCAGCATTTTACAACATTACAGAATCACAAACAGAATCCACAACACATGAAACGAACAGCTCCACAGTAATTAATTATTTAGTAATGTCCCTCCAAAACTCGCCTCGCGATACTAATTATGAATGTGGGGGGGAGGGATTATTTCCCTCTTTATATCCTAACAACCTCCCACACCAGCAGAAAGAATTTGGTAGGACAAGAGTTTTTATGCCGAAAGAACTTGAAGTTAAAGTTGAAAACAAAATAGAAGGTATGGTCGTGGATGCTTGCTGGTGTGGGCGAAATCTTCATGCCTCGATGTTTCCTCTTCAAAGTCTGGTATTCATTTGCTAGCGGGTAGCGGGCACTCAGCACGTGTCTACCCCCACTCCTACTTATTATCGAGCTGCGTTACCAAAATAGAACCTGACTAAGGCTCGAAATCACCTCCACACGCCGTATCGACCTGCGTCGTAACTAGCTTTATCGAACTTCTGCAACAAATACTGCTTATGGGCGGGAAATGGCATACGAAGTCAAAATAAATTTTAATCTCTGAATGTTATGCAACCTCAGCTGCGATGTTCGAAAAAGCAAACACATTACTGATAAACATTCTAACATTGCCATGAACTTTTAAACACACTAATAAGATATTCCCGTTCCACGGGCCACACAGAAATAGAATATTGTGCTCACTTGCAAGGGAATTTAATTAAAAGTCTGATTTAAAATTATTATAAAAACTATTAAAAATGCATATATTGCAACGTTACAACCTTACTGCCATGAAAGTTTATTACTCGTGTGGGAATGGCAGGTGGTGACCCCCTGACAGCAAAGCTCTAGGCGTCTATGTATTCACGTAAGAAGTGGTACCAAGTATATTTGCAGAGTAGAGGGAAGAAAATTAATGTATTGACGCATGCCTGGTTATAGACTGTTTGGCACAATCGTTGTGGTTTTAGTGCGCTAGACCAAGTGCTCATTTCGTATGGATGTGCCGTGGAAAAGATACAAAGCACCTCCAGTAGGAGCAGTCTGGATTGCTCATAACTTTAGTGAGGCGGGCGGTCTCGTTCTGCTGTGCCTTATCTTATAAGGCATAGAGTTTGGTTTGCCACTGAACAATACACGTTGTGCACTACGGATGAGAAACTATTTCCTATAATAGTGTTGTCCAATAGCCGCTTTGCAGCACGAGCTCGGTGCCTCCAGTGATCCCCCACTAGCAGGCAGATCAGAGACGTTGAGCCGTGTGGGCCACCAATGCTTCTACTAGATGTGATATTTAGCCCAAGCCATGCTGCAACACCCAAGCCAATACCTACTCCAGCACCTAGGTGCTCTGGTAGGGGATAATAACCTAGGCTTGCTGTCTCTCCTTGGTTGAAATTATTCCTAGTAGTTGTGGTTCCTCTGTTCCTTCTCTCCAGCACCTGGGTGCTCGGGGTAGTAGGAAGCAACGGGTGGCCGTCTAATGGGTGTGTTATCAGACTGGAGGACTCCAGAGAGGGTGTTCTCAGTCAAGCTAGTTTGGATTAAAGACATGCCCGGTTTCTGTTGGCAGTGTACAGTACAAATTATTCCTAGCTGGCGAAGTAGATGTTACTCTAGAAATAAAAGCATGTGGATACAGAACAAATCTGTATTTATTGATAACCCAATAAACAGTGACCCGTGCTATCTCCTACCAAGCAGACGGAGTACTGACTGTAACCTACGTTATCCAGGTGTAGGCGACCTGGTCCTAGGCTAAAGGGAAAGGTTGAACTAGAAAACTGAATATATAAATACTGAATTAAAACTGTCCTAGTTGCGGGTGTCTGGAAGAGACAAAAAGAAAGTTCCTTTGCTATAGTAGCAAGGTATATTCGTGTTCGATGGTTGTCGAAGATTGTTGTCGTCGCAGTAAGTAGCCGTAAGGGCTATTGAAGACTCGAAGTTCGCTGGAGGCCCCAGCACTAAGGAATGCTCGGGGTTTCCTCTAGAGAAGAAATACGAATGATTGCAGGAGCCCCATCGTGCTGACTTTTATAGTCAGAAGTGTAGGCTGCCGCGGCGGGTTCGGGGAAGGCGTGTGACTTCTTTCTGCCGTGAGGCTGGTGTAGGAGGTGAGAACCCTCTCATCAGCACTCTGCTTCGTTGATCTTTGGTGGCGCTCGGCAGCGCCCCGAAGTAGCCGGCAGTTTGTGAGCACTCAGCACGTTGGGGAGGGGGCGTGTTCTCTGGTTGCGCAACTTTGAGACCACGTGTTCGGCCGCCCAGTAGATTTAATTGGCATGCAACATCCGTGAATTGGTTTGCGGTATCGACTCTCATGTGGTTTGAAGTAAGGGTATACTTGACGTGACGAGCAATGAGTTGTAATCATCTTTAACAGTGGTATAAGTGGCACGCGTTAATATAAAGCAATTTAGAAACAGCTGAAAAATTTAGAATATCCAGTGTTGAAACCTATTTTTAAAAGATGCTACTTACACATCTAACAATATACTAACAAAACAGCTGGCTCTCAGCTAAAGCAGCGATAGTGGCAATAAAGTCATCTGTAAACTTCTAACACTCATGACAAAAACTTAATGACTTGGCTCAAAACAAAACACATTCAAATTAACCACCTTTTCTTTTTTACAGCAGAGGGAAACAACATAATCTCTCCCCTGCACACTTCAATTATCCAACAAAACAAATTCTTTGGCATGACTACTGGAACTGGGGAGTGGCGTCAAGTCTCTGCCACACATCCTGGGTATCCATGGTAGGCTAGGTGACATGTGCCCTCCCTATGGGCAGGCCACCCTCATTCCTTCTATACTTTTGGGACAATTCATTCCTCCATGGTAGAGGGTGGCGTCTATGATCCACTCGCTCCTCTGGTCAACCACCGACTTCTTAGTTGTGCCACTCCAGCGCCCACTGGACATCCCCTGGATTGTTAACTGGGCTATTCCCATACTAAATTGCTCTAAACAGAACAAAAAAAAACTAAAGAAAACTCGCGAAATCAGTAGTGGAAACATACTAATTCTGTCCTAATTTCAATATTTTTTACCAAAATGAATTTAATCCAAACCATAACTTTCACAATTTTACTACTAATCCATAAAAGAAACCTACCACATAACCAAATGTTTACGGACACAATAGGTTGTAAAAAAATTAACAAAACCATGATTATGCTGGTGCTCCATCCCAACCCTACATAAAGTAGCAACGAAAATGAACAAAACAAAAAAAAATACAGTTTCATCTCGTACCTTGATTTCCAAAATTTGCTTCCTTCAGCCCAGGCCTTTTCCCGCCAGGTAAATTAAATTTTTATTACCTGTTTCTTATGATTTAAAATCTTTGGGCACTCACTTGTCTGTTTTTTGGCCAAAAATAAACAGTGCCTGAAACAAAAACTATAATTAATTAATATTAAGAATGATTACATTCACCTTTTATCAAATTTATTGATAGCCGCAGCAAGAATCGTCCTCTTGTTTACATCTTTAGTCTTATTTAGTGTTATTTAATGAAAATTTCACAATTAGAAATTTTAGATTATGTCTTTATTGTCATAAAATATTAACTATGTGTGCATCAATACATACTTGCCTAATGCAGTTGTAATCATTTCAGGATACTGTGATAAATGATTAGTAAAAAACAGTTTTAGCTCAACTTCATTTTAAAAGTTCAATGTTATTTATTGTAATTTCTTTAACTTTTTATGTATTCTGCTTATAGTTAACAATAGTTTATATGTGCACACATGTTCAAGTAAACATTTCTAGTATTTAAAATGTATACAGCTACATAAACAAGAGTGATGAGCATCTATATACATATTTGAATTAGACAAAATCACATTTTACAGTTTAATTTGTTTTTGACACCAATGTTGAATTTTCCAGGGAATGTGGATTTTCATTTGATTATTACCTTGCAAGACTATTTTGAATATGAATTTATGGAAAGAATTCTTTCATTTAAACCAAATTGTTCTATTTACTTTTTCAATTTTGCCAGCCTTGTTTATCCCATCACAGCTCAGCCCCTCTTTGTTGAAGCACGTAACACAAACAAATTTGTGTAACCACATTCACAATTTCACCTCTGATTGTTCAAACATGGAACAAACAATGAACACATACATATACAACTTGCACAGTTCAGTCATTTTTATTGTATTGCATTGTATGCTTATGATTTTTTTCAATATCTTTGAGGTGAAGTAAGTTCGTTAATAAAGTTAATTTTGGCAATTTTTTTAACCGAATATGAACTTGTGTTAATTTTTCTAACCAATCTAGAACTAATCTTTTACATGGCAATAAATTTTGATCCAAACATAACCTTGAAGTTCGAGTTCGGTTTGAAATTTGAACGTTCAACCCATCTCTTCAATATAGTACTGAATTCAACATATTGCATAACGATCACATGAGTCCATGGTCACTGCGACACACTATGTGATACACTTATTTCTTACTATGCAAGCCAGATACAACACTTATATGTTCTGTGTTCGTTGACTGATAAGTAATTTTTTATTGAACTGGCAACATTTCAGCCATTATAACGACAAATTTACTTAAAATTAAGCATTTAAATTTAATATTTTGCACATACTGTGTTTGTGATACTGTATTACCTTTAAAAATTGTAGAATTTTTGACGACATTTTAGAAAACGTTGCCAAAATCATATACCGAAATTACTTCATCAAAACTGAAGAAATTATGAAAACATGTATATTTATTCATCAATGAAAGATTTTTTTAACTGTTAAAATGATTTCTTGGAATTGCAGATATGGACACATTGTACCTTTGTTATAAAACTTATTTTTTGTATGCAATAAAAGAGCTCTAACTCAAAGCTTGGGAACTTTTCAATAGGCTCACTCGGGCTCGGCTCAAACTAAAAATTTAGGCTCACAAATGTCTACTGTACAATGATGTTTCTGTGCTACGTGCGTCAGGTGTGAGGGAGGAGATAGGGAATGTGTATCCTTAGAGATGGAAGCAGGGGCTAAAATTGTGCAATGTGTCGGACTTCCCCCCTCCCCCCTCAACATCACCACTCGCACCACCACGGCATATTCTTAATTCATAGTAGAACCAGTTCCATAGTTTCACATGTGAGAAGCATGGTGAATGTTGTTGGTGCTCACGGATTTCCTCAAGGTGCTTTCATTTCCTGCTGCTCTCTTATCCATTTGGGTGTGGCTACATTATCACCTTGCACCACATGCATCAGTGTTAAAGACCTTGGTTTAAATCTCTGAGACTTAATTGAAAGAAAATCAAAACTCCCACATGTAATTATTTTCTTAAAAATTAGAATTTTGATATTACACTTTTATAAATACATATCACTATTACTGCACAAATAATCTAACAGATGATCCCTTATTGAATTATGTATAATTAGGGACAAGTGTTTTTCGCAAAGATGTTTCAAGACCAGTTATATACTCCAAAACAACGTTGTTTCTATGCACTTTCGTAGTTGGATGCTTTTAAATGTCACATGCCTAACTGTCTGTCCGCGAATCACGAACATTCAGTATTGGAGTATTTTATTTTGATTGACCCAGTCAAATAAGGACATGTCTTTTCATGCTGATACACAGCCAATAACCAAAGGAAGTTGTGGCTGTTATTATAGGATATTGAAGTTTAGCATGGCCATAAATTTTTTCGCGAAAAACACCTGTCCCCTATCTATAGCGTATAGTGTTTAGAATAGTTTAGATGACTATCTTAGTTGTTTTTTTATGTAATTTTTGATGTAATATTGTTTTCGCGTTGTTCCTTACACGTGGAGATTGATGCTGGTAATTGTTCCCCTTGGGAGCTGTTTGTTGATAGCTTTGAATTTTTTTTACAGGTATGACGCACAAATTGAGATGGAAAAGAAAGTAGAGAAGAAGAAAGCACTTGATGGAGATGTTGCAGGCATAAATACTAAGCTGCGAGAGGTAGTTGGAGAAATAAATAAAAAGAACAGCGAGAAAAATGAACTATTAAAGTGAGTGTTGTAACTTCATACAATATTATAGATGTGTAAAGTCTCTGTTAGTCGAGCCAAGTGAAGTTCGTAGAAATTTAATTTTTGTTCATGACTGCATGGGTTTTTAGTTATGATCATCATACTTGGAATGGGTTTTAAAACTTATTGCTGCATTTTCATGTATGCACTTCTTTCAACACAACTGCTGATAACTAAAAATAAATGAAATATTTCACAGATGCAGATAGCTTCATACATTCACCAAGGTTGTGTCACTCAAAAGTGTCACTGCTAGCACTAGAATAATAACTGTACATCAAGCTATGTTGAACAGTGTGTTGCATGAATGCAATATATCTATGGTTCTGTGATGCACAAATAAAAGTTTGTGTTCTCTTCTTGGTGAACAAGTGGTTAGGGTGCTTACTGCCCTCTTGGACCATGCAAGATGGAGGGGAGTCAAACCCCAGGGTGAGTCGGAGCATTAAGCTATCCCTTCCACGCAGTCTTACTCTCCGTACTACAAGGGATGTTAATAAACGGGACGCCAGCTGTCCTAATAAGGGTGAAATGCTCAATCGGAAATGAGAGGTGAGTGAGTGTGGTGGAGAGTGATCTGGTTAAAACTGGCGGGGTTTATTAGCTGCGGCCTCGTTGGCTGTCGAGTGAGGATAAAGTTGGCTAGGGATTCTTCCTGGTGCATTCTGGGAACTACCTTGGCAGGGATTCAAACCCTGATTGTCTTTCCGGATGCCAACGTTATTGTACAGAAGTTGGGGAGTACTTCTGTGTTCGGGTGTTGAACCCAAACTATCTTGCCAGATTTTAACCTTAACGATACTTGATCTATTACAGGGGTTCTGTGTGTCGATGCTGGAACTCGATACCGGTGTAAGGGTTGGTTTGACAGGGTTTTCCTCTGAATCGGATTCTTTCTCTGGATCACACCACCCTAACAAATGCTTCAGTGGGGTTTCATTGTCTGGGGCGTTATAATACTGCAGTCAATAGGTTCAATCTCGGGGCCACTAGATACCAGTGCACTTGACTTGTCATTAAGTAACTGGTTAGTAAGTGCTTGTTTTAAGTGTGACATACCTCTCGCATTGCCTTTGATGGCTACTGGTATCTCGGTTTTGCTTGCCCATTTAGCAGTGAAATACAAAACAAAAGTAAGGCTGTCAACAGTGCAGACATGCAGTCCTGACGGGGCAAAATCTCCAATCACTTCCGTGGACCTGCCGTGCTCACGGACTACCCAAATAACTATACCTTGCGCCTCTATCGGTGGCGGGTGCCCTGGAATCTCAAGGATAAGTCCTTAGACAGGTCCTGTCTCCTGAGGGATACAGTACACTACATCGCCGAGTACAGACGTGAAGTTAAATTAGTATTACTTTGCAACTGATTGAACACACAACACTGAAATTAAATACTAAATTAATATATAACTTGACAAAAGATCTAAATCTAAAATTATAGTAGTCGACACACAAGGGGTAAGGTTTGAAGCGTAATATTTTATTACATTTTAAGCAATATTTTAGCAAAGGCCTGGCTAAGTCATACACAGTGAAAGCTAAGAAATAATTATAAAATAAAACACTGAATAAAATATGTATATTGATTTGCAATTTTGCTAATCGACAGGTGAAGGTGAACCTGGGGAAAATTAATCTGTTAAAATAAATTCCTACAAAATTCCTAATCAATAATTAAACAATTAACGCTATTAACAGCGTGAACGTATAAGGTGCTCTATCCAGGGGACGTAATCGCGCAACGACCTGTTACCATGGAGTCAAGGGAAGTTGATTGAGGTAAGGGTAGTGGGTACAGGTGTGGGATTTACCAATAGACATGGAGAGCTGTCCCTGGACGGTCAGCTGGATGAGGGGCCTTGTCCAAGCTGGGGCTGGAGTGCTGGCGGCCTTCTTCAAGCTGCTGGCTGGAGAAAGGTTCGAGCTCTACCTCGGGCTGCTGAGATGGAGGTCGAGACCTGGGCGGACTGCAGAGGAGAGGTAGAGAGTCTTCCACAGACTGTAGGAGAGTTTGTGAACCTATGCGGCCAGCGAGCCCGACGTCTTTGCTGGACCACGGTGCTGGACTTCTATTTATACGAAAATCGCCCTGTTTCAGTGATTCTCCAGGGGTGTGGGTAACATAGTCTTCCATCGCAGGGGCTGGTTTATCTGCTGCAGAAACCCGCTCAATTTCTTATCGCCTTTGGTGGATGCATTGAGATTCTCATGCACCCCAGACTGAGGCAGGTGAGCCATGACGTCAGAAGGTCACGGGGTATGCTGCTATCTTGAGTATTTTATTGGAACTTCTTGGCCAGGCAGGGTAGCTGAGTATAATTTAAATAAAGATTATTATTTCTTCGTCGGGGTGGCTCTGGCACATTCATTCTTGATTGGGTGTTGAAAAACATAATTTCAGACGTGAAGTTCAGTTACGTAGATGACTCATTAATCTATGAAGTCTTTTTAATTTATTATTTCCAAGTCTCAGCAGCTAATGAATTTGATTTCGCCCTGTGCTTGACACACTCAGATAGGTTGAAGTTGGCCGTAGACTGCGTGTGTCTGTAGTGCAGCAGGCTGGCATGCGTCTGTTGCAACGACTGTTGTGAATTGATAGAAGTTATATCCGGCACAGAACTTCTTGGCCGCTCTGTGTCAACTTACCAGTGAGCATCACTGAGTCCTGTTGTCACATTTGTCAAGCGTCTGTCCTGTTACAATACATAAGTTATGAAATCTTATTTGTAGTTACATAGATTACAGTATATACATAAAGAGGAACATTTTCATATACTGTATCAGAACCAGAATACATATTTAAGGGAGTTTATTTTTATTACGAAACTTCCTGTGCAGACAAACTGCTAAATTGTTACGTTCATAGTAAAAACATTCTGCGACACTTAAATTTACAACTTAGCGACTTCTAATAATTCTAATAATTTTCGTTACATACAGTTGTGCATAGCATAGAAAAAATAATTCTGCGTTTGTTTGATGCGTGACGCTCTGGTGACAGCTGAAGACGGCGTCATGGTCGGAACTGTTTTGGTGCATGTTGGTCGGGAACATGAGGGGTTTAAACGTTCGTCCTCACTCACTGGTGTACTGGGACCCGACCAGTATCCAACGTAGGACCTGTAGCTTAGCAGCTCGGTACACAGTCTAGTACGGGTTGGACTGTCCGGCGGGATTGGTGGCTTGCGGCCATGTGGTTACCTGCAGAGGCGAAGGTACGGTCGAACTGCTGACCCAGTCTAGACTGCTGCTGGCTGCTGTTGGAGGAGCTGGGTGCTCCAGAGGTGCTGCAGTTGATGAAGCTGGTGTATGTCCGAGCAGGGCTGGTGCTCTGCTGACCCCGAGCCACCGGTTGGCGATTCCCAGTGGCACGTGCTCTCCGCGGCATATTGTGGAGATGATGGGGTGTCCCTGGTGTCTTCTGAGGGGCTGAAAACAGAGGAGGAAAGGAACCTTGGGGGGGGTGAGCTCTCTCCAGCTGGCGGGCAGCTTGAGCTAGTTCCCAGAGACTATCTATGCAGAGTGCAGCTCCAGGTAGACAGAGGCGATAGCAGCCTGTCTCTCATGCCACTTCGTTGGGTGCAAGGCATGGATAGGGACTATGACCGGCCTCGCAAGAGGGAGGCTGGCGACAATAGTCCCTAGTTAGAGTGTTCTACCACAGCCGAAGCAGAGCAGACACCACAGAACCATACCATGTTCCCCAACTGGCAACACAGCGGCATGGTGTTCGGAGAGGTGGGTTTTCTCTGAGGTGTCCGAGAACAACTCTGGGTGCGAGTCCAAACGCAGTCAGATCTCCAGTACCAGTCAAATACTATGTTCTGTGAGACAGCGGCGCAGTGGACGGAGTACAAACTGGGCTGGTTGGCTAGCCCTCTTATGGGTTGCCTTGCTACTGATTGGGGCTCTACCTTTCTGTACACAGAGTGCACAGCACAGGTGGCCATCAAGCGTATGCGTAAATGATATGCATGCGTCACTGAGGGGTGCCTGCAGTCCTACACTAGGTTCAGTAAATTCATTTGGCAAAACACGTCTCCTGCTTCACTCTGTTGGGCGTGGTGTTTATGTGGGAGTAGCACAGTCACCTAAGTTTTGGTACTCAGAAGTAAAAGAGAACACGTGTTTTATTCCCAAGAGGAAGAGACACGGTGGCCCGTACTACCTCCTAACTACCTCAAGCTGACCGGAAGTACTAACTACGCAAAGCCAGGTGAAGGGGACCTGGTTCTAGGCTGGGAAAGGCAGTTTCTACTATGTAGCTATATAAACTGACCTTATCTGCTCTGTACCTTGTCCTGAAGGGACTTAGGAGGTCCACGTACAGAAGGGCAGTGGAGTATAGTTGTGGTCACTGGAGGGGTTAGCAGGCAAGGGGGGTTGACGACTTGTTTGCTGGTTGCTGGTGCAAGGTTCCTTGAATGTCTGGAAGGTATTGGTGTAGCAACTGAAGAGCGTCTGGTAAGTCTAAGAGATATTGATTTCGGCAAAGATCTCCAGCACACAGGGTGGTGGAGCGAGCTGTCTGGGTTGCTTGGCTCTAAGAAGAGGCAATGATAAACTGACGTTTCTGGGCTGCGTGCAGGTGTATATTTGGCCAGCCTGCCCTCGTCCGGGCTGCAAGTTTAGGGTGCCGTCAAGTTGTCTGCTAGCGAGGGGTACCAAAAGTCTGCTGGTGCCATCTGCTGGAGTAGTAGGGGCGCCATCGCTCTGCGTGCTCTTGAATTAGTTAACTACTGAGGGTAGTCTCAGCCGCTGGTTCACTCATCTTCAGAGGAGTTGGCATGTTTTCTGACGTGTGTGTATTAGTTCCCGCAATAAAGGGACATAACTTTTAGGCACTCTGGTAGTTTTAGTTCTGTTTCAGACCCTGCCCTGTGCGCTAAGGAGATGGGCACAGATGGGACAAAGTCATACATCATGTTGTAGTTTGTAATGGTAGTACAAATTCATCCCTGTTCACGCAGTTGTAATGTCATTCCTTTCCATTACAAACTTCCGCCCTTCTTTCGATTTCTTATAACAAAGCAGACACTTTGCAATAATATTGCCTTAAAACTTTTTGAAACCATATAACTTAATTTATCATGCATTTCTCCACCCTCACTTATTTTTTACACAAACTTCTCTACTCTATGAAGTTAAAATAATCATAATCTGTAACTTGCTTCCTGACAATTTTTTTTGTAATTGATGCAAATATTGTTTTTGTCACGCATTAAATACTGTTCTTCTTCCAACATCACACGCTCTTGCTGTCTAATTTCTAATTTGTTTAAAATTTATATTCCACAAGATTATTTTTAATTATTTAGTAAAAAAAAAAAAAATGCATTCTAAATATAGATGGACCTTTTTGTGAACCACTTCACTTTTGCAATAACTGGTGCTAGCACTATGTTTATTTAGCATAATTTCAAAGAAAACTTTACACGCAAGCAAATAAAAAACAGAAAACTGGTGAGCTTCATTCTAAGCCTGTAATAGTGCTGGCCACTGGCGCTACAGAATATAGTAGACATCAACACTGTGTATAGAGTGAGGAAGCTGTTGTGCCACACATTGTCTTGTGTTGACCAAGCATGAATCAAGACTATGTTATCATATGCTTGAAAGCAACTGAAAACATTTGGATATGCCTATGAAATATGATCTACGTTAAGTGAAACTTTTAATATCCCTTATTCAGAAAAATTGTTTAGAGTTCATGCCAGCTGTCATGCACACTCCATAACAACATAAAACACGAACTGATAAATATACAGACTTCGGATTTTCATTTACTGATTCAGAAAAATTAGCCTCTTGCAAAAATTGACTGAATTTTAATAAAATCTTTCACAATTTTATGTGCGCTGACCTGTGCCGCTTATACCACTATTATATACGATTACGACTCATTGCTCATCACGTCAAGTAATTCTTACTTCAACCCATGTGAGAGTCGATACCGCAAAGCAATACATGAATGTTGCGCGCCGCTTAGATCTGTGGGTAGCCAAGCATGTGGTTTCAAGGTTGCGCAACCTGCGAGAACGGCGCCTCCCTCCCGCACTGAGTGCCTACAAGCTGTCAGCCACCTCGGAGTGCCGCAGAGCGCCACCGAAGATCCATGAAGCAGAGTGCTGACGAGAGGGTTCTCACCTCCCATGCCAGCCTTACAGCAGGACGTCACATGCCCGCCGCTGCACCCTACAGTTCGGACTATATAAGTCTGTGCACGACCAGGCTCCAGAGTCATTCATCTTGCTATTCTCTCGAGACAACCGAAGCACTCTCCAGTGCTGGGTACTCCAGCGAACCACAAGTCTTCAGCAGCCCCCCGTGGCTGCTCCCTGCGACGACTACAGTCTTCGACAATATACGCTTCGTCTGCAACAGCATTTTAACGCAAACACACCTTGCTACTACAGCAAAGGAACTTGACTTCTTTTTGACTCTACTAGACAGCCGATAATTAGACAGTTTTAGTTCAGTGTAATTTTCATTCCGTCTTCTAGTTCAACTTCCCCTCTAGCCTAGGACCAGGTAACTACACCTGGCTAACGTAGGTTACTTTCAGTACTCCATCTGTTTGATAGGAGATAGCATAGGTTACTGTGTTTATTGAGTTCTCAATAAATACAGCTTTGTTCTCTAGCCATGCGTTTTTCATTTTGAGAGTATATCTACTTCGCCAGCTAGGAACAATTTGCACTGTACACTACCGACGAGAACCGGGAATGTTTAAATCCGAACTAAAGTTGACTGAAGACCCCCTTCTGGAATTTTCCAGTCATGTACACACCCATTAGATGGCCGCCTGTTGTTTCCTCACCTGAGCACCTAGGTGCTGGATAGAAAGAACAGAGGAGCCACGACCACTAGGAATACTTCCATCCAAGGAGAGACAGCAAGCCTAGGTTGTATCCCCTACCAGGGGACCTAGGTGCTGGAGGGGGGGTATCTGCTTGGGTGTTGCGGCCTGGCCTTTGTGGGATATCATATCCAGTAGAAGCCGTGGTTGCCCACACAGCTCAGTGTCTCTGATCTGCCCTCTAAGGTGGGGGATTGTTCGAGGCACCGATCTCGTGCTGCCAAGCAGCTACTGGACTACACTTTTATAGGGAATAGTTTTCATCTTAGGTGCACAACGTGTATTGTTAAGGAGCAAACCATGCTTTATGCCTTATAAGATAAGGAACGGCTGACGATGTAGGGAGAAAAAGATTGCTCATCTTGCTGCTAAGCAACAGCTTACCTTAGCCCCGCTTATGAAGGAAAGACAGGCGGAACGGGTCCGTGCCGCCTCACTAAGGTTACGAGCAATTCCGACTGCTCACGTGGTGCGCTGCGTATCTTTTCCACTGCATGTCCGTACAAGCCAAAAACATTGTTGAAACGCGCACTTGGTCTAGCGCACTAAAACCACAATGATGGTGCCAAACAGTCTATAACCGGGCATGCGTCAGTGCATATGAGAAACAATTTGCTTTTTTCGCCGTGGTCACTGTAACACTGCGAACTTGGCAACAATGCACAGCCATGATAGGCTACTGTTACCAGGTATTAGGAGCATTGCCGCTGATCAACTGTCCTTGAGATGACTAAATACTTCTGTGCCTGGTATAGTCACATTTATTGCTTACAAATAAAAATTTATTCACAATGCAACCTCTCACAATTTATTGTGGTTATTTCATATTTGTGAATTTCCAGCACCTGTTATTTTTTTTTTCTATAACAAACACAAAAAGATCAACATGAATTGCTTCACGTTCACAAGTTCATCAATTTTGTTGCAAGTGCTTAATGAGTAGGAATAACTTTCCTGTTGTGTTTTTGTAATTGTTCTTGTTATAAATTTTAAACTATTTGAGTAGCATAATAATGTACTTCATAAAAAGTATGCACTTTTTTCAGATTCACTCTTAAAGAATGTAAAGAGACTTCATAAATTATTACGTCAATAACAGCTTTTACACATACATTTAAACATATACATATATGTGAAAGGAATTAAGCAGAGAATATTTTGTTTGGCCATACCATATGTAAGATTAAGATCCTGGTTATATTTGAAGAAGCAGGCATCATCTCATAAAGTGCTGGTGATGTACATTAATTACGCTATGATTATATTGTATTAGTGTTATTGCTAGTAATGGAATGTTTTACTAGCCTAATTTTAAGACGTGATTAAAATACAGATGATAGCAGTGTGTGAGTGATCTTCTCAAGACTTTTTGTTTTGTACTTTTCACTGTTCTGTGTCATCTTATGTATCTTTTCAGTTTCATTTATTTACTCTTCTTTTTTCTTTGCTGTGATGTTATTCAGTTTTGTATACAAATGGAATGATTTGACTTTTTGAAATTCACTGAGCCTTTTTATTTTTAAAGAATGATTGGCAATTTATTTAATGGCTTGGTTGTTTTTCAAAACTTCACGTCTTGTTTTTAGGCAGCTGGAATTGGCCAGTAAAGAAGAAGAGCAGAAATCTGAAGAATTCAAGTTAAATTCAAACAATGATTTGAGACTGCAAGAAACAATCATACAGACTAGCAAGACAAGAAAGAAAATAAAAGAAAGTTTAGCAGAAGAAACAAAAAAGGTCGGCTCTGAGTCTTTGTAAGATTATGAGTACACCTATACTACAGAAAAATAGTACGTGTGTGTGTGTGCGCGCGCGCATGCTTGTGTGTGTGCTTGTTTGATTTTTTTTTTTTTTTTCTAGAAAGCTGTCTATAGCTGTAATATCAATCAAATAACTTAAAATGCAAAATGAAATTATTTTTACTACTGCAATTCTGTATACAATAAGTACTTTGCTTAAAAGTATACAATCGTGATTTCTTAGTAAACATAAACTCTAGTAGGAGGCTCAGCTGACTTTGATGTGACATGTCACAGGCAGCTTAGCGGTAAATGAACTGTGACAGGCGAAGCAGATATCGCAGACCTGTGAACGTGTGCTCAGTACGTGACTTGTCACAGTCCAGATACTTCACAGATATTTCCTGTGACAAAGTAGCAGGCTACGATTTATCAGCCATCTCTATGCGTAAATCCTGTGATGTGTGGGTACGAAGTCCTGTTTCCATCCTTCCGAGCCTGATTAAATTACATACTTGAGTTTCCACAGGAATGTTGGCAGCATGAGTGATGCATCTTGTACATCAGTTTTAATTTTGTATTTATAGGCAAGATTATTTTCTGACACTGTAGGATGTTAGCTTGCCCAACCGCCTTTGTTGAGTTGAAAGCTACGGGCCTGTGGTTTGTCAGCATGGTTGTCTGTGGAAAATTACCATGCACGAGAAATGCCAAAGGACCCAAAGGTTGTCGATCAGTAGATACTTCATTTGTATATAAAAATTTGTAGTCGTGTCCATTCCATTACACTTTTTTCAGTATCGCCACTCTGTCAGACCGGTTGTAGTTGTAAATATTAGGGGTGTGCGGGATCCTGAACTTCTTGAAAAATTTCGGGAATACATAACGATTTTCTCGCCAGTCAGGAAATAATTTTTCTCCAACATTTTTAGGAGAAATTTATGTTCATGTCTGTAGGTTGTTCCAACTTAAATACGTCGGGGTTTCATGTGAGTAGCTTTGTATAGGCTCTTTACATAAGCGATTATGACTTGATGAATCAAATCTTGTCAAGAAAATTTTGATTTTCTGCTTATTTACAGATTTTAAAGTTAGCTACATAA
The DNA here is from genome assembly GCA_029891345.1 of Dryococelus australis. Taxonomy (NCBI): domain Eukaryota; kingdom Metazoa; phylum Arthropoda; class Insecta; order Phasmatodea; family Phasmatidae; genus Dryococelus; species Dryococelus australis. The sequence goes on along the minus strand of CM057003.1, from coordinate 17,446,497 downwards.
ACTAAACAAAAAATTTGTACGTAATATATTAAGCAATGTTAACACTATGTATTTATTGCGAAATTTAATTAAAACATGTTTGCAAACTTGCACTATTATGAAGTTACGGTGAACTGTGCACACTGCATTTGTCTTAATATGTGGGCAACACATAATAAGTTGCGATTATCTATTGCTGGTTGATGTGGGGCGCGAGTTTCTTTATACATAACATTCACGCAAACATTTACATAAAAATAAGCTAGTTCATGATGAATGTTTAATTCGTCTCCAAATGTTTACCTATTTTACTGAGATCTAACATGGTGGTGTTTAATATGGGTTTTTTTTAATGATTTGTAACACGCCAGCAAGTGTCTTTGTTTTTAGTTCAGTGTGTGTTTATTTTTGTGTGTTGTGCTCACTTGTCGCCGAGATGTTGACAAACTCCAAGCGTAGCAAATTTGCTATGAGAAAAACATAATTACTTCACTTAACTACTTTCATTTCTTTATCGATAAAGGAATTAGCTTTGTTAGCATACAGATTCTGTATGTTGCATTCATCATGTACCCAATGTGACTTGGCTGAAATTGCAGTTTCACTATGTGACTCGAAGTGCATATGTTCATGGATGTTAAAACTTCCACTGAAAGTTAATTTGAGTAAATTTGTGTCAATGTACACATTTTACTACCAAAAATGGAAGGAAAAATGCTGAAGTTCCATAGTAGATGTCATGAAATTATAAAGAAAATAGTGGCGAACTAAAAACGCAATGTTTTTAAAAAAAATTAAAGTGGCATTTTTGTGTTACCATGTCACAAGTCCAATTTCTTTATTATCTAAAAAATATAAGGGATTTTCTTTTTCCACTGGAACCCATGCAGAGAATAGATCATGTTTGGCCATCCATTGGAAAAATAGGTTATGCTAATGGTGGTTTAAGTTATGATTGAGCTGTGCATGCAATGCTTTCAATACTGGTGATACCACACAACAACGCTGACTGTGAAAGGGTGTTTACCGTTCAGCAGTGTTAGAAAAAATACAGGACACCATTCAGTGCACCAATTTCTAGCAAAGTACAGAATAAGAGATTGTTAGCAAAATCTACTAATAAAATGTTCTACGAACAAGAATTTGATGTAGATTTTTTAAAAGAATGCTAAATCTGCCACACATCTGGCTTTACAGAAGTGAGTATGAAATATCCACCTAACGTCGGTAGCCAATCATACAGAAACATTCAAAACAAAGGTACAAAGGTAAGATTTTATAGCTTAATTCTTCTCTGAATAATATGTTTGAAAATCCCCCCCTCCCTGCCTGGTTGTTTTACATACAAATTAATCATATAAAATTGTACTATTTTTCATTGGGAATTGTACTATTTCTCATTTTGAAAAGTTGGCAGTTCTGGGTTTCCTCAAAGTACTCCAGTTTTCTCCACCATTGTATTTATTCCTTCACTTATCCATCCACGCCTTTCTCCACCCACATTTTTTATTGAAGTCTCGGATGTTACGCCCTGCCCAGATCTCTCTCTTAGCATAACTGTTGAGATTGTATTTGGTACGAGTGGACTTTTTTAATCTTCGTTTCTCCTTTCCCCCTCCTGAAACCTTTCCCCCCACTCAGGATTTATCATTACTGTAGTATTAGAAATTTGTATTGTATTTTGAAGCTGTGTCATGCAGTGAAGTGTAGCATTCCTCTCGTACACAGTTGTCTGACCTGGAGAAGGTGCCGGAGAAAAACAAGCGGGACATAGAGGAGATGGCAGAGCACTTGCAGAAGAGCCAGAAGGATCTGAAGAAGGAAGAGCAGGCACTGGACAAGGTGCGGGCAGGGCTGCAAGAAGAGACTCTTGAGCTGCAGGAGAAGCGTGACTCTAAGAACACAGAGCTGCTGCCCCTCAAGGCAGCTGCCAATGACGCCAAAGCGTTGGTGAGTCTTCCCCCAACTCCCTTTTTCATTTTTGTGTCCCTTAAGAACATTTGGGAAATAAATCAACTCCAAATACATTAGTTGGATTCTTCAGAATTTTGAAGGCAGACATAGAAAAACTGAAAATGAGTAATCCTAGATACCAGTTTTTCCCCAACTTTGCGAGCAACAATTTCACAATGTTAGTGCATTTCTTGTTCATGTTACCTATCTTTTACTGAGGTAATATGCAGTGGAACCGTGTCACCTTGTCACTTAACCTTAGTGTGATAGCCTGTTGAAGGGTGAGGCCAAAGTACTTCCCCGCCCTGGACTACAGGGAAGCCGTGGTCGTTGCTTGAACTGGTATTTTCCTGGTGCCTGAGATGTTGGCTTTGGCCAGGTCAATAATTGTGTGTTGAACTTTTGATGGCACTCTTGCAAGTGATGGCCAATGGGGTGCGCTGGTTGGAATGTAAACTGGTGTGATGTTAAGAGCCCTGACTACCTTGGTAACATTAGCTGTCCAGACGAAGGTTGGGGTGTTATTTGGTGGCCTAGGTGGCAGCAGAGATACTGCGCATGGTACGTGCCAGAGGAGGTTATAAGTGAAGCTTGATGAGCTGGTGATTCACCTTCTTTGACGTGCAGCCTCCTCTGTCTTTCAGGAGTATACCTGGTTGTCAACTGGGCCGCTTTCCCTTCGTACCCCAGCCTGAGCTAAACATAGCTTGGCAGCTTTGCCCTGTCCAGCCTTATAATGTGGCATAAGGTGGTGGAGGTAACCAATTAGGTTGATAGTGGGTTGCCGCTAAGTGGTAGGTACAGTCTGATGGATTGAGGGATGCGGAGGTCAGGTGAGGTGGGAGGCCTGTACTACTGGTCTTAAACCCAGAGAATTGGCGTGGGGAACATCGCGATCTGACCCAAGTTCCAAGCTGGAGGTTACAGTAAACGGCAAAGGATGCCCACTCCCGTGGCTCCCTGTTGTGTGGAACGTCACGATCTGATTCGGGTATCATGAAGAGCAGGACTCCTGTTGGGAGTTGGGCTATCATTTCCAAGCAAGAAATCTGGCTCACAGAACGTCGCAGTTTGCCTCAGGCACTTACTGGAAGGTCGATAGTCCAAGAGGCAATGTTCTCTTGTGAGGTATAGGAAGACAAGCTTCCTAAGCAGCACTTTGAAACAGTTATTAATATTAGAGAAAGGAGCAATGTTTCAGCTGTGGTCAACCCTAGAAGAGTCTTACTAGGACAGATGACAAACCAGAAAGGGAAAGGACAATGTGTGGGAATACAGACTGCTGGAGAGACAACTCGACCTAGTCCAATTTATACTAATTTTATTGATTGGTCAATTAAAACTCACACAAACCAGTCTGTACCATGATTGAGCCCTAAAAGGTCAGTCCTAAGTTGCCAACTGGTGTAGTTACCTATGTCTCAGAAGACGCGACAGCACAAGGGGCAAGAGCAACCCCAAGACTGTGGTACTTGCACTTGTGATAGCTGAGAGTAAGTTACAAGGTAGCTGGAAGCACGGGGACTTCGATATGCTGACAGGCAGCATGGCAGTGTTGTGCAGAATATAGCTTAAGACTGTTGCTTAAGCTGTAGCTTAAGAACATGTAGTTCTTCGGTCAGCATGATGTTCTGCGAAGGCGGGAGGTGAAGTCTGATGGCTCTTTAACATGTACGTTAATTTTCTTTCAAAACATTCTAATTTACCAAAGTTTTTTAAATTTTCAGACACAGAAATTTGGTTTATTGTTTTAACGTGAATGCGAAGAAATGTATTATTGATTTTATTTTTAAAACAAGTTACAGAAATTTACCATCGCGTTCATTTTAAACACCAAAATTGAGACTGCTTTCATTTTTAATCCTGAAATTTGACACCGTTTTAATTTTACGTACCGAAATTTAACACCGCTCTCATATATAAACACCGAAATTTAACACCAATTTTCACTATTTTTTGCACCAAAATCAGGCATTCTATTTTACCAACGTTCTGGGGTGTCTACTTATACATTAGGCTGACATTTCTTGGGGCCCTTGAAAGGTGTTGTAACAGGGTTCGACTGTATATTAATTTATGAAAGTAGAAGTATCTTGGCTTAAGTACTTCACTCTGGTAAAATATTTTCTCTCGTAATTAGTAAAAACAATTCTGTATGATATCCCTTTCGTCATTTTCCTCTATTGGCTTCCATAAAATTGTAAAATACTATTAACTGTTATAGCATTGTGTCCCATGCCCACTTAAGCAGCCTCACTGAGAGCTTGTTGGTTGTGCTACCGCTGCCATGGGATAAAGGAGTTGCTTATATCCGGAAATAGTTAATATTAATACTCTGAAAAAGGCATCAATATTCCCCATTTGAGAGGATCCTAATTTGATTCATTGTCTTACCATTCCACATTTTTTACATTGAAATCACTGGTCACCTAGTGGTGCAACAGTTAACCGTAATTTTTTTGAGGCATTTTCACAGAGTGGAAGATATGTCTTGAGTTTTAATACAAAAAAGTTACAATTCTTTTAGTAATATTTTTAATGTGTTCATTTTTACAGAACCATTACCTTTTTTTTAAAAAATTTCTTCTAGTTTGTAGATCTAAGTTTTAGGACGTGTATTGAGTTGTATGTGTGGGATCATAATATATGTATTGGTTACACCTTTAAGACCATGTATGTTATGTTTGCAATTTGTTGTTTTTGAGAATCTAACACTCCTTATCTTGTTTTGTATGTCAGTACGATATAGCAAATTCTGAGCTGGAACTGTACATGAAGAAAGAGCAGAGTGAGAGAACCAAATTAGAGCAGCTGAGAGCTAACCTGGAGAAAGTGTCATCATCGCTGGCAGAGCGCCAGGTGTAAGTATGCTCTGCATTGAAGCCAGATTATATGACAGTGTAGGCAACTTTCGTATAATGTTACTGGTATAGTAAACTCTTGATTCCAAGACCTTTCATAGATCCCAGGAAAAGGGTTGTTATTTTGAACAGGTCGTTATTGGAGAAACTGTGGATAAGGTTTAACAGTACATGCGTTTTCGATATATTGAGAGTCTACTGTATACAGGTGAGCCAAATTTTGGGATAGTTCCAGAGTACTCTGTACTTAAAATATAAAAACGAGAACACCAATTTCTAAGAACCAGAATTGAACTGAGAACTGTTAAAAAAAAGTGGAACCAACCCATTCCTATCTTAAATTTATCCGTTTTGTGGATGCTACAGTAATACACAAATAATAACTTGCTGCTTTATAATAAAGATGCAAGTACTGTGTAAACACCTAGAGTTCCTGAACTCCACATGAGGGGTCGTAAACGTAAGTGAAGCACAGATCATAGGTGCGTAGTACTTGCCTTTAAACCCACAACCTGCAGGGTAGTAGCAGTTAATGTGAGCAACTCACACTTACCTCTACTTTGCTTGCACAATGTGCACTCCCTCTGGCGGGGAATAAAATTATAGGGCCATGCACTTACAACATGATGTGCTTAAACAGCTGAACATTTTTGTGAAGTGTCGGGCTTGTGCACCATTTACTAATTACCCAGTTACCGAAGTGACTTAAGAAATTTGGGTATAACAGAGAGCAAGTTGTAAAGTTTAACCCAGAAAATTAGGTAGTTGTAAGCCAAGTAAGTTAAATGTTTTCAGTTCTAGAAGGATGAGGTATGTACACACATTTTCTCTGTACAGTGGATTTTCTATTCATCATTTCTCAGGGGACTGACAAAATATTTCAATACATGTGGACTTTCATCGAATGTGTTCTTAAAACGCAGATAATTAAAAAATGGGACCACAGAATATCTTCCATGGATGTGGAAATTCAATCCATCCAAATTCAGTACAAGAGGTACCACTATTCGTAGTTTGTCTATTACTAGCTTCTCTAAGCGCTAGGAGTTATCCTCCTGTATAGCATGGGTAAGTTGTAGCAAACTGAGTGTTACCTCAAGACCCATGTTGTATTGAGCTTCTTTGTCTCTTCAGGCTTTGGTCTCATTAGTGTTGCATCTGCTGCTGTTGGTTCAATTATATTTTGCAAGTGTGGCAAACCTTAAGCTTCTCTTGTAATTGAATGTGTCCAGGGAACTTGCAGAGCTGCAGAAGAAGGTGCCGACGGCAGACGAGGAACTCAAGCAGTCGGAACAGCAGCTGGCCGCTATCACGGAAGAGGAGGGGAAGGTGGCTGCAGAGGTGCTCAGGTGTCGGCAGTCTCTCGTCGAGACAAAGAACTCCTTGGAGGAGAATAAATCCCGGGGCGTCGTCATTGACTCCCTTATGAAGGAGAAGCGTGAAGGCCGTCTGCCTGGGATATTTGGCCGATTGGTGGGTGCTGTTCACCATGGTCAAAATGTAGTCCTGTATGTCTTGTTTTCTTTGCTAGTGATGGGGGACAGAGTACATGGCCTCTATGTAATAGTTGTAGCGGCTAAGAGCCCTCTCCTCCCACCAAGGCGAACCAGGTTTGGTACTTAGCACAGTTACTCCTGGGGATATTTGTATGTGGGATTTGTGACTGATGATTATTAAGAGCCACCCAAACCTTTCCACTTCACACCACCCCTAGTATTATGAAAAGGTGTCTTTGTTTTTACTTCCATCAATTTATTTTTCAGAAGTTCAGGGGATGTGAAAATGTGGTTTTATTTTTTGGTCTTTTTCATTTCTAAAAATCTCTAGGTTTTGTGTTTTTATAAAACGAAAACAATTTTTTTATGGTGTTGTGACTGCAAAAAAAATATGTACAACTTCAAATAAAAAAAAATTCTAAGTCACTTAAGATTCAAGCACAACAAAATGTACAACATTGAAAACAATACTGTACCGCAACAGAGTTAAAAGATTAATTATCTATATCACATAATGAATGAGTACCAAAACCACATGATCAAAATATAAGTTGTGATAATAGTCTTTCGTTCAACCAAACATTGTTAAAATTTCTGCATTAGACAGCCATCTGTTGCTTTCGAACTACCAGAGCACTGTCTAGTGCTGGAGGGGAGGAACACAGGAGCCCAACCACTAGAAACACCTTCATTCAAGGAGGGGTAGCAATCCCAGGATAATTTCTTGCTCCAGAGCACGGTCTAGTGCTGGGGTAACCGTAACCTGAGACCTACCGTTCGACCTTGCACGAACGCACATCCAGTAAAGGCATTGGTGGCACACACAGCTCCATGTCTCTGATCAGCCCACAAAGCGTGGAGAATCAGTGGAGACTTTTACCGAGCCTGTGTCAGCAAGCCGATACTGGACATACACTGTGAAGTTGTTTCCTCGTCAGGGTGTACCCGTATCTCGTTAAGCAGTGACTGTATGCCTTACCAGGTAAGGAATGGAAAAAAGCGTAGGGAGCAACACATAGCGTTCCTTGCTGCCAAGCAGTTGTGTGTACTTGCGCCTCCCATGAGGGAAAGGCAGGCGGAACGGGTTCGGTGCCTCCGAACTCAGACGCCAAACAGTCGCACCTGCTCCGGTTATAACCCCGAACAGCATTACCAGAATCAACATAAATGACTGTGAAATTCTTCAAGTCAATACACAACACCCCTCGCCAAACCTCGTCAAGCCTAACTTAAAAAACCCCGCTGTTGGTCTAGCGACAAAATCCTTAACAAACCTGCCATTCAGTATAACCAGGCATGCGTCAAATGATTTTTTGGCACTTAACGTGGGGCGTCAGACTGTTAACTGTCTGCAGCGAACTGCAAAACTAGACCAACCAGGACCCAGAGAGCTAAGGGTCAAGCCGGTAAAACCAAACTGACTTTGGGCAGTCCACAAAACACCCCGTGGTGCCCATAACTATTAAAATGTCAGTCTCGGAAAACAATGCTGCCACAGGTGACAACCACGCCAATGAGCACAACATACCCGACATGCAGTGTAGCCATGTCAATTTTCCGGGCAGTGGCACACTGCGAATAGAATCCACATACTATGCTAAGATATTCCATTATGCCTGCCTACGCTGGCCAGAACTGACACGAGATACGGACGGATTATAATGCCGCTTGCCGTCAGCATCACACGAGCTTCTGCAAAGAAATCACGTGTCCCGATCGAGGCATTAATCGTATCAGGTGCACGACATGTAGCAAACCCTATCCTCAACTATGTAGGTTGGCCCGATAAACGCGTCTCAGTGCCCTGGATGGCCTACCAGTGTAAGAGGTGCCGGTGAAAACATACCTCTCACTCCCACAGATTCAAGCCGTCCCGTATCTATATACAACCGGAGACAGCGCCTGGCCATCCAGCCACAGCCAGAGAGGACGATATTCAGATTACCGACTTCGCAGGCTGAGTTCAGAGGCGAATATATAAAAATCAAGTTACTTAAAATAATACAAACAATAAACACTTTGCTATCACGTGGCTATAGTATAAAGATATGCAGATAAGTCCAGGTTCCAAACCTCCATTTTTCTACTATGAGTCTGAATTTCGCACGTTGTTCGAGGTGTGTGTTCAAATTGCAATCTTCGAAGGCTCGCAGTATAAAAATTAAATCTCGGAACCCGGACTTTTCTGCATATCTTGATACTAAAGGCACTTATGAGCAACATGCATATGGTATTTTTTACCTACAGTGGCAGGATTCTTAAATATTTGCCTATGAATTTGTCACTTTGTTTGAGGTGTGTCACGTTTTCTGTTGGGTGATAAATAATTGATTTTCCGTATTTCAGAACGTTGACAATGTACATTTCGCTATGCCGAATTCCGTGGTGATACCCCCACCTTCCTCCCATTATAGCAAATATTCAAGAACGTACTTGTTAAAAGATGGTAGAATTTATTAACAATTCAGTGAAGAAAAAAAAAACATTTATAGGTTAAGGTAACCTCATTTGCAATTTACGGTAAAATACGCCGATGCGAGAACAGGCCAGAGTTATAGCGACAGCATGTTGTTGTATGTCAAACTTCGGCGAAGTCAGAGGCTTCTTATCTGTGCCTACACAATGACGTAGCGCATTAGTTGCAGCGATAAACACTAGTAGTGCTGCGTTTTACTATTTTTGTCTCATATTGCCACACCAATATATTGTATCATCTATGATTGAGTTATCTACCGAAAGAAAACAGCTGCGGTTTATTTGTTTGTTTATGTTTTTAACATCGAAAAATTATAAAAATTAATGTAATTTTGCCGGTTTTTACATTTTATTATGATTACAAAGTGTTCGTTAACGTGAATATTGAATAAACCTCCCAAAAAGTTTTACAAAATAATTTTATATAACTGAAAGTTATTTGCATATACATGTATGGTGTTTTGCCGGAACCAAATAATAAGTTCGTTATGGTGAAGTGTTCGTTAACTTGAAGTTCGTTAAAGTGGTGCCCTACTGTACATACGCCTCCGCCTCTGCCTTACCCTCCCTGTCTTTTTTCGCTTCCATTAGCCCTCCTCCTAGTATGCTGTGAAAACAGCGGCACATTACTGACTAGTTTCTTAATCAGTGTATTTATAACTTCAATTTTAATTCATTGCACCTTTTTTTAATGATTATTTTAATGACACATACACGTGAAGAAAATTTTGTGTGTGAAAGTGAATAAAGGTAGGTAAGTGTGTGCAAATAAAATGTGTTCTTATGTTACCATATTTTGGCAAGCAAGGCCGTGTGCTTGTATAGGTCATGTTAGAAGTTTTTAATGAAAAATTCAGGATAATTAATATTTCAAGTAGACCGCACTAAATTTTTATATTCCCGTAAACATTGATGGGTCTCATCGTGCCAGTACAGACGCCAACATGAAGCCTACATTTTTGTATAAATTCAACACATTGACATGAATTGCATCTATCAGCATGTTTTGTCAACACCGGGCCGCTGTTAGAAGAGAACCGGCCCTATAACGACTGTGCTGGCAGCAGTCGGCCCGCCAGAATAATTTTGGAGTGGGCGGCGGGCCACTGCCCACAAGCTTGTATCGACTGACCAACAGCTGCCCACCCCCCGAGGATCTAGGAACGATTGTAAGATGTGAGTTGCTGGCCCAGCTATGTGTGCACTGCAATGTATTAGCTTCTAGCCCTAGCACACGAGTGATCAACGTATCTTCATATATGTTATCAATAACTAAAGTTCTGTGTTTTACTTCAAACATAAGGCATCTCCAACAGTGTTTAGTTATATTTTAATAATATATAGTCTAATTTTTTTCACACACTTTCAATGACCATATCATACTGTGTTTAGGCGTTCTTTTTTTACAGCTAGGGGTGGTCCAATATGCCTTTCTTGGGTATCAAGTTAATCAGGATACGTCCAGCTATTAAATATATATATATATATATATACGTATTTATATTTAATTTAAAAAGTGGTTTTTTTATGTGCTAGACACGATTGAAATGAACTCCATGCAAAAAAATGGCAATTTTGGGGCCATAGGGATTAGGGGTGGGTCAAAATCTGCCCATAATTTTCCAAATTTTTTATTACGACCCTATTCGCAAGAACCATGAGGGGTCGAAATAGAGAGGTTCTACTGTATATATGATACCTTATATCAATAACACCACCATTTACAACAATTTGAAAGTGTCCATATCCTTTTGAATAGCCGTGTATGTCTCAAATATTTTTACACAAAGATAACCAGCATGACTTGTGTATGGATGTTTGCAGGGTGACCTGGGTGCAATAGACAAGAAGTATGATGTGGCAGTGTCGACAGCATGCGGGGCCTTGGACAACATTGTGGTTGATACTGTTACAACTGCAGAGGAATGCATCCGCTTCCTGAAGCAACGTGACCTTGGTCGTGCCACCTTCATTGCTCTGGATAAGCAGGAGCGCTGGTGGACATACTGCAACTCTCGCATGAACACGTAAGCCATATACAATGTGTTTATTGTAATTGTGTATGTGGCCTAAGAAAATACAGTAAAACCTTTGTAATATCAGCCCCATATATAGCTACCGTCATTTTTTAACAAGTCTTCTTTGAGGAACCGTAATAAATTTGGGTGGAAAAAGTTGACAATTCATTGGAAAGTTGCCAAATAATCAATGTATTGCACTTTTTTATCACTGCACGTTGCATTTTTCTGGATGAGCACTAAAAGAAATTTGGCATACCTAAAAATTCACCAAAGTTAGACAATACATATTGAATCTGCGTACCCTCCACAGGCATCCAGATGTTTACGCAAGGGATGCTACGACAGTAAAACCCATTTATTACGACCCATTCCTGAGGAACAGTGAAAAGTTTGGGTCGGAAAAGTTGACTTGCCGCTTATACAACTCATCGCCTAGAGTACCTCTTCCACCACTACAGACATGAGCAACATGCCACCTACCCTACAGGCAGCAGGAACTTTGAGAAAATCCTTCTCACCTGAAGGATACGCAACCCGGCTGGCACGCCGCCATCCCTAACCCACGCTTAGAGCCTACAAGCTGCCAAGACCTCGGGCAAGGCCGAGCGCCACCGTCGAGGCACGAAGAAGAATCGCTGACCAGAGTATTCCCATGCCAACCAGGGCCAGAGGACGTCACGCCTCCCCCGCACCCTTGCGCCAGCAGCCTACAAGCTTCCATGATATAAGTCCGGACGCTGCCGAGCTCGGGAGTCATTCTTTCGCATCTCTAGCAACCTCCCACAGCACTATACCAGTGCTCAGGATCTTCGGAGAAGTTTGTTACTTTCAAGCATGCCCCCGCAGCTACTTACTACGTATACTGATGACCAGCAAACACGATGACATATATTTTAACTTCATTTTGTCTCCTCAAGACACCTTTTTCTTAGCAGTTTAACTTTAATTAATTTGCAATCGTCTTCAACCAACTTTTCCCTTTTTATTTAGAACCAGTTCGCCAACACCTGGAACCGCAGTTACCTTCAGCTATCCACGACTTGGTAGGAGGTAGCACAAGTCACCTTTTTATTGAACCTTCAATAAACACCAATTGTTCTCTACCTTTCTGTCTTTCATTTCCAGGATATTTATTTGCATTAACAGTTGAGGATAGGATATGCTGTACACGACGGACAGGAACCAGGAGTTTTGTTTAACCGAGTTAGCCTGACTGTGGAGTCCTTTTCAGGTGTCCACGCGTTAGTAGACATACATATTAGATGGCTACCTGTTTCTTCACAGTTACATCAGCATTAAGTCAGTGCTCGGGGGGGAGAAACAGCAATGTTACAACCACTAGAAACATCTTCACACCGGGAGGCACGACAGACTCAGGTTGCTTCTCACCATCCGCATTAAGTCAGTGCGTGGTGACTGTAGCCTGAAGTCTTGCAGTGCATCCTAGTGTGAACGCCCAACCAGTAGAGGCTTGGCTACTCATGCGGTTCCACATCCCTGATCAGCCCGCAACTGTGGGTGATCAGTGGGGACTCTTATCGAGCTCGTGCCGGCAAGTCACTATTGGGTTACACTATTAACCTTCCTGTCTAAGTGCATCGCGCAGACTTTAGAACTGTTTGCTCTATGCCACACTGGATGAGGAATGGTGGAAAATGCAGGGAATTATATCTGGCTCACTCTGCTCTCAGGCCGTGGATAGTATTACCCCATCCTACATAGGAGAGGCAGGTGGAACGAGACTGCACCGCCAAACTTAGACAACAAGCAGTCACACCTGCTCCAGTTCTGGTAATTGTCTTCCCACCGTGCATCCATATACATCCTACGTGTCACCCGGTTTTCAAAGGTCTCCTGACTGATACTGAAGTGCGCTTAGGCTGGGACAACCTCGTCTTCTGGTTTAACGAAGCACGCCTGTGGAACCTCAGCTCCGGCATAGACCGAATTCGTCGCTCCTAAGCCAAACCTACTCGGACTAGAACGTCAAGGAGCAGGAGTGTGTAAGTACTAGCCAACTTCTTGCCTCACGCTAACTGTATAAACCAAACTACCTTGCTTTTGGTCTAGCGGACAAAATCCTCGACTAACGTGCCAAGTCATTCTAATCGGGCACGCATCAAAGTCGAAATTTAAGACACATCTAAAAATACAGTAATCCCTCGCCAACCACTGTATCTTGATCTGCAGTTTCACTTATGCACTGATTTGTTTTTGAGTTCTCCAACCTCGGTACAAGTTTCTATTGTCCACGGTTTTCAGTCTATTGAAAACTAGCCTTTAGTGATATTAGTGGTCTGGCATTTCTCAATCTGCCATTATGGATTTTTGTCCCAAGCAGGGTGAAGCAATAAATTACTTACTACCAGAAGGGAAAAATGGTGTATTGTCTGTATTTGCTTGAAGAAAGGTTGTGGGGGGTTGCGGGGGAATTGGAGGTCGGGTGAGTAAGAAAGATTCTTTGTCCTAGTCATATGCAGACGCCTTTTCCTTACCCTCCCTGTCTTTTTTTGCTTCTGTTATCCTTCCTCTTTTGCTTTTATTATCCCTCCTCTTTTGCTGTAAAAACAGCAGCACATTATAGACTAGTTTCTTAATCAGTGTATGTATGACAACTTCAAATTTAATTTACGCCTATGCCTGCGTAATATGCTAATTCTTTTATGGTGGGAATTTTTTTTTTTTTTCTTGTGAAGTCAATTTTATGTGTAAAGTAAATAAAGGTATGTGTTTACAAATGAAATGTGTTCTTATGTTACCTAATTTTTACAAGTAAGGCCATGTGCGTGTATAGGTCACGTCAAAAGTTTTTGATGAAAAATTCGGGATAGTTGATATTTCAAGTAGACCACACTAAATTTTTATTATCCTCTAAGCATTGCTGGTCTCATCATGCCAGTGCAGAGGCCAACACAATGCGAACATTTTGTATAAATGCAACACATTGACGTTAATCGCATATATCAGCATGTTTTCCCAACGCCGGGCCGCTGTTACGAAGTGAACTGGTCCTGTAACAATGGCAGTGGTGCGGGCGCGCTTATGCTTTCAGCCAGAATAATTTTGTAGCGACTGACCGACAGAAGTGCTGTTTTTTTGCTTCTAACTTTATATTTTAATAATACATAGTGTAATCTTTTCACACACTTTCATTGGCCATGTCATACTGTGTTTAGGCCTTCTTTTTTATGACAAGGGGTGGTCCAATATGCCTTTCTTGGGTAATAAATTAATCAGAAGATGTCCAGCTATTAAAATTACGTATTTATATTTAATTTTAAAAGTGTTTTTTAACTTGCTAGAGACTATTGAACATGAACTTCATGGAAAAAAAGGCAAGTTTGGAGCATAGGGGTAAGGAGTGTGTCAAAATCAACCCAAATTTTTCATCCCCCCCCCCCCCCCCCCCCCCCCCCCCCCGAAATGACTTCCCTTCACCCTGTTCCTCTATTACGACCCTATTCTCGGGAACCATGAGGTGTCGTAATGGAGATGATCTACTGTACCATTATTTGTTTATTCACTCATTGTCATCTCCCTTTCTTGCCTTCTCATGTGTATTATTAAAGACTTGGAATCATTATGACTTAATTTATATTGTGACTTATTTTAACACACACACATATTTTAGTTGGAATTATTTTTAAGGAGTTTAGGGAGTTGGATCAACAATTTTTATTCAAAGATTAGTGGTTGTCCTGCTGTAATCATCACATCTGACTGCCTGTAACTGAATACAGGAACCTCTTATAGCCTTTCAGTTTATTAACTCTTCCACTTACTGACAATTTTTTCTAGTCCCAGCAAAGTCCTAAACACATATTCATCATTCAGTTTAAAGTGTGTGTGTGTGTGCGGGTGTGTGTGGCAATTTAAATCAGAACTTAAAGGGAAGCTCCCTTAAGAAGTATTACACTTAAGAGTTTTACCTCTTCTGTATACACCTATATAATTTAAACCTTTAAATAAATTTTCTTGCTAACTAAGTACAATTTTTTTCAGTCCCTTTACAAAAGTTTTATCAGAATTTTACAGTATTTACATGCAGAATGTTACTTTTGCTTGGACGTGTTGATAACATTCAGTTGACAAAAGTTCTGCTTACTTCTTATGTATTACTTTGCAGGCCCGAGGGAGTGCCACGCCTCTTTGACTTGATTAAGATCCCAGACGACCGGGTGCGCACCGCCTTCTACTTTTCTCTCAGAGACACATTGGTGGCAAACGACTTGAATCAGGCCACACGCATAGCATACGGTGCAGCCAGGCACAGAGTAGTAACCCTCGGTGGACAGCTGATTGAAATATCAGGTGGGGTACTTACTGTCTTCTCTGCTCCACAAGAACTTCAAGTAAATACGATATTGGCTGTTCACAGTAGACTGACCACTTTTAAAAGTTGTGCATAAGATTTACTTGCATGCACATTTTGTGTTCTTTCACCATATGTATACAGTACATACTTAACATTGCTATGGCCCACACACTCATATGTATGCAGGTAGGGAGCAGGCAGTGATGTTTTCCACAGGTTGATTTAAAAAATGTTCAATCATCTGTAAACAGTCTTTAGTTGAATTTCCTTCTAGAATTGCAGAGCTTGCATAATGTGATGAAGAAATTGTTTGATAACTTAAATCGTAATTTTGTATCAAGTGGTGTTACCATGTTTGTGGTTGTTTAGACTTGTGTATTTTGTGTGGTGTGCATTATCGACAAACTTTTAAATTTGTTTTGCCCGCCCACTCGTGGATGCCATCTTGTCTGCCATATTGACTAAACAGACTAATGAACAAAAAAAAACCGTTGTGAACAATATGGCCTCGATGCATGTTTTGTTGTGTGTGATCATTTTAACTTCATTGTAACTAACTGTATAGTACATACAGTTCTTTCTTGTCGTCCTTGGCCCAGACAGTGATGGCTGTACTCTTTTTAGGGATTTGCATTAAAGTTCTGCTACTAGTCTCGTAGGTTAATTATCCCAGATTTCCTCGGGCTTGTGTTGCCTATGCTGTAGTGGGCTGTAGCCCAGGACACACACATTATATTTATTTTATCTGGATTAAGTTCCTCCATAGTTTTAGAGTACTAACAAAAATGTTATAACATTTCTTAATTGACCTACAATTGATGAGCAGTGTTTTGCTACATTGGTGGAAAGTCCATTCACCTTCAGCATTTGTGTGTTTCAAAATGCTGTGTCAGACCTTAACCTCAGTTTCATCTCTGATATTGACACTGTGTTTATACAGGTACAATGACGGGCGGAGGCACGCAGGTGATGCGAGGCCGCATGGGACAGCGTGTGGTGGTAGCGAGCCCTGTCTCTGGTAAGGAACTGCAGCGCATGGAGTGCAGCCTCCAGAATGCAGAGGCAAAGCTAGCCGAGTTGCGGCAGCGACGTGAGTCCCTCTATGAGAAGGTGACCAAGGCAAAGCCATTACTTGTCACCATGAAAAAGAACCTCGACAAGTTCAAAATGGATATCAAGGTAACAATCAGCGTCTTGTTGGGTGACTAAATGCGAGGGAAAAGATGCTACTAATACTAGTGTAACTTATTATTATTACTAACACTTTCTCGCTTTGGTTATATACCGCAGTGTTGTTTTTCTTTTGCTTTCATAAATCATGAATTCAGGGTTGCGTTGCAGACATAAGTAAACAAATCCAGGAGCAGGAATGTTCTTCATGATGAGCTTTGAAACTCTTTTAGTAGAGATGGGTCGAACATTCGAATTTCAAACTGAACCCGAACTTTTAGGTTATGTTCAAGTTTGGTTAGAAATTTATTGCCATATAAAAGATTGGTTCTAGTTCGGTTTGAAAAATTTACAGGAGTTCGTGTTCAGTTGGAAAATCTGCTAGAAAGGAACATCATTAACGAACTTTGAAACAAACTTAAGTATTTACTCGTGTATAGTGCGCTTCCCCCCCAAATGAAGAGCATTTCTGGGGTGCGAGTGGTAGCCAGCCATAAACTGTCCAGTCATGAACTGTCCCATGGTGTTTAAAGGGAAGTGTAGTGGAAGAGTCTACTGGATTGCTACCTGTGGAAGGGAAGAGGCAACATTTTTTTTTTTGTGAGAAGGGTAGTATCACATTCCACCACTGCAAAAAAAATACCAGCACTGCAATAGAAAGAACCATCATGTCACTGCCTAAAGAAGCAAAAAAAAAAAAAAGGGGGGGACATTCATGGCAGTAGCAGTTGATGTTTCTCTTTTAACTGGCACTGCATAAAAGAAGCAAAAAAAAATGAAAGCCAGCCACCCACCTCAATTGTTGACATTCTTCTAATGACCATACGGTTACAGTGACCTTACAGAATGGCACAATGTTTTGGCTTATAGCCCCGTGAGTTATTTAATGACAATATTTTCCATGGTGCGCACTATACACGAGTAAATACGGTACTTCACTTCAAAAAAGTTAAAAATTACAATGCAACACAACAAAAATTACTGAACAAGTCGTATTTGATTATTGTTTTTGTAGCAGTGATGACAGCATTATATCTTGAACTCTTATAGTGTGTAAAATCAGCTGCTATTTTTTATTTAAATGATTGTATACAAAATACCACCTATGCGTAGGGTGGCCCGACGAACGAGTCTCTATGCCCGGGATGGCCTACCAGTGCTAGAGATGTTGAAGAAATATCATCTCTCATTCCCATATATCTAAGCCTTCTCAGATATACATTCAATCCGGAACTACATCTGGCCATCCAGCCACCAGTAGAGATGATGATATTCAAATATCCGACTTTGCAGGTCGCCCGCACAAAGACCCAGTCGCATTCATGCATTAATGTGAAAAGGAATTCAAAGAAACGGACCTGCCACCGAAGCAATGAGTTGACCGGGCTCAACTGCATTTAAAGAGCCTCGCCCTCACATGGTAGGAAAGATACGGAGAATTCTTTACGGACTAAAAGCAGTTCAGTAACCGGATAGAAGCGGAACTCACGGGTGAGGTGGTGTTGGCTAGGCTGACACAGTTTTATAGCCAGATCCAGCTACTCGACGAAGGAGCAGAAATATTCGTACGAAGAAAAGAACAACGTTTCAACGTGTGTTCTCCGAGACCCCCAACATTGGATGAATTAGTAGATCGATCTCGAGAAACTGAGCAAAACTTTGTAGCTCAGGCGAGCCTCGAAAAACCAAGACCCCTGAGGTACGACCACCGCCTTTTTCACCTCCTAAAGGCGTACCAACCACAACCCCTTGTAAGGCCTTCGTACCCAAATGCAGATTCTGTCCAGAGAATCACTGGAACAAGGACTGCCCTCGGAAACCAGAAGGAGCTGCCGATCCACCAAACCGCGTTGGCAACAGGCCATTAAGTAACCCGACACGATCATCTGTGAAACCAAGCCGGGAAACGCCGGCACCATAGTATGAAGCGGGCCACCACCCCTCGGTTTACATGGGCCCACATCCAGGTAGTAAATGAGAAAGCACCGGTTCTCGTAGCCCCGCACATAGAGGGAGGTGAACAACGACCGAGTACTAGCCTTGCTTGACTGCAGCTACCGGAAATTTTATTAGAAGAACTTTGTTAACGTCAAACCAGTTCGCCGAACTGAAACCACAAAACAAAATTTGGAGAATGGTGCAACCCGATGCCACCCATGGGCGTAACCAGCTGAATTGACCTGATTATAAAAATTAAAAATATTGTTACCCCGACAGAATTGATTGTTTTACCAACCATGTCCAAATCAGTAAATCTAGGATGCCCGTGGCTTATCCGCAATCAATGTATTCTTGATCACGGACAATGCCGAGCCTACCTGGGCGAAACCAACTGTATTACTGTAAACTGGGATCAAAACCCAGATATCCCACCAATGCCCATCGATACAATGAGCATTAATCATGAACTCGAAAAATCAGAGTTCTGCCAATTAAAAGCAGTACTATACTAGGACGCCTGCGCCTTCGGACAAGGAGGACTTTACTGCAAACCTGATCAATTCAGCATGAAATATGGCCAACCACTGACGTACCAGTCTACAAAAGGCCATACAGTGTGTCAGCCCGCCGACGTGACCTCATCATGGAGCAGGTTAACGACATGAAAGACCAGGGGATGGTGGAGTTGTCGAATTCTCCGTACAATTTGCCTGTCGTACTTGTACCAAAAAAGACAGCAAATTATGATTTTGTATGAATCACAAATTGCTAAACGAAGTCACCCACCTGTTTACTCCCACAGCTATCAACTTGCATCATACTCTTTGAGACATTAGCAAAGTCAAAATACTCAGTACTCTCGACATGGAGTCTGGATACTTGCAGATTGCCGTCTATTCAGACAGTCGAAAGTGTACCGCTTTTACGACACCGAAGGGCGAAACCTTACAATTTTGAGCCGTGTCTTTCGGCTTAAAAAATGCTCCCGCAACGTTCCAGTGATTAATGTTGTTGGAAGTACTGAAGGATACATCTGCGAGTTTTGCTTCGCTTATCTCGACGATGTAATAATATACTCCAATATCTGGGAGGAGCATCTAGGCCATCTGCAACAAGTATTGGAAAGGCTCAAATTACATGGGATGCCTTGTAAGCTATTGAAAAGCTTCGTCGGCAAGACATCAATTGATTATGTTGGACACGTCATGTCGCCTGAGGGAAACTTCCCCTAACACAATTCAATACGTGCAATTGAAGAAGCAGAAGAACCTCAGAATAAGCAGCAACAACGACTGTACCTGGGTGTGTGTAATTGGTTACAAGACTTTGTTCCAAACATTGCAGAATACATAGCTCCCCCAACACCCTCTTCTTGAGAACGACACCCGTTGGCGATGGGGTCCAGAACAACAACGGGCGTTTTCCGACTTGAAGAACAGCTTCAAGAATATTCACAAACTCCATCGACCACAAGGGGACAAACCCCTAATACTGCAAACGGATGCATATCAGAACGGCCTGGGCGCAGTATTATACCAGCAAGACGCGTGAGGACAACCCCATGTGATAGCGTATGCATCATCCGCTTAAATGAAACTGGGCAGCACTACCACATTAATGAGCAGGATTGCCTGCCCATTATCTGGGCCGTGAAAAAACATTGGTATCACCTCGAAGGGCAACAATTCATTCTGTGAACTGACTCTAAAGCCCTACAATGACTACACGAGTCGCGGAATTCGAAGGCCAAGCTCTGCTGGTGGGACATGGTCGTCACTGAGTTTAACGTCCTGTCTCGTTTCCCGACGTTGGAGGAGAAAGCTTCCACTCCCCCTCAGATCGAAAGAAGTCCAGAAGAAAAAATCCGACTTCTTCAGCTGCAAATAACCTTAAGTCAACGGGAAGAGCCCCAACTATACGCACTACGTAATGGCGTTGTATGGATAAGTAGCGGGCAGCCCAATACGCTGTGGGAGATTTGGGTTCCATCGCAACTACGAGCTGATACATGCCTGCACCCGGATGACCATCCGCAAGCTGGTCATCCGGATACTAGGGAAACCCTATTGGATATTATAACCTGTTACAATTGGGATGGAATAAGCTGCTATGTCTGGCATTACATTAGTAACTGCATCGTGTGCTGCCGCGGCAAAACATACCCGGTTCCCTCTCCCACCGCAAAACCATAGAGACCCAAGACAGCCTGGACCCAAATCGCCGCCGATCTGATGGGTCCGTATCCAAATCGCACAAAATTAAACCGCTACGTTCTCGTAGTAACAGTTCAATTTTCAAAATGAGTAGAGGCATTTTCTCTACCCAGCTAAGAAACTACCACAACCATGCGGAAAATGGAGGCTGAGTTTTTTAACACAATGGGGTTATCCAAAATATATGCTGACAGACAATGGCACCCAGTTTACTATCCGGCAATGGCAAACTGGCTGTCAAGAGTGGGGAGCAGAAACCTGGACTAGCCCTCTCTGCCACCCATAAGCCAACCCCACTGAAAGGTATACACACAAAAATTGCTCCATTTGCTCCCACTACTATTAACTATCGCTCAACAGATTAAAAGCTAATGCATGTTCCATGTCAGCGACCCGTAACTCTAGGAGCTTGCTGTTAGTGAGGGTTCTTATCTACAAACCACTCTGGTTGCAGATCCATGCTGGAGCGCATGACTTATCAACTAATGCTGATCGCAACACTTACATTCAACAAAGTCCTATCTCCAACAGTATGCGTCTGTGATCTTTCATCTGTAACTGACAGTTTGTATTAGTGTCTCGTCTAAGCCCACGTTTACAGGTTTAGATATTGTGCGGTAGATTTCCAAGTGTGTTTGCAACATTCTTGCAACAGTATACACGTTGTACTGAATCATGTCAGAAAGTGCGCAATATAGAAAATGAGTGCAGTTTTCCCATTAAAGCAGTGCCACACAAGAGTGACATAGGAGTGGAAGTGAGACAGCCAAATACTGATAATAGCCGTCTGCCACATGGAGTTTAACGAGTTTCGATTATCCAATTATCTCTTTCTCTGCATTATCGCCGATAATTGAGGTTCTAATACATTATCTTAATTCTTTCATAGTCGAACTATCTTTGAATGGTTAATTCCGGTTGATGCATGCGAGTTTGGTACAGGTTCAGCCTATTTGGAAAACCAAAGATCTGTTGCTGTGCAACATAACCTCAACAAAATTTGTGAAAGCTTACGAGGATTTGCAACAAATAACAGTTTGATTCTCGGTCCTTCGATACCTGTAATAATCGAGGATATCAAGGTATCTAGGAATCTACTTCGACATCCGTACTCAAAAGCCAACTCGAGCAACTTTTTCACGTTTTCTAGAAACTTTTATTTATCAAGCGAGCAATCTAATTTAATCTAAACCAAGCAAAATAAGCTAAAATTAAATAAAATATTATCTTATTATTTGTTACAGATGATATTCGATGCTCTACTAATTTTTTAAAAACTTTTTCTATCTTCTCTCAAAATTGTCACCTATTTCATGAAGTATGTATATCTCGTCAATGTTTTCTAAGAGCAATAATTGTAATTTTTGTAGATTTAGATGAAATTTGAAAACTAATTATCTGAGTTCATCAGAAGCATTATTTAATTTATAGGAAGGTGTATTTGAAACATCACCACCTTTAAGACAGTTTGTCATACTGCATGGTAACACAGGCATTTTCATTTTTATTTATAAAGAAAGAACTTTATTTAGAGGAAAAGTAGATTCCACAAAATTAAAAATCACATACAAATCCTGCACAAATCAAAATGTTACAAATCAAAATTTTCACTAGGAGCAAAATCTCATTCTAGTTTAACAAAATGATTTTTTATTTGATTAAACAACTTAACTATAGATCTAAAAATTTGTATTAAACTATCGAAGAATTTTTTTGTTTCCGTAAAATTGTTTACATCCTCCATTTATTAATTAAAAAAATTTACTTACCTTCAGTAATATTTTCTTCTGTTAAATATTCATAAGTTAGATTCCTTTGACTAATTAGAACAACGTTAATTTTTTTTGTTTGTTTTATCTTTAACAACAGTTGTTTTTCTATACAAACAATCAATAACAAGTATTTGTCTTCGCCCCAAAATGAATTATAATATATATCATCTTGAATGTTTACAGTTGGTTTATTATAATAAAGTTCATTATTTCTATATAGAGTATCTAGTTTTGATTTTGAATTTCTAAAATCATTATAAGCAAGGAACATTTTATCACAAAGGCCATTTTCAAAATGTAGATTCCAATTTTCTTTAGGAAAGATCTCATTTCTTCCATTCTTAACATAGAAGCTTGTACATACTGTTCAACACTAATTTTTCTACTAGCTTGAAAGCCTACAATTACAAAATCAGATATATCAAATCGCAAATTACTAAACTGATCTCTTATATCAAAATTAAAAACAGCTGTTCCTGCAGGAACTTTTTTCTTCTGAAAATTGCCAATAATTGAAACTAATAGGTATTTTTGGATGTTTGTATATTTTTTCTTTAATTGCAATGGCTGTGTTAGATTCATATTCAACAATTGGCCACATAATTTCTAATTTTTGAATAACTTTTTTACCTGGATCAGCAAAACTATTCTTCTGAACTGCGCTATCTGCGGTCTTAGTTTCGTAAGCATATAAACAATTGTTATCTGATGAATTATGAAAAAAAGAAATTTTTTAACCTCCTTTCCAGTAAATTTCATTGTTATCTTGAATAAAACTATACAGATATCTCAGTGGATAGGTTATTTCATTTGTTTTATCACTGTGAACAGATTTTACATGATATTTACTATTAACACCAGTAAATTCTAAATAATTTTGCTCACTTGGAGATCTTAACAAATTATTCATAATCGTTGAAGTTAAATCTGGGATATCAACAGGATCAATAATATGTCCATGTTTTGAGATTTCTACTCAAGAAAACTGGAAAGGAAAAAAGTTAGTTCAAACATCAATATTATCAAATTTTGTATATTTTGCCTCATCTCCTTTAGTAGTCTAAATTGCTCAAAACCATAGGCATAATTTGGGAAAGAAAATCCATCACCTATAGGAATATCAAATTCAATTCTATTATTGTAAACATTTAAATCCCCCCGAGTTTGATCAGTTGGAGGAAACGTTTGCCTTTCAAAACTCTCAATATTTTTATAACTCATTTATAAGTAAAAAAATTAATATATAAATTAAAGATTCATCAAAGGAAATTTCTCGGGTTAAGTTACTCATTGAAAAATTCAAAAATTATAAAAAGAATTATGAAAAAAATAAGAAGAAAGCTCTACCTTTTATTCATGAATTACGAAATATTGGTAAAAAAAAGTAGAACATGTAAGTGAAGAAAATAAAAATGTAATAACAACACTAGTTCCAGTTGCAGCAAAAAATTTATATTATCCACCAACACCAGAAGAAACATCATTTTGACGCATGCCGAACCTTGGTTCTTTCTAATTAAGGGGAGACTACGCTGATTGCCCTCTTTGTCCCGGTGGAGGAGAGAGGAATCAAACCCCAGTGTGAGGCGTATGGAAATAAACTCCCATCTGGTGAGTTTTACCACCCTCACAACCAGGGCTGTCAATAGGTGGGACGCTAGTGGTCCCAAGGGACATGAATGATTGAATTATTAATCGAGGGTGGGCATGGGGATGGTCGATTTGGCTGGGATGACTGGATTTATCCTCTTCGGCCGGCATACGAGAACAAAATTAGCCGGGGATTTGCCACGTGGTTTAGGGGTGACTTTCGCTGGGAGTCGAACCATACTGAATTTCCCATAAGCTATTCTTACTACGCATTTTGTA
The DNA here is from genome assembly GCA_029891345.1 of Dryococelus australis. NCBI lineage: Eukaryota > Metazoa > Arthropoda > Insecta > Phasmatodea > Phasmatidae > Dryococelus > Dryococelus australis. The sequence continues at coordinate 17,422,432 of CM057003.1, read as the reverse complement.
GGTAGGGTTTCCACTGTCTGGTGTCGAACCCGAATCCATCTTCCCGAAGCTAATCGTACTATGCTAGAGGGAGCTGGTGTGACTGGAACAGGGTTGCCGAGGTTTCCGATACACTAATGGGTACATCGGTCTCGGTGGGTTCCGTAGCTACGTCTTCCTGCTCAATGTCTTCAGGTGGGCACCAACCTGATAAATGATCCAGGGACCCCTTATGTGTCGCTGGTACTACGATATAGTGAACAGGTGACTATTGGTTCTACAGGTAACAGTGCAACAGGATTTGAATTGGCTAGCAGATAATTAATAGGGAGTAATCGATTTAAGGAGCATCTATCACGTTGCCTCTGGCATCTACGAAGTCCATCGTGGGTGTGATGCATTGAACTTTATAACAGATCAGGAAAACTATTCTACCAGAAATGTAGGCGACACACACCAAGTACGAGTTACGTAAGTTTGTTACATGAAACAAAAATAATATTGATTACATCACCCAATACAAAAAGATAAAATATATAATTTAATTAATTACTACACCCAATAATAAAACTATACATGCGAAGGCAAATGCCACGCGCGGCCATTAGTATTACATGCCTCATTGAGAGAAACATTGTGCTTGAAATAAGAAAGGAAAAAAAATTTCCCCTAATTCAGCACCATAAAAACGTCAGCGTGAATTGTGCCAGTGCGATATTTGTGCCAGAAAATACGGTAAATACACTAGTCACTGGAAAATTGTACATTTTCAACTAACTAAACCTGCATGGTGCGAGACTTACTCATAATGGATTAAAATTAAGTTCGTTATAGCACGGCAATAAAATGTTGTAGTTGTATCCCTATCTTTGATTGGTTTGCCACAGTATGGGCCTCCTTTTAGGGTTATGCAGTACACATTATTTACAGTGGTCTCCTTCTCTTGGGAGGTTATGTGGTGGTTACGATTCACATCTACTTACTGTAGTGTACATGTGCGGGAGGTTTTCCCTGTCTTAACCTACAAAAGTTTACAAGTTTTCACTTTCCCTTATTGGAGGTTACAAGCGGGATCCTTACGTAACTAACAGAAAGAACTGTACATGGGTTGGAGGTTTCTCGCCACCTAAAAATTCTTAAGTGCTAAGTGTTACATTTTCCCTATCCTCCTTTTGTTGTTACTTTCGGGTTCACTTGACAACTTAGGTCTAAGGGTTACGTGTTACAGTGTGAGATGCATTATTTACAACGTGGGGGATTCCTGTGTGATTTAGGTTAGCTTGCATTAGTGAGTCGTTTCGTTGTTGAGGGACGAGATTTCTATTCTCGTGGGTTGCAGCGTGCGGGATTATCTAACTCAACTGAGTAGATAGGATACTCTAACTATACTGACGGCAGGTACGCATACAAGTGGAAGAATGCAAATCTCGGGGTCCACAACACTGACTCACGATGCTACTTCTAACTTAACATCAGGGAACGTTACACTCAGATCTCACTTTGCTCATGCTTAACAGAGTTTCTACATCTAAGAGAAGAATAAATCGAACAATATTCTATACCTACGCAGTTACAGCAATTATTATAGTCTATCTCCTAGGTTCTTGTTGTTGTTCATATTATAAGGCACAGTGGAAAAAATACACCATCTGTCTTGCTAAAGCTACAATGTACATTCACAAACGATATTCACGAGAGTTGCCATCAACAGACTTCATTCAGAAGAAAACCAGTGATTAACATATATACACTCGCAAGTCAAGTTACCCATACCACACCACACATAACAAAAGACAGACAAGCCTAAAACAGTGCACCAACTTATCAAAATAAACACTGCCACAGTGCAGACTGTTCAAACAGAAAAACCACTTTACTGATGGCATAGCAGCTTACAACACTTCCCCTTGCTCTCAGGGGGGGGGGGGGGGAGAAAAAAAAAAAGGAGAATACATTTGCTCTGCTACAATTGACAAGATGAACTCAGAACAAATGCATTGCCTTAACAAAACATTGGGTTTTAGGTAGAGATGTCAAAATATCAATTTTCCATAATTCCGATTCTTGATTCCAACTGCAAAACCTTTCACTCAATTCCACCTCGATTCCGATACCATAAATTAGGATATAGTGATTATCAACATGTACCTACGGTCAATGTATCCTTTTGAAGTTTTGTTTTATAGGTCAAATTTCACAGACACAAATATGAAGGAAAGACTTTCTGATCTGCTAAATGAAGTTAATCTCCTATATTTATGTAATATTCAGAGTTATCTAATTCGTCCTAACAAGTTCATATCAGTATTTTTGATAAATCTATGATTTTAGACATAGTAATATATAAAATGTTATAAACAATAGTTCTCAACTTCTCAATGCAATATTTTAGGTCAGCGAAATCGAATTCGTTGGCCGCTGAGACTTGGAAATAATAAATTAAAAGGACTTCATGCATTGTTTAGTCACCTACTTAATTGAACTTAACATGTGAAGTTATGATCATCTACACGTAGTCAAGAATGCGTATGTAAAAGGCTTCCAAATGCAGAAATAATTATATTTATTTAAATTATACTACGTTACCCTTCCTGGTCAAGATGTTTCACACAACCCTCAAGATAGTAGCACCCCAGTGACCTTCTGATGTCACGACTCGCCTGCCTCAGTCCGGGGCGCATGAAAATCTCAATGCCTCCACCAGGGGCGATAAGAAATTGAGCGTACTTTCGGACGAAGTTGGCGCAACCGGCTGGCATGCATCAGTGTAAATACAATTTATGCAAACGGTAATCATTGATACCTCGATACCTGGACGTTTAGAAAGTATCAAGTATCGTGACGTGTATAGCGATATATTTCTTCGAAACGGGAAATATATTATCAATTGATACGTGTATGGCTTGGTCCCTATTGTCATTTGTCACTGCACTGTTTATTTTAGAAGGTTGTGCAGTTTATTAGTTTTGGAAAGTCAGTTAATTGTCGTAAGTAATTAGTCAGCTTATTTTGTATTGATGGCAGAGAAACATGTACGTATTGCAACAGAACGTGTATTCTGGAGTTGCAAATAGGAATTATGAACAGTAAGTCAGTGTGAAATGGAATTAAAGTATTTTGAAGTGGTTATTAGAATGTTTAGAATGTACGTCGCATAGAAAACCATGTTTACTGTTTGGTAAACGAACATCGTCAAAAATATTTACGTCCAGAATGTGATTAATATTTGAATTGGTACGAACAACATGTTTATAGTATTTTCTTTCGGTGAGGTTAAAACTTCACAGGTTATATAATAATTTGAATGTTTTTTTCATACAGGCAAATTTTGCACTCTTTCATTTAAAAAAAAAAAAACTATACAGTCTTGTAAGAAGAGGTGCTGAACATCGCTGTCTCGTGAAAAACGTTAAAATATAGTGTCTCTCAAACCCATCTAATCCTCTGGCAATAAAAATTAACGTAGCCCAGCAGTATGACCTTACAGTTACCAAAATAAGGTATGTAGAAATGGTAACTTGCAATGATTATTAAATTTGTTTACACTCATTGTTTTATACATAGACAGAGCAACTGTAGCTCAAGGAAACATTGTGGCCACACTACATTTCTAGAACTTAAAATTTAGTGAACTTATGTTCTGTATTCGGAATGCAAGTACATATTTCAATTTGTTACGTGCCATTTGTGTTTGCAACCGGTATTTCATATTTATTTTACATGTTTTGTGTATGTAAAATCTGTGAAAATGACCAACGCAAAACAACTTTAACGGAATAATAAATTTATCTTATTTTCAAAAAAAAGTCGGGAACAAGGTGATGTATAGCTAAATTTAATTTCAATTTTATTGCCTCTCTGAAAATCATCCAGAATTTTCTAAGGGTGGCTTGAAAAGTGTCTGGTTTGCCATGTGCAAATGCACTCTGGGGAAAATTTTTCTCAAAATACAGTTCTGTTCTAAGTGACCAGCAACACTGCCTTAATGCAGAGAATTTTGCAATTCTCAGTTTCTCAGTAATATGTATTTTGAAGGATCTACATAACATGATGGCCATGTTCGTTATGTTAAGACTGTGTATAAATGTTTTGTGTTTAACTCAAAATAGTTTATAATTACAGTAAAATTCTGTTAAGTTTTTGAAGGGACTGAAAAAATAATACTGATTAACCAGGAAAATTTCTTTAAAGGGTCAAATTACACATGTACTTACAGACAAGGTGCACAATTATTCAACTTATTAAGCAGGAAAACTTCTTAAGTGAGAATTTCTTAACAGTGTTTCACTGTCATAATAATTTCATTCTTTGAAATGGCTTAAAGGTTTTTAGTTGTGTACACAATTAATTTTGGGTGTTCGCAACTTAAAAGCACATTGGTGAAAACATCAAAATGAAAATACCGCTTTTCAAGTTTCAAAGCACCACTTTTCGCCCTTTCAAAACGACAACATTTTCCAGTCCCTACTAATTGTTAATATTTAAAATCTAATTTAAAGTGTATATTTATGCCTCTGCGATAGGGTTATTCAAGTACAAACAACACAGGTATAAAACAGTTTTGGAACAAACGCTTTAGACCAACAAAAAAATTTATATTGTGTTGTGCATGGCTTACCTGTTAGATATTTATGGTGGCTTGATGATACATTAAGTAGAACGTCAAAAATAATTAAAATACGAGGACACCATAGGCTGAGGGTTGACAGCGCTCATGGCATGTTATGTATTGACAGTAATGTTGAGTTGCTGGTATTGGAACAACCGCAAACTAAATTGTCATTTTTACATACATATTAGTTTTATGTAGAATCATCAATCTTGGTTTTAAAACTATGTACAATGGGCTTTTGGCAGTAGGACATAGAAGTTCACTCATGGAATCTAACCTAGTTCACCGTTGTTTCAAAGGTGGAGATGTGAAGAGGTTTGTGGATGCTTATGTACTGTTGTTGTGTGTTTTTTCTCCTTCCTGCTGAAGTTAATCCACTGACTTAATCAAAATCAGCTGTTTTGTGGAGGGTTGCCAAACTTTGCGTTCAGATAGACAGATCTTGCGCTCTGTGTATGTGCCCGAGTGTTGACGCAAGTATGTTGGTGCCTGATGGCTCCTCTCACAAGCCACACATATTCAAGGTCACTTATCAGCTCGCTAGTTACATTGTGGTATGCATACCTGTGTTTGTGGCTAACTACAGTTAGTGGTCTATACAACTAGGGTAGCGATTCACAACTTTTTTGTCACAACTGTTTTAATAACCCCATCTATATTTCCGATTTTACCTAGAATGTTTAACCCACAGTGTTCTTCATTCTTGCACCAATGCAAAATATGTTGCTCCTATAAACATTATCACTATGCAAAAAAATTTTAGTATACTCAAATGGCAGGTCGTCTCCATTAAACACCAGTCTTTGTGACATGTTGAATGTGTAAGAATATTTGTTTCAGTCTCTGTCAGAACAAGAGGTTGCCTTGAAGGAACAAGTGAAAAGTCAAGAAAAGAAGCTGAAAACAGTAGCTCCAGATCCAAATCAAGTCAGAAAACTGACAGAAAAAGTTGAGAAACACAAAAAAGGTACAATACTTCACACAATTTATTACTGCATTTTCAATTCCTTACTATTACCTAGTTACTCATATCCATGTTTTTCCCTTCTATAGATTACGAAAAAGCTGCACAAGTATCAAAGACTCTGGAAGTGGAGATTGAAAATTTGAACAATCAAATTAAAATAATTACAGAATCTCGGATAAAGCCAGCAATGAAGAAAGTGGATGATTTGAAGAAGAAAATTTCAAAACTAACTCAGGAATCAACAAAACTAAAAGTGGGCATCACAACAGCGACAAGGTACTTGTGTCAGAGTACTGGTAGGGACATGCATGTATTCAATACATCACCACTAATTGTAGGAAATCAAAGTACTGGTTTAAGTCACAACTCCGTACAATCATAATAAATTCTGACTTAATTTCTCCCCTACAATACATTTTTGACAGAAAATTTGTGTTATGTTGCAATGTTTACGAATATACATTGCTCAATTACTATTCCACAGATGGTAACGTAACTTGAGAAAGCAAAACCACAGCAACATGTTACACAAGATGGCATCTTATCAATGTGCACTTGTAGAGCCGCGGCAGGCATGCAAACTACATAAAGTATCTTTCTCTTTTACAGCAGAGAAATTATTTTCTCATGTGCGACATGTATAGCGGAGCTCCAACGTGTTTACATATTACACGTGTGGACGGGATGAAGGTTATTTGTTTATGAATGAGAGTGAACAAAAAACTGCAAGAGTGCAATTTTTTTATACTAATACTTTCCTTCCTTTAAGAGTTAAATCATTAAAAATTAAAATGTACTGTATGTTGACAAATCTGTAAACATGTTTTGGGGGGGGGGGGGGGGATTAAAAAAAATGTTTGCTAATATCTTGTATATAAGCCGCACCCCACTTTTTGTAGTAATTATTTTTGTAAAAAAATATGTTGCCTATACACGCCAAAATATGGTACTTATCTATTTGAATTTCAGCGACAACTGGGTTTCCTTAATTTGTTGCGAACTTTACAATTTCAGCGACAACTGGGTTTCCTTAATTTGTTGCGAACTTTACATTTTCAAGTTCAGGGAACATGAAATTGTTCATTGAATGTTCATTTATTTAGTTAACTGTGAAGTGATAATGGCTGTGAGAATATTCAGTAGTATAACAAAATGAAAACAAAAATTACAGCATTGATTATCATTATGGTAAAAAAATTTGGTTTGCCAAAAGTTTTAATGAAACAAAAATCTTTGATGTAGTGTAACAGCGAAGAAAATGTCCATCTGTAAATCATGATGTTGGTTTTCATTACTTTATAAGTAAAATAACTACTTAAAATGGAAACTTAAATATAGGCATGTGCGAAATACTCAGTATTATATATATGTGTGTGTGCGCGTGTGTGTGTATATGTGTGTGTGTGTGTGTGTATATATATATATATATATATATATATATATATATATATATATATATATATATATATATATATATATATATAAACACACACATGCACGCACACATACAGACAATTTATCTCTTTATTCTTTTAATGTAATTTTTAATGCTATTTTGGTCATCGAAGATGTTGCTATCCTTAGTCCTACGGACTTATGCTAAGAGCGCTGATTTCCCTCCTGAGCTGTATCTATAGCCCTTCTGCAGGGTGTTCTCTTCTCGCAATATTTGTCTTGGCCCGGTTGGTCGTGGTTTGTTCGCTTGGGGGTCACATCTGTAATATTTCCCACAACCAGAGAATATCATGTAGCCGGTCTTGTAGAAATTATACTGTTCAGACCCCGTCCAATACGCTTTGGGAAATGCGCATAGATGAAGAGAAGTCATTTTCTTCTAAGTCAGTAAGCATCACGCTTCGTTAGATAAGTTTTGAAGAATTCAACAAAATTCATACAAAATTTCGTATGCTAACAGTATCCATTAGAAACATCCATTATATATACAAAGCTGTAAGTTAGTGCCAAGTGAGATAATGGAACATTTATACTAGACGTCAGGGCATAGGACGATGAGAATGGGCTGTACATACAATATATATAGTCCATTCCCCACTGGAAGCAACTTTCTCGGAGCCCTGCTAAATATATACTTTCAGGCCTGTTTTGTATCCTTCCGCCAAATGAAAACAAACATTGCTGTGTGACTGGCATGTAACATCTGTCAAAATCAATGTTTACATTCCATTGTGTGTGTGTACATATGTTCGTATACTTTCGCTACACCTAAAAATAAACATTGAAATGTGACTTCTACTTTTATACCTGTCAAATGTGTTGTTTACTGTTTACGGCTTTTCAAAGAATTCTGTCATATTCCAAAAACCATTACGTATGAATATTCACAATTTAGGCCTCTTAATATTATTTAGGTCAGCTTTACGACGTTTTAAAAATGCCTGAATTGAAGACAGTTCTTACGGTTATTTTACATTGACATATTTGTTTTCCACAACATAGCTCAATACATGTAATCCACGTTAGTATTTTGCTGCGACTGTGTTTAACACTGTTACAACTGCGAGGTAAAGGGCCGTACTAGTTATCCTTTTGTTATTTATGTGTGTGGTGTCATTTCTCTAAAAGGACGGCCTCAGTTGGAGTAAATATTAAAACGAAGGAACAACCGGTGAAAAAGGCACATTAAATTCAAATATATTTCTATGTATTGCTACTTACTGTTTATTAGGTTTATTGATATTTATCTGGCTGGGCTTAGTATTTTTCTTCTGGGGTTGTGGCAAATTACATTACACGACTCTGTTTCAAACCCCTTAGGGCAAAGGTACAACGTTGTGATAAATAAACAGACGTGGATGTAAATAAATAACTTTGTCATAGAAACAGTTCACATTTAAAACATATAAATAGTGCTAATCAAGTATTTGAAATCACGTAAACACAGGGCTAGCGTATCGACCACGATGCACAAAGACACTCCATTTCACAGATGCAATAATTAACGAAACACACGTCACAGTATATTTATTACTGCCTTGGAAACACAGGTTTATCCAACATCCTAACTTGCCTAGGTAGGTTTAAAAAACACGTCTACAAACGTGATGTATTAATTTGAAGTATTTTTCGCAGTAAGAATAATTTACGTTTCAATTGACAAAAAGCAATACGCCATGTCATGGCTCGCCACATCTGCCAACTTCCCTAGGTAACTGCCCTGCCATCATATCTAAATGTATTAAAATACATATTCAAACATAAAAATCTCTTTTCATTTGTAAATTACAAATTCAAAAATCATAATTTTGCTGTAATAAGTATGAAATATGCTACAATTGAAAACATGTAAAATTTATAGCTTGCTAGCAAAGTGAAATTTTCCTTGTTAATTCACTCACTTGTTAATTCATATTTTGAAAAGAAATAAATATTACAAGTGTAGAAGGTATTAAGGTAAAGGTTCATTTATTCAATAATTCAGTACTCAAAAGTTAACCACAGTGTTATATATTCGTGGAATGCATGTTATTGAAAAAACAGGTAACATGTTATGCCTAGAGTGTTTTTTCAAAGGTTGATTTTCATAAGTCTCTTCCAATCGGGAATGGACTATAGTTCATTACGACCAATTTGAAGTGATTGTGCACGAAGAAACAACAGTCACCGGCGCCATATTGTGCACAACTAATCCTTTTTTGTTCGTTTGTCTGTTTGGTCAATATGGCGGACAAGATGGCATCCACAAAGAGAGGGCTGAAGAAACAAATTTAAAAGTTTTTCCATAATGCATATCACACAAAATACAACATTACATGTTCAGACCCTTTCACTAATTTTTTACCAAATTTCACACTCTAGTAGTACTGCAGAAGGCTATGTAAACTTACATGATTTAAATGCCTCATACACTTACAGTCTTTTCAAAATGACCACCCTGTAAATATTTTAGCATAGTAAACCCTATCTATCAAAACATTATATTGGATATAATCAATGTTGCTACTCTAACTCTTACCTCTGTAATGCATTATTTGGTTGCATTCCAGTTTTCAGTATGAGGAGTTCTGGGTTCAAGTCCCAGGTAAAGTATCTTTGTTTTTTAGATTTGTCTCTCTAGTGTTGCTTATGTTTCTGGCTCCATCTCTAAATGATCTCTTTGTCAATGAGATATCAAAGCCTCCTTCCGTGTAATCTTTTAAGAACTTTGTCAAAATTATTTGCATGTATATAGGAAAGTGGTCTCATTATTTACGTTAACTTCTTGTTTGATTGTAGAAATTATGATAATCATTGGTGTGTGGGTTTATACACATGTACCATGGCATTGTATTTGACGTGTATTGGTTGCAGGAATCTGAAGAAAAGCAAGGAGAAGATTGCCAACATGGAGCAGGAGATTACAGATCTCGCGGAGAAACTCACGCAGATGCAAGCCCAGAAAGTTGAATTTGAAAATGCTGCAAAAGAACTTGTAGCCAGCATGTCTGTAGTGACGGTGAGTGTCATTTTTTTGTTGTTGTTATTGTTGTTGTTGTTTAACATTTGAAGCCTAATGGCCTTGGAGGGGTTGGGGGGGGGGGAGAAACTCTTGCTTTCCTTTAGGAAGGGAAAACCTGGATGGTCTTGAATAAGACAAACCATAGGAGATATTACTAAAAAGCATCCACCAGTCACAAGGGCGCGTTCAATCACTTGTGTTCCACAAATACAAAACACTCTGATTAGCTATAAAGTACTGTATTTTAGAATAAATGAAACTTTTCTTAGTATCTTCAATAACTTGTAATGTTTATTTCGTATTATATACGAATTAAAAAACAGCGAAAGCAGTGGTGTATTTTCATTGTCTAGTATGAAATAGTTCTCAGTTCAAGTATTGTTTCAACATATGTTTTTTTGGTAGGTTCTTTGTAAATTAATTATTGCTATTGAAATATTTCAATATTTAGGTAGCCCCGATAGAAACATATTTCAGTTTTACAGTTAAAAATAACAGCACAAAATAATATATGTAGGCTGTAGTGACGTGGTGTTTGTTTTTTCGACTGACGAAACTGTTGGCTGGGCGGAGCTTATTGCTCTCTCTCTCTCTCTCTCTCCCCCCCTCCCTCGCTCTGTGTCACACTCGGGGAAATTTCCCATCACTAGTAAACAGAAATTATACATGTGTAAAATTGTAGCATATTTTGTACTTATTATCTCAAAATAATGATTTTTGAATTTGGAATTTACAACTGAAAAGAGATTGTATTGTTTAAATGCATATGTTATTTAGATGCGATGGCGCGATGCTTACGAATCCAGGAGGTTGGCAGAAGTAGTGTGGAAGGGAGAATATGAAACTTAACCTTCCACGCGCTTGTCCCAATATGGCTGGCAATTATATCCAATTTTTATATGGCCTTAAGACTGGCAGTGATGGGGCGACATGTCAGTGATACGGCGTGTTTCTTAACGAATCGTCAAGTTCGTACTCATGTTTTTTTTTTAACATCTCAGGCAAGTTACAAGGTTGTGATAAATATGTGTTTCCACGGCAGAGTGAAATTTGTTGTAATCGTTGCTTATGAAAGGGCATGGTGGCTGCATTGTAATCGTTACGCAGGCCAGGTGTGTGTATTGATTTCAAATATGTGCAAAATTTATACCTTTTTAACCATGAACTGATGTTATGATGAAGTTAATTATTTACATTCACATCTGTTTATCACAACGTTGTACCTTTGTGGTAGGTGTTTGAAAATAATTGTGTAACGAGCTTACATTTCTGTGATTTGAATGTCAGCAACAATCGCAACGAAATAATAAGCCCACCCAGATAAAATTTAGTAAATAATAAATTAAACCTACAAACCAGTAAGTACCAATGCATGTAAATATTAGTGGAATAAATGTTAGGTAGGCCTATGTGTTTGCATGTTCACCACTATCTTTTACATTTCTCGATGTACAATAAATAAGCGACACGAGTTGTGTGCTTGAATTTACTGCGTCGTTTCGTTGGACTGGTTGTCCCTTCATTTTAATTTTTATTCCAAACACATATTAATAACAGATTAAGTACTACTGTTTCCGCCACAGTTGTAACAAACACAGTCATGGTAAAATATTAATGTGTAATATGTGTAACGTGCTATATCGTGTGTAACAAATAGTTATAAAGCTGGCCTAAATTGTGAACATTTGTAGGAAATTGTTTCTGCAATATGACAAAATTATTTGAACAGCTGTAAACAGCAACCAACGCATTTGACATTTATAAAAGTAGAAGTCACATAGCAGTGTTTATGTTTACGTGTAGCGGAAGGATATGTAATCAGTAACCAAAAGTATAAATTTAGCAGGGCTTGACAAAAGGCCGAAATTATCATGAATCAACGATATTTAACGTATAAGGTAAATGCAAAGGTGAGTCCGTACTCGTATTAAAAAGTTTAAAAAAAAATTCTATCAATTACAAAAATATAAGCTCACTCCTATCTAAATTCGGGGTGAAGGTGATCTGGTCAGAACTAATTAAAATAATTTTGAATATATACGTTGTAATTAGAGGTGGGACATTACCATGTTTTCGATGCTCGATACTCAATACAGTTTTCAGCTCGATACTCAATACGCTGAGTAAACAAAATTCAATAATGTAATCAAATTTTTGTAAATTACATTTTCATTGTTCTCGACCAAATTTATGATAAAGTCTAAAACCAAAGAAAATTCATGCAAGATAATACTACAGATGATGGAAACAAATTTTAAATTTGTATAACTTAGCAGTAGACCTGTCAAATGTTAAAACATTATAAATATTTATATGATACTAAGAAAGCATAACAATTTTTATTTATAAAAAAAAAAAAAAAAAAAACAAGCTTTGTATTTTTTTTATTTTTATTTTTTTCCAGATAGAGGACATGTGAGAATTGTCTATTGTCAGATAAAAACAATACCAATGTATTTAAAAGGACAGCCTTAGTCGGAATAACGAAGGAATAACCAGTCCAACAAAAAAAAAAAAGACATTAAAATCAAGCACACAAATAAGCCTACCGTAACTATTATTCTGCTCATATTTATATGTATTGCTACTTACTGTGTGTTAGGTTTATTGAAATTTATTGGGGTTGGGTTTGGTTATTTTGTTGGTATTTGTGGTAAATCACGTTACACGACTGTGTTTCAAACACCCAGGGTAAAGGTACAATGTTGTGATAAATAGGCGTGGATGTAAATAAATAACTTTGTCGTAAAAAAATTCACATTTAAAACGTATAAATAGTTCACATCAAATATTTGAAATTGCAAGTGTGCACGCACACACACACACACAGATCCTCCGTAACGATCACCACGCAGCCACGCCATGCTATTTCACAAGCAGTGGTTAACGAAACACACCAACACACCGTAACAGCGTATTTATCACTGCCGCGAAAATACAGATATATCACAACATCATAACTTGCTTAGGTAGGTTTACAAACACAACTTATACAAACGTGATGTGGTAATGTTAAGTATTTTTCAGTGTACGTGTAATTTATGCTTCGCGTGGTAAAAAAGCAACACGCCATGTCTGCCAACTTCACTTTGTTTCTACCCCGCCACCATATCTAAATATATTAAAATACGTATTCAAACATAAAAATCTCTTTTCAGTTGTAAATTACAAATTCAAAAATTATAATTTTGCTGTAAAAGTATAAAATATGCTACAATTGAAAACATGTATAATTTAATTGGTTACTAACAAAGTGGAATTTCCCGAGTGTGAAAGAGACGAAGAAAGAGAGCGACAAGCCTACCAGTAGACAGTTTTCAATTGCTTTCTCGCGCGATAAAACAATACCGTACCATTACGGCCCACTCACAATATTTTCCGCTGTTATTTTAAACTGTAAAAATGAGATATGTTGCCATTTATGTCGATAGGCACCATTTAATTTACAAGTAGTATACTAAAAAAGAGGTTAAAATATTTTAACTGTGAACTATTTCTTACCGGTCGTTGCCAACATGTTGCTGCACTCTTTGTTGTTAATTCATGTTTAAAAAAGAAATAAATATTACTAGTTATAGAAGATATTATGGTAAAGGTTCATTTATTCAATAATCCAGTACTCTAAAGTTAACCACAGTGTGATATATTTGTGGAATAGAGGTTATTGAAAAAACAGGTGACATTTTATGTCTAGACTGTTTTTTCAAAGGTTGATTTTCATATGTCGCTTCCAATCGGGAATGGACTATAGTTGATGGCAACTGTACCACAGAAACAACCTCTAGTATGTCTCACGGCATCTCCACATTACTTCAACCACAGGGGTCACGCTGGCCAGGTATACCCTCACGAACAAACCCACACACCCTCTAAGTGGTCCTACCGGGAACAGACTTTGTTCCCAGTCGAAAGCCAACAAGGTCCAACCGAGAATAAGTCGCATGCCACAAGAACCCGCCTAGGCTAACATACAACCAAAATTGCTTTAGGCCAGTGATGAAACTAATTGAATGTATATTATATATCATATTTATATATCTTATGTAGCATTAAAAGTTTTTCTGGATTAAGTCAGATAGAGGAAATGTGGGAATTGTTTATCGCCAGATAAAAAACAATAGCAATTCTTCCGCTACTGGAAGCAAGATAAATGTGTTATTCTGTTTGTTGTTTTGCATTGGTTGTTTTCAGTGATTGTGTACACCCAAAACACATACAATAAATATGAAATAATGGTGGTTAACACAAATGGCACGTAGGAAAAAAAATTGTTGCATTCAGGAATTTTGACATTTCTAGAAACTTAGCACAGCCGCAATGTATCCTTGTGCCACAGTAGCGCTGTCTATGAATAAAACAATGAGTGTAAACAAATGCTATGACCAATGTACGTGACCATTTTAACCCATCTTGTGTTTGTTATGGCTAAGTCATACTTCTGGGCCTCTGTTAATTTTATTGCCAGTGGATTGGAGGGGGTTAGGAGAAACTTTAGTTTAACGTCTTTCATGAGACTGCGTTTTTCTGCACCTCTTCTTAAGAGACAGTGGCCATGTCAGAATTGGTAGATTTTGTTGACAAAATAATCATGTGGCCCGATTTTGTATCTAGCGGTTGCTAGCAAAAATACAAAATGACAGCATCAGCATCAGTTTGTTTTTTTTAACACATCCGCAAATGGGTAAATGAAATTACTTAAAACAAATAACTGTACATAAAATACCCTAGCAATGTTTTAAAAAGCAAGTAGGCCTAAGTCATGTGAGCACACACACAACAAACACACACACACACCCATTCTGCTAATCAAAGTTTTTTTTAATCGTTATTGCGTAATTAATTTTCTTATTTATCAACATATTCGTAGTATTCCAGTGATGATTGCAGAAATATTATGTCTGTCTTAAACATTAAATTTAGATGAAAATATTTTGTACTATTAATGTAATAATGTGTTGCAGCGACTGCTAAAGACATGACTGTCAACAATGTCAGAAAAGATACCTACCAAATCACGAATTTGCTAAATAACAAAATTTGTTAATTCGTACACGAACCGGAATCATTTTTAATTTCATGTTGTTTTAGTGGACGAGTCGAAAATTTGCTCATATGAAAAGAACGTTCAAATTTTTATATAATGTGTCAAGTTTTAACCTCATCGAAAGAAAACATGATAAAGATGTAATTTGTATGATAATTCAAATATTAAACACAAGTCGGGATATAAATATATTTGGAGAAGTTCATTTTCCTTACAAGATACGTGTTATTTTTACACTGCAAATTGAGTTGAAATGGTGGTTTTTTTTTTTAATGCCACAAACATTTAAGACATTCCAATAATTGTTTCAAAAATAAGATATTTACAATATACGCTTTCAAAACACATTATTTACAATACACACACGCTGACTTCTTGTTCGTAATTCCTATTAGCAACTCTTGAATAAGTGTTGTTCTTTTGCAATCCTTACTATATGTTTCTCTGCCATCGATACAAAATCATTAGCTGAATCATTAAATAAATACGATACTTCACGGGGTTTTCCGAAACTAGTAAACTGCTGAAAACAAAATAAACGGTGCGGCTTCATGACAATAGCGAAACTGGCGGACCAAGCATCCAAGCCATATACACATGTTGATAAAAAGTATTGAATTTGAGTTTCGATATGCATGTCGCGATACTCGATACTTTCGATACTGCCCAGTATCTAGGGGTATTGACGTATCAAAGTATCGAATGATCCATCTCTAGTTGTAACATTGCAATTTTAGAGGTTATGTTTTATATTATTCCTAGATATTTTAATTATATATGATCATGATTACAGAATACTTGCTTATGTTGTCACTTTCTTGAATATAATTTTCAAATTACATTTTATTATATGAGTTAACTGTCTAATCTTTGGTTATTTAATATTTTATTGACGTAGTGACGGCGTGCAAGTATTTTTCATTTGTTTCTAGACAGTTTTCATTATTAATATTTTGTTTGTTAATTTTCATTTGTTCCTAGTGGGTGGTGAGCATTAAATATGTATTCAACAAAACTACTAAATAAAATTATCCTGGTTGTCTCTCATCTTGCCATTTCTGATTGGCGTGGAGATGTCTCATGGTCAGACGACAGCCAATTGGAGGCCAGGAGACAACATACGTAAGGCAGAAGTAAAATAGAACTAATTTTTTATGACAGAATTTTTTTCACCATACCTGAAGATGGATGTGTGTACATCAAAAGAAGTTTTAATGATATAATAATTTAAGAGGCATTATTGTTAATTTCCAAAAAAATATTTCTACATGCTTTGTATGGCTACCACCTATCCTTGTGAGTGTGTTGACAGGCAGCAAATTGTTGTATCTTTCAATACTATTGTACTCTTTTTTTCTGATACTTGCCTCATCAATCATCACAAAAGCATACCTTAAAAGTTACATGTTCAATATTAAATAGAAAATAAAATTATAAACTGAACCCAACTGTTATTTTAAGATATTATTATATGAAAGTTGCAGTGAACAAGGAACGCCAGTATAAACATGATTCAGTGATTCATTGCAGTAATCATAATTCCTGTAGGGGTCCTTATAGCCTCAGAGAGGGTCCAGTGCCCCATGACCCCCATGACTTCAAAGCCCATGCTTTTTTGGAGGCCTTGATGATTACGATTAGTAGGAATTTACTGTACATGTGATTTTTGTTTTGGTGGGAATAAACTTCTCTTATTTTTCTGCAGGAGAGGATCATGTCTTTGAAATCATCAGTGGACCAATTGTCAGCAGAGATAGCGGATCTGAGGAAGGGGGAGAATGAGATCAAGTCTTCCCGATTGGACTTTGATCAGAAAGTTGAGGAACTAGACAAAGCAATAAAGGAGAAGAAAGGGTACATACAGAAACTAAAGAAGCAGGTCAGTAGCTGTTACAGTTTGTTAGTACCTTTTTCTTTGTCTGAGATTGGCTTGTGCATTGGAGGGATCCACTAAATTGCCCATGGAAAGTTTCAGTTCATAATTCTGTGATGTAGGGGTGAGCGAAGCTTCAAAAATTCAATTTCTAATTGAATATTTTTAATATTTGGCTTTGTATTCTAATTCAAACTTTAATTCAAACTTCAAAACAAAAAAGTACTTTTGAGCAACTTAAATTATTTATTATTACTGGCCCGAAAAGCAAAAGAAGACAACGCAAGCTTATTTAACATTTGCCACAACCATTGGTAGTGAATCATGAAAACATAACTTTAACTCAACAGAATACTCACAAATTAGTCCACAACTACATTTTGGTGTAAAATAATTGTCAGTGTCTAAGTTTAGTCACAAGATAGCAAAATGGAATTATCAGAGGAAAAAAACATTTTTATATTCCAAACATATTCATAACTTATATTTCCAAACTTAATTCGGTACCGCTGATTTTAATTGGTAATATATGTTTATTTCCCTCATGTCTAACAGCTCCTTAATGCATTATGCTGTGATAAATAGGAGATAAGTTGCAAGTTTTGCAGAGTTAACTGCTGTGTAATTGCACCCATTGTGATTCAGATCTCAGTAATGTAATTAACAAAATGGGAAATTGTTGATAACTACGCTTCACTTCACGCCATTCTGAGTAGCCGCGGAATACCTGTATATAGTTGATTCACGATAACTTCGGCTTTTTCTGAAGCCCTGCTAAATTTATACTTTCGGTTACTGATTACGTATTCTTCCTCTACACGTAAACATAAACACTGCCATGTGACTTCTACTTTTATAACTGTCAAATGCATTGGTTGCTGTTTACAGCTGTTCAAAGAATGCTGTCATATTTCCTACGAATGTTCACAATTTAGACCTATAACAACATTTAGGTCAGCTTTATAACTATTTGTTACACACGATGTAGCACGTTACATATAATACACATTCAGATTTAGCCACGATGGTGTTTGTTACAACTGTGGTGGAAACAACAGTAGTATTTAACCTGTTATTATTAATATGTGTTGGGATATTTCATTAAAAGGACGGCTTTATTTGGAATAAAAATTCAAACAAAGGGACAATCAGTCCAACAAAATGACAGTAAATACAAGCACACAACTCGTTTCGCATATTTATTGTTCGAAGCATCGACAAATGTAAAGATAGTGGTGAACACGTAGACACATAGGCCTACCGTAACGTTTATTCTGCTAATATTTACATGCATTGGTACTTACTGGTTTTTAGATTTATTTTATTATTTATTTAAATTTATCTGGTTGGGCTTAGTATTTTATAAGGTTTGTGGCAGACATTCAAATCACAGAAATGTTAGCTCGTTACACAACTGTGTTTCAAACACCTAGCGCAAAGGTACAACATTGTGATAAATGAACAGACATGGCTATAAATAATTAACTTCGTCATTTAATTACTATCTGTACATTAAGCAGCTATATTTTTTGTTATGTTATTACAAACTTCTAAACGTTTTGGTAATATATAATTCTTCCTTTGTGAGTCCTAGGTAGTGCGTGTTGTTAAAGAACTATGGTATTCCAAACCACTGTATGTATACACATCAAAGATAATGTCACTTGTCTGCTCTTCTTTCCGGCTCCTATGATGTAACAGGTTTATGTAAGGCACTGTAAGTCTTTATAGAGTCCTAGGATTTTCTGAATTAGGAATCAACATTTAAGTGAAGAACCTCCGTAGACAGGTATTTCCTGTATCCGAACCACCAACCTAGACATCCGAATTATGGTTACAGTTACAGAGGCAAGTGCCATTTTTAAATGAAAACCAATTTTATATTCTTTGTGTAAGCCATACCTTACAGTCTTTACATATCTATTTAGTCTATTAGTATAAAATTGATGCCAGTAATACACAATAAAATACAAATAAATACACACCCGTATGCCATGTTACCTCCAGCAATCTTTACTCTGAGAGGGATGTCCTGCCTGTCTGATTATGGCAAGCAGCTGTGCGTAGTACAGCGTCTTCCCATTTAATTCTCATTAACCTTTCCACTGTTATGAAACAGTTAGTAAAATAGATGACTTTTTAAATGTTCTATTTCAAATAGGGACCGTGGTTGGTGTAGCGGTTAGGATGCTCACCTACTATCACGGCAAACTGTGTTCGATCCCCAGCGGGGTCGCCCCCAAATTTTCGCTACATGGGGTTTCGTGGCGGCCGATGCCGATGGCAGGCTGATTTTCTCGGAGACCTCCCGTTCCCCCCTGCCCTTGCATTCCGGCAATGCTCCATATCACCCTCATCGGCTCTCAAGACCTCGCTGTTAAGAACCACGCAAATCTCTCCCCTCATTTTTAAATGAAATACTACACCAGCCACTGCAACTACACTACGCATTACCTTAGTTTGTTGACTATCGCTAATAGCATTCAAAAGGGTGCTCTATTATGGGATTTTCAGTAGTTCACCTGAAGTTATATTTCAAGAGATACCCTCATCTCCAGTTACACAAAACACTGACACCGAAACAGATATTCATGACGATAAGAATTCAGAATGGGTGTGGGGTGGATTTGAGATATACGAGAGGGATTATCCACCTCTCACTGTCAAGGAACATCCAAATCATTTGGCACACTGTGAAGTGATTTCAGGACGATGTGTGGTAAACCCGGCATTTCTTCTCCCCTAATTGGAATATATTACAAAACGCTCCATCGTCTGCACAACTGGCAGAATGAAATTGTATCAAGAAGTTCACACAGGACTCCACTGCATGTGGAGAAACAAGTGTGATGAGGCATGAGAGTCAGAGACCGACCTTTCGTGACTGATATCCTGCTGGCCATGAAGAAACAAAAGGCATCCGTATAAGCTTCTGTTCATAAAATTGTGAATGTGCTTTCTAATGTTTATATTTAATATATATACTATATATTATGTATAAACTCTATATAGTATATTTACTATGTATAATATATACTGTACATTATATATATATATGGAATGCAAAAAACTTTTTTGCAATATGGTCTTTTGTATAATAAAAGTAAAAGCATATCTAGTAGCCTTTGTATCATGTGTGCTACAACCCAAATGTTTTTTGTTCATAACGCTTTTGGTAGGTTGTTTTATAAATGAGATAAATAAAAAAATTGGAATTTTGTTGCCTGTGCTCACTGTTTTTTTTTTGTGTGTGTGCACATGCATGTCTGTGTGTGTCTATATATATATATATAGACTATATATATATATATAGAATATATATATATATATACACACATACACACACACTTTCAAATATACATTTTTGGCTTTGTGTAAAGTACTGACCTTTGTAATTTTATGGATCATTATTGTTTCCTTAACTACTTGACTATGTACAGAAAACTGAATCTTGTAATTTTCAGAATGTATATTGGTATTTTCTTACATATTATAAAATATATTTTTTCTTGTGTTTCACTGACATGTTCTTTACTAAGTAAAAATGCACTCTGAAACATCAGTAAATACAATGAAATGCTGTACTCAAATTCTGAAACTTCGCAACTACCGCCACGTGATTCGCTCGTCTAAAATTATCAGAACGAAACATATAGTGAACCTATTACAAATCTTTGGTGCTGTCAACAAGCAGTCGTGAAAGGACGGGAATGACCTGCCTTCCTAGAACTGGTTTATCCACCAGCAGTTTATATTTGGCAACGTGGTGGTTTCCAGGTAGTTGTTAGGGGACAGTCTTGTGTTGGAGATCTTTATCGCACTTTGGGAAATCCTCAGGTTCTAAAGCGAGAACTGAAACACAGAAGTGAGACAGAGATATGGGCAACATTTTGCTACCTGCACGGTATCTGTGGCGCAGACAAATGGAATTTCTCATAGGTCGAAGGTATCCTTTGCCATTAACTACAGTAGAATCCTGTTGTAGCGAGCACGGTAACTGTGAGAACATGGTTATAGGAGGTATTTTTGAGGAACCGTAAAAAAAATTGCAAAAATATTCCATGAAAGATTGTAATTTTTACGATTTTAAACATGTACTGCGAGATTGTGTGAAGCAGGCTTGCAGTGGGACCCGTGACCATGTGAAGTGCGCTTTTGTTATCTGTATGCCGTAACTCCACTCCCTCACCCCGCCTCCTTGTTTCTCACAGTACCTTGTGCCGTTCTCATTTCACATTCTTCCATTTTGCCACCTAATCCCTCCTCTCTAGCAAACCAAGCGTATTGTTCTATAAATAGAATCCCGCCCTTTCTACCTTGACCCCGTTTTCATGAACCAGTTCTGCTTTTCCGTAGTCGTTCGCGGTCATTTTGCTGTCAACTATGTTTGGTTTCAAACAGCTTAGATTTATGCTTTAATTTATTGATTACGATTTTGGATTTTGACTTACGCTATTTTATTTGGATTTCGGTTTTGCGCTACGATTAGTGACAACTTACGTTGTTTCCTGGACATAGATTTGTTTCCGACTTGATTTTAAGACATGGGCAGCAAGAGGAAGGCCTTGGATCTCGCTACCAAGTACGAGATCATAATGAAGATACAGGAGGGTAAGGGGTCTAAGTCGGACATTGCGTGGGAATACGGTCTTGCGTCGTCCAGCTGATAGACAATTTTGAGAAGAAAAAAAGGAAGAGATAATGGATGCGTGGAGAAGGATAGGTTGGAACATGAAAATGAAAAAGCTGCAAGGTGCTGACCACGAAGGTGTGGAGAAAGCTCTGCTCGCCTGGTTCAACCAGTTTCGAGGGCAAAACATGCTGATCAAGGGACCAATGATTCAAGGTAAGGCCAACTTATTTGCCCTCATGCTGAAAGTTGAGTGCTCTACTGGGTGGCTGGATCGCTTCAAGAAGCAGAATGGCATCACGTGGCACAAGATTGTAGGGGAGAGCACGGCGGTCCCTTGCGGCATGGTTTAACGAGACATATGCAACGTGGACGAGACTGAGCTATTCTACAATTTGATCCCGGATCGCACACTTGCGGTCAAATGAGATACCTGCAAGGGATGGGAGGGCAGCAAAGAGCGCCTCACTGTGCTGCTGTGCGCCAACGTGGATGGCAGTGATAAAGTGATGTCATTTGTGGTCAGAAAGTCTGCTACACCCCACGGCTGTTAGGTGAATATTGTGCCATGCCGCTACAATTATAATAAAAAAGGCTTGGATAACCGGTGACCTTTTCACAAAGTGTCAGCACCCACAACTGGAAGGTCGTTCGGTGGACCACAGCATCATATAGCTGGTGAAAAAGAAGTTCAGCCACATGCTGGTCCACGATATGGTTGTCTGTATTGACATAAACCACCCACAGAGGAAGGGGGATGTGCTGAGGACTATCCAAGTGATTTGCACCAGTTGGGATGCAGTCAAGCCAAAACACATTACCAACTGTTTCCGACATGCTCAGTTTGTCGTTGGCGAACCAAAACAGATCACGGAAGAACCTGACGACGACGACGACAACACGACGACGACCCTGACTGTCTGCCTGCTGAAGACGACAGTCGAAGCCAAACTTGGCGACAAACCAGCCTCACCTCAGCCTGGAACATCTGCAGAGCCCCAACTTGGCATCTTGCATGACGTTCTCTCCTCTCGTGCCCTCCTTATATCCATAGAAGTGTGGGACAGACTAGCACCAAGTGTCGCATATGAAGACTACCTCGCCATTGACGATGACATGCCAGCATGGGAAGCTTTGGACGATGAAGACTTAATCAGTGGGCATAAAGAGTCTATTGACGAAGAGTGGGAGGGGGAAGAGGATGAGGTACCAAAACTAACAAGGGAGGGTATGCTCGAGGTCATCAAGATGCTAACAAATAGCATGCTGTGTAGTGATGCAGATTCTGAGGTGTGGGCAAGCTTAGTGCATCTTAAGAAATGGGTTGTCACCAGCTATGGAAAGAAGAAGCAGGCATCAATTACACAGTACTCCAAGAAATAATATACCTGGGCAGCCCTCCCTTATTGAGCTGTTCTGTTCTTTTTGCTGTACACCTCGGACTCACATAGCACGAATCTGCATAATGCAAGGTAAATTTTTGAGTAAGAGATTCAGATAGTACGACTTAAAACTCGCATAATGCGAAGGGGGAATTACACGTGTATATTACGGCACGCATATTCCTGTAAGTTTGTTCTGTTTTTACCTTCAGCTAGTCACTTTTTATTATTCCCAGTATAGTTAGCACTAATTTTGAAACATGCAAAAGAGGTCCCGGCAGATAAAGTCATAGCAAAAAGAAAAACAATTCCTTAATAAACTAAACTAGAAGTTGTATGGCGGTCTAAAAAGTCACGAAGGCAACAGTGCAATAGGTTGTACGTCAAGCTTAAGTGAATGCTCTAACAAGATTTTTGTTTTGAACATGTTCTTTAGTTTATGAAATCCAAAATTTCAGTCGCAAATCACATCTTTTCTGACAGTATCGATGTAAGTTACCTGATGATAAAGTTGTGTACACACATTTAAAGTTGTACAAAATAATACTTATTTAAAAAGAAAATGTACAATAAAATGAAGAAAATTTGTTGTAGGTTAACCAATTATTTATTGTGTCTTGCATGAGTAGCAGTAAATTCAATTTACTCTGTATGTATATGAATTTTTAAAACTGGTTTCATTGAAATGTTTGTGATAAATTTTCATGTGCAGACTTGAAACCTTTTTGAATGCAATAAATTAAGTGATATTTTAGTTCAATAAATTGAATTCAATAATTTTTTGATTTATAGTCGAGAAGTATTGTGTAAAACAAACTTTCGGTTGTGACAAACTACAAATTTCCCCATTTTAGAACATTTTTAACAAATGGTGTATGTGGTTCGAACGTTATTGTTAAATGAAAACAAATTTAATTTAAACATAACATTCCAAGCGATAGCTGGAATTGAATACAGCTACAGTAAAACCCCTTTTTTTACACCATTCAAGGGATCCAAAAAAAATTATGTAAAAAGCGGGAAAGTGTAAAATTAGGTAAATGAAGTAAAAAGTGTTTCAAATTGAATTAAGTTGTATTAAATCAACATTGATATACCATTAATAGCATATTTACAAACTTTGTCTAGAACTTTCTTAAAAACTTTTGTCGCAACTTGGAATTTTCATAACAAAGCACGTAAAAATAAGAATCAAGGTAATACAAATTTAGAATGATTATTTACTAACGCACTACAACAGTTCACACTTTCCATTTAATTAGACTTTGAAAAGAAGTCTGAGATTTTCGTCTGCTTCAGCTGCTGACTGCTAACATGTTCATTCTTTTGTTAAGGACATTCAGCTGATTGAAAATACTGTCCTCACATTCGAATCCCGAGCAGTAGGTCCTCACAGTTTATACAGCTTGTAATGCCTCATGCTTGGTGGGCATTGGTACTTTTCTTTCTTCTTCACAAACTTCGTCATTTTTTTGGTCTTGACTTTCCATGACATGGGAACTTACAATATCTTCAACTGACTGTTCTTCAGTAATAATCATGTCGGACAGTGTTGACTATATCTAAATAAGTGAATGATACATTTGGCTCAGTTGGCTTCATTTTCATTGCCATGGAAAACCACCTTTCTTAAGCAGTTCGCAATTGTTTTCTGTGTAACTTCCTTCCGTGCATAAGAAATAATGTGGTCTGCATCCAACATGCTTATCTTCTTGTCGTGTGGATTTTGTCCACTGTCAGTAACGAAAATTTGTGTGTTGTAATTAGCGGGAAAGATATACATAGAATCAAATGGAGATAAAACAGGACCAAAAATAAATGGTGTAACTTGTGGGAAAATGTAAAAAGCGGTAATGCAAAAATGGGGTTCTACTGTACATATTTGTTGCCATGCACTGATATGCAATGCAATAAACATCAGTCAGTTAGAAACACTAAGAAATTTAAATGGCTCAAGTGATGGTCAATTTGTATTTATTCCTGATTTAAAACTTTTTATCCCTCTGAGAGCAGAATACCTGCACTTTACCCGAAACTTTTAAATACATGCGCACATTTTTACCTGCTAGTATGTAAAATATCCAAAAATCAGGTAATTACCCACACATTGGCTACACTGGGCTATTGTGGCCCTGTCGCTTAAAGCGACAGATGCGCCTACATGTCGGACAGCCCACTTACTCTAGCCACCCAGGCTTCAGTTTTAACAGATTTTCGCAGGTTTTTTCCGTACTGTAGCATACTAATTAAAGATAGCAACACAACTACTACTACATTTTATCGCTGTGCTATAACGAACATAATTTTAATTAATTTTGATTCAGTTTTCTTGAATTTTTGCTGGTTTTGAGTAAGTTGCGCACTATGCAGATTTTGTTAGTTTAAAACTTATAATTTTCCAGTGACTAGTTGGTTTAAGGCAGTTGTGCAGAGCTGTGATGGGCTAGTTATCGCTTGCAGGGCAGTGCTTCGACTGCCAAGTAAGCGATAGCGGGAAATGCTGCGTATGCCGGGCAACTGATTGCAGGACAATGCTGTGTAGGCCAAATAACTGATTGCAGGCTGAGCAGCTGTACTTACGTGGCGCGGTCAGATTTTCTGCTCATTTTCACGCAATCAGTTATTTAACAGGGTATTTTTGCGTTATGGTGGTTTGAATACAATTTAAAAGCAATTTTAGGGTGATTTTTAAAGAGTACTGGGGATCAAAATCTGTCTAATTCGGAAACAGCGAGGACACTTATAGCGAGGATCGAACCTGAAACCGTGACATCTCGCTATAACTGGACACTGCTGTACTTTTCATTTTGTTATCGTTAGAATAATGAACTTTTTTAACATAGAGATTCGGTATGTTGCATTCTTAACATATGTGACTTGGCTGTGATTGCAGTTACACTACGTGATTTGAAGTGTGTGTTCACGAACGTTAACTTTCACTGAGAGACTTTGTTTTGGGAAGGCTCGGGCAGGTACTTACCTCCCGGGCATTGAAACCAAAATAAGTGGATGAATTTTGAACACAAAATATTTTTTCATGCAGTTTACATTGATAAACGTATAAAATATTTATATAAAAAAATAGGCTGCCATATGCTTGCCAAGACGTTTTCATTCAGGTAAAAAACTAAAAAAGAAATGTGAATATAAAATTACATTTAGCATTTTGTCTGTCCATATGAGTGGTAAAGTTCCAGACAGGTGTTTTTAAAATTATATTTGAGTTTCAACTTAAAGTTTCATATTTTTCTCACTGCTTTGGAATGAACTACTTGCTTGATCATAGTCTTCAAAAACATTGCCACTGATATCCTTTTTGGTAAAAATTAATTTAGGCCTACATCAAATTAGTATAAAATTATTCACAGTTAGTTTCCAATACTCATACAAGTAATAACTAGGTGGTATTGCAACAAACTTTGGTCACTTAAGTGATGGCACAAAAATATAGTACCATACATTTATTTGGAAAATACAAACAACTTGGCTTTTGGTTTGTTCTTTTGTCAGTGATTATATTCCCAACATTGAGAAATTCTTTAGTGTCTACATTACTGATTGGAATCCATACTGATTTCATTGATTTTAGTGTAGTTCAGTCGACTGAGAGAGTGAATTTTCAATATAGTAGTAAAGGTATTAATTTTCACTTACCGACTCAAGGAATTACCCAATGTTAAAAATAGCAAGGCTATGGGGATTGATGAAATTCCATACCTGTGCTACCATCTTTTGACATATCCTTGTAGCTGCGCTTTGGTTTTGTGAACCCACAAAGGCTTTGGTAAGAATGTGTGCACAAACTCAACCACACAAGTCTGGAGGAATTTGCACGGGTCTTCATGCAGTTTCCCTGTGTACTTCAGCAGTGCGAGCTGATCCGTAGCCGGCTGCTAAATTATGATCGTCACAGGTTCTGGTACCCGTTCTTGAGTTAGTCTGCGCGTCATGCACTTGAAAATCAGACTGTCAGGTATCTGACTTGTGCCACCCAAGGCAAAGATTGTGGAAAGTGTGCAGACATTCATGACAGGTTATCTGGTCTCCACCTTTCCCTGGGTAACTGGCATGGGCACACCGGTGATATCTATATCTGCAGTTCAGACATCTGTATTCTAGCCCATTGGTGTCTCTTTAGTGGTCCTCCCAACCCAAGCATACATAGTTGAAACATGCTATTGCAATGTGCACATGTGATGTAATAGCGACCTACACCAGGCACTATTCTATAGCGCTACTGGCTCTTCAGTTTCAACTATGTTCTCTGTGGTTGCTATTCTGTGTGTATAATGGGAACCATTGGGTGTTAGCTTGACTCCCCAAGGTAGATTTAATTTTGTTCTCGTAGGGATCCAAGAGGCCTTCCCCATGATTTTCCTGGTCTTGAGAAAGTGGACTAGCAGCTGGTATTTCCTCAATGGCCTCACGTTGGGTGCCAAGAAAGAAAAGGGCTCGATGCTTTACCTATTGGGTATTGTGGTTGTTCTGCGACGTCAAGGCTCTCCTACCCTCTCCCTCCCCCTGTTTCTTCCTCTCCATACAGCTGGGAGGTTGGAGTTGCCGTTTTGACTGGGTTATTTTTAAGAACAGTGACAGCTGTTTTTAGGACCTCAATCACACTACGTTGACCCTTGGGAGGTACACTGGCTAGGGTAGGTCGATTTGGGACTTGAGTTAGTGTATACCTCGGTGCTGTGTTCAGGTGTCTGACCACCTTTTCAGCAGCTGAAGGCTGGCTGTAAGTTGCTGGTTTCTTAGGTGGAGTGGAGGGCAGCTGTGACTGCTCGTGGCACTTGCCAGATCAGATTTTGGTGACCTCCAATTGCACTGGCGGTGGATCTCCTCTTTTGGGCAGCTTGTTCCTTCTATGAGTATATCCAGTTTGCACCCAGTTCAGCACTCTCCAGGCCTCCAATCAGGGCTAGCCCCTGCTTGGATGCTTTCTCTCACCCAGCCCTGTGATGAGGCATAGGGGGGGTGACAGAACAAATAGGTGGACTGTGGGTGTTCCTAGGGGTAGGCACAGCCTGAAAGAAGTAAGATGAGGCTGTCAGACAGGGTAGACTGGCCTGGTGTACTTGTCTTCAGTCAAGTGGCTTGGCGAGCGAGACTTTGCTGGCAGACCCAAGTATCTGACAGAAGGTGTTATTAGCAGGTTTGGGGCATCCGTTCTCATGTCCACTTGGTGAGCAGCACTTCGCTGGTGGATTCAAGCATACATGGAGAGACAGATCTCCCTGACTGGCATTTGGCTATCGTTCTCCAGCAAGTAACTTGGTGAGCAGGACTTCAGTGGCGAACCCAAGCACGTACTGGAGGGAGCGATAGTCCAAAGAAGGAAACTTCATTTGTGCTACTCAGGAGGATGGACTTTGCTAAGCACTACAAGACAGTCCTCCGGGTGACTAAGGTTGGGGACGAGGATTCCGGCTCATGACTACTTCCGCAAGAATATAAGTGGTATAGTGGTGAAACAGGAGATAGCAGAAGCAAGGTCGAGAAGTAAAGAATGTTGGGAGTGACAACTCAACCAAGTTGGGATTATGTCTGTTTATTGACTTGTCTGTAAACACACATACACCAGCCTGTACCCTGACTAGAACCTGAAGGGCCAATCTTAGGATGCCAGCCAGAGTGACAGCTAAACTCTGTAGATGCAGTGGCAGTGTACTGACTCGTGACGTTAATGGCAGAGCTACTACGTAGCTAGGAACTGTGGAAGACTTCAGTGCGCAAGCGAGCAGTGTGATGTTAGAGATAACTTAAGTAGTCTGCAGATGTTCAGGTTGAAGCTATCAATAGACAAACGGGTAGCATAACATTCTGCAAGAGACTGGCGTCGGTAGGTGCGTGGTTAGAGTAACGTTCCGCAGGCTGCAGTTCTGTATATACCCGGAGCACAGGGCCAGCGCAGGGAGTGCGGGGTTAGGAGAGGTGTTGCGGAGAGAGAGGGCTGCGGAGAAATGGTAGAGGCAGCCGAAAGCAGCCAAAGCTGGCGACTCCTTCCCCTCCATGGCTGAAGGTCGAAGGGGTAGAGAGGCAGCGCCATCGTGAGAAACAAGCAGCCCAAGAGGATGCATCATCTGGTCGAGCCAACCCTGAGCTTCAAGTTGAGCTGCTGCATGTGTGGCATAATGTCTCTTCTTAGGAGGGCGGCTGTGGCGAGGCTAGAACAGGTTAATGACAATGCCAGTGACGCGTCAAACTTTTCAGCTAACACTTAAAGCTATTGTTTATGAGGTGACTAGTGGTGTCCGAGTTTAAGTGGATTATTTAACTTTATGGTGCCTGTTTACAAATGGCATTCATGAAACTTTTGACATCCAAAGACTAGTATCTGTTATTAATTTCTTAAAATTGTAATTGTTGAAAACATGTGTTTTTATGGTCGTACGGGTTTATGCAGCACACTGTTATCACACCATAAAAATACAAGAACCACCAATGAAAGTGTCACAGAGGCAAGTTGCGAATGTCAAGACTAAGAGACACAAAATATGTCTTGGTATGAAGCACCCTTAACGACAGGTGTTTTGTATGCTCCATTTTATTCAAAGTGTTTCCATTCCATAAAAAATGTCTTGTGAAAGGGCATGCCAGCGATTACCTTGCCGCTGATAATCACCCCAATAGATCAGCATGGATAAATTACTAAAGTTCTGTCTGACACACGTATCATTGGCATTATTTAGGGGGTCTTGTTTATAGGGAAAAATGTAAGTGGTACATGGGTAAATAGTGCAAATATTTATACAGTAAAATCCCAATATAACGCTGCTATTGGGGGACATAACTCAGACCCACGTTATAGCTTTTCCACGCTATTCCGGGAGTGACTGAGTACAGTAGTAAAAAAAGCCAGTCTTCTAATGGGGCAGGGCACCTATTTGTCAGACATGGTGCAAGTGTTGTTATTTACCATCGTAACTCGTGAAATTTTTAGCCCCTTCCTATCAGAATTTTATTTTTTTAATTTGCATCACTGGACTTGACAGCATCCAAGGGAGAGAAACAAAATAAAGAGAAACATGGTGTAATGAAGGTGGTCACATGCATTCAAGTAAGAATAGCTAAATAAATACTGCGTCTTCCAAGCAAAGGATGTACTTATTCCACCAAGGGCGGTGTTCACTGCGAGTTTGTCATGCAGATTGGAGTAGGTGGGTTAACCCCCCACCAACTGGTGGGTCTGGTTGGGAGGAAGCGAGAATGAGAAACAAAGTTCACATCCAAATAAAACTTAACAAAGGTCGAATGCAAGCATGCATCAGTTAAATAGATCTCGGTGCTGAAATGAGGGAGAATGTGTGCCCGCTCCCTCCATCCCCTCCACCAATGTCCCAAACTCACGACCACACGCCTACCTGACCACACGCTTTCCACGTATTTATTTATTAATTCAGGCCGGGGGACATAAATTTACCCTGCGTTATAACCGAATCCACGGTATAACAGGCCGTGTTATTCCTGACTTCCACTGTATTCTTAAACGTTTAACACTGTTTTCAAAGGAAAAGAATGAAGCATTGTCCAACCAATAAGATATTCACAAAAAAAAATTTCATTGGATTATTTGAAATTGTGTAATTCAATATCGGAAATTTTGGCCCCTAAGCTATGTTATCCTTCCACCACTTCTTTAAATAAATATTGCAATGTAAGTATTTATTAAACACAGTGTGTATATTTCACCAGATACAAAAGTTAATCTCTAAGACTACAAAATATATTTATTGACTATTTTTCCAAATGTGAGGACTTCAAAATTATTCACTTTACCATGAATAGCCTATATCAAGGTTTTACTGTATAACGATAAAGAAAAACACTTTTAAAAATAATTAAATTTTTAGCATTTTCAATAATTCATATAATGTTTCTTACAAATCTCAGAATCATACAAAATTGATATGTTAGGTTACAGCCAAAATAATTTGTTTTTGAAATGTCCTTAAGAATATTTTTTTGGAAAAGAATTATGTGGTTCATCTGTATTGCAATTTTAAGTTTTGGAATAAAATTTAAAGTAAAGTGTCTGATTTCAAAGAAATTTCCACCGTCCACTCTGTGACTTCAATAAACACTTTAACAGAAACCATACTTGGTCTTAAAATAATTTTTTGGAATTTATATGAATCATTCTCATATTTACACTAAAAACATAATAATTGTAATTTTTCTAATGATTTAATATTTTTGTGACATTATCGTCAATATCTTATCATGAAACTGTAAAATATCCTCAAAATATATTTTAAAAATAACTGACTCTTAAACAATTGTAAAGGTGTTGAAATTGAGTGGTCAGCAAGGAGGGAGGGGGAGATTGGAGTAGGTAGTGAGGGATAGACAGAAAGTGTACATATATGCATGTGTGCAGTTATAGATGTTGGATCCAAACCTGTAAGCCATGCAGTCAATCCTGTAACAACCATCTAAATAACTTGTACTGTATTTCATTGCGAAGTACATTAAGATTTAATAGTCTGTTTGTTTATGTGAAAATTAATTCTTCCGCTTGACCGAAAGGAAAGTGTTGATCAGCCTGTATTTGTGGTAAACATGATAACTTTCAGGGCTAATTTTTAGTGTCAAACTTACTGGTCTTGACTTTTAGTGTATTTAAAATTATTGTAGTACAAAAGATATTTTTAAGTTTTTGAAAGCAAATAAAATGTTGATCCTTGGCATTTTAGTTCTTTTATTCATTTTAGATTGATTGTTGTATGTTTCTGGTATCTACCTGTATATCATTTTCTGGTTATATTGTCAGCTGGATAGTTTGACACTGGAGGAGATACCTGGAGAAGCTGTGGCTGAGCTGCGAAAGCTCACTGCAGAGGAGATGAAGGAACTCGACTTCAAGAGATGTCAGTACAACGTGACACTGAAGGAAGCCCAGCTGCCGGCCAAGAAACCCAACCTTGGTGTCATTGAAGAGTATAATAATAAGGTATGTTTTCTTTAGTGTAAGTAGTAGACGATTATTGGTATTAAGAGTTTATTTTGTTTGATAATTATTTATTTTTTTATTTATGTATTTAAAGTTTAATGTTCCACCCAGCAGTGTTGACCATTAACTGTGTGACACACATGTATACAAACATTAAATACAAATATTGACACAGACAGCAGAACACATCAAAAATAGACAGTTGGACACCTACAAATAACCAGAAACAACATTCAAAGGAACACAAAAGGCACAAACATATAGGCGGGGACACTACACAATAAAATTGCACCAAAGTGCTGAATAAGATTATTAAATACATAGAATAAAATATTAAATTTATAGGATTTAAATGTTAAAAGCTTAAATCAGAAATTGCCTACTGACTATTGTGATGCTTGTAACGCTCAGGAAGTTATTGTTTTCTTACCCTTAAAGGGATCAAAATTAAAAAAGAATTTGTTGAAATTTAAAACATATCTATTGACTAGATCTTCTTTGGGATTTAAAGTACAAAAAGTATCATTAACGTCATGTCATACTTTCAATGTGTGAGTATTGATTCTAGTAAGTTCGCTGTTATAATTGAAATCTTGACTATTCGAAAATCTATTGAAAATAACTTTTAAAATATTTCTTTGAACATTTTCAAGTCTATTTGAATCTCTGGTAGTAATATAATCCAATCCTAAATAACTGAACAGTAATCTAATCTAGATCTAACTAAAGAATAATAAAGTTGTTGAAGCAGAGAAGATAATAAATTTAATTAAATCTAAAATACAATTAATGTTTCTAATTAGTCTATCAACATGATAATGAAAAAAAATACAATTTTGAGTCTAGAATCACTCCAAGATCACAAACATAATCTACTCTTTCTACTGTAAGGTTATTAACAAAATATTTATATACAATAGGATTAGTTTTTCTAGTAAAGGAAATACACAAAGATTTTATTTAGATTTAGTAATATTGCATTATTGGTACACCAATTCATTATAGCAAAAATATTTCGTGTAAAAGTACGCAATCACTTGAATCTTAAATATTTTTGTAAATCTTCCATCAGCATAAAGAAGAGCTCATGAATTAACTATAACACTATACATATGTTCGTTGTTTTCCCATTGTAGTAACCAGCCTTCGGACGTATATTTGTACCATTCCGTCAAGTAGGTTTGCATAGTTCGGAATTAATATTACTTACCTCTGTTTTCTTACTGAAGTCTTGCAGTCACCATAGCTTACCCTTAAGACTAGTTAATTTATTTATGGTTTTGTAGCTTTGCTTACGGACTGTGAATAAGGCCATCTAGCGTTAATCCTTGTTACAACATTTGAGGCCAATAAATATAACACAGATACGTATCTGAGAGCAAGGATTTGTGTTAACGAAGCTGCTAACTGAGTTCAGAACTCCAACATATCTGAAGTCTGATGACTTCAACTGGTTTGCAAGTTACAATGCTAGTCTTTCACGCTGTTACGAGGTAACCATTACCACGCTGCAGTTTACCCAAGAGAACGTGGCTGGGAGCATGAGGGGTCATATATTCAACGTCTTCTTCAAGATCCCAAGCTGCGAACTCATCTCGACTTTAGGATGGACAGGTCGCACCCTAGGCGTCGGCTGACGGACAGGGGGGAGGGAGGGCTTGATGCGCCACAAGTGCTGTCAGATTCATATCTTAGACTCAACCTCTGGGGCTCCCCTGATGTACCGTAGCGCCAACTGCCAGCTCTCATTTCGCCTCTATACCATTCATATTCACAAGTGAGTCCACTCCTTGCTGCCTGAGAGGCCAGCAATCCGCACAACACCGCGCTCCAGTGTGAGTGGGTGGATCCACCCACCTCATTTGCCTTGCCCTGGCCGACAGTCACAGAATGCACACACTTGCAATGGATATGGGGAGGCTTCCCCCTCCATGTAGCCTGCGCCAGCCACCCCTCGCTCGTCATGTGTCTCGCAGATATTTATTCTTATGCACGGCCTCCAGACAGGGCAGTTGACTGGCAGTCCGTGAACAGTTCTGACTGGAACATCTCCAACTCTTGCTATCTCGCCACGTTTACCTTACCATTTTCCTTCAGCAGTAGCAGTTAGACCTAACGTATAATGTTACTATTGTTAAACATATGTTTGTCAATACACTAAGCGGAAGCTCTTGTCGCGGAACCTTCTCCTTTTGCTTCAAAAGTTGGCAGTGTGCCTCGTCCACGTCAGGCGTGGTTTTACCAGGATTGCCCTGAACTACGATCGATATCTTGTTGCTGCCCTGCTGCAAACATCTTAACAAACTATGTCCCTCGTGCATCAGAGATATGTGTCTTGTAAATTCCTACTTGGCCGAATAAAACATATATCTACCAGAACCGCTTTTTAGTTCAATCGTTCTCTTTTGCTTTCACCTCACACAGAAGCAAAAAGGGTAACTCTTTGCTTCTGTGTGCATATCCACTTTTCTACTTCTCGGTGCATGCACCACCGCCGCGATAGAGTTTCGAACCCAAGTCCCCACTGAAGGGTGCTCCCACCTCTTGTCGATGTTTGGTTAACTGGTAATGCCACTCTTCCAGCACCACTGTGGCAAGATGAGAGAGAATCTTTATCTGAGGCTTGAGGAGACCAAACACATTAAGACATTACGACTCTCAGGCTACAATCTTTTCTCACCGCTTACCTGACAACCGTAGAGTCCCTACTTGGGGAACGCTGTGGATCCAAAGGGATAGTTGAGGTCTGTATCTGGTTGTGCTGCTCACTCAACTTCTTCACTGAAACGAGCGATACGGCTCAGATAGGTGTTTACCCCAAGGCACTCACCCCAGGAAGAGTAGATTCCTTCCTGGACAGACCACGTCAGAATATGTCCTCCCCACAATGCTATGTAAATTTAAACAATAATTACAGTCATGCCTGCACCTCCAGAACACCCACTAAATCCACTAAAACATAATACCATTTCTTGTCTTTTTCATCCTCTGAAGATAATGTAACATCTCTAACGTTGCATAGTTGTATTTCTAAAGATCACAAGGGTCCAGACTGTACAATCTGTTGAACCAGAGCCTAACGCCTCCAGGGTGTACACATAAAAGTGAGAAGAAGCTGCCATTTTATGATGGGCTATGTGTATTCCCACACACAAATGCAACTCAGTGCTCGCCGCCTCAATGTCAAGAGACACTTGGTATAGCCTACCCAAACCTTTGTCGCCTCTTTCGCCCACACCCTCGATGCGGGCTTTGCCAACAGTCACACAGCCTACTGGTGCACCAGTAGTAAGGCAGCTCTCACTCAGCACCACTCGGCAGGCTACCTCAGATATTGTCCCTATCAGGACTCATTCTAGGACAGCCCTCCGCCCAGCTTCACCCTCAGTCCGCAAGGTTATCAAGCTACCAACCCAGACCTTTAGAACCTGGAAGTAGGAAGGTAGGTAATAATCTCTAGAGTGATATTGGGCCTGTACGCTTTCCTTGTTACCATGTTGAATCTATTAAGACTTCAATCTATTAGAAAGTCTCGTACTCCATCTATATCAGTTTCTGTTCCCTGATAAATGTAAACTGTAAGCTGCACTGGCGGATACGGAGGCGACAAGGACTTTTATTAATATCATAAAACAATTGACTCGTAAATTTTTAATGGGATTTATTTTATAATTAATATTCATTTTATCTTAGCACACAGCTATAGAAAGAACACTGAAAAAAAAAATTTAGTATTTTGCTGGTTATGTTATGCCACCCTAAAATGTTCCGCTTTAGGCCCAGGCCTAGTCCGCTTAATGGTGAATCCGGCCCTGACTCAAAGGAGGGTTTCATAATTGCTTAAGTTCTAATACAATTAATTCTGAAATCATGTTATGTTAATACAAAACATTAAGAAAGAAATGGTTTTAGCTACTAAAGACATAGAGAGTCTTAGTCCTGAAATTCAAAATATATAATTGCCTGACATTAGAGAATTCTCACTACAAATTTAGTGAGGTCAGACATTGAGAGTTCTGGTTTCAATTCTCAGAGAGGGGATAGGGACCATCTGCTCACATATTATATTTAAGCAAGTTCGTCCAAACGTGTCGTACAAGTCGCTGACTGATGAAGTTAGCCTAGCCAGGGAAAACGTCGCAATTGCGCAATGCTGTGAAAAATGTGTCGTCCTTCCTGGTGTGTGTCTGTGTCTGTCTATGTGTCCCTTTCTCTCTCTCTCTGTGTCTGTCTCTCTCTCTGTCTGTCTCTCTCTCTCTCTGTCTATCTCTCTCTCTCTCTCTCTCTCTCTGTCTATAGATATATATATATCAATACAAGTACTAGACTATGAGTACTTGAATTCCTGTCCTTTCATATATTTTTGGTAGTCTAGCAGCCAACCTGTACTGTCAACTAAAAATTAAGTTCAGTCCTGTATTACAGTGCAAGTTTACAAGAGTGGCTGGTCGTTCATGGCAGTAGAGACTAAATACAGCAGTCGCAAACAAACAACTGTTGTTGATGAGAAGGTATATGTTGGGATGGGCTTGCTTGTCACAGGTGCAACAATTCCTGCAGCGCAGCAAGGAGTTGGAGAAGGTGACGAGTGAGAGAGATGCTCTACGCGAAGTACATGTCAGCTGGAGTGGAATGCGCTACGGGGAGTTCATGGCTGGCTTCAAGGTCATCACTGGCAAACTTAAGGAGATGTACCAAATGATTACGCTAGGAGGGGATGCTGAACTGGAACTAGTGGATTGCATCAATCCATTTGAGGGTATTTCTTTCAGGTGAGCCCAGTCAGACACCCCGCATTGTTGGCAATCTTACCTGCCATATTTACCCTAATGTAAAACAAAGGCTGTATTACTGTATTTTACGTAGAAGAATGGGTGTTGTTATTTTTTATACAAAATATTTTGAGGTCAATTTTTTTACTTTATATAATGGCAAATGTAGCAGCATTTTGACTAACTACTAAATACACATGATGTTTATTAATAAAGCCTCTTGTGTTATGTGGATCATAAAGTAAGTATGTTGGCTCCACGATTAATTTTATTCGTAGACAGAAAATGCCATAAGATGAGATACACACCCACAAAAAGAACACAAATTGCTCTCTAAAATTACCATTAAAGAGTTTACACTAAAGACGACAACTGCTAAATACTGAGGTAATTAGAAGCAGATAGATTTCAAAGTGTGTTGGTGGGTATGAGGGCAGACAACCGGGGTGAGTTTGAACTCTAGTTGCAGCGCGAAACAGAAGCCTGTCCAGTGAAGAGGACTGGTCGTGTAGCTTTCCAACTGGACACAAAGTCGGGGACACAATCTTATGACTGGGTGGAACCACTATCACTTGTATACCTGAGCGACTAATGGCCTGGGGAGCTGTTGGACATGCTGCGGCTATGAAGGTGATGCACTTGGGTTAGCACCAGGACCTGGAGCGCAGGTGGGTAGGTTGATCTGGCGGTTTAAGTGAACAGGTGTCCTCGGATCCCGGGGTTGGCGATGCTATATGGGACTTTCTCACCCCTGAGGAAGGTCAGGATGATGGGGTGGATTTCTCCGTCGGTCGTGGTGGGTGGCTCGAACAAAGCTGGGAAGAGGGCTGGAGAGTTCAGCCTCTTTAGATGACGGGCTATTTGAGCTCTCTCTCAGGGACTTAGGTTGTCAAGTACAATTGGATATAGGTGGTAACAGCTTTTTTAACCCACTTACGAATACCATTCCAACAGGAGTAGACCATAAGGAAAAAAAATTCTCTAATACCAGTCCCGCGGAGGTGTAGCAGGTGACGTTCATCCTTATCTAGGTGTACTTCCAAGCATCATAATCGACAAACCAAGGCTGCCCCCATCCCAGCATCTGGCACCAGAAGCATGGTGTATACTGAGCGTCAGGTTTCATAGTTTGCTAACAATCACAATACATGGCCATAAATTTGCTTTACAATGAAGATTTTTTCAGAAAATATGTAAATCTGCAATTAGGTAAATAATTAGTTTATTAGATATTAATGCAACGGGAAACACTAATTAAAGTGTCAGAGACTACACACAAGAATTTGTTTAGGCTTGACAGGAAGAAAATTATTGTTTTTCTGCTCGTTGGAAACATCATAAGAATGTGCATTAAACAACATATTCCCAAAAATTTTGGGTGCCAGCTGATTCTTGCCCAACGATTTTGGAAAGCCATTTCTCAGACTTTTCCCGAAGCATCAGGATCCCGCACTTCCCTAGTTCTAACACTATGGGAATAATATTCTAAGTGGATAAAATGTTTTTATTTGTGTGATGAAATTAACAGAGTGGTTTGTACTACTTCCTATCAATAAGAGTTTAACGTAAGCTGGCTATGCTTAGACTGGTGAAGGTGACCTGTTTTTAATCTATTGGGGTAGGTAGGTGAAGTGGCTATGAAAATAACTCTACTTTAATTAACTCTACGTATTTGTCTTGAAGGGACTGAAAGGTCTTTAAGTGCTCAAGGATCCAAACGCATGGAGCTTCTGGAAGATGTCTGCGTGGTGCAGGGATGCCCTATAAAGACGTGGATGAAGACCAGGCGATAGCTGATGGTTCCTTTGGCACTAGGAGTGCAGTGAAGGGCTGTGCCCCAGTATTTTTACTCTCCTGGCACACCCTTGTCCAGGTGGTTGGGAAGGGGGGTGGTGTTAGATCCTCTAGGCTAGCTGCCTAGCAACCACCGAGGAGTCTTTATGCCCTCCCTCTGTGTGCCGACATGTTTGGAAGGTGAGGTGTAGATTGTTTCACTCCTTCCGCCTGAGACTTTTCCTTCACAGTATCCCCCGCTCATCGTGAACACAGTGGCTGGTTGATAACCTCTTCAAAGTCTCAGCTTATTGAGTGAGCGCGGGACATTCAAAATACTCTCTCTCATATTTTCTTTTTCATTTAGAGATTTTGAAATGTGGTGATGGTTTGCATTGAGTTTCAGGTTAGAATCAGTTGTTTACATTATTTTGTGATATTTTATGTAAACATGTTGAGAGGAAATGTTTTTTAATTTATTGTTTACAGTAACATTACTACAATAGTGCTTTTTTTTTATTAAGAAATTCTCATTTTTATTGTTTTTGTTGGTTAAATTTTTTTCACAGATAACTTACAGCTCTCATTATACTCAACATTAAGTTTAATAAGGTTAGAAGTTGTATTTTATTGATGTACATGTCAAACCCTCATCTGCTGAAATTTTGTATTTATGGATATTTGGTGACAGTCCCTGTAAAATTAATAGAGAGAGAGAGTCCCTGTAATTCCTTTTTATATACATGGAATTTTGTATAATTGACATATTTTGTGCTATGTGATGAAATACTGTGTTGTATTAATAAAAAAAATGTATTGTACATATTTTTTTTTATCAGAATTATTTCAGTATAAATTACTTTTTTTTAAAGTACCATACTTTCTAATTTAAAGTACATCTTTCTAATTCCTGGCAGATGTAATATCATTAAGTGCTTGTTCATTATAAAGTATATTTCCGTATTAAGTACAAAGGTGTTTTAAGTCCCTTTGTATAGTTTGTGTCGAGATTCTACTGCATTTGAGGTTATCGTAATATTTACGCTTGCGGCCTGTGGACAAGTCCACTATAAGGGTTGTGGCCCTTGCAAAAAAAATACAGTTGGACACCATTGATTTAAGTTTTGAATATTTTTACCATATTACGATTGTAATTGTCATTTCATTCGGCTATGAAATTTTACTTTGTAAAGTTAGGAATATAAATATTTTGGTAATATGGATTTTCTTAATCTGAGCTACACAATAATTAAAATTTTTCCATAATTTAACAGTTAAATTTTTAACATGTTAAGACATGGAACTATTTTTCCAGCATGACTACGAACTTACAGCTTGCCAGTCAGTGTTTGAGTTCAAAACTTCTGTTGAAGCTAGTGAACCAGCTACTTCAGTGGCGAGTGTAAGAAATGGACTCTTATGGTTTTGTTTGTGGTTGCATAGTGTGCGGCCACCCAAGAAGTCATGGAAGAACATTACAAACCTGTCAGGTGGGGAGAGGACGCTGTCGTCTCTTGCGTTGGTGTTTGCCCTGCACTACTACAAGCCAACCCCACTGTACGTCATGGATGAGATTGACGCTGCCCTAGACTTCAAGAACGTGTCTATTGTTGGCAACTACATCAAGGTGCATGTTACAGGCATTCTGCATGAGACTTATTTCCA
The DNA here is from genome assembly GCA_029891345.1 of Dryococelus australis. Lineage (NCBI taxonomy): Eukaryota > Metazoa > Arthropoda > Insecta > Phasmatodea > Phasmatidae > Dryococelus > Dryococelus australis. The sequence continues at coordinate 17,382,326 of CM057003.1, read as the reverse complement.
TCCAGTAGTTGGAAGTTCACTCAAACCTCGTTTGTACAGCACCTAGTTCACGCAAACAATTTGTTCATAGGGACAAGTTTTTGAGAACAGTGAAAAATAGAATAAAAAATTTTTAAGTCAGAAGTTTTGGAAAACAAAATTGTCACGAAAATCTGTTTAAAAACATTTACTATCTGTAACTATTTAAAAACAATGCGGGTTGAATGGACTCTACTCTCACACAAAGCATCACACTGTGAAAATAAAATAAACACAGCAGAAGTGAAATTTACCATACTAACGTGCAGTGTGCGAGCAAGGTCCATGACATGACAGCTGTTCCACTCCACAATGTGGCCTCCGCTGATGCGGTTATCTTTTCTCTGTTTGACTTGTCTGCAGATATATGCATGCACCGCATGGCACATTCCATGCCCTGCCACCAGGCAGCTGCACCAGCCATTATCGTCACTGATGCATGCTGTAGGCAGGAAAAAAGTAATGACTCCAATTTGTATCCTGCTTTTTCTTTTTGCCACTGTTATGAGCCAATTAGAGTTTACCACATTTCAATAACAATACATTTACAAATTAGGGGGTTGCAAGTAGGCCGCTAGGCAACCAAAAATGTATAAAAGGACAAAAATTCAAGTACTTGTGTAGTACAACATAAACATGTTAGTTAAGGTTGCAAGTAGGCCACATTTTATTAGAAAGACATGAAATGTGTCGTCCTTCTTTGTGTATGTGGACGTGCACACGTGGCTGTCAACAGTACTACACTATGGGTATTTGAACTCCTTTCCTTTAATATAAATGTACCTTTTAATGTATGTATATATGTGTGTGTGTGTGTATTAGGGATGAGTCAAATAACAAAAAATTCCGGTTTCGGTACCGATTTTACATTTGAATATCGGTTCTGGTATTCGGATGACATTTTAATAACTTTAGACTTAAATAACTTAGAAAAACGCCAAACATTATTCACGTATCACGTCCGACAGCGCTCACAAAATACATGCACATACTCTACTCCGTTTGTTTATGTAATTTTTTCTCTCGTACAATATCCTGGAATGCCGTATTTAGAAGACATAAACATGTAACAATTAGAACGATTCAAAGCTAAAAATCTGTTCATAAACGTCAGCCATTTTGTTTCACTCGATGCTTAGTGTATTATCTTCTCTGTATATATTTATCTATGACATTGCTACCACGAGACTGTTTACGTTTTGTCTCTGGTACCTGCAATTTTTGTTTGTTGTGATAAGTTTCTCGTTACAGTTATTTTTGTAATGACAAAGTTTTGCCGTAACTAGATTAATTCATAATGCTTTGTAGTAAGTATATAATCTGAAAATATTATTAAATTTATTGCTTTTAGAAATGAGAACCGAGTAGTCGTTAACCAAAAACCAGTTCCAAGTCAAACCTCAAGAACCGGTATAAATTGGAACCACCGAACCGACCCATCCCTAATGTGTGTGGGGGGCCGGGGGGGGGGGGGGGGGTTCAACCCAACATTTTGTTCAAGATTGTAACAGCGTTACTTATCTTTTTCTAATATTCTTTGCATCATCTGTTAGTTAGGTATATACACTGATGGATGTCTGTCCTCAAAATGGTCATTTGTTTAATTGACACTATTATTTGTTTCCTTTAATTTGCACCGCGGACACAAAGTTTATATCCATGGACCTATCCACTCCACTAACCAGTAGGAATCAGATTCTTGGGAAGCTTTTGTGAAGCACTTGTATGCTGCAGTCTTTCACACATCTGGCTTCCCACCTGTTATGTTATGTTATTATTGTACAAACAAAACATTTCACTGCATAGTTGAAACAAAGGGTAATTCAAATTACTACTCTCTTGTAAGTGGAGCAGAATAAAAAAAGTTTGTCGTGAAAGACTATAAACTAGAGTAAATTGTTGGATTTCCTCCTGAGAAATGTAAGCAAGGGCCATATTGAAGTTGTGTTAGGCATATAGGCAATGTTTCTGTCTGCTTTTGCATTGATTTTCAAATTCCTCAGTAGTCTTTGATGCGCCATGAGCGACGTCGTTCTCTCATCTAACCTCGTCACAGCCGCTGTCCCTTCCTAGGAAGAGCCATTAAAACGTACATATCACAGCATGCCTCCAAGCCCATGTTTTGCTTGCCCGGCAGTTGCCACCTGCTCCACCACAACCCGCTTCACATCACACCGCCGCTCTCTACCCTGCCAACCTTTGCCGCTAGAGGAGAACTCGCCATCAGCTTCGGCAGCTTTCAGCTATCTCTGCCGGCTCGCCGCCGCCGCTCTCTCTATATCTCTTCTCACTGTTTTCTCTCCACACCCCACAACTCCCATGCCGGCCCTGTGTGCCACGTCTAAATAGGACTCGCAGTCTTCAGTTTGAGGCTGTCTTGCATCATTCATCTACAGAACATCTCTTTGCCTGAGAGCACACTGAGTGGCTGTCTTGTGCCAGTTCAGTATCACGCCATTACTCTTCCCAATCGTTCATTGATGTCACATGTACCTTTGTAGAATGTCACTGCATGAGAGTCAACAGACTTCAAGTTGTTAATTCACAGCACTGTCGAGTGGTCTACTCTGCACGACACCGCCTCGCTGCCCTCCAACACACTGAAGCCTGCTGTGCTTTCAGGTCGGGAGCTCGGAAAGTGAGTGGATTGGCACAGAGATCAAGTCCCAGACAGAGTATTATCACCCAACACAGTGACACACATTTTTATCTCCTTTTTTTATTTCTAGTCATATCGAGCCCTGGGGAAAGAGGTGAAGAGGAGCAACCACCAGTGGTCATTCACACCGGTCGGCCGCACAATTGACTAGTGAGAGAGAGAGAGAGAGAGAGAGTGCTAGTCACTCGCCAGCCAGTCATCCAGAGATGACTCAACACGCGTTGCTGTCTTGGTCAGAAACTCCTGCGCACACAGAAAAGAACAGTGTAGAAGAGCAACCACCGTCATCGCCATCTTCAAAGGGACGACAGTTCTACATCGTCTCCGAGAGGATGGCCTGTCTTCAAGGGATGACAGTTCTGCATCATCACCGAGAGGACTATACCCTATCAAACACCAAAGATTAATCTGGGTGACATGGGGGGGATTTATGAGTGAGTGACTCTTACTGGCTATTTGAATTGACGACTTTGCTTCATCTCCAAGCTTCTCGACAAGGAATAATGAAATGGCATAAAATTACTAACCAGATCACCTACAGGATTTTTCCTGGACCGGGGATTGTTACAGATGTGACGTTTCAACAGTACCGCTGGTCAGTAAGCCATGCAATACGCTGCATCTCCTCGCAAAGATGACAACAATTGATTGTCAGTAATCTACACCTGCCGCAACCCCGATGAAGTTCAAGGGCGAACCAAAAGATTTCACATGGAAACAATGGCCGCCCATAGCTCTGCCCAAGATGCGCGTGCATAGCACCCCCCCACCCCTGGGCTGGCGTGCCTGCAGCCAAAGCTGAATATATGCCTGTGCAGAGGCTGGAAACGTCAGTTGTTCTTCGGCTCATCTACAAGCCGCACCAAGTTGGGCAGACAGTTCCACTGTGCTAGCTTGCCAGGGTCCTGACCAGCCACCAATATCTCTCTAGGGATCACCAGTTCACCGCTGCCTACAGCAGTACTTCTGAAGACCTCACCCTGCAAAGTCTTCCAGAAGATATCTCATATCCTTAGTCGCTTGACCCCAGCCAGTTTAGAACCAGGTCCCCTTCACCTGGAAAGCATAGTTTACTACTTCCGGTCAATTCTGGGTAGACAGGAGATAGTGCGGGCCACTGTGTCGTATTCCTAAAGGAATAAACACCATTTGAACCTAACTACTTATTCATTTTCCCTTGTGTTCATCCAGATTACCGTAATAAACACCTACGTCCTGCAGAGTGGAGCAGGAGACCAGGTTTGTCAATCCCAGTTGACGATTAGTGTAGGACTACGAGTTCTTCCTGACGGGGGAATTTGAACATCAGAACACAAACCATTCAACTGCCACTCATTTGGTACACGCGCTGTATCAAACAGTAACGCCACAACCACTAGTATACCCCTGCTTGATAGGATAAGTCACTAGACCAACTTGCACCCGTCCACTGCACCGTTTATGTCGCCAGGGGGTGTGTTTGGTTGGATCTGGGTTGGACCTGTCTGCTCAAGGGGCTCACTTGTCTGAGGTAACCTGCTCTACAACCACAGCATCGTTCGTGTTGCCTGTTGTGGAGTAAGGTTGTTTTCGCATCTTTCTAGTGCGTCTAGATGGCAGCACACATTTAGATAGGAAACGCACGTCGCCTGCTCCTATTTGTCGGACCCAAGTTTTGAACCTCATGTCCTTCACCAAGAGAAGTGAGAAGGACATTAGGAAACGACAAACGACTGCTGCCTACTAGTCAATTAACCCCACTGGAACGAGCCAAAGCCACCTGTCATTTGGTGGGGACGAGCCCCCCAGCACCACCACAATCCCCCCCTCATTACCGTCTTTGTTTCAGCCACTCTCGGGAAGCTTCGAGGCCCTGTTCATACAGTCGTCGCTTGGGTCCACCAGCAACAGCACCTCTGCCAGCAAGCCTGCAACACTGGTCAGCCGCCCTAGCACAGGACAGGACAGAGTAAACGACCGGCACCTAAGCCCATCAGCAGGCCCATTCCTAGACCAGTAAATGACTTTGTGCCCATTCGGCAACCCACACGGCCCACACTGTATACCGGTCAAGTCTGCCCGGCAGTAAACGAGGTGCAGGTCACACCTAAGTGTCATCCTACGAATACTAACAAAGTTGCCACTTTGATACATACAATCATCAATCTGAACCAGAACCTGTCACGCATGAAACTTTTTTCATACCATAGCCAGAAAATATCAGCCGTTTTGGTAATCATTAGCTTTGATGTTGCTGTATGATACAGTTAGCTCTAGTTCCTAAACCCCCTGAAATCGCAACCTCCTGAAAATAACCCTTTTTTGGAAACTAAATTTAATTTAATTGAAGATATTTTTCCTATAATAACTCCTTCAAAATAGCAACCCTGGCCCTGGGAACCATCAAAGGTCTTAGAATCAAGAGTTAACTGTAGGAATGATAATTTTTACTATATTCAGTGTATCCCATGCTTATGTAACAATCGTGACTTCCCACACAGAAATGTTATTCAAATGCACAGGTTCATTTTCATTTTCTGTTTTATGTGTTATTCAATTTTCAGCATACTTTAGCGAATTCACTTATGGGTTTACATATTTTCTTGCAGACGAGGACAAAAGATGCTCAGTTCATTGTAATCTCACTGCGGTCGAACATGTTCGAACTGGCGGACCGGCTGGTTGGAATATACAAGGTGGACAACTGTACTAACTCTGTGACAATAAACCCAAAGTTGTACGGCGTGGAGAATGGTAACACTGCCTCAGCACCACCTAAACCAGCTGCCCCTGCCGGCCCTTCCCAGGTAATGGAAGTTTTCAGTATGTTGCATTTCAACACTTATCTGTCACTGATAATATTCAATATTGTATGGATTGGTGCATAATCTTACTGTTTTACAAAAGATACAGCTTTCGTGATTGTACTTTTTATATCATTACCATTCTATTTTTCAGTTTTGAATAATAAAGTAATTACACGTTATTGTGTGGCCCACTATTTTGTGGAGAGATTTGGGTGGTTCTTAACAGCAAGGACTTGAGAGAAGTGTGTTGTCATTAGCTAAGTACATGTGTGTGGTATAATGTTAAATATTTGAGTTTAAGACATTGTGGCTTTTTAAGTGTTATATATTTTCTTTGCGAATGATTACATATTCCAGTTAATTGTAACGTTTTAATTTAAAAAGAACCCATGTTAAAAATTAGTTACACTTTATGGAAGTGTAGCATTCGGTTATGTCCATAATTTCTATATTATGTACTGTATACCGTATTTTGGCGTATATAGGCAATGTGCGTGTATGGGCCGCACCATTAGTTTTTGATGAAAAATTAAGGATAATTAATATTTAAAGTAAAGATGCAGTGAATTTTGGTATTCCTGTAAATATTACTAAATTACGATTGCGTTCAAACATAATAAATTCTGACTTAATTTCTCCCCTACAAAACATTTGTGACAGAAAATTTGTATTATGTACATTGTTTGCGAATGTTCATCAAGCTATTACTATTCCACAGATGGTAATGTGACTTGAGATAGCAAAACCATGGCAACATGTTACACAAAATATGGTGTCTATCAGTCTGCACTTGCGGCAATGCAATGGGCATGCGAACTTCATAAGATAGCTTTCATCTTGTACAGCAGAGAAATTATTTTCTCATGTACATCTTGAATACTGTGTATGATAAAGTGCAGTGAATAGGATTACCTTAATTTTGCGTTGCCTTTTTCTAACTTTCCAAGGATATTTATTATAGTTACAATTTTATACATAGTCCATTCGTAATTTTTATGAAAAAATATTCAAGTGAAAATTTTTGAGTGTTGTTGGCAACGTCGCATCGTGAATCAATATCTCGAAAATATGGCAATGCTGCTTCTAGCTCGTCGTCATCTACATGATATAATTATACAGTACGTATTTCATATACATATGTGCTGTATTTCCTTCTCTCTCCCCCCCCCCCCCCCCCTCCCGAGAATACATCGTGTGTAATCTGAGACGTCTGTTGTGATTATTTATATATTTTTTTGCTACAAAGAACAAGTGCGTGATTAAATCAACAAGAGGTTATTTTGGAAGTGGTAAATTACATAAATATAACTAAATGCACGGCAGTGAGACACAAGCAAAAAAAAGTGTGTTAAAAATTTACTTTATTTTTATTATTTGTATTACTGGTGCATGTGTACATAATGTACTGTATATCGACTTGTATGCATTGGTAAGTACAGTTCGCACTTATACTTTTTTGTTAATAATTCATTGTTCAGAGCATGTCATTTTCGGCAATGCCACGGAAATCTTTGTTTGATCAATGCGGTTATAAATTAATTTTGAGTTATGCAAAAACTATTGTAGCATTGTTTACATTGGGATTTTGTGTCGGGACTACAGAAAATGCTCCAGGATCTTTCGGTTAAACATAGTTAAATGGTTGTAGTTTACACTGTATATGGTTATAAATATTCACTTGATACAAATTTTTGGGGGTTAATATTTTTCCATGCAATATTTCGACATTAGGCCACATACACACGCTTTTTTTTTTTTTTTCTTTCTTTCTTTCCCACACGCTGAAATACGGTACCTTGCCAATGAATAAATTAGACATTTTTAGGGCTGTCACAGTTGTGTTTACTATATTCATGATTCATGTGTATTTTCTTCCACGTATGTCTATTTCAGTTACTTTGTTCTGTTGTTGCTAAATACACTGTCTGAAAAAAAATCTGAATACCCTTGGAGGTTTCCAATTCACTCAAGATTTAGTATAGCAGTAGTACATATTAGGTACATGAAATGATTACATTTTCAGATGAATAGCCTAACCATTCCCAAGGTACCAGATAAGGACCCAAGATGTAGCACCCATATTAGTAAGCGGTATAGTCTCCACGGGCAGCAATGCAACCACTGACTCTGGCATGCAGTCAATCGTACAGGTGGCTAATATTGTCTTGAGATGCATCATTCCATGCCTGCTCTGCCTGTTCACACAACTCTGCAAGAGTTGTCTGTGGATGGGTGGCTGGGATCACTTGTCCTCCCATCGTGTCCCACAATAGCTTGAAGAATGGAGACAAGTCTGGCAATCATGCTGGTCAGGGAAGTTGTTGCATGTCTTAGAGAGCATGTTGCATTACACGGGCATTGTGTGGGCGGGCATTACCCTTTTTGGAACAGCACAGCACCTCCTTACTGCAAGAATGGCTGAACAGGTTGCACAACATTCTGCTCATACCACGTGCTAGTCATAGATCCCTCCACAAACACTAAAGTCGACTGTGAGTTTTAGCTGATTGCACTCCTGACCATAAGGCCTTAAGACTAGTGTTTCTTGGACGAATGCACTCAACAAGAAGATGCTCACCAGATCTATAATGTACACACAAATGACCATCACTTGTGTGCAGGCAGAATCTTCTTTCTTAGGGAACACCACGCCTTTGCCATTTTATCCTCTAGGTGACCCCTCTTACAGCACCAGTCAAACGTGCATGTTGATGCAGTAGCATGAGTAGAAGACGGGCTAGAGGCACGCATGCCCATAGTCTCACTGCGGTAACTGGTTTCTAGTGATTTTTGTTGACATTTCTGGTGCCACATTTGCTCTGATCTGTGCTGAGATGTCTGCATAGACATCCAGAACCTCCTCCACAGGTGTTGAGGTGTTCGTTTGTCCACTGTTGCTCGCATTGTTGAACAACCAACGTGGCATATACAACTTGTATGGCAATTCATTGAAAGGACCATCCTGTCACTCAAAAGGCCACAATTTTACCCCTGTCAAAAGTGCTCATTTGTCCGTAAGAAGCACAGATGTATTTTTGTGGAATGCCCTCTACTTGCTTTATACGTTGCACCACTCTGCATTCACCTCCTGGCTGCGAGCGTTTTCATTTAAAGGGTCGACACAGATGGTGCTCTGGTAGCTGTGCCACTATACAACCTTCGGGTAGACAACGTTCAAACCATTGTATGCTAGTCCTAATTAAGTAAGCACTTTTTGAAGTCCTCTCATTTGGAATAATAGTCAATAAATATATTTCACTGTTGCCTTAGATGTTAATTTTCGAGTCCGGTGAAATATATGCTGTGTTTATTTCTTACATGGCAATATTTATTCTAAAAAAGTGGTGGAAGGATAAAAAAAGTAGCTAATAGGAAAAAAATTAACTAGAGCTTCAAAAGTGCTCACTTTACTGTGAACAGCCTATATCATTACATCTAATATTCTCTAGATGGCATATCCAATCATAATCATCATCTGCCTTCCAGGATTTCTGATTCTTTTTTGTGTTAGTATAGTTTTCTTTTTACTATGGTATATCTGTTTTTTTTGTGTGATTTAGAGACCAAGAGAGAAGGAGTCTCGTCCACCAAGGAAGGTTCCCAGACATCAAGAGAATGGTATATCATCATCTGTACTGCTCAGTAGCTCAGCAAGCATTTCACAGCAAATGTCTAGTGTTATTCCGGAACCACCATCTACCTCTCCGACCACATCAAGCTCTCGGAGCCCACATCAGACACCAAAAGTCGGAACAAGCCCAAATGCCACAAGTTTAAATATTATGGATCTAAATGCCCCAAGCGTAAATGTTCCAAGCCCAAATTCCAGAAAGAGCCCGCAGAAAAGCAGAAATTCTGAAATGCACTCACAGCAAAATCCAACCATTGAAGGAAGCCCACAGCAAGATGCAAGCTCTGAACCAAGTGCAGAGCATAGCTTGAATTCTGGAACACATTCACGGCTGAGCAAAAGATCAAGAATAAGATTGCAACAACTATCTGCTACCCCTAGAACAAGATCGCAACTATCTGCTACCTCTAGAACAAGATCACAACAACTATCTGCTACCCCTAGAACAAGATCACAACAACTATCTGTTGCTACCCCTAGAACAAGATCACAACAACTATCTGCTGCTACCCCTAGAACAAGATCGCAATTGAGTGCAGATTCTTCTAGAACATCATCACCAGTGAGTGCAGATTGTAGAACATCACCACCAATGAGTGCAGACTCTAGTACAAGTTTGCAGATGAGGGTAGGCTCTAAAACAGGTTCGCGGCTGAGTGCAGACTCTAGAACAGGTTCGCGGCTGAGTGCAGACTCTAGAACAGGTTCGCAGCTGAGTTCAGGCTCTAGAACAAGTTTGCGGTTGAGTGCAGGCTCTAGAACAAGTTCACAGCTAAGTCCTAGTTCAGACTCTGATTCATCAAATTCAGCGCAGATTGTCAGGTCCAGAATTAATTCTCATGAGACCACTGCCACCAGAAAAAGTTTACGGCTGAGAGCACACTCAAGAACAGACAATGCTGAAGCTGGAATGGACTCTGAAGAAAGTACAGATATTGAGATGAACTCGTAGCCAAGTTAACATGTAATTTTGGACTAACTTCTCTGTTCCACTGTATGAAAATGAAAAACTCCACAATATCAACATGCAGTGATAATTAGTAGATTTTTTAATTGAAGTTGTAGTTTGAGAAAAAGCTTGATATGTACAGAAATTATTTTACATTACAGTCAATTTAATGCTTTTATTAAAATTATAATTTCCGGGTTGGTATCGAAACCTCTGGAATGTTATGCTTTCTTCAGGGTTGCCTTATGTAGCAATCCTATCTCCTGCTGACCTAGTCACTAGTCTACACTTAACACTGTATTCTAGAGATGGAACGAATCCAGATTTTGGAACAGAACCAAACTAGAACTTAACCCAGAATATTTTTATTGAACCAAACCTGAACCAAACTTTTAAATTTGTACACAAACCGAACTATGCTATAGTTCGTTGAACTCGAATTGAATCCGAACCAAACTTTAAAAAACATCTTATTCTCTCACATATGCCTTCATAGTTCGGCCCTAAATTTTTGTGTGTGTGTGTGCGTGTGCGTGCGCGAAACAAAACAAAACAAAAACCGAATATATAGAACCTCCTTAAAAATACAGTGGATTAGGGATGCTACACACTACGCACTAATCAATGTGTGTGCACACACGCATATCTGCAAATTAAGTACTTAACGTTGATTACAGTGGTCCCATGGATCATTTTAGTATTGTTGCCCCGCTCAAGTAATGAGAGTTTTGTTACTGGACCTCTGGACTTGGCTACGAGGTGCAATGTGAAAACAACATACAGTAAAACCCCTCCGTTATGACCACCTCTCTATTACAACCAAATCCCAAGGAACCGTGAAAAGTCAAAAATTTGAGGCACGTCTAAAAATAGATACAGTAATCCCTCGCCAACCGCCGTATCTTGAACCATGGTTTCAGTTATGCACGGATTTGTTTTTGTAGACCTTATCTCCAACCGCGGCACTAGTTCTTATTATCGATGGTTTTCAGTCTGTGGGAAACTAGCCGTTAGGTCGCGCAGTAAATTTCTTAATGCCAGGAGACACTGGTGTATAGCACTGTCTGTTGGGAGGGGAGGGGGGAGTTGCAGGCCGGATCAGTAAGAATTCTTTGTCCTAGTCACATGCCGCCGCCTCTGCCTTACCCTCCCTATCTTTTTTCGCTTCCATTATCTCTCCTCTTCTGCTGTAAAAACAGCGGCACATTACAGACTAGTTTCTTAATCAGTATATGTATAACTTCAAATTTAATTCTATGTCTCGTCTCTTCATTTTTTCCCCCATGCCTACATAATATGCTAATTTTTTTGGTGGGCATTTGTTTTCTTCTTCTTATGAAGTCAATGTTACATGTAAAGTGAATAAAGGTAGGTAAGTGTGTGCAAATAAAATGTGTTCTTATGTTACCATATTTTGGCGAACAAGGCCGTGTGTGTGTGTTTAGGTCACGTCAGAAATTTTTGATGAAAAATTCGGGATAATTAATATTTCATCTAGACCGCACTAAAGTTTTATATTCCCATAAACATTTCCGGGCCTCATCGTGCCATTGCAGAGGCCAACACGCTGCTATAAATTCAACACATTTATGTGAATCGCATCAGCATGTTTTATCAACACCGGGCCGCTCTTATGAAGCAAACCGGTACTGGCGGCAGCCGGCTGGCGCCCGCCAGTTGCCCAGCCCCGAGGATCTAGGACCAATCGACAGATCCGCAGCCGGCCATGCTGAAGAGGATCTAGGCGCTTGCCCAGCTATGTGTGCACAGCAATGTATTCGCTGCCAGACCCAGCAAACGAGTGATCCATATTATCTTCATTTATCTTATCAATAAATGAAGTTCTGTGTTTTGATTCAAACATAAGGCATCTCCAACAGTGTTTAGTTATATTTTAATAATACATACTCTAATCTTTTCACATATTTTCAATGGCCTTGTCATACTGTGTTTAGGCCTTCTTTTTTATGACAAGGGATGGTCCTATATGCCTTTCTTGGGTATCAAATTAATCAAGAGACTTCCAGTTATTAAAATATATGTATTTATATTTAATTTTAAAAGTGTTGTTTAATGTGCTAGAGACTATTGAACATGAACTTCATGCAAAAAATAGCAGGTTTGGGAGCATAGGGATTAGGGGTGGGTCAAGATCTGCCCAAAATTTTCCAAATTTTTTATTACAACCTTATTCTCTGGAACCGTGAGGAGTCGTAATAGAGAGGTTCTACTGTATATACATACAACCTTCATAGTTCAGTCCCTATTTGTTCAAGTATAAACCCCCAAACAAACTAATACAACCATATTCACAATTTCATGTCTAATTGTTTAAACATGTGGGCCTAAAATAAACCGTAAACACATATAATAACACACACAACCTGCACAGTTTCACCACTAGTAGTTCCAAAATGTAATAATGTAATGGCCAAATTGGTTCTAAAGTGGAAAAAAGGTACAAAATTAACGTAATATTAACTTTTGATTTATATAGATTTGATTGATATAATTTATCATAACACTGAGAAATGTATCTTTCTAGTCATTTTAGATGTGATATGTGAAAACCACAAATTAGCAACACAAACAAAATGTTATTTGAAAATGTCATTTATCAAAAATGCAAGCAAATCACTTATTTTGTATCCAATCATTTAAATAAAGAATAGCACAAGAGAAAACAATAATCAAATATGACTTGTTCAGTAATTTTAGTTGTGTTGCATCGTTATTTTTCAACTTCTTTGGAGTGAAGTACTGTATTTACTTGTGTATAGGGCACACCATGATTTTTGCAACAAGTTCCAGGAAAAATATTTTATTTTACTGAAATTACACCAACTATTTGTGGGGCCTTGTTAGTACAGTAGGCGCCAGCCCGCTGTGCCTCTGAGCAACGTCACGAGGGAAGCTGTTGGAGTGAGGGAGGAAAGGCATGCTGGAAGGGGAAGATGATACGTTAGAAGAGGCGGTAGGCATATGAATAGTAGTACGCCTCAAACTGGTAACATAAGGCACGTATACTTTTACTGATGCCCGAGGTGTTTCAAACAACTCGGCAGAAAGACTGCTACTTGAGTGTACATGAAAGACATACATAATTATAAATATGAGACTGATGTACATAAAACAATATTTAAATATGGCATTAAGTCTTCCTTGGGTTCCTAAAAACTAGGATAGTCATTGAATTACTTAGCACCAGTTGTGTGTATTGTGGAACTACTAGGTCCGAGTCCCGAGTTAACCAACACATACATGCATAACCACACATTACAGAATTATTGTGTAGGTAATGTAATGAGAATCAAAATATATAAATTGCGTATATATTAACCCATGTAAAGTGTACACTGCTTCGTGCACTATTAAATAATTGTATATGTAATAAAAATAAACTGGATCGGTAAAATGCTAGTAAACAAGGCCGAGCTGGGTGTCTACGGATATCACCCAGTATAAGTAACACTAATACACGCTTGTCATCGTGCTCCCTACACCACACACAAACACACCTCTATACAACATGTTCGCAAACTAAACGCCCAAACTGAAAGATATAGCGCATTAGGAAATATAGAGTCGAAAATATAGGAAACCGTGTACATAAACAGAATATTAAAGGAGATATGAGCATTAAAAAGTGAGTTTTAAAACTTATTTGCACTGAATGCCTAGAGCTTTTTTTGCCAATGATAGGAATGGCGGCGATGTAAACACTAAATCACACGCTGTTGACTCGGGAACGCCAATTTGGCGCGTTATGAAGTGTGTAAAAGTGGAGGGTATGTCGTTTACGTACGGAGATATCACTTCCTCAAGCCAATACACGTATGTCTCTGGAACATGGGATGCGTAAGTCACCTTTTTGGTGCGGATATTGTAGGTTTATTACAAGGTATTCTGCAAACATACATATTCAAAACCCAATTGTCATGGACTCATATCTCTATTAATATTTCTTTTAGGTATATGGTGTCCTATATGTTTTCAACTTTAATTTTACATAAGGAATCACCTCATGCAGGTTGGGCATTTAATTTCACCATCATGAACAAATAAAATATCCTCTTCATCAAAAGAATTATGCAGTCAGTCCTTGATACAAACAAACTTGGCACAGAATAATAAACAAACCTACCAATGGACTCTGCAACAAGAACAACACATAGCCATGGAAGCATTAATAAACCAATTAATAATGCTGGGTGGACGTACATAGTACGAAAGAAAAAAAAAAACAATATTTTATACAAGACAATCTTGTATCACCAATAAAATATATAAGCTCAGAGAAAAACTAATTTATTAATAAATAAAAAAACACAGTATTGTAGTTGTGTGTTTTTCGAAAATGTAAGCAAGTAAATACCTCCAAAACAATAGGAATGAAACGTCACAAAAAAAAAGTATTATATAACTGCAGTTATTGATATGTCTAAAACATATAAAAAATTGTCTGTAAACTAAATAGAAAACTAATACACCACAGAACCAGCTTACGCCCTTTGTTAATGCATACCTATGAATATTCACATGTTAGAAACGTTCCTACCTCACAATTTTTTATCAACACTGTTGTAGCTCCACAATCCGAGATATATTGCTGTTTTCATTGACATAATCGCCTTTACTGTCACTCGAAACACAACCACCTAGCTCGATGATTATGTTATCAATGTGGACATCAAAAGCTACGTCATGTTCCAAATATTCTTTCTCTGTTTTCACAACGTGTTCACAAACATTTTTCCACTCGTTCTGACCAATTGAGTTAAGTTTTTCCTCGGATAGTGCAATGACGTCTGACATTTTAAATTAACAGTTTCTAGATTCCACGAACTGTTTGAGTTTAGCCCTCTGAAGTGCGAATATCACTTTTTTCGATAAGGCAACGTCTGTTGTTTGTTTTTTTCCACTTGAAGCTGCTTTTAAAATCAATTGCTTGTGTAAGTTTACATCGTAGACGATCCTTCTTACAACACAGGCGTCAACATCGTCTAGTGTTGAAACATTATTTTCCTTTTAGGTTGTTTGTTTGGCGTCGAAAACAATAGCCCGCTTTCTTTTGTCGTGTCCTTTGCTTCATTCTTAATTTTCCTTATGCTTCTCTCCAGCACACCTGTAGCACATGTAGTGCGAAATTGCGCGTTCTCGACTGGAATGCTGCATATTCCGTTCCTTGCTTCTTCTTCCATGAACATTAACACATTGTGCACTATTTCCCTGGACTGGCTATACAAAATACGCCCCTTCAGTTTCAACAAAGCGGGCTGCATTTTTCTACTTCAACACGAACTAAGTAATGTCACATATATTATAATGGGTAATTTGTAGTACGCTATATAACTTTCATCAACACAACCAATAGTTCACAGCTAATACCAAATAACAACTGCATGTCAGTATCAGTATGCACGCTCATATACTTTCATCATGGATAGTAGGCAACTGGTGGCGAGGAATGTGTGGAGGGGGAGCTAAGCAGGCGTGGGAAGGAGATAAGCTCGTTTCGATAATCGTCACTGAGCGACACAGAGAGTTGGCGACCACTGTAAGTATGCAATAAATTATTCTTTTATTTTAAGTTAATTTGTGGCTATTGCGATATATTAGGAAAATATTTTAATTAAATAACCCTGGGGGCTAAAAGCCAAAACATTGGCTCTGTGTGTGTGTGTGCGCGCGCGCGCACACACACACACAGTGCCAGTCATTAAAAGAGAAAGGTCACATTCTTTTCCCCCCCCCCGTGGTGGAATGCCCTTTTTTTTAAGCATCACAGGACAGTTTACAAGTGGATAATTTAAAACTACCACTCCTCAGATATGTGTTCCTTTATTTGGGGTGGGGGGGGAGGGCCTGCTGTGCAGGAGTAAATACTTAAGTTCCTTTCAAACTTCATTAATGATGTTCCTTTCTAGCACATTTTCACAAAACAGGAACTCATGTAAATTTTTATTTTTCAAACCGAACTAGAACCGATCTTTGACATGGCAATAAATTTCGAACGGAACCCAAACATAACCTTTAAGTTCGAGTTTGGTTCGAAATTCGAGCATTCCACCCATCTCTACTGTATTCCAATTCTCTTTACTGTTAGAAGTTTCCTTCAGCCTAGGAGAGGAACCACTCAAGGGGTACGTAAACTCTAGAGGGATTGGTAGACCTGGATTCATTCAAACAACATCTTTATTATAGCAGTTAACAACACGTTAGTATAACTGATAAGTCCACAAACATTAAATACATGAATACTGAATCCTCAACAGACAATTACTAGTTATAGACGTCTACATTGACTGCCTTCGCTTGCTAGAATTGTTACGTTAGTAAGGCTGTAACGGGGACTCCAGAAGTAGTGTTACACGTACTGCTACACGGATTATGCTCACCAAATATATCTGACTAGAATGGCCTAGAGCTGCTGTAGGCCTGGACAGTGGTGATGCCCTCTGCTTCATAGTTGACACTCCGACAAGTATTAATCTGCCTGACTGACTTAAAGTTGTGGTGATTGTCCGAGGGGGGCGGGGGTGACGCCTTGGCCGGCGCTTAAATACTCAGCAGTTCGCCGGTAATGTGGAGCATGTTTTCTAAACAAGTAACTTGCCCACAATCCATACTCCGTTCAACCCTAGATGGTTCATTGTGCAGCGCCTTGGTTATTACTCCCCCCCGGTTGAAAAGGCAGCCATCGCGGCTGCAGCAATAGTGGTGGAAATCAGAGTAATAAGAATCTTCGGGGTGAGTATATAGTAATGTTGGAGAGGCTGAGTAGCTCAAGCCAGCGACAAACGTAGACGGATGGTGGCATACGCGATAGTATTGATATGCAGTATCGGAAACGCAAAGCTAAGTTTGAGTCACTGTTTTACAAAGAAGGAATGTTATACTCAGAAGTGAAGGTTTTTGTTATGCAAGTGGCAAGGCAAAAATAATAATGCCAGAAATACGTGTTTGAATGTACATACATGAGAGGCCATAAAAGTACAATAATAATTGAGCGCCCTTAAAGATTTAATAAATAACTCAACAAGATCTATGCACGTTGTATAGCATGACCATAGGGGAGAGGGGCGTATGTCCTATGTGGATTCCACATTCAGTTAATAATTACATTAAAGAAGCCCCCAAGAACTAGGCGGTTGGACATGGAGAAAGGAAAGTTTGAATTGTGTGCTTGTGGTACTAAGACACTCGACAAAGTGCTAGGGAAATATTACTCTTAGAGAAAAACTATTTGCAAGTTTAACATGCCTGCTGGCTGAAATATGAATATTAAACAATACGTACTGAAATGCCATATTAGCCATGAATAATTAACCTAAACGTGATGTGAAATATAAAAGGAACATTAAAATATTTTGGCAGTGCTGACAGCATTAGTACATGAATTAATGATTTTGTAGTTGGCAGCGCCGGATGGGCGTGCCTGCAATTGTCAGCAGTAGCATCTAGAGTGACACTGGTGTGGCGTTTTTAGCCGACGTGCGGCGTGGCCTGTGTATTTACAACCTCATGTTACTTAAATGCTAACATTATTGTACATGACATCTTATAAAGAGACAGATAATTATATATTACACATAATCATAAACACTCATTGTGAAAATTAAATGGAAATAAATTAAGATTACAGTTGTACATGACACCATATGGTGAATGCTAACTTGCATTTTGGTTGTTATACAAACAAGACGACTATACTGTCATACTTAAGTCTTAAACTAATAATAAAATATAACGGTAAAATACATTTTGCTTGAATTATGAACAATGTTATTGTTATATGTTATATTGTTAATGTTATATGTTCATAGCACTGTTCATATTTCGAAAGTTTACTTTTTATATTTTCATGCGAGATGCACTTGTATTGGTTGGAGTGTGTCTCACCACACACGTTTGTTTAATCTCAGTATGAGTGTTTTTCACTATTAACACCATGTAGAGATCTTGGAAAAGAGTTCTTTTTATATTATAAATTCAATTTTAGCGAGTTTTTCGCTTTATGCTGTTGGTCTACACAAAATAAAATCTCTCTAACATTTGGTTCCTTTTGGTAGCAAAAACAATTCATTTATACTCACTATCAAAGTTTAATAAATTCCGATATATTAGAACTGTTACGTATGTGCAACATGATTAGGACATGAAATAACGATAATATTTGTTCTTTTAACCATTAGCTTATATCACTAGGTAACAATTTTTTCTTACATACTAGGAGGTTGTTTTGGTAAAAGATATTTATTCACACATAAAGTATACAACAGTGCAATGCTATAGTAAATACCTGTAGGTTATAAGGGTAGGGAATAAAGTACTCTATTAAAAATACTTAGAGACCTGTAGGTCTGATAAAATACGTAGAAATACATAGACTTTGCAGTTAATTCTCATTGCCATAAGCTTAATTCCACGTCCTTAAGAATTGGTATTACTCAATTATGAATGAAAAGTGGGGGTTGGTACCCTTGTAAACACAAGATAAAACTGTTTTTATTTATTTTTTGTTAATATTGTATCATTGTTTATGGACAGACTATGTATGTAGTAACTTTATGTATACATTACTAGCCAATGTAACTTATGAGGGTGGATTGATTCTCCCTAACAAAATAGATAGTTTAACAGGGTGTCCACATTCTGGAAAGTCAGGGAAGTTGAAATTGGTCAGGGAATTTGCTTGAAATCCTGTAAAAGTTATGGAAATTCCCTAGTGATAGTAATTTGAGGGGAAAATGTTATACTCCAGTCTGCTGTAACCCAGGCTGAGAAAGCATTTTTTTTTTGCAGGTGGGAATTTAGTACATAATCATACACACTATAAAGTGGCATATGCAAGGCTCTGTTTGAGTTTTATTTATTTTTGGTAATTCTAGTTTAATAATTATTATGATTATTGTAATCATGTGGAAGTCTGCATAATGTCTATTAACAATGTGCAATGGCAGAAACTTTACTGTGCACATCTGTATGTACTTGTTTGTATGTGTGTTTTACCAGAAACTGTTAGATGAAAATACAATGCAGACCTCTGTATGATAACATTTTTCATATTTGTTTTATTGCATGGTTGTATAAAGAAAATCATGAAATTGGAGCGGGAGACAGAATACATTGAAATTGAACGCAAGAAGAAACTTCTTGAGCATATGAATATTTGTTGTTAATATTGAGTTCCTTAATGTTGTGTTTTGAAAAACTAGACAATTTCTGACTTAATCAGTGATTAATGACTGTAAATCCTGTTTATTATTTTGTACAAAATTAATCTGTAATTGCATTCTTGCAGTGTTTTTTTTATTTATAATTTTTCTTTACAATTAGTTTTTGTTAGTCAATAAATAAAAAAGTTGAATGAAAAAGAAATGAAGAAAGTGGAGATAGAACTAGGCCAGCAATGGGGATGGCATAGCCTGGATTTTCTTTATTTTTTATTTTTTTCTTTTCCAGAAAATTGCACAATCGGCTAATTATTTTTTAAAAAATTTAGCTGGGGAAATTTGAAATTTTAGTCAAGGAAAAGTCAGGGGAATTTTGCTACAGATTTGTATGGACACCCTGTTTTATTAATTTCAAGTAAAATGTTACTACTGCAGCCACAAGTAACAGAATTATGCTCATAGAAATATAATCATAGTGGGTTCGATGTAGTACTGAAAGCAGTTTAGCTTCCCTGAACTTACCACCTGAAGAAACTGGAACTAGGTCTTGAAGTACTGGCAACTCTGTATGATATGTCAAGCGCAGCACTGTGCCTGCAGGGGGGTTAGTCAAAACATATTGGTGTGGAAATAAGTGCCCATAGAAAAAGAATTATCATGGGAGCAGTGGAATTTGCATGCTGAAAATGTTTTTTTTTTTTTTTTCTGACAGAAGAATTGCTGCCTTTACACATTTAGAATTATCACATGTCAGTGATTGCTCTGGGATGAATATAACATCCTGTGGAAGGTTTGGTGATTGGGTGATTGCCTTGACAATGTTTGCCTTGAGGCCAATCGCAATGGTAGGAGCTGGGACTTTAATCGTACATGATGTGTTGCCAAAACAGTAAACTTTCCACGGGGCATGAAGTCTAATAACAAGCACTTGTAATTTAATAACTAACAGGTTTTGGGAAAATGAGCATTCTGTCAAGTCATGTGAATGATACTTAAAGATATCTGAAACACCAATGTAAATGTTTGTGCCAGCATACGCGGTTATACAATAAATATTAATTAATATTATTGGTTATTAAAGTGTTTTTTTTATGTTAAATTTAAATTTTTATTAATCTTATTAATTAGATTCTTTGGGATGTAGAGTTTAAACTAGGAGTTAAGTGTAGTTTCAAAAGTTGGACATTTAATTTACTTAAATCATGTGACAGCTGTGACCTGTTCACTGCACTAAGTGGTAGCCTGTGTAACATGTATGAGTGGATGAAAGCTAAGTCCAAGTTTACCCATAACTGATTGGTGGGTTTTCAAAAGATTAGAAATGCCATTTATAACTTGTGAGAGGGAGAGTTGACTTTTGCTACTACTTTGTGCTTGATTTCATTGACCACCTTAAAACTTATATTAAGGGCTTTGTTGCTTGAGTGTTAATCTGCTGATTTAACATGGCATCGTTTTGGAGCAAAGCATGTAAGTATTTATTAGTTAGCAAGTTGCAGCACTAGGAGCCCATGTCTCCTATTACCTGAATGCTGCATTTGCCCCTAAACTGTGTGCTGAAATCATTGTGGTATTCTCTCAGTACACAGTTTTCAACTGCCTTCAAATAACTATATACATAAAATTTTCCCATGAGCACATGAAGTCGAATTTCTGTCAGCACACACAATATGTAAGTACTGGTCAATGGCTGCTGGCATGGTGGGAATTTGGAGCGTAACTTTATAAATAAGTGGGAAACTCTGCTCGTACACAAAATCGTCTGCTGGGGAATAGTATATCCCAGCGTGCGTCCGTAAGGTGGCGGGCACCACCAGGACAGCTGTGGAAAGAACATACAGCAAGGCAGTGACCTTGGTTACTTTGAATGTGATGCGGGCTGGGAGCACGCCACACTTGTGCTCGTGGGCGTGGTCATCATTGCGGGTTGCCATGGCGATGGCTGGCGCATGGACAGAGCGTACTCTCACCTGCGCACTGCTGCCACCTGTGTCTGGCGTTGACAACAGCACTTCGTTGCTGCTCGAATGGTGCAGCACTGGGGATGGGGTTGGCAACAGTGTTTCTTTTCTCCATGACCCTTGGTCGCTCAGCAGTTGCTCATAGGTGCGGCAATAGACAGGAATACTGAGTGGGCGCCTTGCACTGGTTGCATCCTGCTGTGTGACGCACGTGCTGAGTTCGAGCGTCATCAGTACGTCCCAGTTGCAGTAAGCACAGGCACCCTGGCGGCATTGTGAGTGGCACCCACACCCACAGCATTTCACGTCACGTTGATGTGTTCAATTTGTTAGCCACATATACTGTAACATAGTTTATAACATTTACTAAACACTGCACATAGAAAAGAACAACAAATTACCATCATTAATGGATTAGTGCGTAAAGGCAAGTTTAGTATGTCCAGTACACACTTTATCGTATTTGGGAGGTCCTGTTCTATTTGTTTGAACACGGATAGTAGACCTAGTACGTCTGCGACTCTTAGGGACCGTGATATCAGTGCGTGAGCGCCTTCTGCCGACCTCTGTTTCGCAACCATACATAATCATTTACGCGCAACGTGTTCTTTTTATTGAAACTGTTAAATTTATGCTTTTGCATTCCTTGCTACTGAAATAAATTTACCTTAGCTGTTTCACTGGCTTCAAACAACTTTTTGCACCAGTCGTGCGCCCTTTGGGAATGTTGGTCTGCTACGACTTGTGTCGGTAGTGCTGCCTCTACTCCGTGCAATGTGTCGGTAGTGGTGCCTTTACTCGGTGCAATGTGTCGGTAGTGCTGCCTCTACTCGGTGCAATGTGTCGGTAGTGCTGCCTCTACTCGGTGCAATGTGTCGGTAGTGCTGCCTCTACTCCGTGCAATGTGTCGGTAGTGCTGCCTCTACTCCGTGCAATGTGTCGGTAGTGCTGCCTCTACTCCGTGCAATGTGTCGGTAGTGCTGCCTCTACTCCGTGCAATGTGTCGGTAGTGCTGCCTCTACTCCGTGCAATGTGTCGGTAGTGCTGCCTCTACTCCGTGCAATGTGTCGTAGTGCTGCCTCTACTCCGTGCAATGTGTCGGTAGTGCTGCCTCTACTCCGTGCAATAGGTAGAATGGTGTAAAGTTTGTTGTATTAATACTAGTGTTGCAGTTAAAACACATGAACTCTACATACAAATCCCAGTTTGTTTGATCAGTGTTGGCGCAAGCAGTAAGTTGTTCCCCAATTATACAATTGGAGGCTTCTACAAGCCCGTTACATCTAGGATTATAGGCTGTAGTCAATTACTTTATTCCTGGAGCCTTGAGCAGATGACTAACTCATTTCGAAAACTGGTACCTCTGTCAGTTAAAATTTGCTCAGGACAACCAAATTGCAAAACTACCTGTGGTTAAATCTTATTTTATTTCAAAGTTTTTTGCTTTGGTTAGCTCTAAAATGGGATTTGCAAACCTGTCGTATTTATCGATAAGGTTAGTGATGTATTTATACGTGGCAGTCATGATTGGCCAGATTCTGAAGTATCTAAAACTTTACAATAATGCTCAATGGAGTTTATCATTTTCATTCTCAGGGATGCCTGAATAGAGGGGAGTTTCCATAATTTTCTTTGCGTCGTGTGAATGGATGAATTAAAATATTTTATTTTAAAATTGGTTTTACCTCATACCATTAAGTAAGTCGACACCTAAAATTTAGTCCTGTTTAAGGTTGTCGATCACTACAAAATTTTGTGGGTAGGTGCAGCCATGAATACCTAAGTTAATCATTTTTTCAAATTTTGGAGAAGTTAATACTGATGTTGTTCCAACTAGTGCCATTTCTTCTTTGAGAGGGTAAAGGCGTTGATTAGATCTGACTACTAGTCACGCTGCTACGCGGGCATCCAGTATCTAACAATCCATAAAATTGTTTGCCTTTAATTGTAACGAGGACGCGTGGTGTCGCAGTCCGAAGTCCCACATGCTGACTATCCAAATTAGGTGTAATACACACTTGTTTTCGTAAACTAGTTTGAGGCGTGGCTCTATTCAGTTTGTAATGCAACAAGGTGTCATCATTGCAGGTCTTGCTCCTCGTGTTTAGGAAAAAAGTGGTAGCGTCAATTGTGCAATTTTCGTGACGGTCGTTCTACAAAACCAGTTTTCTGCGTCAGGCCAAATTTGTTTTTAAAACTGCGAAATCTGTCACTAATATATGTTGCAAACTCAAGCTTTTGGTAAGTAAATAGACTACAATGGCAGTTTTTATGGTGTACGTAACAGCTCAACGCACATGTGTCTTGCACGAGGTTTAATGGCCCGGCAACTTTCTTCTCGTCGACGGTACTTTGGCGATGTCTGGCAAAGTCGCAATGTGGGTTGAGTGGCTGCGTTGGTGTGGCAACGGTAGCCTGGTTGGTGCACTGGGCTGGCTGCTCACGCGCTGTTTGCTGTGTTGAAACTTCACCTGATCAAACTGCAATCGCTGGCCTCGTCGGCGGTTTATTTACTATCCGCTGAGACGGAACTTTGCGTAACATAGCGCCGCTATGCGTGAATGGCGGCATTTTAAAACGTATCCCCAATTTAGACTCGGTTTTACTGTGTTCTGGTACAATCTTGTTTTTCCTGGTAACTGAGGGTGGTGGGTTTGTTTGAAAGTGAGCACTATTGGCATTGAATTTTGCAATTTCAGCGTACGGCCTATTAGGCACTACCTTGCTGAAAATTGCCCTGCACGCATAGTCCTCTTAGCAGTGCCTTTCAGATAGAACTTAAGGCGGCATCGTTTGTCAAGTTCAGACCAAACATTAACTTCGCGTGCAGCATTGAATGTGTCTAAAAATTCCTCTATGATTTCTTCATTTCCCCTGAGAAAGTGGGGATGTTTTGTGGCTGTTGTAAAATGACTTGAGTAGTGTTTGGAGTTTGGGTAGATTTATAGTGTTGTCAGTGGTGTTTACAGGCTGGTTTACTGTTGTGTACTCGTGTTGGGGATGGAAATAAGTGGATTTGTTATCTGTAGTGTGTGGAGTGGACGTGGTCTGAGATAACTGCTTGTACCAGGCTAGTTGAATGTTGATAGGTGTTGGTGTTTAGAAGTATAATCAAGAGGAGTAATGTGTTCTGTAGTCATGCCGACATTTTAGAATGTAGGTGTGTAATGTATTTTGTGCCGCACTCTTTGTGTAACTTACAATTAATACTAAGTACGAAAGAAAAATTAGAATATCTCCGAAAAACATACACAAGTGGAGATTTTCTTGCTAATAATGGAACAGGGTGTTCCACATGCATTAAAAGCAGGTTACATGCATTATTCTAGGATACATAACATACAAGCAGTTCTAGAGGGGAGGGATGAGCTCCACGTGACATCACTGCTGATCTGGCAAGGTCTCCTAATCAAGCTGCTGACACCCGCACGTGAACTGACTTGCCACACTATCGCTTACTGCACGTGCCCTGTCCGCGTGTTAGTAACAGCTGTTTAACTGAATGCTTATGGACAACTCTCTAAGAAGGACCAAATAACTACACAAATAACAAAATAAATTATTGTAATTGAACTCTACTCGGAAACCTATTCCATGAAAAAATGCTGGGGAATAAAAGCAAGGAACGTGAGTTATAAAAAACACTGAATTTCTACGCGTGAGCACATTGTGGTTTGCGTGAGACGCAGTCATGGTTCTTTTTTGCTGCGTACAATTCCCTAACGTGAAATACTATGTTACCTGAGCGTACTCGCCTAAGCGCGAGGTGGAGTCGAGAGATGGCTCCACCGGTGTAGCAGTCTTTACTCCTGCTGACCTAGTCACTGGTTTACACTTCACACTGTATTCTAATTCTTTTTACTGTTAAGACGTGTCCAGCCTAGGAGGGGACTACTCAGGCGATGTGTAAACTCTTGACTGATTGGTTAGTAAGACGGTAACGGGGAGTCAAGTAGTAGCGTTACGCCTACTGCTACGGGGATTATGCTTATCAAATATATCTGACGGTTGAATGGCCTAGAGCTCCTCTAGGCCTGGACTGTGGTGATGCCCTCTTCTTCGTAATCGACTCCGACAAGTAATAATCGGCAGTCCTTCTGGACCCAATCTCATCGCCGATGATGCGGGTGACCTCTGCCCCATTGATTGTTACTCCAGATGAATGATCCTGAGGTGTTTGCTAAACGGTAGCCAGTGGGTACCATTGTTGATCTTGGCGAGAAAATTGACTAGTCATTTAACACTCGCGTGTGTGGATTGTCAGGGCCAACCACACGCCCATAAGATATGGAACAATGCTTAAATTGACACTTTCAAAAGAAATAAATGGCGTAAGACTTAATTGAGCTTGTATTATGGGGGCCTGTATCCTGAAACGTATAGAGTGAATGAAAATAAATGACGTGCCGTTCATTTCACAGATGTATTTATTCTGATGAATTTACATCTCCCGCTATGAGAGTACTGTACAACAAGAGGGGGCAAGAACCGGCCACTATGGTGATACTGAAAAACGTCATACGAGAGAACAATTTACGATAAAGTTAAACTTCCCATGGATGATGCAATTTCCGTGGGAAGGGAAGGTGGTGTACCGGGCAGCTACATAAGATAGGTTCCAAAAGTTAAGTCTATTGCAAACTAAATGTCCATACCAAAGATGTTGAATGCCGCCCGGTGCATGCGGGAACTGCCGGAGATCACGAGACACGCACCACTCTCATCCGATGCTCCTTGCTGACTACTATTCCCATTTGACGCACGAGCGGGCCTCGGCTGGCCTGCGCACCAGAGTGGCACTACTTTCTGTTACAACCTGCGTTATTCTACCTTACATCGTGCTTCCAATTAAAATATCATAGTTAAAAATTACGTAATAACTCTACAACATAAATACTTGTTGAATGAAATGCACAAAGCACTGGATGCACAATAAAATTAATGATAGTACGTTAACAATGCGGCATAGCTTCTGGTCTTGCAAGTTCATTTAAAGCCAGTTCTATGCCCATGTTATTCTGCCTTGTTGAGTCACTATGTTACCATGGCAACCACCGGCATGCCTTTGCATTGCGCTGCCCTGTGCCAATCCTAATCGCCCCGACGACCGGGCGCTCAGCCCTGCTGCGGTAGTGTTGCAGGTCATGGCCGGATAAACAGTTTAGGGGTGAGGGCACGTAGCACACATCATTATCAAATGAAAAGTATTTGATAATTGCCATTCAATTTTGTTTTGTACAGTACTGTGAATTTTGTTGACAAGATTGAAATTAGTACAGGCAGATCAGGCAGATTAGCAGAAGTTTTTATGTGAACAGTTTCTGTAAAACCTCTTGAATTTTCCGTGATTTCTCTATGCATGTTTTTACTCATGGTGTCCTTCACATCATCACAGTCAGTTAACTTATAAAGAAAACGTGCAACAGTTTTTTCCTGTTAATGATTGTTGCTGATACTAGTAACTATCCCTTATGATTTACAAAACCAATGCATAAACTTTTTAATGAAAGATGACACATGTCTGGTTAAGTCCAAATGGTGTGTTTGCTAGGATTTTACGCTATACCAATAGCATGGTTTTAATTAGGTTTAACTGTGTTTGACGAGGGTGTTGGTTACTGACTTACACTTCCGTGCTGGTGATGCTGTGTTGGTCTCACTCATTGGCGGCTGGCTCACCCCACTCTAAATGGCGTTTCCAGGCTGAGGACTCTCTGCTCCAGAAGTGTGGATTGGACCAGCCGTACCTAGCCTCGGTCTGATAAACTAACCCTCTCAACACCAGGTGGAACTCCTGGCTAGTACGGAAGGACGGTGAAAAGTATACAATTATGACTGGAGCAGCCGCGATTGCTTGGCGTCTGAGTGTGGTTGCGCGGTTCATTCCGCCTGCCTTTCCTTCGCAAGAGGTGGTGATGCTGATCACTGTTGGCAGCAATGTAAGCTTGGAAATCCTCTCTATGCTTGAGGCCATGCCTTACTTTGTAAGACATAGAGTAATGCGGCTTAACAATTTACGTAGTGCACCTTGACAAGAACAGTGTCTACAGTGTTCACCCAATAGCTGCTTACTGGCACGAGCTCGGTAAAAGTCTCCACTGATCCCCTACGCTTGGCGGGCTGATCAGAGACGGGGAGCCGTCTGGTCCACCAATGCCTCTACTGGTTGCGCGTTCAGGCAAGGTTGAGCTGCAAGTCTCAGGCTATGGTCGCTTCAGCACTAACTTAGTGCTCAAAGCAAGGAAATAACCTAGGTTTGTAGACAACCCCCCGCCCCTGGATGAAGGTGTTACTACTGGTTGGAGCTCCGCTGTTTCTCCTCTCCAGCACTAAATTAGTGCTCGGGTTACTGGAAAGAAACAGGTGGCCATCTAACGTGTGTGTTTTTAGACTCGTGGACTCCTGAAGGGGGACTGTAGTCAGACTAATTCGGTTAACTAACAATCTCCCAGTTCCTGTCCGCAGTGCACGTCGTATCTTGTTTCTAGCCGCTGAAACAGAAAAATACTCTAAAGAAGAAAAAGCTTAAGGATTGAGAACAATAAAGGTTTATTGAGAACTGAATAAACATGTGACCCGTGCTACCTCCTACCGAACAGTGGAGTGCTGAAGGTAACTGCGTTATCCAGGTGTTGGCGACCTGGTTCTAGATTACAAGGGGATGAATATAGTTCTAGACGAATGCAAAGTGAATTATTGTTAAACTGTACTAAGTAAGTGGGTGTCTAGAAGAGACAAAGTGAATTTAATATGCATGTGAGCGTGTTCGCTGGTTGACTGGTCGCCGAGACGGGAAGTAGCCGTTGGGAACGTACTTAAAGCTTCTAAGATCTCCGGAGGTCCCAGCACTGATCAGTGCTCTGGGATGTTGCGAGAGAGGATGAAGAATAAACTCTCGAGCCCCGCTCTGCACGTACTTTATAGTGCTCAAGTCTAGGCTGCTGCAGCGTGGTGCGGGCAATGCGTGACGCCCTGCCGTAGTGTGGAAGTTGAAAATCTCTGGTCAGCAATACTGCTTCGTTCATCTTCAGTAGCACTCGGCCTTGCTTGGTGGCCGGCGGTTTTTGATGGCTCTCTGCGCGGGGTTGAAGCGGCATGCCCGTAGGTTGCGTAGCATTGTGTCCGCATGCTCAGCCGCCCAGGAGATTTAAGCGGCCGAGAAATTATGCTCAAAGTGTTGTATGCACAACTCTCTCGTAGGTGGTTGATTTAGACAACTCTTAACGCGGGTTGAAGTAAGGGTATACTTCACGTAAAGAGCTACGAGTCGTAATCGTAGTTGATTAGTAGTAGGAGCGGCACGCGTCAAAGAAAAGAATGACATATATTGTAGAACAGATAAATGTAAAGTTGTGCAGTGTCTGTTGTGACACAGGTCACAATACTGTTGCCATTTGTACACTCTCGTATTTTATTTATTTTTTTGTTTAATTGCCAGACATTTAACTTGGCTTAGTATCCCAGTAGACTTTGCACACTGTGTATAGCCACTTTTATTGTGCGAATCACATGTGTTTTACAGTACTATGAATGAGGTGGTAGTTTTACTTGCACATTTCACTTATTAATGTAGGCAGTCACTCATTAATCACATGAATTATAACCAGTGAAAAAAATATCTGTCTTGTTTTTGATTAGTTGTAAAAAAAAAACTTGTTTTTGTAACTTACGTGTTACGTACCAAACTATATTTATCAATAATTTCGCAATAACTGCGCAAAAAGTAGGACATAATAGTGCTTGACGTGATTTTACATCTTATTATAATGTTTCTTAATGCATTTACACAGGGCTGGTTAACTTTAAGTTTCTGTACATTATTATATGTACAATAAATTGACGCATGGCGTCTTCTCTAATATAATAAACGACTGCTACTCATCAGTCAACTACACTCCTGACAGCTTGTCCACAAGTCACGTCGCTGCCGCAGACGTCTGCAAGACTATATTACCTACCGGGCCGGGACATGCGTCCCAATGGTAATTATTATTTTGCCTGATGAGCCGTCGAAACAATGCAAGAGGTCCGTGACAAGTACAGCAGCGCGCCGCTAGATGCTGCCACAGACGAGAGAGACAGATCCCGGTGCTCTTCACTGCGCCGCCCGCTCGGAGGATCTAGACGCCGGGCTCCCACCTGTTGTGCTCCCCTCTCCAAACATACTATGCCACCAGAAGAAGGAATGGCTGAGAAGCATAAAAGGGCCGACAGCCAAGCTTCCTGATCGCCAGTTCTTCTCAGTATTCGATCATTTCCTGAGCTCTCACCACCCCAGTTACTGGTGTAGAGGCTCTAACCTCACCTAAGTTTCATCGCTCTCGTCGCAGGGCCAAAGTTACTTACCAGCGGAATCCTAAGAAAGACCCAGCGGCCGTCAAGATGTTACAATTAGACACGTTCGGTCCCTTACGGACAGTCATCTGCGAGTAGAGCTCGCGTCGAGGAAACACGTATTAACTCCCTATTCCACTCAGCTTTGCACAGGGCGCCTTCCCCTGTTTAACGATAGGGTGTTAAACCTTCCGTATACTCCGCGGAGGAATTAGGAGTTAGCACCTCTGCCATCAGTGTTTATTTCACTTTGGTAAATAAGCACCATTTCTTACCAGTCATCTTAACTTTCACTCCAAGCTCCTTCCTGTGTCACATCGGGGCTGCAGGACTTGGCAGAAGACCGGATTTTGATACTGCCAAACGCACACTGCCCAACAGAACAAGTACATCCTTGGAAGGCCACCTGTTCCTTTACGTCGTAGGAGGAACGGTAGAGCAATGGCATTAGGATACCGTCCTGTGGAAATTGGCTTGTCAGCTCGAGGTTGCCCCTTCCTCATCGCTCCCTCTGTGGTGCCGAGGAGGGGTTCTTCTTTGAGTTCGGGGAGACCGGTGACACTGTTGGAAGGCCACCCATTCCTTGTACCATGTTGAAGGAATGGTAGAGCCACGACATTAAGTATGCTTCCCTAGTGGTGCCGAGAGGGCTGCAATCTGGTGCAGGGAAGTCTATTCCCACGAGACACCCACACACTGTTCAACACTGATACGTCAACTGCCCAACTCCTGCTGCTCTGATCTATACCTCATGTCGTACACCCATAGAGGTGGAGTTGAGAGACGGACCAGAAAGGCGAGGGAAGTTGCTGAGCTTTCCCAGGGAGTACGTATCCTTCCTAGCAGGTTTGGGTTACTCAGTCCACTGGAACAAGCTGCGCTTCAACGACGCCTCAGCATACCTATTCTAGACATTGTTCCCGTCTGATGGTTCGAGCCACCCACCAGGATCGCGGAGGGATACAATCCTGTAGTGCAGGAGGCACTCTTTGACATCAGACGGCCAGACGCGACTGCCTAGTGCCGCCCAAGTTACCTACGGGCGGGAGCAGTCTGACAGCCGGGACTGTCGCGTTAAATTTTAGGACTATTTTTATTAATTGATTGCATATGCAAAGAGAAAACTGTTAACTGGTATAAAAATGCACTGATAATGTTTTTATCTCCTTCATTCTGTTGCACTAATATAGAAAGTCAAATATTCAAAGGCTGCGCAAGTGTACCTTGGGTTGGATAGTGTCTGTCTTGTAACTTGTAGAAGCTAGCTTACTGAGGTTGTTGATGTAGCCTCACCCTGCTGTTGTTGTGGCCTACATAAGCAGCAGAAAATTAGTTTTACTTTGTTTCCTCTGCGAATCACCAGTGAATTCCTGAATGGGTAGAACTCACATATTACCATCATGATGTTATTTCCAGGTCAACTTGGAGACCTAAAAATACGTACTTTCACAGGTTCCGCAGCATGTAATGTTTTAGTTTCTGTGGTGGTTATTTTTAACAGACAATGCCAACTGTAAGAAATAGTTTTAGTGGGTGTAAGTTTTATCAGTTTTGACTGCAAGATTGTGCAACTGTGATGCGTCTGTTTCAGTCTGGACGTGAAACATTGTTTGAAAATTTTTATCAGACACAATTGGAAACTTTTGCACGAAAGAAAATGTTGACTTTTTTAACTTTAAACTTGACTTTTTTTTTTAAGTAATTTTGTATGGAAAATGAGCAAATTTATATTCTTAATTGGCAAATGTGTTTGGTGTATACAGTGAAACCTCTTTAATACAAAACTGAAGGGACCTAAAATTTTGCACTTTGTATTAACGAGGTTTGTATTAATAGGTGTAGGTATGCCTACTCCCTAAAAAAATCGACAAATGCTACCATTGAATTTTGCCGAGAACTAAGTCGGGGCAGTAAATAAATCAAAAGTCGTTTATTTTAGTTTCCACACAAAATGATTAAACCAGTTTTGAAGTATTTTCTGATCACATATAATAAATATAGTTCAGATTATTAAAAATATAAAAAAAATTTGTAAGTTACCTATATTACATGAGTTAAGCAATTAAGCATACCTTAGATTGGCTTGAAAAAAATAATTAATTTTTTTTTGCCAATTTTTTGTTGCGTAAATGTTTATTACTGCAATGCAAAGTTTGTTAGAGGAAGGCAGGATAACAGTGTCAACATCACTTGCGGCAAGAACATTTTCAAACACATTTAAAGCTAAAGTGGCTTCTTTTTTCTTGGAAGTTCACGAACCATATCTTCTTCTCTGTGTTTACATGCCGCGACTGGAATGATATTGTCCAACTCTCTGTCATGGTCAGTGGTGCAGCCTTCGTCGACACGGCATCATCAATGTGCGCATACTCTTCAGTCTCCTGCAGCACCGTGTTGTTTTAAGTTCTTCCCAACCTTCTCCTAGGTCTAAACTTTCTTCTGGATTGTGTCGGCAGATACAATGTCCCAAGCTATTGCGATGTTCCTAATTGCGTCTAGCACATTCCACTTTGACTGAGAACATTTCTGCTGTTCAAGTTGGCGAATGAGGTATTTGACCAAGAGTAACCTACAGCGTGAATGATGCTCTGATCCAGTGGCTGCGTAATGCTGGTCTTATTTGCAGGCAAAAACATCAGCGTAACATTGTTGAGCTGTATGTGCAGCACAGCTATCTAAGAGCAGAAGAACATTTCGGTTCACTCGTGCACGCTTCTTCCATTCTGTCTTTGTAACTAACTACAGTTGATAACAGAATGTTAAATTCCTTCGCAACGTCTGATTTGGTCTTCCTGCTATTAAAAACTGAACTTAGTTTGCGCTTCGCCATTTATAGCACGTCTCGTAGAACAAGCGGAAACTTAAAGGGTTAGTGAAACGGAATAAAAACATGCATACTGTATGTCACTGTGACCAACCCAACAACCTTAGAAGAAAGCGAAAAATAATGAAATCAATATAATTACCAATATATTTTCTGTTTACGTTGTATTTGCCGTATTTACTGGCATAATTCTCGCACCATTTATTTTTTTTTTACAGGATTTTAGTGAGAAAAATCAGGGTGCATGAATCATGCGAGTAAGTACGGTATTTTCAGTTTGATTTTTAAAATATTTTTTTAACTGTACAGTGGTTTAAAGACTTAAGATTTCTAAATCTACCGTGTATGGGCGATATCACTAAAGTCACGGAAACGCAATGTCAAATGTTAAAGTTTTAAATTATGCAAGGGCCTTTACACCGCTCATGGGCGTGGTCGCCTATGACGTCATGTTGCCCACCCTTTGTTCTCGAGTGTCTCGTCTGCCGTGTACTTTGGCTACACTGGCAAAAAACAAAAACCTAGCAAAAGTAAACAACATATAATTTACGTACACCGGCGAAATTTATAGATGTAATCACAGTTACACACTACTTCAGAATACATTGCCCAATAATTCACATACATATCCAATTGTAATTCGGTTTAGCCGATAAAATAACAATTGTACATTCCATTAATGGACAGGAGGTTACTTCGTACTACATAGTAACGAATATTTCGTATTAACCGTAGGTTTTAACTGACGCGTACCGCTTATACCAACTATCTACAACGATTACGACTCCTCACCGCAACCTAGTATACTACTTCTACACATGTGAGATTCAAACCCGCACCAACGCGTACACGGAAGTTATGGTCTGCCACAATCCTGGAGGGCAGCCGGACACGTGGATACGAGGGGTTGTGCAAGGCAGCGGTGAGTCAACCCCCCCCCCCCCCCCCCTTCCACACACACACACAGACAGAGTTCTCCGCGCTGAGAGCCTAAAAGCCGTCTTGGGGCATGTCCAAGCGCAACTGAAGATAGGCAAGGCGAGAGAGATGACCAGAGGGTGCTACCCCCCAATCCGGCCTCCACCAGTGGGGTGCGCGACACGCGCTACCCTGGCTGTATAAGTCCGTGCGCGGCTGGTGCTCCAGCGAAGCCAATCGCCCATAGCTACCAGATGCTTTCTGTAGCTACTAAATACATACTATACATTAATTTCTTTGTCTCTTACAGACACCCCTGTTAGAGTTAGATTTGTAGTAAGCAATCTTTGACAGTTTTATTTCACTTTCTCCCAACTAGCCTAGGACCACAGGTTGCCTACACCTGGCTACGCAGGTCTTCTTGGTAGGAGAGCACGGTGAGTCTCATTAATAGAGTACTTTGTAACCAACTGCTGGGAGAACCTCGAGTCGAGTAGCGCCGACCGGAAACGGGAAGTTATTACTACGAACTAGTTGCAACTGTAGATTCCCCCTAAGGTGGCTCCAGTTCCAATACACACCTATTAGACGGCCATCTATTTTATTCTTGCCAAGTATACAGGTACCGGAGGAGTAAAATAGAGAAGCCCCGACCACTAGCAAAACACTTTCCACCCAGGGAGAGATAGTACGCCTGAGCCCTACCGGAGCACCTGGGTGCTGGCGGGGGTATCTGCTTAGGTGCTACGGCCTGGCCTTGGTTGGGATCGTACACTCAGTAATAAGTCTTGGTAGCCCACACTGCTTCAACGCTTCTGGTTCGCCTGCTAAGGTGGGGGGGGGGGGGCCTTCTGAAGCACCTGGCTCGTGCTACCAAACTGTTACTGGGCAACACTATTCGAGGGGTTACCCGTGTCCATAGTGCTCAATTCATAGTTCTCAACAGCCAAACCCGCTCTATGCCTTTTAAGGTGAGGCACAGCGCAAAGAGGGAGGAGCGAAGAGTTGCTTGCCTTGCTGCACAGAAGCCGGCTGGTTCTGTTTTCCCTGGCAGCTAGCCGAAGTGCCGAGCAAGATTGTGCCGCTTTGCCCAGATCACTAGAACGACCTACGTCTACAGCAGGTGATCCCACTACTTTCTCATCATCACCTCTTCGCACGCATCCGGCCTGCCACATCGTTGTGGCTGGGTTAATTAAACCGAGAAACGCCAACTTCTGGAGCTCAGCAGCTACAAGGTGGAACAGCAGTTTTTGTGTTGCCACGCCTAGGGCTCTCGCAGCTGCCCGAGCTGAGAACGATCGACTCGACCAACTGTACCCAGCTAGTCCTCCTACTCAAGACGTCAGTAAGTCTGCTACTACTAGCACCTCACGCCAGTCGCCTACCATAACTACCCACGCTACTAGTAATAGGGCAGACCAATCTAAGTGACTCGTTAATCGTAACGTCGTGAACTTTGTTCCCTCACGTAAGGCCACGTGCCCAACTACCTTATCTAACTGCAAACGCCAGTAAGCACAGCCGACAGAAGTGCAACCAAAACCACACAACCGTGAGCCATCCTTAACTAATCGGACATGCGTCATAACATTGAATTTCCTATTTCAACCTTTGGAGGAATTAAAATGGATTGTATAGTCTGTCTCATTTAAGGTTTCCAGAATTTGACAGCTACTGCTGCCAACCTATTTAAAGTGTAATACAGTAGCGTTGTATTTGAAATAACGAATGTCAGTTGACGCCATGTGAAGCAATGGTGGTATCCCAGAATAACGTATTCTTTCTTACATCGGCGGAAAAGAAAATAGTGCACAGTACAAATAAAAAACAAGTAAGCATTTTGGAATAAACGTAAATAATATTACGTTGTAGTATTCTGTATAAGGTTAGTAAACGTGTTTATAGTTTCAAATTTGATAACAGAAATAATGAAAAAAGAGTGCTGTTTTTCTTCACCATCCAACGATTGGACGCCATGTTGTTATTGTGAGATGCGATTATTGTGTTCGGGCGTATCAGTTTAGAAGTTCTAATTCGAATTAATGAATGTTGTGTAAGTAGTTATTTAAAATGTAGCGACTTAAAAATCCTTCATGCAATCGCCGACGACAGCAAGACATTGTACGTGTTTCCAAAAGAGTCTAAGACATGTTACAAATGGGAGAACTCGAAAGTCGTCCAGTGGTATTTAAAAAAAAAAATAGAAACGACCGGTCGATTGCATGGAATTTCATCAAAAACCGTCGCAAAGTAAATGGCGATCAATTATGTACCTGAACATTTGGAGTGTGATGTATTTTGATGAGGAAATGTAAATAGCTTAGGCAAATGTTCGTTAGTTCTTTTAAAATTAAGTTAAACATGTTAAATTTGTGTGCGGGTTTTTAGCAGACATTTTCATGTTCAGCATTTATTTAATTTCGTGCAATATGTTAATGTTACAGTTGAATTTGTTTTTGTTTGGTCAATAAACAACAAATAGTACTTATTGACTTCACCAAAACATTGAGGTTACATTGCTCGCCTGTGTAGACCAATACCACGAATGCAGTTGTAATTAAATACTAATCATTTAGGACTAATTTAATTACTTTAAAACAGATATATAATGTTTCGTTTGTCCAGAAAGACTATGTAAAGTACATTTTCTTCTGTGGTAAATTTTTTAGCTATGGTAATAAATACTAATCGTATAAGACAACACATCGAATTGAACATTTTTTTTGGGGCGATGGGCATATATTTTAAATATCCACGTTACTGTAATAGTACATACGGCCATGTGTTTGATGTAATTGCCACTAGTTTTCATCACTTAATGATCACAGGCCTACCAGTCTTCACCATTTGTGAAGAATGTTTTTTGTGCATGCTTATTTTATTTTAATTGCTACAAATAGGTTCCGTAATTATTGATTGTAGAAGACTTTTACAGTTCTAACTAACTATTTCTGTGTATGATTTGACAGGCCTAACTCTTATTGTGTTTGTTCACTGCCTAATTTTTTTTTT
Source organism: Dryococelus australis (assembly GCA_029891345.1). Lineage (NCBI taxonomy): Eukaryota > Metazoa > Arthropoda > Insecta > Phasmatodea > Phasmatidae > Dryococelus > Dryococelus australis. Next base: position 17,346,055 of record CM057003.1, on the reverse strand, counting down.
TTTTTTTTTTTTTTTAAGGTAGGCCTAATGGTGACATTGGCTTCACACAGAACTCCAGCAGACTTTTGTTTTCTCGTAGTTCATTTTACTGCTCAGTTGTAAATTAATGATTTTTTTTTATGATGCTCTCATCAGTTAACTATGTGAGATTCACTTTTATTTTTTTTAATTCGTTAGATTTTTCAAGAGGCGTACAAAGAAGGCGATTCTGATCATACTTCGGGCCAGGTAAGTTTTTGTATTCTCTGTTAAATTGTTTAACATGCGTGATTTAATTTTTGATTACAGTGTTAATTGTAACCAACATCAATGTCTTTCTATCTTGTTTAAAAAAAATTTCCATTTTTGAGAGTTGCAATCTTGCAAGTCCATGAAATTTATTGATTTAAAATATATATTTTTTGCGTTTGTGATTATTGATTTGATAGTAATTAATAATATATGTTTAATTAATTGTAGGAATATGAACATATTTTATTGATAGTATTTTGATAACACAATGTAGATGTTACCATCAGAAATAAAATAAAAATATCTGTGTAATCACATATTTTCCTCAATTAGGCCTATAGTTGGTATGTTTGAAATGTCAAGCAAAAATTCGTATGATGTTGACATGTTTTGACAAGTTACATGGAAAGCACATGGCGGCGGAAGGATACGTATTCAGTTTGTTTACAAGGTAGTACTTTCATACAATCTGTCAAAATCTGTAAACCTTACACGAGACAGACTATACTTACGCGAATTTTGCATTAAGCGATATTTTACTAACAAGGTTTCACTATATTTAAAAACGAATTTTTCGCCATGCATCATACCTAGGAAAATGTAGAGTTTACATTAAAGTACAAATACATAAATGTATTGACTTGAAATAGGTATTCCTAATTATAGAGTGTAGTAGATTTTATGAATAGGGCTGATAGTAATACTTAAATGTATTAATTTACTTTGCACTATTTTAAATATGTATAGGAATTTGGAGAAAAAAAAAATTAATGCTCTTTCTGTATGCTCATATACTCTCCGACAGTATGTAGTAAAGGCTTATAGTAAAACATTTTGAATCTGAAACATTTGGCTTGATGTGTGATGCATTTAGGCATCTTTGGTGCACACTCAACATTCGACTTCGCCCCATCTTTGATGCAATGTTCAACAATTTGGGTAAGTCCTCCTCCCAGACTGTACTGAAGAGGCTGAGCACGAGCCTACAGGATACATTGGCGCAGTGGTGGGTGCAATTACAGACATGTGACTCCAGCTTTTACTGTTCGCCAAGAAATGTCACGTTAACACCCAGACGCAAGATTGTGCGGTCTGACTGATCCATCGCTCCCTCCAACCAAGGCCACGTAGTTCCATGGCTAGCCACGGGGTTGCAGCACCCATTCTACCAGCACACTGCGGCCTAAGATAAGGGATGATAGCGCCGCCTCAGCACTTCAAATTCCAGACTGCTGCGGTCGAGACTATCGACCCCTGCACCCCTGTTCTTCGAAGTTCCTGTATGATATTAGTATTAAATGGCTGGCGCGTCCAGTTGAAGACAGTCTCTACATCTCCACTGCTCTTGTACAGGGCCAGAGGTAGCCATCGGGTTCGCACTCGCTGGTACGCCCACAGATTCCACCATTCTTCTTGGACCAGAATCTGACTACCAGCTGAAGACAACACCGACCAGAAGCCACTTCTGCAACAGCCATAGACCCTGTGCTTCTGATAGACTGGACCCTCCAACGGCTCCTGAAGACTTCAGCTCCTTTCTTAACATCCCTTGGTATAGACAACAACTGGTAGCGGTCGCTACTAAGTAGCTTCAGGATCACTTTGCCCACCGGATGGTGATAACATTGCTGACACTACCACTCTGTTCCTTTAGAACACCAGGTGATAGTTAAGGCAAGTACTTAACCTAGCAGGAATTATCACCTCATTCCCAATCAGGTTAGAACCAGGTCGCCTTCACCTGGAATTATGCATGTTAAACTTCTGTGTCAAAGCCAAGTTAGGCTAGAAGGTAGTACAGAGCCACCGTGTTTATTATTACTATGTTACTATATCATGCAAATTCTAATTATTCTCTGTGTGCTTAATTTCTTGTGTGCCATCTTGTTTATGGTAGTTGGTCCTCTTCCTCATGCCCTACTCCAATCGTAGTGGTATTCAAAAGAGGGATCAAAAGGCAATTACCACTCCTAAGTACAAACAAGGACTTAACCCAACCCTGACTACTTAGCCGTCCTGGTCCCAGGAACGAACTCAGGCCGCCCGACACTTGGTAAGGTTTCACTTCGCAGCCCCCTTACTATATCTATTTGAAGTTCCCGTCAAAACCTCTGGGGAAACTCGCCCCATCGTTAAAACTTTCCTGAGGGGTGAGAAAGTTCCCTTCAGCTTAGCTAACCCCTGGATCAGATGCAACCAGCCTGGTGCCATCATCAACCAGCCACCACCAGTGCCGCAGCAAAATCAGCAGGCCACCAATCGCCCAGGTATCAAGGTAGAAGTAAGTCCAATCAAACCTAAGGTCATACTCGCCGTCCCCGACTTAGTACCAAGTCGGAAAGAGACACAACCAGTACTCTTTACCGGCCGGGCACCAGTACCGCCAAATAAGGCAGTCAAAGCAACCCGGTGAGTCTGTCCTCACACCAAATAAAACAACCCGACTGTGACTATCCGCCGTTACTAAAAGGACATCACGCGTCAAGATATAATAAAAATGGTGTACAGAAACAGTTTAAGGTAAGAGAAAATGTTGGTTTAGAATCTCACTTATTGATTCTAGAATCTCACTTGTTGAGTTCCAAGATGGATAATTTTGGTGCAAAGCTTGGGCCGAAATATGCAGAGGTTGTTTTTAACTGAAGTAACAAATTTATCAGAAGATTAAATTAACCCGGGAAAAATAAATAAAGCCCATGTCACGCAGGCGAAGCCATTTGTTAGCAAGTAAGTTCTCTCTCTTTCAGTTCTTGAGATGGACGGCTATCATTTCTCCATCATGCTCAATTCATTAAGTGTGCATTTCATCTCCATGTAGATTTAAGTATTTGTCTTTGAAAATGTTGTATTGCTTGATGCGACTAGTTGACTTTTGTATCAGATTTGTAAAAATCATACGCATTGTCACATTAAGAGGCTAAATGATAGGGCTCTGGGAGTAGTTTTCATCATTTGTTTGGTTTGTACTCGTTATAACGAGTTGGATGAGGAGGTTGTCATGGTGGGTGCATGTCTTGCACGCCTTTCAGCGAGGTGGTGATGGTGGATGCTGTGGCTTGATGTTGTGAGCTGCTGATGCTGAGCCTCTGGAGTTTGGAGATGCTGTCGAGACTGGCCATCTCGATTGGACCTGCTGGACCTCTGGAGTTGGAGTGCTTCAAAGAAGTCTACCAGTTAGGACGGGAGGATGAGACACGTTTGTCTCATTCAACATAGTCAACCGCATTTTTGGACCTCGTAGAAAAGGTTTTGTCTGCGTACCCTTGCCTGATATTACCTTTTATTTTATGTTCGGAAACTTAAAATATTGAAGCTGCCACACCTACCTTATTGATGTTTAACCGTTGATGGAAATCAACACAGTAGATGGGCAGTTCGCTACATTGAACGCTGGCCCAAAGACAATAATGACATGTAGTATTGGCCAATTGGCCAATGAGCTCGCGCCCATATATGTATGGCCTCAACAAGGCACATTAAATTCAAGCAAGCAACTCGTGTTGTTCATTTTTGTCATACAAACTGTAAAAGATAGCAGTGAACACACACACAAATAAGCCTACGATAACTTTTATTCTGGTCTTATTTCTATGAATTGCTACTCACTGTTTATTAGGTTCATTGAAATTTATCACGCTGGGCTTCTGGGATTGTGGCAAATTACGTTACACGACTGTGTTTCAAACCCCTTAGGGCAAAGGTACAACGTTGTGATAAATAAACAGACGTGGATGGATGTAAATTAATAACTTCGTCATAAAAACAGTTCACATTTAAAATGTATAAATAGTGCTAATCAAATATTTTAAATCACGCACACACAGGACCAGTGTATCGATCACGATGCACAGAGGTACGCCATTTCACAGACGCAATGATTAACGAAACACACATCACAGTATATTTATTACTGCTGTGGAAATCCAGATTTATCACATCGTAACTTGCCTAGGTAGGTTTAAAAAAACACAACATGTACAAACGTGATGTATTAATTTGAAGTATTTTTCGGAGTAAGAATAATTTACGTTTCGTTTGACAAAAAGGAACACGCCGTGTCATGGCTCACCACATCTGCCAACTTCACTTTGTTTCTGCCCCGCCATCATATCTAAACATATTAAAATACGTATTCAAACATCAAACTCTCTTTTTAATTGTAAATTTCAAATTCAAAAATCATTATTTTGCTGTAATAAATATGAAATATGTTACAATCGAAAACATGTATAATTTCATTGGTTACTAACGAAGTGAAATTTCCCGAGTGTGAAAGAGACGAAGTAAGAGAAAGAGAGCGACAAGCCTACCAGCAGACAGTTTTTCAATTGCTTTATCGCTCGCTAAACCAATTCCGTATCATTACGGCCTACTTACGATATTTTCTGCTGTTATTTTAAACTGTAAAAATGAGATATGTTGCCATCGGGGCTATTTAAATATTTCGATAAGCACCGTTTAATTTACAAATAATATACTAAAAAATTAAGTTAAAATAATATTCTAACTGTGAACTATTTCTTACCAGTCGTTGCCAACACGTCGCTGCACTCGCTGTTGTTAATTCATATCTAAAAAAGGAATCCATATTACAAGTTATAGAAGATATTAAGGTAAAGGTTAATTTATTCAATAATACAGTTCTCTAAAGTTAACCACAGTGTTATATATTTGTGGAATACAGGTTATTGAAAAAAACAGGTGAAATTTTATGCTTTGAGTGTTTTTTCAAAGGTTGATTTTCATAAGTCGCTTCCAATCGGGAATGGACTATGGTCTTGAGAAAGTCTAAAAAATTCACAGCAAACGAATTACTGTACGTACGTATTTTTGTGTGTAGTTTCAGTTTCATTGTTTTTACGTAATAAACAATATGAGAGAGAAAAAGTGAAAGTACACTGCAAAGACTGTTTCAAAGAGATTGGAAATAATTAGGGAAGTGGACAAAAAGAAGAGGAGCAAGACGGAAATTGCGAAAGCATACGGCATCCAGCTTTCGACTTTATTGACATTTCTGAAAGATCTTTTCAATTGAAAACCAAGTTTTTGTGGGGCAGAGGATTCCAATCAAAAAATAATTTGCGGTCCCAAAGAGCTGGAAGACAAGTTGTTTCAATGGTTTTGTCAATGTCGCACCAGTCGAGTTCTTGTCGAGCGGGGCAGCGCTTGGCAACGTGGCAGTTAAATGCCAGAAGGGTGAGACAGTGACCTTGGCTGGGCGGCCCGCCGCGCAAGGAACTTGTCCTCATACGAGGCTATGGTTTTTGTTTCAATTTTAGTACGTTTCAACTTGTATAATATCGCACTTTAACGAACTAAAATGTATCACAACACTGTTTGGTATTTGGGAAACTAAATCGGCTGATTTGAACACTGTCTTGCCCTTTGGCATTTAACTGAAAGTATCGAATTGTAATCGCGTACTAGTGGTATTTTCCATGCATGTTTTTTCATGAAGCTTAAAAATAATAACTTCCCATAATATTTTCATACTGTGTTTTATCGCATGATTATTGCCGCCACGTGAAAGTCTCAATATTATTTAAATACTGAAAAGTGTAAAACCGTCTACGTGTCGTTTGTTACTCCGGCCGCGTCACAACTCGTGGAACAGCTAGGAAGGACATGGACAAGTAGTAAAGTGTCATCTCGTTTCCTTCAGTCACATGTTTTGTGTGGTATATTTGGGAGGGGGGGGGGTATGTTGCCTGGCAACTGCTTGGACATCCTTGTGCCCTCCCTCTTGACCAATCTGGTATAGGTAGCCTGTAGAGGCATGCTTTCCCCTTCAGTCGGATTGCTCCAGCTGACCCCCCCCCCCTCTTCCAACCCCTCCCCCCCCCCTTTTTATTCTCGACTGTTGGATGTACGCTGCATGCTTACATCTGCACGCGTTTAGTCTTTTTTGTCCGCTACATGCCGTCAACTACCACGGCTGCCGTTTTTAACCAAACTTTACCTTTGTGTGTGTGTGTGTGTGTGTGTGTGTGTATGTATGTGTATATATATATATATATATATATATATATATATATATATATATATATATATATATATATATATATATATATATATTAAACGCAACAATTACAACACCTATATTTTACTGCATGTGAACATATAATGAATTGCCAAGATAACTTCAACGAACTAAATTTTTGGCTTATTTCATTCAAATGTTTTCCTTTTTTTAAACCAATAATATTATGGTCCCCCCCCCCCCCCCCAAAACAGGGTTGTAACTTCAAGAAGGTAGTTATTCCCGGGGCCGTAGTTGTGTTTACTTTGGAAAGGGAAAATGTGTATTTCTTTAATACACCTAAACAAACTACGTAAACAATTTTTTTAAATTCAATAATTGAAAATAATGAAATTCAAAGTCGAAAAATTAGGTCCATAGCGGCTCAAAATAACGAGGTTTTACTGTATATACCACGTTGGTTCTAGCCTGTATAGGCCGTTCACGATAAAGTGAACACTGTTGAAGCCCTAGTTACTTTTTTCTTTCAACCAATTTATATCCTTCCACCACTTGTAAATGTAAACCCTGCCATATGAGTAATAAACACAGTGTATACATTCACCATTCCCAAAACCAGAAGTCCGAGGCCACAGTGAAATGTATTTATTGGTTATTATGTCAGACGAAACAGCTTCAAAAAGTGCTCACTTTACCGTGAACGGCCTATATGTATTTAAATTTCTGTTTGATGTACAGTGGATTCTCTATCCAGCGTTCCTCAAGGGAATTTAAAAAAATGAAATACCAAGGTTTTACAGCCAGTGAGGGTAAAATATGGCTATGGATCAGCACTGAAATGCAAGGATGGGGAAGAACAGGAAAACCTCGAGAAAATACGCACGCCAGTGAGCAGCATCGATCAGCACAATTCCTATATGTGAAAATCTGTGAGTAACCTCACAGACAAACAAAGATGGATCACACTGGTGGAAGGCAAGTGCTCTACCACCAAGCCCACCGCAGTTCCCTTTGGGAAGTGAGGAGTGCAACCTCATTTCTTCAATTAAATTTGGGTAAAGTCAATTACAAAGTTGAATTCCAAAAATAATTTTAACAATTAATACAATTCTCTACCAGCTTATACAAGATCTGGTTTCTTAATGGGAGGGGCAGTATTTTGCACATCTGCATTTTAATATTTTATAATTATGCTTACTTGTTTTATTGTTAGATACCAGTACACACTGGAAATTTTCAAATATACTAAACAGGTTGCAACGCACCTACATGCATGTATACATACAGCATTAAGAGATGGGATTTACAGACAAAAATACAGAAAAGAAAATTAAATTAAAAATAATTATAGTGAAGACATGTATACATGAAAGTGGCATTTGAAAAATTTTACAGTAGACCTACTCGATTTTAAAACATTGGTAAGTGTTTTGAGAAGCTGATGATAATGTTTATAATAGTGACATTATTACCACCCACAGAATTGTCTTCGCCATGTTTACAGTAATGACGTATGAAACAAATAACAAATTGTTTTGGATATACACTGTTGTAGCAGAGTTCATGTTGCAGAAAACTAGAATTACACGTAGAAAAACACAAAATCACAGGAATAGTTGTTATCAGGTACATGAATACACAGAGTTCTGCAGAAGAAATCGTTTAGTTGCAAGAAGACCCTGTGTTTGTCCATTTTTGTTGTATCCATAATTAGTTTTTTATTCTGTTAATTTGCTGCTGACTAATTGAATTCCTTCTACAGAGTTCTCTGTGTTCTTCACGTAGGCCTACATATTGGCAACTATTCTTGGTTGGTTTTCAGTTTCTGTTCGTATGTGTAATTATAGTTTTATGCGACATGAGCTCTGCTGCAAAGTCAAGTGTCCAACACAATTTTTCATTTAATATATAATAGGCCTATTCGTATGGACTTACATGAATGATAAAATGTAAGAAATTTTAGCTCAATGAAAATCTGTTTAGAAGTGTCAGTGGTTAGTTAAATAATCATAAATTATAGCAACAATTTATGGTAAGAGAATGTCAAAACTGTGATATCTCGCATGTGTAATAACCCAAACTTTATTATCTCTACTAAGTAGGCAGTGATTGCCCTTAAATTTCAGTTACAAACACTGCATTTATCGGCTGGTTCTATAGTCATCCGATTTGAAAGAAACCGATTTATTTATTTGTATCAGAGCTTGAACTAGGAAATAAACTTTTATAACTACTGTACTTCATTAAGTGGTCCTGCAGTAGTCCAAGAAAATACATTTTACATGTCAGCTGCGAATTTTATTGGTGATGCACGTGTCGCGAAAATGGAAACACTAAACAAACATGGGTTGAATTACTTGGGGTAAAAGTGTTTCAAAACACTACGTATTTGCAAAGGTGAAAATTAATAGGCCTACTATAGAGTACTGCTTAAGTACGGTGTCTTGTTTCTGTGACATGACAAGATTTGTTTCTTGAAATAATTTCTACAGATAAAATATATGATTGCACAAAGCCATCGGATAAGGTAAACACAGCAGACTAATGATTGTCTCTCCCCAATGCTGTGGTTGCGGGGCAAGCAAGCGGAAATGACGTCGACTTCAACTGCGTATAGCCACTAAAAATATTTTATTTTAGTCTTAGACGTAAACTTCCTAGTACGGTGGAATATGCACTATGTTTATTTATTTAGATCGCAACTCGGTTAATACATACCAAACAAAATTAACAGTACCTACATACACAAAAAAATAACAGTACGAAATGCATCCAGTTTTTTTGTCCCTGGAGCAGCAGCTCTAAAATGGGGTTCTTTTACACTGAGAATAAAAGTTACATTTACATGGCAATATTTATTTAGAAAGTTCGTTACGTGATACAAAAGGGCTGAAAGAAAAAAGTAAATAGGAACTAGGTAATCAAAAGTGCTCACTTTACCATAAACAGCATGTAGCCAACTTACGTTTACTTCACGGTCGTTTACATCAAGTTCAGGTTAGCACTGTTGTGATGTCATTGCTACCTTGTAACATCTTTCTCATTAAATCAACATTTTGGGGACAATTGTAAATGATTGCGTGCAGTTAGACAATTAATTCTTACAATGTCATAAACATTTTCTGCGGACTTGAGCGTCTGTGACCTAAATCTCTAATAGAGTTCGTTTTGCATTTCTGTAATACGCAATGAACACCCTCGGCGTACTGAATTTCGGTATTTAAGCTGGCAAGCCTGTGTTCAACAAAAGAGACGTGACTCTCTCTTGGCCTGTGTTCGTGTATTTTTCACTAGATAGAGGTGATGTCGAAGTAATTTGTTTCGCGCCGCTAGATGGCAGCGCGGAGAGCGCCACTAGCGGGCCAGGCGGCGGCGAGCTGCAGTTGCAAGATTCTGGGCCACTGCCGTGCCGTCAGTTTCCTGACGGAGTGTCAAAGCGGTCGGGTGTTTTTTTCGTGTCGCCCAAGTCCCGCGAATCCGCATCCTCCGGATGGTGGGCACGTGCTGTGCAAGCCCTAAGAGGAAGTATTTTCACGTACCGTCCGTCCTCTGTTGCTCGTGAGGAGGTGTTGGGAGCTGGGAAGTAGCCGTTTACCTCCTCCGCTGGCACTGGTGTCGAAGTCTACATCGCCGTGTTCCGTTAGTAAGATCCCGATGGGCAGTGGCGGCATGGCGTGGTGTTTCTCGCTGTTCGTGTTTTTGTTGTGTGGTGTTGCGACGAACGCGGCCGTGGACGACGTCGTGGTCACCTCGTGCAAAGGCGTCAGGCCCATCTTCGAGGCGAAGAATATCTCGCTGGACATACCTAACGAACCTGTCAGCGGTGAGTACTCTTGCAGCTTTCATCCTCCCGCCAATCGGACACCAGAGTTCAAGGTCACTGCTGCCCGCCCGCGTCAAAACACAGCCAATGTTATCTAGTGTTTTGCTCAGACGTGCGACAGCGTGCAAACAACCCCCCCCCCCCCCCCATTTTACTTATTCTTTACTTTCTTCAATGCCGCATCACGTGGCGTACAGGTGTCTTGTCCATGCGTGACGCATTACAAAGATTTGTGAATTGGTACATGTTTTTGCAGGTGTTATCTCCCGTAACTGATACTGAATCAACTCGATAAAGAGTTCAATGTGATAGGTAATAAATGTGTGCGTAGGTTGACATATTTACGCCACCTACGCACGAGTGTGTAGTACTGGGAACTGTGGTGTGATAAGCCGATGTGTACCCCAATCGATTTCTGTCACGAAAGGAATGGGTCCGTATTTGTCTGCTGTTGTAGCTGTTGACAGTCTTTGAACTGTACGCCAAGAAGTCTTGGATGTTTCTTAATGTTTGTGTGTTGTCCGGATAGCAAATGAATTGTGGGTTAAGTCAATTTTTTTTTTATCTTCAAATTAAATAGTTTAGCATGTTTATACCTTCGGATACTTTTTAATGGCCTGTTTACTTCAGACCTTAACAAGGTAATTTACCAGCAATGTAATATTTCAGTAAAATAATCTGGCAGCGTAGATGGCGAGTTGCTATACTTGGGTGGAGGATGGCAGACGTATATAAACTACAAATATATGAGAAAATGATGCGTACGGTAGGCTAGGCAACCAGGTGTTGCAGGTCGCTATGTGCAATGACAAAAAGTATGATCAGTGAGTGTTACAACCCCTGTTCCGTATCTTTATTTATGTAATTCATGTAGAAGTTTTTTTTTTTATCAGAAACTTGCGGTAACTTTAGTACAGTGCCGTACCACAAAACCGTGGAATATTCTTGAAATATTTCTCTTACTCTTGCTGTATACTCACAAGTATGATGCTGGTACTTGAACACCTGCTCGTGTTGAAGTATTTTCGGTGATTTTTTTCCACCGTTCGCTGAGTGACGGACGTACAATGGCCTGATTTACAAATTTATATATATATTTTTTAATACCAGACGTCACGTCTGGTTCGTCGCGCATATTAGTCGATTACATGAACACGTCAAGTTGTATGATAATTCATTTTACGCACTTGTTTATGTGTTGACGTAATGCTAATGTTGAGAAGTGTTACTGACATAGGTTAATTATTCAGTATTTTGCTTTACATGTGTGTTATGGTACACGCAGCAGCTAGAGTTTTGTGATCCACATACTTAATTATATTTTATTTGTTTTATATTGTAAATTATTTATTCAATATGTTAATTCTCATTAGTTGGCAACGCCTTGTGACGTCACTATAGTCATAAGGAATACACCTGACAGGTATAGCCGTATAGGTGTATTCCTACTGCACAGGTAAATTTGAATTATGCAACCGTCCCGATTATGGATGGCGATAGAATTACCTCATCTCCATCATGTTCTCGAAGGATCCTTTGTACGGTTGTAGAAATAATGGAATGTTCGCCCTTGTGCACTACTGCAGTATTTTTTTAATTGGCTGGCAAGTGAAATGACATCCAGTCGTTTTTGCCATTTCGGGTCCTTGCATTGAATTAGTCATTGCAGTGTGTGTACGTACAATACAAGTAATCCAGCCTTTCCCTACTCTGCCCGTGTGCCCCTCAGCCACCGATATTTTTCAACATACGGAAACTTGACCCTGTATTTTCTTTACCGCGAGTGTTTATAACAAATGGAATTTAGTAGAACGTATGCACACTAGCGCTGTCAGTAAGGTACGATGATAACGAAATAACAGAAAATAGCGATACAGAATCGCTATGGTTATTTCAGTGGCTACGTGGTTTTTGTATTTTGTGTATTTTCAAGTTGCATACTTACTGGAACATTATGGTCTATTAAAATTCATATAATTATAGCGACAAAATTTCCGAAAGTTGTTATTTGCGTTACTGTTTGTCACTTAACTTACCTTAATTTAATTAAATGGCGAAGTTTAGGCGGGTGTTCAAGATTATCACGAACTCGTGAAATCCTGTCGTTTTACTCAGCAGGCCGAGTGTTAACATTAGCAAAATATAATGATTACTGAATTAAACTACAAATATCATTAACATAAATATTGTGAGAAGATGACATTGTTACGTGTTCCATTAGGGGAACGGTGTAATTGAAGTATTAAATCTTGCATAGCCGTCAGTTAATTTAACTAATACTAGTTATGGGGCGAAACTACAAAAGTTAACTTGCTATATTTTTATGGCGGATCACATTTGGTACACTTCATGAACCGAAAAATGAATAGCTGTGGTTGAAACTAAAAAGTGTAAAAATAACATGCACTAAATGTAACTTTGGTGGTTCCAGTATCCATCGAGCCACATGTAGATACCTTTACCCCTTGCCCGTTATTCAATCAGCTGGATATGCTTCAACTTGAATTTGGAATGCAGATTGCAAGTCGACTATAGCCAATCAGAGCTCGTTACTCGTGTGACATCATTTCCGGGAGTAACGTATCTGGAATAAATAACGGTAACCTAACTGTTTACGTGGCTGTTTTTAACATCACAGACCACGAATATAATGAATTTCAAATTGTTATTTAGTTCGATAACACTGTGAAATAAAACTTTTAATTAATAATATCAGCATACTGAATATAGGTTACAGAATGAACAATGTGATCGTAATCTAATCCGTAAAGAATTTTTTGCAGTTAGATTAGTAAATATTCGTATAGTTTAAAATACGATAAAATATTTGCATCCTCAATGATATTTATTTCCACGATTTGCAAAAGTGTGGTATTACTTTTCGTAATGACTGTATTTTTATTTACAACATTCGTTCACCGACTGCACATTGCGAATACAAATCGCCGACTGCAGGCTGCTCAACTATAGACTGTTTTTCGTGATGTGGGTATATATATATATATATATATATATATATATATATATATATGTATATATATGTGTATATATATGTATATATATGTGTATATATATGTGTATATATATGTATATATATGTGTATATATATGTGTATATATATGTATATATGTATATATATATGTGTGTATATGTGTATGTATATATGTATGTATATATGTATGTATTTATGTATGTATATATGTATATGTATATATGTGTGTATATATATATGTATGTGTATATATATATATATATATATATATATATATATATATATATATATATATATATATATACCGATGTCTGACTTAAGTCGCTTTGCTGCAACATGACGGTAAAATATAAAATAAAAATAATAGTATTTTATGCACTAATGATTATTCTGGTAGTGCTATAATTATTTGGAACACACATAATTTCCTACCTTTTGGCATCAGCTTTCTGCTTGACGTTTGAGAGAAACAAGAAAGTGGTTTTCTCAGTTCCCAGAGCGAGAACGTGAGAGAGCATTGGTTCGCGCTCTCTGACGCTCTCGTTCTGCGAAACTGAGAGCTATTCTCTCGTTACTCTCTGACGTCATGCAAACAGCTGATGCCAAAAGGCAGGGAATTATGTTAAGCTAAAATCGCGGTCATGGTTATATTAAGTAATTTATGTGTGTTCCAAATAATTCACAAATAATTATAGCACGACCAGAATGTTAGCGCATAAAATACTATTTTGTTTGGTTGATATATTACCGTCATGTTGCAGCTAAGGTACAAAAAATGAGAATTTGTCATAAATCCTTACGTAGCACGTATTTATACAAATAGGCCTATAAGTTATTTCGTTGGGTAAAACAGCTGAAATTGTTCACTTGTAGTTAAAATGCGACGTGATTTTGGCCCATAAAGCTACTAGGCCTATACAACCTTATTCAAATACGGAAATAATGTAAACAAAGGCTATGGCGCGTGATCAGAGTGTGCAAGAGAGCGCCAGCAGCGAGTATAAAACTTCGCGCACTCTGTGCTCGCGCTCTTTCACGTTCTCTCTCTTACGAATTGATACGGCCAGATAGCGTTCTCTCTGACGCCATAATGACGAGAGAGCGCTCTCTGGGCCATTTCAAACACGGTCTTGGGCCCGGTTTCTTAATTAAGCAAGAAACGCATAGGCATGCGTGCACCCTAATAATTGGGAAAATGTTCCTATTTTAATTTCTTTATGAAACAATATTTAGGCTACGTGTTAAGATAATCTTGGCATGCGAAGTGACTACGTATGTGTTTGTAATGTACACTGATTACTGCAGTAGTTGAAAAGTTGTACTTTTAAACCTAAATTTGGTTTCCATAGATTTAGTCCATACATTGAATGTTCTTGTGTCCCCCCCCCCCCCCCCCTTATGTGTAACTAATGTTACAATTAAGTTTTACATAAATATTTTAAGGAAATGATTGTGAAGTGTGATCATATAAAATAATATTATGACAACTATTACTATTTTAAACTTGAAAGTCAGAAATTTCTGGTAATATTTCCCAGAGGACTACTTTATAGATGGCCATCGGCGATCTCTTAGTGACGAAAGCTGGCTCGCCTGTGAATGCAGAAACGCAAAGAGTTGTACGCACGTAATTCAAACATACAGTTTATAAACCAGGCAGGACGCAAGAGTGCGTCAACCGTCAACTTCTTAAACGTGTATGTTGGGGAAAATGCTAAACAAGTTAGTATTTTCTTTTTGCATTGTTGGTAACGTCTTGCGATGTTTAGAAACTATTCTCATTTCCTGGCGTTGCGTTATTACAGTTGTTAAGTAGTTTATAAACCCGACCTTGTGACCTCGTCCCTATTGGCTGTCCGGCCCAGTGCTGGAGTTGATTCACAGGACGGACGCCCTCCAGGGCTATCTGGAGTCCAATTGCGTTGACGATATTCTGACAGCTGATCAGATGCGACTTGGTGAGTTGACCGTGCTGTGGCCGATACCTACAGCATTCGATTGGTTCACGTGACCCGTGACGTCAGATGCTGATGGTGTGCAGACGTGAGGTAAGGTGTTGACCGACTGGAGATGGACAAACTTTATTTTTCGAGGTCAGACAGGACGGATGATCAACATTCTTCCACCATATGTGAATCTAACATTGACGTAGGCCTGCTTGCTTTATTTATTAATTTTAATTTTGCTATTTGCAAGTCGGTGGACCCTTTAGGAGTCCTATGTACTGAAGTGTTTTCTGTGAATCGTTGTTTGCGCGTAAACGCGTATCGCGCTAAATAAAAGTTGTGGAAATATGACTTTTGTCAGAAAAGATAAAAAAACAATTATCTATGTCCCTATTTTTTTTTTGTCGTATTAAGTATATGCTTGGAGAAACAATTCGTGAAAATGGTCAAATATCGCATTTTTAAAGCTTGCCAGTGCAGTTTCCCTAAGGGGCAAGAGAAAAGTACAAAGATACGGACCTAGTTTAATCTGTTAGCTATCATAGCGTGTAATAAAACCCCACAGTTACAGATCTAATTTGCACAGTGCAACGTCACAACGGAAATACTGCACGCCGTGCGCGTAGGAGCGAAGAGGCGCTAGGCATGCGTGTTAGTGTCGCCCGTATCGCTCCCTCGCTTCTTGACGTTGGTCGCGTAGCTACATAGCCCCCTTACAGTATGCGCAGTTCGGGACAGCGGCGTACAGGAGTTTTTCAGCGTGGTCCACGTGTTAGAGCGTACGTGGCGTCAGCTGTGCTTGAGCCGCACGTCAGTTGTAAGTATCGCGGTGCAAACGACAGCTGGCCTCTGGTCGGCCCGTGTCGGTCACCGGCCAATCAATACGCTGCACATGCCGTGTCAGTCTACCTCTCTCCGGCACATCTGCAGTGGTACCGCTCGCTCGCGCTGTAGATTCTCCTCTCCCCCCCCCCCCCCCCCACCACGTCTTACTCTATGCATGCTCTATGTAACCCAATGGGTAATCTGCGTAGAGTGCGCACGGTAGCTGCGAAGTCGCCACTCTTCTTGGTAAGTCGCCGAACGGTGTGCAGAGCTCCATCAGGAAAAAAAAAAAAACCCGTCCAACGTGTGTGAGTGAGATCTGCTTACGAATAGCATTTAAGAAACGTTACTTTGCTATAGGCTGTTCACGGTAAAGAGAGCATTTTTTAAGGTCCTGTTGGATTTTTCCTTTTTGACATTTCTATGTTCCTATCACTTTTTAATATAAACATTGCCTTGTGACAAACAAACGCAGTTTATACTTTTCTTCACTCCCAAAAGTTAATGTCAAAAACTGTAATAAATTTAATTAGTGGTTAATGCCGGTTAGAAGGGCCTTAAAAAGTGTTCACTTTACCGTAAATAGCCTATATGCTCTTCCATCTAGACCCTTCTTCTTTCGGGGATATTTCTAGCTGAAAAGTCTGAGTTTAACAAGGCTAGTGGCTTTTAGCCAAGACCGTGAAAATAATCACTTTTCAATATCAACTATCCTTTATAACACATTTTTGTACAACCTCTGCGTATTTTAGACATAATTACTTGCCTTACATGCTGCAATGAACATATTAGGTCTAATATACTAAGGCCCGTACATAAAAATCATCATTTATTGTGAATATTCTGCAGAAGTACATTTCCTGTACTATGCGTACTAATACAAATGAGTAACTGCAAGTTAGAACATAATATAGAACAAAAAATAAAATCTATCAAAATAAGTATTGGTACACACGCGTTCGTGCATCAAGCGCGCGCGCACACGCACACGCACCATAAAAAGGTTTTCCTGCCACCACACATTTTCCAAGGTTAAAAAAAAAATTTAAAATACACCATTTTGTAAATTAAATAGATTCCAT
Organism: Dryococelus australis; assembly: GCA_029891345.1. Classification (NCBI taxonomy): domain Eukaryota; kingdom Metazoa; phylum Arthropoda; class Insecta; order Phasmatodea; family Phasmatidae; genus Dryococelus; species Dryococelus australis. The sequence continues at coordinate 17,329,176 of CM057003.1, read as the reverse complement.
GATAAACACACGTGTGTAGGCAGGAGGAATAAAACTTACTAGTGCCTAAATCCAAACATGCAACAAGTCTTGCAGTTATGCCGAGTCACACGAAAGCAATAAAACGTATGTGTGCCTTTATACAGCTGTAATAACGGGAAACCTATTTAAACAATTGCAGTTTGGACGTATACAGAATCACGTATGAAAAGGGGACAAAATAATGAGTTTGTTTGAGCCGAAGGGTACCATCCTATTCATCTAAACATTTCAATCTCCTTTCTTTAACAATATCAACAATTTTTTTTTTTTTTTCTTTGATTGACGGAAAACATTTTACCTCTACGATGCCATCGCTGCCTACGATAACATTTGGGGAAGCGCCAAGTTAGGGATCTGTCTTAGAAACATATATTCCACATTTCTCTGTTTTCACACCAATGATGTCTTCGTATTTTTGAAGTGCTGGTTTTTTTTTTTTTTTTTTTTTTTTATAGCCTGCCAAACGGGACAGATTTCAGTATTGATTTCTTTCTTGAAGAGAATGTTTTCAACCAGATTGTAACAAGAATGTGTGCTCTAAATCGTCGAATTACTGCTCCAAAATTGGATACCATAAGGCGGTTGAGACGCGTGGACCTCTGTAGTGTACAATCGAGTTGGTCTCGTATTTCTTTCTAAACCTACTTGTTTCTCGTAAGTAGATGCATCTTCACGTAGCTGCGTTAGTAAGTCTTCCATCTTTCTTTGCATCTCATCTTCACACACATCTGCTCCATAATGTTCGTCTGAAGCAGCTGTAGATTTTTTTTTTTCCGGCCGCTTCGAGTTTTTAAACCTGTTGCTGAGACACATTCTGATTTCACAGTTTTTTCCCGCGTTGTTGCATGCCTCTCTTCGCATAATCAACTCTTTCGCCACAATTGAATTTTGAAACAAGGCTCATGTAGCTGAAAACCAAAACAGTAAAACTTTATGGCAGTAGCAGTATTATCGAGTATGTCGTACGCACAGGAAATTTATTAAAATTACTTATACATAAATGCCTGCACGATGCAAGGCAAATATTTGAAAAGTAAATATCAATTTTAAAGATGTAACGATTTAAATCAAGTATGTTCTAACTAAACTACAATTAATAACTATGTAACCTACGTTTCGGCCTGATTTTTTGTTTCATTCAAGGTGAGTCTGTATGCATTACGAATAATGCGATCCAATAATTTCATTATTGGGTTCACTAAATTGCTGGCCTCTAAAACTGGCAAGACGTCTGATTCATCACTGTTTTTTCTCTTGCAAAATGCCCTGCATGCCCCACACATGTTTCAAATAAATCGATACATCTTCCCTGAGAATGGCGCATGCTTCAGTTTTATCATCTAGAGCTACAGCCGACTTTACATCACTTCTCGCTCCCGTTATGAGACGTTCTGTTCTTGTAACTCCTCCAGCTACTTCTATCAAAACGCGTCTTCCTTCTAGAGGATATCATGTGTTCCCAGCGAGTTGATCCAAGCCGTCACTGAATGCTCTTGTAATATGGTTGCTGCATTCTGTTTTTGCACGTAGTGGCCGTGTGCCACTTGTTCTTGTATGCGAGCGAACACGCTGGAGTTGCGTGTAGTTGTTGTAGTGTTGCTATGTTGTTGAGTGTAGTGTTGCTATGTAGTTTAAATAGAGAAGTCCATGCTGTCGGAGACTTGCATTGAACCCTTCCACGGAGATGCTTTGCTCCATCGCCCTGTGTAGTTCTTGTAGCATTTTCCTTCGGCCTTACTGCGAACACACAAGAGACAGACTGTTTCTGACCTCAAGGCAAAGAATCTTGTTAGTCTCCATACCAATTATCACGGCCTGAAAAATTATTGTACGTGTTTCAATATTATGATTTTGACAAATAATACATTATTTTGTTGACAGAATAGTTTGCTTTGGTTGGGAAATGACATAAGAAGGTAAACCTTCTTGACTAAATTAATAATATGAACTAATTACATTCCCACATGACTTTATATTTATGTGCTTTAAATGTGTGTACCTATATTTTATATGCTGGAATAAGTTATACATTGCATTGTCTCTCCAAACAATCACACGAAACTGAGTCATTAGTCGTACATCCATGTGATTTTTGTATACGCCGGGCTGAGATGTGTTTACGTCACAGCATAGTCAAGTAGCATAGAAATGAGAATTTTTTAAATCTATTATTTAGTCTAATGTATTCGATCTAGAAACATGTAGAATTATTTACGTAGAATTTCTCCTAATTACATAGAGTAGCAATATTTGTGTAATTTAAATTTTCTGTTAATAATTATGCAAAACAGAATCACTGGCGAGATTTACGGGTTGCAAGCGCCCCACTCCAATATTTTGAGAGCAAACAAAAAAATAGCAATTAATAAATTTGAACATTTCGTTCTTTATAACTACAAGTGTAGAGAGCAGCATGTTCACATTGTAACCGAAGATTGCTTTTTCTGTGAAAGACACTGAACTTGTTAGCTCACAGACAGATAACTACATGTTCTATTACTTGTATATTATACACCAATACGTATCAATACTACCATTTCTTCCATGTGTTTAAAAGTTTATCATTGTATTACAATTGTGTAGGATATTTTTAATGCATAACACTTTGTCTTAAAATAAATGTCAATTTTTCCATTTACATTTTTAAAATCAATGCACAGGTCTGCATACGTAACCGGAATTAATTGTACTTGTACGACCTTCCGGTCAGGTATAAAATGTATTTCGATTTTAAAAAAAACTAGCCGAGGAGGACTCCAAAACCTTTTTGTGTCCCAGCACTATTCCAAAACCAATAAAACCGCAGTACCTTTGACCCCCCCCCCCCCCCCAAAAAATGCCGAAATCCTGCTTACTAACAACATAAACATAAATTAGGCTATACATACATAAAGTGCAATATTTGCCACTCCAGCAGATGAATTAAAGCCGTGGCCATAATTTATCTTTACCCATCCTCCACCTACCAAAATTGTGATATAAGGACTCCCATCCTTCGTATGATGATTATTTCCTAGAGCAATATATATATAATATCTCTCTCGCTCTCTCGCGCTCTCGCTCTCTCTCGCGCTCTCTCTCGCTCTCTCGCGCTCTCGCTCTCTCTCGCGCTCTCTCTCGCGCTCTCTCTCGCGCTCTCGCTCTCGCTCTCGCTCTCGCTCTGTACAGGTGTTCTTCCCAAGTCTGAAAATGCTTACTCGTGTCAAGTAATTCAAGAACGTCAAACAACACTTAATGTACAGTAAACATGACGTTCGTATTATTGTTACATATAATCTTAAAGACACTAACTCTGAAAAACAAAAAGATTATGTGTGATCTAACTATAGTTTTAGTACCTTATAATATGTGTCTCGGAAGGTATTCATATTTTTGCATATTATTTAATGTGACGAACGCTGTTTTACTAATTGTGGGTCTAATTTCTTAATGCCTCTTTAGCTTAGTTTTAAGTTAAAAAATTAACTGAAAATATCGACAAAATAATCTATAAAATAGTAAAGTAGTAAACTATAAAATAAGTCTGGGCTACCTCGCCAGCGAGTTATTCGTGTTCCCTAAACTTATTGTAACTCATGAATTGAATGTCTATCATATCGAATAGTTCTTCAGCTTGGGAGTAGCCTATGCCTACAGACATTGCACCTCACACCAGTGCGTTATCAGCGTCATCATATTTGTCGGCGGGAAAAAAAACGTGCTGTGTATTGCTTTTCACAGTTATCCAAATAGAATTTCATTTGAAATTTTCAGCTCAGAACGCCCTAAAGTGCAAACTCTTGGGTGCTTGTGAACAACTTTCATTTCGTTCATAGATTGTTCTATATCTACAATGCGGTTCCCTGACTGTTTGTCTCTTCAACACCCAAAGGAACTGTTTTCACCAATAAATCGGGAAGATTTTTCGCTGTCCGATGTGGAGGAAGATTCACTTCCTTCAACTTCGCCGTTCCTCGAAGCACGCCATTTGTCTTCCGACGATGGTGCGTTTTCTGTAATTGACACTTCTTCAACTCCCGTACTTGGGAGGTCGCCAACACTGCACGTGAATTGTGTTTCTTTCTTGTCGTTTCTGAAAAAAAAGAAGAAGAAAAAGTATATACATATATATAATTTGTATCGTTACAGGTTGCTGTGAAATTACAGTGAACGGTGCCTAGAAAACTCATCTTTCCATTTAGGAACGAAATAGACTTGTACCAAGTTTACGTTTATGTTTCGTTCGCTGTTTGCCCGCCAGAACACTTATAATCTTAATAACATATGCAACAGTAATGAATAGCCTAGTTTATAAATGCTACAGTAAGTTATACGAATGATTGTGAAGTTTATCCGGAAGGTGATCGAACTCGTGGATGCATCCGGTCTATGAACTTTTTATGCTAGGCGCAAAGTTGTTCACATCGCCTCTTGTCGTATTGAATGTAACTACCATTAAATAAATATATCATATCAAAATCCTTTTATTTTATGTCAAATAATCCAGCACTTGTTTTAGGACCTTATTCAAGCGCTGTAAGTTAGGTTTATCCCCTCGAAATGTAGTTACAGCCTTAACACTGTCACATTATACACGAACGTTTTAAATCACAAACGATTCTTCGGCGATAGGGTAGAAGACCGCAGCCCCCCCCCCCCCCAAAAAAGAAAGAAAACTGTAAAATGCTATAAAAACTTAAATACCTTCGCTAATTTAAATGGACATTAATTCTTACTTATTCTAAAATTGTACATAGTAGTGAAAAAAAAACACAAAATTTTATTGACGTGCCTGAAACAGATTCAACGCAGATATATTACGATTCTTACAATTTTATGTAGATGTTCAATGTCACAATTCATCCCCGCATGGTTTGGGCTGTTACACAACCATACGAGTTTGAATTGGTGGCAAATGAGTTTTTTTTTTTTTAATTAATGTAAATATTAATAACAAATCAACAAGTAAAATAGACAGTGTCCATTATATTTCCAAATTATAACAAAATAATTAAGAGTTGTGTTTGTGTAGTGTCTGCACGCAAACCAATACTTAGGCATAATGTTCGACGAGCACCCAACGAAGCCTTCCCAGTGCCGTGGCAGTGTGGCCACGATGACGGGCGCAGTCAGCCAGCGGCGAGGCGTGATATTTTCGTGTGCTGAACAGAAGTAGTGTATTAAGCTGGATTCACAACCATCCGTTTCATCCGTCAGTCGCCCGTCCGTCCAATCGCAAGGCAATTTTTTTCCCCTCCGTCCGTCAAGTATATCTCAAACTTTAAACTTTCGACGGACCACCACCTGGTGATATCGTTCCTTGAACATGGCTGTCGGAAGAAAACAGTCATTTGTTTATTTGTCTGGACATTTTTGTTTTTAAATACACAAGGCAGTGAAGTTGTTTACTTTTTTACGTTTTACTTGTAAATTTTCGGGGAAATTCTGATAAATGATATTTATTACATTCATTAAAAACATTTGTCTGTACGCGAGAAAGTTAGTGTTGTCGGGTGGTAACACTGAAAATTTTCTGGCCCGACGGATCAGCGGACTGATGTGAGTCGCTTTCAATTGAAGGACGAAAAAACCAACGGATGGCTGTGAGCCAAGCTTCATTTTGAAAATACCGAAAATATCTGCCATTAGCTACATATCGACCTAGTTTGTTTCAACATAATCCCCTTAAGGCATTATACTACTTATTGACATATGTTTTTGATAATGGCTGTTCACGGTAAAGGGATCACTTTTTAAGGCCATCCCAACAGGCATTGACCAATAATAAATATATCTTATTGCAGCCTCGAGGGTGGTGAAATGTTATACACTGCGTTATTGGTCATGTTGCAATGTGTATATTATAAAGCAGCCGGAACATGGAAATTGGATAATTGGATGAAAGGAAAAAATTTTGAAGGGCCTTAAAAAGTACTCACTTTACCGTGAACAGCCTATATTAACTACTACTAAACAAGTTTTAAAAATGCCATTTAACTCGAGGATTTACCAGAACTTAAGGGAGTTCCAATGAATTTTTGAAAATCAGAATTACTGTACAATTTAAAATGGTTATTTTGAAGAACTAACCAACAGCACTAAACCAATTATATAGGCTAGCGTGAAAACCATGCATACATAAGTGTGTCACACTAACCCACGTAGCCTAACCCATGTAAGGCACACATGCCAGAGGTAATAAGTTTATAAAGTGTCGTTTTCAAACAACTGGAACTGTATGCACAATGCACTTTACCGAAATGCCTGTTCTCCAGTTAGTCATGAGACACTTATGTAAAAACACAGATGACATAACATAAAATATACATCTAAAAATTATTTATTGAACGAATCTGTTGATAAGCAGTGTTGTGATCGCAGATTAGATGTATTGTAATTACGTTATCACGGACATTTTTATCCTGTTTTCGCACCTATACTAAGAAGTTGTTTTTCAATGCTTCGCCTTGCAAGTTTCGCAAATAAGTTTTAAGTGGAAATAAAAAAGTATCATTCTGCTGATATTCTTGTAACAGAACTAAAATGGTGGAAATATGACCAGATAGTATAATGCTTTTGTTGTTGACAATGAGTCAGAAGTATGAGATTTACTAATTATTCTCAATTTTTCTAAATTTTTCTCCTCACCCATGTAAACACGTTCATAACTTGAGCGATATTCAAAATGTAGAGTACAAATCTGTCACATAAATAAAACTGACATCGCCACAGTCTCAGAATTGTTTTCTTATATTACGATGCCGTCGATTGCGTAATATACAAGACAAAATAGTTCTGTAGAGTTTTAGTCGCAACTCGCAAGTGCAATTTTGCTGAACAATACTGCGCGAGTTTTCCTAACGTGCTTGCGAAATTCAAAATAATAATTTTTACTATGTAATTGTTCTGAGAATTCACCTTTTGTTTCTATGTTTTGACCCCGAGAATCTAACGTGCATTATAATAGTATTATTTGCCACACTTTATTCACGCAAAAACACGAAAACTATAACGATCTAAAATTTATCTGTGATAATTTACGGCCAAGCACACACTGCACTTACCTTAACTATGTTACAATTAAAATAAAACAAAGCATTTCTTAACTTATTGATGAGTAAAAACAAGTAGATGCGTGTTTCCGCGCGTCACACAAGTTCCCGCAAATATCCGCTCGCACATGTAGTTACATCATTGGTGTTTTTCAGTAAGTTAAATGTTATCTCAGAAACTACGTTCTAGAAAATAAGGTCGAACATCGCATTACTATTACACAAACAGTTCATCAGACATGGCTTAGTAAACACATATGTTAATTTACTAAGTATTCCCATATACCCGCGAAAATCAACGTTGTTGGTTATTTACAAATCAGACAAAAGGCGCTCGATATTTATATCGCTCGCCCAAATTCGGTCGCCACTCGACTAACATCCTGCCGTACTCAAGTCCCTCGGTTGCCCACGGCTGCGTAAACCCACCCCCCAACCCCACGACAACTGACACCCAGGGTTCCATCGCTGCGCTAGCCTTGGGTAGTCGTAACACCTGTTCAATGAAAAACTAAAGATATTCGGCTGTGAACTTAATAGAGTAATTATTATTTAACAGACGGAGATTAAAGGGGAAGCAGTGCTTCCATTGCTTCCATGGACGCTTCGCCCCCTACAGCATTGACCGAGAGAAATTATGATTTCCTACAGGCATTCGCTCACGCCACGTGGGCGTCATGGCGAAAGTAGGCTTATAAGTGTGGCCGTCATACATGTTGTTTTTAACAAGCAATGTGTTGCTTTGGTCGTGCGAGGCTTATAGTGCACACATTTTTGGTTAAACATAAGCCAATAGTACGTACTTGCATACACACTAGGCCTACGGCTAACTTCCTATTTTTATATATATATATATATATATATATATATATATAATGTGTGTGTATTCCCATATTTTAGATCTTACAGGTACTTTTGGTATATTGATCACGAGTGTAGAGCTTCAGATACGTACGTTTAGTTTAGTTTTATTGCATCCGTTCGATCCTCTTTTCTTACTTAACTGTACAAGGATATTGTAATACTCTTTCGTTTCTGTTTCGAAAAAAAAATAATTTGAGTTGTAACAGCCGAATACCATAATAGTAACAACTCGTGATAGGATTATCAGATTGTTCTTTTATGAAATACTTTGACATTTTTTATTCCGGCAAAAACGACCTATTATTAATAGCCGCGCGATATCTGGCCACGTGCTGGCACGGACCATGTCTGTGTAGTGATGTCAGACCAATAAGAAAGCGATCCGCGGGCATCTGGTAAACGCCACACAAACCACTACTTTTGATTGAAATTAACTAGGGCTAACATATAACCGTTTTTAAATAATCTGACCATGTATACTGTTACGTGCTGCTGCCCGGCACTGTGGCGGTGGAACCACCTCATCCCTCCCCTCCCAACGGGTATGCCACCTGTTCCCTCCTTTCTGGGAAACCCGTGAATAATGGCTGTTGCGCTGTTAGACACATTGCTTGCTCGGGCGACGACTCAAGAACGTTCTGGCGAGACTGGCTGGCGCCTCCGCGACACATCACAGGTGTTGGGGAAGATTCTAGGTGGTAGTCTAAGACACTATATATACTGCCGCAACCCAGCGGCCGGCAGTCTTTGACGGAGGCCGCCCGGCCGAGTGTGCGCGAGCGAAGTGCAGTGTGGACGACGACTGGAGATTGCGGGACGACGGCGAGTGAGGTGTTCGTGGCCAGAATGGACGAGAAGGTGTGAAACCGACGAGCCTACTGTGCGTGAGGGCGCCTGGAGGAGTCTTAGAACACTGCGACTGGCGGGACATGGACTGAACTGATGTGGCACTGAATGGAAGTGTAATACGGATTTTATCGTAAATGTTCGAACTGTCAATTTGGACACATTTTACAGAATATCTGAATAGGTTGATACACCGTCTATTGGGACCTATCTTAAATTATTTTATTTTATTGATTTCTTTGTGGTAATTATAAATTGTATTAAATTTGAGTAATTAGTTGTGAACAGTAAGATGTATCAATTTACTGTGAGATTTTGACTTCAGAGAACTTTGCTGTAGTTATTATAAATAAAATAAGGAAATTATAATTAATTCTTTTCTTTAATTAAGACCTCCATCCCTTAACGAACTTGGTATAGCCCACTTAATTTCTAGAGAGAGAAATTGTAACAATATCTACGTTCTCAACAATTTCGCCGGAAAACTTGATTGGCGCATAAAGTGGTTGGTACCGAGGCGAAATATCACACACAGAAGAAGCAGAGTAGGGTTTCAAGACTGCTAAGTACGTAAATCTTGAATAGCTTATATTAACGTGTATTTTTATATACATTTACGACTTAGGTCTACATCTAAAGTATTCAAGTCATAGCGTTCTATGTAGTGGAGATCACACATGAAGTTGCTAAATGAGCTTAACTTTAGGAAAAGAACCTTCAATAAGGCAAGTCCTTCGTTTGTTTGATCTGACAATTCGTCGGTAAAGACTGTTCACGATAAAGTGAACACTTTTGAAATCAACATTAGAAAAAAGTCACTGCCCTGAGTGACATGCGCCCAGTAAAGTTGGTAACAATGAATGGGAAGTAGTTAATTTCTTTCGCTTTCTGTTCTTTTTTCAATGCCTCAAAGTGAAAATGAGCAGATTTATTATATATTTACTTTTCAAATAGTTTCACTGGACTGACGCATAAAGCCCACGAGATATAAGACTTTGTACTCGCAGAGCTGATACTGATAACATGAGACAGATAGTAATTTGTTGATTGGCTCCGATACGTAAGAGTGTTATCCCGACAACAAATACACCGGTAGATGTTGGCCACTTTGCTGGAAAATACGAATGTTCTAGGAGGTTGGCAGTGGCCAGCGTGGCGAGGGCAGGTCGGCGTGGCAGTGGCACGGTGGCTGGCGAGGCGAACGCTGGAGGGTCCAGTGGAGCGCATCCAGATACAACACTGCCGTCCCGGGGCTTGATCACGCCAACCCCCTACACACTCGAGACGAGCCGCACTGATTGGCTGGATGTATATACTCTTCTCGCCCCGTTTGTTCCCACTTTTTTTTGCGTCAAACCTAGTTATAAAATTCCCCCATTAATGACGCATTTGATGAGTTCGTAAATATGCCATATATCACAAGCGTACTATACGTCTGTTAACATAAAATCACCTTATATTTGATTAAATTAAACTTTTACATAAATTTTTATATAAATTATAATATTTAATGTGTAATTAAGATGAATAAAAGCAATGAGAAAATTCGTGTGTTGGTAATGCCTAGTAAGATATAGTTCTTATGCAAAACATTATTATACTGAGTGCGCACCAATGCGGTGCGCTATCCTTTTGGTGTAATTTTCTAGACTCGGTTAATCTTTGTTTGCATGGGGTGGAGGAATATCCTGGAAGTATAACTTTAACAGGGCTTGAAGAAAGTTGGAATTAACCGTGAAAGGACTGTATGAAGAATTCGGTGTTGCGTTTCCAGGTAACGTACTTCTCTTCCCTTATATAGTGGCCGGTAGCAGGGTTGTTTGTAAAGACCCTTTCACGCGCTCAATTTTTTTTCCAAATTACCTTTCCATTTTTATTTAATTGAATTCATTGCACTGTATGTGACGTCATAGAAACCTCACAATAGCGGCCATTATTTCTTTCCATTTCTTGAATGTCTCGTTTTCCTTCAAGATTGTCGTTTCTAACATGTTCCATATTTTCTTGAATCCAAAATTTCAATCGCCAAACACTGCTCTTCTCCCAGTAATAATGTAAGTAATGCCATAATAATAGAGTCGTGTGCGCAAATTTAGAGGTTTTGCAGAACAAGGGCGCTTATTTTTAAAAAGAAAATGTAAATATAAAATCGAGAAAATTTGTTGGGGTTTAACCGATAATTTTCGTGCCGTGCATGAATCGTAGATTCTACCAAAAATTTGCTTTTGGCATTTTTTTTATAAACGGATTTCATTTAAATGTGATAAATTTCCGCGCGGAGAAAGCTTTATTGAATACATTCACTGTTACATCAGCCTTTTATGAAGTCCTACTAAAGTTATACTGCCTGGATATTACTACGCCTCTTGCAAACTAAGCTAAACTAATCCTGGAGAATTACACCAGAAGGACAACGCGCCACATTCGTGCACACCTAGTGTAACAGTATTTTGTATAAGGACTGTTTCTAACCAGGCGCTATCAACATACCTATCTTCTCCCTCATTTTTATTAAGATTATTTATCAATGCAGAAAAGATATTAATAACATTTCAATTTAACAGGAAAAAAGTAACTTTTATAAACACATGTATAAAACTCCTGTGGTACAGGGCGTATTTAGGAAATAGTAAACACGTCATATATGGGGAGATTTTTGAAAGGTTTGACTCAAAAAGGCTGAAGAACGCGAATGGACTATATCCAGTGTCGAAAACATCCTCACATATCAACTCTTGTGCACGTGATTATTACATCAATATTTTAACTGGTTTTCTTCCCAAACGAGAGCTTGCAGTGGTGAAGCAATCTTGACTACGCGCCTCTTACCAAGGCTAGCCGGTTTCGATTCCCGGCGGGGTCGCCAGCGAGAAACTTAAGAGCGTACGTTATCTCGGGGCGCTCTTCCCCCCCCCCCCCCTGAAGTTCTTGCATCCCGTCTGGTCGGCGCTGCTGCGTCTTCTCTTTGTCTCGTTTCACCGTCTGCTGCGCCCAGGCAAGACTTCGCTGTAAAGTGTCGACCAGAACCATCTCAACTGGAGCTGTTTGATGTTGGATCCGTCCGTGGTCGGCTCTTGCTGACGATTGATTACCCTGCCCCGAAGAGAGGCACTTTGCAATTCGTTTTTCCCTTTTCCGGAACGATCATCGATTGTAAACGAAATATAAAGTACTTACGTGCCGATGCTTAACACAGTGCACAGTGTTACAGTTCGCTTTTAACTGAACATTTAGACCTACTTTTCTGGCGTATAAAAAGTTTGCGTTGCCACGGGTGCAGGCGACTTTGTTCACGCGTCGGTCACGTGTACACGAGAAACTGCTGCGTAATGCGTATGAAGCATAAGAACGCAAACTCAGTTTGCAAAAATTCAAACAGTTCACTCGCTAGACAACGTTAAGGCATGGAACCATTTTTCTCAACTCGCTGCCAACTTAACTGCGGTCCTGCATGGCAGTGCGCATACGTAGTTCATTCACTCTTACCTTCAACTTTTCTGAAGCCTTGCTTAAATTCTACTTACAGGATATTCCTCCGCCTTGTGCAAACAAAACTTAAATTCTAGAAAATTACACCAGGGACAGCGCATATAATTATTGTGCACTCGGTATAATCAATTTTGCATAAGCAGTATTTCTTACTAGGCATTTCTCGGAAGGGTGTAAGTTCAATTTAACGAGATATTGGGTAATTTTATGTTACAAGTATAAAGGCTGTTCACGATAAAGTGAGCATTTTTGAAGTCTTTCACGATGAAGTGAGCACTTTAGAAAAAGTCACTGCGCCTACCTGCATATACTTTAACGGGCGCACTGAGCTACGCGCGTCTGGTAAAGTCAGTGACTATGGATGGGAAGTAGTTCCGTATCTTAACGTCGAATAAAAAGTGTGAGGTAGCCATTTGTATTAATTCAATATTTCTTCACTTATTTTTTTATGCAACGAAGTTTAAACATAAGCAGATTTGTAAAATATTTACTTATCTAATAATTTCACAGTTTCACATGACGAACGCATGAATAAAGTATTAAGGCCCATGGAAATGTTAATGTTACATAGGATGGAAGAAAACACAACGTGCATACAAGTAGATCTTAAGCAGGGCTTCGAAAAGTGAACAGCCTGTAACACGATCGTGATACATGGCATATTTATGAAACATCCAAACACCGTCATACATGAGGTCATTTCTCGGAGGTTTGATTCAAAATGAGGATGCGGCATGACTGTGCGGCCTCCTGCTATGACAGATGACAGCGGTTCCAGTGCGGCGACTTTGGAGAACAATGTGTGCCGTTATCAGGGCGATGACGTGGTAGGCGTCACCAGCGCCTGCCACATATGGGATGCTGCCTGCAGCCGGCTATTGCTAGGAGCTTCCTAACCGCGTGCTGTAAGATGTAGTACATGGCTGTCACAGTAGATAGGGCTTACAATCGCGTTATTTGAAGTGGAAATGCCAACATATACATTTCACCACTAGAATTAATGATTTTATAGAACAGATCGTGAGTGGTTTGTATCTGAAACATACTGATTTAACCTACGTATATTTTATGTGCTGATTTAATAACTTACTAAAAGGATTAGAAATGTTTAATGCGTATTTTGCACTATTTGTGCAAAATTTCCTATTCCATCCTGTTGGTCACAATTGGAGGTGGCGTAAATATTTATAAGACAAGAGCTAACACAAACAGCAAACGCATATTTAATTATTGCCGAAAACAGCATTCGGGAACTAAATGATGTTAGTAAAGTAGGTTCTATGTACGCAATTTTTAAACTTCGTTCTAGAACCTTTAAAGAATAATGCAAGCCGTAAACAATTGTAAATGCTATCCGGCAATTGTAAAAAAAAAAAAAATAGAATTTTCTTTTTTGTAAATAAACTATTTTATTGAACATTGAACACCGCGTGATTATTAACTACTTCAATGAAGCGTATTTATCGCAAAATAATAATTAAAATCTCTTTTTGTTTTATTATACTAGGTGGTTATTTTTCGTACTACGTGTCTGCTGTTGGTATTAATCCAGGCACCTACCACCCACCTTAAAATAAAAAAGATCGTAACAACATGGAAGAGTGTACTCTTGTCTCCTTACTTGCGCTGTTGTCTGGTGCTCGTCCGCAGTGTAAAGAAGGTCCGCGGACGAATGTCCCAACGTGCGTGTCTGCAGTAACGACTCCCGGAGCCAAGCTTTCCAACGCTGGCACCAGAGTGCGCTAAATTCCACGCCTAATTCAGGCAGTGAAACTTAGAGTGCACCCTAATCGGCGCGTCAATAAGTTGTATGCGAGTACTCGTAAATATTGATTTGTCTAGCCTACTTTATTTTGTTTTCTAAATTAAATAATTCGAATGAGTTCGATTTGATTTTGCTTAAGTTTAACGTGTTTTTTTTTTTTTTTTTTTTTTTTTTTCACTAGATTGAAGGTTATTGCTTTAAACTAATAGCGAGTTTTAATAATAATAAATAACACACCTGCCATTATTTACTTTTAACCGTTTGCGCGCGATAAATGTAAGAAAAAAACACAATTTGGAACACGTCCGCGGACCACGGACGAAAATTGGAGTTGGCGAATTATCTTGGGACGTTGGGACGGCTAGCTGTGACGTCGAGGTTCACGTGCACCAATCAGCAGTTAGGTGTCCGCGCACCAGTTATTGTGGACTAGGCCTTAGCCACCGGGCAAGGACTGACTCATCTCTTACAGCATGGGTGTATAACTTTCTCTTGCCGTACCTTGAAACAAAGTTACTACATCCATGCCAGTTTTGTATCTTATGGTCAGAGAAATATTCGTACTAGTTTTGTACGAACTACACTTGGACATAGTCTTCAAAGTGTTAATATTGTTTTCTAAAATGGCATAGGCTGTTTAGGCTAACGTGGCCACTTTTGAGGTTCTATATACTTTTTTTCCTTTTAGCCGTATTTAATCATTTAGCCACCTATTTAAATATACGCTGTCATGTAAGTATTATATACAGTGTGCATATTCCACCGCACCCGGAAGTTAACTTCTAAGGCTAAAATAAAATGCATATATTGACTATTATTCCAAACGAGAGACCTTTCAAAAGTGCATGTTTTTAAACTGTGCCCTCTCCCTTCGCATGTCAAGAATCGTAGTGTAGACATACCTGTCTGCAGCCCCCCTCCCCACCCCCCACACTCAACGTCTAGATCAGTTCCTGACTGACATCAAACGTTTATTGAGCAGAATCATAACCAAGCCTATTTAGCTATAACGCGGTCCAGTGTCAGACAAATGGGCAACCTACTCGTGCTCAAATCCCAGCCTGTCTTCACTGCAGGTGATAGCGCTAATTCAGCTCGCATGACGCCGGAGTGCAGTGACTTGTTGGTCCAGCTTGACTTCACTGCTCAGCCTCGAGGCCGTCGCGTCATCTAGCTCCAGTCGTAACGTGGGGTGTGCCATACACGGCGATATAGGCTGTTCGCTGTCAAGTGAGCACTTTTAAAAGCCCTGCTTAAGATATGCTTATACGAACGTTGTGTATTCTTCCGCGTTATGCAAAATTAACATTGCCATGGGCCTCATTACTTTATTTATGCGTCGGTCAAGTGAAACTGTGAAATTATTGGAAAAGTTAACATTTTATAAATCTGGTAATTTTTACACTTCTGATGCATTAAAAGAACAGAAACCGAAATGAATAATTTAAATTGCCGTAAATGGTTACCTAATATTTTATTTGACGTTATGACATGGAAATACTTTCCATCTATTAACTAACTCGGTGCGCCCGTTGAAGTATATGCAGGCATGGGCAGTAACTTTTGTCTAAGGCTTTATCGTAAACAGCCTTTACGTGCATATATTTTAACAGGCGCCTTGAGGGACATGCGCTCTGTAAAGTTGGTAACGAAGGAGGGAAAGTAAGTTCATGACTTAGTCGAATTAAACGTGTTTAGTAAACACTTGCGATAATTTAAATAATATATTTGGCTGTCGGCATTTTAATGTATCTAAGTGTAAGAACTAGCAGATTTATAAAGTAAATACTTTTTTAATAATTTCATATTTTTACTTGACCGACGCATGCATAAAGTGATAAGGCCCATGTCAATGTTAATTTTGCATATGGTGGAAGAATACACGACGTGCATACAAGTAGATCTTAAACACGGCCTTTAAAAGTGTTCAGTTTGCCGTGAACAGCCTTTACAACACAGTGTACGTAGTTCACTGGACTCGAAAGTTAAGGTCTAAGTTTGCATGCATGCTGCAAGAAATGTGAGTGCTCTCCACCGCACAGCGTCTCTCTAGACATGCCCGCCCCGCCATCTTGCATTTACGGGGTTTTCGCTATAACTTCCATCACAGATTTTGTGTTTCGTTTTGGGCGTCGACAGATAAGGCATGGGACGTTGCTTTGCATGTGTTATAAAACATGTATTGCTTGACTACTCTTGCTAGTATGATTTCCAACTCTCTCTCTCTTCCCCCCCCCCCTTTTTTTTTTAACCTTTTCAGAAAAACTTACTTCTCGCCTGCGGCCACTAGTCAAAATTAATTAAGTCAGTAGATATGCACTACCTTCATAAGGCTTTAGAACCTACTATACGGCATGTCGTGTGAAAAATTTCGTTTAACATACTTAAATCTAATTTATGGCAAAAAAAAAGTAAAAAATCCGAGATGGCGAGGGTAACCCGTACACTTACAGCCTATTTTGTATCTTACTGCGTGAATGCGCGGAGTGCTGGGGTTTTATTTTTTTTTTTACGTCGTTGATTTCTGTGTAAACTCAGTTTACGGTACACTGGCTCCTTTTAAAAGACTTGTATGCACAAAGTGTACTTTTCCACCATTTGTATTATTATCATTCATGGGCCTGATATCTTCATGCAGTCGATCAAGCGAAGTGTGAAGTTATTATAAAAGTGGATATGTTACAAATTCGCTAATTTGTATACTTAAAATGAATTTTAAGAAACTTAAAAGCCAAAGAAGTTTTTTTAGTATTCACCAGCGTTTACCTAACATTTCTAATGCAGGCGTAATAAATGTACCTACAGTACTTCCCTCCGTCGGTACCAACTTTAGACGTATTGGGTGCATGGCAGTAAGTTTGCCTAACATTTCTAATGCAGGCGTAATAAATGTACCTACAGTACTTCCCTCCGTCGGTACCAACTTTAGACGTATTGGGTGCATGGCAGTAAGTTTGCCTAACATTTCTAATGCAGGCGTAATAAATGTACCTACAGTACTTCCCTCCGTCGGTACCAACTTTAGACGTATTGGGTGCATGGCAGTAAGTTTACCTAACATTTCTAATGCAGGCTTAATAAATGTACCTACAGTACTTCCCTCCGTCGGTACCAACTTTAGACGTATTGGGTGCATGGCAGTAAGTTTACCTAACATTTCTAATGCAGGCGTAATAAATGTACTTACAGTACTTCCCTCCGTCGGTACCAACTTTAGACGTATTGGGTGCATGGCAGTAAGTTTGCCTAACATTTCTAATGCAGGCGTAATAAATGTACCTACAGTACTTCCCTCCGTCGGTACCAACTTTAGACGTATTGGGTGCATGGCAGTAAGTTTGTCTAACATTTCTAATGCAGGCGTAATAAATGTACCTACAGTACTTCCCTCAGTCGGTACCAACTTTAGACGTATTGGGTGCATGGCAGTAAGTTTGCCCGTTGTAGGTAGGGGCAGTGACGTTTTTCAAGGGTTGATTTTATTAGTGCTTCATTACGTGTGAGCAAAATATAGCCAATTATTTTAGGCACGTGAATTTGGCAAATTCTGTCGGCGGAAGGGTTTACTTCAAGCACTTATATGTATACTCTGTGCTCCTTTTATGATTGGACGACGATGGTTTCGAAACGTCATGTTCAACTCTTTAGTCAGTAGCAAACATGAAGGAGCAATGTTACCGTATCACATAACCAAGTTGAATTTAAAAAAAAAAAAAGCCTTAACATCGTGGCAGCAGCCAATATTATCAATTGTGGTGAACAGAGTACGTAATGGGTAAACGTACCGCTACAAATAATATTGGTTGCGCCACTGTCGATGTGGCGACCGTTACAGAAAATACCGTTGAACACATCTCTGTATCATAACTTCAGTGATGGCGGCCAGCTGAGGACTGGAGCAATAACAGACCTGTTGTTGTGAAGCAATACGGGCGACGCCGACCGGCGAATGTAAAGCGGTATCGCCTCAATGCGCAAGCCACTCTGTAGCGCGCAGTGGTATCGTGATCAGGAGTAAACAGTGGCGACCCTATTTATTTATTGGAGGGCATGAAAATAATGTTTTCCATATTGTGTGATGTCTTAAAGCACCATTTCGTCATCGTCTGGAATATGCTTAGTTTTCGGGAGGCACGTGTAATAGTTCCGCCAGAAAAAAAAAAAAACACATTTTTCAAACACGATGCAGCGCATTTCAAGGGCCGGCTCGCCTTTATAATGAACATTTAGGAACAACTAAGAGCAACATTCACATTTATTTCTGTCACATTTCAAGGGGAAAAATACTGTACAATAAAGAACAGTTTGTATTAGGACCTTAATAATAATGCGTGCCTATGACCTGGGATTTCAGGTGTCCAGCGAGCCCCCTTTGTCCCAGGGGTTGGCGTCAATTAGTATGGACGTTTTTTAATTTTCTTTTTCTCCGACCTTTTGCTGCCTTATTTTCTGTGAGGACTGAATCCTTTGGTGTAAAAGTGTGTTTTATAATGCAAAATACTTTTCTGATCTTACAAAATTGCTCCCTTCATAAATTGCAATGAAAAATGCCGAAGCATTTTGTTCACAGTCATCAAAACAACTTTATACGATTCCGGTAGCGGTGCACGATTGATGATAGAACAGCCAAATGTAACATGCATATCACAGAATTCCTTGCTAACTAGTTTGAAATTCTGTGACTATTTCACTGGCAGTTTTCGAATTCCCCAGATTGCGATAAGAAATGCTGCTGTTGTAAACAATATGATTATGTATTTTATTGTTACGTAATTTCTCTTCTATAGGCTATTAACAATAAAGTGGTCACTTTTTAAGGCCCTTCCAACAGGCATTGACCAGTAATAAATATATTTTATTGCAGCCTCAGATGTTTGCATTTGGGATTAGTGGTATGTATACACTGTGTTTATTAGCCATATACCAATATTTTTGTTAAAAAGCGGTGGCAAAATAGAAATTGACTGGAAGGAAAAATGTAGCAGGGCTTTTAAATAGTGCTCACTTTATCGTGAACAGCCTATAGTCACAACTACAAGTGCGTGAGAACCGCTACCGTAGCTGGGCCGCGGTTGGCCTAGTGGTTAGAGCGCTCCACCTCTCCCCAAGATGAACGTGGGAATCGTGCCGGACGATGCCGCTGGGCCTGTGTCTTGCATTCCGGCACTGCTCCATACTCACATCGTTTCACCCGGCTCTCCCACATCTGTCCGCTGCTCTCCAAGCAGTATAGTGTCAGCTTGGCACTCGTGCCTCCGTGACCCGCTGCGATGTCTGCAGTCCTTCGTCTCCGCGGTGTTGGCAGCGCCCCATGGCGTGGTCAGTGTTGGTGAACTCCTGGCGTCGTGTCGCAGTTGTCGGCCTGCGTGCGCCGGGCTCCCTCCTCCTCTCTACGTGCGCAGCCTCCTGGACAGGAATAGCTCGCCAATCCAGCGAATTCCTGCCCCAGCGCCGAGCCGGGGAGACTTGCGTCGCGGTTTATTTACAGCCGCCCCGCGGTACTGACCGCTTCCCGCACTGCTGCCAACCTCCGCTACACGCCAGCCGCAGCTGTGCCGAGACGATGAGCCCTTCCTTCAGCCTACACTCCGCTGTATGCGTATACTCATGGAAATGCACACATCACGAATAAACAGACATGAATATTGCTTACACAAAGTAGTCTGCGCTACCACCATCAAAATTTAAAATATGCAAATCAATCATGAGTTTAGACAGTATCTAAAGAGAGAAGCTACGTGAATGTGTATTATATATTCAAGCTACGTAAATATAATATATACTTCGTTTAAATATGTAATAATATTTCTAAATGCCGAAGTTATAAAGCCCCTGTCACTCTAAAATTTTCTCGTCAAACTGCTTCCAATAAGTTTGGACAAATAAAGGTGGACAGTTATGACGTCATCGAAACGTCATAAACGACGGTATATTTGTCTGAAAAAGTTGGATGCCTTCAGTTTCCATCCAACATTTAAAAATTTGACCGGTTATAAAATTTATTTGGTGTTTGACGGTCTCAGCCAATCAGAATCGTGCACGACAAATATGGACGTCAATAAACTTTAAAATAACGAACAAATTGCTGGAAACGAAGTAGATAGTGAATATAATTAATTTATGTAGGAGCTGTCTGGGTATGAATGCTATTTTAAGTGACTATTGCTCAAAATTTTACGAACTCGGAGGCATTAAATTTCACTGTGCAGGAAACATCTGAGATAATTAAAACTTGAATTTAGTAAATAAGTGGAACTAAATTACAACATTCGATAAGCACATTTCTTCCAGTAATGGACTGCATGGAAAAACAAAAGCAGTAGCTAACTAAAAAAATAATTTTTAAATAATAATCGAAATTATATTCTCCCAGTAAAATTTTTGACAGTGTGACACGTTTTCAGACAAATTCAAGATTATATGCTAACATTTGTTGGAAGGAAAAATTTGATGTCCGCATTGTGTCGTCGAATGTTATTGTCAAATATAGTTGAAGGCGAAAATTCGACAGCGTGACCTCGACTTCGGGAAGACGTCTGCAAGGTTTCGTTTTTTCCTATTCGAGATAAGAGTGAGTGAGCTGGTCATTGAGCTACAATGCAGCGAGCGCAGCGGAAAAAATACTCGCTGCTTGCCCGCCGCTAGCAGACGACACACAATAGATGAAGCGCAGAGATGAAAAATGAGATATTCATACAACAGGATGAAGGAGACACACGAAATATGCGCAGGAGAGATGCAATTCCGTTCTGTATACAGCCAGTGCCAGTGGTATTCTCTTCAGTGCCAGTGGTATTCTCTTCCCACATCTCAGAACGTCCCTGCAGAAACTGAACAGACAAACGTCTCTCTTTAATTATATATATATATATATATATATATATTCGCCAGCAGCAGTTGATGCAGCAAAATCTTCAGCGCTGTAGTAGCGCTTTGCCCGGTGAAAGCGACCAATATCTCGAACCAAATCGAAATTCGAACATTACGCGGCCTGTACATTGTACGTAATTCGCCTTTACAAGAATCCGTCGTCCGTCAATCCTTCTGTACGGCAAAATTTCAGTGTGACAACTTAACGTTGTGATCTTTCTTCAGTTGCAGGTAGATTTTGGTTGGAAAAGAAACATTTTGGGGGGGGGGGGGATAATTGTTTACGTGATAATAATTTGTACTGTATTATTGTTTACATACATGTGTGTATGTCTACTATGTCCAGTGTATACACTTTGTATACTGTGATTTGATTTGTCCAATATCTTTGTGCAGCTATGTATTGAAAATAGATATTACGGATGCAATAAAACAAGACAAAAACCAAATATAATATTACAGATCCACCGCCTTGCATTTTATTTCAAAGTGCGTAATCGCGTCTACGGAATGTCGTCAGAAGACCATGGCCCATCCATCCGTCCGAAGTTGAAGTTTGAGAAACATTTGACGGATTGACGGATATAAAAAAAGTTGCCCTGCTATTGGTTGATGATCACGTGATATACGGAAGGAGGGAGACTGACGGATGCGATAGATGGTTGAGTCCATCTTTACTGATCCACACTCCTTTAAGGCGTGTTAAAAAAAAGATCACTTTTTAAAGCTTGGTTTTAGATCTACTTGTGTGCATGTTGTGTATTTTTCCACCTTATGTAAAATTAACATTACCATAGATTTCATCACTTTATTCATGCGTCGGTCAATCGAAACTGACAAATTATTATAATGTAATTATTTTTACAAATCTGCTCAGTTTTATACGTCGGTGTATAAAGAAATAGAAAACGAAAGAAATAATTTAAGTAATCACAAATGGTCGCCTAACACGCTTTATTCGACGTTAAGATACGAAACTATTTTCCACCCATCGTTACCAACTTTACTGGGCGCATGTTACTCAGTGTGCCCTTTTAAAAATATACCGGCACGGGCATTAACTTTTTTTCCTAATGTTGATTTCAATAGTGCTCACTTTATAATTACCAGCCTTTACAGTATATCTCTAGCAGCCTCGGGGAACGATCGCCTACATCAGGATGGTGGGTAAACTGGGAATCCAACTCGCGTCTTCCCGAATTCGGCCGGTAGCATGCTAGGTCCACTCTCCCCACTTTCTTCCACGAACTGATCACCTTGTCACAGAGTACTTGAGAATACAGAAGCGCAACAGTCGCGAATTCCACGAACTTCAGCCGCACCAGTTTTAAAAGACGTCACTTGTCAGTAAAGCCGTTCGCCAATCAGCGCCTGGTAACATATCGGCCAACCGGCAGCCAGTAAATAAAATGTATAATTTTTTTTTGTACCTTTACAAGAAAATAATCTGTAGAACTACAAGGAGTTTCCTTTTACATTATTGAAAAGTGGACACGAATATTTTTCTTCTTCTAGAAAACAAATGAGATGAACACAATAGGGGAAAAATTATTTTATAATATAATTCGCGACAAAAAAAAATTACACATTGCCAGCACGGAGAATAGAACCCACAATTCTTGAGTTACTTTCCTGTATCCCTAGACCATCTCTGCATACTAACTTTGTAATAATTTTTATGCGAAATATGCATTTATTTTATTTTAAGAGTTCTGTTTTGTAGATGTAAAAATTTAACATGAAAAGTTAATGAGAAATAGCGTGGTTTTATTATGATCATTTGAGTTGTTTTAAGTGTTATTTTGTTGCACGCAGTTACACTTAACAATACCGCTAGTTTGTGCACAAACAGCTATATATATTTTGCTTTGTTGAGTATCCGCCATTTTGCTCGAGGTCGTGGATGCTGGTCAGTATAGTACAAACATTTCTTGAGGTCTATTACAAACACGGCTCTTGTAGCTTTGCAAACTTGTGATTTTACACGATAAATTTTGGTACTGTTACAAACATTTAAGTTATAATGAGTTTCTTGGTAAAATGTACAAATTTATTTTACAGTTCTCTATAGGGGATCTTTCACAGCATGCGGCAGCCAATCGGCGAATAGGTGCGCCTGCGTCAAAGTGAGCACTTTTGGAGTCAACCTTAGGAAAATGTTTCTGCAATAAAAAGTGTTAGTTAATGTTTATTGTTATCGCACCGCTGTGACTGGTAGAGCATCTGCCAGGCTGTTTGTCCGCCATTGCAACTCACGGTCCTTCATATATAGTTCATTCGCTGTTACTTCCAGCTTTTCTTAACCCCTCCAGTACATTCCTACCGCCCCCCCCCCCCCCCGCCAATACATCCCAAACCCTAAGGTCCGTGGTGTGACTCGGTTTCGAAAGAAGAAATGTCGCTTAGCGTGTCTGTCAGCGAGCATTACCAAACCCTGTTGCCACATTTATCAAGCGTCCGTCGCCTCATAATTAGGGCCACGTGTTTTTTCGCGAATATATTTACTCCTTGGCTAGACTTCAATATCCCACGTACACATGTGCACTTTTCCTATGGCCATTGGCTGCCTGTCTTTGTGTGAAGACAGTCTGTTACATGAGCGAGCCCATCAACATTAAGCTACTTCGATTCTGACCGTCGGTGATTAGCGGACAGAAAAATAAGACGCGTAACAATTCAAATGATCCAATCACGAAAGTGGTTAAGTATTTTGGAACATAATTTGTCTTGAAATCTTTTCGCGAAAAACAGGTGCTCCTGTTCGTAATACATGTGTCGTAAAATCAGAATTGAAGTAAGTTATTATAAAATACAATTGTATCCATAAAGGCAGGTTTGAATATAGTAATATGAGAAGTCGACAAATAGGCCTACGTGATATATTTGGGAATTTATATACACTATCTACCAAAAAGTAATAGGGCACATGTCCACAATGTTTGCTCGGTGGTTGTCGCCCCGTTAGAATCTCTTAGGGCCACCTCTTGCGGCTATAACAGCAGCCATCCTGTCTGGCATGCTCTCTACGAGTGTTTGCAGGACATCCACGGGGATTCGTCGCCATTCCTCTTTGCAACCATTCCATGAGTTGAACAATGGATTTTGACCGCGCCTGACGAGCCCTCACTCTGCGATCCAATTCGTCCCAAAGATGTTCTATAGGGTTGGGGTCGGGGCTCTGGGCGGGCCAGTCCAATCGGCAAACATTGTTGTCGGCGTACCACTGCATAGTAGCCCTTGAAACATGGCACCCGGCATTGTCATCCTGGAAGCAACACGGGTCCATTCCGTAAAAACGCCACTATGTTGGGAGCATTTCATTATCCAGAATGTTACAATAGTCCTCTGTGTTCATGCTACCACGGACAAACTCCAGCGGTCCTACGTCGAAGGCCGTGAAACACAAGTCAACTGACGTATGAATTTCCTATCTTCACGGGTGCCCAATTACTTTTTGGTAGATAGTGTACACTTCCCGTCAGAATAAATGAGCGATGGAAAAAGTTAATCCCCTTCGGTAATCTTCGGCGTTAGACAAGATGTATAGCCTTGACTCGTAGGCAACCAGCACCTCAGAACTATCCGGCTAATTGTTTAGCGTTTGAACAGCACCAAGAATCTCTTTAGCTTTTATTGGAGCATCATTCTGACATCGCCTTCTCCAAGTGAATATAATGCATTTAATCGGATGAAGTAGCTCGTCCTGCGATTTATGAAGTTAATGCAAAAATTTTGTATCTCGCACAAACTCCACACTGGAAGTCCGTGTCTCACGCGCAAATAGGTAACACTTAGTGGAATAAACAACCAATTATAAAGGCGAGCTAATAAACAACCAATTATAAAGGCGAGCTGAGCTACAGTGTTGTGCAATATAGCTTGTCTCGAGGTATGTACGCGACATTCGATGCTTCAAACAATGAAACCGTAAACGTATGTGAAATGACTATAATTACAGATAACTGCAAAAGAGAAATGCATAATTCATCTGTTAATAATTAAAATAAACCCTATCCTATGTGTGACGTTAAGTAGCTATAATATTTGTATTTTATTACCAATACACAGAAATGAATTTTCTGCTGTCGTACGCATTTGCGAAAACCAAATATCACACTTTAGCGGAATATATGCCTATATTCGTCAGTAACTAAAGCCACTGAACATTAATGAAACGATCGGCGCGCATCAAGTATGTTTCTCTTGCAACTAGCTGCTGTCTGCATGAAAAGCCACGCCCTATTTAGCCGGGCCAATGTCTACGCTGCCAAATCAAATCCTTATGTAGGTTTCGTATTAACTACTGTAGCCGGCAGACGTCTTTGCACGTCTCAGCGCATAGAGTATATGTCGTGGAGCAGGAGGGTTGACCGGGGGGGGGGGGGGAGATGCGCACGCAGGTCTGGCCGTACTATCGGTTATTCCAAAAACATAATTTACGACGGGCTCAGGTATATGTAAGGCAATGGAGGACGACGAACATTCGCAGAGGTACAAGATATTTATCCTCAGTGTTACAAAATTGCACTTGCCCATGATATTGATATAAAACCACAATCGTAAAAATATTATACAACTGGAATACTACTTAGTTTTTAACATTCGGTGCAATTTTGCATGAATAATTTTTACGTACAGTTTATCAAACTTTAACAAAATAGTAATTTCAGGCCAATGATTTTATTTTGAAACAATAGAAAATGTTTTATGTCTTTATTTGCACAAAGTCGCGAAAATGAGTGTTTTTACTCATAGTAGACTGACCCGCACTATAAATAATGCATAGCCTACACACAGTGTTTATAAATCAATAAATAAAATTATAAAATTATAATCTACAGCATAATGTTCATCTACTTCACAAATTGCACCCAGTTAATCTGCGTGTAAGCATTCTTGCCGTGCTAAATTGTGGTCTACATACGCCTGGTTGTTCGAATTTAAAAGCTCACCAAAATCACAGTAAACATTTAGAGTTTATATAAAAAGGTGTTAATTATCTTGTCGATTTATGTATTGTTTATAGAATTCCGATTCACATGCAAAATTATTGCCCCTTGTACAGATGTTTTTTTTTTTTCCCCTCAAATTGTGCTGGCTTCAGCAGACGGTGTATCCAATATAAAAATATTGCTGTAGCATTTATGACACAGTTATTTATACTAACTTAACAGACCGTAATAAACGTTTATCTATAATTCATTCCAAATGCAATGTTCATTAAGAGAAAATATTTTCCTGATTATAAAACAAAGAATGTGCAAATGTGTAATCCTATTTGAAAGGCATTAAAAACTAAAACATTAGCAGTTTAACATTATATGCCTGTCAAATTATTTGAGAAACTAACGCTATCGTTATAGTAATAAGTACATTAGTTTTGTTGTTGAAGTTAAGGCCACACGTATTTACTGAAGAAGTTGTAGGTTCGATTTCTAATTGCAACATATTTATTTAAATATAATATCAAATATTCACTACAGTAAAAGGCAAGTATTATTTTAGATACGATTTTTCAAGGTTTTACTTTTAAAAGTACCATAAAATGCACATTTCCAGATTTGCAGCACAAATGTTTTTATTCCGTGACAACTTTTTTCTCGTAGTTCACCTATTGGAAGTGTCATTTCCCATGAAAGGTTGACTCCTACGGACAAGCATAAATCACACCCTTGCTGTGCCCTGGATTCGAAACCGGAACCACTCACACTCAACCGACTGCGCCAAAGGTGGCAGTCAATAAGGTCAACCGGAACACTGTCACTGGTTATAAGAACTTATTTTAAGTGAACAAAAAGCAGCTTACTTCATTGGAGATAATCCCTAAGTTACAATTTAAGTAATATATTAATTAATTGTTCCACATTGGTTGGTATCCGCTTGCCTATATTTGCGCTGAGTTAAATGCAGAAATTGCGGGCAAAGTTTTGAACATTGTTTTAAAACATCTAAAGTTTAGTTTAACCTTCATACATCACTCTTTTCTTTGGAATAAAAAAAATTGAAAATTATATATCTATATCCTTTTCTCAGTTCTATCTTGTGTTATTGTCTAGCAGTTATTGTACTAAATATTACTTTATCATTAAATATAGCATTATTATAATTAAAATGTTTTAAATTGATTACTCATTATTAGAACTAATTTATTCGCTGCACCGTATTGTGATTGTTGATTTCGACAAAAGACTCAATTCAAGAATTCTATGTCATCAAAAATATATCGTGCCAACAACTATGTATATGTTACGAAATTACATTCGGCATTGGCTAGATAGATGACAGCTCTGTATGAATTTGTGTGTTATTATTTGCATGATTTTTGGAAATTTTTAAAAGTAAAACTGCAATGCTGTAAAATGTGTTCAAGTTGGCTTAGAAGTATGCTGCCTCAATCCCCTCAATGTTTGCAAATTTTGGGAACAAATTTTGTCTTGAGTAATGCATTCACGTTGAGATATTTCTTA
Source organism: Dryococelus australis (assembly GCA_029891345.1). Lineage (NCBI taxonomy): Eukaryota > Metazoa > Arthropoda > Insecta > Phasmatodea > Phasmatidae > Dryococelus > Dryococelus australis. The sequence goes on along the minus strand of CM057003.1, from coordinate 17,301,823 downwards.
CGCCACGCCATAAACCTTCAGATCAAATATTTATATCCTCCACTCACCCCCATTTTAATGGCGAAAGATACGATGAAAATGTGGAAAAGGAGCAAGTAATCTGTTGATGCATCAAACCACAGAAAGTATTCCATCTCCTTCGTTGTTACTTTTATCTAACATGATTTTAATTCGATACTATTTAACATTCGAACAGAGAAATTGGACTCAACTTAAAATAAAAGCAATTGAATGCTATCGAAGAATACACGCAGACGGTAACGAAATCCTGCAGCACACACTGCCACAAGAGCACTGTTACCTGTTGTCGCCAGTAAAAAGTCTCCATGTCCGGGTTTGCATTTGCTGTTACCCAAGACAAAATACCGAATGTTTTTACGTTCGCGTGAATGCTGCTGGGACGCAGTTTTGCCGCTTAGCTAGAGGCCGGACCGTGCCGAGCCATAGTCTAGGAAGTAAGAGGGGACTCGTGTGCACATAGTTTTCCGCTACCAGTAGATAAGTCTATATTGGTAGCCATTTTGGAAGAAAAGCACTACCTCAAATATATAGGCGACCCCATCTTTGTTGACGCCATATGGGAAAAATTACCAGTCTTTCCCGTTTTCCCCAAAAAAATTTCTCATTTTCCTTCGCGCCACTGGTGGCCATCTTGGATCCCAACCTCGTTCTCTGTCAATCCGATGCCAGGGTGTTGGGACCCTTTCACCTAGCGTCTTGGTGTATGCCGAGTCTCATGCTCTGTCATTCCTTTCGGGATCTGTTGACTTAGCGTCGTTATGTGGCACTGAATACCAGCATTGGCTTACACGCTCGCCAGAACTTAGCGCACATATAAACTTAGTTGACTGTAATTTCCTAACCGCAAAAGATATAATTGTAAAATTCATAAACCAGGCAGCACCCCCAACGATGACAAGGGTCGCAGGGCCAAGTATACCTCATGTCTACTTATAAGCATAGTTGGCTATAATTTCCCAACCATGTAAGATATAGTTGCCAAATTCATAACATAGGCATCACCCGTGACGATGAGAAGGGTCGCAGGGCCAAGTAAACCCTATATCTACTTATAAGTATTGTGGTCTGTAAGTTCCGAGCTTCATAATATATATAGTTGACAAATTCATTACATTTGCATCATCCACGATGAAGAGAAGTGTCGAAGAGTCAAATATACCCTATGTCTACTAATAAGTATAGTTGGCTATAATTTTCAAAATAAATATGATGAAATTATCACATTTGTATCACAGGCCTCACCTCCGATGATGAGAAGGGTCTCAGTGCCACATATACCCCATTTCTACTTATAAGCATAGTTGACTGTAACTTGTATGTTAAAACAAGTATTATTAAACATTTGTATAAAATTTTACCTCTATTTAGGAATTTTTTTTATTTAAAGTTTATATGTATTGTTTATTATGTATGTCCGTTAACTTCATTTATTCATGGTAAGGTGAACGTAGTGTCTCGACACATTGCGTTTTTTCTTTCCGTATATCTGGTAACCCTGGCTGGGATCGAACAAGAACTTCCTGTTTGTGAACTACTGGGTCACCGTGATACCTGTATCTTCCGGAATGACTATAAACTGTGTGGTGGTCTGAAACAGTTTTTTTTTCTCTACTCTCTTTTTCAAATAAAGTGCCGTTATTTCTTTGCTGTGTGTGCTGAGGAGGTTTCTTTGTTTCCTCTATTGCATCAGTTTCGTAATCGAATTCAGTATTATGTTTATCTACCGTCTGCATTCTGATACCGCGAAACTTTTCTTTTAACTGAAAGGCATGTGGGAAAACTTGCGAGAATAATTACGTTTACGTAACTAGCGATGCTTTTCTTCGCATTTCGACGTGCAGTTATACGCAGGGAAGAAGGGAGACGCATATTTTAATGATATGTTACTGATTTTCAGTTACACGTGCGATGGAAGTTCAGGTACTCAGTTACTTCCTGTTGTAATATTCTATGGTTTCCTTTACGCGTTTCATAAAAGTGTTGCGTTTTATTCCTAAATGTATTTTAACGGGCTCACTGAGTGAAATACTCCCAGTAAAGTTGGTAACGCTGGATGGGAAGTAGTTTCATATCTTAACCCCTAATAAAAAGTGTTGGTAAGCCTAACCATTTCTGATTATTTAAATTTATTTATTTCTCTTTCTGTTTTTTATGCATCGAAGTGTAGAAATTAGCAGATTTGTAAAATATTTAATTTTGTGATAATTTTACAGTTTCAATTGACCGATGCTTGAATAAAGTGATGAGGCCCATGACAATGTTAATCTTACATAAGGCGGAAGAATACACAACGTGCATACCAGCAGATCTTAAGCAGTAACTTTCAAAAATTCTTATTTTACCGTGGATAGCATATACCGAAATTGTTTTAGCTCTTTACGTGTGTGTGTGTGTATTGTATACAGTCTATTCGCAATTTTCTCACACTTTTTTGAACTAAACCTTTGAATAATCATCCTATGACGTGTTTGATTGCTTTCCTAATTGTCATGTATCACAAGCGTTTAATTCTTATGTTAACATTACAGTAACTTAATTTGGTTATAACGAACTTTTAGTTGCATTTTATTTATATATTTTAATGTTTCCTTTATAATCAAGACGGATAAAAATAGTGAGAATAATAGGTGTGTTGGTAATGGCTAATGCAAAGTATTATTATTACGCTGAGCGCGCATGAATGCGGTGGTTGTCCCTTAGGTGTAATTATCTAGACTTGGTTAAGCTTTGTTTTCATGAGGCAGAGGAATATACTGAAAGGAAGGCTTCAGGAAAGTTCGAAGTAACCGTGAATGAAGTACAATACCCGTTGATGGTTCTGTGTGTTGCCTGGCGCCAATCTCCGTCATAACTTCTCAATGGACGTAAATTTAGCGAATTCCAAAACCTCGTCCTTTCCTTCTTTTGTCGCTGCTGCATCTTATGGCGCACACATGTTAGCACGTCATGACGCCATAATACGAAACTTGGAAGCAGCTTGAAGTTTCTGTCAGTTGAAGTGCTGCCTTATCTTGAGTCTCTCTTGATCACAGTAGTGCAGAGCTTGGACATTTTTGGTGTCACTTATATGAGTATCCTCATATTACTTTGTTATTCAAAGTTTGAACATTTTAACTAAAAATTAAAATTATATTTCACTGCCCACCCTTACTACTATATAAATGCGGAGCAACGGATCGACGTGATTTTTTGTTCAGAGTTAGTTGGAGGGTCGGAGAGTGACATAGGCTACTCGTTATCATGTGAAAATATCCCATTCCTTCGGGAAAATATAAAGTCCACAGACGTAACTGTACACTGACCTGAGCTATAAGGTATACAAATAAGTAAGGCTCTACATTTCTCTTTGGATTGGATTTGTTGATTTGATTTTTTTGTTTACTTTTTCGTATGTTAGTTTTGTTGTTTTGTTTGTTAGTCTATTATGCCTCGCAAACGTATATCAAGTCTTTCTATTCATAGGGGCACGCCTGCAGATGAAATCAAAGCCTGTCTCAATCCGTTAAGCTTATGGGCAAATGTCAATCAATTCAGTTTGACAACAAATATGAGGGTGCACATATACAATGACGTTGATACGGGACATTAAGCGGATAAGCTATTCAAAATGGAGATCGGCGGTTTGGAAACTGGTGCCAACGGCTGTTTGTCACTAACAGAGGATTTTTTTTAATTTGGTGCAGTTATACGGAACTGATTGCTAGCGCTTACCAAGATCTACAAAGTAATATAAATTACGACCAATGGCTATGTCAAAGAGTGATTCTTGCACCAAAAAATGACATCGTTAACAGAATTTAATTCTAACATTTTGAAAGAGGTACAAGGATAAATAGCGGAGTATTTGTCAGTAGACACAGTCATGGAGAGTTCCTGAATTCTCTAGAGTTGTCAGGTGTGCCTTTACATAAGCTCCAATTAAAATTAGGCGTTCCGATAATCTTATGCGAAATCTAGATGCACCTCGACTATGTAACACGACGAGGCTTAGTGTCAAGAAACTTTATTATTTATCCCCAATAAGCACGCGAGCGAAGCCGCGGGTAAAAGCTAGTTAAAAATAAATTGAACATTAATTTTGAACGTTCTGCAGAGTCGGTATATTCTTGTGGCGTATAGTAACGCCGAGGGCGTGTCCCTACAAAGGAAGCAGTCTTCCCTGTAAACTGCCTTCCCTGCAAGTTTGGTAATGAGGAGCCCCCGCGTTGTGTAAACGCTATCTGCTGGAATCAGCAAGCACCTCGCGCGCTTCGCTGCAGACGGCGCCTGCACCGCGCTGAAGCCCTGGCGGTTGTCTTGCAGTCCATTTCTCGTGTCAACAAGCAGTGGTTACTAGAGCACAGTCACGAGTGTTTACCAGGTACCTTCGCTACGTCATACTACTACTATTATTTGAGTGTACGTTCAATTAGCGACGTTCGTCGTAGAGTAGGCGAACTGTCAGCGGTCTGCTCAGACGAAGCAATAAGTTTTCGCGCCGTTCTTCAGCGTTGTGAACCTTACTAGAACATCAACAACTCTTTCATATTCCTTCCCTCCTCCCTTACTCACTGATAAATCGCAGTTTCTTCACGTTTTTTGTACTTGGATACGGGGTCGAGTAGGAACATAACTTACGTTGTAATAAACGACGTAGTCTACGAGAACGGCTGTGTCATTGAATATGTTTGGACTCGCACAAATTGTTAGTGTGGCTTATGATTGTATGAATAAATGTGCCCGGTATTTTGTATCTCTCCGTTTGACATTTCAAGCCACTACTGTTATCTGAGTGTTTTTTACTTCTGGTAACTTCAATTTCTGTAGCTATTATTTTTCGCGCTTTCCTTTAAAGATCGGGAATCGTGCCGGACAATGCCGCTGGTAGGCGGGTTTTCTCGGGGCTCTCCCGTTTTCCCCGCCCTTTCATTCCGGCGCTGCTCCTCTCTGCCCCACTCCTTTCAAAATTATTTCAACAGCTGTTGGCTGTGGCTAGGGCATGCGCCATGTATTGACGAGTCTGTACCCACGGTCGTAGTGAGCCTGGTGTTTCCATTAAACGAAACGGCTGCAGTTGCTAAAATAGCGTGTGAAGACTTGAGCTGTGTGCTTATCTAGAGTGTTATACTCAGCAACGACCGTTAAAAAGTGGCGGAAAGAAATCAATTTGACATGTTTAAAATTACTTTCCTGGCCAATATCCGGTGTTGCCAATAAGCAGCTTTACTTGCAGCTTAAATGTCTAGCGTGTCCGAGGCGAGTGCTTTCTGTGCGTGGCACGAAGACTCTTCACGATAAAGTGAGCACTTTGGAAATGAACCTTAGAGAAATATGACTGCAACTACATGCATATTTTTGAACGGGTGCACTGAGTGACAATCGCCTAGTAAAGTTGGTCATGATAGAGGGGAAGTAGTACCGCATCTTAACGTTCAATAAAAAGTGTTAGGTAACAAACTGTCATAACTTAAATAATTTCTTCCACTTTATGTTTTTTTAATGCATCGAAGTGTGTTTATATATATATATATATATATATATATATATATATATATATATATATATAAACACACACACATTGGCTGTTGTCTCAGTTGACAGTGCGGGATTCGCTTCTTGTTCCCTTGCAAGTCGGCTATTGGCGCGGAGTCGTTCAGGGCATGTCTAATAAACTCTGATCCAATTGCAAAGGTGACGTCAGTGTACACGCGTTTGAAATCTGTCTTGTCCTGGCATGAATTCACGAATTTTTCCTGTCCCTAGTTATAACCATTGGCTGGTAAACACTTAAAGTGCAAGGTTTATATATATATATATATATATATATATATATATATATATATATATATATATATATATATAAAGAACTGTACACTGAATTCGGGATAATAGATAGATATACAAATATTTATTTAAATATATAAAACAATAATGAATATCATCACATGTGAGTTATTTTGAAATTACCACCTAAATATTGTATTGCATTGGTAATACAAAATGCAAAACAACGTAAATTTTGATATTAAATAAAATTAATTTTTTTAAAAATAATCATTGATTGAAACAAACAAATCTCCCATAATTTTTTTACTTCATAATTCACATATCAGTTATTAACAAATGGGCTGCGGAACTGTCCATGACGTAAGCATCCGATTTTTTAAAATGCGAAACCGCATGTGACGAAATAAATAAGAGAACATGCCTTTCCTGAATTTGAAGAGCAGCTAGCAGATGAGCAGCAACGGTGAAACACCGTTTTCATGAGGCTGAGCTGGATATCAGCAAGACATTTAGAGCAGCAAGATGCCGGAGTATGTAGGAAAGGTGAACCGCAATACAAGTTTTAAAAAATTCTTTAAAAAAATCTACCCAAAACAACAAACAGGAGAGAATTAAACACGCGAGTCACTCATGAAATAAAAAAAAACAATTAAGATACACTCACCACAGGCGGTGATGCAAAGTTTTACGACATAATTAGTCGAAAATAGGACTACGTAAAAAATTACGGACTTCACGTAACGATATTTAGAAGAGAGAAGAAAGGTCACTACAACATCAAAGAAATGTGTACGACTGGACAATTTTGCACACATGGCAGATTTGATATAATCGAATGGCCATGCGGTGGTCTCGAATCACAGTGAATATTAATGCTAACAACAAATTTAAATTTCTCTTTCTACATTATATAAATTACATTAACGTTATGTAGAACAGATTTTTCTTTTTTTAACAATCAATGTTTCATAACAAGACAATTTTAACACAGACGTTAAAGTGCTATCTATCGTGGTACAAAAACACTTAGTAGAGCCACTAAAACAGGACGTTTACAAAACAGTAACAGTAAATTCTTAATTATACGTAACCCAACATTTTATGTTTTCAGACAGTTTAGTAAAATTATTGGCAACACAAGAATGAGACAAATAAAGAACAGGATCAAACGACATGGCTTTGTCATAAATAATGTTAAAAAGCTAATTAAAGTTTGAGCGGGAAGTGCTGCCAAAAAGAAGGCACACTAAATTATACTGTGTATTATTTCCTGCTGGCAAGAAGTCGGGAACTTAGTGGAAAAAAATATATCTTCTCGACATTTTGCAACGAGCAAATAACATACAATTAAAATTAAGTACAGAGATATTAAAGAACTCGTAAAATGTAAATTTTGCATACTCATACATAGTCAGTAATAGTATGAAACCGTAAGTTGGCAGTCTACACGCACTGTGTTGTTGGTTGCGTAATGTTGGCGGCACTGCACGCACAGTGCCTGCAGTGGACGCGGTTAGGGTACGGACCTCAGTCCCAGAGGGGCGTATGCTCGCGGGCGGTCGGCGTAACGCGACGCCAGGCGATCCATATTTCATCGCCGCAATTAGCATCGCCGTGGATGGACCCGGCTTCACAACGTACCCCCGAGGGGGCTCCTACAGTACGTTTCAGCGGCAGGGGGTTGGCAGCGCTGCTCAAAGCTACCCCCCGGCAGTAAAAAAGTAATTCATTGTCTCGCGTGGCCGTAGGGATAGAAATCCGTTGTGTGCGCGGCGCCATTGCGGTATCGTAAAGTGAAGTGGGGATGAAGTTTTAATGCGCCCCAGGGGCGGCGGCTGTCGTGGTGCAGTGACGTGTGTGTGTGTGTGGCTCAGGTGGGCTTAGCTTTCTGCCCCCCCCCCCTTTCCCCTTTTGCAACAAGACCTACACATTTCTACACACTGCCGTGGTGTCGATTGCCCTTTCTCTTTACCGACGTCCGTCCGTGGTCGTTGAGCGTAGAAGTGATGGATCCTGATTGTACCGATACTTAGCAGCATTCACACTTGCGAGCTTAAAAGTCAATCGATTTTAATAACTCAAATCCCACTGCTTCGAGTGTGGGAGAAGCATTCCCGTGAGATAACCCTGTAAACACGTTCATTTCAAACTCCGGGTGTTTGGAAGCTGAGCTGTCGTGGGCCATTCGTACTTAGCCTCTTGATATACCAGACGTTCGTGTTTCGAGCAAAAACATAAACAATCACGTAAAGTAAAACAAAGCGTTTTGAAGCGTACACGTTCTCAAAGTATTCAGATTAGCCCTGTTGTGTTTATAGTCCATTCACGACTGGAACACTTGTGTGTTTTTTCAAAGGTTGATTTTCATAAGGAGCGAAACACGGGCACAGTCCTGATGAATGGCGTGTTTCTGTATTTCCAGCAGCTTGTGCTTACGGCTGTAGTTTCCAGCTCACTCCGTAGTTTCGCTTCTGTATTGACAGATTTTCTGTGTTCTCGGCAGCAGGGCGTGGCTTATCCAATCTATAGTCCATTCACGGTTTCTCATGCGAAAAAAAAAAGCAGCTTAACCAAGTTTAGAAAATTTCACCAAAGGGACAACACACCGCATTCGTGTGCCTTCAGTGTAATAATAATTCGCATAGGAACTATTTCGTAGTAGGCATTACCAACAAACTTATATTCTTTCTGTTTTATTCGTATTAATTATAAATGAAATATCATTTATAAATTAAAGGTAAGTAAAACTTCAATTTAACAAAAAATATGGTATTTATATATTAACACAGTTGTAAAACGCGTGTGCTAAATGACGCATTTAGGAAACAACTAAGCTCAAATACATTATGTGATTTTTCAAAGCTTTGATTCAAAAAGTGTGAAGAAACGACAAAGAGACTATAGTATGTAATCGAACAACGACCAATGAAGAAAGTCCATCCACACTGTGTTTCTTAGTCTTATAAATAGCTGCTGCCAATACATGAACCACAAGCGTATTTCTATCGTCCAGATGTATCACTGTTGTAACACCCATGAAAATAGGGGTTTTATGCATACAATTAACTTATATTATTTTTCCTGTTCTTATTGCTACACATATTGTCATGCAAGAGTTAAGATAGTATTTTTCACACATGTCACTTATATTTTAACTACCTATGTATTTAATTTTATTTTTCTTAACACCTAAGATTTTTAAAACTTAGATGTATGGTGGCAATAATAATTATGTGTAGTTTTGATAGACTAGTTATTTTTTCATTGTGTATTTATTTTTATAAAATTATTATTTTTTTTTTGGTGTGATCTCAATTTTGCAAGTCTTTCTACTTTTTATTGTATTATACCACTGGTTTAAATCCTGATTGTTGATTGGCTGGCGCTATAGGCCCCTTTAAGCTAACGTCAGCCTGCATAGACTAACGCTCTCTTCGCTAGTAGTCTCCAACGACGACAGACGTAGGGCAGGACCTCCCGTCTGAAGTGGACGGAGAGGTAGGACTTTAAATTAGTTTTAGGGTGTGTAGACGTGTCCCTGAACCAACTTTTAAGTAAAATTGTAACCAGCAATGGAGCTTGTGTCAATGGTCGCCCATTTGCGAGGTTAAGTGGTCAGGAGATAGATAGTTTAAACACGCCGTCTACGTACGTGTAGAGCGGAGCTCCACGTATCTCCACCTTAATCCTGCTACGCCAAATCCTGCAAGAGCATGCTACCTTCAATCCGCTTGGTGATTAAAATATAAGTCCTACCTTCCATCTGGACTTAATTTTGTTTACAGTTTGATTCAGCTCGATGTCCATTAGCGTAAGTACACAAGCGATGCCATCTTGACTTTTATAAGTACGTAAATTTCCAGCACACATGTGCTCACTGCAAAACCTGCGATAAGAGTTTTAACATTATATTTACTACAGAGAACAGTTTAATTAATTTGATTTTGAAACCAGTATATTCAGACTCTGGCAGGCTATGTCACGTAACCGTAAATGGGTTCAAGTAGGCTAGGCATGACCACTTTTAGCGTTGTTAGGATAGTGTGTTGTCTTTATAGTTTTTCTCATATTGCCATCAGGGTTTTTAATTATTTCTGATTTAAACAATTACAATACAAAAGGAAATGAAAAATAAAATAAATGAAATTTATTCAAAGGGCGTATCTGTTTTGTCGTTTCCTCTACTGTAGTGTCAAGTTAACCTAATTCTTACCCAGGGTCTTACATATGTGTTTACTAGAGTTTTCAATTGTCTGCCTTATTTTGACGTACGTACATAAATGGTGTAAGTGCCAAATGCTAGTTCCTAGAGAATGCTAATGGTAATAAGCTTGTTCCCCTACCGGCCCAGGACTGCACCGGGCAATTATACAGAGGCGCCTAGGTAATATCACATTTCCCACTGATTTATTGCAAGTCAGCTGTGCAGCCTGGTCACTCAAGTGTTATGTCTCATATTGGCTATCGCAACGAGGAGGCCTCGTGTGTGTTCTTCACAGCTCCCTACACACTATATTACATAATTATATGAAATATAAGCTATATTTCATATTGGTGCCCTTACGCATGGCTTTGAGGCAGTCGGTACACATAACACGTCCGTTAACCCGCCATTACAGTATATTTCACTGTAAAAAATATTTTCATAGGCTGTTCACGGTAAAGTGAGAACTTTTGAATCCCTAGTTACCTTTTCCTAGCAGTCATTGTTCATCCTAACGACCTTTTTAAATAAGTATTGCTATGTAAGTAATAAACAAAGTGTGCATATTCCACCGCACTCGGAACTTGACGTCTAAGGTTAAAATAAAATATATTTATTGACTATTATTCCAAATGAAAGGGCTTCCAAAAGTTCTCACTTTACCGTGAATAGCCTATAATAAAGGTTGTTCAAGGTAAAGTGAGCACTGTAGTTATCAGCCTATGAAAAATACCATTGCCCGTTAACATCATACACGCTGACACGCAAGCTTCCAACTCAATTTAGAGTGAACGGCCTTTAGAAAACGTCCCAACCTTTGGTGAAATATTTTAACCCATGCGCTGTACTGAACTGATACCACATATCAGGCTGCAAATATATGAGTATTTAGCGCCGCTGTTGTGCAAATTTGGGAATATTTTGGTACGAATTCGACTCTTCTTGACTGAGCAATCGTAGGAACGCTGCCATGGATGTATGGAGGAATAAACCTTATAGGCTGTTCACGGTAAAACGAGCACTTTCGAAAGCCCTGCTTAAGATCTACATGTATACACGTTGTGTATCCCCCGCCTTACGTAAAATTAACATTGTCATGGGCCTCGTCACTTTATTCATGCGTCGGTCAAATGAAACTCTGAAATTATTAAGAAAGTAATTACTTTACAAATCTGCTTATTTTTACACTTCGATGCATTAGAAAAACAGAAAGCGAAATAAATTGTTTCACAGATGGTTACATAATACCTTTTTATTCGACGCTAATATATGGAACTACTTTCCATCCATCGTTACCAACTTCACTGGACGAATGTCACTCAGTGCGCCCATTTAAATACATGCATACTGGGGCAGTGTCCTTTTTCTATCGTTCAAGTGCTCACCATCGTGAACAGCCTTTACCAATATTGCTTTCTCACTTCACGCATACAGTGATGTAAATTTTCGAATATTTTCTTAGTGTGTATGACATAGCGTCATGCCTAGTGCAGTACAGTTTCTAATAAAAGAACGTGTTTGCTGGAACACCCAAAATTATATATTTATGTATGACTGAGCCGGTTAATACGCCCGTCCACCTTAAGGTACTGTATTTTTCGTTTCTCAATCACATAAGCGAGAGAGCGATAAAGACGACAAAGGCTGTTCACTTTAAAGTGAGCACTTTTGAAATCAACCTTAGGAAAAATTCACTGCTCCTACCGGCATATATTTTAACGGGCGCACTGAATGTCATGCGCACTGTCAAGTTGGCAACGATGGATGGGAAGTAGTTAGGTATCTTACCGTAATAAAAAGTGTTAGGTCACTATTTCTCTGAACTTATAATTTGTTTCGTTTTCTGTCTTTTTTTTTTTTTGACGCATCGAAGTGTAAAAATGAGTAACATGTTAAAATTTATTTTCCAATAATTTAACCGTTTCACTTGACCGACGCACGAATAAAGTAATGAGGCCCATGACAATGTTAATCTTACATAAGACGGAAGAATACACAACGTGCATGCAAGTAGATCTTAAGCAGGGCTTTCAAAAGTGCTCATTCTACCGTGAGTAGCATATACAAGCATGTACGTCATATTATCCTCTCTCCCGTCCCCCGCACTATTTCACCTCTACAAGTGTCACTAACTAGCATGGTAGCTTTTCGTCGTACAGTATGCAGGTAGCTATGGGAAAGCGGCGACTCCAGTTTTATCGACGTAAAGTTTGAGGATGGTGACAGATAGAAGTGAGTTCACTGCACTCACCATTACGGAAAAGCAGTTAGTTTTGTTGGTCACAATAGTTCCCGTTTGCCAGCGCTCTATTGGATCATAATACACCGGACACACCCAGGGCCGATTCACAATGAGCAGTTCACAGCTTTCCAGGCGGACAGACATTTTCCTGTGCTAAATTTTTATGCTTTACAATGATTTGCAATGTGCATGGTGTGTTGCAAATTGAGTGTACGGAAACGATTCTACACCAAAAAGCGCTATTAAAAATTGCAATAAAATATTGCAAATAATTTAATATACGTAGATGTATCTGTAAAAGTATCCTAGAAACGAAAGGGTATAAGACATTGGAATATGTCTAGATATTATTGTTATTGGTTATTAAAACCATTAATATCGTTTTCCTGGAGGTAGGCTAACGGTATGCATTCTTTACAGGGCAACTTTAATCAACATAAGTTATAGGCTACGTTATTATTTCTTTTCCATTTATTATGCAGTCGGCATCTTAAACATTATGCTTTTCTAGTGCTATCTTCAGCAGAAATATCGTACTGAGTGTAGATATAATAGTTATGAATAAGTTACTTTTATAATAAATTATAGTGAAAGCCAAAGCCCGGCACGATAACAACAGGATCACCAGGGTTAATCGTCATGGCCATATCGTGAAAATTCCCTAATTGAATGAAACAAAATTAGTATACAAGCCCTTACAAATATTTCTTATATTTTGCTGCCCCTTTTTAAATAAACTAGAAGTAGGTATCATAGAATGAAAAAAGTCTTGCATAATTTGAAAATGTTTTCGGAGAGAAGTATATGTGGCTACACCACGTGTTCAGTTATATCGCACCTGATTGGTTGAACTTTACCTGCAGTAGGAGATACCTCTGCAGTAGATTGCAGGCTGGGGACTCTTAGAGTGAATCGACACTTGTTTTACTTGTATTGGCCGTCAGTAGCTACGAGTTGATATTTCCACTGTCGATAGTACTATCCTATGTGACGTCTATTCATTTAAGTGATATCACAAAGAAAAGTTGCTACACTGTAGTGTTCTTCTAAGATTGAGAAACGTTACAGAAACTATTAATCTATTATCAGTGCGTGTTTTGTTTTCTAGAGCAAATAATTCTTCATACTTTTGCTGGACGAGTTATTTTCGAGCGAAGTACTCCAAGTGTTAACATTTGACGAGCGAGATAAACGCACTGCTCAGATAAAAGATATGAGACGCGGCGCTTATTTTGGTCGTGACACCAAGGACGCACGAACAACATGCGGTGTTGGGCTTGATGATCATTCATAAACAAGGTGCGGTTTCATCCGAAAATGGCTTCGCGCCGCACGAGCAGCACTTACGTGATTGGGCGCGATTTTCTTGTTGCGTACAGGGCGGGTCATAAATTCCCTCGCCTCGCAACACGTCCTCCGTGGACCAATGTACTTACTCAGCTCAGCTGGCGTCGCGTCGGCCATAGCACTGCATCCCGAGCTAAGGAAGTAGACTCAGGTGACACTGGCTGAAGACAGACGCCTGGATAACCCTCGGAAGGAACAGTTATTATAGGCTGTTCACGGTAAAATGAGTACTTTTGAAAGCCCTGCTTAAGATCTTTGTATGCACGTCGTATGTTCTTCCGCCTCGTGTAAAATTATCATTTCAATGGGTCTCATAGTTTTATCCATGCGTCGGTTAAGAGAAACTGTGGAATTATTTGATAAGTAACTATTGTACAAAGGTGCTCATTTTTACACTTCCATGCATAAAAATACAGAAGGCAGAAGACATAATTTAAGTAATCACAAATGGTTACATAATATTTTTTATTCGACTTTAAGATACGGAACTACTTTCCATCCATCGTTACCAACTTTACTGGGTGCTTGTTACTCAGTGCACCCGTTGAAATATGTGCAAGCAGGGGCAGTGACTTTTTGTAAGGTTCATTTCAAAAGTGCTCACTTTATCGTGGACAGCCTTTAATGATGTTCGCTAACGTCTCACCACAACCTTGCCCCGTGGATGGATAGCGCATTATAATGTCCGTACATCGTGGTATAGGCTATTCACGGTAAAGTGAGCACTTTCTGAAGCTCTCTTTTTCGGAATAATAGTCAATAAATATATTTTATCGTAGTCTTAGACAACTTTCGACTCCGGGGATATTATATATATATATTATATAATATATATATAATATATATATTACACACACACACACACACATACACACACACACACTGTATTGAAAAAAAAGTAATTAGAGTAGCTGGAAAAGGGGCATTCACGCGATCCTGGCCTCCTAATAATAAGGTGCCACCACGGCGGCCATCTTTGCGAGCAAATGCCACAATGACCTAATGCTCTGTCATTCCGCGTCAGCGTCCATCTTGTTTTTCTCTCTAAATTTCCATTTTTTCCCCTATATAAAACCTTATGCTCTACCATTCCCCCTTGTGGCCAGTGGTATGTGTATGTGTGCAAGTCGACATTATGGCTCCCCTACTCGAATCGGCCGTCGTCGGCAGATGCGCAAGTCTTTCAACAGCAGTTCGAACTTTTCGGCTGGATAGCTGCCGACGCCGCGGATCGCTACGACCGCAGGGCTTAAGCGCCCCTTCGTGACCTCTTCGGTAACTTGTTAATTATTCCCTCGACTGCAAGTTCCCTACTCCCGCCTTACCTTTTCTCTCGCGCCGGCCACCGTCTAATACAGTTAGCTCGAAGAATAAAAAAGAGCCTTTCTTTCTCGCGAGGATTCTTTTGTTGTGTGGAGTGAGTGAATGAAGAGATTTGGGCGGCTCTTGACAGCGAGGTCTTGAGAGCCTATTAGAACGATTGAGGTGAGCATGGAGCAGCGCCGGAATGGAGGAACGAGGGAAACCGGAGATCCCCGAGAACACCGCCGACCAGCGGCATCTTCCGGCCCGATTCCCACATGCGAAAATCCGAGAAGACCCGGTCGGGGTTTGAACGCGGTTCGCCTAGCTGGGAGGCGAGCAGGCTAACTGCTCAACCACCGCGGCCCCTGGCTCAAGGCTTTCGCCTTCTCTTACACTTAACAACGCACGACGAAAATGTCACATAACTGAAATGTCTGACTGTCACTTATCATTACATTTACATTACTTTAAATACACTAAAACACTTAAAAATAAGTGAATAATTGTGGGTAAAATAATTACAAAAAAATCTCATTTAGAAATTCGTGAAAAGCGCATTTTTAACAGATAAATGTGTAGCTATGAGGCGGTTGCAGAGGGGCAGGGAGAAGAATATGTTGAACAGAGTGTGAACTACGTACTCACCGCTACAATACGTGTACAGACGTAACATCTGCATAATTGTCACAATTAATATTATATAATGTATTGAACTATCACGTTTCCACTTTATTTAAACTATCAACACTCAGCAAAAATATGGCGAGAATGTGGCACAGCTCGAAAAAATGCGAGATCTCAATGAAGAGAAACTTTCTCCCTAACTTACGATGCCTGACCTTAACATAACACTTGTACATTTCATCACAACCGCGATCAACGCGAAAGTTTCACGTATACAGGATGGCTGCAGACGGAAAAAAACCTGGAAAACAGGGAAAAGTCAGGGAATTTCAAACAGCCAGGGAAAACAGGGAAATGTCAGGGAATTTGCTGAGAATCAGGAAATTTTCGTAATTGATTTATTGTAGGAATGTATGAATTCCCTTTACTACGTAAGTAACGTGCTTCGTACACAAACTGTGTAGCCTATGTAGTTATTGTCCATTTAATTAGTTTTATTATTGCACGTAGATATAACATTCTTTGCTTTATTATTATGAGAAGTACAAAAAAAAGGATGGAAAAAATTGGGGGGGGGCTTTAGTTCCATGTCTTTCGTGAGACATTATTTTAATGCTCTTACCAGTCAGTGTGTGGCATTTTGAGTTGCATATTGTTTTGATGGAGCAGTAGTTCATTTTGCTCGTCTGGAAATAACATTTGCATTATTGTAACTTCGAAAATTGCAACTTTCATGAAAAAACAAAACGTTACACATACGTCGCTGTTCGTATTATTACAGCTGCAGCAATATACGCACGCACACTATGGCCGAAGTTAACCTTCCACTCGTTGCATTTACGATATAGACAAATATTATTCACGCACTACAAAAGAATTGAAAGTGCGCCTTTTTCAGGCCACATGCAGTCAATAATTATAGTAGCGTTTTACAAATACATTATTTACAAAACAAACACACTTACTGTTTTGTAAACTCCGCAACCCCTTGAACAATTGTTTTTCTATTTTAATCCTTGCACGTTTACTTCACTAAAATCACGTTTGTTCGTCGGCTAGCATTAAATAAATTATTTGCATAATCATTCAGTAAAATCAACACTGCGCACGTTTCCTGAAACTAAAAAATGCAACTGCGTAAATTATATTCGTCGCTCTCTGCGGACCGCGTCCAAACAGACGACACAAGCACAAATTTCTTCGCCGTAAACATGTGTCGAGTAATATTACACATTTCACTCAAGAAAACACACTATGACAAACTATGCTTGAAGAAAGCAAATAAAATAATAGTTAACTACCTATTAATTATTTCGACAACACCAACAAGATGCTCGTATAAACACACAACTTCTCGGCCATTGCTACACTTACAAATTTAACTAACGATACAAAAATATAACTCCACTCTCCGGAAAATGTGTGGATACTATTAGATGCATATAATTATGTTCCACGTGTATTATAACCTTTTGTATGTAATGTATTACGTTTCAGAAGTACGAGACCATAATATTTATGCCAGTTTATCAATAAATACGGCCACCACGCTTCTCACCCGCCATGTTGAATTTTTGCTTCCCGATCGGGAACGCGGCTTTCGACAACATATAGCTGTCGAGTGCTATCGATAGTTTTCTCGCGAGAATTGAGAAGTCGTCTTTAACTGAGAATACCAAACACCGGAAATATGACGTAAATCGTTATTTCCCGATCGAGAACTCCGTTTCGACAAACGCCCTGAGCTGTAACCAAGCTCCAACTGCACTCTGCAGTCTAACCCCTGGGAACGAGCTCAATCCGCCTGAAAACTGGAGAGGCCTCTCCTCCCAATCCATCCACGCTCCTTATTTCAGCTTCCCTACCAGACCACCGGCGAGCCGCATCCAGTCATTCTCAACTTCCGCCAGGGACTCCGTGTACCACGGGGTATAGCGAACCCGTCGTTCCAACACAGCAGGAGACCGGCAGCCCTCCGTCAGCTCCTACCAGCACCGCCAGACACAGCACCACCTCCGCCCAAGGACTGGACACGAGTTCCAGCTGACACCCGCAGCAACAGCGGCAACAGCTGGCCCGGGATACACCCACTCCGGGTAAACAAGAGGCTGTGTGGTAAATCAGTGTTGTGGAAGACAGTTAAGCCCACGCCAGATTTTGTGCCGTGCAGTCAAGCCAGGCACCTCAGCTTATATACTGGCCAGGGTCGAGTTAGCAGCCAATAAAGTCAGCCCAGTCATATCGTCCGTTTCTCTGACACACGCCAAATCCTTGCCCGACCTTTATATCGCCGTGTCACCCGATGTCACACGTCATCGTATTGCACGACTCTCGAAATTCCTCTCATTAAATGAATAGCTGCAATAGTGTAAGTTCACAAACATTTATATTAGTTTGTGTACAAGGCTTCAGTTATACGAAACTTGTGAAAAATTTGATTTTATTTCATTGGTACAGGTCAGGAAAAAAAATGCGATAGACAGGGGAAAGCTGGAAAAGTCAGGGAATTTAGTTTTATGTTTTGTGTAGCCACCCTGGTGTTACTGTCGCCCGTATTGCTCGCTCGCTTCGTGACCTTGGACGTGCAGCTACATAGTGCCTTCAAGCTTTGTTTTGTTTCCATGAGGCGGAGTAACAGCCTGAAAGCATAGTACTAGCAGTGCTTCATACATGTAGTAACCGGGAATGGACTAGCCATGGTAGTGCATGGTTTGCGGCGACCTTCAGCTGATATCGTCGTCTCAGAGCTTGAAAATAGGTGGGGGGGGGGGGGGGTTGCTGAAAGAGAGTCTGGTGGGGCAGAATGCCGGACGGAAATATCTCTTACAGTGACACGTTCCCTGGAAGTGTCCGACAACTCCTTCCCCCCCTCTCCTCTCCTCTCTCTCCCTCTCTCTCTCTCTCTCTCCTCTCTCTCTCTCTCTCTCTCTCTCTCTCCTCTCTCTCTCTCTCTCTCTCTCTCCTCTCTCTCTCTCTCCTCTTCTCCTCTCTCTCTCCTCTCTCTCTCTCGGGAAATTTCACTTCCCTAATAAGCAATGAAATTATACATACTTTCAATTATAGAATATTTGATACTTATTACAGCAAAATATTTTTTTTTGAATTTGTAATGTACAACTGGAAAAAAAAATTGATGTTTGAATACGTATTTTAATATATTTAGATATGATGGCGGGCAGTTACCAAGTGAAGTTGGTAGACGTGGCGAGCCATGACATGGCGAGCCATTACATGGCGAGCTGCTTTTTGTCAAACGAAACGTAAATTATTCTTACTCCGAAAAATACTTCAAATTAATACATCATGTTTGTAGACGTTGTGTTTTTTTAAAACTACTAGGCAAGTTACGATGTTGTGATAAATCTGTGTTTCCGCGGCAGTAATAAATATACTGTTACATGTGTTTCGTTAATCGCTGCGTGTTTAATAGCGTGGCGTGGCTGCGTGGTGATCGTTACACTGGATCTGTGTGTTTTAAATGTGAACTGTTTTTATTGCGGAGTTATTTATTTACATCTACGTCTGTTTATTTATCACAATGTTATACCTTTGCCCTGGGTGTTTGAAACACAGTCGTATAACGTGATTTACCACCAATCTCAACAAAAATAACCAAACCCAGCCCCAATACATTTCAATAAACCTAATACACAGTAAGTAGCAAAACATATAAATATGAGCGGAATAAAAAATACGGTAGGCTTATTTGTGTGGCATGTTCACCTCTATATTTTAAGTTTATATGACAAAAAATGAGCTACACGAGTTGCGTGCTTAATTTTAATGACTCTTTTTCGTTGGACTGGTTCTTCGAACTGAGGCCGTCCTTTTAAATAAATAACCCAACATATCAATAACAAAAAGTTAAATACTGTAGTTCAGTACCCCGCAGTTGTAACAGTGTTAAACACTATCACGGCAAAATACTAACGTGCATTACGTGTAATGTGCTATGTCGTGGAAAACAAATATGTTAATGTAACGTAACCATAAGAACTATCGTTAATTCAGGCATTTTTAAAACGTCGTGAAGCCGACCTAAATAATGTTATAGGTCTAAACTGTGAATATTCGTACAAAATTGTTTTTGAAATAGACCTACGACAGAATTCTTTGAAAAACAGTAAACAACACATTTGACAGGTATAAAAGTAGATGTCACATTTCAATGTTTATTTTTAGGTTTAGCGAAAGTATACGAACACATTTACACACACAATGGCATGTAAACATTGATTTTTACAGATGCTACATGGCAGTCACATGTTAATGTTTGTTTGCATTTGGAGGAAGGATACGAAACGGGCTTGCGTGTAGATATTTAGCAGGGCTCCGAGAAAGTTGCTTCCAGTGGGGAATGGACCATAGTATTGTCTTGTTATTAACGCGTGGGGTAGAATAGCGTAAATGGTATCAATCGAATTAGCTAAATAAGAACGTGGTCTACAGATACACAAGCTGCAATGTACTTCCTGGGTGTTGGTTTTTTTTATCCAAGGGGGTGGATTCATTTTCCAATAGTGGCGAGTATTCCTCAGTAACAGGGATTGACAGCTTTAATTCGTTTCTCTTTCACATCTGATAAAGTCCGAGAAGGACGGAGGGGGCGAAGGCCTCCCGGGAAGGCCTTGAACAAGCACCGCTAATTACTGCATCAATAAATCCTGCTACGACTAAATCGGGCTTTCCGCTGCTCCTTGTGTTCTGGACCAGCTGTCAAACAGCTTGGGGCAGGTCAAGTGTGTCGGGACGATTCCTTTTTTTGGAGGCGATCCTCCTCGCCGTTTTGATGTAATTAAAGAGGCCGACCCAGTAACCCAAGTTCGATGGGAGGAGGGGGGGGGGAGGCGCGGGCAGTGGCATCACACAGCTGTCCGCGCATCGTTTCGAAGTACCCGTGGTCACATGACGTCACCTTGCTCGCGCGGACACGCTTCCTTGCAAACTTGTGCATCAACTGTGCGTGACGTCAGAGAGAAACGAGAGAGTGGTTGTCTCAAGTTCACAAAGCGGAAGCTTGAGAGATCGCGAAGCAGTGCTCTCGCAAGGTTGTGCGAAAGAGTGCTCTCTCGAAAGAGTAGTCTTTAAATTGACACACAGTCGAGTGACTAAAACTTGATCATCCAAATATGAAAGGGTAAACAAGCTATAGTCACTTCATTGTTTCTTCACACTTTTAGAATCGAGCTTTGAAAAATCACCCTATGTATGATGTGCATTGTTGTTCCCTGAATTTACAATACACCACAAGCGTTTTATATTGCTGTTAACATAAAAAAGTATCTTATTTCTTGTTAATTCGAAATCTAGTTATATTTTACTTGTAAATTATAATATTTCATTTTTAATTAATATGAATAAAAATTGACAGAAAATGGGAGTGTTGATAACACGTAATAAGAAATAGTTCTTATGCAAAATATTATTACACTGAGTGCGGACGAATGCGGTGCGTGTCCCTGTGGTGTAATTTTCTATACTTTGCTTTGCTTGCATGAGGCGGAGGAATACCTTAAAAGTATAACTTAACAGGTGTTCAGAAAAGTTAGTCAGAAGTAACCGTGAATGTACTGCACAGAGTTATCGAAAATACAACACGGTGAGAGCAGCAATGCGTGAGTTCACGGCAAGTTTTATCCACAAGTACGGTCGACGGCCAGAATCGCGCGTCTCGATGCCTCAACAATAACCCCGCCGTGCTTGCATGTCCGTGTCATGCAGTCGATCTGCACAAGCGACAGTCGTCAATCGGCGCGTGCGATGCTTGTCTATAGACTGTGGCTCGACCGGGCAGATACAAACGACTCGTCATGCCACACACATTCCTGTTTTTCAAACGCTCTCCGTGGAATTGATGTCCGACAAGGTCATTCGAGAGGGAGACAGTAAATCGACCTCCCCCCCCCCCCCCTGCGGCTCGACATTCGTTTATTTCCACAGGCTAGTTGCAGTGGGTATAGCCTACTGTGTGATATGGACACAGGAGCAAGAAGGCGGTAGGTGCGACTTTGGCACTTAAATCAAATGCCTCGTCGCCCCTATGTGCAGGGCACTGAACCAACGTTCATCGTGGCAGTCGTGGGGACGCGGTGTCGCAACGGCTAGAGCGCTCCCCTCTCACCAAGGCGAATCGGGTTCGATTCCCTGCGGGATCGCTCCCGGGTTTTCGCACGAGAGAATAGTGCTGGTCGGCGGGTTTTCTCGGAGATCTCCCGTTTCTCCCACCCTTGCATTCCGGTGCGACACCATATCTCGCTTCATCCTCATCTATTCTCAAAACCAGCCGTCCAAATCCTTCCATGCCGTTGGCTTGCGTCTAACTTGAAGGGGTAAAAACAACCGAGAGCTTAGTAATTTTCAGAAAAGTACGATATACGTGGTATATGAAAACGCATGCATATATTTTGTGAGACTGTTAAATGTAAACAAGTGTACATTTTATTTGTGATCATTAGAGACATGCAAAATTCGCGTCATTATTCGACATTGGGCTAAACTTCACAGTACTGTCTGTACTGGAGCCGACGTCGTTTCTCTATTGGCTGCTGCCTAGATGTGAAGCCACACCGTTTATGATTGACTTCCACGTGATTGGGGCACACAATTTTGAAGTGTTCATTTTTTTTGGTACAGATTTACCCAGGGCGTGTCAGATACATTATGCTCCAATGACAAACGTATTGCAAAGGTACACGTCTTTAAAGTTTAGCGTGTCCCTAAATAATAACGCGAATTTAGCAGGTCTCTAGTGATCGTGTTTCCACGAGGTTGCTCTGCGCCTACTGCCACTTTTGCACGTGTTGGTTAGGGGTGTTGTGTCTCACACCCTCCCCACACGACGTATGGGCGAACGTATGGGGCATTTTTCTCCTTGGAGGGGGGAGGGGGCAGTTGTCGCCCCTCGCAAGGCCCTCGTCAAACACAGGCTCCTCTCCCGGGCACGTGCCCTCCTAGCACCACGCACCTGCGCCCCCTCCCCGGTGACGTCATCTCCGCGCTACTACCCGTCCCCAGAACATCCGCCTCCAAGCTGTCACTGCACTTCCCTCTCGCTTTTCTCAGCGTCTCTTGCAACTTTCCTGAAGTCGTGCTGAATTATGCTTTCAGGATATTCATCTGCTCAATGCTGCGTAGAAGGTTAGCTAAGTCCACAAAATTGCACCGAAGGGTCAACGCACGCCATTCGTACACACCTGTATAATAACATTTTACACAAGAACTTTTACCTACTAGGCATTACAAACACACCCACTTTGGACCTTTTTTTTTCTAAATATATGTTAACTATAAATTAAATATTATAATTTGTAGGCAGAATATGATTAAAAGTTCAATTAAAAAAAAAAAACAAGGTACAGTCATGTTAACAGAATTAGATATTAAACGCTTTCGATACGTGGTATAGTTATTAAAGAGCGAAACGAACCATACAAAGGGTGATTTTTCAAAGATTTGATTTAAAAAGTGTGAAGAATACGTTCGGACTCACAGTCGGGCTTGCATTTCGGAGAGCGATGTGCCTCTTCGTGCTGTGGCTGCTAGGTGATCAGTGGAGTGGAGAGTTGCGAGGTTTAGACGGCTCGTAACGATGAGGTCTTCACGGACGACGAAGGTAAAGCTGGTTCCACGCTAGTGAGGTACGATGCGTTGCGATGAGCGGTAGCCAATCACGATGAAGCAGATTCCGTCGTGCTGTAGCTGCTAGGTGTTCAGTGGAGTGGAGAGTTGCGAGGTTTAGACGGCTCGTAACGATGAGGTCTTCACGCACGACGAAGGTAAAGCTGGTTCCACGCTAGTGAGGTACGATGCGTTGCGATGAGCGGTAGCCAATCACGATGAAGCAGATTCCGTCGTGCTGTGGCTGCTAGGTGATCAGTGGAGTGGAGAGTTGCGAGGTTTAGACGGCTCGTAACGATGAGGTCTTCACGCACGACGAAGGTAAAGCTGGTTCCACGCTAGTGAGGTACGATGCGTTGCGATGAGCGGTAGCCAATCACGATGAAGCAGATTCCGTCGTGCTGTAGCTGCTAGGTGTTCAGTGGAGTGGAGAGTTGCGAGGTTTAGACGGCTCGTAACGATGAGGTCTTCACGGACGACGAAGGTAAAGCTGGTTCCACGCTAGTGAGGTACGATGCGTTGCGATGAGCGGTAGCCAATCACGATGAAGCAGATTCCGTCGCAGCGCGTCTGCGTCGAGTGCGTTGCGTGGAATTCTTGCGTTGCGATTGTCGGCTTCAGCCTGCGAAGGAGAATAAGAAAAATAGGTGCTTGTTTACGAGGAGAATATATATATATATATATATATAATTTTTTTTTTTTTATTTTATTTTTTTTTTTTTTTTTTTTTTTTTTTTACTGCGACCGCGTTTACGCCGACGTTTTCGTATTTGTATTTTTATTATTGCTGCGTACATGTGCAAAATAGAAGACGAGACTTCTTATATATGTGGACAATGTCATAAAATTCGTTTATTAACATCAAAATAATTATCTCTTTCGTCTTATTACGTCTCGTTCCCGCTAGTTTTCCTCACACATCCGTTCATACTACCCTGTGTTTATCTTCTACCACTTAAAATATACAGTTTCTACTTTTTACGTGTGTTTTATTACATCCGTGAGGTCTGGAAATTTAATTTCCACCCTTAAACTAGATAGCAGCACCATCTCAGGCGGCGTCCTTCGCCGACAGATCATCGCATGATTGTGAAACAGCAAGTATAGCTCGTCGCAGCCCACTGCATCGCAACGCACCGCGTCGCACTATTTTGGCACCAACTTAAAGCGAGGCGAGTATGGAGCAGCGCCGGAATGTAAGGGCGGCGGGAAACGGGATATCCCCGAGAAAACCCGCTGGCCATTAGCATCGTCCGGCACGATTCCCACGCGCGAAAATCCGGGAGTGACCTGGCCGGGAACTGAATACGGTTCGCATTGTTGGGAGGCGAGCAGTCTAACCGCTGATCTACCGCTACCCCCATCACTGTGATGTGGGTGTATTCTATCTCTAGAGCTAGTGATATTTCGCGAAAAAATTTGAGTGCAGGTTAGACTTCAATACTACAAGCACCCAAAACCAGTTTGGCCATTGCCATTGGTTGCTCTCTGCTTGGGAAGGCGTTTTCATATTTGACAGGGCCACTAAGAATTCGGCAACAGCGGTACGGCTCGTACGTGATTCCTCTGCCGACAGTTAACACTTGTCAAAAAGTAATACAGCCAATCAGACTATAGGCTGTTCACGGTAAAGTGAGCACTTTTTAAGGCGCTTCAAAAATGTTTCCTTTCATCCGATTTCAATCTTCCTGCTACTTTTTAATATAAACATTACAATGTGAGCAATAAACACAGTAAATACATTCATCATACTCAAAATTTAAAGCCCGAGGCTTCAATAAGATATATTTATTAGTGGTTGATGCCTGTTGGAAGGGCCTTAAAAATTGCTCACTTTATTGTGAACAACCTATAGTAAACGACCGTACAGTGTTTTCAAATATAACTTGCCTTGAAATCTTTTTGCGAAATTTCACTACCTCTACCTATCTCTGATTGGCTGCACGACGCTCTAGGAATGGACATCGTGTCTTATTGGCTACTGCGTGGTGTTGAAAGGTTCTCTGTTGGCGGGGCCGCGGTGGTTTGGCAGCCAGACTACTCGCCTCCAAACTAAGCGAACCGGGTTCGAATCCCGGCGGGGTCGCTCCCGGATTTTCGCGAGTGGGAATAGTGTCAGACGATGCCGTTTGTAGGCGGGTAATCTCAGGGATCTCCTGCTTCCCCGGCCCTTTCATTCCGGCCCTGCTCCATTCTCACCTCACTTCACTCACGTCGGCTCTCAAGACCTCGTTGCTACAAATCTCTCCACTCCTCTATACCGCCAGTGGTCAATTGTAAAGCAGTGTGTAGTTCCTATGGAACTCGCTCGTGCCAGTAAAACTGGCTTTTATTGTGACGCGGGGTATAAAAATAATAACTCCAGTAATTGCAGGAAGTCGCTACAAACAGAGACTATGTAAAGGCGAGGCCGGATAAACGACGCTCAAGTACTGGGCGGAGTCGCTCTCAAGTCTGCAAGTGCAGAGTTGCCAGCCTTTTCGAGAAAAAGTTTCTAGATTGCCATACAAAAATCACCAGATTGTAATCCTTGCCTGTTTCAAAATAAATGCAAGCAAAATATAAGCCTATATAATTTTTGTTTACGCAGCTTGGAAAAGAAAAGTATTCCCATTAGATATTCTGTAGACATACGCGCAGTACGCTCAATTGATACTCACTTTTCCAATTTAATAGTCCAACAAACTTCGCTTACGACCTAACCGAACCATGTCGTTTTTTATCCCCTCAAGAGATAGGCCACACAAGTACAATCGCCAGATAATCCTACTCTATAAAACGTACGACATGCATCTTACTCTTTTCCCATGCTCTCTCTATATGTACATAGAGTATTCTGGAGAAGGAGAAATGAAAGATCCCGAAGACACAAGCGGTAACCTCACATTTCGAGGGGGGGGAGAGAGAGAGAGAGAGAGAGAGAGAGAGAGAGAGAGAGAGAGAGAGAGATCTTAAGTCTTCCTTCAAATCACCAGATCTGCCACAATATTTTTACGGAGATCACTTGTCGCAGATATGAAATTTGGTCACCTGGCTGTCTTCTGAGATCACTAAATCTGGTGAGAAAAATCACTAAGTTGGCAACTCTAGTCCACGAGTATTCAGCCCGCAGCCCGGCGAAAAAAATGACGGTTGAAAGGCGCGATTGTGGCCGTCATAACAGGGAGTAGGCAGCTGTCATTGCAGCACTTCACCCATGGCTACAAAACGAGAATAAAGAAAATATAAAGAAGGAAAAGCCGAGAAGTGCACAGTAAAATAAGAATTAACAAAAAATTAAAGATACATTGGCATTACGCCGCCTGTATAAAGGCTGTTCACGATAAAGTGAGCACTTTTGAACTCAGCCTTAGAAAAAAGGCACTGCCCTTGCCTGCATATACGTCAACGGGCGCACAGAGTGACACGCGCCCGGTAAAGTTGGTAACGATAGATGGAAATTAGTTCCATATCTTAACGTCAAATAAAAACTAACCATTTGTGATCGTTTAAATTATTTATTTCGGTTTTTTTTTTTAATGCATCAGTCTGTGCAAATTATCAGGTTTTTAAAATGTTTACTTTTCGAATAATTTCACATTCTCACTTGACCGACGAATGAATAAAGTGATGAGGCCCATGGCAATGTCAATCTGACATAAGGCGGAAGAATACACAACGTGCATACAAGTAGATCTTAAAGCAGGGCTTTCAAAAGTGATCATTTTAACGTGAACAGCCTATAGTAGAAATGTACGTACAGTGCCGGAGCAGTTGAAGAAGTTTTATCTTCCTGCGTGCATCTGCCGACGAGATGCAGTGCCCCTCGTGACTGCTGCAGCCTGCAGCTGCACGGAGTTTCCGTACACAGTGCCCGTTCTGATTGCCTCGATCTGCTCGGCGCTCGTCATTAGTCGGCGGCAGTTTTTACCTCGCCGCACCGCGGATGACTTTCAGATAAAAGAAATTTGCAAACCCGTCTCGGGTACTGCGGGTTTGTGAGATAGGCGTAGGTGACGCGATAAAACAGCTCCGATGTCGCCGACGATTAGCGAAGGCTCTCGTGTTGGCACAGTACACTAGTCCACTGTCCGTGCACGGTGGTCGTGCATAATGGCCCCGTAAAACGACACGTGAAACGATTTTGGCGTCCGTGACAAGCCTGTTTTATTGTTAGTTGCGGAACACTATGCTGCGTGGCTAAATGGTGCAACCATGGGCGAGGGATATGTGGGGTTGTGTAGGTTTCAAGAAAACCTGGGCCCTGCCGAAGTTCTACTTCCAGGATGTTCCTCCGCCTCATGCAAACGAAGCTTAACCAAATCTATAAATTTCACCAAAGGGACAGCGCACCACATTCGTGCGCACTCACTTTAATAATATATTCCATAAGAACTATTTCTTACTAGGTATTACCAACACAGAAAATACATATTTATCCCCCGTTTTTATTCGTGATAGTTATAAATGTTTTACAGATAAATTATAAGTTAAAATTTAATTTATTAAAAAATAAAGGTACTTTTAGGTTAACACGAGTATAAAACGTTTTGTGATACATGACATGTTCAGGAAACAACCAAGTAGGCCTACGTTTTGTATGTGCATTAAGAAATTTTCCAACGTAACGTCATGTGCAAACATTGGTTCCATGTTGTAAGATTAGTGTTGTCAAGCTGAGCAAATTCCTTCCACGGACGTTCCCTCAGCCACGAACAGTATAGGCCATTCACGGTAGAGTGGGCACTTTTTAAGGCCCTTATAAATTTCTCCTTTCGTAAAATTTCCATCTTCATGCTGCTTTTTAATATAAACATTGCAATGTGGCCAATATACACAATGTATACATTTCACCACCATCAAAATTTAACGTCTGAGGCTGCAATAACATATATTTATTAGCGGTTACGCCTGTTGGGAGGACCAGTGCTCAATTTACCGTGAATGGCCTATACATGTAGGCACCTGTTTTTTCGCGAAAAGATTTCAAGACAAGTTGCGTTACAAAACATTTTATTTCAAAACCGCTTCCGTGATTGGATCATTAGAATTGTTACGCGTCTTATCTTTCTGTCCGCTAATCACGGACGGTCAGTATCGAAGTAGCTTATTTCTGAGTGGCTCGCTCATGTAACAGACTCTCTTCACACAAAGACAGACAGGCAGCCAATGGCCATAGGAAAAGTGCACTTGTGTACGTGGGATATTGAAGTCTAGCCAGAGCGTAAATCTTTTAGTGAACAACAGCCAATAGTGTTTATTTTGAAAGTCGGCGAAAGGACAAAAAGTGCCTGACAGGAAAAAAAGTAACTAGGACCTCAAAAGTTCTCACTTTACTGTGGACAGCGTATATACTTGTAGATGATACCTTAGAAGAGGCTGGGCTGTTACAGAATTCTCGCAGCGTACGAGATCGGATGGTCACGCCGTCCGAGCCACAGATGCTGTTACATACAATCACGAAAGAACACGTGCGCGCGTGTGTAAGTTTTCTCCGCTGTTCGTTAAAAGAAATTGAGGTTTGTGACACAGTCGTTAACTAACTTGTTCACTAATTTGTACAGTCCGTTCGTAAAAATAAGGCTTTCCAACGAAATTTTGAAGCAAAAAAATTGCATTTTTATTGACATGCATTTTAAAATGGATTCCTCGGGACTAATCAAAACATTATATTTCTCTTTCGCGTTTTGTTTTGAAATTACTAGAACCATGGTCGTACGCAAGGGGGGTGCAGAGGTGCAACTGCACCCCCCTTGCATTATGTCAAGTGTATAAAATTAAAAAATAGTGTTACGTATTTTGTATTTTCGTTTCATAGTCTGCGTGTTTGAAACTACCGCTAAATTTAAAAACAGGTATAAAGTAATTATCTTATTCTTTTGGTACTGAATATTTCGAAATTCATTCTTGTTTCGTATTTTTAATCTCGTACAAGTGGGTCTCCATTTAGTGGTTTGCACCCCCAATTACCTAACCCTGCGCACGCCTATGACTACCACCTGAGCAATATATTCATTATTTGAACCTTCACAACACAAAAGCACATCGTGAAGTCATCATAGTTGCTGTTGTGTTGATATGTAAAACTGCGGTCTGTCACGACAGTTGTCGGGCTTCCTGGGTTAGAGCCGCCACGTTGCGTTGGCAACATTAAAAATAAATTTTCTGAATATTCACTTTCAGTGTTCAGTTTGGAGAAGTCTGGTATAGGCTGTTCACGATTAATTGAGCAATTTTGGAATCAACTATTGAAAAATGCTATTGCCTCTATCTGCGTATATTGTAACTGTCACACTGAGTGGCATGGGTCCAGTTAAGTGTAACGTTGGAGGAAAAGTAGTTTCATGACTTAACGTCGAATTAAAAAAAGTTGGGTAAATATTTGTGAATAATAAAAATTTTCCAACATGTGTGAGCATTATAAAATTTGTAAAATATTTACTTTTCTTATAATTTCACAGTTTCGCTTTACCAACGCTAAAATAAAGTGGACAGGCCATGGTGATGCTAATTTTACGTATGGTGGAATAAGTGCCTACAAGTAGGTCTTGAGCAGCGCTTTCAAAAGTGCTCAGTTTACCGTGAACAGCCTATATGTATTGGCATCTGTGTTTTTACTGACAGAGTGCAAGACACGATTACCTTCTAGGGTAGTGTTTCAGTTGTGTAAGGCGATAACCTAAGCTGATAGCTACCCGAAGGTCGCCAAGTTACACCGAGCTAAGCGCGTCGTCAGGCCGAAGGGGGAGGAAGTTTATAACGTATCGCTGCATGCCTCTACTCCCCCCCCCCCCCTTCATTAGCATCCTTCTCTGTTTATCCTGATAGCCGCCCTTTCTCTGTCAGCACTAATGGAGGCTGCAAAGAGCCACCCATTCCCACACACCCCCGGGTACCGAATGCATACCCACAGTATAAACATCATCTCTCACCGCCCCGTCCTAGTGTTAGGGCCGGGAGCTATAAATCCTGGCGGGGGAGCCCGATGATAGCTCAGTCTACTGGAACATCACCCTCCCCTAGCACCCCCCAACATCTACACCGCCGCATGAGGGGTAGCATGATAATCCGCGCCAGCGGTCGAAAGTGTCTCACTGCAAAGAAAAAAAAAATACCATGCATGAATTGCAACTCGGCCCGGGATTTCCACCAGTCTGGTTTTCGTTTCTTTTCAAGCTCGTGCTAGTGTAGATATTTTGTCCCTGTGCGCATCGTGACTCACAGGAGCGAGTGTGGTTATTTACTTTAGACATAAACAAAAATGATAAACTATTTCATTTGTGTTTAGTTTTATAAATACGCGAACTCGTTTATTTTTTTTATGAACGATAAACGGTACTTGTTTTCAGACTTCTAAGTGTTTATGATTGGCAGCAGAATAAAAATCAAGCATTTGCTGGGAGCGTTATCAGTGCCTAGAAAATGTAACAGGTATAATAACGATTTGATCAGTGCCTGTGTGTTGGATAGCGTATTGTGCACTTCTATCAACGACTGATCGATATGGCTCAGTGGTTTTCCGAAATTACTCGAGACGAATGACACGGGCGATTTATTCACGGCGCGTTTTTGCGCGATAAATTGTTCCCGTCTTTGAATAACCTTCGCTGTCGTCGCCAAAATGTAAAAGATAAAAAAATACGACGCCTCACTGGGCGCGTAGTGGGACGCATCTCCGGTGCAGAGGAAGCAAGGTGAGAGCTACAGAAAGAGAAAGCCAGTCTCGTACGAAAGTTCTGTATTCTTTCGCCTTATGCAAAATTAATATTGACGTATGGACCTCATCAGTTTATTTATGCGTCGGTTAAATGAAACTGAAATGATAAAAGTAAATACCTATTGTACAAATCTACTTCTTTTTGTACCTTTGTGCATAAAAAAAAAAAAATAGAAAGCGAAATAAATAATCTAATTTATCACAAATGGTCCCTTACTTAGAACTTGGAAATACTTTCCCTCCATAGTTACCAACTTAACTGGGTGCATGCCAGTCAGTGCGCCCGTTCAAATATATGCAGATAGAAGCAGTGACTTTTCTCTAAGGTTGATTTCGAAAGTGCTCACTTTATCGTGAATAGCATTTAGTGACCTAGATAAGGCAGCCAAGATGTTCGTAACGTCACCACAAACAGAGTACTTTCAACAAATGTTTTTTCTGGTACTTTTAATGGTACTCAAAAAATTATGTATGCATATGTATATAGTTTAAGATACATATATGTACGTATAAATAGTTTCCCGAACGTTCTGAATGTGTTGCAGTTTCACTGATTTTGTTACATGCTAACAGTTGAGAAGAAAAGAGTGATTGTTTTATACGAACGACTATTGAGGTGATAGCAGGAAGATATCTATAATATAGATTTCAGGAAGTGTGGTAAGCTATACCACGTACCTTTTCGGACAGCAAAATACATGCTCTCTTCTGCCAGGTTTCCCGACGGAAGGCCACGAACACAAGTTGGTAGGGATCATTCCCGTACGCGGCCCTTGAGCTGCCTTACAGTGTGTTTGATACAGACTCTTTCCCATGAAACTTGCAAACTTACGTCCTATGTGCTCATGCACGTAACGAACACACACTCAGACCATGCAGGTCAGTTGCTCTCAAGACATCACGCACATTAGAAAACACCGTTTCGGAACACTCCAACTTAGCTAAAAAAAAAAAAAAAAAAAAAAAAAAAAAAAAAAAAAGCAGCGCTGTATCTCAAAATATTTGCGTCAGGTGCATACTTACTCAATCGACCCGCATTGAACCTGGCTACAGACTTTCCACCATTAAAATGAAAGTGTCACCGCCACCGTATGAAGAACCGTAGGCACGTGTCGCAGTCAGCGCCTTGCACGTAGTGGCGATGGCGCCCTTGATGAGCGTGGCGGCGTAGCCCTTGCCGTTTCCTCTATTCTCTAGCTCAGGTGTGGAGAATAGATCCGTGTATTGTTAAATCCAAATGAGAAAAATAATGCGCTGTAGTCCAAGACGCGTTGGGCGAGTCAAGAGAGTGCATTGCTGCAGCACGAAGTGATGGAGTTCAGTTCAGCAGCGACAGCAGCCGGGAGCGGTTGGGCGAGAGCTGTTCCTCTTGCGCATATTACTTATCGCGCAGCGCTGTTGTCAATTTGGTGTATACAGAGCCTTGAGTGTCATGTGGGTTACCCTCCCTCCAGCGGCAGGCTCTCGGGAGAACCCTTCCCTCCTCTACGCTTTCTCCCTTACCTTCCCTCCATCAAAGCTGCGCGAAGATTATTTTCTCATTGAAACCTCACTGTAGGCGGGCCACTCGCAGCCACAAATAAAAGAAAATGTAAGAGTTTTTTTCGAGCAATTTTTTTTAAATTGCAAAAGCATATCTTTGTACTATATTATGAACGTCTTGATGTAGCTCATGGCATCTTGCTTGAGTGTGAATTATCTCATTTCTGTATGTACGTTAGTTTTCAATATTTGCACATATTTTTAAAACAGTAAAATTGTGATTTTGACATGTGTATACGCAAAAAAAAAAAATACGCACTGATTTTTTTTCCTAGGAAAGAAAAATTATTCGTATTGTCCAAATGTTGAACCGTACGTTGTACAAATACAGAATAAATTTGTTCTTGGCCAACGCCGTTAACAAAAGGGGTGAAGGTGGCGGCATGCTGTCGTTGGCGGTAGTGGGTGCTGTGGGAGATGGGATGGTATAGGCCACGCCAACCATCCTCCCCCTCCACTTTCCCTTATTTGTTCCCTGAACTTTGTGCCGCCCCTCGGAACTGCGTCCTCTGCTATAGCCTGCCCCTAGACCGGCAGGGCATTCATTATGCCATGGCTTGTTTCCACTGAATCATTAATTAATGGCTTACAACTGCCTCTATATTAGCGCTGGCAGTTCCGGCAGTGGGTCGAGAGATTTGGGCGGCTCTTAACGAGGTTTTCAGAGCCGATGAGGGTGAAATGAGGTGTGAATGCCAGGGAGGGGGGAATTGGAGATCCCTTAGAAAACCCGCGGACCAGCGACATCGTCCCGCATGAGTCCAACTTGCGAAAATCCGGGAGCGACCCGGCAGGGGATTGAACGCTATTCGCCTTAGTGGGGTGGTGAGATGTCTAACCGCTCAGCCACTGCGGCCCCACTTGGTAGTGGGAAATCCGATCAGGATTTAAATTCTGGAGTTAAATAAGTGGTAGACCTACACGTCTGTGAAAATTATTGTATTTTGTGCAACATTGTAGAATTTTAATGAAAATTATTAAGGCAGCCATTTCAGCTATAACGTACTATGTGATAAATAACTTCATCTTTATTTTTTTTAAATGTTTTAGAACTTGTGCTATATTAAACTATGTAATTAAAAGTGGTACAATGACACCTAGCATCCTACGCGTTTCTACCATTACTTGTATTAGAATTTTTCATTATATTTCAATTTTACATAAAACCTTTATGACCGAAATACTCGCTACTTTGATGTGTGAATTACCATTGTAAATATAATTCAGTGCAACCAAAATTTAACACATTGAGGTCCGCACACATTTACTGGCACTTAAGACAAATTATAAGTGTGACCTATATCCACTACTGCAAGAACACCGGTTCTGTTGTTATCTGTATGAGAACTCACCATCGTCACATTGGTCCATACCACACCGGACACTACCTTGTACTTTACAGCGTTCATTATTGGCCGGTCATCAACCAATGGAGAGCCGAGCTGATATTGATTCAATCAAATGTCCTTTATCGTATAAAAGGATTTACAATCAGTCTTGTCACTTTGAGTGGCTATAAAATATAAATTCTATCTTTAGCAATATCATTGGTACTGCGCTGTCGTGTTCTTGTTAGGTCGTGTTGGACCGAACAAAGACTGCACATCGATGCGAGTTTTGTTCTGAACAACAGACATTTTCAAATTAGTTTTGCTCGAGCTACACTCGAGCATAGTCTACAAAGTGTTAAGTTTTAGTATAATAGTATTGCCCATTTTAAATTGCAGTATTTTTGCGTACTATAATGAATTTGCTATAGTATATCGCACAAAGGTGTAAATTATGGTACAGATATTATAATTATAGTACTGTTCGCATCCCTGAGTTCGTTCATGTGGCGACTTGTCACCCTTCTCGCCCAACTCTCCCCTTGAACTTCGCTCCGGACTGCAGGGGAAAAAAACTTTTGTTCTGTTCTTTGGCTTCTCGGAATCGTCGTAATGGCGTCTGGCCCGAGATGAAGAGTTGCTGCATTGCCACGAGGGAGGTTTCTCGCAAGTGATGCGCAGTCTGTCCGGGAGAGTTGGAATTTATGTGCTGGAGGAGAAAACAACATATTCAGCGGTATTCTGTTGAGAGAGAGAGAGAGAGAGAGAGAGAGAGAGAGAGAGAGAGAGAGAGAGAGAGAGCCCAGAACCTTGCACAATTGTGCACGCGCCTTTCAAATAACCAGTATACATTTGGGGGCGGGAATTTGTTTGCTTGGTAGGTAGAGACCCGGAAGTTTCGCGAATTCTTCGAGGACAAGCTAGACTTCAAACACATATACATTTGACTATTTCCAATTGTATTGCAGTTCGTTAGCCAATCCCTGGACGATTTCTTTTTGTATTGGAAAGACCTTATTAACGTCCCTCGCTGTTATACCTGAAGGCTTATCACGTGACGGCTTACAAACTAACTTACGACCTAACTTATACTAACACTCATGCCTTAGGATGGGTTTACTACTATATAGGCCTACTAAAGAATTAAGAATTGCACTTAATAACTCGATAAGCAGACGTGAGATGAACAATAAGAAGATTTGCAATTTATGATTGAATTAGCAACTGCTAATGTCTAGCCAATCAGAATCGTTTAAGACGAAAGCAGCCGACATCACCCGGAAATCTGAACAAGCGTGAAGATTATGTACAAATATTTAATTATTTGTGGTCGTGGTTACTGCTTGTGTAAACGTTTTGAAAAACTCGAGATATCTTATAGAAGTAAAAGTCGATGCCAGCATTGGGCATTTACGTCAATACATGTGAAAAGGTTAATTAAATCGACTTCAATAACCTCTTCAAGAAAGAAAACACGGCCACGAACTGTTCTTTAAATTCAGAGGATAAAGTCTCTCGATTAAAATAATTGTTTGCATTTGATTTCACAATATGACATAACCTAAATCCAAGATGTAAATAAAGTTTCCCGCCATCAACAAATGTCACTGGTCTCTGATTGGCTAGTTCGTATGATATCTGAAGCCACGCCAAGAACGCGCAAAACACGTCAAGATCCGCACACGGCACACTTAATCTGTTAAGTCAATCGTAAACCTACTTTTACGTGGGATTCGAACTCAGGACCTCCCGCACCGCATACCTGCGGCGCGCCAACCGACTGCGCCACGGGAGGTCGGCTGGATGGATCTGAGCCAGTAAATTATCAGCAAGATAAACGCGACCGAATCCCATTCTACCTGGTCTTGGGTAAAATTATGGAGCATCAGCCAATGAACAACTACCTGAGGCTCGAGTACACGAACGAGTGTGGAGCGAGAAATGAATCCGCGTAATCTCCGGGTGAATATTGGTAAGTGACTGGGCTACAATGTCGATCTTCATGCCTCCTTGAGATGCGCTCCTGCCCCATTATTTTTTCACGTTGATACTAAATTTCCTGTTCTAAAACCCATTTCTGTTGTGATTTGTATTGTGACAGGCCATTTTGAGTTATGGCTGTATTAGTAGGCTAAATAGAATATACCACGTAAATATAAGTTTTGTTAGAATTGTGATATAAACTTTCTATTTATTTGTAGTGAGTAGCATAGTTTAATGTGTGTATTGGAAATACCGTTACGTGTGTAGTTTTAATTTTAATATTCCTTAACGTAAAGGATGAGGAAAGCAGTAAAGGGTCGTAATTAATAGTGTCATGGGTACCAGCCAGCTATTTTTTGCGAAGGGTAATTTTAGTAGTATAACAATGCACGCATAATTCTTTCACGTTAAATAAATATAATATTGTATTTCAAATCTTAGACAGTTTAACACGAAGAAATTATATTATGTCACATAATACATATTGCAGTTTTATATCGACTGCGCTGTAAGAATTTTCTTTCCCTGCTAAAACATGCTTTGGAAAGTAATGTCTCATTGATGCAGCCTTTGGCGACAGTTTGATAGTGCCGCACTGACCTCTATCCGCTGAACTTGAATCGTGGTCAGTGCGGCTGACGCTTGATGCAGAGTGGTAGACGATGAGTTATTGTCCGTATTGTCGTTCATTAGACCACAGAACAGAGAGAGAGAGAGAGAGAGAGAGAGAGGGCATGAAAACATACTTTCAGATTGAGTTCACGACTTGAAATATCTAGATGAAGCGTTCGTGTTGCGTCATAGCTCTCCATACCGCTATGGTTTTTGGACAGCACAAGCCTTGTCGCCAACGTAAAAGTGCTGTAGTTCGTATAACAGCACTCATTGACGTAGGCGAAAATTTCCTGTGAAAAATAATCCCTTGAGAGTAACAAATTTATGTTTAGTTGATGAACCTCAGCTTCCAGATTAGTTGAATTTCACCAGTAAAAAGGTTCATCCAGGATATTTTTTTAATGCATGTAGCCCAGTGTACGTAGGGACCACGGTGGCTGAGCGGTTAGACTGCTCGCCTCCCACCATGGCGAAGCGGGTTCAATCCCCGGCTGGGTCACTCCCGGATTTTCGCAAGTCGAAGTGGGAATCGTGCCGGACGATGCCGCTGCTCGGTGGGTTTTCTCGGGAATCTCCCGTTTCCCCCGCCCTTGCATTCCGGCGCCGCTTCATTCTCGCCTCATTTCACCCCCATCGGCTTTCAAGACGTCGTTGTTAAGGTTGAAGTAAAGCAACTGCCTATGGAGCACTGCACCCGACTATACAACGTGAAGAACTCATAAAAAATTAGCACAGACACCACAAAAATGATCAGAAAAGTGTGATTTATGTTGTATATGAAAGAAGACTGCATATATTTTGCAAAAATTATAAAATATTTAACCAAAAAATACTTTTCAAATGTAAATAAATCAATCAATTGATAAAGCCCGCATTTTTAACCAAATTTAAGCGCATTTACGTTTTGGATGCTTCGGAAAGCAGAATTTACAAGAAAATCTTCATTCAAGATTGTCATAATATTTACTGTTATAAAGTGTAGTATAATAATAGTAATGATGTATCATATTAATTTTATAATTAACTTTATTACGTCAGTGACAAATGGACGAACATAAAATCAACTAAGTATAAAAATTATTTCCAAAATTATTATTACAATTATCTTACAATCGTAATAAACATTATGGCGATATTCCACGACGAAGATTTTCTTGCAAATTCTGCTTTCTGGAGCGTCCAAAATGTAAATATACTGAAATTTTGTTTATATAATATATATATATATATATATATATACAGATTATTTTAATTGGTTTATTATCATGCATTTAAAAATTCTACAATATTTTATAATGTTTCATAATATATACATTCCTCTTTCATATACAGCATAATCACACTTTTCTGAAAAATTTTATGGCGTATGTACTACCTTTTTTAATGAGTTCTTCACGTTGTATAGTATAGTGGAGTGCTCCATAGGCAGTTGCTTTACTTCAACCTTAAGAGCCGCCAAAATTTCTCAATTGAACTTAGCTCAACTTGTTGTACTTGCCTAATACAGGATTGTATTATTTATCCGTGGGCGGCAGACAGTCGATGGCGTGCAGAATCGAGATCGACTTGGCTCTGTCTGTGTAGTAATTTCGCTGCAAGTAGCATGCACAGCGTCTAGCTGTAACTCGCCCTTCTTCGCCCTTCCGTGACAGCCCCTTGGCGAGGGGGTAATAGCCGCCGGCGCGCCCTACTTCATAAGGCAAAGGGAGTGCCAAGTACTGACATGCCCCGTGCAACAATGTACCAACAGCTTCCCAGCCACCTGCGTGTCGAGAGGCCTATAGGCTGTTCACGGTAAAGTGAGCACTTTTCAGGCTCTAGTTACTTTCTTTCCTATCAGCCTTTTTTTTTATCCTTTCGCTACTTTTTAAAACAAATATTGGCCATGTAAGTAATAAACACAGTTTATATATTTCACCGGACTCTAAAGTTAACGTCTAGGTCTACAATAAAGTATTGTTATTGTCATTTATTCGAAATGAGAGAGGTATGCAAAAAGTGCTCACTTTACCGTGAATCGCCTATAGAAACTCCTATACATGCTTTATCAGCTGCGGTAATTGTACAAGGAGAAGGAAAGGGGGGGAATTTATCCTCTTAAGAGTTTACCTTGCAAAATTGTTTGCATTATAACTAGCCCAACCCAAAAAGAAAATTTGTATTGTATGCGTAATTACAAAAATGCTCTACAAATAATCTCTATTTTCAACATGACTGTTGCTAAGCGAGATTGTAATTATTCTTGTGTTTTGCTGACGGGTTTAAACGAACTGGACAGCGCGCGTGCGGACAAACTATTTATTGTAATAGAAATGAATTAAAATGCACAACATAGTTCTCCATCCGAAACCATGTTTTGAACCCCGCCACCTGATCATACATAGCCTCTAGGTAAAAGAAACTGCATTGGCGTAAGTTTTTCCGTCGGCAACTATCCTCACATATGTTTCACGTACAGCGGTACTGCTGTTGTATTGTGGTTAATAATAAATATATAAATACGCTATACATCTCTGTTATACTTTAAATAACCTGTGCCAGAGTGAAAACACCCGCTTTAGCCATTTTCCCTTTCACTGCACGAGGTTCCACACGTGAAAAGTTTCGTAATTCTTTTTTTTTTTTTCCCCCGCTTAGAAGTAGGCACTAAGCAGTTTTTGTAATATAACTTTTTATTATTATTAATATGTATATCGGCTCAACGTTTAACGTCGCAAGGCCCTTATCGTAACTGGTGCCATGTTTTCGAAGCGTACATATTTTCTTACCGTAAATGGTCACGCTTTAGACTTGTTCGAAATATTAATGCGTCATCGACAGCAGAGATATTGCAACCAGAGGCAGTGGTTAGGACGATCAGGCTGGGGGGGGGGGGGAGGGTAACGGCCAACATTCGCCTGTAAGTAATGTTGGAAAATGGAAATCAGGATGATTGCACCGGGGGACCGAAACTGGGCCCTCCCGAATGTCAGTCTAATGTGTTACCACTTTAGGAAAAAAATCTGTATTGAGTGTTTCATTTGGACTACAATAGTGTTAGATGACATCCCCCCCCCCCCCACGCAGGGTGAGTAATACCAACGTACCAAAGTTGACATTCATGCCCTACCCGGGAACCGAGCCTGGGACCCTTCTCGTCGTCAGCCGGCACGCTACCAACTGCGCCACGGAGGCCGGCTTTCACTTCCAGATTAGCATTGTTTCATGGACCCTTGAGGGGCGTATCTGAGTTCGTGAAGGTGAAGGTCTTAATAAAAAAATAAAATAATTAAATTTTATGTCTAACGTATTCACGCAGCTATTATTTACAGCATTCAGGTACCTATCTCCGCTCTTACTTTTTATTTCTTAGTGAACCCAATATTTAATATCTATTTCTACTCTAATTAACGTCCTTCTTGTCTCTGTTTAGTTATTGTCAATTAACTCATACTCGTCATTAACACGTGTTCATTCTATCTGTTGCCGTCATTTGTAACGTATTTCACTCACGCATTTTGTCCAATAGTTCAGCCTGCCAGCCGCACCCTTCACCGCTTGATACTCGCAGTCGCAGATACCCCGTCCGCTGGTCACTTCTCTCGTCGCTCGTCTTCTATCGCTCGGAACTCATCCACTCATTCATTCATTCATCAACTCCAACTCCCAGCCCGGAGGCTTACCGCAATATTTATAGTGTTCCCTGATCATATGGAAGGATCAACGCACCCCGAGTCCTACTGAGAGGACGAGGTCAGTAATCCAGAGCAGTCTTCAGATAAACGCAGAAATCAATACTGCCAGGGTAAGCAGCTTGAGTAAAAAAAGAGATTAAAGTGTTGGATCGCTTTCTGTAGCTGATACGCGGCCGCCGCTATCACATAACGAGTCTGTCCTCACTAGCTCGCGCCGGACGGGCCAAGGTCAGCAGCGCAGACCAGCGACACGTTGGAACACTTTGACTAACTTGAATATATTCTAGTTGCGTTAAGGCATATTCCCACCCGCAATCTTGAATTTATGGGATTTTCGCCATACTCTGGAAATATAGTTTTATATGATGTTTTTTTTTGGAACATCAGAGCACAGAGCATTACCTAGTGTTTTGTCTGAGGTCTGTATTTCTTGAATAGGCCAATATCGTCGCCTTTGTAATCGTTCGCAAGAAATAACCTCGCGTTTCGCCTGGACAGTTACCAGCTAGAAATTAATAAATGTAGCGAAGCTGTGGCAGTTCGATAAAGTTTGGAAAGCTGTTATTTAAGTAGGATATGTCGTGCGGGAAATTTCAATACACCTTTTGAAATAGAAGCTTTGACAAAAAAAAAATCGATAAATCCAATATGGCGGGTGGGAATCCGCCTTAACAGTAAGTTCGAGGAAGCGTGCTAACAACGCATAGCAATTGTGCGTGGCGTGTTCTAACCTCAAATCAAATGTTGGCAGAAAAGCGGAACACTGAGAGTGACGTGTGAGGAGCTCGTATGCGCACTCTACCCTACCCTCCAATGTCGTAAACAACGAGTCGCGAACCGCCACCATTACTCATGCGAACTTGTGCCTCGTTTACACAGAGTAGTAGTCGCGGCGGCGACAATGTAGTACTCGCGGAGACAATTTGTAAGACAAACCAGGAAAATTTGCATCCTCATGCAACTTTCATTGTTGCGCCCGTGCTTCCTCGACACCTCTCCCCCTCCACCCCTTTCTCATTCATGTTTTGTCGGAGAAGAGATGCAAATCCTGTCGGCTGCTCGCGGAAAGTAGGCGTGTTGGAAGTTTTGAATGTCAGCCGTAAAGTTGTTTGGTGTAATATCACGCCTCCATAAGCGTGTCTCACTTGTTTTCTAAAGTCGACTGGTGCGTGTCGTGCTACTCAACATCCTTCTGATTGTTACTTTTCCGGACGTGCGAAATATTCATTCTGCGCATGCCAATTTTAAGCAACAAGATAGGTAACCAATCGTCACCAGTTAATATACTTCGATAATTCATAAAGAAGTAGTTTGTCAGGCTGTTGTACTCGTAAGTCGTTGATAACGTTTCTTAATACGTATAGGCTGTTCAGGATAAAGTGAGCACTTTTGAAGCCCTAGTTACCTTTTTATTTCAACTAATTTATGTCCTTCCACCACTTATCAATGTAAACCCTGCCATTTGTGAGTAATAAGCTCAGTGCATACATTCTCCATACCCAAAACCAAACGTCCGAGGCCATAATGAAATGTATTTATTGATTATTATGTCTGATGAAGCATCTTCAAAAAGTGCTCACTTTACCTGGGACGGCTTATATCCATGTGCCGTACGTAAAGACTCGACGTACATGTAACTATAGTCCATTCCCCATTGGAAGCTACTTTCTCGGAGCCCTGCTAAATATCTTCTTGCAGGCCCGTTTCGTGTCATTCTGCCAGATGTAAACAAACATTGCAATGTGACTACCATGTAGCATCTGTCAAAATCAATGATTACATTCCATTGTGTGTGCACATATGTTCGTATACTTTCGCTACACCTAAAAATAAACATTGAAATGTGACTTCTACTTTTATGCCTGTCAAATGTGTTGTTTACTGTTTACAGTTTTTCAAAGAATTCTGTCTTAGGTCTATTTCAAAAACCATTTCGTACGAATATTCACAGTGGTCAGCTTTATGGCGTTTTAAAAATGCCTGAATTAACGGTAGTTCTTACCTTTATTTTACATTAACATATTTGTTTTCCACGACATAGCTCAATACGTTTAATCCACGTTGGTATTTTGCCGCGACTGTGTTTAACACTGTTACAACTGCGAGGTAAAGAGCTGTACTAATTGTAATTATCCTTTTGTTATTGATATGTGTTGGGTCATTTCTCTAAAAGGACGCCTCCGTTGGAACAAATATTAAAACGAAGGAACAACCAGAGAAAAAGGCACATTAAATTCAAGCACGCAACTCGTGTTGCTCATATATATATATATATATATATATATATATATATATATATATATATATATATATATATATATATATATATATATATATATATATATATATATAAAATCACTGTAGTTTACTTCAGAGTACTGTATTACAGAATAAATGAAACTTTACCTTAATATCTTCTATAACTTGTAATATGTATTCCTTTTTTAGATATGAATTAACAACAGCGAGTGCAGCGATATATATTTAAGGAATACATGTTATTGAAAAAACAGGTTAACATGTTAAGCGTAGTGTGTTTTTTCAAAGGTTGATTTTCATAAGTCGCTTCCAATCGGATATGGACTTTAGACAGAAATTGAAGCGACACACCGTAGTCACGCCGTTATGGAGATTTATTCACAGTCGCATAAGGCCCACCGCACGTCATATTTTAGATTGTAGTACCGACCAAACTACGTACCAGGCACTACATCAATGGGAAGGTGTCCCCATAGCTTTTCATCCTTCTGGAAACACAATATAGTACTTAACTTCAGTTTCTCGTATAGGTATCTCAAGTTTTGTCTTCGTAGCTCAGGGTTTTCTCGGGGTAGTTCCTTGTTGAAAGTGCCCGGAGATACGCAGTGTTCCTCAAGCTTGTGAAGAGAACAAAAGTGATCTTAATTTGTCGCATACGGGTGTGCACGGCTGTAAGTTAAATGTCATTTCTGTGGCCAGACAAGATGATTAAAACTTGTTGCCTGCACACGTATGTAACTTCCCGAAAGAATTAAGTTTATTTGGAAATTAATATTTTAATTAATTTTTTAACTTGAAAACTTACCTATATCAGTTTTTTTTTCCCTTTACCACGTAGGTCGCCTTCCTTTGTTAAATCCTTCCAAGGGTCCTAAGGAATATAGGTTATTGTTGGTTGGATGTATAAGATTTAAACATTTTCCGAATATTTGCACACTCGTCTCAAACCTCTATATTCGTGTTTTTTTTTTTTTTAATCCGGAACATTTCGTTTTTACAATTTTTTCGGTTGGGACTATGGACGACAAAAAATGCGATGAAACCAAGTGTGGCAGGCATGGTTACCTAGTACTCGACTGTCTGTTCGCCGTCAGGATTAACACAAAATAAAGTTGGCAGTTTTATTCCTTCGTTACTGCCGCTTTCAGGACACTGCAACAAGACGAGAGTGGGT
Organism: Dryococelus australis; assembly: GCA_029891345.1. Classification (NCBI taxonomy): domain Eukaryota; kingdom Metazoa; phylum Arthropoda; class Insecta; order Phasmatodea; family Phasmatidae; genus Dryococelus; species Dryococelus australis. The sequence goes on along the minus strand of CM057003.1, from coordinate 17,258,426 downwards.
TTAGCAAGCTTGGCTCACTGAGGAAAATACCCACCAGAGGTTTTGTAATCGCAAGAATAATGGCGCAGAAGGGCTTTCGTGCACAACTTCTTGCTGTAGCACGTGACGCATTAACATTTGAGGAAGATTGGCCGTTTATCCGTACAGGAATTTTTCATTTGAAAATCTGTAGAAAAAACAATTGTTCTCTTTGATGTATTTTTTTTTAAATCCCTCTGGACGAACTTAGTAGTAGTGAGATCATATTAAAATCGCATGTTCATCGTTAACTCGTGTAGGGACAGTGGCGTAGACTGGGGAAAGGACGCCACCGACCCTCGTATGCCACCGGAATGACACGTGTGCCGTGAGACTGGGAGCCTAAGCTCCCATAGCTCATTGGGTGTTTGTAAGAACAATTTTCACCTCGACACTGGACTAATCATAGGGTCCGTGGCGGGTGCCGTGTCAGTGTAAGTTTTAATCTCGTCACGTATTTTTTATGTAAATTTACGTGTTGAAGCTCCCTCCAGCCGGGAGGCTGGAGTGAATGTAAGTGTCGCGATGTCTGTCTAACGTGTTGTTCTGTTGTATGCAAGTGTGCTAGTTAATCTCGCGTGTAGCGTGTAAGGCGAGTCCGTCGTCTCCCTCGGGGACAGTCCACGGAGTACGTTTCATCGTGTTGACATAGGAAAGAAAATCCAGTATTAGTAACATAGAGTAGGGGGTAGGGGGGTTGCCTTGCGACCAGAGTTTGCCAGACTCTGGTAATGCCAGAGCCGCCCCTCCCCCTTGTTCACACTTCAGCGGGGATCGTCTTCTTCCCGACCTGAACCAGACATATCAGGTCGGTGTGTCAAATAAGTAATAGTGTTAGTAACATATAAAGTTGTAAGTTTTTTTTTTATTATATTTATAATATTAAGTAATGACATATAGAAACGTAATTACGTGCTGATTATGCAGGAGCAGTGGACTCCAACAGTAGCAGGATTGGAATCAAAATTAGGACTGTAAAGACCAAAATTTAGTGTCCTGAAACTTGCGGCACGACGCGAACGAGTGCAAAACCAGTTTTGTAAGTAGAAGCAATAAATAGAGATGATATGGCTAGGTCACGATTAGTCAAGCACATTTGAGAGAGCGCTGTACTTCTTGTAATAGTTCCATTGCAAGCTAGAATAAAATTGTGGTTCAAGTCAAGAATGCAGCTAAAAAAAAAGGCAGCAGAAGAGTCGAAAAGTCTCCGTGTAAGGAATATTAATTAATTGCTGGCAACAGAACAAGTGCAGTGTCTTGATGAAGGATTCCCCATCTCATCTTTTTGGTGGTTCAGACAATTGAAGAAATGTACCTTCTAGAAGTAGAGATTTCTAAACAGAAGTATTCTCTACCTGGAGAAACATTTAATGGCGCAGACAACGGCAGAAGTGTAATGTCTCAACGAAGATATTTCGAAACTGGAGAGTTCTCCACAAGAAAAAAAAATCCTATGGTGCAGACAAAAGAAGAATAATTATACCGTCTCGGTGAAGATATTTCGAAACTGGAGGATTCTCAATCTAAAAAATATTTGCTGGTGCAGACTACTGTCTTGTGAACAATGTCTGGTGTAAGTCTGTGTATGTGCTGTTCACGGTGAAGTGAGCACTTTTTAGGCCCTTCTAAATTAATTACTATCATCCTGGTCCTTTTTAATATAAAGATTGCAATGTGGCCAATAAACACAGTGTATGCATTTCACCACAAATCTCTACTAAAGTTAATGCCCGAGGTTGCACTAAGGTACGGCCTATACCAGCCTGTCGATGTATAAAAGCGGCGAGTGCCTAGAGGTGGTAGAACTTCCGGAGTTAGTCCCCGGAGCGAGCCTGGAATGGTCGTAACCGGTGAGTGTGGGAACTGGTATGACGTTCATTTCATTTCACGCACGCCAGGGCGCGGCAGCACACACACACTGCGTGGTGAGATGATGAGATGTCCGTCCGCCCACTACACTGCAGATAGCGGGCGCTAACTGCCTGTAAACAAACATCCTCCAAGGACAGCTGGTCTAACTCCACGTCGCTGCTTACTGCACATGGACACTCTCTTTTTGTTTGCTTTGTAAAAGCCTGTGCTATATACTGGCAGGCTAAATATGAAACCTACTTCCTTTATGTTGAAGTAAACTTCTTATGGAGCACTGCACCCGACTATACAAAGTGAAGAACTCGCAAATAAAGTAGTGGACGCCATTAAAATTGCCAGAAAAGTGCAATAAAATGTATGCTGTATATGAAGGAATAATGTATATATTTTGCAACAATGAAAAGTATTTTACTAAAATATTCCTTTTAAATTAAAAAAAAAAAGTCGATTAAAATATGTATTTTTAACAAAATATATGCATATTCCCATTTCGGATGCTTCAGTAAGCAGAATTTGCAAGAAAATCTTTGTCATGGAATATCGTCATAATATTTACTATGATTGTATGTAAGAAAATCGTAATAATAATTTAGGAATAAATGTTTTGAATTGATTTTATGTTCGTTCATTTATCACAAACATTTATGGCTGAAACTGACGTAAATAAGGTTAGTTATAAAATCGATAATATAAATTATTATTATGATTTTATTTCATATGATCACAGTAAATATTATGGTGATCTTTCTTGAAGACGATTTTCTCGTAAATTCTGCTTTCCGAAGCATCCAAAACATAAATGCTCTTAAATTTTGCTAAAAATGCGGACTCTGTAGATCGATTAGTTTCTTACATTTAAAAAGTGTTTAGTAAAATATTTTATAATGATACAAAACGTATACATTCTTCTTTCATGTACAACATTAATCATAATTTTTCTGACAATTTGTATGGTGCCTGTACTAATTTTTTTTATGAGTTCTTCACATTGTACAGTCGGGTGCAGTGTTCCATAGGCAGTTGCTTTACTTCAGCCTTAAACAGTACACGCGTCCGTTCATTGTCCGCGATTCGAACACTGACCCTACCAAAATGTAATAAGGCGTTCTTCTCTGTCCCGACACGAATCCGATCGAACACGTCTGGGACCAGCTGGAGCGACGCATCTGAGTGAGAAATCCTCTACCCCAAACACTAAAAGTCCTTGGAGATGCCTCAACTGAATGTGCGGCGGCTTGTCGAAAACATGAGAAGGCGTTGTGAAGCTTATATCCGTACGAGGGGTGGCAATACACCGTATTAAGATGCTTAATTACCACGTGGCCATTTGGGTGCATGACCCGGGACCACTTTGTTTTTTGACACGTTGTACAATGATGTGTATTGAGTGTCCAAAAGAACGATTTTCATTTCAATATGTATGCGTATCAATAAGTGCATGACCATCTAAAGACATGACCAAATTTCTTTCTTGAGCGGCGTAGTTTTGATAAATAATGGCGACGTGGAATTTATCGAGGAATTCAGAAATCAACCATCAATGTGGCGAATAAAAAACAAATTTTACCACAGAGGGCCAAAGAAAGAACATGCGTATGGTGTCTTGGAAACAGTAAAGCTGGTAGAACCGATAGCTGATGAGAATGTTAAGTGATGTGAAGAGACAATGGGCGGCTCTTAACATCGAATTCAAGAGAGCCGATGATAGGATGTTAAAAGAGTTAAAAAGTGTGACACAAGTGCTGTCCGTCACGGCTGACAACAGAACGATCGATCGTCCAATGTGCATGCAGAGCTCGCATCAGGTAGAACTAATCACTTCGGACTGACATAAATTGTTTAACAGAAAACTCTCTCTCTCTCTCGGTATCTATATCGATCTCTCTCGCTATATATATATAATGTATGTATGTAATGTGTGTGTGTGTGTGTGGGCGCGCGCGTGCTTGCGTGCGTGTGTTTTTTCCACTTTGCGTAACCGTGCAACGTAGAACTTGAAATTGCTGTATGGAGCAAATATCGCCGGTATGTAATACTTCCCATCCTTGGCGCGGGAGGATACAAATTATCTTTGTTTGTTTTCCTTTTAGTAATGTGAAAATTCCATGAGTTTTTAGACTAGTGGAGGAAACTGATGATAACCATTTTTTGATAATCCTTTCCAGATACCCGAGTTGTTCCTCATTGACCGAGGATAGTAGCAACAGCAGCCAAATTATGCTCGCTCTTTCTCTCTCTCCTTCCCCCTTCAATACTGATTTGGGCCATGTCAGAGAGAGAAGGGGGGGGGGGTGTTCCAAACACACATTTCACCTGGCAAGTCTTGGACACGAGCGCATAATTGAGGTGTGTGTGGCTGGAAGAAAAACTGGGGCCCGGGCGGGTATTTATTGCTTGAGCTTGTGCGTGGACGGATTTACTGTATGTTTCCCGAGGATACATTCCCGGAGCTACTCTTTAGGAGGTTCCCTCGCTGCGGAGCCAAGTTATGTATGTGGTTGCGGATGCGCCGTTTCAAGACCTGCGGGATGGCGTGTAAGGCTCGACTCACTATAATTAGGCGCACCTGTTTCTCGCGAAAAGATTCCAGGGCAAGTTGTGTTCCGAAGCATTTTAATTCAGAACCACCTTTTTGGTTGGATCATTTGAATTGTTACGCGTCTTATCTGTCTGCCCACGAATCACGGACGACCACACTGTTAAAAAAAAATTTCTTCATTTTACGGATTTATCCAGAAGTGTCCGCAAACTCTCCGTAAAATTACGGACACATTAATTTTCAAATACGAACTTTCCGTAAATTTCACTGAACTGTACTTTCCGTTTAAAGTAAGAAAGAGATCATAAAAATGTCTTTAATTTTCGTTAGTTGGGTGTCCTACCGTGTATAAAAAATTATATTAGAAAAGTTAAAGTATTTTTTACTTAAGTGAGGTTTGAACCCGAATCAAAAAGTTACCAGTCTACGACTATAACCATTCATCTACAACTCTCACTTGAAAATTGTTGTATAACTTTTATATTTGAATTCAAAAGACAAACAAAAATTCAGTTTCTGTTAAATTTAGTGTATTTTTAGTGTTGCCAAATGTTACAGACACCTGCTGCTATTTTTTAATGTTTGAAAGAATAGGTCATAGTCGCGTGGATAACTTTAACTGCCGCAGAAACGATAATTTTCTTGTTACTGTGGCGAAGAAAGCTTCGTGTAGAATCGGCATTGTTCGTCCTCGTAACTCGAAGCCAAAGGGAATACAGAGACTTTCCGTATTTTGTATTATGGATAACCTTTCCGTCTATACACTGTACATTTCCGTAAAACATTCCGTAAGTATACGGAAATTTTTAACAGTGCAGTAATGGTATTATAAACTTATTCTGGTTGGCTCACCCATGTAACAGACTCTTTTCACACAAAGACAAGCGGTCAATAGTCAAATGAAGATCGAAAGTGTGTACTTAGGAGATTGAAGTCTAGCCTCCGCGCAAATCTTTTGGCGAAAAACAGGTGGTTCTAAACAGTAGTCATCGCATCCGTCCGTCAGGCAGTCACGTGATCTTCGACCATTCGTCTATTCGCCCTTCCGCCAAATATTTACCAAACTTTTAACTTTCGACAGACGGACGGATGAGCCACCGCCTTCTGAGGACATTTCTTAGACGTGAACATGCACTTTGAAATAAATTGCAAGGCGGTGGATCTGTGTTTATTTATCTAAATTCCGTATAAACATTTATTGCGTAAAAATAAATATTTCCCGAAAATGCTTCTCTCTAGAAAATGTATCTCCAACTAAAGAAAGAGCGAGACGTTAAGTTGTCGCACTGAATATTTCCGTACGGAGGGATTGACGGACGACGATTTATTGTGAATCGCTTTCAACTGACGGACGAAAACGATAGACGGATGACTGCCGGATGCGACGGACTATTGTGAGTCCAGCCTTAGATCCACAGAGACAGTTGTGGCAATACTTAAGATGGAGTGGGGCATAAATCACCTTCAAATACGCCAATTAAAATAGGTACACATGTTTTTGGAAGTCAACATTAAAAGTCTAAGAAAGGGATATCACAAGTAATGGCCTTAGTTTATTTTATGAACAACTATTTTCCCATACTTGTGCATTAAGTTCACATAATATCTTGCGCCGCAGCAACACACACACACACAACCCCACACACACACACACACACACACATATATATATATATATATATTCGATGTCACAAATATCTCGACAAAAGCACTTCACTCTGGCAAAATGTTAGCTCACAAATTTAGTAAAAACACGTATGTATAGGATTGTCGTATCTCAGTTTTTCAACGTTGGCTTCCATGTATTTGTGGAATATAATTAACGTTTATATCTGTAAATTATGTCGTACGTATTCTAAACTTACGTGCCAAATATTTGTATATAAAATCCACATGTACCGCTCTATAACTTGAGACCACCAACGTGGAAACTCGTAATTATTTGTTTCAGACGTTTGATTAATTGCAGTATAGCCAAATGTTTTGCAGTGTTGCATATATAAAGTAACAGAAATCTGACAATTTTGGTTATGTGTGTGTTATCATCTTTAGTGAGTTGTCTGTGTTGTGCGTTCAATTACAAAATACTCTCCTATTTTACGTTTCTCAAAGATTCACAAGGACAATATGCCCGTTAAACTCTTCGTCAGGTCAGTAGAAAAAAATGGTTGACAAGCTTCCAAGAACACTGTTCGAGGTATAGGCGTACTTAAAAAAGGCACGAATGGCAAAGTTTTCTTTGCCCTTCATACATCAATGATAGCTTTCATATATTTGTTCAGGAAGGAGTCAAGTTCTTATCGAATTTCCCAACTATCTATAGTCTATTTCTATTCGCGCTATCTTTACACTTTTTGAATCAAACCTTTAAAAATTTGCTCCGTGTATGTGTTTGCTTATTTCCTTAGTAGACATGTATCACAAGCGTACTATACTTGTGTTAACATAAAATGAACCTTATTTTTGGTTAAATTGAACTTTTACTTTATTTTATGTACAAATTATATTACATTTATAATTAATATGAATAAAACCAAATTAATGCAATATCTCCGGTGCGAGTATGTACTTTATGTCTTCTCCTAACCGTGCAATGACGAATTTTTTTTCGCGATTACAAGTTTATTGTCTGGCGAGTGCGTAGGCCAATGTGAGTATCCTATGTTATTTCTTCTCCTAACTCTTCCCATGCAATGGCGGTCGTTTAGTATAGACGCTGGACTGGCAACATCGAAGGGTGGCTGGATCGAAACCGCACGCCTCCAGCATTTTTTAGTTCACAAATAAAAAAATTCCTAGCACTCCTAACAGCCACTGTTTGAACTCCACTCCTCGAAGCTGGCACACCTCTGCAGGCGGTGAGTGAACCAACCGACACCCGAAATGGCCGCATCTATACCAGCGCTCGTAGCTGCGAATCGCCGAACCTCCCACACTCTGGTGGCGGATGCGAGAATTAATTATGGCCGCCTGGTGGCAGGCGGGAAAATTAAAGATGGAGGGTGTAAAAAGCAAGGACTTAGCACACACTGGTAGCGAGCGTGGGAATTAAAGTTGGCTGACTACAGCAGACGACTGGTGGTGGAAATTAAAGATGGGTTTCTACAGTAGACGTCTATGTTGATATAGGATTCGAAAAGCGAGAGAGGGGTGATAGACAAGAGATAATATAAAGGAGACCGGAAGGAATATGAGAAAGACCCCAAAGAATAGAACATGGGCGAAAAGAGACAAATTAAAGGGAATTGGAAAAACTATGAATTCGAGAGACAGGAAGGAATGAGAGAGTATGAGAAAATAACATCGGAATGACAGCATGAGGAAAAGAATAGGAATGCAAGCGCATGAAGATATTCGAAGGAATGATAGAACAGGATAAAAAAGGGGAATTCCGAGTGAAAGATAAATCCAAGATGGTCGCCATTGGTGAGTAATGACTAAGCAGGAGGGTTCTTCATGACGTCATCCAATATGGCAGCCGACTCGCCCGCAGCCAGCAGCGGGTGAACATACTATTTATAACTACTTGGAAGAGAGGTTGCGTGGAGGGATTTAACAGAGAGGTCTTGAGAGCCGATGAGAGTGAACTGAGGTGAGTAGGAGCAGCGCCGGAATGCATGGGCGAGGGAAACGGGAGATCCCTGAGCAAACACGCCTACCAGCGTCCCGGCGCGATTCCCACGTGCGAAAATCCAAGAAGTAATCCCGCCGCGAATCCATACCCGGTTTGCCCAGGTTGGAAGAGAGTAGTCTGTCCACTAAACCACCGCGGCTGCTGGGGGATGGCATGATTGTGTCGTGTGAGTGGCAACCCTGCAAGAACAGCAGAGTTGTGTTTACAACACTTCTGGCAGACAGTCGCAGTGTTTGTTGTGTAACCTGATACGGCGGCGGCTGCTGAAAACATTTAAGCGCCATCTGCATGTCGAGAAATTGCCTCGTGCACACAGGGAACAAGTAGCAGCGACTTCTTTTTTCTTCCTGACCGCGCGGTCAACTGTTACGTGACGCAGCGCAGCTGTTGACTTTGTAACAAGAAGAATAAACAAGCTGAATTAACACTGTTTCAAGGACATCGCGAAAAAGAAAAAAAAAAACTGAGAGGTTGATGAACTGGTCTTGAAAATTCGCCCCGTCTCTTCACAGCACAGGGATGCGGTAAATGAACACTAGAGATTACCGGGAACACTGCTCGTGGAGTGTCCAAGAGCTTACTGTATTATAGTTTTTAGAGCACTTAATTAAACACTTTTGAAAGTCCTTCTGCGTAACGGCTTTTGTACGTTTACGAACAAAAATTATAGAAACTAATTGCTGAAACTGTTCCAAGGAAAATATTTGGCGTACGTTAAATATTGTTAAAATATTTTATAAATGTTTACAACCTGGTAAATTAAAAATAATTAACTGATAATTTCACCATTGTCCTACAAAACATTTAAATCCGTTTGAGAAAATCATACATGACAACAAAAATAACTTCACTGTGAAACGGTTATTTAGAGTTGTATTGGGAAAACGCCCCACTTTGATGGCGCCACTGAAAAGATGTACGTGTGTATTGGGGTATGTGTTATTATTAGGGAGTAGTTATTAACGAATTAAGTTGTCATGTAAGTAACTTGTATATTGGGATGAAAGTAATAGTAGAATAAATTGTAGCAGAATGGCCACATTAATAAGAGATCAATAATAATCAACACTCTAACTATAATAAAAAATATATACTACTACTGAGCAAAATACCAACCAACAAAGAAATTCAGTCACTGAGTAGCTTTTAATTATTACGATTGAAATTTTTGTGAAGAAACATGCAATCAGTGTTCAGATATAAGAATACATGCAGCACAAATTCAAACGTTCAACTCAGAATATAATTATAATTAATGTTAACATTTGGCGGTAGTCTTTTCACACTAGCAAAACTATTATTCAATGTTTAATTTAAAAAATATCTCACTTGTTTCTACTCCATTAATCAATCAATAACTTTTCGTGCCACGGCTTCTCAGATTTTAAAAATATTTAGGTAAATGCATTACATCTCTACTTCTGAAGGAAGTGTGGGTAAATTAAAGTGTGGATATTAAATTAAAGTGTAAATTAAAGTGTAAATTAAAGTGTGGGTAAATCCTGAAGTGATGAGAAAAGATTCAGCGGCCGATGTGTCAGCAACCTGGGGTAGCTCAGCTCCATCCTGAAGTGATGAGATAAGATTCAGCGGCCGATGCGTCAGCAACCTGGGGTAGCTCAGCTCCATCCTGAAGTGATGAGATAAGATTCAGCGGCCGATGCGTCAGCAACCTGGGGTAGCTCAGCTCCATCCTGAAGTGATGAGATAAGATTCAGCGGCCGATGTGTCAGCAACCTGGGGTAGCTCAGCTCCATCCTGAAGTGATGAGATAAGATTCAGCGGCCGATGCGTCAGCAACCTGGGGTAGCTCAGCTCCATCCTGAAGTGATGAGATAAGATTCAGCGGCCGATGCGTCAGCAACCTGGGGTAGCTCAGCTCCATCCTGAAGTGATGAGATAAGATTCAGCGGCCGATGCGTCAGCAACCTGGGGTAGCTCAGCTCCATCCTGAAGTGATGAGATAAGATTCAGCGGCCGATGCGTCAGCAACCTGGGGCAGCTCAGCTCCATCCTGAAGTGTCAGGAGCGAGCAGCACAGCATAATAGTCGCAGAATGGACACCTATAGGCTGTTCACGGTAAAGTGAGAACTTTTGATGCCCTAGTTACTTTATTTCTTCGATTTTTTAAAAATCCTTTAACCATCTTTTTAAATAAACATTGCCTTGAAAGTAATAAACACATTGTGTGTATCCCACCGCACTCGGTAGTTAATGCCTAAGGCTAAAATAAAATATATTTATTGACTACTATTCTAAATGAGATGCATTTAGAAAGTGTTTAACAGCCTATGTATTCCATTCACAATTACTACTAACTTTTCTGAAGCTCTGCCAAAGTTCTACTTCTAGGATATTCCTCCGCCTCATACATGCAAACAAAGCTGGATAATTATAGCAGACGGCCAACGCACCTCATTCGTTGGTAGTTGGTGAAAAAAATTTTTGCATAAGAACTATTTATCACTAGGCATTGTTAACACACGTATTTTCTCTGTCTTTATTCATACTACAGGCTATTCACTATTCATACTACAGGCTATTCACGGTAAAGTGAGCACATTTTAAGGCCCTCCCAACAGGCACTAACCAGTAATAGAAATATCTTACTGCATCCTCAGGCGTTAACTTTTGAAAGTGGTGAAATGTATACACTGTGTTTATTGGCCACATTGCAATATTTATATTCAAAAGCAGCAGGATGATAGAAATTGGGTGAAAGTAAAAATTCAGAAGGGCCTTAAAAAGTTCTCACTTTACCGTGAACAGCCCACAGTTATAAATGAAATATAATTTATACACAAAATATAGATAAACGTTAAATTTAACCAAATATGAGGTACTTTTACGGTACCACGTATAAAACGCTTTTGATACAAGACATGTATAGGAAACTATCAAACACGGGGGTGTTTTTTCAAAGCTTTGATTTGAAATGCGTGAGGAAACTGCGAATAGACTATATACGGAGATGGCGTCGTGTATTCCCTGCGGATCTGGGCGGACAGCGCTGTGGCAGAATGTCTAGCGACTCCGGAATTCCACCTGATTTGAAACCTGCGCTAGACGTGACGATTCCGTTTCGCATCTGGGATACGTGGTGGACGTTTGTCAGTGGTGGGTTTTCTCGTGGTGCTTCCGTTCACTTCACTGCCCCACATACGTACCCATCGGCGCTGACGATAGCTCAGCTTACTTCCACTCTCAGTACCCATGTTCGTAAATAGGAAGCTGTCTGTGTAAATACTGATGGGCGCTTTTTGCAGCACTAAGGGAGCCAAATTCTCTGCTAGACTTTGGCCCATTTCCCTCCTTAACCGTAAAAGGACTGTACGCCCTTGAGCTTACGTAATCGCGAAGAGTTTTGCACGTGTATGTTGTTACACTTTCCTTTTTTGTATCTAATTGTTACCTACAAAATGTGTGTGTTATGTTTTAGTTCTTCTCCTATACCCTCTCGCCGCTTGCTTCTCAAAATACTAACGGCAGTGTTAATAAACCCAATAAAAGTTTTTTTTTTTTTTTATATTAATTCCCGTTGCTTTAATAAGCGTAAAAAAGAACTTGCGTGAAATGTAGAGACAGAAGTGCGCCCAGGGAAGAATAAGCTGACATTTGAGGACCGGCAGAGAGAAGAATTACCGCGAGTCTGCTACAGGAAAAATGAAATTCTCATCGTCAGGCTTTGAAAAAGTAATGATGAACGCCAAAGGAGTAAGGAAACTCGGAGCGGTCTTTCATACCTGCAAACTGCATTTTCCCACAGTGCAAACGGAAAGAAAAAATACAACATGGTCCATCCCCGGTTTCTTCGGATATTTTGAAACAAACCTTTGAAAAATCACTCAAGGAGTAACATGTCAACCGGTTTTTTTTTTTTTCAGTAATCTGTATACCACAAATATATAACACTGCGATTGGCTTAAAAGTATTCTAATCTTGATTTGATGTATTTTTAACTTAGTATCGTGTATAATTTGTAAAATTTATATCGTATTCAATGCCAATTAAAAACAGCGAGAGCAACGATGTTTTGGCTACGGCTATTAAAAATAGTTCACAGTTAAAAAATTGTTCTAACCAAGTTTTTGGTATCGTACTTTTAAATAAAACGTTGAATATTTGAATATTTAGGGAACCCTAATGGAAACATATTTCAATGTTACAGTTAAAAATATCAGCCCAAACAGATTTCCTTGACATAGTATGTATGCCATAGTGACACCGTATTTTTTTTTCTTTTCAGCGAAGCATTAGTTTTTCTTGCTCCTGAAAATACTTCAAATTTTCACATCAAGTTCGTACACGTAGTGTTTTTAAACCTGCGTGGGCAAGCTACGATGTTGTGATGAATCAGTGTTTCCACGGCAGGAATAGATATACTGTAACGTGTGTCGGGACTGCGTGTGAAAGGGTGTGGCTGTGTAGTGGTCGTTACGCTGACCCGGTGTGTGTGTGTGTGATTGCAAATATTGGACGTGCGAAATTTAAACGATTTAACCCGTGTACTGTTTTTATTACGGAAGTTAATTATTTAAATTCACTTGTGTTTATTTATCACAAACTCGTGGCATTGCCCTAGGTGTTTGAAACACATTTGTGTACCGTGCTTATGTTTCTGTGATTTAAACGATTGCTACAATTCCAACAAACTACTAAATCCAGTCAGAAAATTTTAAATAAATTATTAAATAAACCTAGTAAAACTAAGTACCTATGCAAAGAATATGAGCGGAATGAAAGTTACGGTATACCTATTTATGTGCATGTTCACCACTATATTTTACGTTTGTCGCTGCTGTGTACAGAAAAATAAGGGACACGAGTTGCGTGTTTGAATTTGACTTTTTTTTGTTGGATTGGCCGTTCCTTCGTTTTAATATATGTTCAAACTAAGGCCGTTATTTTAACGAAGTATCCCAGCACACATCAGTAAAAAGAGGTTAAATACTACAGTTCCACATTTGTAACAGGGTTAAACACAGTCGCGGCAAATATGTGTCGCGTATAACAAATATGTAGAGATAATAGAAAATCGAGAAAAATTTTCGAGCCAACATATATTATATAACACTCTAACCAGTTTATTGTTTCATGGCTGGATGAACAAGGTTTTGACTCGGCTGGGTTGTTTGTAGGCCAATCAGGAACGTGCTTCCTTATAGTATCAGAATCCTCATTGGCCTAGCGAATTGAGGTAGTAGCTTCGTACATGCACGACATCCAGTAAGAACAGAAAACTGTCGTACATGTATACAGTACGTTGAATCCTAGAAAACAGTCAACTTTCCCCGCGATAAACCATCATCTCTACAAATATGTTAACAGTGTAAAATAACCGTAAGAACTATCATCAATAAAGCCATTGTTTAAAAATCATAAAGCTGGCCTAAATATGGTTATAGACCTAAATTTTGAACATTCGTACGTAATAGTTTTTTAATTTAAATATGACACAAATCTTTGAACAGCTGTAAACAGTAAGCAAAGCATTTGAGAGTTAAAACGTAGAAGTCACATGGCAGTGTTTGTGTTTACATGTAGCGGAAAGATACATAATCTGTAACCAAAAGTAGAAATTTAGCAGGGCTTCAGAAATGTGTGAAGTAACCGTTAGTTGGCTATATTTAGGACCGCCCGTTTTTCGCGAGAATATTTACGCGGAGGCTAGACTTCACTCCTATGTGCACACTTTCGATCTTCATTCGACTATTGGCCGCTTGTCTTTGTGTGAACACAGTCTGTTACATGGGTGAGACAATCAGATAAGATGCGTAACAATTCAAATGGTCCATTCGCAATCGTGGTTTTGAATTAAAGTGCTTTGGAACACAACTTGCCGTGAAATCTTTTCGCGAAAATCAGAACTAGAGTATGTAAGTAATACTGTATGTCTTCCGCCAGTGGAAAGCCAGGTTTGTCGCATTTAAACCCTTGGCATTCGTCGTTTAATGCAGTGAAAGCGCATTTATATATTCTTGAGGTAACAGGTATGTAACTTGAGTTGGTCAATATTTATTTGTTTTAAACTGTGTCGCCAAAAAATGGAGAGGGGAGGTTCCTGTTTGGAACTCTCCCTCAATCCTTTCCCGTGACATTTGAAGGCTACTTTTGATCCCGCCTTCTTTTATTGGCACGATGACATCGTTACGGAAACGCCACGTTAAACAAGTTTTTTTGCCTTCGCCGCTGTCGAAACTTAACTAAAAAATAATTGTCGCCTTCAACTTAGGCGAACCGGGTTCGATCCCCTCGCGGCGGTCAACCCCTTACTGTCGCTTGTGGGAAACGTGAATATTGCCACTGGCCGGTGGGTTTTCTCGGGGTACTTGTATGTTCGACACCACTGCATTCCGCCAGTGCTCCAGATCGGTCACAGTGTCTTCCGCGAGTCCGGTAGAGTTGGTAACAATGGAAAGGAGATAGTTCCGTGTCTTAACACGTTGAATTAAAAGTTTTAGGTCAACACTGAAATATTTTCCTGTTCTTTATGTTCGTTTAACTATAGGCTATTCACGGTAAACTGAGCACTTTTGAAAGCCCTCACATTCTGAATAATAGTCAATAAATACAGTATTCATTTTGGTCTTAGACGGTAACTCCCGAGTGCGGTGTAATGTACACATTGTGTTTATTACTTACATGACAATATTTACTTAAAAAAGGTGGTTAATGGATAAAAATTTATTTTAAAAATGTGCTCACTTAACCGTGAACAGCTTATAGTAATATATATCCGTTTGAGTTGGGTTGGGTTAGTTTAAATAAATAAAAACACGTATAAGTATATATTTATCCCGTAGTTCGTTACGGGGTTCTGTTAAGTTTGTATTGTACATAAGAGAAATGATGGGTATAAATGTCAGTGTGCAGTAATCACGTCCTGGGCGGTCTACAAACACTCGTACAGACAATGCCAGTGTTACCCCGAAGGAATGGTGGGAGGGGGGGGGGGTGACCGGTAACCTCTCCGTGTCCCAACATCGGACTGTTTTTCTGCCAACAAACACGTTTTTTTTCCTCAGGAAATTTGGTTGGCCAACAGTAAATACGCCCACAGCCAAAATCAACGATTTGAAACGAACAACATATCAGTCAATCAAGTAATCAAAAAAAGTTATAGAAAATACGAAACCATGAAAACTTGCGAATATTCTAGACGACACAAACACAAAATGACGTCGCATCCCCGACGCTAAGGTCCAAGAAACCCGAACCGTCACCGACGGCAGCCACAGAACAACTTGCCAACAAACACGACTGTCGTGCCGGAATCACATAGCCACGACCAGCAAGACACGACACTTAAAACTAAACAGCCAATGAAATACAAGATAGACCTGACGTAAGTCCGACAATTCTGTCGTACGACCAGCACTTTTGGATTAGAAATTATTTCTATTCTTCGTCGTGTCAGTGTGTACGCACAGTGTGTACAACCTTGTAAAATGAAATTGTGTGATAAGCTTTGCTCTACAATGGGAAATACGTAGCTTTAATAAAAAAAAACAAATTATGAAAATTATTGTATTTAACTCTTATAAATTATACTTTTACCTTTGTATGCATTAGCTATAAAACTTCGTCACCATCATGTATTTCAAATTTCCCGTCTACCCACCACCTTTAAAACTAGCGTAGTTAATCAGCGCCGTCTAAGTAGATCTGAAAAATTCTACTCGTGTCGCGTCAGTAAACTGCCGGGCTATAAATTTGAGCAGTGACGTTGAAAATGTTGGTGGGTGTGGTTTTTGTCATGTCGTGCTGTGCTCGTTGGGATCAGAAGCGACGTGTATTGGTTTTGAGGTTAGAACACTCTAAACAAGTGCTTTGGGATGGTTTTATACTTCCTCTAACCAATTATTAATGCAATTACATTACATTTAAATTGGTTAAAGTGTTTCACTCATTGAGAGGACTTGGTTTGTCTTTTGAAGATTAAGATAAACATGTTCTTCATTGTTGACCTTGTGATTTAGACAGTTGTATTGGTGTGGGTTAGGTCAATGTTGGGTATTGTCTACTTTCGATATTGGATCATAGTCTACTGCGCGGTAGACAATCGGTCTACCTCATTTTTAGTCCATGTATTGCCCTCCGTTCGGAGCGTGCTGTTCAAGACGACACTGAGGACGGGAATTTTGAAGTCATGGCATATGAATCATACTGTGGGGGAATAACGTTCTTTGTATCATGTATCGGAGGCAATACACAAAGATAAAGGAAATTTTATAACATCCTCATAGCGCCGATAATTTTGTAAGAAACGGAAACTGGCTTCCTTGCAGCTGAAGAGCAAACCGAACAAAGCTGGAATTGTGGGTAGCACATGACACAGAAATACTTGGTTACGTGTGAATCGTTGCCACTAAGTTCTCTTAGCCCGCTCTGTCTGGTCGACGTGATCTGCGTACGTGTAAATACAGTGTTGCCAGATCAAACGAGGACAGGTTCCCACCAGATAGATCTGTCAAAATTTCCCGTTTTTATTTCGAATTTACCGTTTTCATAAAACTATTTAAAAAAAAATACACATGCGGTGGATTTTGGCGTATATTTCTGTGCTATTTCATGCCGTGTTATTTGCAAACTACAATACGAAGTGCGTTTGCTAATTGTTTTCCATTTGCAGTATTGCACTCCCGTTATCCACACCTTACAGCTAAATAGTTTTCCGCTCCAACTGTACTGCCGGCCTGTCGCAGCGTTTGGAATTATCGAGATTAATATGATGTACTTACTATCGATTGAAACTGATTTTATTTTACAGATTATGAAACACTATACTAAACATTAAAATACCTGTTTTTACGCGAACACGTCTGTAAAATCAGTCGCACACGGGGTAAATGCTGTTCATAATAGTGAGCACTTTTGTAATCAACCTTAGCAAATGTCACTGCCCTTGCCTGCGTGTATTTTAACGAGCTCGCTTAATGACATGCGCCCAGTAAATTTGGTAACGATGGATGGAAAGTAGTTCCATATCATAACGTCGAATAAAAATAATTAGGTAACTATTTGTGATAACTAAAATTATTTATTTCGTTTTCTGTTTTTTAATGCGTCGAAGTGTAAATATGGGCGGATTTGTAAAAATATTTGCTTTTCTAATAATTTCACTGTTTCACTTGACCGACGCATGCATAAACTGAAGAGGCCCACGGCAATGTTAATTTCACATAAGAAGGAAGAATACACAATATACATTCAAGTAGATCTCAAGCAGGACTTTCAAAAGTTCTCACGTTACCGCGAACAGCCTATAGCAGGACAGAAACGGCGATGCAACGTTTGCACGGGGATCCATTCCGACACTAGTAACTTGGAGACTAATAACAGGAATCAAATGTGTAAATGTGAGTTGGCGCTGCGCATGCTCGGGTGAGGGCCCGCGGTGAATGTCAGCCATTTTGGATGTGGACAAAAAATTTCCTGGTGGTATATCTCGCGACTCCGATCTGCTAGCGCGCTAATTTTGTCGGCAAATGAATGATCTCGTTTCGTTCTGTCGATTTAACAAACTAAAGCGTATGATTGATTTCGTTGCTTTCATTTAATTACCTTTTTCCAAAAAAATGTTGCCCGTTGACGCTAACAGATGTATCCACGTAAGACTCGGGGCCATGTTCCGGGCACAGCCCCCCCCCCCCCGCACTTCTGGAATTTTTTTTATAATTTTTTCCTTTATTCTCACTGACTGCAGACATTTCCCGAGGAACCTGAAATGTGCCGCCGTTGTGAGTCGGCCCCCAGGAGAGCGGCCCCCAAGGGAGCCTGGCCGTGCGTGCGCGCCTCTGATTGGATGATGACGCCGGCACGTCAGCTCGAGGGCAAATTACGTGCTCGCTCCCCTGCGTAACGGCCCAACGAGCTGGGCTCCTGCCTCCGTCCATCTCCCGGTGCTCGCTCCGCCATTATCTATTTGACGTCGCCCCACTTACTTCCTTCCACAGCCGGACAGCGTAATTTACACTGCGGTCTTCGCTGTTAAACACCACGTAGTTTCTAAAACATTGGCGAGGTGGCTGAGCGCTTAGACTGCTCGCCTCCCACCAATGTGAGCCGGGTTCAATGCCCGGCCGGACCACTCCCGGATTTTCGCAAGTGGGAATCGTGCCGGTCGGTGGGTTTTCTCGGGGATCTCTCCCCCCTCTCGCATTCCGGCAATGCTCCATTCTCACCTCATTTCACCATTATCGGATTTCAATACCTCGTTAACAGCCACCCAAATAACTCACCTCAACTCTAAATAATGTGGACAAACTTCGGCCGGAAATTCCTTACGAAAATGTATGTACGTCTTATCTCATAAAGGGATTATTAAGAGAACTTTTTGCCCCCCGAAATGCGAGTGAAAATATCAAAAACCACTTGTGATTAAGCTACAAATCGCGGTCGGTAATATCATCCCCTTTCCTTTTGTAAATGACTGTTGGCACCCTATGTTTGCATCAAACTTTGTAACTTCGCGTTCTAAGCAATTTTTAAATACAACCCGTGAATCAACACGTATAAATTAACAAAAAGTTGGTCTTGTCAGAACACACTCTCAGGTGAACCGTTTGTGAGATAATTCACGCCGAAAATTCTAAATGGAATGTGTGTTGCGTACCAGGTAGGCAAATCACAAGACACAGAGTAAGGAAATTTAAATGAGGATTTTTCAGGTGCTCACAGTTCCCTTATTAATGATGTTAAGAGAGAAGCGGTTCTTATATTTTCGTCAGGAATGCACTGCCGAAGTTTGTCCCCATGTTTTATAAACAAGTTGTATACATTCGTGTGTGGTGAACTGTTGCAATGGTGCTTGCTCACTGCTGTACATTCTCGATGATGGCAGCAGGAACCAGTAACCAGAGTGGAGTCCAGGAAAACTGAATGTATTCCGAACGTTCACGAGCGAGCAGCAAGGGACCCATTACACGCGTCCTGTGGCGTCAGTTGCCGAGATACGTTTTAGTGATGGAAGTGTACACTAACAAGCAACAGGGTACATCACATAGCCAACGCCAGCTTACCTTGCAACACTTCACCATACGCCACTGGTTGTTTCATCATTTCTGGCATTGTAAAGAGCAGATATTTTGTCTTGATAGGAGCATTTTAAACATGTTCCTGTTGAAGCTGTGGGCAGCAGCGGTTTAGAAAATAGCGGAATTTAGTTAAGTAATGTATGACGCGCCTCCCACCTCGTGAAGACTTACGTCGTTGTACACAGTTTTCTGCTATAGCATTGTAGACCAGAGGTGTCCAACTCATACTGGTATGTGAACCTTAAAATGTAAACAAGAGAGCACAGAGGGCCCCACTCCAGAAAAGCAAAAAGAATACATAGTGTTAGACAGCCATTCTGTTTTAAACTTCACACAACTGAATATGGCACAAAAATAATACATGCATGATAACAAATGCAAAAATTGGTCTCATATTTAGTTACTTGTTACGTAATTAATTTATTAATCCTTTAAAATGTTTACATAAAAACAGTGTTACTGAATGCTGATCATTCTAAAGGAGAACGAAATGACATTCGTACATGTCAACCTGTTTTTTTTTTTTCAATAACCGTTATATCACAAGTATTATAACACTGTGATTAATAAAGTATTGTATTCTTGAATAAACGAAACTACAACTTAGTATCGTCTATAACTTGTAAAATTTATTTCGTATTCAACACTAATTAAATCAGTGAGAGCAGCGATGGAGTTGGCAAACGTCTAGTAAGAAATAGTTCTCAGTAAAAATATTATCATTAGCGTATGTGTTTCAACGAAAAGCCTAGAGGAAGAATTCTAGCGAAATTATCGCCGCCGGTCCGTGGGTTATGAGGGACGTTCATTCAGTCCATGAATTTTCGAAATAATTTTTGTAAGCGGGTTTTCTCATTAATAAAGTTGAACGGATCCAAATTAAGAAGTCAACTCACAAGCGAACATTTAAAAAGTATAATGAAAGTTGTTTCGAGCAATAATATGTCACCAATTAATAAAATCATGTAATTTAATGTCAGCTGCGACTATCATTATAGGTTGTTCACTGTAAACTGAGCACTTTTGAAAGCCCTGCTTAAGATCTACGTGTATGCACGTTGTGTACTCTTCTCCTTTATGTAAGATTATCATTGTCAGGAGCCCCATCACTTTATTCAAGTGTCAGTCAAGTAAAACTATGAAATTATTAGAAAATGTAATATTTTACAAATTTGCTCATTCTTACTCAGATGCATATTTAAAAATCGAAATAAATAATTTAAGTTATCACAGATGTTTACCTACCACATTTAAATCGACGTAAAGGTATGGAACTTCTTTCCCTCCATCATTGCCAACTTTATTGGGCGCACTGAGTGAGATTCGCAAATTAAAGTTGGTAACGATGGATGGAAAGTAGTTCCATATCTTAACGTCGAATAAAAAGTGTTAGGTAACAGTTTGTGACAACTTAGAATTGTTTCTTTCACTTTCTGCTTTTCTGATGCATCGAAGAGTAAAAATGAGCATATATGTAGAGTATTCACTTTCTTTAACTATTTCAAAATTTCATTTGACCGACGCATGAATAAAGTGATGAGGTCCATGGCAGTGTTAATTATACATAAGTTGGAGGAGTACACAACGTGTAGATCTTAAGCACGGCTTTCAAAAGTGCTCAGTTTACCGTGAACAGCCTATAATAAAAAACTTGTAATTAAAGTATATATTATTTCGTGTATTACAGCTTCGCGTTAATAAACTGACGAATTTTGGGAAACGCGAGCGTGAGTCCTCAAGCATTGCAATTATTTTTCGAAAGTGGTTCGATGGTAAAAATTCTTGAATAGCCCTGCCCCACTCCCTACTGTGGCGACCTTGATTCCCTCTCCATATTTTCAAAATTAATTTGTGTTTTGCCGGGGAAATGTGTAGTGGAGGAAGAGAGTTTTATTGACGTGCAGAGGGAGGTTTGGAGGTTCGCTGTTGGCAGCAGTGGAGTGCACTGCAGGTGACGAGGTAGCCACGTAGCGGGAGGCTATCGTGCTGGCTCGAGGGCACTAAATCACTCCGGACTCTAACTGACAGCCCAGCGCGGCGCCTGTACATTTCTGCGAGATACGTTCCTGCAGTACGCTACCTACCTACCTACCGTATCTTCCTCGGACCTGCTACCTGCTCCCAGTATTGCTGCTGCGCCTATAGCAAACATTGCCGATGCCCCAGCTATCGGTGATATGTGTGTATCGTAAATATTGGCGGTCTCCCGTTCATCGAGCCTATCACGCCCCTTGTCTTTATCAGACGGGCAGTGAAAACTTGAGCGTTCTGGGGGGGACATAACTTTACTTTACGCGAGTTGATTAAACCTATCGCTTTTATGGGCTATTCACGATAAAGTGAGCACTTTTTGAAGCCCTCTCATTTCGGATAATAGTCAAAAAAACATATTTTGCTGCAGCCTTAGAAGTTTACTTCAGAGTCCGGTGAAATATATACACCGTGTTTATTATTTATGTGGCAGTATTTATTTCAAGAAAGTGACGGAAGGATAAAAAATAGTCGATAAGAAAAAAGTAACTAGGGCCTCAAAAGTTCTCACTTTACCGTGAACATGTTATATTTAAAAAAAGAGAACAAAAAAATAATAATAAATGGCAGTTTTATAAAATTTTGTTAGCTTTGTGAGCATAGTGTTCCTGTTACGTATATTTTGAGGCGTAATGTAAAATTCTCGTATACGAAATTAAAATACTGTACCTCGATAAATGAATGAGTAAGTAGGGGCAGGATATTTGCCGACAATCTTGGCAAATATTGGTATCAAGGATCGCCCTTTTCTATTTTTTCCCTTGCAACATACCGTAGACTTCAGTTGACGTGTCTAGCGTTAATGCACACCCCACTCCCTCTCTTGACCACAGTTTCATACGTCCCGCAGCCTCATTCGTGCGCACTCATTGCAATAATGTTTCGCACAAGGATTATTTTTTACTACGCCTTTTCAACACAGCTATTTTATCTCGGTTTTTTTTTCTTCCCCGTATTTTGTTTGCAGTCGTAAGGACGGAATACTTTGAACAAATTTGGTCATGCCATTTTAGTTGTGAGTTTAACAGCGTACCTAGTATCAGAAAGCTCATATTAAGTACAAACTGCAGCGGCTATGTAATAATATTTCTGTATTCGTGCTGCTGCTGCTGCTGATAACACTGCGTTCAGTAAAAAGCCTTTGTTTCAACCGGGGGGGGGGGGGGTGGAAATTTGTAAAACCCAAGACAAAGTTTCCCTAAAAAACGTAGTTACCATGGAAATGCATTTCTTGATAGTGTGTATGTGCTGAAAAAAAAAAGTGTCCAGCAGTTCGAAAAGCTTATGGGGAAGAGATACTCGCCATATTAGATTTGCGTGTATTCCTCAATAACTTAATTCCCATTTACAATATTAAAAGAAGCAAGCCTTTCAAGGCACAGGGGACATCTTTACAGTTATTTGGAAATAACTTCTTTCTCTCCCGTTACTTGTTTCATATATAGGCTGTTGGGAACTCAGTGCCCAATCTCCAGACATAGTTTTGGACCAATAGTAACACAATATTCCCAAACGCTTACATCCGAAAAAAATTTTTGTATCAAATAATTGTGTTCAAAGTTGTGGCTTACAACGCCTGGAGGACAAACTACATATAGGCTGTTCACTGTAAAGTGAGCACTTTTTAGGCCCTAGTTACTTTTTCCTTTCAACTATATTTTATCATTCAAACACCTTTTTAAATTAATTTAGAAATGTAAGTAATACTCCCAGTGTGCATAGTCCACTGTACTCGAAAGTTAACATCTAAGGCTAACACAAAATATTTGTGGCCTATAATTCGAAATGAGAGGACTTTGAACAGTGCTCACTTCACCGTGCACAGCCTGTACACAAGTGTGCATGCGAAATGCCGTGGGAGAATGTTGGCAATGTGACAGATTTGTCGGCGGAAGTTCGTGGCGATGATTATCTTAGTGTTCTTGGACGCGACATGCGCCGTGTCACGAAGATAGCGACAAAGGTGCCGTCAGTAACTCCCTGCGGAGAAGCGGCATTTGGAGGGGGGGGGGGGGAAACAACGTGAGGCGACAGCCTCATATGCATGCGTGCCGTAGCTCATGCCTGCCTGGTTACGTTGGTGTTCTCATTCCACTAGAATGTATCTCCTTCCGTTCTCCTATATACTGTAACCATGGGCCTCATCACGTTATTCATGCGTCGGTCAAGTGCAACTGTGAAATTATTATTAAAGTAAACATGTTCTAAATCTGCTAATTTTTACACACTGATGCATTAACAAAAAAACAGAAAGCAAAATTAATAATTTAAATTATCACAAATTGTTTCCTAACACTATTTATTCGACTTTATTCGACATTAAGATATGGAACTACTTTCCATCTATTATTACCAACTTTACCGGGAGCATGTCACTCAATGCGCCCGTTGAAGTGTATGCAGGCAGGGGCAGTGACTTTTTTCTAAGGTCAGGTTCAAAAGTGCTCACTTCATCGTGAACAGCCTTTATATACTGTTAGCGGTAAAATATATACTTTTTGAAAGGGATGGTGCACGAAAATCGTATATTTATATAATTTTTGTCACAATTTGTTTTACAGAGGAATTTTTTAAAATTTTTGGTTTGACAAGACGTAAATAACAATTTTGAACACCTTATTACATGGTAAAAAATTATCTGCGTTCGTTATTCTCGGAGCTCTGATTGAAGATAAGATAAAAGACCCTTTCTTTTATTTACCAGTGTTCGAAAATAATGAAGCCAGTGAAAATCCAACAACGTAGAAAAGTGTTGAGAATTATTATTTAAGTCTTGTCCAGCCAAAAATTTCGATAAACCCGTTGGAAAACTAATTATATCAAAAAGCGGGAAAATATACTGCTTCCATGCACCATTCTCCTTAAGGTGGTCGCCAGGTTGAAGGAATTTTGCACGTCTTGAGACATAAAAGCGTTGGAGCGCTAGGGGCGACCGAGACATGCGCATCAACTCTCTCATCGCCTCTACGCGCAAAGCGCTGAACTGGCGTGCAGTCTTGCCGTCGATAACGCGCATGAACGAGACTTTCAGCGGAGACCCTACCATTTTATGACGTAATAATTAAGATTTGAAGCACGTCCCTATTCCTTTTTTTTTTTTTTTAATGTTATGTACCGGAATGTTCATACCTAAAAGTTACTGTGGAAACAACCGTGTGAGCCATTTTCACAATCACAAAAATATGCTTTAGAGGGAAATGGAGGAACTGAAAAACGTATCGTGTAACTTTTTTTGAATTCTATTCGTAAGCAGACCTCACTCAAACACGTAATAAAACTTTTTCTGCTGGAGCTCTGCACGCCCATCCGGCGGCCTGGGTAGGCGGCCACCTCAAGATCTACTTATATGCACATTGTACATTGTGTATTCTTCCACCATGTGTAAAATAAACATTGCCATGGAGCTCATCGCTTTATTTATGCGATGGTCAAATGAAACTGTGCAAATATCATAAATGTAAATATTCCACAAAATTGCTCATTATTTGGCCTGTACACAAGTGCGTTAAAAAATACGAGAAGGAAAATAAATAATTTTACTAAAGACTGTTTACGATGGAGTGAGTACTTAAGAAACAAACGTTAGAAAAAAGCCTCTGTCCCTGTATGTATATATTTTAATGGGCGCACTGAGTGACGTTTGCCCAGTAAAGTGTGTAATGATGAATGGAATGTAGTTCCATATCTTAACGTCGAATAAAAAGTGTTAGGTAACCATTTGTGATAACTTAGAATTATTTCTTTCTTTTTCTGTTTTCTTTAATGCATCGAAGTGTATAATTGATCAGATTTGTTGAGTATTTACTTTATTAATAATCTCACAGTTTCATTTGACCGACGCATCAATAAAGTGATGAGGCCCATGGCAATGATAATTTTAAATAAGGTGGAAGAACACACGGCGTGCATTCAAATAGATCTTAAGCAGGACTTTCAAAATTGCTCATTTTTCCGTGAACAGCCCATATTCATACGTTGTCGGTCAAGTAAAAATGTGAAATTATTAGAAAAGTAAATATTTTTCAAATTTGCTACTTCCTACATTTATATGCACTAAAAAGACAGTAAGAAAAATAAATAAATTTCGATTTCAACAAATTCTTACTTAAAACTTCATAATTTATCTTTAAGATGTAGAACTACTTTCTCTCACTTGTTGCCAACTTTACTGGGTGCAAGAGTGTTAATAGGGACAGTGACATTTTTCAAAGGTTGATTTCATAAGTGCTCAGATAATCGGGAACAGCCTATAACTAAAATATCCCGGTGTTGCAAAAAATATTACGAGATGTTTATATGCAGGTAGAGGCAGTGAAATTTTTTAAAAGTTTATTTGTAAAGCGTTTAATTAACCGTGTAATTACGGCTTGTTTAGTTCATTCGCAATATCTCCATGCTTTTTGCTTCAAACCATTGACAAATCGCATTGTGTATGATGTGTTTGGTTGTTTCCTAAATATGTGACGTATCACAAGCGTTTTAAACTTGTGTTAACATAAAAGTGCTTAATTTTTGTCTTGATAGTACTTTTACTGATATTTTGTCTAATATGAACAAGAACAGGGAGAACATATGTGTGTTGGTAATTCTTCCTGCTTCGCCTCCCATGCTAGCGGGCGCAGAGTACAGAGAGTCGTTATATGATAGCGGCGGCAGCATGAACGATGGTGGCCGCGTATCAGTTACAAAAAGCGAGCCGACACGATAATTCCTTGCAGCGAAACGCTGGTTGTATTGATTTCTGCGTTTATCTTAAGAATGCTCTGGATGACTGACCTCGTTCTCTCAGCACGACTCGGGGTGCGTTGAATCTTCGAGACGGTCAGGGAAACGCTATAAATATTGCGTTAGGCCTCCGGGCCGGAAGTGGAGTTGGAGTTGATGAGTGAATGAGTGGTTGAATTCCGAGCGATAGAACAACAAGCGGCAAGAGAAGTGACCAGCGGAAGGGAAGTCTGCGACTGCGAGTATCAAGTAGTTGAGTGTGCGGCTGGCAGACTTGACTATTGGACGAGATGCGTGAGTGAAATATATAAACGATGGTAACAGATAGACTAACCGGTGTGGATAATGTGAGTTAATTGACTGTAACCAAGAGACAATTAAGAAGGACGTTAATTAGAGTTGAAATAGAGATTAAAATGTTGCGCACTCCGTTAAATAATAGCGGAGTAGACATAAAATAAATTATTTTTTATAAGACCTCCGTCCTTCGCTATCTCAGATAAGCCCTTCAGCCGTCCGCAGGCAGCATACAATATTTTGCATGAGTAATATTTAATATTTCTTAAATTGATTGCGCACAATTGCGACGCGGTGTTCCTTTCGTGTGATTTTTTAGACTAGATTAAGCTTTATTTGCAAGAGACGGTGGAATATCCTGGAAGTAGTACTTGAGCAGGCTTCAGGAATGTTTGCAAGTTAACCGTTAACCGTCAACAGTCTATAGTGGCTGTCGTGCTGCAGAAAGTGGCTACGTGGGGTGAATGGGGGAGTGGAGGAGGAAGCTTGGTCGTGCGTTACTCTAGGCGGGTCTCGCTGTGCCGCCACGGCGATCACAATGGT
This sequence comes from Dryococelus australis, assembly GCA_029891345.1. Lineage (NCBI taxonomy): Eukaryota > Metazoa > Arthropoda > Insecta > Phasmatodea > Phasmatidae > Dryococelus > Dryococelus australis. Next base: position 17,231,730 of record CM057003.1, on the reverse strand, counting down.
AATACAAATGTTCTACAAGTGCGGAAGCGACCGGCCTCCCTGAACGCGCGATACGCCACTAGCAGTCGGCTGACTGGCCTCGTTTCCACAACTGAGCTGCTCACTTGGACGCGCCACGCTCCCCGTACAAAAGACGGCAGTAGTTGACCTCGACTATACTGCTTATTTCACGTTAAGATTTGACCCGCCCACAGGCCGTTCACGGTTATTTCCAACTGTCCTGAAGCCGTCTGCTGAATTTCTACTTTCAGGATATTCCCCCGCACCATGCAAACAAAACTTGACTAGTTCTAGAAAGTTAAACCGAAGGGACAACGCACCGCATTTGTGAGCACTCGCTAAATATATGTTGCATTAGAACTGTTTCTTCCCAGGCAAATACCAACACGTCTTTAATTCTCTCTGTTTTTATTTAAAACAATTATAAATACAGTATTATGAATCATTATAAGTACAGTTTAACCAAAAATAAGATACTTTTATGTGAACAGAAATACAAAACATTTCTAATACGTAGCATATTTAGGCAACAACCAACCACACGTCATATGTGGGGTGGTTTTTGATAAGGGTTGATTAAAAAAGTGTGAATATACTGTGAATAGACTATACATAGGCCAAAAAAACGTCTAGCGCATAAATTTTTGAGAGGGGAGGTTGTGGAAAGTATGTGTGTATGTATATATATATATATATATATATATATATATATATATATATATATATATATATATATATAATTCCCCGTTAGGAGAGCGTGTGAACTTGAGCCAATCACTGCTTCACTTCATTTTTCTCTTTATCCTTACTTCCCAAAACCTTCTCATTAATCCACTGTGTTATTTCTTCCTTTCCTCTGTCCACCTTCTCCCTATCATTTCTTTTTTAGGTTCTTGTTCGATTTTCTTGTTTCTAATTATATTTCTTAATTTTTTCCTGTCCTTAATTTCTTCTTCTGAGATTTTCAGTCGTTTCAGGTCTTCTTGTGTTTATTTCATCCAATTTAGCTTTAATTAATTTGCATTAACGATATTGAAAACTTTCTTCGTGAGTCTGTCTTCACCCATCCTGCATAAGTCGGAGAAAACCCTTGGAATGAAAAGAGGTAAGACAGAATGATAGCGCGTGAAAAAACAACTTGGAATGATAGAGCATGACAAATGACGTACTGGCCACAAAAATGGCGTATTTCAAAATGGCAACATAAAGGATACCAACATGGCCGCTGGGAGCAAAGGGGAATAAGGGAAATTTTGAGGGGAAAAGGGAAATTCAAGATGGCGGAATCTAATATGGCGGTTGTCCCTCATCCCAAGCCCTGTCCCAGAACATACATTATACTGTGTATTTTCTCTCTCTCTCTCTCTCTCTCTCGTCGAAAATTGTTCAGTGTTTTTTTAGCGACTTCTGCAAATCCAAATACTAAGAAAGAAAAATGAATATCACCAGTTGAATATATCTGTTAACATATCGCAACTATCATGATAATGCAGTGTCAATATTTCTCAAATGGCGATATCGTAGGTATAAGTATGTCGTATAGGCTACTATCGTTGTTTTTCGGACGTATTATTGTCGTAATAAATATCGCGATTCACAATAACTATCTGGTCTGCATTTGTGATCGCATCACAGTGGAGGTATTTCAAGGATATTTTAACGCGAATGATGTATCGCTACGTCTGACGAGCACAGCCACAGCAACTACAAAGACTTAGAAACAGATCCTCAAGAGGCGGTCATATTACTGTTCATAACGCTGTCTGATGTCAACATGGCGTCCAATACCACACGTGGTCGCGTTCCTCACTACCAGTCTGGTGTTAAGGAAGGTATTTTTATTTGCGGCATTATTTTCACTCGCGGTTGGATTCGCAGGCGAGCTGGATGGCTTCAAAAACGAACCGCAGAAAAAAAAATACCGCATCGTCGTACTTCTTTTATGATAATGAGTGCGGTTTTTCTTGCGCTTATTTTAGAAAATTGCCGGCCGTTAAAACAGCGGCTAATCAGAACATGTGCGCGACGATTAAAGAAGCGCATTCTGCCGTGAAATTACACTGCGCGATCTCTCGCGATGGATGTTGTTGATAAGGTCGAGAGTTCTGCAAAAAGAATATAAAAAACGTGCCGCAAAGAGAAGTTGCGCGGTGTTATAATACTGGCTCAGGTGAAGGAAACCCGCAGTTATCGCGAGTATTTTCACTTTGTCGAGACAAGTACGTTAGCTGAATCACCATGCTGTAGCATGCCGTAAATTTGCATGCTGCGTATTATAATATTTCCTTTTATATTAACTTCCAGAGACATGTACACTACAGTTAAAATGTTTTAACTTTAGATGATTGCCCCACGCTTCCTTAATTCTATTGAAATGTCCATTTCATCTTTTTTTTTTTTTTAAAGATAATTCAGGGATTTGTAGCACAGTGTCGCAATAATTTAATGAAAATACATAAGAAGTATAAACATAAGTTTTAACCCTATTTTCTGGTGGGTTTTTTTTCGGTGTATTATAACCGTTTTAAATTTTTCATGTTATGTGAAATAAATATTCTAAAGTTATGTTGTGTTTTCGCACAAGTATTTTTTTGTTAATAATTGGTGATATCACGATACATTTTCTTTGAAATTCGATGTGTGATTCACCTGCAATAAATGCTAAACTTCGTCCTCTTTCAGTTTTTATTTAAATGGAACTACAGGCATACCACTCGCATTTATGTTATCTATTAGTTAGTCCTATCGAAGTTTATTTTAAGCTGTATCCTAAAACTTCTTGCACCCTTTTGTTATGTTTGTATGGCGCAAGATATAATTAAATGTAAAGTCTTAATAATTCTGTTAATGTGAGGTCATACCGACTGGAATATAATGCAAGGGTTAAGTTTTGGGCGCTTCCGCAGTTTTAAACGTGGGCGTAATTCCCATTATTCGCAGCCAACATTAGTCTAGATATGTCATTCGATGTTCAGATTAAACCAGATACATTTATGAGAAGGGACTTTTGCTTGCAAAAGTTGAATTCGGAAGTTGCCAGCCGTGAGCCAACGACATCAGCGATGATTACGTACAAGTAAAACACGTTTTATTTTCCAATGCAGCTTCTGTTCTTGTGAGCATGCCCACTATGCTGGGCGAGACGTGCATTGTATACTGTTCCTTGGTAATCTTCCTAAACTGTAATGGAAGTTTTTGACCTATACCTACGTTGTATGGAAATTGACTACATGTCAGACGGCAGATACAGGAATGTTGAACGTCGTTACTATACAAGGTTGAGAACTTCCTTACGCTCTTGACTGTTGTGTGCGCGAAAGTAAGAACGACACAATGGAGGTATGGGGAAATAGTTCACCATTCCTACTTTCTCACTATAGGCAATGCACGGTAAAATGAGCACTATTGAAAGTCCCCTCATTTGGAATAATATTCAGTAAATATATTTTATGTTAGTCTTAAACGTTCACTTCCGAGTGCGGTGAAATATACACACTGTGTATATTACTTACATGGCAATATTTATTTTAAAATGTGGTTGAAGGATGAAAAATGACTGAAAGTAAAAAGTAACTAGGGCCTCGGAAGTGCTCACTTTACCGTGAACAGGCTATATTCGTATACGTTAATATGGTAATGTAACGAATCATTTCTGACGAGTGTAGAAGGACTTTGCGGTCGCGTATCCATGACAGCTGCGTAGTAAATTATCTCCGTGTCAGGGCGCTAAACTACTTTTCTTTCTACAGAACTTTAAAACCACGCCATTTCGACTGTGTTTGCACACTGATTACACAAATAAGTACTTCGGTATGCACTGGCTTAGTCAGAAATTTCTCGAGGGAGAGATGTTAGGAGGTAGTCTTCGGGGAAGGGCTTTCCTCCCCCTCCCCACAACCCTCTTGAGGGGCGTGTTGATTGGGCGTCGCCCACCCCGCGGCAGTTTGTTGGCGCTGCGATGTTGATCCGCCGCTAGGGTTCGCCGGCGTGGTGTTGTGGACCGGCCGCCCTACCCTGATATTTGCATCTAATGAACCAAACATCAGGCGTATCTGGTTGCCTAAGCCGCAGGAGCTGCCAGCTAGCCGTACTTCCTTCCGCTCCGAGTCTCTTCCGTGTATCGCTTGCTGTGGTTGTCAAACCGTGCTCCACGGACCCCATTCGATTGGAGGGGAGAGCTTTGGGAGGCTCTTCTGGAGCAGCGCCGGAATGCAAGGGCGGGGGGAAACGGAAGATACCCGAGAAAACCTGCGAAAATCCGGGAACAACCCCGCCACGAAACGTACAGCTTATTGATTCAGATAATGAAGCAAGTACTTAATCAGCTTAAGTGCAGCACGAATAAAAGATTTTCTAATTTGCAATATCAAAAATTATAAATTAATGTGGGAATGAAAGGGTTGATTGGGATGAACATAATATGTAATTGGCGTGAACTATAATGCACTTTCTCACCACAGTCGGTGTAAATTTCCGTACCACGCCTTCAGCACTACTTAACTATAACAGGCGGCTTCTCTGCGAATGTGAGGGGCACTGATGATTTATTTACGCGCGTGCTGCTAGTTGCAACATTGACGCAGCGGCTTTCCACGAAGGAATGGGTACATAGCGTGCCTGTTATGCCTATCAGGGCTCGTGCCGCTCCCGATCTTGGATAATCGCGTGTCTTTGAGATATCTATAGAATCTTCTAGGGGTTTTTACTGTTCTGGTTTCTCTCAGCGTGACTCGAGGTGCGTTGAACCTTCCAGATCGAGGCCAGCGATAGTACAAAAGTGCGTGGGACCCCGAGCAACGAATAGAGCCGGAAGTGACCAGCGGGAGGAAAATCTGGTACTGCGAACACCAGTGCAGTAAACAGTGCGACCGGCAGGCTGGACTATTGGTCTATATATAGGCTGTTCACAATAAAGTGAGCACACGTAAGTCACGAGGAGACACAAATTAAACCGCCGCTCGTACCGTGAACTCAAGCGGCACAGGACAGGAAGATGGCGTCACGGGCCAGCAATATCTAGAATGGCGTTTGCCAATCAGCGCCTGGTATCATTTTTGCCAGGAGGCAGCATGGCAAATAGGGACTCTTCCGCGGCACGCTGTACCCGACGTCTTCAATCCAGGGCCCCGAGTAGCCAATCGGCAAGTGGGTACACCCGCACCAATCGAATCGCCACGCAACTTAACCTCCGTATATGCTTGCCTATTCTATGCCCGACCAGCAGTGGCGTGTCTTGGATTGTTGCAAGGTAAGTTCGTGCTTGCTCAGCTCTGTACACACTTGGTGCGCACGCAGCAGGAGCCAGTAGCCAGAGAGGACCCGGGAGACGTACATTTTAGTAAAATAAAAGTGCAAATTTGGGTACGGCCTAAGAATGCGTAAATATTTACTATTTTAATCATTTCACTGTTTCACTTGACTGGTGCGTGAACGAAGTGGTGAGGCCCGTAGCAATGTTAATTTTACATGTGGTGGAATAATACGCAATGTGCGTGCAAATAGATCTTAAGCATGGATTTCTAAAGTACTCATTTTACCGTTAACAGCCTTGTAATTTACTTTCGAGCTGTAGTTCACTCTTGTGCGCATGAAGATTGCGGCGGCGATGCTAGGATACGAAAAGAGAGGCTTGCCATAAACATGGAGATTTATATCTTATTTATTCGCGCCTAAATAATTGGGACGGGCTGTTGCGTAATATAAATCAAGGTTTAAATAATATTCGGCTGCAGGTTACGGCAAATTATTTACATATAGGGTACGGTAGTGTAAGTGCAGAACATGCTTGGCAGGTAATTGTTGGGTGCATACATTAAATAATAATTTATGTGCTGAAGAGGAAGGATGTTTGTACTAATTTATTTTAGCTCATGGACAGGATGAAAAAATGATTACTCTATTAGGCAGGCAACAAGTTCAGGTAATGAGTTAAATATTTTTATCTTTTGGAATACATTTTTTTTTTACAAATAGCTGTTACAAATTCATACAATTACCTCTTATGTATTCAGTTTGTTTATCTTGTATTATTTTATATGCTTTATTTGCATTTAGACTATTGTTTTGGGTCAAATGATTTTGTTATTTGCGTTCAATATTTCGCAACTGGTGGTAATTTTTATCTTAATACCATATAGAGTTCGAATGGGTATGTCAACGACAGATTCGGAACAAATGTAATAAGCATTAAATAATTTCTTGTGATTTAAATTTACATCGCGAATAAAGTAATTAACATCAATGAAGACATCACATTCCTTAGATTAAAGAAAAGCTATTCCTCGCGAATTTTTAGGAGAAGTTCCCTACAGCGGGGATGTTTCCATAACATATACAGCCTGTTTGTAAGGAATTTTAAAATTAATGTTTACAAAAAAAACACACACTGCCTAACTATATTGAAAATATACGCTCGTAGGGATCTTCACCTAAAAATCCGTGGAGAATACATTTTTTTTACAACGCCTATTTTTGAAATTAATGCACCAAGACAAAATTTCCTTAGCATGGGATTTCCTATTTAAATTTCGCAGCTGCCAGACGGTAGGCAGGGCCCTTAATGTCAGAGCACGGGGGCGAGGATCATCTGACTGGTGCTCCAGATTGTGTGGAGACGTGTGCCGTGTCACTAGGTCCCGAAGTTCTCGGTCTCCTGTCTCAGCGCTGGTAATGCGAGAGCCCATTTGGAGCTACTGGGATGATGGTCCATCCTATAACCACGTCGATACCGACGCTTGGAGGATATCAGTCCCCCTCACCCCCTCCCCTTTCATCCATTTCACGACTCGCGTTTCATTCTGCTGGCAGCCTTCCAGGCCGACTCCGCCTGCCTGCTGGAGAGGTTTATTTTTATTTTTTTTTTCCTTTCACGACATCCGTAATGGAACCACCGGATTTTTTTTTAATAATACGAAAATAAAAAAGACGTCAGAAATTCGCGCAGTATCTGGCCATCTAAACAGGTTTGATTCGTGCACGAGAATTCGTGGCAACCTGCGATCATAGACTGTTCACGGTTAGTTGAGCTTTTATTTTTTTTGTAAGCCGTGCTTAAGATGTGGTTTTATAATTGCTTTTGTATCTTTCCGCCGTATTTAAATTTAAATTGTCACGAGCCTAATCATTTTATTCAAGGGCCAGTCAAGTGAGAACGTTAAATTGATATGGGCCTAAACCTTCTGTGCAAAATTGTACTCTAGTCGAATAAAGGGAAAAAGAACACCTTCTTTATTTTCCATAAATTAAAACATTACACTCGTAATACCAAGAGGGAATATGGTCAAAAAACAGAACAGCAACTAATTACGAAAAATATATGCGTGTGTGACTAACAGATGACACATAGAAACCAACACAAGGTATAAACCTGCTTGAAAAAGTTAGGACAACACTGACAAAATAAGTGGGAAAAAAATGGGAGAACACAAGAAAGAAACGCACTCAAAACACAGCAGTTTTTCTCGGCCATAGGTTACTTGTCTTATTATTTTTTTCCGTGTTCAGTCCTGGCATTGGCGAATGTCCGAAAATCTCCATCCGTAATGCAACTATAATTAGAACTATTTTATTCAAATCGCTTTTAACTCACTGGGAGACTTCATACCAGTGTGTACTGTAGCATATATGAAGTTAACGGGCAGTGATTTTTTTTCAGGGTTTCTTTTCAGAACTGCTCACTTTACTGCGGACACCCTATATATATATATACTCACGCTAACTCTGGATGACCTGCGCGCTGGTTCTGATAATGGAGTCACGCATGAATTAGCAGCCGAACAAGTTTTCGACTCTGGTTCGTAATCCCAGACGAATGAGATTAATTTTTTTGAAATCCTGGTTAATTTGCCGTTTCGGGCCGCCGCACTGTTGTGTTGGTCGCAGAACCGTTTCCGAAGCTTTTAATTTTATAGTGGATCCTAATTCGGAGCCCAGCCGTCGCAGCGCGGGAGCCCGCTGGATTTGATTATCTCGTGCGAGTTGCACGACAGGGAAACACGTTAGCCGGTCAGAGAGAGAGAGAGAGTAGAGAGAGAGAGAGGGGAGCGAGAGAGCGCGAGAGAGAGAGCGAGAGAGAGAGCGAGAGAGCGCGAGCGCTTCGCAGGTGGACGACAGCCTCTCCGAGTTGCAATCTCCCAAAGTCGTGACCTTCCCCCTTCCCCCATCCTCCACCTCCACGTGACATCTGTGTGCGTGGGCGCACAACTTTGCTTGCAGGCGCTCTCTACCTGCTGATAAGCATCGCGTCATGCGCCTGGATTTTTCCAGCTTCGTGGGGGATGGAGGTCTTAATAAAATAAAATAAGTTAATTAAATTTCCTAATTTATTTACTACAGTGACATAAAAATACTTACAGCTATTATTTACAAAATACAAGGACGTGCAAAATCCGCGTTATTTTTCGGCGTCAAGCTAAAATTCACAGTAATGTTTATAATCGAGCCGGCCTCGTTTCTCCCATGGCTGCTGCCTAGATGTTAAGTCACGCCCTTTTTGAGTAAACTGCACGTGGTTGGGGCACACTGCTGAGAAGGGTTCACTTATGGGCGCAGAGTTACCGTGTCAAATAATGAATGGTCCAATGACAAAACGTATTGCTAAACCAAAGTGTTTTAAGTTTAAAGTGTCCTCAAATAATAATGCGAGTTTTGCAGGTCTCTACTCTATAATTGAACGTCCTACTGACTGTCTTTATATCTTAATGTTAAGATTAAATATTAAAATTCGTACCTTTGCTCCCACCTATGCTTGCGGTCACGAAAGCGAAGCGTGCGTGCGTAGCAGTGTATAGACGAGACTGGTATATAGGCCATTCAAGGTAAAGCCCCGTTATTTGGAGGAATGGTCAGTAAATATAACTTATTTTTGCCTTAGACGTTAATTTCAGAGTGCTGTGGAATATATACTCTGTGTATACTACTTACGTGGTAACATTGATTTAAAAAAGTGGTTAAAGGATTCAAAAATGGCTGAAACGAAAAGGTAATTAGAGCGTCAAAAGTGCTCACTTTACCGTGAACATCCTATACACCCAGGGTCAATTGAAACACGGCCAAAGTTGGCCCAGAGCTCTCTCTCTGTCTCTCTCTCTCTCGTGCATTCGCTTTCGCAAACACGTCATAACTACGTGAAAGAGAATGCTCTCCGGTCGTCTCGGTTCGTCAGAGAGCGCGAAAGAGCGAGGATATAGGGAGAGCACGAAGTTATGTTCTGTCGCGCACACTGACCACGCGCCATATTTGTTCACGGTGTTTCAGTGTTTGAACGAGGTCACAGGAGATTCCGGGCCAAAACCGTATCGCATTTTACCTGTAAGTAAATAATAGTTTTAGTCATAGTAATAACTTAACATAATACGTATTTATAAATATTTAAATTATAGCTTTAACAAAATCTCTCTTATACCATGCTTTTTACCGCTTTCGCATAGTGCTCATAGAATTGCTTTAATCCGAAGAAACTGTAAATTGAAAATAATATTTTATCTCGTAACATTTATTTCGGTAGTACGTACTATAATTATTTATGATGTGAAACTTTTTGAACATATGTAAAATACTCCCATAGCTATGACCATGATTTTGGCTTGAATTATTTCGCGCCTTTTGGCATCCGTTGTCTGCGTAAGGTTGGAGAGATTGGTTGTACCAATTTCACAGAGATCAGCGCTGGAGAGCACAAAGAAATGGCCTCGCAATGCCGTGGGAAAGAGTGCTCTCGAGAAAGAGTACTCTTTGAATTGAGACACGGCCAAAGGATGTGCTTCGGGAGGGTAAGAATCGGCCGCGTGGGCTGGAGAAGCAGAGAGAAGCAGTCGACAGGAGCTACCAGAGCTTCAGGCTAGAACCTCTGTGTTTCCTTTGATTTCGAACGAACACTGCCGAGGTTACACAAAGTGCTCTCTGCCGCTGTAGCAAGAAACTAATCGTTCCAGCAGCAGTTGGAGTGAGTGAAGGGATCTAGGCGGCTCTTAAGAGTGGGATGGACCCCCGCATTTTCTGTGATATAGTTGTTTGCACGAATACGCGTATCTCGGTAAATAAATGTCCTGCAAATACGACTTTTTGTCAGAAAAGACAAAAAAAAAAAAAACAATTATCTATGGCCTATTAATTTTACTTTTGTCATATCAAGTGTATTCTCGGAGAAAAAAATCGTGAAAATGGTCAAATATCGCATTTTTAAAGCTTGCCTATGCATAGTTTCCTTAAGCGGCAAGAGAAAAGTACAAAGATACGGGCGTAGTTTAATATGTGGGCTTTCATCGCGTGTAATAAAACCCCCTCTGTTAAGGTTCTAATTTGCACAGTACAGCGTTGCGACGGAAACACTACACGTATTGCGCATAGAAGCGATGCGGCACTAGACGTGCGTGTTAGTGTCGCCCGTATCGCTCCCTATGTTTCTTGACCTTGAACGCGGGGATTCTCATGGGGGTCCATCCCACTCTTTAACATCTAGGTCTTGAGAGCCGACGAGGGTGAAACGAGGTTAGTATGGCGCAGCGGCGGAATGAAAAAGGAGCAGAAGGGGGGGGGGGATCCCCGAGAAACCGCGCCTACCAGCGGCAATCGTCCTGCGTGAATACCACATGCAAAAATCCGGGAGCCGAACAAGGTTCGCCTAGGCGAGTAGCCCAGTCATTGCACAGCCTTGGCCTCCTCCGCCTTGAGAGATCTACTTGTATGCCCACTGTGTGTTTTTCCGCCATATTGAAAATTACCATTGCTAAGGGCCCGGTCACTTTATTCATGCGTCGGTGAATTGAAATTGGAAATAAAAAGAAAAGTAAATATTTATTTGGTAATTCGTACACTTCAGAATATGTAATGTATTGTGTAGGGCTTTTAACGTCTCCTGGTTTTATGCTTGAAAGCTTAGCAGGGGACGGCTTACAGCCTAACTTACAACTTAACTTAAATTAACACCCATACCGTGCCCGGGATTCGAACCCAGAGCCTCCCGCACCCCAAATCGGTGGCGCACCAACCGACTGCGCCACGGGAGGTCGGCTACTTCGAAATAAGTCATTTCTGTACTCACAAATGTTTGAAACTTTTAATACAACGTTTAGATATGGAAATACTTTACGTTAGAAATTACAAACTTTATTGGACGCTTGCAGACAGTGTGTCCGTTACAATATGTGCACATAATGGCAGTGATATTTTTCAAGGGCTGATTTCGAAAGTACTTAACCGTAAACTGCCGAACCTGTACACGATACGACGATGTTGAAGCACGTGCACGGCTGGAGTGTTGGTAGCTGCCCCTCCCCGAGAGAGGAGCAAGTGTGAACTAGGAACTCGGCCTCCGTCAAATATAAAATATACCGTTGCCGGGTTGTTCTGCAGCTCGTCTCGAGGTCGCTGCAATGGATGCTGGGAAGGGGTGTGATGTACACTCGCCTTGCCTAGCGGAGGGGGGGGGGGTGGTAGATGCAATGGCACAGTCGTAAAGCCGGCCCGCGGGCTTCATCACTCAGCCAGCACGCGCCAGTGAATCAGAAACCCCACCCCCCCCTCTCCTGGTTACCATGGCCGCCCCAGCCACTCGCTGGGTCCTTGCTACTGACGTCATCGCTCCTTCGCGTTCCCTCGGGGCAGTCGCTTCCAACACCCCCCCTCCCTTCACACTTATAATGTTTCCCCACCCAACCTCTTTCTCTGGAGCTGCTTTTACTTTATCGTATACTTTTTAAACCAATCCTTTGAAAAATTCCGCCACATATATAGCGTATTTTGTTGTTTCCTATTTGCATTATGTATCACAGGCGTTTTATACTCGTGTTTTGTAAAGGCGGTTCACGGTAAAATGAGCACTTTCGCAATCAACCGTGGAAAAATGTCACTGCCCAGTAAAGTTGGTTACGACGGAGATAAAGTAGTAGTTCCACGCCATAACTCCGAATTAAAAGTGTCAGATTAAATATTTGTGAATACTAAAAATATTAATTTTTCTTTCAGGTTTTGTATTGCATAATGCGTGTAAAGATGAGCACAATTGTAAAATATTTACTTTATTAATAATTGTACAGTTTCACTTGGCCGACGCATTGATCAAGTGATCAGGCTCGTGACAATGGTAATTTTTACATGTGGTGGTAGAATACACAATGCGCACACAAGTAGATCTTAAGCAGGACTTTCAAAAGTGCTCAGTTTATAGTGAGCAGCGATTACCTTATTTTTTTAAACTGAAATTTTATCTATTAATCATAATATGTAATTTATACTTCATATGAATTAAAACAGTGATAAAATATGTGTTTTGGCAATACCTAGTAAGAAGTTGTTGTTATGCAAAACATTATTACACTGAGTGCGCACGAATACGGTGCGTTGTCTCTTTGGTGTAATTTTCTAGACTCAGATAAGCTTTGTTTGCATGGGGCGGAGGAATATACTAGAAGGAGAACTTCAGCATGGCTTCAGAAAAGTTGGAGGTAACCGTGAACGTTCTATACATACACTAGATGTCCACCCACGTGGAAAACAGGAAATTCGATGTGACACAGAAAAATAAGGGAAATATCAGGGAATTTTACACCTGGGTCAGAGAAAATGTAAAGAATTGCTACTCTATGAAAATTGTTATAGGCTGTACACGGTAAAGTGAGCACTTTTTAAGGCCCTTCCAATAGGCATTAACCACTAATAAATATATGTTATTGCATACACAGGCTTTAAATTTTGAGGGTGTTTGAATGTATTCACTGTGTTTATTGGTCACACTGCAATGTTTATATTAAAAAGCAGCAGGAAGATAGAAATTGGATGAAAGGACAAATTTAGAAGGGCCTTAAAAAGTGCTCACTTTACCTTGAAGAGCCTATAGTTTTGAAGCCAGTTGCAGTAGCGTATATCACGAGAAGTATCGATAGTATGAATGAAATGTCGATCCTGCTTGCGTAATCCGTCGCAGTGTAATTTAATTCAACTTTACTGATGGCTTCTTTGTTCTTTCAGTTGTGGAAAAATTATGGTGTTGGAAGGCTTCGGTTCTGAAAATAGGTTAGGGAAAATGGTAAGGTTCTGCCTGGAAAACGGGGAATGTCAGGGAATTCCAGAATGGAATTTCAGTGGTCACTGTTTACACTGCTCACGAATGGTTAGCCCGGTAAAAAGCCCAGAGCGCATTCTAAAATTCTATAAACAAGTCTAGGCTCACCGCAAGCATGGATTAATCGTACCCAAAGGTGTGGTTACGGAAGTCATAAATTGTCCCCTACCCTCATCGGTCCTCGTAATATATATGTGAATTATTTGGAAATGAAATCAATCGCTGTGTGATGATGAACCCCTGTGTAGGATATACTTTCCTGTTTACTTTGTATCCTTTCAGCTGTGGCTTGGGCCGTCTCGCTTCACTCATGCATCGATCAGGTGAAACTGTGGAATTGTTAGGGAGCGTATATATTGTTATAACTAGTCAAACTTAGTGGGTTTGGCCATGCTCTTTAAGGTATTGAGGTCTAGGTTTTAGTTAAATAAGAGTTAATTATAATTTCCTAGTTTATTTACAGCAACTCCAAAGAAAATGCTCTCGACTCATTAGTTCACAATAAATTGATAACTTGTTATTTACAATTAATAAATTCAATGACTACAATTTACAATTACCTCAACGAAACTATTGTATTCAAATATCTAAAATCAGCCCCAATAATCAATGTATTAAAACCTATTTACATTTTTTTTTATTAATTGTATGTCTATATGTCACAGTTCCAATATGTACAGTAAAGTCCGTATCACATGTTCATACAGTCTCACCTTAATTCTGTCCAGATTCCACCAGTCCGAAATGTTGTGGACATCGAGCGTCCCCACGCCCACAACAGAACAGAACAAAATAGCATCAGTACCCGGCTATTGGCCATTACTGCTTGTAGTTATGTATATTCGAATAAATATAAAATTAATGGACTTCCTGTCTAACATAACTCAGTTCTTCTATTAGGTAGTAACCGAAAAGGTATCTTTGGACATCTTTTTAATCCCTCCTCCCCACATTTATCCTAATTAAATGGCACGAACTCTGTTAATGTAAGAATATAATTTTAATTCATTTTAGGCTTTTCTTCGTTTAAGGGGAAGGAGGTTTTTATTTAAAAGTAAGTGTAATTTTGTTATTTAATAATTAATTTTTCTATCTACTATATTGAAACTGAAATTATTATAAATTTAATATATCCACTGCCAGGGGAACTTTACTACTTAAGGAAATTGATGAAATGGATTTACAATTTTGATGGAAAATGATTTATCGTTTGTTTCTAAGGGGCCCCACACTTGGATGTCATGAGTGTTGGAAGGCGGCTGTCAGTCTGGACCCCGTATTTTTTTAGATCTAATACGATTTCTACTCAGTTATACTGCCATTTCTCTCTTAGAGAGAAAGGTTACGTATTCCCAGACGGATCACCAGTCCACCACACCAAGTGCCAGGAGCCAGGGACAGGTCCTTCCCGATGGGTGACCCCCACGACCACAGCCCCTGCCAGCCGGCCCACCAGTTGGCTCTCTTCTAGTTGGGTATCACGCCCTCTCGTCCGTTCACACCACAGACACCTCGTCTGCCTTCGTCTCGTATCTTCCGCCGTCGTCTGTCCTCTTCGCAGATGTCCCTCGCCTGCACCATGCTTTACCAGAGCACCGCACTTCAGCCAGATGGATACCACAAAGACTGTCGGTCCTCCAGCTGCGGTGGTATTTATAGTGTCGCCGGCCATAGCCGAGAAATTCCTCCAAACGCCACGTTGCGCCGAGGGGCACAGTCACCAGGATATTCTTGCTCATCCTCCCAAGTAGTCTGCTCCTACGTCGGGGAGGGGGGGAGGGGATGTGACGCTAACCAAGTTGGCTGCCAATCATTCACCGGCCGCCGGGCAATGGAGCAAAAAACCTGTTTGCCTGGGTGTGAGGAGAGTTGAGGTTGGTAACCCCCCTGCCCCCGTCTCACCCCCCCCCCCTCCCGGATCAGGCATAACAAGAGTCCGCTCCCAGTGCGAGACTTCATGTTTATAACAATATGTTTCTAATGTGTTAATCTTTTTTTTTTCTGTGTGCGTGAAGCAGGCAGAAACTTAAATAAGTAAATTAATTTTCCACAATACAAACATGGTACTTTTGATACGACGTTAGGATGTGAAACTGTTTCCCCCTATGTCGTTGCCAACTTTACTTGAAGCAGTAAGCGTGTGTATTAATACATGTAGGGAGATTTGAGAGCAGGGATTTTTTTCAAAAGTTAATTCCAAAAGTGCTTAATCAACAGCAAAATATATCTCGAAACCAGATGTTTCATTTCGCGTGCAGGCGCACTGACCGCAGGCGCAAAATACAGATTTGAAAGAGGCCGCGATGGTGTAGTGGTTAGACTACTCGCCTCCCGCTTTGGCGAACCGGATTCTATTACCGACGTGGTCGCTCCCTTATTTTCGCATGTAGGAATCGTACCGGACGGTGCACAGCTGGTCGGCGGGTTTTCTCGGGGATCTCCCTTTCCCACCGCCCTTTCATTCCGACGCTGCTCCATACTCACTTCACCCTCCCCCCTCGGCTCTCAAGACCTCGATGTTCAGAGCCGCTCAAATATCTAACTCGGTCAGATGTGAAACAGCCGCTAACACGCGCGTAAAAGTAGTATCACTGGCCAGTAACATTTTGAAATGCCATTCGACCATCAGCGCCTGGTAACATGCTTGACAGCGTGCAGGCGAGCGAGTAGGGGATACTGCACAGTATGCAGTACTAGCCAATCATACTGCAAGGTATGTGTCCATAGGCTCGCGCAGCAAATCAGGGAGTGGGTACGTCAATATCAAAAGACCTGCTTCGTCATTTCAGTTCTGTTTGCGTATCTCTTCTGTGCGGGGTAATGGCCCCTTCCCCCGTGCAACGTCTCCAGCAAGAGAAGGGGGGGGGGGACGCTGGTTTGTGTCCATAAAGTCGACAGTCGCCTGCCCCCGGCCTACCCGCTAATGGAACTGTTTACCCTAACCACACAGCATACTGCCCTCGTCGAGATCACAACTCCACTGTCAACCGACGTGTCAACAAATACTGGCGGGCAGTGAATCACCACGGATTTGTCACTTGATTCTGGCCCGGCGCAGTACAGTACGTCAGTTAAACCAGATTTTTTTCTGTGGCAAAGAATAAAATGGCTTACGATAATCGTATTTGAAATGTGAGCTACTCCGCATGACAATGATGGAAGGAGACTGCCTCTTTCCAACTTTTGAGACATACGGCTTAGGACAGCCGGATTTAAAAGAAATGCTCGTAAATAGCCATTGTTGCAGGTAATTACCGTATGTATCGTAAAATAATAATAATTGTGTGTCTATCTGCGGAAACTAATACGAATTGGCATGGATCAGGTCATCTCGGATAATAAATTCGTGTTCGTGCAGGACAGCCTATAGTTATTGTGGATAATATCAAGTGTTAGGAATTATTTTTTTTATAAAACATCATTGTACGGTATCGATGTAAGAAACTTCCAACATTACCGATGTTTGGAATCGAACCCGCATCCCCTCTGTTAGAAACAGCAACGCTGTACTAGGAGCTGGTAAGTAATTATAAAATTACTAACACAAATACTGTGTTAGTATACTTTTCCTGGTCAACAGAGAACTTTCGATCTTATAAACAATGATTTACTCCACTAATACATACGCCACCACTGTTGTATTCTGTTTTAAGTGTATTTGTGGGGGCATAAAATTGCTTACAAACAATTTACGTAACGTTCTTGTAGACGTAAACCCACATGGGTCAACCAGCTATGGTCTAGTCAGTGTATGGCACCGATAGAAATGTCACGTTTTGTTTAACTAATCACGTAGGAGTGATAAATAGTGTTAGCAGCTTTTTTTTTTTTCAATGTAGGCAAGGCACTGATATATATATTTTTTTGTTCGTAATCGACAGATACAACGTGCACACAAGTAGATATTAAGCAGGGCTATCAAAAGTGCTCACTTTACCGTGAACAGCCTATACAAAGGTAGGTCCTAAGCAGGTCTTTCAAAATCACTCGCTTGACTGTGAGTAGTCTATACACGCCAAATCGACAGGGAAAGGCGTGGAAGCGCGTTGCACGTGAAAAGGAACAAGGATAAATGTTACAATAAAATATGGGAGGCTTCGTGTGTAATTCCTATATATCTGCGAATTATCAGAAAAGAAGGCGAAACAGAGCACAGAAACTAATTTGTGATTAATATTTGTTTTACCCCTTAGCTGTAGACAGCATTTAAATTTTATTACAAAGGGAAATTTTTTTTATGTTCGGACGAAAACACGAGCACCAATATATGAAGTGTTCACGACTTTGGCCATACCAGTTCTGTATTATATTTTTAGTTTAGTTATTCCAATTACACTGTTTTATTATTTTGTTGCGTGAATATCAGTTGATAATAATATTTGTTTGAAGTATTTGGTTTTGAAGTAAAAACTCTCACAAGACACCAGAGGGACGTATCCGAGTTCGTGAAGGTTGGATGTCTTAGTAAAAATTAAAAAATAAACTATACTTAATTTTTGTAACTTATTCATAAAGCTATGATTTGCAGCATCATAGGCTATTTACGGTAAAGTGAAAACATTTTGGAGCCCTATCATTTGGAATAATAGTCAATAAATATATTTTATTGTAGCCTTAGACATTGGTTTTCGAGTCCGTTATATGCACTGTGTTTGTCAGTTAAATTGCAGCACTTAAGTGGTGGGAGTATAAAAATGACTGCTAAGGAAAAAAAGTTACTAGGGCCTCGAAAGTGCGCACTTTACCATGGACAGCTTATACGCTATATAACTCCATTATTACTCGTGTTCATTCTCAGTGAGCACCATATCTAATGTCTATCTCAATTATAATCCTTATCACTGTCTTTATGTTGGTTAGAATCAATTCACGCTAATTAATTACACATTTAATCTGTCTAATGCCATTATTCCGAATGTCTTACACACTCACATCCAGCTCAGTAGTCCTGCCCGTCAGTCTCTCCCTTCACCGTACTCATGCTCGCAGTCCGCAGACTGCACACACACGCTCTCTCTCTCTCTCTCTCTCGCCGCTCTGCTGGCACGTTACCTCTCTTTAATCTGTCTAATGCCATTATTCCGAATGTCTTACACTCACACATCCAGCTCAGTAGTCCTGCCCGTCAGTCTCTCCCTTCACCGTACTCATGCTCGCAGTCCGCAGACTGCACACACACGCTCTCTCTCTCTCTCTCTCTCTCTCTCTCTCGCCGCTCTGCTGGCACGTTACCCTCTCTTTAATCTGTCTAATGCCATTATTCCGAATGTCTTACACTCACACATCCAGCTCAGTAGTCCTGCCCGTCAGTCTCTCCCTTCACCGTACTCATGCTCGCAGTCCGCAGACTGCACACACACGCTCTCTCTCTCTCTCTCTCTCTCCTCTCGCCGCTCTGCTGGCACGTTACCTCTCTTTAATCTGTCTAATGCCATTATTCCGAATGTCTTACACTCACACATCCAGCTCAGTAGTCCTGTCCGTCAGTCTCTCCCTTCACCGTACTCATGCTCGCAGTCCGCAGACTGCACACACACGCTCTCTCTCTCTCTCTCTCGCCGCTCTGCTGGCACGTTACCTCTCTTTAATCTGTCTAATGCCATTATTCCGAATGTCTTACACTCACACATCCAGCTCAGTAGTCCTGCCCGTCAGTCTCTCCCTTCACCGTACTCATGCTCGCAGTCCGCAGACTGCACACACACGCTCTCTCTCTCTCTCTCTCTCTCTCTCGCCGCTCTGCTGGCACGTTACCTCTCTTTAATCTGTCTAATGCCATTATTCCGAATGTCTTACACTCACACATCCAGCTCAGTAGTCCTGTCCGTCAGTCTCTCCCTTCACCGTACTCATGCTCGCAGTCCGCAGACTGCACACACACGCTCTCTCTCTCTCTCTCTCGCCGCTCTGCTGGCACGTTACCTCTCTTTAATCTGTCTAATGCCATTATTCCGAATGTCTTACACTCACACATCCAGCTCAGTAGTCCTGCCCGTCAGTCTCTCCCTTCACCGTACTCATGCTCGCAGTCCGCAGACTGCACACACACGCTCTCTCTCTCTCTCTCGCCGCTCTGCTGGCACGTTACCTCTCTTGTTCTCGCATGCAAATACTCCATATGTGAAAATAATTATGGATATCACAGGATAATTATTATTTACACTTTTTATATTTTATTTTTGGATATTTTATTTTAATTTCGGGGGAGAGTGTAATTTGTCATGTTCCCCCCTTCCC
This sequence comes from Dryococelus australis, assembly GCA_029891345.1. Taxonomy (NCBI): domain Eukaryota; kingdom Metazoa; phylum Arthropoda; class Insecta; order Phasmatodea; family Phasmatidae; genus Dryococelus; species Dryococelus australis. Next base: position 17,212,433 of record CM057003.1, on the reverse strand, counting down.
CTTTCACACCTTCTGATCACGCCCCCTGTTTCGGTCCAACGCCGTTGAGTTCGTTTTTAAGATGCCATAGTTACTTGTGTGTACCGGTTCAGTGTATGTCCGGGGAGAGTAACGCATTGTTTATATTGATGAGTAATGCCTGAATCACATAGCCCCGACGCGCACGACACGGCGGCCAACAGCCAATTAAATACAAGATATATCGTCGTAAGCCCGACTGATTCTGTCGTACGACCAGCAATTTTGGATTAGAAATTATTTCTATTCTTCGTCGTGTCGTGCGGCACGGCGCACGAAATGTACAACATTGCAAAACGAAATTGTATTGCAAGCTTTCCCTACAATGGTAAATAAGCAGCTTGAAAGAAAAAAATAAATTGAAAATTACTGTATTTAACTCTTAACCTTTAAATGCATTAGCGATACCAATTTGTCACAATTGTGTATTACAAATTCCCCTCTTGTTCACCGCCTTTGAAACTAACGTAGCCTATCAGTGCCTTCTAAATAGTTAGGTTAAATGCCGAGAGCGTGGTGTCGGTCGTGCTGTAAATACAAGTAGTCACATTGAAATGTGTCGTGCTGTGTTGGTCGGGGCTATGTGATTCCGGCATTACAGCTATTCACATTGTATCCTACTTGTGGCGTAGTTCGTGTAGGGACTGCAGCACAGGTCGAGTGGTCGGCGGCGATGGTATTCGTAACATTGTTTAGGTTAGGGTGTCTGCCCCCCCCCCCCCCTCTTTTACTCAAACCTCTCACACACTCTCAGTGTAACATGACCCCTCCCGGTCTGACTGTCCTGGGTGCACTTGCCCGGATTCCGGCCCCTCCTTCTACCCCCTCTTTTTTCAACCAGCAGGGAACAAAACCCCTGTCTCGGCATTGTGTGTCTGTCGCGCGGTTACTATTCTGCTGGCCGGGGATGTGCATGCAGCCCGTTCACCAAGCAGCGACTCCTCTCCTCAGAAGCAGTTCCTCGCGTGAACAGTATCATGATTAAAAATGCTTCAGTTCAATGACTTTTGGATACACATATATTTATTTTCGGATTTACGGCGCTGTTAAAGCACAACAGCACGAGCCTATTGCCTATTACACCAATTTTCTCCTATAAATTAAATTTCATACACATGATGAAATTTTTAATAAAACACAATAATTGTGTACTGCTACACAACAATTATTATAGCAAAAGACAAGTACAAAATACAAATGAGCACAAAATGCAAACAAGTACAAAATAATTCAGGCAAATACAAAGATTGGACAGAATAAAATTTGATCGAAGTCAGGAGTAATACCTGTGATATGAATATGTTGACTATATATTGAATGGGTGTAGAATTGCTTATAAGAATACTTATAAGAAGGTTTAAGGCATAATTGCCCACATCACCTTGAGTGATTTTAGGAGCTGTACCTGTGATTCATATTTGACAGCTGTAATTTAAATGGTTCGAAAATAACGGCCAGATATGATAAGAAAGCTTGAGGTTTAACTTGCATTATTACCTTAACCTAGGTCACGGGTGGTATAGACTGTTCACGGTAAAATTAGCACTTTTGAAAGCCCAGCTTAAGTTCTACTTGTATGCACGTTGTGTATTACTCCGCCTTATGTAAAATTAACATTGCCATAGGCCTCATCACTTTATTCGGGCGTAGGTTAAGTGAAACTTAGGAATTATTTGAGAAGTAAATATTTTAAACATCTGCTCAGTCTTACGTTTGGATGCATTTAAATAAAAACAGAAAGTTAATTAAATAATTTAAGTTACCACAAATTGTTACATAACAATTTTTATTCGACGTTTAACTACTTCCCATCCATCGTTACCAACTTTACTGGGGCATGTCACTCAGTGCGCCCGTTAAAATATGTTTAGGTAAAAGCGGTGACATTTTTCTAAGGTGATTACAAAAGTGTTCCCAACAAACACGAAAAGTACGGACCGGAAACGGGCCAGTAAAAGATAGCCGATAAACTCGGGCCAGATGATGTCGGCCCGCTGTATTATGCCAGAAGCGGCCCGATGGATGGCTGCAAGATGCCGGGCCTACGGCGGCTGGATGGCGGCAAAATGCCGGGCCTATGACGTGAAAAAACCTTAACTTTCGTTTAAAGATTTTAGTAATTGTTATTTCCTCTTTACATTTATTCGTTTCATTCACTTCTTAACACGTTATATGAGCCGAGTGCGGGATTCGAACCTAAGATCCTTGAGTTGATAGTCCAGCATGCTAACCTATACAGCACGGGGTAAGTTGCAGATACTCTCCGGTAATTTCATATGTATCATGACACAAATAATTATAAGTGAAAGTATGAATTCCATAACAATATAACAAATAATAAAAAAAAACTGATTATTTAAAAACGGTGTCTTCGTTTCTTCAAAGGCTTGCAGTGTGTTTGAAATCCGCGTTTTTTACGAAACCATTAAACTTGTCTCCGTGATATCGGTGTACGAAAATAAAATTCACTGCAGACTAGGTACTTATAATGCTCTCAATACATCATGTACGTTGTAAGTGCCATTCCCTAGCCCTCTCATTTATTATCTAAAAACGACTTTTTCACACGGCTGTATCGCATAATATACAGGTTGGAAACATGCTTAACTATTATAGGGACCTGCATTAAACTTTGCTATAAGGATCATTTGATGTGCACGCTTTCGAGTTTAAAGGCTTAGTTTTAACTTCGAAACAATGACTTGCTATTCTAGAACCACCTCTCAACAGAGCGTATCCGCATTCCAGTTGACACAGCCCCCTCGCCGCGGCGTCGTTATCGGCTACTTGTCGCCTTACTTGTGTTGTGTTCCGGCAGCCGCGTGTTTCCGGCTCGTCTGCGGGCGTTGGTGGCTAGTGGCGTCGCGCCTTGTCGCCGACGCGTTGTTGACGGTACGCGAGATGCATACAGAACCCGCGCCCCAAGCCGCCTGTCTCGTCTCCGTCCTCTACAAGCAAGTTCTCGATGTCCCAGTGGCAAGGCACGGTGCACGATCTGTAGATACGACATGCAGGCTGCAGGGAATAGGCGCCTTGTGTAGCTCACGCCGCCTCATTTCAACTGTGGACAGTCTAGGTCCGTGCTACGTTCTGTGCTTGAGTGCAGTTGCCGGGAAAGAATGCTGTTCCGTTACGAAACATAGATAGCTCTGTAGACGGAAAAACTACCGTGCGGTTGTTTCGACGTGTTGTTTGATAATAAAGATGGAGACTGCATAGCATGTAACACCCCAGAACAAAAATAGGATGGGATTCGATACTTTTTTTTGCTTCAAGATAGGTTATTGACTAACCTCAAGGGGAAGATTTTTCCTGTCCCTAGATAACACCTGTTCTTGAACTTGAACGCGTGGGAGCTCGGAGCCGTAGCTTCAGCTCTGTAAGCATGACCGCTCTGTGGCCGGGGTTGTCGCACTCTTGTACGGCTGTGTTGTGGCAGGCTCGTCACGTGGTCGGAGGACAAACATCTCGGTTGCCCGCCGAACAGTTCCTGGTTCTGCACACACCGCAGCCTCCCCTCCCCCTTCATCCTTTTTGCTGTCGGGGCTCGACAATGGAGTGCCGCCCGCGGGGGTTGTTGGGTCGATACGCCCCGTGGATGGAGATGGCGAGGGACACACTCGCGACCATGCCAGCCCGGCCTCCCAGACACCAGAGCGAGCTGAACACGAACTCTCGGCGACGGCGATCGCTGGTATGCTCCGGAGACACGACCAAACACGAAGCGAGTGTAGCGATCACGAACTGCACTGCGGTACGAGTTTCGTTAAACTTGTGAGCACATCGAAATTCTTAGAAGTCACAGAACAGGCAGACGCAAATGCCTACGTAAAATTACATATTTAAATGGAAAAAGCCACTACAAATAACGTGCGCGACATTGTCGTTAACTATTTATATTTGTGGAGATAACTCTATTTACAGCACGCCTAGCACGTATCTGTTGGCAAGAAAAGTAATACCTGCGCGACATTTGTTGAGTAAGTAATCTCGTGCTGCCAGCAACCACCGGACAATAAAACAACCTACAAAGACGGTTGCAACTATATCCCCCAAAAGATTCAAAGTGTTTTACACATATTACTGTGTATTATATTTATTTCTTGTTTCTTGGTCAATTAGCTTAAGTTAAGTCACTCACAGTGTCTAATGATATCAGCTCTCAGCGGATAATCGGTACTCTTGGTGAATAGCGGTACGACAGTTGCGATGTTTACCGCCGCGACGTCATCAAGCTCCGACATTTACGGTACAACAACGAAACAAAAGACGACCATACTCGGCTCTCTTCGAAGTGCGCTACACACCGACCAGATCGCTTCTCGACGAACAGAATCTTGCGATGATCTATGTCCGTGATTATACCACAGGTCTAGGCTGTTCACGGTAAACAAAGCAGGTACTTTTGAACCTTCCACTGTACGTAAAATTAACATTGCCGTGTGCTTGATCATTTCATTCATGCGTCGATCACGTAAAATGTTTACAATTGTATAGTTTTACAAATTTGCCCGTTCTTACACTTAAAAAGCATTTTTAAAAAAGCACAGAAATAAAATTAATTACTTTAAGTGTCAACAAAAGTTTACCTACTGTAACACTTTTTATTAAACGTCGTTACCAACTTCACTGCACGGATGTCAGACATAGTTCCCGTTAAAATGTATGCAGGTAGGGACAGTGGCATTTTTCAAACGTTGATTTCGAAAGTGCTCACTTTGCCAAATAAAAATTATGTATGGAGGTTTTATGCCATGTCTTGAGGACCAATTAACCTACTCCTGGAACTTTTCATATAAAATTGTATCAAATTGTGCACACCATAAATGCTATAGAAGGCCGTGTAAACTTTCATGATTTAAATGGGTCAAACAACGATGTATAAATCGGCGGTTTCGTAAATAATTTAGGTAAGTTATCCGCATATATTAAACAAACTAACATAATTCAACCAAAATATCTCCCTAGACAGCGTGCATAAAAAATAAGGTATGTTTTTGTTAACACCTTATTTTACGTTTAGTTATTAATTTTTCTGATCTTGCCAGGAAATAGGCTGTACATTAAATTGAACGTTTATTAGTATTTTATATAGAAATTATAATATTCCAGTCATAATTAATATGAATACATACAGGGACAAAACACGTGTGTTGGTATGCGTAGTAAGAAATAGTTTTTCTGCAAAATGTTATTATTACAGGCTGTTCACGATAAAATGAGGACTTTAGAAATGAACCTCAAAAAAAAAGTTTCTGCCTCTGCCTGCATATATTTTAACGGGCGCACTAAGTGACATTTACCCACTAAAATTGGCAACAATGGCTGGAAAGTAGTTCGATATCTTAACGTCGAATAAGAAGTTTTAGGTAACCATTTGTGGTAAAGTAAATTATTTCTTTCACTTTCAGTTTTTTTTAAATGCATAGAAGTGTAAAAATAAGCAGATTTGTAAAGTATTTACGTCCTTAATAATTTCACAGTTTTATTTTACCGAAGCATGAATAAAGTGATGAGGCCCATACCAATGTTAATTTTGCATAAGCCGGAGGAATACACAACGTGCATACAAGTAGATCATAACCAGGGCTTTCAAAAGTGCTCATTTTACCGTGAAGAGCCTATAAAGAAATTATGTTGTTTTGCATTCCTGTTAAATATACGTAGGTGTGCATGTGTGTATATATATAATGTATTTATTTATTTATATTATTTATTTATTTAGCTTGTGGTTGGTTTTAGGTGTTGCAAATTGGAAACCTTTTGGTGCTAACTATAGTTAAGCCAACGCTCAACTTCTTATGTTACACAACCAATTAGCTTTATATAGACTTCGTGCTCGGCTGTAGAGTCACTAATAAACATTCATAGCCGGGAAAAGTAACGCGATTTACGAGCTATTTACTCACAGGCAAGATCTTCGGGCATTGAGCGTCGCATTGGAGAGTACAGGCCAAATGCAACCATCCACTGTGTTGTATATACAACTGCACACTCTGGGTCAGAATGAGCTCATGCTATCCATCGCGCCCCTTCCTTTTCTAAGGGAATCAAACGTATTCGCCAGTGTGGTGTGCCGACGGAAACGGCGTTGGAGGTGAAAGAAAGGAGCAATGCATAACGAAAGAGACTTGGCTTGCCGCAAGAAACTATACCTACAGTTTCAAAAACGCGGAGGAAATGATTAAGGTATTGCACATTCTCTGGTGATTTGGGACAATCTGTTTAAGGGCGCCGCCTTCTGGGCGCTGTAATTGCGTCACAGAGTGTTTGAAATACATGTTTTATTTTTCGAAACCACTAAACGTGTCGCCCATCGTACCGATGTACGAAAAGAAGAGAGACTTCAGACGAAGTATGAATGGGGCCGCGGTGGCTGAGCGGTTAGCCTGCTCGCCTCCGACCATGGCAAACCGGATTGAATACCCGGCCGGATCACTCTGAATTTTCGTATATGGGAAACGTGTCGGACGATGCCGTTGGTCGGCGGGTTTTCTCGAGGTCTCTCTCTTTTCCCCTCATCTCAATCACCCTCATCGGCTCTCAAGACCTCGATGTTAGGAGCCGTCGAAAATCTCTTCACTCACGAGGTACGAATAACACACTCAGTACATCACTCACAGTATAAATGTATTTCCGAGCCGTCCAGCATAGCTAAAAACGGCTAGGGTCACTGCTTAAAGTCCCATATCTACACGCAGCACGACGGGAACATTGCACGCCTGTTGAGAGCCATGCCCGTAGGAGTGACAGGACACTAGGTACGCGTGTCAGTGTCGCCCTTATGACTCCCTTATCTTCTCAGCCTCAAGCGCATTAAAAATCTCCAAGTGGGCGGTGCCAGTAAGTAATTCAAATTACTTGAAGAACTGGAAGAATCACGTACATTTTTGTCTGGCCTATACGAGGAAGCCAGTATTTTGGGAGCAAAACGGAATTTTCACAGTAAACTGTACAATTACAAGTAATTCTAAAACGGCGCGAGATGAGATACGGTACATCTAACAGTCAGCCGGGGAAGGACATAATTTTCTCGTTACATAGGAGCGGTCATTCAAGCTAGAGTACATCCGGGAACTCTGCTCGTCTACAAGGGCACTGCACTTTTCGCCAGTAGTTGTCTAGACTGATTAAATGGACATCTTCCGCCCGTCCTCCTTTCCTTGCGGGATGGAGTACGCTTTTGACCCTCTTCAGGACTCCCCAGCCTGTCTGTAGTTGGCGCGCTCTTGTAAGCGTGAGTTCCCACTCACACGTGATAACATGACTCCATGCAACAATTTGCATGTCAGGTACTTACATGTTACGTGCCGCCGTTTGTTCCTCTAGTTGGCCTACGTGCTGTTTCCGATTGGTGCCTATTACAAGATAGCTGAACTTAACATATAGCCATACCTTCAACTTGTGCGGAAATTAGCTTTTCACACACACACACACACACACACACACACATATATATATATATATATATATATATATATATATATATATATATATATATATATATATATATATAATCTTGTGTGTGGCCTACGCACAGAGGGATTTTAATCACATTTTTTTAGTGTCCTGACAAGACTGACAAAATGATGTGCCACGATGCTTTAGAATTAGGGAGTTCTAATGTCGCCCTGACCTCTCCTGTTTCAAAACAATTTATCCACAAGGTCTGAAACAATACTGAGTTGCATTTCGGACCGTGGCCCAAGACTGAACCTAAAATTAAGACTACTGAACCGATTTCGGCTAAATGAATTATCGATTTATACACTAGCTGTATATGACTATAAGAAAGTGCGAACACATCGCTTTGCAAACTGTAGATCCAGCATGCTAGAACCGACTTACAAGCCCGTAACTTATCAGGCAACAGCGCCCGCAGGAACAAGGATAGCGTCAACGACAGAAATCGTGCATTGGAAAGAGAGAGTGAATGTCTTATTACACCGCACACTGCAATCTAAGAGTGAGACGCTCTATAGCAATACTCTATGTGGATCAGCCAGCTACCTTCACTTATGATTCACAAGAAGGCGATGAGTGCGACAAGCCCCTTTCAAACGAAAGGCAGAAGACAAGACGATATCGTTCAAGCTGGACTTGATTGAATTCACAAAATACCTAGCTTACATTTCCTAACAGCCGTCGTGACACTAAACAATGTTTTTAGTAAAATTCTCATTTGAAGCAACGTCCGATTGGCGACATTTTATTCCTGCAAGTTTTGCAATTCAAAGTGTTCGAATTACATTTTCAAATTATGTGACGGGGTGCTGTTGGAAAATAAAAACACCGTACGGTTTTAAGATTCCGTTTTTTATCAGTGTACAGTAATTTTTTTTACTAATTAATTTTAGTACTGAATTCAAATAAAGGGCACATGTGATATTTTTCCCAAGCATTAAAATGTGTATACAATTACTTCATATGAAAGTGTCAGCTTTAAATTCCCATACTATGATATTAAAAATATATATTTTTTTTAAAAAAGGGGAAAATTGAACATGTCAGCAAATCATACCCCTGAGCGATTTTCAGCGTTCATTGTTATTCCCTCCCGTGCTCCCCACCCCCATGCATGGACGGAGATTAAACGTAACGAGAATATTAAAGCGGTTTTAGCCCGAACATGGAAATATTTCCGTGCGCGAAGCAACAGATTTTCGCGGACACCCCCCTTCTTGCTGAAATGAAATAGTTTCGCGAGGTGGAAAATAACATTTTGTGGATATTTTTCAACCCCCGCCTCCCTCCCCCTATCGCTGTCCGTCATTGATTGGTTACGAGTGGGCAGATAGCTCGTGCGGCAAGCTGTCCCGGGTCCCAGCCCTCCTCTTCCCTAATCGCATTTCCTCGGCCTTTATAAAATATTCCGTATCGCCTGAGGAGGGGGAGGGTTCCCCAGTCAATATTTGCGGGTAGAGATGGAGAAACACGGAGAGGGTGTATTTATTTAACTGGTGGTGAGAACGAGAGAGTGAGGTATTGGGAGGGGGAGGCTGGATGTGATTGGCGCCCCGGATAAAAGGGAGGAATTCCAGCGCGCACGACAAACAAGGCCGGGTTTCTTCCACACCGAAGCGAGGTGTTTGTCGGCCGGCGCCTCACGGATCTTGCCGAGCTACTCAATTCACAGCCACGAGCGCAACACAAACACTACCGTGCTCTCTCTTTCGAAAACCTGTTACGGAGTTAATGCACCTCGACTCCGCCCACTCTGAGTCTGGCGGTACCTTTGGCGCTGCCCGCGCCGCGCCGCGCACAGCACAGACAACATCCATATCCGGCTCATGACTATAGGTGATTCACGGTATCCTCGGCCTCTTCTGGAAGCCCTGCTAAAGTTCTACTTCCAAGATATTCCTCCGCCTCGTGCAAACTAAGCTTAAATGAGTCTGGAAGAATACACCAGAGGGACAACGCACCGGATTCGTGCGCACTCTGTTGTAACAGTATTTTGTATAAGAACTATTTCTTACTAGGCGCTACCAACATACCTATGTTCTCCTTATTTTTAATGAAAATTATTTATAAATGAATCAGTATAATTTATAGATAAAATATGAATAACATTCTATTTAACAGGGAAAAATAAAGTAACTTTTATGAATACAAGTATAAAACGCTTGTAATACAGAGCGTATTTAGGAAGCAACCAAACGCGTTATACATGGTGGGATTTTTCAAAGGTTTGATTAAAAAAGGCTGAAGAAACCGTGAATGGACTACAACTGCAATCGAGGGAAAATATTCCGTCACTGTTAGAACAAAATTCGTGAAATTACAGGTCAATGCCGGTAAAAATTATTCAGAAGTGTTCGTAGCCGGAAGGGCCCGGCGTGGCTGAGCGGTTAGACTGCTCGCCTCCAACCAAGGTAAACCGGGCTCAATCCTCGGCCGGGTTCTCTCCCGGATTTTCGCAATTGGGAATCGTGCCGGACGATGCCGCTGGTCGGCAGGTTTTTCTCGGGGATCTCCCATTTCCTCCACCCTTCCATTCTCCTGTTCCATTCTCACCTCGCGTCACCCTCATCGGCTCTCAAGACTTGCCGTTACACGCCGCCGAAATATCTTCGCTCACTTCGTAGCCTGAAGGTACGCACACCAACATTCTTTATTTCACACAACTTCCGTGAATTCAAGGTAGTTTTTCTGTACTTCTGGCTTATAAAGATTGATTATGTTGGGGGGGGGGGGAATTCGTTATGCGGGTGTATCACTATGTACAGGAAAGAAATGTCAATACCTTATAATTAGGGATAGGAACATTTTGTGAGTCCTATCACCTGTTGGCTAGACTCCACAGTCCTATGTACGCTAGCGCCTCAGATGTTTGTCCCAGAGAGTAGCCAGTGTTACCCCACACATGACAGTATGGGATTCGCAAGTTGTTTCCTTGCCAGTCTGCTATTGGTTCAGAGCTGTCCGAAGGCGTGTCTAACAAATTGTGATCCAACAGCAAAGGTGATTTCGGTGTACACGTGTTTGAAGTCTATCTTGTCCTGAAATGAAATCGCGAAATTCTCCAATCTCTACTTATAATACATACATTCTTAACTGTGTACGCGATGACAAGTTGTAAACGTATACATTAGATCGGCGATGCAGCGCGAGATTTTGACTTACGACGCATAATGGCACAGGTCTTTGCCTTAATGAGCCAAACGGTGGTCCGAGGTCCCCCACCCCCCCCCCCCCTACTACCAATTAAAAATAGCTCATACTTCTTGTGAACGACACGATCTTCAGTTTTTAAAATAATGTCGTCGATATGAACTTACTGCATGAGCGAAATATGTTGTCGAAGCAAGTTCAAATTCAACTATCCGTGTGTTTGGCGGAGAATACACAGTCCAATAGACAAGGGAGAAAATAGCAATATTATAAGCGAATACGCGACTACACTAATTCTTAAAAAAAAAATTGTAACACAACTTAGGGGCGTGTACACGTTTCTTTGTGTTAATTGCACCAATAACTTAAACCTTGTACACGACTTATATTTCTATACGTAATTTCGTAACTTAAAAAAAAAAAGCGTTTCAAAAAGTAATCTATTTATTTAAAATGCTGTATCGCAGTGTGCATATAAATATTCTTACCATGTTGAAATTACAAAATAAAAATAAAACCAGGGAGCGTGTAGTTTGTTGTCCGACATTTACTTTGCAAAAAAACTTTGTATTAAAAAAACGAGTGAACCAACTTGTTCGTGAACTGAGCTTCCAAGCAAACCCATCTAATGATGTTTACATCGACATCGTCCAGAAAGCCAAGGTTACATGTTCTCTTGTGCTAAATAAAACAAGCTTTGTAGAGGATATTGCGTGTAAAACTTCTAACGGCCGGTTTTTTTTTTCTTTTTCTTTTTTTAAGGCCCTGGTGGAATGCGCTATAATACACACTTGCGCAGTTAAGATTTTACGGGGTCGGCCGCATTGGAGATTCCTCGGCAGCACGTTTGGAACTTTACCTGTTCCGATCGTAACGCGTGCGTGATTAACGGACCTACCTGCCGAGCTGGTAGTCGCGAACTTCGAGTGGGGAATGTAAGTTAAACGAAACTCCTCATTGCGTCAATATTAAAGAGAACTATTTCAAAAGAAAAAAAAAACGTTGACGTGATTTTCTCATAAAATAATGTTACATAAAATTGTTTAAAAAAAATTATTTATCCATCTTTTTTTGTTTTTACATAAATTTCAATATTTACATTTTATAGAAACATATTAAACAAAAATAACCGGCAAATATTTTAACATAGCATCATTCCTTAAGAAATGTTACGTAGAATACTTCTTTTTTGAAATAGTTATCTTTAAAATTGGCTCAATGAGAAGGAATTTCGTTTAACGTTGATTCGCCATTTGAATTTAGCTGCCGCCTGCTCGGTAGGCGGGCCTGCGGCCGAACGATGTGCACAGTTCCAGCATAAAACGCTTTATTAAAAAACCGTCTAATTTGTCTGAGTGAGGTCTACTTACGAATATCATCTAAAAAAACGTCACGCATCGGTATACGTTTGTCAGTTCCTCCATTTCTTTCTAAAACATGCTTTTGTGATAGTGAAAATGGCTCAAGCGGGTGTTTTCGCGGTCTTTTCTTAGGTACGAAACATTAAAAATGGAATGGGGACATGCGCCAAACCTTTATTTTTATTATTGCGTCATAACATGGTTGGGTCTGAGCTGAAAGTCTCATAGAGGCGCGTTATCGACTGCACGCCAGTTCAGTGCTTTGCACGTAGAGGCGATGAGAGAGTTGATGCGCATGTCTCGGTCGCCCCTAGCGCTCCCGCGGTTCTAGGCCTCAGGACGTGCAAAATTCCGCCTGCCAGGCGACAACCTTAAAATGCACTGATATGTCTGTAAACAAGTTCCCCCCAAGTTGCTCTACTTTCAGTGTGAAAGTGACAAATGTGTTCGGGATTTCTTTTACGGCTATTGATACAAGCTGCCAAGAGTATATAGACTTAAGAGTTGAACGCATTTCGAAAAATAAGTTAAAATTTTTTATTTTATGTTTGTCGGTTATACTTTAGAGAATTCTTAGCTGCGAAATATGCACTGCAGACACTCCAAGCCAGCCCGTTATTGTTCACAAATATAATTTTGCACCAGTTTTTCGAAAGAAAATGTTTCATTTAACGACTTTATTGACTTTCTTGCAATTTTGTGTGTAGACTTACATTTTCGTTGGAACTAGCTGTTTTACGGTCATCTTCGGCATGCTTTTAACAAGCTTCAGTTCAACAGTTCCTCGCTGTGACATTTTAGATGCCCACATTTATAATTATTAGATCGAAGATTATTTCGCGAATTCATTTCACATCAGGCTATCTTCCAGTGAAGTCCTTTATAGACTCGAGGAACTATCGCCTTGTTTATCGGTTGCTGTCCCATTGGAAAGCATTTGTACTGTTTGCTCTTGACTCCGTTAACACCACTGATTTCTGTTCATTACTAGCTCACAGTCACACAGGGAGTTTCTAAATAACTCTGGTCCGTCCGGAATATTAACATCAAAAGAATGAATTCTTGAAGCCTGCCTTGCTATCGAAGGAATTCGAGAAATAGGTCGGGGCGCTAACAAATTACTATAGGCTACTCATGGTAAAATGAGCACTTTTGAAAGCCCAGCTTAAGATCTGCTTGTAGACATATTGTGCACTATTCCGCCTTATGTAAAATTAACATTAGCATGGGCCTCGTGGCTTCATTCATGCGACGCTCAAGTGAAACTGTAAAACTATCAGGAAAGTAAATATTTAAAAAAATCTGCTCATTTTTACACTTCGGCGCAATAAAGAAATAGAAAGCCAAATAAATAATTTCAGTTATCACAAATTGTTTCCTAACATGTGTATTCGCCACTAAGCTATTGAACTACTTTCCATCCATAGTTAACAACTTTACTAATCGCATGTCACTCAGTGCGCCTGTTAAAACTGTGCAGATAGGAGGAGTGTCTTTTTTCTAAGGTTTATTTCAAAAGTGCTCACTATACCATGAACAGTCTACAAAAGCTTTCTCGCTTCACCCCTATTGTCTTCGCCAATTTTTTTAGAGTAAAAAAATATTACCACAACCATAGAGTAAATAAATTACACGTGGTGTGGAGATTCCTTTGATAAGAGCGTACCCATTCGCTGATTGGCTGTCCGGCGTTCTCGGAACAGGCCTCGTGTCTGAACAGGCTGCCGTGTGTAGCGAAAGGTTCCCCTGTTGGTTAGACTGCCGGCTGGCAAGTATGTTATCATGTGCTGCGCTGATTGGCGAACGTAATTCTGATACTTTGCTGGTCCGTGACATCATTGTACCTTCGTACGGAATAAGAGGCTGTTTCACCTCTGTACTCTTAAGAGTGGAATGTACTACCGCATTTTTTTGTGAAATTGTTATTTGCGCAAATACGTGTATCTTGGTAAATAAATGTTCTGCAAATACGACTTTTTTTATCTGAAAAGATAAAAAACAATTATCTATGCCCTTTTTTTACTTTTGTCGTATTAAGTATAAGTATTCTTGGAGAAACAAATCGCGAAAATGGTAAAATATCGCATTTTTAAAGCTTGCCTATGCAGTTTCCTTGAGTGGCAAGAGAAAAGTACAACTATATGAGTGTAGTTCAATCTGTGGGCTTTCATCGCGTGTAATAAAGTCCCCTCTGTTACAGATCTAATTTGCACAGTATACGGCGTCATGACGGAAACACTGCATGCCTTGCGCGTAGGAGCAATGAGGCACTAGGCATGCGTGTTATTGTCGCCCGTATCGCTCCCTCGCTTCTTGACCTTGGACGTGGAGTTCTCACGTGGTCCATCCCACTCTTAAATATCATTTTCCAAGGCGATGCACACTTTACTGGTGGAAGGGTAATGGAGAGCATATTTTTCGACGCGTGCGGAACGAAGTGCGAGCCAGAAAAAAAAAAATGGAGTGGTTGATGAGAAAAAAAAGGGGGGGGGCTATAACTAATGTAGTGTCAGTGACCTTGAACATGACGTTAATAGGGTAGCCAAGGGCAAGATGTTCGCAAACCGCAGGCCAGCCCAACAACAAATTTTCTGGACTTGGTAGGTGTGCGAACTGCTGGGTACCCCAACTGAGGGCTCAGAAAGTGTAAGTCTTGCCATGGGTTAGTCACGAAATTTTTGTGTTTAACGGTTCGCCTTCCCCCTCCCTGCCTCTCACCACTTTTCTTTCTTCATCATTCTACGATATGGTTCGTAAGCTGCCGGAAAGGACTGTGCTCTGGAAAGCGGGCACAGTGGCCATAACAGACGGGACGCAAGGTTGTCACCCTACGTTATAACTCAGTATTACCACATTGTTAAAAAAAAAATCATGTTCGCAAGTACAGACTTTAGCTAGCCTATTCATTAATCACATTCATATGTAATATTTAAACTAAAGGAATACTTGCATAGAGCATCCACGGTAAAGTGAACACTTCTGAAAGGCGTGGTTAGGATCTAATTTGCTCTTTTATAATTCGTATCCTTCCACCATACACAGAATTAACATTGCCATGGACATATTTTTATTAATGCATTTATTCAAGTGGAACTGTAGAATTGTCGGAAATGTACCGGTATCACCTCACACCCTCAATCGCCAATATTTCGTAATGCGATATATTACTGCACGTTGTTGGACCACATCGCAATCGCTGTATGACGAAACTATTGTTGCGCGATTGACATACCGTCATACCACACAGCCTTAATAATTACTAGTTCGGGCATATTTTCTACACATTCGTCGTGTGCGCGTTTAATTGTATCTCACGTCTATGCCCGTACAGTTTTATTCTTATAATATCAAGTTTATTCTAAAAGAATAATATAGCGGATATGGTTTTAAAAAAATCGCATTTTTAGAGCTTGCCTGCTCAGGTTACTTAATATGTGGGAGAAATATCTATGGACTTTCATCGCGTTTAATAAAACTCTACTATTACAGATCACATTAGCACAGGAAAGCGTAACGGCGGAAGCACTGTATGCACTGTGTGTTTTTGTAGCCCTTATCGCTGAACATCGACAGTGAGCGGGAACCTGCCGATTGTCGGCGGGCGGAGCCATTTGGTCTACGGCGACGTGACTTCTGGTTTCTTGGAACTTGGATAGGGGGGGGGGGAGGGGGATGAGACAGGCAGGAAATGTCGGCGTGCCACTAAATTAATAAGGCAGGCCGCGGGACAGACCTGCAGCCTTCAGTGTCGTTGCTTCCGGCGGTCGCACCTGTCCCCGGACAGGAATACTCTTCGCCCTGGGCACTGGCCAAGCGGGGGAGGTTATCCTCTACCCTGGCCAGAAATAACCAACCTTGTTACCTCCATCCTTCTACTACTTTATCACCCTCTCTTTCTGTGGTCCTTGGAATGTCGTCTCGCCGACCTCCCGTGGTGCAGTACGTCGGTGCGTCGCCTGTCTTTGGTGCGGGGAGGTTCTGGGTTCGAATCCCAGGTAAGGCATGGGTGTTAGTTTAATTTTAGACGTAAGACAGATTTTAAAACGTCCCCTGATAAGCTTTCAGGTATAACACCGAGGTACGTCGTCTCCACCAATCACGAGCATCCTTCAATCAATCAACTGGCAAAAAACTGTTGCATGCTCACCGCAGGCGGACGGCATCGTCCCGGGTTCGAGTCCCGCGGTTTCAACGAGTTCTTCGTGCTGTGCAGCCGGGAGAGAGTTAAGAGGCGCCGTATGGCGCCCGGCATTCTAATCCTACGCATGGGTGGTTCAGTCGGGTGCATTTGATTTGAACCGTGATAAGGGCTTCGTTGTTACCGCGAACCGTGTGCGATATCGCCTCTAAGCGCACGGCTCTGAACTGGCGTGCTGTGTTCCCGCCGTGCTGCATGTAACTAAAGGAAAAAAAAAAAAAAAAAGCGGAGACGTTAACATGTTATTGGTGGAAAATCTGTCGTAAGGTAAAGTGCAAAGCCCTTGAGTTCTATATATACAGTCTGTATCCAAATTTGACCGATACACTTCGGCTGTAGGTTGATCACGAAAAAATAAGTTGAAAACATATATACAGCCTATAGTCTGAAGTGAACACTAAGGGCGGTACACATCTTTGAAGTTGGAACTGGAACACTTGTTTATTGCAAATATTGGAGATAATATTTACAATGGAACACCGATTGTCTGGATAATGTTTAAGTGAACAAAGATCTTCATGCACCACAACAAATTATTTAATGTAAATAATCATTGATACTAGCACTATTTCGAACTAACATCCATGTCGCGGTAGCATATTCGGGATTTAAAGAATGGATTATTAATCCTCACGTTACAACTAACAAAAATGCCACCGTTTGTAAATACCTAAAAACGCGCCGCTTTCGTGTAATTCGTGTTTTTGCGGTCAAAATAATATTTACCAATAGCTGGCAGGTGGGGCTCGCACGATTTCCAATAACACACTTTTGTGGCTATTAAAGAGAGCGGAATATTCCAGAGAGAGAGGTACATTACAGTGGTGCTGTAATAAACTTTTTCCTCTACTACAACTTCGAAAATGTATACCTCCCTTAAAATTAATGTTAGACCATATGCCATACATATGTTTCAACATATTTTTTCGTGAATAACGTACACACGAAGTTTGTCGGTCGAATTTAGATATCTACATCCTGTATAATGTACCTATTTGATGCGCACATTTTGAGATACTGCGCTTTGGAAGAAAAAAAAAACCTCTTAACAAGGTGGGAGTGCTCTGAAATAGTACGTGTTTCTAATGTGTGTGACGTCATGAGCACACTCAGCACGTCTCGTCTCAAGAGAATGTTCTTTCGTAGATCAGCACACACTTCCTCTTTGGAAGTGGTTGAGAAAGGGGGGAGGGGGTATTTCAAACACTCTGCAAGCGCCAGCTAGGCGGGCACACAAATACGCGAGTTTTTCTATAGGCTGTTCACGGCGAATTAGATCTCAAGCAGGGCTTTCAAAAGTGATCATTTTACCGTGAACAGCCTTCAACTACAAGGTACCGTCGCTTGTATCTTTACTGCACGCGACTGTAACCACCTGAAACAATACAATTCATATCGCGGGCCCCCAGACGCGTGGCCCCTGACGTCATGCCACGCTTGGCGACGCCGAGCGACCTTAGTTTATTTCCGCTCTTATTGGGCCGCAGCAGGCGCTCCCCGCCAATCATCCTCGAGCTCGAGGCGGACAGCGACCGTGCATCTAGTCTATTCGCGGTTTCTTCACACTATTTTTTTTTATCAGACCTTTCAAACAACACCCTCGTATATAACTTGTTCTGTTGTTTTCTAGTAGGAAATAGGGGCCGCGGTGGCTGAGGGTGAAATGAGGTGAGAATGGAGCAGCGTCGGAATGCAAGGGTGGGGGGAACAGGAGATCCCCGAGAATATCCGTCAACCAGCGGCCGGAAATTGAACCCGGCTCGTCTTGGTGGGAGGCGAGCAGGTTAATTACTCAGCCACCGCGGCCCCCTCAAGATTATTAGAGACGGACCAATGATTGTTTTTGTCATTTGGACCGCCGCGTATTTAGGTGTGTACTAAACCTATTGTGTAGTGGGGAGAGCCTCGTCGGCGATATCGTGTTGTGCGCTTTCATACCAAGAATGTTGGAAGACTGGGCGGGAACCATTCGGTAATTAGTCTTGTGCATTCTATATTTATTTTACTAACTCACGAGTTGACAGACATTTCGATTGAACTTGTTTTAGACGCCGATCTCTTTGTGCGCACAAAAAATATTTTATAAAATTTATTTTGACAGTGTATTTGTTACGTTTCAACTAACTGGTACAACTTTAAAATTGCGTTCTACAAATGATCCTTTATATTTTAATAGAAGTGATTATGCTTCATGTCGACTTGTTTAGAAAATGAGCTCGAAAGTTTCCACTATTGTTCACGAAATTTGCCTCTTTCAGGATAGCAAATGCCATTTTCCCTCACGGCGGGGTCTGTGTAATTGTTTACGGCTGACGATCCGCTAGCAAAACGAAAAAGGAATATCGTATACAAACTTTGAGAATATTTTCCTCGTAAGGTAATGTCGACAACCTTCTAGTAGTTTGTTGACAGTTCATCCTGTGTTCGTATTCTGAGATCTGTGTAATCAAAAGCGTGCAATGACCTCAGTTCCTTTAAATTGTTCCTCTCCGTACTTAGTTGTGTTGTATCAAACGTTGCTATCTGCCAGTATTTATCAGTGCCTAGTGCACAACGATTTCGATTAATCTTATCGCTCACGTGATCGAAACTGGATGCATCGTAGCAAAGTTCGTTGTTTTATGTTGCCTAGGAGTTTTGTCCGTCCCGTTTTATTACGGTAGGATGGTCGAGAAATGTGTTGCGTGGAGAACTGGACGTTAATTCACACCCAGAAATCCATTCACGGTTACTTCCGCCGCGTGATCAGCTGAAACCGCACGTACGAGAAACCCCTTGGTGTGTAAGGTTAGAGCAACCTGCTGCTCGTACCTCAGATCGTTCCTTCTGTAATCCATTCACGGTTACTTCCGCCTCGTGATCAGCTGAAACCGCACGTACGAGAAACCCCTTGGTGTGTAAGGTTAGAGCAACCTGCTGCTCGTCGTACCTCAGATCGTTCCTTCTGTAATCCATTCACGGTTACTTCCTACTTTTCTCAAGCCGTGCTTAAGTTCTACTTCCAGGATATTCCTCCGCCTCGGGCAAACTAAGCTTAACCAAGTCTAGAAACAGCGCACCTAATTCATGAGCACTCGGTTTAACACAACTATTTCTTACTAGGCAAATACCCAATACACTTATTTTGTCTCTGTATTTCTTCATATTAATTAGAAACGGTATGTTATAATTTATAAATAAAACATAAGTAAAAATGGAATTAATAAAAATATATGCTTTTATATTAGTGGAATTATGGTATAAACCGCTTGTGATGGTTGACATATTCAGGAAACATCCAAACACGTCATGCAGGGGGATATTTTTCAAAGGTTTAATTTCAAAAGTAACCGCAATCAGGATATACTGGCGTAGCAAGGTCCACTGGCTGTGTGTGATTTCCGACGTGTATCGTCCACCTTTCACCGTATCGCTCACTAACAAAAAAAAAAAAAAAAAAAAAAAAAACGTATCCATCTTTGGCCCGGGCTACATTTCCGCAAATAAATTTAATTTGCTGAAAATTGCGGCTAAATTAATCGACCTAATATATGTTTGTGTGTTTGCATTTTGACTTTATTACTGCACTCGTACTTGCTCTGTTGTGGCATGGTTGTTTTCTTCGAAGTGCACAAAGTGTTTTTTTTTTTAAAGCGATGTCTAATATAATTTAACATGAACAACCTTATCCTCTCGCTGAACCGCGCGGTCCCACGCTATAGGCCGCGCCGCCTAGCTGAAACTATTGTATTGTATTGTATTGTAAAGGTCTTTTTAACGTCCCCCGGTTTTATGCTGGAAAGCTTAGCAGGGGACGGCTTACAGACTAACTTATAAACTAACTTAAATTACCAGCGATGCCTTACCCGGGATTCGAACCCAGAGCCTCCCGCACCACAGATTCGTCGGCGCCACGGGAGGTCGGCTAGCTGAACCTATTTTTGCGCGGTTGAGACCGGGTAGTGCGGGAGGGATAAGGGTGACACTGCTACCCGCGTAAACAGCTCCAACGCCACTATGGGCGAGGTTCTGAACCGGCGTGCTGCGTCTACTTAGGAAGTCTGTGCCAAAGTTCAATACGGCTGCTATAGAGTGTTCACAGTAAAGTGAGCACTTTTGACGCACTAGTTACTTTTTTCCTCTCGCCCGTCATTTTCATCTAAATAGGTATTTCCATGTGAGTGATTAACACAGTGTGTGTATTCCACCACACTCGAAAGTTAACGTCTACAGTTAAAATATAACATAGCCTATTATTCCGAATTAGAGGGCTTTCAAAAGTGCTCGTTTTACCATGAATAGCCCAAACCGTAGTTTCGCTCGTGTCGGGGTAGTATATTTTAAGATATGGCAGTCCGAAAAGCAGTTTTTAGCGATGTTGGATGTCTCCAAGATAATATGTATAGTTTACGTTACATCGTTAAAAAGTGCCATTCTTTCTTCGTCTCAAACATGTTTTATTTCCGGAGGGAGACGTATTACGTGCATGTTTCGTCAAAATAAAAACGCTAGTTCGTACACGTTGCAATGTGTCAGGCAGGTTCTTGAGGCGCTAGCTACACCCGTGTGATGATTGGCTGACTCGGGGTTCACTTGAATAAACGGTTCCCTTCACTCGAGTCTTTTCTGCCCACAGATGTATGACATGATATGTAATACAGTACACGTCGGTATCTCGGAGGTATAGTTATACATTTTCACTTATAAAACTAATTTCTTCGATGATAAAGGCCATGGTGGCTGAGCGATTAGCACGCTCGCCTCCCACCAAGGTGAACCGGATTCAATCCCCGGTCGGGTCACCGGATTTTCGTAAGTGGGAATCGTGCCGGACGATTACGTTGGTCTGCGGGTTTTCTCGGGGATCTCCCGTTTCCTCCGCCCCTTCATTCCGGCGCCGCTCCACATTCACTTCAATCACCCTCATCACCCTCATCGGCTCTCAAAACCTCGCTGTTAAGAGCCGCCCAAATCTCTTCATTCATTCACTCACTCACTCACTTCTCGATGATTTGGTATTCGTAAATTGGTACTGTAAACGAACCTGTTATAATAAATTTACCCAAAACGCCTTTGTGTAATAATATTTAATACGATATCGTATAAATCTGCGTTTGTAGGTGGCTTATTTGCACGTGAAATAAGCGTCTACCGCCGATGGGGATTTGGGATTTGTTGGCATTTTTATTTAGTATGCGACTGCTGGGAAGGCCAACACAGTTGGCAGCAATGCCACGAAACGCCCAGGAAGCCGGCCAGACGAGCCACGGCGCAGGTACAACCTCAGGTCTCGGATGACGTCACCAGGTTGCTCTCACACCGTGCGCGCCAAACAGTGTCTGTAGGGCCGTCTTTGGGTGGTAGGGGGAGGCGAAGGAAATGCCTTTCATTTCCAGTCGCGTTTTTTATTTGTTTACACAAGGCTCGCTACCGAGACCAAACAACTACTGTAGTTATTGCTTCATACCGACCAGAACGTAGCTACAACCTTGAAACGTGCCGTCCCGCCAACAAGACTTTGTTCTGTGAGTTGCGGGAATGAAAATTCTCAGAACACTGATTCAGCACAGGAGATGAGAAAGACACTGTAATATGGAAGCGCGGCTTGTGTCCCTGAATCAATCGAACCATTATAGTTTGTTTCATTTTGTTAGTGTTTGTTAAAGATAAAATAATTTTATGTTTTATTACTTTTGCTGTGTCATTTAAAGTTTAGCAGCTACGACGCCCCAGTAAAACGGTTTGATTAAATAAAAACGCGCTAGTGAGATGATGGCTAAAGGTATATTTGGAAGGCAGAGAATCGAGTGGACATGGGCGAGGATGTGACAGGATTGGAAAACGAGATACTTGCCGCTACTTATATTAACAACACATTTGCTTTACTGGCTCACCGTTAAAGTATACTTCAATCAATTTTTTTTACGTTAATTATGCAAATTACTAATTTGTGTAGTCATTGAAATTAGTAAGCTTGCCCTGACATTTTACAATGTATGTTTTTTTTTTAGAACGCGGATGTCAAATTGTTTTGTTTTGACCTCAAATGTAATTCATTTTGTCTCAATTTTTTTTTAACAAATCTATTAGTAGATTTATGTTTTTATTCCGTGGATGAATTTCTAGACTGTTACTAGTAGGCTAATATATATTTAATCTAATATATATTTTTTATCTACCGAACGTCATCATTATGTAGTGTATATTATGTGTTATGTTTCAGTTTACGTTTTCATTTAAACGCTTTCATATTATGTATTCTGTTACACGCGTTCAGAGTCTTTGAAAGTTAATTAATTAACTCCAGGACGTGGTTAGGAAAATCTTCAGCGACAAATCTCCGAGCGGCGGAATCCCATTGAGCCCATGTAAAAAAAATCGCAAATTATTTTCTGCTCGCCACCCGCTGATTCGAGCGGCTGAGCGCGGAAAGACTGACGGTAACGAACGTTTTTGCATTTCATATTCGTCTGAAATGGGAGGGGGTGGAGGTATTTGGAGGGGTTGGAGGGGAGGGTGGCGCAGCCGACGCCCCTGGCGGCGGGGATTGGCAATCAACAAGAAACCCGTTTCCTTATTACATAATGCATGAGGCGGAAGGCAATATCTGGTGGTGGAGGGGGGATTGGCGGGGAGGCCCGTTTTCAGCCGCGCACGCACAGACGCGTGCGTTCATCTGCTTTTCGGCTGTGCGAATCTGTCGCGGGTCATCGCCGCTGCGCGAAATGAACCGAGAAACGAACACATCCGTCCCCTTCCCCCAACCTCCTTCATCAATCACCACTCGCCAACACCTCCGACCTCGCCGCTGACGTCACGTCATTTCCTTCCTTGCCCGTGGTGACGCAACCAGTTACAAGATCTGGGGTATATCTGGCTGCAGCTGAATCCATACGTCACCGGATAACTTGTGACGTCAGACCCTAGAAGCTGGACCCGATTTAAATGTTGGAAGTAGCGGGAATGAGGTAGATTGCGTACCCCTCGTTTGAAATACATTTCGGGTAATGTTTCAAGTCAGTACAGCAATATTTCCATAAAGGATTCCACTTCGTTCGTTTTTCGAAATAATAATTTGCCAATAACAATTAAAATAAACGCTGTAAGTTGTCGCTTATTCATCCTACGTTAAAAAGAATTGTCTACGTTAAAATGGTATACTTTTTTTGTTAAAGAAACGATAGTTTTGGGTTGATACCTAATGAGGGAGCGATACACAGATATGGTGTTGTATGGATATAGATAAAGATATAGAGATATATGTAGATAGAATTTCGGGGGTATGGCTTATAAGTTGTGCCCGAGTCTGTCTTGCTCTCTGTGACGTGTATAATTTCACACCTCCTTTGCGACAGGTATTTGAGAATTCCTGTGTTAGTTTCGTATAACGGTTTCTTGGTAGACGTAACAGTTAACGGCGACACGGTCTGATGTTTGGAACCCACAGTTATATAAAAGAACGTATCCAGACGGAGTTTGTAGAGGGGCTGCAAGCGTACAGTGTTACAATTTTCCACTTTCAAGATGCTATTGTAATTGCATGCATTCACGCGCACATGAAAACCTCCAGAAACACTGGGAAATCGCAAAAAAAAAAAAAAAAAAAAAAAAAAAAAAAAAAAAAAAAAAAAAAAAAAAAACTGTGCGCCAACGTATCTTCCATAATACTCTAGCATGTTTATCATTTTGATATTGGATGATCAAGTTTTTGACTCGATTGAGTTATTTGTAGACCAATAGAAAACGTCCTACTTTAGTGTATCAGAAATCCTCATTGGCCCAACAGCAAAAGAAAACTATCGGACATGTTCACATTATGTTGAATCCTAGGAAACAACTTCTACCTCGATAAACCATCGTCTTTGTTAATACCGAATATCAACCGCCATCCCTTCAAGTTCAGTCTGTAGCACGAATCATGGCTGTACCGTTAGGGTCGATATTAATTCTGAAGGTCGACATTCCGGATACGGCTGTGATTTCATCAGGAGGCGGTCGCTCCTTGTGCGATGTAAAGCTCGGTACTGTGCGGCGCCGGTGTCGTGTAGCCAGCTATTATCCGAACTGAAAATACATCGGAGAGGTGGTCGAGGAAACTGGTTTCGCCATGTGGAAGGTAATCACGCCCGTATGTGCAACGCCGGCCGCCAAACCAGTTCCTTGCATCGTGCAGTCCTTACTTGCACTCGCTGCACTCGTACGACGTTTATCAAACATTGTTCTTCGTACGCCCGTGAACGAGGAATTTTAGTACAGTACCGAATATGGCACAAAGTTGTTGCTTTACCGCTTTTTAAGTGCCGCGGTGGTTTAGTGGTTAGACTACTCGCCTCCCACCAAGGCGAGTTCCCGGTGGGTCGCTCCCTGGAATTTTGCATGTTGAAATCGTGCCGGAAGAGGCCGTTGGTCGACGGATTTTCTCGGGGATCTCCGGTTTCCCATGCCTTGCATTCCGGTGCTGCTCCATACTCACCTCGTTTCACCCTCATCGGCTCTTGAGACCTCGATGTTATGAGTCGTCCATATCTCTTCACTCCCCTTCTTTTTTTAGATCAGAAGACTGGGTAGGTATAGTGAGGAACACCGGGAATCTGAAGAAAAGGACCAGTTAAACATAATATATTCATTTATTATTTGGGGCCTCGGTCAAACGAGAATAAGGGCATAATATGGTACATAAACTGGAGCTCTATACAAGACTGCACAGGGATTTCATTAGCTTAAGACTACAATAAATTTTAGCTGTTGGCGAGGGAGGTCCTAATTCTGTTAAGCCACTCATTTAAAGTGATGTATGACTAACACGAATGCCTCTTTACTGTAGGTAGAACGTTGTGACGGGAAATGACGAGCAGCACGTAAAGTTGAAGCTGCATTTTGATGCCTGTTCTTCCCGCCACGGGTCCACACAGACTCCGTTCTAGTCGCTGCCAAGCGTGTTATAGTTTCTTGTCGACGTTATCGTCACGGATTATGTGCGCCGGGAGTGAAGATCTGCCAGCGCTTGCACTTCGGTGCTAAGTTTTACAAACTATAATTGTTGTACGGTGTTTAGGATTCTTTGCCCGGCCTGGATAAGGGCTGTTCACGATAAAGTGAGCCATTTTGAACTCAACCTTAGCAAAATGTCACTGCCCCTGCCTACATATATTTTAACGGGCACACTGAGTGACATGCGCCCGGTAAAGTTGATAACGATAGAGGGAACGTATTTCCACATGTTTTATTCAAATAAAAAATGTTAGGTAACCATTTGTGATAACTTTTATTATTACGTTCGCTTTCTGTTTTTTTTTTTATGCGTCGAAGTGTAAAAATAAGGAGCTTTGAAAACTATTTAATCTTGTAATAGTTTACACAGTTTCACTTGAACGACGCATAAATGAAGTTAATTTTCCATAACGCGAAATAATACACAACGTGCTTACAAGTAGATATTACGCAGGGCTGTCAAAAGTGCTCATTTTACCTTGAACAGCATATACCAACGCGATGTTTCAGTTTGCTAACATCTTATCTTAGGTAGGACTGCAGGTAGATATAGGGCTTGACGTGTCGTCGACAGCGATGTCAGAGGCGGAGCAAGTTTCTCAGCCGAGCAGTCGACTACGTCATGTGTTTAGTCCATTCACAGTTCATTCGGATATTTTAACACAAACCTTTGAATAATCACCCCATGTATTTAGTTATTTCCTAAATAGGTCATATATCACTCGGGACGGGAAAAATTCGCGAGTTCAATCACCTGTAGGCTAGACTCCACAGTCATGTGTATACTCGAGCCTCAGATGTTTGTTCATTGGCTGCTGCCCCATACAGTAGCCAGTGTTACTTCACGCCTGGCGGTATGGCACTCGCAGGCAAGCGGTGCGCTGTCCCTTTGGTGTAATTTTCTAGACTTGGTTAAGCTTAGTTTGCACGAGGCGGAGGAATATCCTGGAAGCAAGCAGAACTCTAGCAGGGCTTCAGAAAAGTGTGAAATAACCGTGAACGGATTATATGAAGAAACTATTCTAGTATTCGCCTTGATTTTTTCCCTGAAAACAATGAAAGACAGAAATCAAGATGGCCAGGCCGGGAATAGAATCTGCGTCTTGAAGGATGCGACTGCATCACCTCGCCCGGCCTCCTGTCTAAGATGTCTGACACTTTTTAAGGCTCTGCTAAATTTTTCCTTTCATCCAATTTCTATATTTCCACCACTTTTTTTATGTATACATCAACAGTATCATGCCATTTACTAATAAACTCAGTGTAGGACCTATACATTTCACCATTCTCAAAAGTTAATGTCTTAGGCTGCTATAAAATAAATATTTTTATTGGTAGTTAATGTTTGTCGAGAGGACCTCGAAAAGAGCTCACTTTACCGTAAATAGTCTATATCAAAGCCACGCATATCGCTTTCCTGGTTTAGAATATTTTCGGTTAAAAATAATTAAAAGTAAAGTTTTACTGCTTTTAATGTCGTTTTTATCCGTATTGAATAACTCAACACTTAGAACACTTTCCTCGAGTGTAACTCGGGCTGCACTGAAAAGGAAAATTTCTTTGCCATTGAAAACAAAATTCGAATGGATGTAGCTTCATTGTTTCGTTAAAATGAGTGTCACGATCTTATAACGACTTTACAGCACACATACTATAATTATCGCGGATTTTTTTTTCATGCAACTGACAAGAACACTATAGATTGTATTTATTATTTGTTATAAGCTGTTCAAGGTCACAAGAGCACTTTCGTGGTACTAGTTACTTTCTTTTCCTGTCAGCCATTTTTTAATCCTTCCACCACTTTTCAAAACAAATATGGCCATGTAAGTAATAAAAACAGTGTATATATACACTGGACTCGAAAGTTAACGCATAAGTAGAGACCTGCAAAATTCGCGTTATTATTTCGTGACATACCTTTGCAATACGTTTGTGATTGGACCATACTTAGTTGGACACGCCCCAGGCAACCTTGCGCCAATAAATGAACACCACTAGTGTGTGCCCCAATCACGTGCAGTTCAGTCCGCCGACTAACAGCCTACGGCATCATGACTAGGTGACGTCGGTTCTTGGGTACTATTCAGGGTGGCTTTAATGTAAATAAGTTATTAGATAATAATCAGTAATACAGTTTAACCGAGTAAACTTAATAAGAGCTATTCCTAGTTAAAGACTGACTAAAGGTTTGTCGTAACAGGTTTGTAAACGAGATGTAATTTATATTGATTTCAATACAGAGACGATAAAGAGATAATTAGTGTTCATCTTTGAGTTACGCCTAACCCCAAACTTGTACGTTTAACATAAAACTATAAAATACCTACCACACCTTTTTTTATAAAACTTAACACCATGTACCCGAAGGGGTGTTAGTTTGTTTCCTAAGTATCCCCTGTATTATAGGAGTTTTATACTCGACATAAAAGTATCCTTCGTTTAGCTAAATTGAACTTTCTATATGACATCTATAAATAGGGATAGGAAAATGTCACAAGTTCAATGACTTGCTGGCTAGACTCCACAGTCTTATGTACACTAGAGCCTCAGATGTTTGTTCATTGGCTACTGTCCCAGAGAGTAACCAGTGTTACCCCACACATGGCAGTATGGGATTCGCTAGTTGTTTCCTTGCCAGTCTGCTATTGGCTCAAAGTCGTCCGAAGGCGTGTCTGCTAAACTGTGATCCAATTGCAAAGGTGACTTCAGTGTACGCGTGTAAGAAGTCTGTCTTGTCGTGAAATGAATTCGCGAAATTTTCCTGTCCCTATCTATCAATTATAATATTTCGCTTACGATTAATATGAGTATACAGAGAGAAAAAGGCATGTTGGCAATGGCTGGTAAGAAATAATTCTCAAGCAAACTATTTTTAAACTGAGTGCATACGAATGCGCGCCCTTTAGTGTGATTTTATACACTAGGATAAGCGTCGTTTACGTGAGGCAGAGGAATAGTCTGGATGTAGAACGTCAGCAGGGCTTCAGAGAAGTTAGAAGTAACCGTTATTGGAGTGTATTAGGCCATTTTATTTGAAATTTTAATGTTTTATAACATCCGATATTTTTGGTGTCTGGTACGAGAGCTTGTGCTGACGGGTACAAGAATTAAAACAAGTTAGTTTTGGCAACACTGAGAGTACGCTACGTCACGACAGCGGGTGATATCTGCAGTCTTGTTGCAACCGGAACGTTTCCCGCCCAGAGTAAACCTCGTTACCGTGATTTGGTAGCGCTCCATTACTGCGGTAATTGCGAGTAGGTGGCCTAGAAAGGAGATGTGCTGCGTACATTGCTGCATGAAAGCAAATAACTTGAGCGCTAACTGCCACGCTTAAGGCCAGACTTCGCCATGCATGGTCGTATAGAGAATTTAATGCTAAACTCCGACAAATATCTCACAGTCGTTTTTTGTAGTAGTTTTCTTAATCAAAGATTTATTGTTAGAGATTAGAAGCATCTAGATTTGTAATCCTTCCAAATTTTAATTTTTTAATTTAAAATGCACTTTTTTTATTATTTATAAAATTGGATATTTGTTAATAATTAAAAAGTGCATTTAAAATTTAAAAAATTTAATTTGAACGGTTTACAAATCTACGCGTGACCAATTTCTAACAAAAAATCTTTAGTTGAAAATAGTACCATAAAAACGACTGAGAGATCTTTGTCCGAATTTAGCATTTAATTCCCTATATACCCGTGCACGGTGAAGCCTGGCCTTCCGGAATCACATAGTCCCGACACGCACGACACGTAACACCGACACGACAATTAAAAACTTAACAGCCAATTAAATGCAAGACAGATCTGACGTAATCCCGACAATTTTGTCCTCCGACCAGCAATTGTTAATTAGAAATAATTTCTACCTTCGTCGTGTCGTGCGGCGCGACGCACAGAGTGTACAACCTTACAAAATGAAATCATATTGCAAGCTTTCCCTACAATGGGAAATACGCAGCTTATAAGAAATAAAACTCTCAAAATTGCTGTATTTAATTCTTAAAAATAATAATTTTACATTTGTATGCATTAGAGATAACACTTTGTCACCATCATGTATTCCAAACTTCCCGTCTGCCCACCTTCTTTGAAAGTAGCGTAGTTAATCAGCGCCTTCTAAATGGCCCTGAAAAATTCTACTTGTGTCGCGTCAGTAAACTGTTTTAGTCGTGTCGGGCCCTGATAACCTATCGGTAGGTGTTTTTTTTTTTTTCTCCTCCCGCTAATGGTTTACGCCTAGACACAGAGTAGATAGAGTAAGCGCAGAGCTATGCCGCGTGGCGGTTCCTTTTAGCTCGCCGTACCCGTTCTCGGAACGGCTGTGCGGGACTCTGAGAACGAACCTTGACCCTGATTGGCTACTGCGTGCCGCTGCACGTTCCTTGCTGGATGAGCTGCCAACGTTTTGTTCCAGCACGTTGATGGCCTGCGATGTATAGGCATTCGTGCATCATTGCTTAACACAACTTTTTATATTTTTAACACATGTAACTTTAACCTATACTTAAAAAATTGTCAGATATGTTAATTTAATCATTCGTACAGTCAATATGCAACTGTCATTGGCTCTGACTTACGGAGAGTTAACTCTTTCAGACCCACTTTAATTCACGGTTCCAGGTGTTGCAAACAAAACAATTTATGAAGCGTGTTGTACTTAGGTCGACACAACACCTTTTTCGTTGTCACAGCCAATGACCTGTAGGCTGTATGTTTGACTACAGTTATATGAACCAACTATGTCTTAAGCCAGTAAGACGGTTTGCGAATCATTTACCCACAGTTAGGATCATTGGTCATTGAGTTTTGCAGTGTGCACTACAGATCAAAAATCACCTACACGAGCGTAATGTACACAATTGTGTACACAGGGTCTGAATGGGTTAAAGTGAGTGAGTGTGAGTGAAGAGATTTGGGCGGCTCTAAGCATCGAGGTCTTGAGAGCCTATGAGGGTGAAGCGAGGTGAGTATGGAATAGTACCGCAATGCGAGGGCGGGAGGAAGTGGGAGATCCCCGGGAAAACCCGCCGACCAGCGGCATCGATCGGCACGATTCCCACGTGCGAAAATCCAGGAGCGACGCCCGCCTGGAATCGAACCGAATGCAGCTTGGTGAGAGGCGACTGCGTTACCGAGGCCCCTAGGGGAGTTGAAGGCGTGTTGTGGCTCCCGGGGCTAAAATTGGGTCACAAATCGACGAAGAGCAATCAGAGGGCGCACACATGACATCGGTAATTGATTGGTCCGTAATTATATTTTGAGGGGGAGACGCGGCGGGCTGTGACGTCTGACCCCATTCATCGCCATCGGCGGGTCGCTTGTCCTGTCTCTCTACTCGCCAGGGACACAGAATAGAGTAGCACACAGAGACGAAACGGTGTTGTGGTTCCTTTGATGTGGACGCACCCACTCTCTGATTGGCTGCGCGAGGCTCTGGCGTCGGGCTTGCGGCTAATTGGCTGCCGCGTTCCTGGTCGGGCTGCCCGGCTGGGCAGTAAGTTATCGCGCACCGACAATACACCAAAGTTAAGGTGGAACGCTTATTCGTCTTATGTGCAAGTACCCAACATTGATCCATCGCGAAGGAACACAGCTGTCGATCACATTGTCAACAGTGATTAGTGTTATTGTAAAGCCTGTTCACGATAACGTGAGCACTTTTTTTCAAATAAACCTTAGAAAAATCTCACTGGCCCTGTCTGCATATATTTTAACGGGCACACTAGGAGACATGCGCCCTGTAAAGGTGGTAACCAAGGATGGAAATAAGTTCCGTATCTTAACGTAGAATAAAATGTGTTAGATAATCATCTGTGATAACTTAAATTATTTATTTCTGTTTCTGCTTTTTTAATACACAGAAGTGCAAAAATTAGACAGACTTTTTTTTCAGTTTCACTTGACCAACGCATGAATAAAGTGCTGAGACCCGTAGCAATGTTAATTTTACATAAAGCGGAAGAGACAACGTCCATACAATTAGATTTTAACCAGGGCTTTCAAAAGTGCTCATTTTACTGTAAATAGCATATATATGACAAGCATTATTATTTCAACAAAATACTTATACTAATTTGAAGTTAAACTACATTACAAATTGTTTAGAAGAAGTACAAATACATCTCAAAGCTCATCTTCACCAACCAGTATTCTAACCTCGAATCCAATCGCCGCCATTTTTTCTAGTCGTTGTTGGCGGAAAAGCAGTTCAGTGTTGGGACACCGGAGACTAGTCGTGTTGGCGGAAAAGCAGTTCAGTGTTGGGACACCGGAGACTAGTCGTGTTGGCTGAAAAGCAGTTCAGTGTTGGGACACCGGAGACTAGTCGTGTTGGCGGAAAAGCAGTTCAGTGTTGGGACACCGGAGACTAGTCGTGTTGGCGGAAAAGCAGTTCAGTGTTGGGACACCGGAGACTAGTTGTGTTGGCGGAAAAGCAGTTCAGTGTTGGGACACCGGAGACTAGTTGCGCAGACAGCGAAATCGGTCTACCTCGTCTTTAAGCCCCTGTCACCCTTATCAAATTTTTGCCTTCAACTATATTCGACAATAACATTTGAGGACAAAATACGGCCATCATATTTTTCCTTCCAACAAATTTTATCAAATAATCTTGAATGTGTTTGAAAATGTGTCACGCTGACAAATTTTTTCGTTCGGAAATCTAATTTGAAATATTATTTAAAAATTATTTTCATATTGAGATATTATTTTTGTTTTCCCATGCAGTCCATTACTGGAAGAAATGTAATAATATTGTAATTTGTTTTCGTTTCTTTACTAAATAAAAATTTTATTTATGAGATAAGTTTCGTGCACAATGAAATTTAATGCTTCTGAGTTCGTAATAGTATGTGCAACATTCACTTAAAACAAAGGCTGTTCCCGATAAACACGATAAAAGGAAGCACTATTGAAATCAACCTTAGAAAAATCTCACTGCCCCTGCCTTCGCATGTTTTAACGGACGCACCGAGTGACATGCGCCCAGTAAAGTTGGTAATGATGGATGGAAAGTAGTTCCACATCTTAAAGTCGAATAAAAAGTCTTAGGTAACCATTTATGATGGGTTTTTTTTTAGCGCACAGAAATGCAAAAATTATCAGTTTTGTATAATAATTACTTTTCTAATAATTCCACATTTTCGCTTGACCGACGCATGGATGAATTGATGAGGCTCATAGCAATGCTAATTTTACTTAAGGTGGCATAATACACAACGCGCATACAAGTAGACTTTAAGCAGGGCTTTCAAAAGTGCTCATTTTATCGTAAACAGCTTATAGCATTCATGCCCAGACAGGTTCTATATAAATTAATTTTCTTCATAACTTACTTCGTTTCCAGGAATTGTTAGTTATTTTAAGTTTATTGTCGTCCATTTTGTCGTGCAGGATTCTGATAGGCTGAGACCGTCAAACATCAAATACATTTTAGAACCGGTCCTATTTTCATATGTCCGATGGAAACTAAAGCCATCCAACTTTTTCAAACAAATATGGCAGTGTTTATGACGTTTCGATGACGTCATAACCGCCCAACCCTATTTGGGGATTGTTTTGACAGTGTGACAGGAGCTTTAGACATGAAGTATTAGGAGCTGCCTGCAGTGCTGTGCTCATTCTTGGCACAGAGTAGTTAAGGGGATCATGTACGGGGACACTTTCTGCGAAATCGTCCTTTGCGTGCAAACGCGTATCTCGGTA
This sequence comes from Dryococelus australis, assembly GCA_029891345.1. Lineage (NCBI taxonomy): Eukaryota > Metazoa > Arthropoda > Insecta > Phasmatodea > Phasmatidae > Dryococelus > Dryococelus australis. Next base: position 17,179,560 of record CM057003.1, on the reverse strand, counting down.
AATAAGTCATCGAAATACGACTTTTTGATAGATAGGATTAAAAAAACACATATCTAATTAGCACAGTATAGCGTCACGACGGAAACACTGCACGCCTTGTGCCTAGGAGCGATGAGGCGCTAGGCGTGCGTGTTAGTGTCGCCCGCACAGACTAAAGCCCTGCTTAGCTCCTGCGTCTTACTCATTCTGTATCCTTCAGCCATATGTAACATCGGTATAAAGACCGTGGGACTATGCATGCGTCATGCAAGTGAAAACGAAGCATTTTTTATGGAAGCAAACGTTTCAACATTATGTAAAATGGTTCTGCTATCTTTATTTAAAAAAAAACACCGTTGTGGGCTGTAAAGTAAAACATTGCTCCTGCAATACGACTTCGCTAAGACGTATAACTATTTTTATTGTTCACAGCCAATTAAATCGGCAGCCTGCGTGCTAATGTGCGCTGTGTAATATACTCGCGGTCTCATCACAGTTTTTGAAACATACCTTTGGAAAAACACCCCATGTATTACGTGTTTGGTTGTTTCCTAGAATGTCATGTACCGCACCACGTATCTACTTGTGTTAACACAAATACACCTTATTTTTGCTTCAATTGAACTTTTACATACTTTTATTTCTTACAATATTTCATTTATGACTAATATTAATAAAGACAGAGAGTGCGTTGGCACTCTAGTGCCATTTTCTAAGCCACATGTTTGCTTGAGGCGGAGGAATATCCTGGAAGTAGAACTTAACCAGGGCTTCGGAAAAAGTAGGAAGGAACACGAGAATGGGGCATAGCACACGCTTAGTTATCGGCAGTGATTTTTTTTTTCAGCTGTTGATTTGGAAAGTGCAGATTTGACCGTGAATAGCCTTGGTCAAAGGCGCATAATGGTTTTTTTTTTTTTTTTTACCGTGAGCTGGGATATTTCTGGGGTAAGAAATTCCCCGGGGCTTGCTGTAAACGGACAGCCGCTGGTCAATGAGGCACGCCATTAGGGGTGTGCGGGGGTGGGTTTGGTTGATGGAGGGGGCTGGATAGGAAGGGATGAAGGTGCCGCATTAGGCCTACCCGCGGCGAGCATTGATCTCTCCCCAGGTAGGTGAGCAACTCTCCCTCCCCCTCCATCAATCCTGCCTCCACCCCCCCTTTTCTTTCTATCTCGCCCTTACTCTGCCCTCACTCTGTCCATCTTGACGATTTACCTATGGCGGCAAAATAATTCCCTTCTATATTCTAACGCGATTTCGTCACCCTTTTGGGGTTAAACCTTTGAAATATCACACCGTATAATACGTGTTTGATTATTTCCTAATTATGCTATGTATCACAAGCGTTTTATACTTGTGTCTATATCGAACCACATTATATTTTGTTAAATTAAAATTTTATGTATATTTTAATTATAAATTATATTTCACTTATAGTTAGTATGAAAGAAATCGGTGAGAGAATACGAGTAAGAAGTAGTTCTTATGCAAAATATTATTACACTGAGTGCAGTGCTTTGCCCCTTTGGTGTAATTTCCTAGACTCGGTTAAGTTTTCTTTGCATGGGCGGAGGAAGAACCTGGAAGTAGTACTTTAGCAGGGCTTCAGAAGAGTTGGAACTAACCGTGAAACGACTATAACGCGTTACACTGAATTGCAAATAACCGCACGAATATGATGACAAAGGTGGATTCATATGTTTGATTTGAATAAAGGATGTAGTGGCAGACCTTGTGTGGCCTTATTGGGGTATTGATGTGAGAACCCTGGTTTTGATAGAAACTTTCCGAGTTGGACTGGAATGATGTGAGAACGGACTTGTCTCGAGGAAGGACAGCTGTATCACCCCCGTCAATTATTCGTAGGGACCTGCAAAATTCGCGTTATTTTGTGCGTGCAGGCTAGACTCCAAGACGTTTTATGCTCATCTGATTTCTGCACTTTTTGTGACACGTTCCAAGGACGCTTTCAGCCAGTAGCAGAGGCTTAGCAGTTGAAGAACCAATCTGCAGTGTAGCAGTAACACAGGTAAAATGATGTCAGTAACCAATGAAATCACGAATTGAGCTCAATTAGATATACAGCAGTGGAGTGTAGCATGCTACCAAATAATAACGCTAATTTTGCACGTCTCTAATTAATCTTTTCAGTGTCATCAGATTCATTACTATAAATGTATTACATTACATGTTTATGTACAAATTTTTGTACCTGATTGCTAATATCTAGGGCCGCCTGTTCTTCGCGAAAAGATGTACTCCTTGGCTAGACTTCAATATCCCACGTACACAAGTGCACTTTTCCTATGGCCATTGGCTGCCTGTCTGTCTTTGTGTGAAGACAGTCTGTTACATGAGCGAGCTACTCAGAATTAAGTTACTTCGATACTGTCCGTCCATGATTAGCGGACAGAAAGATAAGACGCCTAACAATTCAAATGATCCAATCACGAAAGTTTTTTGAACTAAAATGTTTTGGAACACAACTTGTCCTGAAATATTTTCGTGAAAAACAGATGCCCCTATTAATAGGTGTCCCCTAGTTGTCATTAAAAAGTTGAAATTGAATTATGTGGAATTTCGTATTAAGTAAATTGTTGCTTAAACATGCATTAGTAGTTTATATATTTGGTATGTAATGATGGGTAAAGTAATTAGCTAAGCCTCTTTTGTCGCAATTTTCAATAAATTCTCATAAATTTGAATCAGGAAGAAGTAAACAAAAAATGCAATATGGCGGGTGACACGGGCTCGCAAGAACATCAAGACGAACTGCTTAAAGGCTGTTCACGATAAAGTGAGCACTTTTGAAATCAACCTCAGAAAAATTTCACTGCTCTTACTTGTGTATATTTAAACGGACGTCCTGAGTGATATCGCCCAGTAAAGTTGGTAACGATGGATGGGAAGTAATTACGTTTCTTAACGTCGGATAAAAAGGGTCAGGTAACAATTTGTCATAGCATAAATTATTTTTTTCGCTTTGCATTTTTTTTAATGGATCTAAGTGTAAAAATCTGCAGATTTGTAAAATATTTACTTTTTTAATAATTCCACAGTTTCACTAGACCGGCGTATGAATAAAGTGACGAGGCCCATGTCAAAGTTAATTTTACATAAGGTGGAAGAATACACAACGTGCATACAAGTAGATTATAAGCAGGGCTTTCAAAAGTGCTCATTTTACCGTGAACAGCCTATACCAACATGTAACACGAACATCAGTCTGATGAATGTATGCAACACATGGGAGTGGAGTATAATGCGGTTAGAACCTCCTCACAACACCCCCTCCCCCTGAAATTTATCGTCTTGATTGGCGCTAAGACACAGACTACTCGGAATACAGAAGTAAAACGGCCGCTAGCACCGCGACGTCCAGCCGCACACGCTAGCAAAATGGCGTCTCTGATCGGCGGCACGTCGAAACCCCATTCGACAATCAGCGCTTGGTATAGTCCATTCACAGTTACTTCACACTTTCCTGAAGCCGTGCTAAAGTCCTAATTCCTAGATATTCGTCCGCCTGGATCAAACTAAGCTTAACTAAATATATAAAATTACATCTAAGGACAGCGCACCGAATTCGGGCGCACTCTGTTTTAATTATATTTTGTATGGGAACTATTTCTTACTAGGTATTATCAACACGCTTATTTTCTCTCTGATTTTATTAATAGTTATTATAAATGAAATACTATTATTCATGAATTAAATTTAGGTAGAATTCCAATCTAACAAAATATAAGATACATTTGTGTTAGCAGGTATAAAATGTTTGTTACACATGACATACATAGTGAATAACTAAACACGTTATACATAGGGTGAATTTTGAAAAATTTGATTTAAAAAGTGTGAAGAAACCACGAATAGACAATACAAACATCGGTACAGTGGAGAGTGAGACTGACGGGCGGGAATGTTGAACTTGGTGCGTTAGTGATAGACGTTTGGAATAGTGGCCGTAGTTAGTCGGATTCAACATTCAATATGTGAAAATATTAAGTTCGAATTAAGTGGCTGTACACATGCATGAAGGCAGTGATATGGACTTTAATTGGTATTGCGATTGGAAATATTGCGCTCACTGACAATATTTAAGTGTTCATAGTAGAAATAGGTAGTTGTATTTTTATCTATATAGATAATATTAAATAAAGTCGCCCGGCCGCGTGTGCCTGTGTATTCGGCTAAGGCTTCTAAACTACTGGATGAATTTTGATGCGGTTTCCACCATCATTTCGAGAATTTCTCAAGGAAGGTTTTGATATATAATGCGTTAGTATTTAATTTAAGGCTATTAGAGAAATGTCGACGTGTTATAATCAAGTCGGAAAAAGCCGTTTTTCGTGCGCTTACATCGCTTACACTGACTAAACCATAAGAGATACACGAAATTAATGTACTACAGAATTGCAAATCTCAAAAAGGTGTACCAAAAATTCGCGGACAGCACATGTTTATCTTTTAAGGATGACCCACAGTAACTATGTTTGTCTTTCAAATTTCACTTACGAAGACTTTTTTGAACAACACAGTATTAACCGTATGTTTAGTGTATATACTTGCTGTAAACCTAAACAACGTCATATTTGTAAATCGCACCCTAGCAACACCGGGGCGGGTCGCCAGTAACATCATAAACAAATGAAATTTCGTTCTTTTATTTTTATTAAGACCGCCATTCCTCACCAACTGGGATACGCCTCTTAGCGACTTGTAACAATATAATTATCCTCTATAGCGGTAAATTATGTTCCACCCGCCCGTAAGACATTCCTCAAGAACGCCCACATTGCAGAACTCGACGTTGGTAAACTCGAAAACACTCGGAGTAAGTTATAAACTTGTGGTAATGAAGACCTCATCTCGGTGGAGTTGGGGGAGGGAAGGAAAGTTTGTTTACACAACAGGAGTGGCTTGTTGAGGAGAGGTGGTGCGCAGATAGTGTGTCAGGCGGGAATCACGGCGTTATCTTAGGCCCACGCGATAAACTTGCAGGACAAGATAAGGCCCTAGGTGCTGGTTTGCTGATCACAGTGTCGTGCTGCGAAAGTAGCGGCGTAGTTAGTGTTCAACACGCACTATTAATCCCGCGACATAGTACTCGCGTTCTTATACGTCGCACACCATTTGCCGAGCCGTTTTACGACGACTGATTTCCAGAATTCAAACGATACCTAAATAAGCTTATTACGTGCCCTCCTTGGTTGTCTCGTGGCTCTCATGGCAAGCTGTTCTGTCTATTCCAATTTAAAAATAAACACCATGGAATATTTCAATGTAAATATTTTATTTTGGGACAGAAACGAAAGTTCATATTTTGTTGACAGCTTATTAATTTGTTTATTGAAACGTTAATAAACAGCGGTTGGTCAGTACTTCAGTTTGTGATAATTATTTATAACTTAGTACAGACTGCTTGCCACACTTTTTCCAAAATATATCTCGTCTGTAGGCCTTTCATGAACCACAACAACAACATTTCAACAGAACTTTCTTTATTTAAATATTGAACGCTTTGGCACACGTGAAAGAACTGTTGCATATTTGCAAAACCGCTTGCACAAACATTCCACGCGCAGTACGAAAGAGGGGAATGCGAAGAAGAGAGATAAGACTCATAGATACTGCCGCAGAACGTTTGAGACTTACCTCACTTCTGGAAGAAAAGAGTCTGTGCTTATGACACAAAATAGACATCCACGTATTGTCAGTGACAGCTTATAGTGCGTCTTAAGTTTTACTACAGTAAAAATTAAAGTAGGTGCTAGCGCGTATATAGGATCGGCCGAGCGAGAGGACAAAAACACTTTGTCCATCTTTGTCCAAGCCACATTTCTAAAAAAAAAAAAAAGGGTTTTGTAACATTTTAATGCCACGAAAATTATAGGCTCAATTAGGGGGGGGGGGAACTTTTATTAACCTACTCGTACTTGCTGTGCTGTAATACGGCTCTTCTGATATATATATATATACTGATATATATATATATATATCAGTGTTTTCTCTCCGTGAATTTCTAATTTACAAAGTTGGTAAGTGACATCGTACGATTTCACACCGTAGTCTCTCACACTGCATTAAAATAAGTATGGGCTGATTCATAGATTATCATTTCAGTCATTTTATCCCTGGTATACGTAGTCAGTATTATAAATCGTTGTTTGTTTGTAATTTATAATTTTTTTATAGATTGCGACTGCCCGAAATTGCAGCTGATGCCAACATTTTCAACAGTTGTGATTGAACGTAGTTGTACTGGGACCACCAATCGCTATGACGAGTATGTATATACGGTTCCACTGAATATTAATGTTTGTTACTTCTTACGTGAATTTTTAGAGGTAAGTGAGAGTAAAGTAGCAATAGGTGATGCGAACATATATATAAGAATATATTTTATGTTATCTTTTTGCTAGCCACGTTTCACTTGTGGACAACAGACAAGTGGACAGCGTGACAGGGGTAAGGAAAATACTTAACCGGAATTGAAATCTGCCGTATAATATATTATTCACATACTTGTGAAATAACTGTTTCTTCATCTGTGTGAGAACTAGATGACATAGGCACTACAGTTTGTGGTCGCTTCTACGCTGTAATCTCTTAGTGTTGATGTGCATCCTCTCCCCTATATTGTTAAACCTTCGTATCATGCTGTTCACGGTGAAATGAGCTCTTTTGAAAGCCCTGCCAAAGATCTGATTGAATACACGTTGTGTATTCTTCCGCCTTATGTAAAATGAACACTGTCATCGGCTTCATAACTTTATTCATGCGTCGGTCAAGTAAAACTTTAAATTATTAGGTATCTGCTCATTTTTACACTTCGATGCATTAAAAAAAACGGAAAGCTAACGTAATAATTTAACCTGTCACAAATGGTTACCTAATATTTTTTATTCGATCTTAAGATATGGACCTATATTCCATCCATCGTAACCAGCTTTACTGGGCAAATGTCACTCACTGCGTCTATTAAAACACATGCATTCAGGGGCAGTGGCATTTTTTCAAGGCTCATTTCTAAAGTGTTCTCTTTATCGTGTACAGTCTTTAAAAATAATGGTTATGGAACACGATTTGAGTACTTAAAACAGTTCGGTGAACATTTCAAGCCGCCCACAAGCTAAAGTCTTAAAAACTAAACACAGTAGTTCATTATTTTGATAACATTCTTACTTTCGACATTTATCCTATATAACGTCCTCTCGTTGCCGCTTTTCTATATTTCTATTTAGCATTCCGTTTGTGACTTCGAATTGGCCTGTTCGATTCCGCCTTAACCAATATTTAATGTCTACGTAATAAAAAAATATCTACAAAAATTGATTCTCAAGCTCCCAATAAATGAGTTTACTGCTTACAACACAATAAATGATTGGCTCTGCCTGATTATACTTTTCATCTGTCCCATGCGCCGTAACGAGAGATTCTTTCCAAGAGATGGCAAAATTATTCGAAATAATCGATTGTAGAGAGTAATGGCATATCTCGAAATACTTTATTCGATTCAGCCCGTCGCTAGTGTGCTTCTCCCTCAGCTCTGACGCCGGCTTTAGAATATCTCGTGGCAGAAGCATCAAGGGGTGTGTAGCTGGCGGCCAAGTTTCCCACTTGCTCCTGGGGCCGATGGGTGGGGGTGTGGAGGAGGAGGAGGTAGAGCAGAAACTCGTACAGTCGCCGCGGATTGTTGTACGAGCAGCGGTGTGCAGTCTAGAGCTGTGAAAGCTCTCTCCGAGAGTTCTCTCTGTGTTGCCATCAATCACCGCTTGTCGCCATCCTTCTTGCACGCTGTTCCTTTATCTCGTGCCTCGCTCCTTGCGCAGACTGCCTTCCCACCGCCCTTGTTCGGCGTGCTCAAGCACAAAGCTCTCCACAGCTCCCCCCCCCCCCCCTGCGATGTTTGTCTGTCTGTCTGACTGTCTTTCTCGCCGCTGGTATGAGTTGCGTATCAAGACTCGCCAGCCACCGCCGTCGATAAACCTATCCCACCCATATTTTCTCCTCTCTCTTCCTTATCTATTCAGGAAGTTGTGGAGGGGTAACTGGTCCACCAGCTTCACGCCAAGAATATCCGGTTTCATCTCCCGATGTCGCGTCGGTGCACACAACATCACGTAGGTAAAGGCTCTTCACGATAAAGTGAGCACTTTTGAAATGAACCTTAGTAGAAAAATGTCATTTCTCCTGCGTGGCGTCTATTTTAACGGGCTTGCTGAGTGACAGTAAGTTGGTAGCAATGGAGGGAAAGTAGTTCCATATCTTAACGTCGAATAAAAAGTGCTAAGTAACCATTTGTAATAATTGAAATTATTTCTTTTTCGTTCTGTTTTTAATGCGCTGAAGTGTAAAAAAGAACACATTTGCGAAATATTTATTTTTCTACTAATTTCACAGCTTCACTTGGCCGACGCATGGCTAAAGTGACTAGGCTCATGGCAATGTTAATTTTACATAAGACGGAAAAAATACACAACGTGCATACAAGTAGATCTTAAGCAGGGCTTTCAAAAGTGCTCATTTCACCGTGAACAGCCTACAGCGTGGGTGACGATGCCATCGGCCGACAAGGAGATCTCTGGGTCCTCGACATTTTGATCCTCAGTCTTTCTGGTATATCATTGCTGGCATGTGGTCGTGGTTACTACGCATGCGATTGTGTGAGTGAAGGGATTTGGACGGCTCTTAACATCGAGGTTATGAGAGCAGATGAGGGTGAGACGGGATGAGTATGGAGCAGCGCCGGAATGAAGTGGCGGGGAAACGGGAGATCCCCGAGAAAACCCGCCGACCATCGGTATCTCACGTGCGAAAATCCGGGGCGACCCCGCCGGAGATTCAACCCGATTCGCGTTGGTGGGAGGCGAGAGCAGGCTAGCCGCTCAACCACCGCGGCCCCACGATAATCCAGATTATTGCATTAGTGCAGCAGTGGAAACTTCCTGAGAACCAGAAACACTGAAAGTCAACATGTCCAACCCAACGAGACAAAATGTTCCTACCTACTGAAAAAATATGCTATTTCTGTACTTCTTAATTATTATGTTTCCTACGCGTGGGGGCCGAGCGGTTAGCTTGCTCGCCTCCCACCAAAGGGAGCAATCCCGGCTGAATCACTCCCGGATTTTCGCATGTGGGAATCGTGCTGGACGATGCCGCTTGCCGGTGGGTTTTCTCGGGGTACTCCCGCCCTTGCATTCCAGCGCCGCTCCATCCTAGGGTCTCATTTCATGTCATGCTAGTTATAACGAGCACCTACGGGTCCCCGCTGGAAAGCCCGTCACTCTGAGAGTGTTGCCTCGTCCTGGGTTCATCCCCCATTCGGTTTTTTTTTTTTTTTTTTAACAGAAGGTAAAATAAATAATTTCAGTATCCACAAATGTTTATCTAACACTTGCCCACTTCACGGGGCGCTCGCCAGGCAGTGTGCCCGTTTATATACGTGGAGGTGGTGATGTTTTTCCGAAGGTGGTTGATTACAAAAGTGTGCAGTTTACCGTGGGTAGCGTATAGTTGTATAAGCGTGCCGTTCTCACAATAGCAAAAGGCAATATCCAGTGTCGTGACTGATTACGGAAGCTCAAGTGTGTCAAGGGGCTGACTGACGCACTGTTTGCCTGGGCAAAAGATGTTTCCGGGAAAACTTTCAGCTTCCTGTGCGAGCCGCGAGCTGCAGCTGTCAGCTGTGCTCCGAGGGACGCTAATAGGCAACTGCGACAGAATCTGACACTCGTTATCATGACGCGATTTCCCGATGACGGATTTGACGCCTCAGTCAGCGCCGTGAATAGGCGGCGTCTATTGTATCACAAGAGTAGACGTACAGCATCATTCATTCGACACTTCCTAGCAATGTGGTGAGCTACTATGCACCTACTGTTGGTTCAAAGAAACTACGTCTGGCGTTTGGGCACTTGAGTTTTCTGACGTTCTGCTCGTGTGTATGTGTCTATAGGCTGTTCGCGGTAAAGTCAGCACTTTTGAGGCCCTAATTACTTTTTTATCTCGGCCCTTTCTTATACTTTAACAACCTTCTAAAATAAAATAAACACAGTCTACAGATTCAACCGCACTCGGATGTTAACGTCCAAGGCTAAAATAATATAACATATTTATTTATTTTGATTACAAAGGGGAGAGCTTTCAAAAGTCTCACTTTACCGTGAATAGTCCACATATATATATATATATATATATATATATATATATATAATGACCAGCCATAGGTTAGATCAAACGTGCGTAGATTTCCTTTCCTAATACTGTGCAGCCTTTCTGGGAGATGTAAGGGTATAATAAGTTATAATTTACTTTCATTGCCGTTCCTTATGCTAGGCCTATGCATTTCTACTGTCGGACCACACACACACACACACACACAATATATACATGCCAGTACGTGAATTTTGCCTCTTAAGTGTATTGTAATTGCTATCTCTTTTTACACTCATTTGTGGTTGCTCTTGAAGCCTGTTTGGCGGGTCCTCGGATGTGCGCGTACCCATTCTCTGACTGGCTTCGTCGGGCTCTGAGAAAGGCTGGCGAGTAGATTAGCGTGCGCTGATCGGAGAACGGCTTTCCATAACACATTTGTGGTTGCTCTTGAAGCCTGTTTGGCGGGTCCTCTGATGTGCGCGTACCCATTCTCTGACTGGCTTCGTCGGGCTCTGAGAAAGGCTGGCGAGTAGATTAGCGTGCGCTGATCGGAGAACGGCTTTCCATAACACATTTGTGGTTGCTCTTGAAGCCTGTTTGGCGGGTCCTCTGATGTGCGCGTACCCATTCTCTGACTGGCTTCGTCGGGCTCTGAGAAAGGCTGGCGAGTAGATTAGCGTGCGCTGATCGGAGAACGGCTTTCCATAACACATTTGTGGTTGCTCTTGATGCCTGTTTGGCGGGTCCTCTGATGTGCGCGTACCCATTCTCTGACTGGCTTCGTCGGGCTCTGAGAAAGGCTGGCGAGTAGATTAGCGTGCGCTGATCGGAGAACGGCTTTCCATAACACATTTTTCTGGCGTGTGCGTGTATTTCCGTAGACCAAATTGTCACAGGCAGCAGATTTCTGTAGGCTGTTCACGGTGAAGTGAACACTTTCGAAAGCCCTCTCATTTGTATAATAGTCGATAAATATATTTTATTTTAACCGTTAACTTCAGAGCAACTATGTTTATTACTTGCGTTGCAATATTTATTTAAGAAAGGTGGTTAAAGGGTAAAAAATTTCTGAAAGGAAAATGTAACTAGGGCTTCAAAAGTGCTCACTTCACCGTGGACGGCCTATAGCAACAGCAGCAGCATCAATGCGAGGAAGGGAACAGGACCCGAGTCTTGGCGGTGAGTGCCGGTAAGGCAGGAGGCCATGGTTTGTAGAAGGGGGGCGGGGTGGCTGCTTGTTCCCCCTGCAGGGGCGGACGCCTGGGACGCGGTGGCGCCATGCCGTATTGATCAGCCGGTGCTGCCATCTGTGGGCGGGACTGGCGCACTCACCCCCCCCCCCTGCTTCACCCCGTGTTTCACGCACCCCCACTACACCCCTGCTCAGACACGAGATGGCGTGCAGGCCGTCGCGAGTATGGTTCCCGCATTTTTTAACACGTGATTAAAAACTGTTTTAATGTCAATCTAATAAGCGCTTTCGTTTCTTTTTGTTCTACGGTGTTTGAAGGGGGTTAACAGCAGTGTTGTCCAGCATATACTGAATCTGTGTTTCCCAGCTCTACTATAATACGTATTACGCCGTATGAATCATTAACGAATAATTTTTTCATTCATGATTCTAGCTTATTTTATAAGGTTAATTACAGGTACATTAACAGAAATTTAATGGTGTTTTAATATTGTCAATTATTTATTATATGCAAATGAATATTGTTCAACCCATATAAAACATTTTTTTTTAAATTAAGTTGTCCTACAAGATTGTTAAAATAACATCAAATTAAATCTGTAAAATTAATATTGGTTTTCAAAATTACATTAATTTGGATTGTGCGACGTTTTAAGGTTCATGACATACTTCACATTGTTGTTTCATTGATACCGAATGAAGAAATTAATAATGAATTATTTTGGCTCACTACTCTTTATTCTGGATATAAGCGGTACACAGGTCTAGGTTTTTAGAGCATGTATGTGCTGGGCGCTAGGAGATCGTGATTTTAGTGTGTAGAAAATTGTTCTTTCCCGATTTGTTGGAAATATCCAAGTTTCTAAAATACTTCTTGAAATATTCTCTGCAGCTCAGTTAGCTCAAGTGGTCGTATTACTGGTGAGTCATTAAGCAGTTATTTTTCATTGCATATAAAATGTAATTACGAAAACGTACCCTGAATCTGAATATATGTTATATTATTCTTCGTGTTGTGAACTTGTCTGTGGGATAGTGCTGGAATGTGCATTAAAGTTACCTTTAGGATAGAGCTTATTTCAAGCAAAATTTGTTTATCTTCAAATGTATTTTCTTAAACAGATAAACTGATGTTAACTTTGTCATTCAGGTTACTGAATTGGATATACATATCAATACTCGTTCATTTAAGGAACTCAAAACCTGGCTTTTCGTGAATTTACCAGTTTAACCTTCTAACCTATTCAGACCCAGTGTACACAATATTGTGTGCATTAATATTATCATCTCTGAAAAAATAATTCCTATATTCTGCACTTAATCTTAACCCACACTTATTTCACTCTAACATATAATACAGTACAGAAATCCAAAACATGGTTTACTTGATATAGCCCATTCGCGGTTTCTTTGGATGATTTGAAACAAATCTTTGAAAAATCATCCTAGGCGTAGTATGTCAACCTGTTTTTTTAGATACTTAATTTGTGTACCACAAATATATAAATCTGTGTTTATCTTTGAAGTATTGTATACTTGAATAAATGAAATTTTAACTTATAGTATCTTCTATAACTTGTAATATTTATTCTACACTGAGAAAAATGTTTCGTTGAATCAAACAAGATTGGTTTGGTGAGACCAAATTATCTGTTTTTATAGAGGCCATGAAATATTTTGTTGCTGAAACCAATTTATTATGTTGTTTACATCTGGTTGCCCCAAACTGTAAGATTTGGTTGTTGCGACTAAAGATTTGTTTGACTATACGTACATTAAACAGTTTGGGCCGATATAAAAAGAGTGTTACAAGTTCGACCGAGTTTCGAACCTACATCCCCTACGTCCTTAGTATTATCATCTAACGTGACAGCTGATGACGCCAGAAAACTTTTATATAGATATATTGCAAATATCGAGCAACGTGTGCTAACAAATATTTCAAGTTCTACAGCTTTACTTGTCAGTTTCATGTTGCATTGTTTTATTAATGTGTTTTATACGATTGTTAAGCATCAATAGATGCACTGATAAAAACACTGTTACTACCCTAATTGTCGCAAAAATACAAGGGAACTTTCGAGCTGTATTTTCGGAAGAAGGCAGTCGAATGAGTGGTCAAAAAAATTTTTACAGTTGATTCAACAAAATATTTAGTATTTAGTTGACATTCTAATTTTTTGTTGACCCAACGCAGAGATTTTGTTCATTGAAACATTAATTTTGTTAGACGAGCAAAAGTTATTTTGTTGCGTTTAAAATTTTGTTTGCTCAGCAATATATTTCGTTAGGGCAACTTTGGCCCTATATTTTGTTCGATTTTCTCAGTGTGTGTGGGTGCACATTGCGCGTGTCACGTTTCCAGCAGCCGGCCGAGTATCGCGGAACCCGGATCTCTGCGGTGTCGTAAATACCTGAGTGATATGCACAGAGGCTGTTTTGAGCGCGGGGTCGCATGTCGCTGCTATCAGTGAGGTATGCAGCCAGGAATGTCGAGATAAGACCCCAGAGGCAGCAACCAGGCCAAGGAGAGCACTGCACGGAAAATATATTTTTCTTCAGCCTCGGTGGTCCTTTACAAGTCATCACAGAACACTTATGAGTCGGTGGGAGTCATTTTGCCTCCATTTACCACCAATGTTAATATTTACTAGCTAATTGCAAGAGAACTATACGCTCTTTTGAAACGCAGCTTTCTGGAGACACACAAGGATTTTAAAACCTTCAAAATAGTATTTTTAAAAAGTCTGAATTATCATTTTAAATATTAATTTTTGCCACTTAAAATGCACAGTTTTTTTTCTGCACAGACATGGTGTACGAGAAAACGTATCTTTCCCGTCAAAAACTAGTCAATGTTTTTATCTAGATGGGTAAATAATTTTATTTGTGATTCAATACTGCATTCACCATTGGCTTAATGTTAATGCTTTTTACTTAAATTAACAACATCTGTTTAAATGAATAACACTGCAAAGTACATTTTGTACATAGGCGTGTTTTGAACTACAGAGTATTTCACGTTGTCGGAAACTTGTCAGGTCGTGTGACAGCTTAACATAGGCCGTCTCGTTGACACCAATGTCAGTAGAGACGGCGCAAGGAGTGGGGAGCGACCACATAAGCCTGTGAAGAGTATTTGCAGTTCCAGCTATCGTATACCAGTTGTTTCTCCCGTCAGACTTTATTTTCGCGGTGACTAGCCAATCAGACAAGTGGGTTATGTTGATTTGAAATAGGCGGTAACTTTTTTTTGTATCCAACATGGCAGTGGCAGAGTTTAGGTTTCAGACATTAAAATTTGTGAGTAAATCTTCCAATTACATTACAGATAATCAACTTGAATAGCAGGTCATACCTACGCCGAAGCCGAAAACGTAATTAATATAATTACGAGTTTATTAAAGCGATATTTTAGTGCTATTTGAATAAATCGACAACATTAAAAAATGTGGCAGAGAGAAATCTGAATATAAGTAGGCCTAACTTAAGATTCCATTATACACTTTGAGAACATTTAATTATAATTGCGTAATATGCTCAATGTCAAATAAACAACGATTTGTTTTTAAAATGTAGATATTTAGTAAACCTGTCTATATTTTATAAACTGATAAGTGAACATTAAAAAAATGTAAACTTGCATACAACTGATTCTTTAATAATGAATATAGTGTATTACTTTTAGCGCTATCTAGTTATTTCCAACGTAAATTACACGTTGTGTTTGCGATACGAAACTGTATGTAGAATTACTATATAATCGTATATGTAGTGTTCCGAGTTCCATAAATACATTCTCTTAACAGGAATGATTGAGCTAGCAGTCCCATACGAATTGCAAACATTAATTACTGGAGTTCGCTCGCTCTCGACCACGTGGACAAAGTTTGTATACGAAGACCAAGTTGGTGTTCAAGCATACCAAAACTGCAATCCACTCAGTGCGGCGGGCAGTTCGTATACGAATGAGAACTCCAGTATAGGTCCCCAGGCGTGGGAACCATTAGTATCCCCTCATTTCAAGTGTTGGCACTGTAATATAAATAAATAATGGAGCGTCGATACAGTGCGAAGGGAAGTGGGGTGTGAAATGCTTAGCCAAATAAAAAAAAACAAGTTGAAACACTTGCAAGAATACTACAGCAGAAAAGGTAACGCTGCGTTGAGTAAGTAATATACATAGTTCCAAGTCTCTTATGACTTTAAATAAATGTGTAAAAACCTTAACCTGATTTTTCTTATCTTACAATAGGTAACTACGTTTAACGTCTATTCCATTTTTCAATCCCCGGACGCATTCTTTACCTTGGGAAACTGATGTTTACGATTCGTTTATTTCATTAAAAGAGATAACGTACTTTAATTCTTATTTATAGTTTCGAAAGAATATAGGTTTTATTACTATAAACAGAAATGTGTTTCGGCTAGGTTCGCTTAGTTCGTGGTAACATCTTTTAAAGTTCTGGGATCAGGCGTGTATGTTTTCAACATAATATTAGCTGAAATCTTGAAATTCGGTCTTTCACACGAACCTAAATTAACACCTCCGAATAACACACACACACACACACATCAATGGCCAGACCGAGATTCGAACTAGAAACCTTGTGGTCTGAAGGCTTCTGGAATTTGCTAGTTATTTTTAATAATCCTCTGTGGCATAATCTGAATAGACAAATCATTTTGTCCTCGATCAATTTATGAATCATTGGAGAAGGCCTTGCAGTTATTTTCTCTATGAATAATTCCCAATAAATTCTACGATTATAGACTACATCGCCGAACTCCCGTGCCGCAGTCGATTGGTGCGGGAGATTCTGGGTTCGAATCCCACATGTGGCATGGGTGTTAGTCTAAGTTAAGGTCACCAGTTACTTTTTAAGCCATCCCCTGATAAGTCTTCGGGCATAACACTGGCAGACGTTAATAAGCCCAATCCAGTAAACCACATCGTCGTGTTTAATTTATCGTTTATTTTAACGCATGTCTCAAAGTGTAGAATTTAAGTAGGTACATCAATAAAATTTTACTGGTTACATTTTTGTAGTTGCAATATTTCTTGTTTGGTGTTGAAAAGGTGTGATTAAAAAGGCGATGTTGTTAAGTCCTTTAGTTGTGTGTAGAGTGATTATGATTGGATAGGAGACTAGAAGAAATATTTTGTACTTTGCATAACACACTTTTACCCCATGTAAAGTTCTCGTAATATGTGGAACTCTGAAATATTTGTAAAAACAAAACTCATGCATATGCCGCTAAATAATTACAGAAAAATGAACACACCGTGGGATAAAATATATTTAATTAGTTTCAAGCTGAACTATAAATAATTATTATCATTCAAAATTGAATTGTTTGAAAACAAACTTTAATAAGATTAAAAATTGTGTGGAATTCTCACGTTAAATTAAGCGTAATAAGAAAATAAAATCAATTACTGTTATTGCAAGTAGAATTGTCGTAACTTAAATTGGAATTATAGCACCATCCTCACAAGATAAAACCTAATGAAGATAATTAATTTAGAAATAAAATAATCAAATTGCTGCAGTAAAGATAAACGTGAAAAATAAAAAAATTTAGGTTAGTGTTTCCCAGAAGTGGTCCTTAATTTTGTGCCATTTTCCTCCTGGCACGAGTTTACTGAGCTCCATGTTACGGTAGTGCAAAATATGTCTCAAATTTCGTAATAAAAATTATCTCAAACTTTCTTTTTAACAACACACGAATTTCAAATAAAGTTAATGTGATTTCAAAGTTCAAACTGATTAAAGTTGGGTCTTTCAATTTAAATTTGCTCCGTTGCTTAGCTAGTCGGTAGTGCTGGACTATTGGATACTACCGACATTAAACATACTAATTACCACTTGAGAGTCCTGAAAATTTGCCATCTTAGGCATTTCTGGAGATCACTTGAATTTATCAAAAAATAATCAGATGGACGCAGAATGACTAAAGCGTCATCTGGATGCAGGCTACACCAAAAGCCTGTGACATGACGTCACTGAAGTTCCTCGGAGCCTTCTTAGGCCGGTCGCCATTAATAAATTAACTAGTAGGCTCTAAAATTATAAACTATAACATCTGGGGATAAAAACCTCAACTAAACTTATGTTGGTGCTGGAGATTTTCATATCGAGAATCCTAGCGAATAATCTTGCCGCTGGACCTTTCACTTCCTGCAACTTCCTCAAAATCTGATCTATTTGGCGAGAAACTACTTCCGGCGAAGCGAAATGGAAACAAAATTTAAACGTTAATTATCTTTCAAAATAACAAATAAAAGAAATAATTATGTTTAAATCATTATTTTATTTTATATTAAATCACATAAACTAACAAACAAGCTCAAATTAACGTATTTAGATCATAATCTCAACTCAGAATTCATATCAGCATGTCATAGAATAACATCAATAATAATAATAATAAAAGTAAAATTAGGATTTTTGGTTTACAAATAATAATGTGTTTTTAATGAAATAATTAACGTTATTCAACATATGTAAATAAGCGTGAGCTGGTGTCCAAAACACATATGTAAATAATCGTGTGAAATGTCCAAACACATATGTACACAATTAGCATAACTGTAGACATACATAAATACGTGTTCAACTTGAAACTGTTCTAGTGTTTGTCGTTTCTGATTGGTTCCTATTGGATAAAATCAAGTTGGCTCGTAACGAGCGAGATGTCCAGTTTCAAATAATTATATTCTGATAACGTATGCTACAGTACAGATATGTGAGTAGAATGCCTAATCTGTCATGTCTTAGTATCAAATGTACTGTACTAACAAAATAAATCACATAGGCTTATGTCGTAAATGTTACGCTATGTAAATTAAAAAAAAAAAACAATAGCCAAAATTCGTTCCTTGCTTCAGTATTCTTAATATGATAAAAAAATGTTTCTTCAGGAGTGAACTCAATGAGAGATTTCGCCTGTATATATAAACTAGAAACAGTCTGTCGAAACTAAATATACAGTATAGTTGAATGAAGAAAAAGTGATTTCATGCCAAGAAAAATGTTGTTGAGAAGAATTGCCATTTTTTTCAGTAAATAATACCATTATTTGAATCGCTGTTTTCTATAGTGCAAACTATCGATAACGTGATTGTTGTTTCTGTTCGGGAATATTTATTGTAAGATTATGAATAACTTTTGTGTTACAAAAAATAATTTGGTCAGTTTCAAACGGCCAAAAATCAAGTTTTTCATCACTGGAAAAAAAAAATCCTGTAATTAATATGGGAATATTATCTTGGTTTTCTCCAAGATCCCTCTGTTCCACTCTTGAGCGCCCCACCAATGCGGAAAATTTATACACGCTATTCAAATAACCAATAAGCCATAACAATGTTTTTCGATTAACAAAAATTTTTATATACGAAAGTAATATTACATTAAAAGTAATTATCTATACTAAAATAATTAAAAATTGAAAAAAAGTTCAACGTAAGTATATATTGTATAACATTTTTCATAGTACATTAGTACACGTTCTAATATATTACATGGCAAATATCAAAGAATTTTAAAACCGTTTAGATGGAAATGCTCCTTTTACACTATTACCGTTGGATGTAGCTGTGCTCGAATGGACGTTTTATTGTGCCGTGATTATTATCGTTTGTTTTAAAAACATTTAGTAGAATACAATATACAATTAGCAAACGTTTTACTTAGAATTTAAGTGTTGTGTTCCACACTGCAGTGGTAAATAAAATAATGGGTCAAAAGTACACGTGTGTAAATATCGGATCGGTAAAGAGCAGAAAAGAAAAAGTGTTTCGGCTATACCACGGGAAAATGTCTAGCCCAGTGTCAGCAGTCGAGAGTAAGTTTGATTTTACTTAGAAAATAAACAATGTAGCCTACTAAATTATACTCGTAAAATTATAGTTTTACAGGCGTATCTGTATTATAACTTTTACGCGGCTATGAAAAGATTGCGGAAATTTGATTTTCGCACTAATGGTCTTACTTCTGACGGATACTGTACACACTAAATGTGCAATCACGATTTAAAAAGACGTAGGAAAAATTAATTTGGCACAATAGGCCCTGTTAAGTATATCAAATTGTGCATTGCAAATTATGTAATACGTAGGCTTACCAACGCTCATGCAAACATGCGGGTGTAGAAATGCAGCAAGTATCTGTCATGTATTAGTAAATAGCACAGTATGACACTAAAATACATATTTTAATACAGTAATACGTATTCGTACACAATGAAAAAGGCGAACAACGAAACTGCACGATAGTAAGGTTCGCTTACATCTTATTCATTATCGCATTAATGAAGGGTTTAAGAGTGTAGTATTTTCTTTTAATAAAAGTAAAACGAATTACGAATGCATATAGCAGATTACTTAAGAAAATACAATCAAGAAATAATGAAAGGGTTAAAAGCCAAACATAAGTAATACAAATTAAAAGTGCTGTTGTGATATCAGTGATATAACAATTTTGCTGCACTGACATCCGCTAAGTTTTTAAGATTGTTTGTTACATTTGTATCTCAAGACTCGCTTAATGGATACGTATAAAGTGTTCGTGTGTCCTTGGTAACATTCCCATGCGTTTGTGAGTTTCGTTTGTGAGGTGCGTTAATGAGTTTGAAATTCCGCTACAGTGGTGTACGTATATGAATTCTCTCGGTAACAGAGACTCTGCGGCCAAATTTTAGGCTTAATTCATCATAGGACGCCTTTATAGCAAATAGAAAATGCATAATACACGTTTGTTCAATATATTATCGTGCGTCGTTGGATAGTTGGTTTCGTAATTTGCTATGATGTTACTATGTCTGGTTTTTGTATTATCCAAGTATTTAGAAAACGGCCTCCCCTCAGACACTTACTACACACACCACCATCACTAGCATAACTGTGATTAACAGTGATTTCGGAGTTGGTCTAAGGACTATTTCCCTGTTTTGTGGACCTTTAAATGCAGTAAATTCTAATATTTTTCAAGGTTAGACATCACTGGGAATCAAACCCGACTCCCCTTTTCACATTTGAAGGATTCAACGTTCGCTACAAATATAATTTGTTCTTATACAGAAAATAGTGTCGCTCAGCTGTCAAAATAATTTTTAGTACCTAGCCTACGATTATAACAATTCCCTTTGTAATAAATTCATTACAGATATGGATGTTGAACGTTACTTAGAAAATCTAATACTACCATATTTTTACTCCTGGCACAAGAATGAATCCATCTAATCTATTGATTCTGGCAGAATACGCATGCTGAAGTTCCTAAGTTAAATTAAAAATATACTGAAGATAAATGATTCTGAGATTTGAAGTTGCTTGTAAACGCCATTAGCTAATAGTTGATCCAAAATCAATGTACAAATTTTCCAGCCACGGCAAGTGATAAACATGTATAAAGGCTGTTCACTATAAAGTGAGCATTTTTGAAATAAACCTTAGAAAAAAGTCACTGCCCCTACCTGCATATATTTTAACGGGCGTCCTGAGTGACATGCGCCCAGTAAAGTTGGTAACGATTGATGGGAAGTCGTTCCGTATCTTAAACGTGGAATAAAAATGGTTAGGTAACCATTTCTGATTTATATTATTTATTTCTCTTTCTGTCTTTTTTTAATGCATCAAAGTGTAAAAATGACCCGATTTGTTAAATATTTACTTTTGTAATAATTTCACAATTTCACTTGACCAACGCATGAATAAAGTGATGAGACCCATGACAATGCTTATCATACTTAAGGCGGAATAATATACAACATATATACAAGTAGACCTTAAGCAGGTCTTTCAGAAATGCTCATTTTACCGTGAATAGCCTATGGATTCGTCGAAGAGAAAAATAACATTCCAAGTATTGCGCTGATATAAAGCATAACATCCAGTTAATGTAGAACGAAAATGAGAGAAAGCAGACTACATTAGCACGGAATCTCTGGAAAATTTTGACAGGGCGATAACGCGACAAATATTTGTTGGCTAATATTAAGGTTCAGGAAATATTTGGTTTGGTGTTGGACCGAAACAAGCGTGAACTGAAAGAAGTTAATCTTGGGTTAATGATGGTAATATATAACGGCTGTGATGAGTCCACTACACCGTAAGGTTACCGTTTCCGTAATAAATATAATGTAATTCATGCACATATAGTTTTAGTTTTGAATTAAATACTCATCACAAAAGTGGAGGTTTTTAGCGTTCTTTGGAATTAACAGCTGGGGGTTTAACAAATAGGCATGTTTCATTATAGACTACATTGCTTTTCTTTCAGGTAGTCTATAGCTCACGTGTGCCAAGAATGTAAACAAATATATGATTTTCAAAGGAATAATAACAAAATCGTTTTTGAAGAGGAATGCAGGGGATCGGCACCTAATACTGGAATAACAACGGTATTTCTAATGCAGTGGTTAAGACACGCCTCATCTTGTTGACGTCTGCTGTGGCACGCGTATGACACGTACAAAACAATTCATTGTGAAGTCAGGAATACGCATGCCCGTCGTCAACTTATTAACGGCGGTCTGGTAGGGCGCCTGCGGTCAATGGTTCTCATGTGATGGCGTCACAGCAGTGCGCGCGGGTCTTGTATCTAGTCGATGCTGTCAGTTGTCCAGGTATACGGGACAAGATAAAAACTTCCCTTCCATATCTCTTGGTGCTACGCTAATCCTCACCAGTCAGGTGTGCAACAAAATGGGCATAACAACCACGATGAGCCGCGCATCTTTCCGGCGAGAAAAACACGTACTTCAGGTCAAGTCCCTCCGACTCTAAGGGTAATCACTAGTCAAAATTTATTTTAAGACCTCGAGGTCACTTCTGGACACAAGGCAGCTTAGCGCGAGTTCTCTCTCAGGCTGCTCATTTTTGCCTTCTCCCTTAAGAAAATCGCGCAGGAATGTCTTTAAAGCACACATTCTCGCTATTTTCTCATTGAATATATGTAGTGCGATTAAAAAGTGACGCCTGTAGATAATGGTTTTTTTTTACCTTTCGCGGGGGGAAAAAATCGTGTTCCCAGTAGGCCTATAGCATAGTTGCAGGGCGACTATATTACATGCCCACGTATGTGAGTCAATTTTATATCTATAACACAATGTTTTGCTACAATACCACATTGCATTACAGAATATTGTATATTCGGATATATATACATATATAGACACACACACACTCTCTTTACCTTCGTATGGAAATTCACCATGTAATGGATGCTGCTGCTCCTAGAAAGATGACTACAACAACTGAACATTTTTAGAGTCCACAACAAATAGGCTACTTTTTTCTCGCAAACTAACACTAATTCAATCATTAGCGAATCACAGGTCAATTGATAACTAACCATTTTAATAAAAGAAACTCATTCATATCATGACCTTAAGAAATTGACACTGAAATGTTACCTCATAGAAAACATCTCATTAGAACACTCGATACAGTGTTCTCTTTCAACTGAACTATTTTAATGGCAAGAAAACAACAAAACCACATGAAAATTAAGTAAATAATTCATGACATTATAACATCATGAAGTAATAATGAACCATATTTGATTCAATCAGAATTCAAATTATCGGCCATTCACTAAGCAAATAAATACTATAACTTTCTTTAAAGAAAATGTATTAAAATAAATTATGATAGTAGTTAGCACCAATCAAATGAAAATACCTATACTAATGGCGTGACCATTATATCCATCATTAATATGGTTTAGAGCAAATAACCACTCCTCTAAGATAGGTGCCGGTATAGCAATTTAAGTCGTATGAATATTAATGCACTTGGAGAATTATTAAAATAAATAAATAATAATTGGGTACTAAAAAGAATTATCATGAATATTTATGTAGTTGCCCTTTTGAATAGCAATTACTTACTAGTACTTAGCTGTAATGGAACATATGCTTTGTAACAGCTGTGTAGTCTGGATGCCATCATAATCCTTTTTGTCGTCTCCAACTAACCAGGAACCGGTTGAAGATCACAAGACTCCCGTAAAAGCCGAAAGACTAGTTGTCATCCTGCGAAGTGTGTAGACCTCCCGGAGACCTGGCAAGCTGGCTGACATTAATTCCTGGCTGATGGAATATATTTACAGCATTCTCTCGCTGCGATATTATTTAGTTCAGAATTCATACTTCAAGCTCGCAGAATAATAATTTATTATAAATTAAGGGCCCAGCAACGCTTACTTATGACTTCTTGACTGTCCCTCTACGTTCTTTTTTTTTTTTAACAGCATGTTCCTTTTCATTACTGTCAAAACGTTGCTAACAGTGAAAAACAAAATGTGCATGTCAGACAAAATTTCCAAGTTTCCCTATTATGATGGGCACGATTAGTGTCATTCCTTGTACAAGTAAACCAGTTGTTTCTTTTCAAACAACGAGAATGATATATTTCGTTAAACATCGATTCTTAGTATCTCCAATCATTACCATATTGATATGACATATTTTGCAAATAGTTTCACTGGCAAGGAGAAAGTTAGCAAAATGGAAATATTCACATGAACTGAAGTCTTTTCAGTAATGCAATTTCACTGGTAACAAACATTCTGAAATATTAATTTGAATTGCTTAGTTGGCCACGCAAAATACACAAAAGAAATATAATTGACATACCTTAAATTACTGATACGGATAAAACAAGCATTCCCAAATTCCCAGATCTAACACCAGACATTTATGTGCTGAAACTCGCGTATACACGCAAACACTGATATTATAGGCTGTTCACGGCAAAATGAGCACTTTTGAAAGTCCTGCTTAAGATCTTCTTCTTTGCACTTTGTGTATTGCTCCGTCTTGTGTAAAATTAACATTGCCATGGGCCTCGTCACTTTGTTCATGCGTCGGTCAAATGAAACTGTAGAGCTATTAGAAAAGTAAATATTTTACAAAAAATATGCTATTTCTTAAACTTCGATGCATTTAAAGAACAGAAAGCGAAAGAAATCATTTAAATAATTCTCAGATGGCTACTTAACACTTTTTATTTGAAGTTAAGCTATGGAACTAGTTCCCATCCATCGTTACCAACTTACTGGGCGCATGTCACTCAGCGGGCCCGTTAAAGCATTTGCAGGTAGGGGCAGCGACTTTTTTTTCTAAAGGTTGATATCAAAAGTGCTTACTTTATTGCGAGCAGGCTTTACAGACGACACTGCACTAGGAAGTTTCTATGATAATCCAGTCAAGCAGCCGCTTTTACTGTGAACTGCAGCCGCATACGCCAGAGCAATGGTGTCACTGGTCATTGACGCATATAAACGCCGTGTTTTGCAATAATCACCCGGTGATCTGCTTGCCAAGCGGCAGCGGCGGCGCAGTGGCTAGGGCGCTCGCCTCCCACCATGGTAACCCGGGTTCGATCCCAGATTTTCGCATGTGGGAGTCGTTTTCTCGGGGTACTCCCGTCTCTCCCGTCCTTATATTCCATTGCCGCTCCATCCCAGGGTCTCATTTCATGTCATGTCCGGGGATGACGGGCACCTACGGAGAGGGTTGCCTCCCCCACTCGAGTTTTTAAAAAATCTGCTGGCCAGTTGGCAGCTCAACCAATGGTGGACCTTCCACAGCGCGCAGTAGCCAATCAGGAGCAAGTGCTCTGATTGTCCAGATGCTCGCGTAGGCAATCAGCGAGCGGGTACGCCCGCGCCACGTCATTCCGGCTCAGTTGACTTGTCTACTCTGTGACGTCACCGCGCAGTCTTAGAAAAAAAAGGAGGTCCAGTAGGCCGTCACGTTGCAGGCGCACGTTTCGCGCTGTAGAAAGGCCTCGGTGATTTCGGCCTTCGATAGGAGGCTTTGATGGCCGTTGCCAGATTGCCTACCGTGATTTTCGACTTGTGACCGCATCGTGGGGATCGCAGTAACAGACGTTTCTTCGTGGCTTGTAGTATGTTGCCTACACAGATAAAAGTCTGATGTGCCACACTCTAAATTCGAATCAGTGGAAAACCTCTGAATCGCAGTGGAATTCAACTACTCGAATCAGTGATTGTAGCTTCACTTAGAATCAGTGGAAAACTACTGATTGTTTCATGGAAAAAATTTCACTGATTAATTTATTGACGTGAAGCAATTTCACTGATGAATAAGTGACGGCCGACTGCAGTCGCGAATTAAATACTGTTTTTATTGAATTTAACAAAATAATTACTCGAAATGAACATATTTACGACAATTTACTTTTTACATTGAGCAATTTACAATAATTTAAAAACGTAAACCATTTTTCTGAGGTGGTCGGGATTGAAGTCGCACAACCTTTCCACGTCGCTCTTAGGCTGTTACCCTATCATCTGAGATACGAAGTCAAGTTGAAAACCAGAGGAAAATGTATGTGTTATACTGTTGTTTTAAATCTTGAAGATTTAAATTCTATGCCCTTACTTTTCGTTTTTGATTTAATTGGTACCGTTAGGATTGTTAAAACAAATGGTATATATGCGTGCACTCTCTTCGCCACATTATATGTGTGTGCACTCTCTTCCCCACATCATATGTGTGTGCACTCTCTTCGCCACATTATACGTGTGTGCACTCTTCACCACATTATATGTGTGTGCACTCTTCCCCACATTATATGTGTGTGCACTCTCTTCCCCACATTATATGTGTGTGCACTCTCTTCACCACATATGTGTGTGCACTCTCTTCACCACATATGTGTGTGCACTCTCTTCCCCACATTATATGTGTGTGCACTCTCTTCACCACATATGTGTGTGCACTCTCTTCCCCACATTATATGTGTGTGCACTCTCTTCACCACATTATATGTGTGTGCACTCTCTTCCCCACATTATATGTGTGTGCACTCTCTTCACCACATTATATGTGTGTGCACTCTCTTCCCCACATTATATGTGTGTGCACTCTCTTCACCACATTATATGTGTGTGCACTCTCTTCCCCACATTATGTGTGTGTGCACTCTCTTCATCACATTATATGTGTGTGCACTCTCTTCACCACATTATATGCAGTTTAAACTTTTAAACAGAGCGTTGTGATGATTATATGAAAACAAAATGAAAGACGTTAAAAACGGCGTGAAAGGCTGGATGTTCATGTTACCTCGTAAAATGGCGTTTTGACAAACGAAACACAATTTAGAAAGTATTTTGTATTGGTTTATTAGGTTATTATTTTACTTGAAAGACGTTATTTAACTGCTATTTTAAACCTTGTTTGACGGCCATTTTGACACGCTGTTTAACTGATCCATCAGTAAAAAAAAAACACTAACAAACATTACAAAAAATGACTGATTAATCAATAGAAAATGTCACTGAATCAGTAAGCGAAAGAAATCTGGCATTTTTTCATTGATTCATCAGTTAAATTCACTGAAGTGACTGTTGAATCAGTCAGATACTGTGCTAACTGATTGAAACAGTGAAATTTTCATTGATTCAAATTTAGAGTGCAACCGTATTAATGTTAAATGATACAATTACAGTAATATCTTGTTGTCTGTGATCCGTCAGTAACTAATTTTGCTGTTAAAGTAATAAACTCTTACGCTAATAATGTAACTGTAACATTTAGTAGGTAGTTTTGTAACAACGTTACCTGTTTACTGCACTGTCAACATTAAGGTGGTGTTTATGTTGTTTGCAAAAAAAAATTGGTTTAAATTTATGTTAACACTTGTGTAAACAATTTTCTTGTATTACATTTGCTTTAAATCAACATTCTTATGTAGAATAAATCAAGTACAATTATTTCGTCAAAAATAAATAAATATAATGTACAAAAAATGTATGACCAAGAGGAGAAATGAACCTGCACCTTAGGTGCATAACGACTTCCACTTCAAAAAACCCACCACCATATAAATTGCTCTCTTTTGTCACATCTCACTTCGTTTCATGTTGTAGATATTCCGTAAAATATAATGACAAACTGCTGTATTCTTAAGTTATGCGGAAATACTTTATGCTGTTAAAATGTATGCATATTTGGCACACGTAAACTACTTTGCAATATTTGAAAGCTGATCAAATATACATTGAGCAATTATCATTCTATGCTTTCAAATTTTAGTTAATAGTGCTTTCATTTTACGAGGTTATCGCTGTTCACTAGAGTTGGTTGGGTATTACTTTAATGTCGTACACGTTGAAAGAAATGGCTTAACAGTAATTTGTTTCAACAATGTTAGTCTTTTTCTGTGTATCTGGATGTTCTGTTTCACAACCGGCCAATCATTGCGCTGAACATTTGGCGTTAATTCCTCGAAAACGGTGGCGACCTCATTGTTTACCATCTATGGCAGATTAATAATCCGCAGGGAACAACCCATAAATGTCGGAAAGTTACATATTTCAATGCACAAATGTGTTTCCCACCTTTTTTTCTTTATAGAGGAGTTTGGTATCTTCGCCAAATTTTTTATAGTTTGCACTTTATCGTTCAGTAATGCATTATACAGACACTCGTGAAGTGTATGTTTAATTTATACCGATTTTTGGACGAGGAATCAACTGCCAAAGTTTGTCGGGTAGAGGTAGAGTTCAACTTCAACTGTATGTCTCAACCACGATGATTCTCCCCCCCCCCCTCCTTTTGTTATTAGGCAATTCGAATTTTCTGTCCGCTTCTCTGTTTTCGTAAATATTTTAATTATTTATTTTTTGTTGACTATTGTGTTTAAATTTATTTCGCTTCTGTTGTAAAAAGTCAACTAAAAGCACAAACTCTGGGGCCGCTGTGGTATAGTGCTTAAACGACTCGCCTCCCACGAAGGCGACCCGACCCGGGTTCGATTCTCGGCGGGGTCGCCCCAGGATTTTCGCATGTGGTAATCGCGCCGGACGATGCCGCTGATGGGCGGGTTTTCTCTGGGATCTCCCATGCATTGCGGCGCTGCTCCATACTCCCTCGCTTCACCCTCATCGGCTCTCGAGACCTCGCTGCCAAGAGCCACCCAAATCTCTTCACTCGCTCACATAATCCCTGGATGCCGAGCCAAGAGTACAACCTCCCAACGAGCATATAAGTACCAGAGACGTCACTGAAGGAAAACATTGGAACGCTTATTTTTGCTCAGTGCAAATGTGCCAATGTCAAAACAACGAAGAAAAATTATGTTCATGGGTTAGCACTACTACACGTGAACAGTTTTCTGTATAACATCTCAATCGTCTTAATTCCACCTATTTTAGTAAAAATATTTTCAATATTCACATTTACAATTGAACCAATATAACAATATTTTTATCTTCAATTCTGCTGAAAAATATTCATAAAACGATAAGCAGTTTATTTACATTATGTCAATAAATTCAAATAATTTTGCACTTTTATATTGTCTATATTGCACTGGGCTATTAAATAAAATCGAATCGAATTACATTAAGCGTTCTCTATGCTCCTATCTAGTGTCTAGGGATTGCAACTCTTATGCCAGCAGGCTGTTGGGTTTTTGGCAGGTCTCTTAGAGCGTGGCGGGGGTAGGGGTGTCCCACTATCACCTTGCATGTAAAGTTTTGTTCTTCTTACTGTAGAGGGGAGCTGCGAGCTGGCAGAACACTGCGGAGGGTCAACATGGAGAGAAACTGCGCTGGTCGTTAAAACCATCATTTACGAGGCAACCCGCGGAGCACCTCCCACCTTTGCTTTTCCTCCTCCTTCTTCTTTGGCCCCCTATACATTTGCCAAACCCCGCCCCTAATGCGCCAACCCGTGCAGACAATGACCTATCTCAGCTGGCTAAATGGCAGCTTGTTCCGCACAAGAAGCGAGGACAATATCGCCGCCTCTTCCTAGCTGTCTTCGCCACGTGGCAAGGATGTGCTAACCCCGCGCGTGTTCCTTCTACAAACCGCCTACCTGGATCTTTCTTCCGGCCTTGAGGCGGAGAAGCGCGGGGGCGATAAGGGCGACGCTGCTACGCGTATCAAGTGCCCCATCGCCGCTAAGCGCGAGCTCTCAACTTGTGCACAGTGTTTTTGGTCGCACTGTGTACCTATTTCAGGGGCGACCCTGTTATTTTATTGATGCAAATTATGTCTGAAGGTTCAAATGCAGGGCCCTTGAGTAGTTTTGTATGTGTCTGAAACGTATATTTTGAAATACAGCATTTTGAAAAAGCCGTTTTGAACCATTTTGCACTACTCTAGAATTGTTTTGATAATGTGCTTCACGTCTGATGTGTGTGTTCTTTTCGTAGATCATCACATTGGACGCACGTTTAATAGTATTTATTGTAGATCAATATTATTGGGCTATTGGGATTTTTTTTTCTTTCTTTGAACATTGCTTTTTCTCTAGTCCTGCTCAAGATATGTACATAATATGAAACCATTGATCATTTTCAGATTTAATACAATTTGAGCTATCATATTTCTGTTTCGCCTCTTGTTAATGTAAGTAACTTTTCATGTCCTTTATGTTTACGTATGTGTACACTATGTTATACCTGGTTAAGTGTAAGAGAAGGCATTGAAGCCCAGTATAAATAAAGTAGAAATAAATAAATATAAATAAATGAACATGTGTTTCAAACACTCTGAAACATAGTTCAAGCACTAGGTAAATGGGAAACTTAATACTGTTAGATGGTTGAGAATTGGTGTTGGCAAATAAATGTTCATGAAATTCATTTTTTAAGCCAATTTGGAAGGCATAATTTTGAAAGAAAAACCTAAGTGTGAGAAATGATACTCTGAAGCGCATGTTTCGAGACAGATATAACAATTTATTTTCCAGTAAACTTCTATTTAATTACTAATGTTTTGGTCTTTCCAGGATACACATTAATGTTACAAAAGGCTCCGATAACTAAGAAGCGCCTAATTTTTTCCTCACAAAAGTTCCCGTGGTATATAAATCTATATTCATCAGGAACGCCAACTGGGAGATATTTAGCGCGCTTGAGGTCTAAAAACAATCGAACCATAAGGGTGACAATGACACTGCTACACGCAAGACTACAGTGTTTCCATCGTGCTGCGTGTACTTATGCTTCTTGAAGCGGTAACCCTAACATTTTATTGCTGGAAAGTCTGAAGCAAGTTCATTACATGTCCATACAATAGTGTTGCATGTTTCAAAACAGTTTATTATGAGATACAGCAGTGTGAAAGAGCCGTTTTCAGCTTTTTTGGAGGGCAGGAAAATAGCGTTTATAATGTGCGTAATGTATTGAGAGTATTATTCGTAAGGTTGTAATTGTTAAATTAATCTAGGCGTGTCTCAACCACCATTCACGATATTCCTTTCAGACAAAAAGTTTTGTGCCTCTTGAAGAGGAGAACCACGCTGAAAGAGAACGGGAACAGTAACAAAAGTTTGTGTTTTTGTATTTTTATTGAGTCTATAAATCTTTGTTTACCCACAACTTTCCTGGTATTAAAGTTTTCAAAAAATGAAATTTGTAGAAATGTTACATGGAATAATTTTTGTTCGAAACGGTTATGTTGAAAATGAATCGAGAAGGAATTTTTTTTTCAAGGCCAGGCTTTACCATGCATGGGCGTATAGGGGATCAAAGGCTAAATTCGGACAAAGATCTCTGTTGTTTTTGTGGTACTATTTTCAACTAAAGATTTTTTTGTTGGAGATTGAACTCGTCTAGATTTGTAAATCTTCCAAATTTTAATTTTAAGTGTACGTTTTCATTATTTATAAAATTGTGACATCATATAAATAGTCAAAAAGTGCATTTAAAATTTAAAAATTAAAATTTGAATGGTTTTGCAATTTTAGATGCTTTCAATCTTTAGCAAAAAAAAACCTCAGTGGAAAATACTACCATAAAAAAATTACTGAGAGATCTTTGTCCGAATTTAGCCTTTGATTCCCTATACGCCCATGCACGGGGAGTCTGGCCTTAATATTGATTCCACATTTAACTGTGTGGCTGCAGGGTTGGTAGTCAAGAGACCTTGAGTGTCCTTCAACCCTCATTTCCCCATCTTTATTCCATTTTCACTTTCTTTTTTTTACGCGTTAACCCATGCAGGCCTACGAGACACAACCTTCTATATGCTAAAAAGGAAGGTTATATTGTGATCGCTACTTTACATTGCAGGATCAGTATTCAGTGTTATTTTCTGGAGTTAACTGATTCTAATAACCTAGTTAGCGGAAAACGGCTTCCAGTGAAGTTAAATCCCTCGCACGTAGAATGTAATGTTGTTGAAATAACGTGAAGCAAATGTGGTTTGCAATTCTGCATTGCATAACACATGCATTTTTACGAGACTATCATTATAAAATAATATATATGTTTTTGTAAAAACATGTGTGTATAGTACATTTTTTTGTTACGCATTCCATAACGTGTCATTCATTGTTGATAATTCATTGTTAATAATTCATGCATACAGTTACTTATGTATTCAATTATGTGAGTTTATAATGTGTATAATATGAAGATACATCCTTTGTTTGCTGTGGCGCATTAGGTTAAAACAAATATGGCGTTGATTTGCGATTTGTACAATTAGTAATTTGTAAGATTCGTTAATACGAGAAACGAGATAGTAAACTACCAAATACATCATCATTTGAGTAAGCTAAATCCGGTTACGTGACCATCTAGCAAAATTAAAACGTCAATAAATAAGAACAGGGCCTCTCTATCATTATTGGCGGCTTGATTCCTAAGTTGTGCACCCCTGCATGTTGACCAGAAGGTTGGCGGCCAGGTATGTCTCCAAGACAGGACCGAGGTAATGGACCCACGAGATCTGTCGACCATCATCCGGGACGAAGGCCGGACAGAAGCGCGCTCTTATGGGGTTTCCGTGTTGCAGAAGCGCTTCCAGTTAGATGTGGCACGGATTACAAGGGCCGCACTTAATAAGCGCCCGGATATTTTTATGTGACTTAAAGTTGCCCCGTAAAATTTTCATTTTTATTTGAAAAAGAAATAGCTACATTTTACTGTTTTTATTTAAGAAAAAAAAAACAACACGCTGAACCCATATTTTATTCTTATAGCGTATTAATGAGAAACGAATATCGAGTGGACCATTATAATGTGTAGTGGTCACAAAATCGACCATTTGCTAAGAACTTTATGTGGTCCTGTTAAATGACTGGGGAAAAAATAGTATTATAGTACAAATCTGATCACCTTCAATCACAGAATCTAGTGTACTTAGTTAAATCCCAGTTAAAATATTGACGATCCAATAGATTTGCTCAGGAGAAAAAGTATCGTTTTATAAGTAGGACAGTGAGTTTTAGATAGTAAAGTGTAGTAATTTTTTTCATGATTAACTTCAACAAAATCACACTATAGGCCCTATATCACATAATTATAATGCATTATATCATATAAGGCTGAGTTGTTAGGGTTACACATTTCCTTCTTAATAGTGTTCCTGAAATGATAAAGAAAATGTATTAGCACTTGGGTATTCCCAGTGGTTTTACGACGATAATCGGATAATCGATAGGACTCGACAGACCAATTATTATAACTAAGAATATCAAAGTTGCCGAGCCATTCGGAGAATCGCGTT
This sequence comes from Dryococelus australis, assembly GCA_029891345.1. Taxonomy (NCBI): domain Eukaryota; kingdom Metazoa; phylum Arthropoda; class Insecta; order Phasmatodea; family Phasmatidae; genus Dryococelus; species Dryococelus australis. The sequence goes on along the minus strand of CM057003.1, from coordinate 17,146,716 downwards.
TTTTACAACCGCAGGCTCCTTTTTGGGAAATTCAGAATAAACCTCCCAGGAGATTGAGATTGGTTAAGCGAGATAAAAAAGGGAAACTGAGAAAAGTAAAAGAGATAAGAATTTTTGCTATTGATTGGTGGCGACCAGCTTTCCTGGGTTGGTATTGTTGGTTATCAGATAAGTGTAGCGCTATATTTAAAGTCTATATTAGCTCTAAATAACGCCCTTCTTAATGTCTCTGTTTGATTATAGTCGATTAACTAATACTCGTCATCAATACATGTTCAGTCCTTGTGTTGCCATCATTTGTGATGTCTTTGACTCACGCATCCAGTCCAATAGTCCAGCCTGCCGGTCGCACTCTTCACTCCTCTAAATGCTCGCAGTCGCAGATTTTCCTACCGCTGGCCACTTCCGGCGCTTCTCGTTCCTCTTCTAGCTCGTCGTTTATAGCTTAACGTCGCACAATCGCCCAGAAAACTCTCTCTGATCGGAGGCCCGTCGCACTTTTATACTACCGCTGGCCTTGATCTGGAAGGTTCAACACACCCCGAGTCACGCTGAGAGAAGCTATGGCAGTAGTATTCACCTGGACATTTTTTCAATGATATCTCAAGGACACCCGGTACCCAAGATCGGAAGCGGCACGCACCCTGATAGACGTAACAGGATTGTTTTGCAAACATTCCTTTGTAAAAAGCCGCTGCGTCTCTGGTTTCAACTGGCTCGGTCTGATCTCCAACGATACTGGTACAGGCGGGCCGCTCTGCGAGTGTATGAAACACGCATGATTTATGAACGCGCTCGTTATCAGTTTGCATAAAAATGGATTACTATCGTAAAGTAGCTTTCCAAATTTTGGATTTTTAAAATGACTGAAGAACATTTATCAAGCAACAGCTATAGCTAAGTAATTGAAGACACAATCACAAACACGACCCCAACAGTAAGGTAAAGGCTGTTCACGGTAAAATGAGCTCTTTTGAAAGCCCTGCTTAAGATCTACTTGTGTCCACGTTGTGTATTATTCCGCCTTAAGTTAACATTTCCATGGGCTTCATCAATTTCATCATGCGTCGGTCAAGCGAAACTGTGGATTTATTATAAAAGTAAATATTTTACAAATATGCTAATTTTTATCCGGTTATGCATTAAAAAAAAAAAAGGAAAACGGAAGAAATTATTTAAGTTACCACAAATAGTTACCTAAAACTTTTTATTCGATATTAAGATATGGAACTATTTTCCACTCATCGTTACCAACTCTACTGATCGTATGTCACTCAGTGTGTCCGTTAAAATATATGGAGGCACGAGCAGTGACTTTTTTTCTAAGGTTGTTTTCAAAAGTGTTCACTATCGTGAACAGCCTTTAGCGAGAAGCGCGCTCGGTACGCGTACAGGCCACACCAAAATGTTACAACGATCCCAGTACTTGAAGCTCGTAAATAAATTTTGGATCGAACGAGTTTGAGTTAACAGTATCGAGTTCGTCGAGGCATTCGGAGGACGCTTTGCAACTAAGGGAAGAATGGAAACGGAGATGGAATGGCACATTGGACGAAATACGAGAGCGTGAAAACGGTTCCACTTGCGAAAATCGCGTGTTAGCCCCCAGGGGACTCGAACCCGGATCGCGTAGCCAAGAAACCACTGCAGCCCCAAGTACGTGTTCGAATTCCAATTTGCAGTCAGCGGGTCTCGTAACAAAGTCTGTTTACCGAGTTACCAGCCCACCATATCGTATTGGTATTTTTTTGCAGTTCCGAACATCTAAGCTGTTCAGATCCAGTGGATAAAATAGTGTACATTGTAAAGACAACGAATTTTGAAGGGAAAAATATTCACCATCCCGCTGATTTATAAAAAAGAAATAAAACAGTTCAGCTACATCCTTTATTTGAACTTTTTAAACTTGTTGGAAATGAAAGTCATAAACTCAATAAGGCGTTCAGTATTAAATATCTGAGTTTTTTTATATGGGTTGCTTCTTTTTTTTTAATTCACTCCGCCAAAACTCGGCAGACAAAACGCGTGGATGAAATCATAAATATATAATAGTATAAAACCTACAGTTCTTCGTGGCGAAAGAAAATCAACCCCGAATATACTCTTAAACCACATTAAATTTCACCTGATTTTAACATTCAATAACGGAACACTTAATAGTAATATAAAATCATAGACTACATAATTTGCTATTCGTTTTCGTAAATACCGATCTTTTTTAAAATTCCACTCCCCCTTCGTCCGTAGAATTTTTTTTGCCCAAATGTTTCCTCAAAAAAATGTCCCAAAAGAATAAAAAAAAAATTTTAAATAGGTAGTTATTGTAAAGTTGTAATTATTTTTCTTTTTGAATTCCCAAGAAAGCATTTTAAAGACAGGGAAAAATTTTCGAACCCTTGATATAAAAATTTTTTAAAAGGGAAATTTTTTCCGATAGGCGTTTTTTTTTCCCCCCCCCCAAAACTGTTGACAGCGTTTAATTTTGCAGCTTCTCATTCTTTTTATCTGGGACGAACAGAAAAACTTTTTGGAACTTTTTGCAAACATGTGGGCCCTTTAATAGGGAAAAATGTGACACACACTTTTTACATTCCTTTGCTTTAAGGGGGTTTTGGCAATTAAAAAATTAAGCATTAAGGGGGGGATTTTAGAAAATAAGCGGCGGGGTCCACAAAAATTTTTAGTGTTTACAATAGCGATCCCCCACTGCTTCGTTCAGTAAAAAGGAATCAATTATCTGTTTTTTTTTTTTTGCCGAAATTTAAAATTGGAGGCAAGCGGGTTTTTTT